>CM071918.1:55399001-56850930 GCA_036785865.1 Coffea canephora | reverse complement strand
TGAAGGTGTTACTCTTGGGACTTTATCATCTAACACCATGCTTGGGCATTCAATGGTTTCTGTACAGCAAGAAAACAAGTTGGTCGACCCAGGATGTTCAACTGGAGGTATTACAGCAAATTCACAGGCAATTCACAAGTCTCCTGGTGAAAGTGGAAGCATAAATAGTGCAGCAGATAGTTACACTGCTGCCATCCCAAGGGCAGCAGCCTGCGGTGCATCTGAATCTTCTGGAGAGGTAGATACCACGATAAAAACGTTGCCTCATAAGCTACAATTGTTTTCTGTAACAGTATTGTTACCGTATTTTGTTTCTTGTAGGCTGGAGCCAGCGTTCAGGTTCTGAAGAAGCCAAGCCGTGGTTTTGGGGCCCTGCTAGGAGGTTCTACAAAAAGAAAGCTCCATCCTGATATAAAGGTAATTTGTAATAGTTTGCTTTCTCCGAAGTAATTGGTTTTGATGCTAAGTTGTAATTATCTACGCTTTCTAAAAATGTTGGTACACCTCTGTGTATTTGTGATTGTGTCTGTATGGGTGTTTGCACGTGCACGTGCATGGCGTGTTTGTGGTTTTTGTGGTTCACATGTTTAGTTTGTATGGTACCCATTCGCTGGCAGCTTATCGGATGTGATGGCATGTCGGACTTTCCAATGTCATAGGCTAGCTGAGTTGGTATTCAATTATTGATGATTTAGTTGAAGCTCTGCATAAATTTGCTGATGTCTTGTTAAAAGTGTTTGCCCATGTAGTGGTTCAGATATCTTATCTTTTCAGCCAGACTCATTTCTTTTTGTTTGTAATTAATATGAGCACCAGGAAGATCAAAAGCTGGAAGAGATCAAGTCCTCGGTGAACCTTCCATTCCATGCATTTCCAAGCAGTGGTGAGCTGCTGCAGCCAGCTGCACAAGAACGTGCTGCACTAGTGGATACTTTACACAATGGACAACCTGTGTCAAATAGTTCAAACTTGGAAGATTTCATATTGCTGGGAGCTGGATCTGATGTTGAATCAGGAGATAATGGCACTGAAGCTGTGAATGTAGTGGTGGATAATAAGGAGGACAATGCTGTAGGTTCTACCTTGGATATGGAAGAGGAAGAGGGAGAGGGAGAGGATACTATGTCTCTATCTGATTTGTCTTCAAGTTTCCAGAAGTGCCTTCCCTCAATCAATCGAGTGAGGGATGGCAAACTTGTTGAGAAACCCCAAGAAAGTGCGGGCTTACTCCAGTTTAAGCCTTTTGACTACGAAGCAGCAAAGAAGCAGGTAATTTTCAGGGAAGATCCTAGTCCAAGGGCTGAGGATAGTAGGAGTAGGCTTACCAAGGGAGATAAGAAATCCCAGAAGGAAGATGGGACAAGAGATTTACCACAGGGTAGGAGACGCCAGGCCTTTCCAGCGTCAGGAAATCGAACTGCAACATTCCGCTGATTCTGGGCCTGGAGTGTCAGGTCAAAATTGATTAATGCTTCTCTCCATTGTAAAGCAATTGAAACCCATGTAGTTTACTAGATGATTTAGTTGCTGGAATTCGATATAAAATTATCTATTATCTAGATTTCAAATGCTGTGCCTAGTTTCATTTGGTTTGTCAAGGATACACAAGTACTTCTTGATACAGGCAGGTGCTTTTATGAGCATTGGGCCATCTTGTTCGTTAAGAAGTCGTTGACATTTGAAATAGTTTTCTGCGAGGTGCCACACTTCATAATGCAGGAAGTGCAGCAATGTGTCTTGCAGTCCATCTGAGCTTTGGGAAGAGTTGTGCTAGAGATTTGAAGTCTGTCTAGTTACGCACTACTGGGTTAGAGAACTTGCCCTCTGTAACAGGCTAACAGCACATATTATGGTGAACTGGGGTTGAATGTAGAGGTGAATTTGTATCAGAAATGGAATGCGAGCTAGATTTTGGTCCGTTGGAAACCTTTAGAAATCTGGCAGAACTGTAGCTAGATGCTGGGAGTGCTAGGAAAATGACTCGAGTATCCACCGTCATGAACCTAACGGAAATTGCAAAGAAATGAAAGATAACAAGATGTGACGTACATGGAAGCTATCTCACCGTAAAACAATTTATTAAGGGTTACGGAAAATTTGGTGAAAGGGAATGGGAAGATTCAAAAACAATGAGGATGTAAGGATGTGTATCGGGAAATTTAGAAACAGGTTCATACATTGTAAAAATAGAATTTGTGTTGTAAACAAAATCATGAAATTATCCCTTTTTTTACACCTTTCCATTCCTCTTCATACTTTTTTTGCCCTCAACAACTAAATGGTATAATATTCGAACCTTAAACCTAATATTGGAGAGAGCTCTTAAGAGCCCTCCTTGATCACCAAGCTAATCCCAGTGATTTCATGAAATTACATTTTATGTGCATATAGTAGCCCTGATGTGCACAATTGAGTACATGTATTGCACAAAATCATGAAATTATCTTTTTATGTGCATGTACTAGCACTCGTGCACAATCTTGTACATAGATTTGCACATATATCGATTTAGCCCTCATGTGCACAATCAAGTACATATATTTGCACGTATATCAATTTAAATGTGTACATTTGAACGTACAACTTGCATATTTTTTGATTAAAGAACATGCTGTTGTTGACTAAATTCTGTCACGAGGTGATTTATTAATTTAGTGATAATATTGTTAGTTATTTTTATTCATAAATAGTAACCAGAATCCATTCACAAAGTTTCCAAAACTTGTACCAATCATGAATTTTGAATCTTCCTATCCCCATCTTCAATTTTTTTCCTAAGGATTAGCGCATGAAGATTAATCTTGGTTCAAGATTGAGTCATTCAATTGGGTGCTTTCGCATGATTTAAGCTTCAAAGTCGGTGGATAACTCGGAGGGGAACACCATGCGATGCATGGTGAAAATTTGCAAATTGCCCAATCCTGTCCATCTAACTTACAAATTAGTGTGATGATAGACGTTGTATTATTTGGGGCCATATAATTAGGAGGCATATAATTAGTAAAAAGAATTATTGATTTAAAGAGGCGAGTGAAAATTGCAATTCATTGTCATTAAGAATACAACTCACCATAACTTGACAAAATTAGGAATCATTAAGTAAAGCAAGCCAACTATTCTCTTAACAAATTTAGCAAGTTAGCAAAATGTTGGACTCAGTCATAGCTCGGGAAATCCTCATCAATCCATTTTAGCTGTGAGGAATAAAGACAAGCTACATTAAATGCTATCAATGATACAGTTAACCAAGCACAGTGTGAGGACTCGCAAAATTTTCTTATTTAAATTCTTATTTCGAGCTCATTTAATTATTTATTTGGCCAATTGCCTCGAATATTATTTTCTAACATTATTAGACTTAAATACATGGAATTATGGCTTCATTATGTTTTTAAAGTGACTCGTTTCAAAAAATTAATTTTTAGAAGCTCGATTAATGAAAATAGTGAAAACACGTTTGAGAAATTTTTAGCCAATTAAGAGTACATTAAACTCGGAAAATTGGAGACATGTACAATGTTCTTAAAATAGGTAAATTTAGGTTTAAGTACTCAAGTGATAGTTAGTGGTACGATCGTTATAAGAATTTCTCGAAAGTTTCACTTTATCGCGCCTAAATTGGAAATACGCGTTTTCACGCGCTCGTTTAATTGAGGGACTTTAGACCATTATTTTGGGACAATTAAGAGTGAATAATATTTATATGAATATAAGTGCATTAGAGGTTTAGTGCACTAGTGAAATAAATTCGAGAGGAATCGAGCACAAAACGCGCGTGTACGCACACTATTCCTAGTTGACTTTGAAACAAACTTTGGCCAAATCTTAAAGCTTCTCACGGAAGCTTATCATCAGCAATTGCTCTTCTTTTTCTGCTCTCATCAGCCGGCCATCAAGCTGCAACAACAACCCAAGACTTCTCAATTTCTCCATCTCCAAATCTTGCACAAATCTTCATAGATTCACACCAAACTTCACATACACTTAGCTCTACACTTGGACACCACTTTGAGCTTCAAAAGGGAGGAGCTTTCACGGTTTCTTGGAGCTTCAAGGAGGGCCGAAATTCTGGTTTTAAGCACACCAAGGAGGTATATAGTGATCTAACACTCTAAACTTGGTTTATAAGAGTTGATTTACACTTGTAGGCTTGGATATTCATGTGGATGACTTGGTTATGGTGTAAAATGAAATGGGTGGGCTCTATGAACTCCCATCTTTGTCTTGGAAGCTGATCTTATGCTTGATGATGTTTATAATGTTGTATTAGTATTTAAACTAGTGGATTATTGGTGGAAAATTGATGGAAGCTCATGAGGGGTGCAAAGGCCAAATCTGACCATTTTGCCCCTGCTTTGTTCGACCACTTTAATGCAAAAATTTGAGGATTTAATGACTTGATTGTGTTGTTTACATGTTGTAGTAGTTGTATAAAAATTTTCATTGTAAAATACTGAGTTTTGGCTGGTCAAATGAATTTATTTCCCAAATCTAGTAATCTGGAAACTGATTCCGTAATGCTCAGATCAGTGTTCATATTTTGTCTATAACTCCGTGCTCCGACATCGAAATCAAGTGCCGTCAGCGGCATTTGAAACTAGACATTCCCACCTTTCCAACGGTATAAAATGCACATTCAGGTTCCATGTGTGTGAGCGGCACCACTCTTCTGAATTCAGCTGTTCTGTTTCTCTGTTCTTCTGGAATGAAATACAGAAGCTGTCATTTGAAGCTCGATTTCGAGCTAGTTGTATGCCGAATTTTAAAATAATTTCTTCTGTGAACTTATAACTCTATGAATGTGTTTTCCAACGCTATAAACCATGCCCAATTCCGAGTTAATGTGAGTGACTTGTGATCAAAATACAGAGCCTGCCCTGCTCTTGAAAACCCTGACTTTTGGACAGATTTGATGAAATGCTTGGTATAGACTCGCTAACTGAATATTTTGCTGCTAAACACCTACTAAATGTACCATGTATGTTCCTTAGACCTTTCTTGCACAAATGAACCATGTTTGGAGGTTTTCCTTAGCCGAATGTTTGGAAATCAAGAGAAAGGGAACTAAAGGCAGTTTTGCCTTAGTAATTTCAAAACTTTGGTTGATTGGTTAACCACCTTCCCGAAGGTATTTTTCCACGAAATTTGATAGAGAGATACCCTTCATATAGGAGTACTATACTGCAAAATTGGTACCAATCCAAGTCCGTTTCGATACTTAACTAAAGGTCCAAAGTCGGAAACCCAAATCTGGAAATTGTTCAACAGTCTTGAATTTTCCCTAACTTTGAGCCACCATATCTCGATGCTCGAAACTCCGATCCTTGATCTGCTTTTTCTGTTATAAACTTACTTTCAACTCTAATTGAGTTACAAATTTCAGAGGCTAGCTCGCAACGTGTGAATTTTGCCGAATTTCCAAAATTAGCGAAAAAACCAACCCCGGCTCAATTCTGAGTGTTCTGGAACAGCAACTTCATGCCCATTTTTGAATACCTTCCACTTAGATTCATGGAAAAGTGTCTTTTATGAACTTTTAGCACTTTGTAGGAGGTTTCCAACGGTACCAAGTTTTCTAATTTTGGACCTAGTGAGTGCAAGATCTGATTTTTCTAAATTTGACGCGCAAAATTGAAATTTGCCGATTTCTTAGAAAATGAAAATTTGAAAACTCGTTACTCCTTCTTGATGATAATTGGTCACTTTAAACTTGATTTCATGAAGGAAATCAGTTTTTCTTGTGTTAATAAAACCTCACTTTTGAACCTTTATTTTGAGTGGCTAAGGTTCTTGGTTTGAGGTATTGACTAGTCCAAATGAGCGTAACTCCTTTCTTGATTAATACGTGATTGTGAGTGAAAAATACTTGTTAATTGCTTCAGGTGCTCAAACGAGTCTTGAAGAGAATCCCGGAGGGAACAACTAAAGATTTTCTCGCTCAATTACTTTTGAATTGGTGAGTGTCAAGTGCATGACTTGTCGTGTTTACTTGATTTTCCTACTCATATATGTGAATATCACTTGATGAGACGAGCGTGTACTTTATCGCACTCGCTCTCTTTTACTCGAACTTTACTTGCATTAACTTGGTTTTCAAAGTCGATTTGAGTGAATCTCGTCGACTAAAATATACCCGTTTTCGTGTGCATGTCGTGTTGCCGTGCGTGTTGTGTATGCTGTGCGTGTCGTGTTGTCGGGTGGAGTGAATCTCCTCGACTTATGGGGACGCCCAATTCTCTTAGCCAATCTTGCAACTCGAGTCAGCATGGGCTTAGTCGAGAAGCTTGATAAACCAAGAGAATACACAAAACACAACTTGATCTTTTGAGATCTTGTTCGACATACTCGTGGAGTATCGCCCTTTTCGTGCGTGTTCAAAAATCAAAACTTGATCTCTTGAGATCTCGTGAGGAATACTCGACGAGTATTGCCTTTTTCGTGCGTGTTTGGTTACGGATCTGAGAGAGTGGAATGTTGGTCGGAGGAAGTAATAAGTGAAGTTTCTACGGATATAATACCCACCCGGATGACGGAGTGTCATCACGAAGGGGTATCGGATCGAGCCATGGCGAAGCAAGTGGAAAATAGCTCCTGAGAGCTCATATATTCTTGAATTGTTTCTGTTTAATTTTCTCGCTCGAATTGTTATATATTGAAATTGCATTGCTCTACTTGTTATATTGGGATTGTTACTTGGACAACGTGCTTGCATGTGTGTTTTCTTGGCCTCACGAGCTATTGGTTCACCCCGTAGATTTGTTTTCCTTAACAGGAATGGATGGAGTGAAACTCGATAGAACCCTTTGGATGTACTTTTGTATTAGGGTTTCAATTGTAATTGACTAGATATTTTGGCTATTGTATAAATTTGGGAATTGATGTATCTTTTGGATCCTGATGTAAGAATTGGATAACGGATGTATTTTGAACTCGTGGTGCAAGACTTGGATATTCGATTATGGAAGCGATTTTTCCTTATTAGACTGGTATAAATTGTTATATATTGTTAAATTTGAATTGATTTGTCTCGAGTCCTGGCGAGAGTTAGGCAGGCGTTCTGCGGATACTCTTAGGGAGAAGTGGGGGCGTCACACACAGTAGCTCTAGTATGGTAAAAAGTGCCAAAAAAAGAATATTGAAAGGGTAAAATAATAGTGAATCCCTCAAAGAATAGGAAATTTGACTATCAATGCCTATCTTAGAGCCAAGTAACCCAAGGGCCTTTTCTTGAAACTCAATCTGTGAGGACTCGTAAAATTATTATTATTTTTTCGACTCCTATTTTTGCTCATTTAATTATTTATTCAAATATTTGCTTCGATTATTATTTTCTAACCTTATTAGACCTAAGTACATAGTTTTATAGTTTCGTTATATTTTTTAAAGTGTCTCGTTTCAAAAAAAATATTTTCTTAGAATCTTGTTTAGTGAAAAAGTAAAAACGTGTCTGAAAACTTAAACTAATTGAGAGTACAATAAGCTCGGAAATTTGGAGACATGTATAATGGTCCTAAAATAGGTAATTTTAGGTTTAAGTACTCAAGTGATAGTTAGTGGTACGATCGTTATAAGAATTTCTTGAAGGTTTCACGTTATCGCGCCTAAATTGGAAATACGCGTTTTCACGCGCGCGATTAATTGAGGGACTTTAGACCATTATTTTGGGACAATTAAGAGTGAATAATATTTATATGAATGTAAGTGTCTTAGAGATTTAGTGCACTAGTACAACAAACGTAAGAGAAATCGAGCACAAAACGCGCGCGTATGCGCACTATTTGCGGTTGACTTTTGCGCACCTAAACTCTTAGTTGTTAAGCTTTCTTTGTACGCCAAAGAGTCAGACCAAACATTTCTTTCTTCCTCACTAGAGCAGCCGACACCCAAGCAGCAAAAACAACCAAGGCTTCTCAAATTTTTCCATCTCCAAATACTTGCACCAAACCTTCCTAGATTCACACCCAACTTCACATACACTTAGCTCTACACTTGGACACTACTTTGAGCTGCAAAAGGGAGCTGAAACTCACGGATTTTCTGGAGCAAAAAGGGGCCGAAATTTCTTGCTTGGACATTAACTAGAGTAAGTCATGATCAAGCTTTCTAATTTCAGTTTTTGGAAGTTCTATTATACCTTTAAGCTCTTAATTTCATATGGGTTGTTGTTGTTGTTGGAAAAATTGGAAGGTGGGCTCTATGAACTCCCATCTCTGTGTTGATGGCTGGTATAATGTTTGATGATGGATTTAATGTTGGATTAGTGTTTAAATTAGTGGTTTATTGGTGGGAAATTGATGGAAACTCATGATGGGTGCAAAGGCCAAATCTGACCATTTTGCCCCTGCTTTGTTCGGCCACTTTAATGCAAAAATTTGAGAATTTAATGGCTTGATTGTGTTGTTTACATGTTGTAGTTATTGTATAAAAATTTTCATTGAAAAATACAGAGTTTTGGTTGGTCAAATGAATTTATTGCCCAAAGCTAGCAATCTGGAAACTGTTCCCGTAATACTCAGACCAGTGTTCGTATTTCGCCCATAACTCTGTACTCCGATGTCGAAATTGAGTATCATCAGTGGCATTTGAAACTAGACATCCACACCTTTCCAATGGTATAAAATGTACGTTTTGGTTCCAAGTGTGTGAGCCAAACCAATCATTTTAAGAAGGCTGCGCTGTTTCTCTGTTTTGCTGGAACGATTTGATGATGCTGCAACTTTAGGCTTAATTTCAAGCCAGTTTCATGCTGAATCTTAAAATAATTTCTTCTGTAAAATTATAGCCCTATGAATTTATTTTCCAACGCCATAAACCATGTCCAATTCTGAGTTAAATTGAGTGATTTGTGATTGAAATACGGTGACTGCCTTGTTCTTGAAAACCCTTGGATTTGGACAGATTTGATGTGAGACTCGTTGTGGTCTTACTAAATGAATTTCTTGGTGTTAAACACCTACCAAATGTACCATGTAGGTTCCTTAGGCTTTTCTTGCACAAATGAACCATGTCTGGAGGTTCCTTAGCCGAATGTTTGGAAACGGAGAGAAATGGAGCTAAAGGCAGTTTGGCCTTAGTAATTTCAAAATTTTGGTTGATTGGTTAACTACCTTCCCGAAGGTATTTTTTCATGAAATTTGATAGAGAGATACCCTTCATATAGGAGTACTATACTGAAAACTTTGGCACCAATCCAAGTCCGTTTCGACACTTAACTAAAGGTCCAAAGTCGGAGACCCAAATCTGGAAATTGTTCAACAGTCTTGAATTTTTCCCAACTTTGAGCTACCATATCTTGGTGCTCGAAACTCCAATTCTTGATCCGCTTGTTCTGTCATAAACCTTACTTGCACCTCTATTTGAGTTATAAATTTCAAGGGCTGGTTTACAACGAGTGAATTCTGCCGAATTTCCAAAGTTAGCGAAAAAGCAAACCCGGCTCAATCCTGGGTGTTCTGGAACAGCAACTTTAAGCTCATTTTTGAATACCTTCCACTTAGATTCATGGAAAAGTGTCTTCTAAGAACTTTTAGTACTTTCAAAGAGGTTTTCAACGGTACCAAGTTTTCCAAATTTTGACATGTAAAATGTGAGATACGATTTTTTAAAATATCGTATCAAAACTGAAAATTTTCCGAATTCCAAAAGAAGAGAGTTTTCAAGCACTCTTTATCCCTTCGATATTATTTGAACGTTTTATACTTAATTTTCTAAAATAAAAACTCGATCGCCCTTGTACTTTAAGAAACTCCAGTTGAACCTCGATTTACGAGTAATTGAGGTTCGTTTTCATGAAATTTCCTTAGATTGTACAAGCTTACAATCTTCCTTGATAATTGGGATATATGAATGATAATACATTATTATTTGCTCAGGCGCACACGAGAACCTTCAAGAGGATCCTACCGTGAACACTTGAACTTCCAGAAAATATTTCTTCTTGATTTGCTCGGTGAGTGTCAAGTGTATGACTACTTGAACTCTATGGACTTGATTCATACTTGGCTTACCTGATTACATGCTTAGCCTACTTGGTTTTGAAAAAAAGAAGTCGAGTGTGTACTTTATCGCACTCGATCTCATTTGAAACAAATGATTCATGCTTAACATCGTTTGCCTGGTTTACATGACCTGAAATACATGCTTATACCTGTCAAATGTTTGAATACATGACATGGTATGCTATGGCTGCATACGTCGTTGGTGTAAATCTCCTTGACACTTATATGATACATGGGGGACGCCCAAACTCATAAGCCGACCTTGGAACTCGAGCCGGCATGGGATTGGTCGGGAACCTCAGTGAGCCATGAGATTCACATGATAAGCTTGATCTATTGAGAGATCTTGCTTGGCATACTCGTGGAGTATCGCCTTATAAATGTCGTGCGGGCCCGAAGCGGTGTATGGGGGACGGATGAGAAGTAAGTGGTGATCTACGGTTTGGAAATATTAACCCGGTTGACGGAGAGTCATCACGGGAAGATATATGAATGAACTGGCAAAGTAAGTGGAACTTAACTCCTGAGAGCTACCATATCCTTGAATTGTTTCTGGTTACATTTTGGATGGCATTATTAATTACTTGCAAGCTATTACTTGAATCGTTACTTGGGCTTGTTACCTGAGCTATGTGCCTGCATGTGTGTTCTTGGCCTTACGAGCGTTTTTGCTCACTCTGTAGATTTGTTTTCTTTAACAGGTTTGAACTTGGAGGTATACTCGAAAACCTTCCTGATGGGTTTTTGTTTAGGATTTTTATTACTTTTGGTTATGCCTTGGTTTTGGATTGTACTTTTGGAATTGAAATGTAACTTTTGGGGCGTAATGTATATTTGGAATTCATGATGTATTTTGAATACCCGACGTGCGGGTTGGATAATGGATGACTATTGATAAGCTTGAACGCTTCCGCATTTACTGTACGTAAGTTACTTACTGTTGTTGAGTAGTTCGATAATAAGCTTGAATGATTTGGCTTGAGTCCTGGCGAGAGCGAGGCAGGCGTCCCGCGGATACCCTTTGGTTCGCCTTAGGGAGAAGTGATTCTCCTTAAAGCGAACCAAAGGGTAATTCCCTTCATGCGGTTTTAATTTCCTAGAGGCATATGCTATTACTTTGTCATTTTACATTAAAACACATCCTAGTCCTTCCTTAGATGCATCTGTGTAAACCACAAAACTATCCTTTCCGTTTGGCAAAGTTAGCACAGGCGCTCTTGTCAATCGTCTTTTCAATTTCTGAAAACTTTTCTCACACTTAGGACTCCATATAAACTTTTCATTTTTCTTGGTTAATTCAGCCATGGATCCAGCAATTTTCGAAAAATCCTGAATAAATCTCCGGTAATACCCTGCTAATCCAATAAAACTCCGAACCTCGGTAGGGTTTTCCGGTCGTTTCCATTTTAAAACAACTTCAACTTTAGTTGAATCCACTTTAATCCCATCCTTAGAAATTATGTGCCCCAAGAAAGTCACTTTTTTAAACCAGAACTCACACTTGCTAAACTTAGCATACAATTGATATTCCCTTAAGGTTTGCAAAACAACCCTTAGGTGTTTCTCATGGTCTTTCACATTATTAAAATACATCAAAATATCATCAATGAATACTACCACAAATTGGTCCAAATAAGGTTTAAAAACCCTATGCATTAAATCCATAAAAGCAGCAGGAGCATTTGTTAACCCAAATGACATCACGGCAAATTCAAAATGTCCATATCTCGAGTTAAAAGCAGTCTTGGGTATGTCCTTCTCCAAAATCCTCAACTGATAATAACTCGGTCTCAAATCCAACTTCGAGAATACTACAGCCCCTTGCAATTGGTCAAACAACTTGTCAATGTGGGGCAGTGGGTATTTATTCTTAATTGTAACATCATTCAAGCCTCGGTAGTCTATACACAGTCTTAGACTCCCATCTTTCATCTTAACAAACAAAACTGGGGCTCCCCACGGCGAATCACTTTCCCGTATAAAACCCCATTCTAACAAGTCCTGTAGTTGAAATTTCAACTCCTTCAATTCAGTTGGGGCCATTCGATATGGCGTTCTAGAAATAGGGGCTACTCCCGGAGTTACATCGATTTTAAAGGCTATTTTCCGTTCCGGAGGTAGAGACTCCAATTCTTCAGGAAAAACATCAGGAAAGTCTTTCACTATAGGCATGACCTCCAAATTCACTTTATCACTAGGGGTGTTAATAAGAAAAGCCAAATACCCTTGAGCTCCTTTACTTAATAATTTTCTAGCCCGAATTTCTGAAATAAGTACAGACGAAACTAATTTGCCCTTTACATCCAGTTTCAGAGTTGCCTCCCCTGAAATACACAAGTCTACAATTTTCGTCCTACAATTCATCTGAGCATTATAACGGGCTAACCAATCCATCCCCAAGATTACATCATATCCCTTAATCGTCAATCCCATCAAATCAGCCAATAATTTTCGTTTCCCAATCCAGATTTCACAATCTTGATACACCAAGTTAGCAATTAGACTTTGATCCCCAGTAGGCGTTTTAACCTCTAGATTATATGGTAACTTAATTGGCTTCAAATCGATCCCACTTATGAAGTTAGGGTTTACAAAAGAATGTGTAGCACCTGGATCAATTAAAACCCTAACTAAATGGTGAAAGATTGGGATTGTACCTTCTACCACCTCAGTTGTCTCAGGAACTTGTTGGTAATCCAGTGCATAAACCCTGGCCGGTACTTTCGGTCGGCTCCCTCCGGCACTGGTTTGCTTAGAGGCTGACTTTTCTGATCTCTGGATATCACCTCCCGCCTTCAGTTTGTTTGGCCAATTCGCGAGCTGATGTTCGGTACTACCGCAGGCCAAACACTTCCCAGACTTCCTCCAACAGTCACTTTCAGAATGGTTGGATTTTCCGTAGTACCCACACGTAACTTGAAGGGTCACCGCTGATCCACTAGAAGGCGTTTTTCTTGCCTGTGTCAGTCCACTACGACCTCCTCTAGATAAAGCTCCTCTCGAAACTCCAGCAGTCCTTGGTCCTCCCGCTCCTCTTCCCATCTTAGAAGGCTGTGCACTTTTACTATATTGTCCAGAGGTGTGGCTAGAAAAGTTTCTTTTCCTATTGTGGAAGTCTCTCACTTGCAATCTTGCACTCTCAACCCTCTGTGCCTTCTTTAAAGTTTCAGTAAATGTAGAGATTTGGGCTGCGGCCAAGCACTCTTGTATCTCCACATTAAGTCCCTGAACAAACCTTCTAATCCTTTTTCGCTCATTGGTCACCAATTCGGGAGCGTACTTTGAAAGTTTAGTAAATTTTCCTTCATACTTAGCTACACTAAGAGTCCCCTCTTTCAGCTTGATAAATTCGTCCCCCCTTCTCCTGGATTAAGGGCGGAAGAAACTTTTCATTAAATTTCCTTGTGAAATTCTCCCAAGTCCAAGGGGTTTGAGTTCTCTCCCATTTTCCTTTTATCAGATCCCACCAAGTACGGGCTACTCCATCAAATTGGAAAGCAGCGAAATTCACTCGCCTATCTTCAGTGTAGTCTAAAGCAGCGAATATGTTGGTCATCCTTTCTAACCAATTCTCCGCTACCTCAGGATCAGGTTCGCCAAGGAACTTAGGCGGGTTAAATTTCAAGAACCTGTCTAAGGCTCTATCCTCTCCTCTTACCTGACCCCCAGGTTGGTTGAACGGTCCAGAGCCTTGTCTATCAGCTAAGCGTTCTAGGATATCAGTCATTCTATTAATAGCGGTAGCCACTTGATTACCCTCAATATTTTCCTGACCCTGGGTCGGTCCAGTTGCCGATCCCTGGTCATTCCCCTGAGGTTGGACTGGTCTAGTCCCTCGCCCACGGTCTCGACCACGTCTTCGACCCCTTCTTAGCCCTTCCATAACTTAGGCGTGCCTAGTGCAAGAAATAAATAAATTATGCGATGCAAAGTAGAGAGCAGGAACCAATCAAAAAAATATTAGAATTAACAATAATTTACATTCATTAACATATCAAGTTCATACAATTAGCAAGTCATGGGGTAGTCACAAAAATATATCACACAGGTGCCACAAGAGTACTTTTAGTCACAAAAGACTAAAGTAAAGCAAGTGCCTCAAAAATAGGCCAGACAGTCATGCAAAATACAATGGCCAAGCACTTAGCATCACCCCTGCTAATACTAGCTATACTAGTCAAAAGGGTCAAAAGAAAGATCAGTCAATCTAAACCTAGTCCGCAGCAAGACTATCAGGAGGGACCTCCTCCTCAGGATCCTCCTCCGGATCCTCCTTCTTAGAGTCCTGAGCTACACCAATCGCCTCATCCACTAGCCTAGTGGCATCAGCTGCGATATCGGAAGCCCTACTATGGACCTCCTCCCTCAACCTAGTAAGCTGAGCTCTAGTACTTTGAAGCTCATCACGGACCACAGCAGATGTGGCCACCTCACCCTCGATCACCTCCTCGAGCTAGGCAATCCGCTCACCCTGAGCGCTAACCATCTGTCTAAGCTCGTCCACCTCTGCCTGAAGATCCCTATTAAGATTCACTAGCTGACGACGCTCGTCGTCCAGGGCAAGCACAAGATGGTTCGGGTAAGCAAAGGTAACCCTACACGCACACCGGGGATATCTGTCAGATGGGGAATAGCGTACTCGAATTTCTCCAGCCAAAGCTCGTTAGTAAATAGGCCTAGGAGGCGCTATATGACCATTCGCATGGCCATTTCCGTCAGCTGCCGGAACTCCATTTTCATTTTCCATCCCTGCAAAATAATAGCACCTTTCGGGTTAGAAATTTAAATCGCTATCTAATTCGGATGTCGTTTATGCATGCCTAACCCAAGCTCTAGTATGCCCCAAGTACCTCTTAAGGTATAACTAAATTATCCGGTCTCAGGTCTTAAGGGTAGAGTATCCAATATGTCTACCATATAGATCTCTAACCTAGCGCTCTGATAACCAACTGTGACGCCCCCACTTCTCCCTAAGGCGAACCAAAGGGTATCCGCGGGACGCCTTAGGGAGAAGTGGGGGACGTCACAGTTGGTATCAGAGCGCTAGTTAGAGATCTATATGGGAAACATATTGGATACTCTACCTTTAAGACCTGAGATCGGATAATTTAGTTATACCTTAAGAGGTACTTGGGGCATACTAGAGCTTGGGTTAGGCATGCATAAACGACATCCGAATTAGATAGCGATTTAAATTTCTAACCCGAAAGGTGCTATTATTTTGCAGGGATGGAAAACGGAAATGGAGTTCCGGCAGCTGACGGGAATGGCCATGCGAATGGTCATATAGCGCCTCTTAGGCCTATCTACTACCGAGCTTTGGCTGGAGGAGCTCGAGTACGCTATTTCCCATCTAACAGATATCCCCGGTGTACGTATAGGGTTACCTTTGCTTACCCGAACCATCTTGTGCTTGCTCTAGACGACGAGCGTCATCAGCTAGTGGATCTTAATAGGGATCTTTAGGCAGGGGTGGACGAGCTTAGACAGATGGTTAGCACTCAGGGTGAGAAGATTGCCGAGCTCGAGGAGATGGTCGAGGGTGAGGTGGCCACATCTGCTGTGGTTCGTGATGAGTTTCAGAGTACTAGGGCTCAGCTTACTAGGTTGAGAGAGGAGGTCCGTAGTAGGGCTTCCGATATCGCAGCTGATGCCACTAGGCTAGTGGATGAGGCGATGGGTGTAACTCAGGACTCTAAGGAGGAGGATCCTGAGGAGGAGGTCCCTCCTGATAGTCCTGCTGCGGACTAGGTTTAGATTGACTGACCTTTCTTTTGATCCTTTTGACTAGTATAGCTAGTATTAGTAGGGGTGATGCTAAGTGCTGAGACCATTGTATTTTGCATGACTGTGTGGCCTATTTTTGAGACACTTGCTTTACTTTAGTCTTCTGTGACTAAAAGTACTCTTGTGGCACCTGTGTGCTATATTTTTGTGATTACCCCATGACTTGTTAATTGTATGAATTTGATATGTTAATGAATGTAAATTATTGTTAATTCCAATGTTTTCTTGATTGGTTCCTGCTCTCTACTTTGCATCGCATAATTTATTTATTTCTTGCACTAGACATGCCTAGGTTATGAAAGGGCTAAGAAGGGGTCGAGGCCGTGGGCGAGGGACTAGATCGGTCCAACCTCAGGGGAATGACCAGGGATCGGCAACTGGACCGACCCAGGGCCAGGAAAATATTGAGGGTAATCAAGTGGCTACCGCCATTAATAGAATGACTGATATCCTAGAGCGCTTAGCTGATAGACAAGGCACTGGACCGTTCAACCAACCTGGGGGTCAGGTAAGAGGAGAGGATAGAGCCTTAGAGAGGTTCTTGAAATTTAACTCGCCTAAGTTCCTTGGCGAACCTGATCCTGAGGTAGCGGAAAATTGGTTAGAAAGGATGACCAACATATTCGCTGATTTAGACTACACTGAAGATAGGCGAGTGAATTTCGCTGCTTTCCAATTTGAGGGAGTAGCCCGTGCTTGGTGGGATCTGATAAAAGGAAAATGGGAGAGAACTCAAACCCCTTGGACTTGGGAGAATTTCACAAGGGAATTTAATGAAAAGTTTCTTCCGCCTTTAATCCAGGAGAAGAGGGAGGACGAATTTATCAAACTGAAATAGGGGACTCTTAGTGTAGCTGAGTATGAAGGAAAATTTACTAAGCTTTCAAAGTACGCTCCCGAATTGGTGACCAATGAGCGAAAAAGGATTAGACGGTTTGTTCAGGGACTCAATGTAGAGATACAAGAGGGTTTGGCCGCAGCCCAAATCTCTACATTTATTGAAGCTTTAGAGAAGGCACAGAGGGTTGAGAGTGCAAGATTGCAAGTGAGAGACTTCCACAATAAGAAAAGAAACATTTCTAGCCATACCTCTAGACAAGCTAGTAAAAGTGCACAGCCTTCCAAGATGGGAAGAGGAGCGGGAGGACCAAGGACTGCTGGAGTTTCGAGAGGAGCTTTATCTAGAGGAGGTCGTAGTGGACTGACACAGACAAGGAAAGCGCCTTCTAGTGGATCAGCGGTGACCCCTCAAGTTACGTGTGGGTACTGCAAAAAATCCAACCATTCTGAAAGTGACTGTTGGAGGAAATCTGGGAAGTGTTTGGCCTGCGGTAGTACCGAGCATCAGCTCGCAAATTGCCCAAACAAACTGAAGGCGGGAGGTGATACCCAGAGACCGGAAAAGTCAGCCTCTAAGCAAACCAGTGCCGGAGGGAGCCGACCAAAAGTACCGGCCAGGGTTTATGCACTGGATTACCAACAAGTTCCTGAGGCAACTGAGGTGGTAGAAGGTACAATCCCAATCTTTCACCATTTAGCTAGGGTTTTAATTGATCCAGGTGCTACACATTCTTTTGTGTAGTATGTTCTAGGGCATCAATCGCTATATAAATCCATCCCCAAGACTCCACAGAAACCTTTCGGTAGTGTGTTCTAGGGTATCAAATGACTAGTCACTGTGACCGTTCAAGAACTTACTTCTATTTGGAGCGAGTGATACGAGTTTAAATGGGTAAAAGACAGAGGCTAGTAATAGCAAATGAGAGAGTTCATATCAGAATGTAAGAAATGAGGAAATCCATAAGGATGTGACGTGACAGGATTCTAGAGTTGGAAACTAATATGATAGAAGAACCTATGGAAGTGGAACCGAAAGAACAAGTGGGGTCTAGTGGGATTGTCCAGGACTAAACTAATGAAGGTTAAGTTGAATCTAAACTAAGGGTTGAACTATTAGCCATGTGGTTATAGTAATTTGTGTATTATTGAATTGTTTTCTTTCATGTTATAAAGATTGAAGTTTGAGTTATGTATGAAAAAGGGGGACTATCCGTGAATTGTTTGGCTTTTAAAGTTGTATGAAGTTGGTGTGTAATGTAATTCATATTGTGTGTAAGTAATTTGATGAATTTGCCATGTGAGGTGAGTTCTCGATGACATTGTGACTCCTTAAATTTTATTGGAGGATTATTTGGGGCTATTGTATGAAATGTTTGAGATCATTTGGAATACTCAAGAGCCATTGATGTACATATGTAATGATCATACTCTTTGATTGGATATTAGACGTAGTAAATCTATAATTTACGAAGGAATTTTGATTAGTGGTACTAATGGGGTAATTGGATTAGTAAATGCACTTGAACGATTGTCACCTTGACTATGTTGGGATGATTATACACGGTAGTCAGTATAAATTAAACGTCTATCAATGGATAAGATTAAGCCAAGACTAAGGTTAATGGTGCTTTAACTATTAAGGCAAGGCTTAGGTGAATTAAATAAGAAAATGAATTATTTTGCAGTGGAATTCAGAAAAATGTAATATATGGAGTAGGTGGTGATTATTAGGGCAATGATGTTATGATGAATCGTTGCAGTTTATGAGTCTAAAGAAATATTTATCGTAACATGTTTACAAGTTGTGGATATAACCATTATTGATAACAAGTAGGAAAGGGTGAGAACATGAATAATATGTTAAAGTTAGTAAATTTGATCTATTTGTCAGCTCATACGTTTAGAAGAAAGGACAAACTAATGATGAAGCCATGACTTGATAGATCTAGTGAATGGGATAATATTATTGGGATATTTGAAAAAAAAACTGAACTTTTGTGAATAAAGGTAGGAATTTCAGGGATCTACCATCTCTATTATGGATAAAAACCCTAGGGTTGGGATGAGTGAGTCGGAACTTTGCCATGTTTGGATATTGAATGTACTTAAAAAGACTTGTTTGACTTTTTATTAAAGTGTACTTGAGGTTGATATATGCCGTAATTGACTTTGTTGTGTGGTGTAATTTAATTGATCATGAATTTGCTTTGTATTAATGATATATATGGAGTGAATGTGTTTTTGGGTTACAGCTACCTCCAATTGTACGCATGCATAATTGATTATTACACATTAGTAAATAGACTAGTTGTGAGAATTATAGAGCTTAGGGAGTGATAACGTCAAGTGAAAACGTCAGGTTATGATGCTATCTTAGTTATAGATTGTTTAATTAGGTATAACGCTCAGCTCAATTGTAAACTAAAGTAGTTGAATTTGATATACTTGGGAAAACAGCCGATACAACCCTTAGATCGGAAGGAGAAAACGCTAAGAAACAAATCTCTTTGGTTAAGATTTTGGTGGAAACATGAATGATGAGACGAAATGATGTGGAAATTGGAAGATAAAATACGAAAAGAATACCTGGAACTTTTTACGATTAAAAATGTGAAATTTCGAGGACGAAATTTTCTTAAGGGGGGAAGAATGTGGTAACTCGAAAAAAATCTTGAATAGACTTAGCCATTATTACCCTTATTTCGTCATTTGAATTATTATAGATAACAAATAATTGGTCGATTAAATGTCTAAATTTAAACTTTACAAAGGAAAATCAAGAATTTATAAATATTTTGGAGTGATGTAAATATATATAACAAAAGTTGGGAGTTCATGCTTGAGATCATAAGATTTCAGGCCTTGGAAAACAATTAAACTACAACTAAATGACTGAATTGGCCTTAGGACTTTAGACGAAATACCATGCAGCCAGCTAGTAGTCTGAGCAAAGGAAAAGAGAACCGAGTGAAGAAAAGCTGTGGAGTGTCTGATTAGCAACAAAATTGAGAGGAGAACTCAGAGTTTGTTCCCCACCAAATGAGAGGAAGTGAGTGACCAGCATAGGAGTTATCGACCGAGGGAGAATAATAGGAAGTTGCAACGTGAGAGAGCTTTACACTTCTACTCTGGACAGCAGCAACCGAGAGAGAAACTGAGAGTTTCACCATTTCTTTCTCCTTCCATTATTCTAAACCGGGAGTTAAGGGAATGAAGGAGAAGGAAGGCTCGGCTATTTCATTTGATAGCAGAAACCGTGAGGAGCAAAAGAGAGAAGCAGAGTGTGAAGCTTTCTTACTTTTCCAACCTCAAAACCGTGAAAAAAAAAGGTGTGAGTGAGGGAGAGAAAACTTGTTAGATTCATTACTTATTAGCTTCAATCGAGTGAGAATGAAGTAAATAGAAGGAAAAGAGGATCGGTGCTGTTTGAAGGAGCCGAAGGGAAAAGCTAGTGCAGTCTGCAATTCCAGATTCTAAGGAAAAAAAAAGAGAGGTAAAACTCTATAATAAACTCTTACTCAACTAATATGTACGATACTTAAGCTGCATGTTAAAATTTAGTAAGGAACATGAGTTCTTAACCAAGGAAATTTCTGCATAGAAGATGAATAAGTTATTGGACAGAAATTTGAAGGAACCGAGAGCTGTTTGCTTGAGTTGCAGCCTGTTATCAGTATAAAATGGAAAATATTGTAAGAAATGCATGCAATATGTGTACCTTAGGTTCTTATAAGAGGTTTAGCTGTAGAACTTGTGAAAGGTTGGAACTTTGAGCTGAAACTATTGAAAGAAACCTACTGGAATTTTTTAGCTTCATCCGAGTATGGGAAATGAAGAAGTTCCAGCTGTCCTTATGAATTTTGGTCCTGAAATTTTATATTAAGCTGTAATATATTGTAGAATACATTGGTCTTAACATGCATGCAAGATTTAAGTCTAAAATGAGGAGTTTATTGGGGAATTTTCTTGTCTTAAAGGCTGATTGCTGCTAGAACTCATCCAACATGGCCGAGAGAGGAAGTAGAGTTTGGTTCAGCTTTTCTCTTCAAATTCTTGGCAGTAAATTTCATATTGCTGCTTAAAAACTCTGTAGTTTGATAATTACTCTCTGCATGTTAAGTTGGGGGTGAGGAAAATGAAGAAATTGAGGGAAATAGTCTTGTACTTAACTGCCGAACTGCTGGAAGTTGCATTTAGCTGAGGACAGAATTAATTGTTGCTTTTGTTGGGATTATTTGCTCAAATTACATGTTATTTGTTTTAGTTTAGGTAGGACAGAGTGTATACTGAGTGTTGAGTGTTTTAACCAAGTAAAAGATGGAACTTTGTTGAAAACCTTGAGGTAATGTTGCTGGAAATCTGTTTGTCGGCCGAGAGAGGGAGGAGATGAAGCTCTTATGATATTTCAAAAAAAAATTCCAGGATGATTGGTTGTAATCTTGTATAAAACATTTTATAACATCTTGACCCTATCGTTCACGTCCATTTTAGTGAATTTGAGACTTGAAAAGCAGATGAAATCTGAGAGAACTTAAACAACAAAGTTGATTGGAAATTGATTTGACCGAGAGAGAAGAAATGAAAAGTTTTTCCAGTTCTACTCTTTAAGTGGGATTGAAAATGATTTAATCTTAGTCTAACTATTTCACAAGACTTTAAATTTGGTGTATTTGTATATATTCATCATTCTTAGTTAATAAACTTAACAAATCTTGAAGAGAAATGTGAGAAAGATTGTTGGAATTTCGTATCTTGTTTAATAAGCTAAGAAACATGGTTTCTAATAATCTAAACTTTAAACTTGGTGAGTGATTAGTGGCCTGAAATCAAGTTAAATGGTTGAATTGGTAATGAGATGAAGACTTATGTGACAGCCCCACCTCCCCCTAGGGCGAACCAGGGGGTTCAGCGGACCGCCTGCCCAGCTCTCGTCGGGACTCAGTCGTGAGTCGTTCACTAAAGTCCTCAAATGAATTACAAGAATAAACCTCAAATATACATCACATGGTCCACAAATGTACATCCAAGTCTCCAATAATTACATGTCACAAATGCAGCGGAAATTAATTCTCAACTATACATCAAATAATTCCAAATCCAAAACTGTACAAGATATAGGCCATCCATTCACGGAATAAGCACAACAAGTCCTGCCTTCGCCTTGAGCCCTGTGGAGGGGAATAAAATATTTTTGGGGTGAGTTAGAAGCTCAGCGAGTAACCAGAAAATCAGTAATCAAATCGGTTTAACAATATTTCTTTTCAATGATGTCATAAATCAAATGATAAGTCCAGAAACGATTACAGCATTTACAAAGCATTAAATATGGAGTATCAATAATTCAAGAAACATGTACAATGGAAAGCGATAGTAACATTCATGAAAAGGATACGTTCATTTTTTTATAAATAATCCCTCGTTCATCTTTTTATTCGTTCATCTTTTTTTTTTTCCGGACGTTGGCCGGTCTCCACCCATCCGGACGTAGCTGGACTCCACCCATCCGGACGTAGCCGGACTACAAGGTAATACTCGAGTATACCAAATTCACCCAGGGTCACCATATCGCCCGACCGAGTCCGCTTCTGGCTCGAGTCGATCGGTAACGAAGGGCAGGGCCTAATTCAGCCAAACGGCTTACATTCATGCGCAACTAGCATTTAATCATTAATCATTGAAAATTCATATTTATTTAGGTCGAGTGCGATAAAGTACACACTCGCCTAGAAAACTCGTTTTAACAATCATCAAAAGCACTTAACACATTATAAATCAATAATAACAAGCCAATAAGTCAAGAAATATAGCAAACAAGGAACACTCATATGCAAGCACGCATGATATGCAAGAAAATAGTTCAAAAGTAACTTTGGAAACAGTTTAAAGGTAAATAATGCAGGAAAGCGGTTCAAAAGTAATTTTGGAAACAGTTCAAAAGTAATTTTGGAAACAGTTCAAAAGTAAATAATGCAGGAAGCGGTTCATAAATAACTTCAGAAATAGTTTAGGGTTACTCACCTCCATGGCTCAGAATCATCCATCATATAACATTGCCTTGCTCAAATCCAAGTCTTAGATCACAAATTCAATGCAAACAAGTCCCTTCAAAGTTCGGACAGCACTTCCCCTAAATTTGCTAATTTTTCCAGCCATCATGGCTTCATTATTTCTTCAGCCAGTCCCAAAGGTACACACACAACAACAAGTTCATCCAATAGCCATTCAGCAAGCTCCAAGTAGTACTACTACAAGTCAAGCTAGGGAAAAGTTCGGAAATGAAAGTTAAGCTCAAAACCAGAAAAACAGTTTTGACGTCATTTTGCGGTAATGGTACCAAAGGCGCTACGATTATCGGATGAAGGTGCAAGATACACCGTTTCGAAGCTAAGAGATAGGGCTACAATATTGCAGAAGGTCACTCAACCCAGTTTCTAGTGTAACCAGGTCAAAAATACAAGATACTACACCAGAATCACAAAAACAGATTCACAGAACGCATTCTAGCGGAAACATCATAAATCAGGCTATCCAAGTCCAAATCCAGAAATTCTAAAACCAACGGAAAGCTAAGAAATAGGGCTAAATTTCATCAGAAAACCTCAACAGCCAATTCGGAAGCAATTCCAGCCAAAACAACCAATTACAGGCGCAATTCTAGCATTCGGGTAAAACCAGGACAGCAAGGGTAATTCCGTCTTTTCTCAAGCTACGCTACTCCGATTGACCTGCAATTTTGTAGACACCTCTAAAATATCATTCCCTACAACTTTCATGAAGACCACTCAGTCCAGTTCTCACCCTAAATATGTCAAATTTACCAAAACAACTCCAGATTTTCCAGTTCGAAATTCACTGCAGAAATCAACTAGCAGTCCTGCTTTATTCACTCATATCTCAGCACACACAACTCCAATTCAGGTAATTCCAAAGCCATTAGAAAGCTAAGATACAAGGCTATAATGCTTAAGAAGACATCAATAACCAAAGCAGTAGTATTCCGGGTCAAACCAACCAATTACAGAAGCTGATTAGCATGTTCGGATAGAAATAGGGCAGCAGGGGTATTTCAGTCTTTTTATAGGCTACGTTGCTCCGATTGAGTTGAAATTTTGTAGGCAACTATAAAACATCATTATCTACAACTTTCATGTTTTGTGCTAAGGCTAATTCGGCCTCTAACATACTCAAACAGAAACGGGCAGAACTGAATCATAAGAAATCTCAATTCTGGAATTTTCTCAACAACCGTAGAAATCACCAAATTTTCCACACAAACCCACAAAAGTGATATATAAACCATCATTAACCCTTATTAGCATCTTACAACATCAAAATCAACATTTCTACTCAATTGCTATAAGTTTTTACAAGGGTTCAAGGCTGTTTTACCTTCCAAAGGTGGGTTCACAAGGTTGCACTTCAAGAACCAAGTTCCTTAGCTTTCTTTTGCTCTAACTCCCAAGCTTGTTGGATGGGTTGCACAAAACCAGAATTTTTTCTTGTTCTTTCTCTTATTTTCTCTTGGTTTTTCTCCCCTCTTTTCTCCCTAGAGCTGGCTGAAATTCTCCTTGTTGTTTTGGCCTTTGGTCTTGCCAAGAAGATTAATACTAAGTCACTTGGTCAAAGTCCAACACCTTTTTGTTTAGCCAATCACAATTAAGCTTAGGAACTTCATGGAACCTTTAGGAAGTCTAGCAATTTGTGCTTAACCAAAAGTCACACTATGGCCTCAACTTCTTTTAATCTTTACAATTAACTCCAATGAGTTGTCAAAAATATACCGCATTTACCGCACTAGCGGGTCCCACGTTCAAAACGCACTTCAAAATAAACTTGGACTAACTTGTACTAGAAAAATGGTTGGAAAACTATATTCCCTTACAATAAATGTATAGAAAATTAATATATTGAAGAAAGATACAAAATTATAGACAAGGAAACAAAATAATGTCTTGAAAATATAGAAAATTTTTCGGGTTTTCACACTCAATCTTTCGGGGCGTCACAACTTATATACTATTTTAGAAACTCTAAGATAATTTGTTATGGCTATATACATGAAAGGGCTCCTAATCACTTAAATTAGTTTTTATAATATTTAAGAGACTATAAAACTTGAGAAGTTAAGGTTGTGAATCAAAATTTAATTCACAAACAACCTAGAGCTTAGTTAGTTTTAAAAGGGAAAATGGAGTGTCTATAAGCCATAATTAATACTGGATTGAGAAAGTATATTAGCTTAAACATTATACAAGTTTATAAACTTGGAATGTATGTATATTTCTTTGGTTTCTGTTGAAATTTGATGCCTAAATCATGTTAAATTTGCTGGTATGAATGTCATACTTAAATGTATGGATGGTTTGAATAAAAGTCTTGTGGTTTTAAAAGAGAAAAGGAGTTTTTCACAAGTGAAAAATGAGTTTCCAGATTTTCGGATTTCACTGACCAGTCTCAGTAAAATGCTTATATCTTGGTGTAGGAAAATTCGATTGAGGTACCGTCAGTGGCATTTGAAACTAGAATCATGGACCTTTGTTCTGTAAAAATTTCATATTTTTCCTCCATGTGTACTGCTGTCCGTGACTCTTCAAAGTAGGCTGTCCTGCTTGAATGTCCTGTTTCTTCAGGAAAATGAATTTTTGACTTGGATCGAATATTTGGCCTATTTGTGATTTGAATCTCTAAAAAGTGTCTTCTGGGATGTGATAGTACTAAAAATCTATTTTACAACATTATAACTTTCATAATTGTTTGATTTGTGGAACTCGAGTTGCGAATTTTTAAAGTTTACTGTCACTATTCATCTTCGTAGATTCCTGAAGCATAGAAATGGGCTTCTTGACTTTAAAACCTCAGACGGCTTACTTTCAACCTCTCACCTTGATTTTTTTTCCACTTCCTTGACATCAAATATATCCCTATTGAACTTCTCTTGCTAATGTATCTCTCATTTCCTCAAAGTTCTACACTTTTAACAAGTTACCTTAATTAAAGCGGTCAAGACTTGTAATTAGCTTTTAGCCACCATTTCCGAATTTCTAGAGTTATTTGTGAGTTAAATGGGCCATGACTTTCTTTTATGTTTTGAGTTAAATTTTTGGTGAAATTTTTTAAGTGATTTGGCCGAAATGCACTTGGAAAGTCAATGACTTGTGGTTTGGAATTGTTTGGATGCCTTGGACTTTCTTTGTTTAATTTTGATTGGAATTGAACTTGTTGAGACCTAGAGCTAATGATTGATGAAAACCTAGTGAAATTGATGTTTGGATTGTGATTTTACCATATTGGTGGCTTGGAATATAATGTATAAGTAAATTGGAATCGTGAAGTCCGTTTTGGTCCTTTGAATTCGAGTAAATTTTTATCAAGCCTTAGTGAAATATTTTGTCCTAGTATCGAGCTATAGCAATTGAATATAGTACGTTAATGCCCAAATTCGAGTGTTGGAACTTTTAAAACCTTGCTAGCTAGTTAATTCTTTTCTTTGCTTAAACTAGTTTTACTACTTCTAGGAAATAATTGCATTAACTTTCAAACTTTAAGTTTTTGTAAAGTTATCCCTGGCTAGTTGTTTGAGGAAAATTGTGACAAACGTGAGATTTTAATAATTTTTTTAAAAAAGAAAGGCTTAGAAAACTTGTTCGGCAAGAAAACTTGTTTGAATAAATTTAGTAACTTACGTACAGTAAATGTGGAAGCGTTCAAGCTTATCAATAGTCATCCATTATCCAATCCGCACATCGGGTATTCAAAATACATCATGAATCCCAAATATACATTACGCCCCAAAAGTTACATTTCAATTCCAAAAGTACAATCCAAAACCAAGGCATAGCCAACAGTAATAAAAATCCTAAACAAAAGCCCATCAGGAAGGTTTTCGAGTACACCTCCAAGTTCAAACCTGTTAAGGAAAACAAATCTACAGAGTGGGCAAAAATGATCGTGAGGCCAAGAACACACATGCAGGCACATAGCTCAGGTAACAAGCCCAAGTAACGATTCAAGTAATAGCTTGCAAGTAATTAATAATGCCATCCAAAATGTAACCAGAAACAATTCAAGGATATGGTAGCTCTCAGGAGCTAAGTTCCACTTGCTTTGCCAGTTCATTCGTATATCTTCCCGTGATGACTCTCCGTCAACCGAGTTGATATTTCCAAACCGTAGACCACCTCTTACTTCTCATCCGTCCACCATACACCGCTTCGGGCCCGCACGACACTTATAAGGCGATACTCCACGAGTATGCCAAGCAAGATCTTTCAATAGATCAAACTTATCATGTGAATCTCATGGCTCACCAAGGTTTCCGACCAAACCCATGCTGGCTCGAGTTCCAAGGTCGGCCTATGAGTTTAGGCGTCCCCCATGTATCATGTAAGTGTCGAGAAGATTTACTCCAACGACGTATGCAGCCATAGCATACCATGTCATGTATTCAAGCATTCGACAGGTTTAAGCATGTATTTTTGGTCATGTAAACCAGGCAAACCATGTTAAGCATGAATCATTTGTTTCAAATGAGATCGAGTGCGATAAAGTACACACTCGACTCCTTTTTTTCAAAACCAAGTAGGCTAAGCATGTAATCAGGTAAGCCAAGTATGAATCAAGTCCATAGAGTTCAAGTAGTCATACACTTGACACTCACCGAGCAAATCAAGAAGAAATATTTTCTGGAAGTACAAGTGTTCACGGTAGGATCCTCTTGAAGGTCCTCGTGTGCGCCTGAGCAAATAATAATGTATTATCATTCATATATCCCAATTATCAAGGAAGATTGTACGCTAGTACAATCTAAAGCAATTTCACGAAAACGAACCTCAATTACTCGTAAATCGAGGTTCAACTGGAGTTTCTTAAAGTACAAGGGCGATTGAGTTTTTATTTTAGAAAATTAAGTATAAAACATTCAAGTAATATCGAAGGGATAAAGAGTGCTTGAAAACTCCCTTCTTTTGGAATTCGAAAAATTTTCAGTTTTGATATGATATTTTGAAAAATCGTATCTCACATTCTACGTGTCAAAAATTGAAAACCTTGGTACCGTTGGAAACCTCTTTGAAAGTACTAAAAGTTCTTAGAAGACACTTTTCCATGAATCTAAGTGAAAGGTATTCAAAAATGAGTTTAAAGTTGCTGTTCCAGAACACCCAGGATTGAGCCGGAGTTGGTTTTTCGCTAACTTTGGAAATTCGGCAGAATTCACTCGTTGCAAACCAGCCCTTGAAATTTATAACTCAATTAGAGGTACAAATAAGATTTAGGACAGAACAAGTGGATCGAGAATCGGAGTTTTGAGCACCAAGATATGGTAGCTCAAAGTTGGAAAACATTCAAGACTGTTGAACAATTTCCAGATTTGGATCTCCGACTTTGGACCTTTAGTTAAGTGTCGAAACGGACTTGGATTGGTGCCAAATTTTGAAGTATAGTACTTCTATATGAAGGGTATCTCTCTATCAAATTTCATGGAAAAATACCTTCGGGAAGGTAGTTAACCAATCAACCAAAGTTTTGAAATTACTAAGGCCAAACTGCCTTTAGCTCCATTTCTCTCTGTTTCCAAACATTCGGCTAAGGAACCTCCAGACATGGTTCATTTGTGCAAGAAAAGCCTAAGGAACCTACATGGTACATTTGGTAGGTGTTTAGCACCAAGAAATTCATTTAGTAAGACCACAACGAGTCTCACACAAATCTGTCCAAATCCAAGGGTTTTCAAGAACAGGGCAGTCACCGTATTTCGATCATAAATCACTCAATTTAACTCCGAATTGGGAATGGTTTATGGAATTGGAAAACATATTCATAGGGCTATAATTTCATAGAAGAAATCGTTTTAAGATTCAGCATGCAACTGGCTCGAAATTAAGCCTAAAGTTGAAGCATTTTCAAATTATTCCAGTAGAACAGAGAAACAGGGCAACCTTCTTAAAATGATTGGTTTGGCTCACACACTTGGAACCAAAATGTACATTTTATACCGTTGGAAAGGTGTGGATGTCTAGTTTCAAATACCACTGATGGTACTCGATTTCGATGTCGAAGTACAGAGTTATGAACGAAATACGAACACTGGTCTGAGTATTACGGGAACAGTTTCCAGATTGCTAGCTTTGGGCAATAAATTCATTTGACCAACCAAAACTCGGTATTTTTCAATGAAAATTTTTATACAACAACTACAACATGTAAACAACACAATCAAACCATTAAATCCTCAAATTTTTGCATTAAAGTGGCCGAACAAAGCAGGGGCAAAATGGTCAGATTTGGCCTTTGCACCCATCATGAGTTTCCATTAATTTTTCACCAATAAACCACTAATTTAAACACTAATCCAACATTAAATCCATCATCAAACATTATATCAGCCATCAACACAGAGGTGGGAGTTCATAGAGCCCACCTTCCAATTTTTCCAACAACAACAACAACCCATATGAAATTAAGAGCTTAAAGGTATAATAGAACTTCCAAAAACTGAAATTAGAAAGCTTGATCATGACTTACTCTAGTTAATGTCCAAGTCAGAAATTTCAGCCCCTTTTTGCTCCAGAAAATCCGTGAGTTTCAGCTCCCTTTTAAAGCTCAAAGTAGTGTCCAAATGTAGAGCTAAGTGTATGTGAAGTTGGGTGTGAATCTAGGAAGGTTTGGTGCAAGTATTTGGAGATGGAAAAATCTGAGAAGCCTTTGTTGTTTTTGCTGCTTGGGTGTCGGCTGCTCTAGTGAGGAAGAAAGAAATGTTTGGTTTGACTCTTTGGCGTACAAAGAAAGCTTAACAACTAAGAGTTTAGGTGCGCAAAAGTCAACCGCAAATAGTGCGCATACGCGCGCGTTTTGTGCTCGATTTCTCTTAAATTTGTTGCACTAGTGCACTAAACCTTTAAGGCACTTACATTCATATAAATATTATTCACTCTTAATTGTCCCAAAATAATGGTCTAAAGTTCCTCAATTAATCGCGCGCGTGAAAACGCGTATTTCCAATTTAGGCGCGATAACGTGAAACCTTCAAGAAATTCTTATAACGATCGTATCACTAACTATCACTTGAGTACTTAAATCTAAAATTACATATTTTAGGACCATTATACATGTCTCCAAATTTCCGAGCTTATTGTACTCCCAATTAGTTAAAGTTTTCAGACACGTTTTCACTTTTTCACTAAACAAGCTTCTAAGAAAATATTTTTTTTTAAACGAGACACTTTAAAAATATAACGAAACTATAAAACCATGTACTTAGATCTAATAAGGCTAGAAAATAATAATCGAAACAAATATTTGAATAAATAATTAAATGAGCAAAAATAGGAGTCGAAAAAATAATAATAATTTTACGAGTCCTCACATCCTCTCCCCCTTAAGAAAATTTCGTCCTCGAAATTTACCTTGATTGGCGAACAGGTCTGGATACTTTTCTCGAATTGCTTCTTCGACCTCCCAAGTTGCTTCATTCAACCCATGGTTCTTCCAAAGGACCTTTACTATTGATATCTGTTTATTCCTCAATTCCTTCACCTTCCTATCCAGAACCTTAACCGGTTTCTCTTCATAGGTTAAGGTCTCATCAATCTCAACATTTTCCGATTGCAGAACATGTGAAGGGTTTGGGTGGTACTTCTTAAGCATAGACACATGGAACACATTATGGATTCGAGATAAACTCGGTGGTAATTCAAGCTTATAGGCTACATTCCCCACACGTTGGATAATCTTGTAAGGTCCTACAAATCTCGGTCGTAACTTCTTTCCTTTTCCTGACATCAACCTTGCTTTCAAAGGTGTAATCTTGAGAAATACCAAATCTCCAACAGTAAACTCCAAATCTTTTCTTCGATTATCGGTATAACTCTTTTGGCGGCTCTGGGCGATCTGAATTCTTTGGCGTACCAACCTTACTTTCTCACTAGCTTCTTCAATCCAAGATACTGTGGTCGGGTCTAAAATTTTTCGTTCACCTATTTCGTCCCAACAAATTGGAAACCTACATTTTCGACCATAAAGTGCCTCATACGGGGCCATCTGAATTGAAGAGTGAAAACTATTATTGTAGGCAAATTCTACTAAAGTAAAAAACTTACTCCAATTCTCTCCAAAGTCCAGAACACAAGTCCTTAACATATTCTCAAGAGTTTGAGTTGTCCTCTCCGACTGTCTATCAGTGTGGGGATGATAAGTGGTACTAAAATTCAATTTAGTTCCTAACACTTCTTGCATCTTTTGCCAGAACCTAGAAACAAATCTTGGATTTCTATCCGACACGATACTGACAGGTATTTCATGCAACCTAATGATCTCATCCAAATACAACCTGGCCAACTTCTCTAATGGGTATTTCATATTAATCGGCAGAAAATGAGTCGATTTTGTTAATCTATCCACTATTACCCAAATCACATAATGACCTCTCTGTGTTCTTGGTAATTCCGATATAAAATTCATGGTGATATTCTTCCATTTCCACTCAGGTATTTTCAGAGGTTGTAAAAGTCCTGATGGTTTCTGATATTCGTTTGGCTTTAACCTGTTGACAAATTAAGCATGTTTGGACAAATTTATCAATCTCCTATTTTTATATCATAGTATTTTTAAAATGTAACATTTCATCCAAAGTCAAACTACAATTTGGGAATTAACTCAAATACAGTAAATGCGGAAGCGTTCAACCTTAACAATATTCATCCATAATTCAACCCGCACGTCGGGTATTCAAAATACATCATGAATCCCAAATATACATTACGCCCCAAAAGTTACATTTCAATTCTAAAAGTACAATCCAAAACCAAGGCATAGCCAACAGTAATAAAAATCCTAAACAAAAGCCCATCAGGAAGGTTTTCGAGTACACCTCCAAGTTCAAACCAGTTAAGGAAAACAAATCTACAGAGTGGGCAAAAACGATCGTGAGGACAAGAACACACATGCAGGCACATAGCTCAGGTAACAAGCCCAAGTAACGATTCAAGTAATAGCTTGCAAGTAATTAATAATGTCATCCAAAATGTAATCAGAAACAATTTAAGGATATGGTAGCTCTCAGGAGCTAAGTTCCACTTGCTTTGCCAGTTTATTCGTATATCTTCCCGTGATGACTCTCCGTCAACCGAGTTGATATTTTCAAACCGTAGATCACCACTTACTTCTCATCCGTCCACCATACACCGCTTCGGGCCCGCACGACATTTATAAGGCGATACTCCACGAGTATGCCAAGCAAGATCTCTCAATAGATCAAGTTTATCATGTGAATCTCATGACTCACCGTGATTCCCGATCAATTCCATGCCGGCTCGAGTTCCAAGGTTGGCCTATGAGTTTGGGCATCCCCCATGTATCATGTAAGTGTCAAGGAGATTTACTCCAACTTGTAGATTTCCTATAATGAGGTTATCCAGAGTAGAAAATGAGGAGCAACCCTGAAGGGAGTAGACTTGTGAGATTAGATGCCATTTGGTGTCGTGATGCCATTTGGGTTAACAAATGCTCCTGCTACTTTTATGGATTTAATGCATAGGGTTTTTAAGCCTTATTTGGATCAATTTGTGGTAGTATTCATTGATGATATTTTGGTATATTCTAAAAATGTGAAAGACCATGAGAAACACCTAAGGGTTGTTTTGCAAACCTTAAGGGAACATCAATTGTATGCTAAGTTTAGCAAGTGTGAGTTCTGGTTAAAAGAAATGACTTTCTTGGGGCACATAATTTCTAAGGATGGGATTAAAGTGGATCCAGTTAAAGTTAAAGCTGTTTCGAAATGGAAACGACCGGAAAACCCTACCGAGGTTCGGAGTTTTATTGGATTAGCAGGGTATTACCGGAGATTTATTCAGCATTTTTCGAAAATTGCTGGACCCATGACTGAATTAATCAAGAAAAATGAAAAGTTTATATGGAATTCTAAGTGTGAGGAAAGTTTTCAAGAATAGAAAAGACGATTGACAAGAGCGCCTGTGCTAGATTTACCAAACGGAAAGGATAGTTTTGTGGTTTACACAGATGCATCTAAGGAAGGACTAGGATGTGTTTTAATGCAAAATAACAAAGTAATAGCATATGCTTCTAGGAAATTAAAACCGCATGAAGGGAATTACCCGACACATGACTTGGAGTTAGCAGCTGTGGTCTTTGTTTTAAAGAAATTGAGGCATTATTTATATGGAGTGACATTTGAGATTTTTACAGACCGCCCAGAGCCGCCAAAAGAGTTATGCCGATAATCAAAGAAAAGATTTGGAGTTTACTGTTGAAAATTTGGTATTTCTCAATATTACACTTTTGAAAGCAAGCTTGATATCTGGAAAAGGAAAGAAATTACGACAGAGGTTTGTAGGACCTTACAAGATTATCCAACGTGTGGGGAATGTAGCATATAATCTTGAATTACCGTCGAGTTTATCTCGAATCCATAATGTGTTTCATGTATCTATACTTAAGAAGTACCATCCGGACCCTTCACATGTCTTGCAACCAGAGAATGTTGAGATTGATGAGACTTTGACCAATGAGGAGAAACCGGTTAAGTTTCTGAATAGAAAGGTGAAGGAATTGAGGAATAAACAGATACCATTAGTAAAAGTCCTCTGGAAGAACCATGGGTTAAAAGAAGTAACTTTCTTGGGGCACATAATTTCTAAGGGTGGGATTAGAGTGTATCCAGCCATTTAGTAAATTTAATGGCTTGATTGTGTTGTTTACATGTTGTAGTTGTTGTATAAAAATTTTCATTGAAAAATACTGAGTTTTGGTTGGTCAAATGAATTTATTGCCCAAAACTAGCAATCTGGAAACTGTTCCCGTAATACTCAAACCAGTGTTCGTATTTCGTCCATAACTCTGTACTCCGACATCGAAATCGAGTGCTATCGGTGGCAATTTGAGGGAGTAGTCCGTGCTTGGTGGGATCTGATAAAAGAAAAACGGGAGAGAACTCAAACCCCTTGGACTTGGGAGAATTTCACAAGGGAATTTAATGAAAAGTTTCTTCCGCCCTTAATCCAGGAGAAGAGGGAGGACGAATTTATCAAACTGAAACAGGGGACTCTTAGTATAACTGAGTATGAAGGAAAATTTACTAAATTTTCAAAGTACGCTCCCGAATTTGACCAATGAGCGAAAAAAGATTAGACGGTTTGTTCAGGGACTTAATGTGGAGATACAAGAGAGCTTGGCCGCAGCCCAAATCTCTATATTTACTGAAGCTTTAGAGAAGGCACAGAGGGTTGAGAGTACAAGATTGCAAGTGAGAGACTTCCACAATAGGAAAAGAAACTTTTCTAGCCATAACTCTGGACAAGCTAGTAAAAGTGCACAGCCTTCCAACATGAGAAGAGGAGCGGGAGGACCAAGGACTGCTGGAGGTTCAAGATGAGCTTTATCTAGAGGAGGTCGTAGTGGACTGACACATGCAAGAAAAGCGCCTTCTAGTGGATCAGCGGTGACCCCTCAAGTTACGTGTAGGTACTGCGGAAAACCCAACCATTCTGAAAGTGACTGTTGGAGGAAGTCTGGGAAGTGATTGGCCTGTGGTAGTACCGAGTATCAGCTCGCGAATTGCCCAAACAAACTGAAGGCGGGAGGTGATACCCAGAGACCGGAAAAGTCAGCTTATAAACAAACCAGTGCCCGATGGAGCCGACCGAAAGTACCGGCCAGGGTTTATGCACTGGATTACCAACAAGTTCCTGAAGCAACTGAGGTGATAGAAGGTACAATCCCAATCTTTCACCGTTTAGCTAGTGTTTTAATTGATCCAGGTGCTACACATTCTTTTGTAAACCCTAACTTCATGAGTGGGATAGACTTGAAACCAATTAAATTACCATATGATCTAGAGGTTAAAACGCCTACTGGGGATCAAAGTCTAATTGCTAACTTGATGTATCAAGATTGTGAAGTCTGGATTGGGGAACGAAAATTATTGGCTGATTTGATGGGATTGACGATTAAAGAATATGATGTAATCTTGGGGATAGATTGGTTAGCCCGTTATAATGCTCAGATGAATTGTAGGACGAAAATTGTAGACTTGTGTATTCCAGGGGAGACAACCCTGAAGTTGGATGTAAATGGCAAATTAGTTTCGTCTGCACTTATTTCAGGAATTCAGGTTAGAAAATTATTAAGTAAAGGAGTTCAAGGGTATTTGGTTTTTCTTATTAACATCTCTAGTGATAATGTGAATTTGGAGGACATGCCTGTAGTGAAAGACTTTCCTGATATTTTTCCTGAAGAATTGGAGTCTCTACCTCCGGAACCGGAAATAGCCTTTAAAATCGATGTAACTCCGGGAGTAGCCCATATTTCTAGAACGCTATATCGAATGGCCCCAACTGAATTGAAGGAGTTGAAATTGTAACTACAGGACTTGTTAGAACGGGATTTTATACAGGAAAGTGATTCGCCGTGGGGAACCCCAGTTTTGTTTGTTAAGAAGAAGGATGGGAGTCTAAGATTGTGTATAGACTACCGAGACTTGAATGATGTTACAATTAAGAATAAATACCTACTGGCCCCACATTGACGAGTTGTTTGACCAATTGCAATGGGCTGTAGTGTTCTCGAAATTGGATTTGAAACTGGGTTATTATCAGTTGAGGATTTTGGAAAAGGACATACCCAAGACTGCTTTTAACTCGAGATATGGGCATTTTGAATTTGCCGTGATGCCATTTGGGTTAACAAATGCTCCTGCTGCTTTTATGGATTTTATGCATAGGATTTTTAAGCCTTATTTGGATCAATTCGTGATAGTATTCATTGATGATATTTTGGTATATTCTAAGAAAGTGAAAGACCATGAGAAACACCTAAGGGTTGTTTTGCAAACCTTAAGGGAATATCAATTGTATGCTAAGTTTAGCAAGTGTGAGTTCTGGTTAAAAGAAGTGACTTTCTTGGGGCACATAATTTCTAAGAATGGGATTAAAGTGGATCCAGTTAATGTTGAAACTGTTTCGAAATGGAAACGATCGGAAAACCCTACAGAGGTTCGGAATTTTATTGGATTAGCAGGGTATTATCGGAGATTTATTCAGAATTTTTCGAAAATTACTAGACCCATGACTGAATTAACTAAGAAAAATGAAAAGTTTATATGGAGTTCTAAGTGTGAGGAAAGTTTTTAGGAATTGAAAAGACAATTGACAAGAGCGCCTGTGCTAGTTTTGCCAAACGGAAAGGATAGTTTTGTGATTTACACAAATGCATCTAAGGAAGGACTAGGATGTGTTTTAATGCAAAATGACAAAGTAATAGCATATGCCTCTAGGAAATTGAAACCGCATGAAGGAAATTACCCGACACATGACTTGGAGTTAGCAGTTGTGGTCTTCGCTTTAAAAAATGGAGGCATTATTTATATGGAGTGACATTTGAGGTTTTTACAGACCACAAAAACCTTAAATACTTATTTTCACAGAAGGAACTGAATTTGAGGCAACGTAGATGGATGAAATTTCTGGAAGACTATGACTGTACGATCAAGTACCATCTAGGGAAAGCTAATGTAGTGGCTAATGTTTTGAGTCGTCAAGTACAGCTGGCTGGATTGATGATTAAGGAATTCGAATTGTTGGAAGAAATTAGTCAGTGAAACCCTCGACTGGAACCGAGGAACTTAATTTTGGGGAATGTTGTATTGAATTCCACTTTGATGGAACGTATCAAGGAATCTCAAGGAAAGGACACTGAAGTGCAGAAATGGTTGGAAAAAGTTAAAAAGGGGGACAAGTCGGACTTTAACTTGGGATCGAATGGTGTATTGAGATTTCGGAATCGGATAGTTGTGCCAAAGGATGAAAGGATTAAAAAAAAAAATTTAGAAGAGGTACACCGATCAAAGTTTACGGTACATCCAGGAGGGAATAAAATGTACCAGGACTTGAAGAGTCTTTATTGGTGGGAGAACATGAAGAAGGAGATTACTAAATTTGTCCAAACATGCTTAATTTGTCAACAGGTTAAAGCTGAACATCAGAAACCATCAGGACTTTTGCAACCTCTGGAAATATCTGAGTGGAAATGGAAGATTATCACCATGGATTTTGTATCGGAATTACCAAGAACACAGAGAGGTCATGATGTGATTTGGGTAATAGTGGATAGATTAACAAAATCGGCTCATTTTCTGCCGATTAATATGAAATACCCATTAGAGAAGTTGGCCAGGTTGTATTTAGATGAGATCATTAGATTGCATGGAATACCTGTCAGTATCGTGTCGGATAGAGATCCAAGATTTGTTTCGAGATTCTGGCAAAAGATGCAAGAAGTGTTAGGGACTAAATTGAACTTTAGTATCACTTATCATCCCGAAACTGATGGACAGTCGGAGAGGACAATTCAAACTCTTGAGAATATGTTAAGGACTTGTGTTCTGGACTTTGGAGAGAATTGGAGTAAGTTTTTGACTTTAGTAGAATTTGCCTACAACAATAGTTTTCACTCTTCTATTCAGATGGCCCCGTATGAGGCATTTTATGGTCGAAAATGTAGGTCTCCAATTTGTTGGGACGAAATAGGTGAACGAAAAATCTTAGACCCAACCACAGTATTTTGGATTGAAGAAGCTAGTGAGAAAGTAAGGTTGGTATGCCAAAGAATTCAGACCACCCAGAGCCGCCAAAAGAGTTATGCCGATAATCGAAAAAAAGATTTGGAGTTTACTGTTGCAGATTTGGTATTTCTCAAGATTACACCTTTGAAAGCAAGTTTGATGTTTGGAAAAGGAAAAAAATTACGACCGAGGTTTGTAGGACCTTACAAGATTATCCAACGTGTGGGGAATGTAGCCTATAAGCTTGAATTACCGCCGAGTTTATCTCGAATCCATAATGTGTTCCATGTGTCTATGCTTAAGAAGTACCACCCAAACCCTTCACATGTCCTGCAACCGGATAATGTTGAGATTGATGAGACCTTAACCTATGAGGAGAAACCGGTTAAGCTTCTGGATAGGAAGGTGAAGGAATTGAGGAATAAACAGATACCATTAGTAAAGATCCTCTGGAAGAACCATGGGTTGGAAGAAGCAACTTGGGAGGTCGAAAAAGCAATTCGAGAAAAGTATCCAGACCTGTTTGCCAATCAAGGTAAATTTCGAGAGCGAAATTTTCTTAAGGGGGAGAGGATGTGAGGACTCGTAAAATTATTTTTTTTTCGACTCCTATTTTTGCTCATTTAATTATTTATTCAAATATTTACTTCGATTATTATTTTCTAGCCTTATTAGACCTAAGTACATGGTTTTATAGTTTCGTTATATTTTTAAAGTGTCTCGTTTAAAAAAAAAATATTTTCTTAGAAGTTTATTTAGTGAAAAAGTGAAAACGTGTTTGAAAACTTTAACTAATTGGGAGTATAATAAACTCAAAAATTTGGAGACATGTATAATGGTCCTAAAATAGGTAATTTTAGGTTTAAGTACTCAAGTGATAGTTAGTGGTACGATCGTTATAAGAATTTCTTGAAGGTTTCACGTTATCGCGTCTAAATTGGAAATACGCGTTTTCACGCGCGCGATTAATTGAGGGACTTTAGACCATTATTTTGGGACAATTAAGAGTGAATAATATTTATATGAATGTAAGTGCCTTAAAGGTTTAGTGCACTAGTGCAACAAACTTAAGAGAAATCGAGCACAAAACGCGCGCGTATGCGCACTATTTGAGGTTGAATTTTACGCACCTAAACTCTTAGTTGTTAAGATTTCTTTGTACGCCAAAGAGTCAGACCAAACATTTCTTTCTTCCTCACTAGAGCAGCCGGCACCCAAGCAGCAAAAACAACCAAGGCTTCTCAAATTTTTCCATCTCCAAATACTTGCAGCAAACCTTCCTAGATTCACATCCAACTTCACATACACTTAACTCTACACTTGGACACTACTTTGAGCTGCAAAAGGGAGCTGAAACTCACGGATTTTCTGGAGCAAAAAGGGCCGAAATTTCTGATTTGGACATTAACTAGAGTAAGTCATGATCAAGCTTTCTAATTTCAGTTTTTGGAAGTTCTATTATACATTTAACCTCTTAATTTCATATGGGTTGTTGTTGTTGTTGGAAAAATTGGAAGGTGGGCTCTATGATCTCCCACCTTTGTGTTGATGGCTGATATAATGTTTGATGATGGATTTAATGTTGGATTAGTGTTTAAATTAGTGGTTTATTGGTGGAAAATTGATGGAAACTCATGATGGGTGCAAAGGCCAAATCTGACCATTTTGCCCCTGCTTTGTTCGGCCACTTTAATGCAAATATTTGAGGATTTAATGGCTTGATTGTGTTGTTTACATGTTGTAGTTGTTGTATAAAAATTTTCATTGAAAAATATTGAGTTTTGGTTGGTCAAATGAATTTATTGCCCAAAGCTAGCAATCTGGAAACTGTTCCCGTAATACTCAGACCAGTGTTCGTATTTCGTCCATAACTCTGTACTCCGATGTTGAAATCGAGTGATGTCAGTGGCATTTGAAACTAGACATCCATACCTTTCAAACGGTATAAAATGCACATTTTGGTTCCAAGTTTGTGAGCCAAAACAATCGTTTTAAGAAGGCTGCCCTGTTTCTCTGTTCCGCTGGAAAGATTTGATGATGCTGCAACTTTAGGCTTAATTTCGAGCCAGTTGCATGCTGAATCTTAAAACGATTTCTTCTGTGAAATTATAGCTCTATGAATTTGTTTTCCAACGCCATAAACCATGCCCAATTCTGAGTTAAATTGAGTGATTTGTGATCGAAATACGGTGACTGCCTTGTTCTTGAAAACCCTTGGATTTGGACAAATTTGATGTGAGACTCGTTGTTGTCTTACTAAATGAATTTCTTGGTGCTAAACACCTACCAAGTGTACCATGTAGGTTCTTTAGACTTTTCTTGCACAAATGAACCATGTCTGGAGGTTCCTTAGTCGAATGTTTGGAAACTGAGAGAAATGGAGCTAAAGGCAGTTTGGCCTTAGTAATTTCAAAACTTTGGTTGATTGGTTAACTACCTTCTCGAAGGTATTTTTCCACAAAATTTGATAGAGAGATACCCTTCATATAGGAGTACTATACTGCAAAATTTGGCACCAATCCAAGTCCATTTCAACACTTAACTAAAGGTCCAAAGTCGGAGACCCAAATCTGGAAATTGTTCAACAGTCTTGAATTTTTCCCAACTTTGAGCTACCATATCTTGGTGCTCGAAACTCCGATTCTCGATCCGCTTGTTCTGTCCTAAACCTTACTTGCACCTCTAATTGAGTTATAAATGTCAAGGGCTGGTTTGCAACGAGTGAATTCTGCCAAATTTCCAAAGTTAGCGAAAAACCAACCCCGGCTCAATCCTGGGTGTTCTGGAACAGCAACTTTAAACTCATTTTTGAATACCTTCCACTTAGATTCATGGAAAAGTGTCTTCTAAGAACTTTTAGTACTTTCAAAGAGGTTTCCAATGGTACCAAGTTTTCCAATTTTTGACATGTAGAATATGAGATACGATTTTTCAAAATATCGTATCAAAACTGAAAATTTTCCGAATTCCAAAAGAAGGGAGTTTTCAAGCACTCTTTATCCCTTCGATATTACTCGAACGTTTTATACTTAATTTTCTAAAATGAAAACTCGATCGCCCTTGTACTTTAAGAAACTCCAGTTGAATCTCGATTTACGAGTAATTGAGGTTCGTTTTCGTGAAATTTCCTTAAATTGTACTAGCGTACAATCTTCCTTGATAATTGGGATATATGAATGATAATACATTATTATTTGCTCAGGCGCACACGAGAACCTTCAAGAGGATCCTACCGTGAACACTTGAACTTCCAGAAAATATTTCTTCTTGATTTGCTCGGTGAGTGTCAAGTGTATGACTACTTGAACTCTATGGACTTAGTTCATGCTTGGCTTATTTGATTACATGCTTAGCCTACTTAATTTTGAAAAAGGGAGTCGAGTGTGTACTTTATCGCATTCGATCTCATTTGAAACAAATGATTCATACTTAACATGGTTTGCCTGGTTTACATGACTTGAAATACATGCTTAAACCTGTCGAATGCTTGAATACATGACATGATATGCTATGGCTGCATACGTCGTTGGAGTAAATCTTCTCGACACTTACATGATACATGGGGGACGCCCAAACTCATAGGCCGACCTTGGAACTCGAGCCGGCATGGGATTGATCGGGAACTTCGGTGAACCATGAGATTCACATGATAAGCTTGATCTTTTGAGAGATCTTGCTTGGCATACTCGTGAAGTATCGCCTTGTAAATGTCGTGCGGACCCGAAGCGGTGTATGGTGGACGGATGAGAAGTAAGTGGTGATCTACGGTTTAAAAATATCAATCCGGTTGACGGAGAGTCATCACGGGAAGATAAACGGATAAACTGGCAAAGCAAGTGGAACTTAGCTCCTGAGAGTTACCATATCTTTAAATTGTTTCTGGTTACATTTTGGATGGCATTATTAATTACTTGCAAGCTATTACTTAAATCATTACTTGGGTTTGTTACCTGAGCTATGTGCCTGCATGTGTGTTCTTGGCCTCACGAGCGTTTTTGCTCACCCTGTAGATTTGTTTTCCTTAACAGATTTGAACTCGGAGGTGTACTCGAAAACCTTCCTGATGGGCTTTTGTTTAGGATTTTTATTACTTTTGGCTATGCCTTGGTTTTGGATTGTACTTTTGGAATTGAAATGTAACTTGTGGGGCGTAATGTATATTTGGGATTCATGATGTATTTTGAATACCCGACGTGCGGGTTGGATAATAGATGACTATTGATAAGCTTGAACGCTTCCGCATTTTACTGTACGTAAGTTACTTACTGTTGTTGAGTAGTTCGATAATAAGGTTGAATGATTTGGTTTGAGTCCTAGCGAGAGTTAGGCAGGCGTCCCGCGGATACCCTTTGGTTCGCCTTAGGGAGAAGTGGGGGCGTCACACAATCTCTAGCTTTTTCTTAACATTTTGATCATTACAGGAATGACTATAATAATTTCAGTATTAGTATTTGAACTTGCACTTCTTCGCACACCTTTCTACTTTTCTTTTTCATCTCTCCCCATACTACCAATGCTTCTCATCCTTGTTTTAAATAAGCTCATGCCTATAAATATTGAAGTTCTAGAAATGAACCCAAAAGGTTAAAGATGAAATATACAAATTTATTACCAAGTAAAATTTAATTTACTCTAACAAAAAAAGTGTAATCAATCTATAAAAATAATCAATGAAAAGAAACTGATAATTCATTATTCAAGCCACTTTCTTACATCCATAGATATTACAAATTCCTTTATCCAATTGAAATAGTGAACTACTCAAATTAGTTAAAACTTATTCAAAACTGTTTTTCAAAATTAAATTTCTTTTGAATCCAAAACAAAAAAAAATACAGGTACTTTCACAATGGAAGACATGCAATATTATTTTGTGACAAGACATTTTGACTATTTGGCTAGAATCTAACTATATAAAAGAGAGAGTTGGGTTATGAACAGTGATTTTTGGTCAAGCGATTATCCGATAATTATGGGCAACTTTGTTGGCTTTTGTATTTGTGCTTCAAGCGTGTGTTTGGTTTCTCCAACTAAGACTGTCCATATTGTTTGTAATTGTCGTTGTGTGCGAAGCGGCCTGTGGGAGCCGGACAAAGCTCTCCTGCCTGAATAATCTTGTAAGCAAGCCGTTGGATTTGTTTCTTTCTTCAATTGAAGGCTTGAGTTTGGCGGTTTTGCAACGTGAATTCTTCACTCTTTTGCCTCGTTAATCTTCTGTGCAAGCCATCTCAAAAGCAACTCCCTTTTTCAATTGAAAGCTTCAGTTCCCTAATTTTGCAGGGTGAGCCCATCACTCCATTTCTGCTTGGATCATATTTTCTTTGCTGCACTATTATTTTCTTATCACGAGACACGATTTGCTTGTTCTGCTCTTCTTGTTTCTCTCTTTATAACTAAGAGCTGTATTTAACATAAATAATTGAGGTTACTCATTTTTGCTCAGTTATGATTGTAAGAAATCTAACAATATAAAAGGGCGAGTTGGGTAATGAGTAGTTTTTTTTGGGTCAAGCGGTTATCCTGTAATTGTCCATGGATTTCTTGGCTATTTTCGTCGAGACACTGCTTTCTTGGTTCCCAGCTAGCATAGTGAAATAAATTTGATTGGAAAAAAATGCACGCATAAGTGGATGCACTGTTCAATTTTCATGTAATAACTATTGCTGTGACTATGCATGTAACCATGCTTCAGACTATCTTCCATGGAATTCGCAAAAATTGAGTTGGACTGGAAAAAAAAAGGGCCGGCATTTTCATCAAAAGTAAGTGAAATAGTTTAAAGTGTCAAAGGTTTTAACCAAAAATAGTTTCTAATTTTGCAGCTTTTTGAAATGTACAATTATAAAGATATATTAGTCTATATATTTATATTTAGTGTGCATAATTATTAGAAAATTTTTAGTGCCCTTATTTTTATTATTATAGTTTTCATTCTATTTATAAGTGTGTGCTAAATTATGAGCTTATTTTCTTTTTATAAAAGATAATATCTAACAATATAAAAGGGAGAGTTGGGTTATAAATAGTGCTTTTTGGTCAAGCGGTTATGCTGCAATTATTGTTGGATGTGGAGGCTATTTTCATCAATTGGCTGTTTTGGTTTTTTCCCGTTGGTGGTTTACTTTGTGGGGCGGTAAATTAAAGTTCTGTGTGTGCCTCTCTTTCTGTGCAATTTATTACACATTGTATTGGGTGGAGTGGTTGTCTACCATGTTGACAAGAAGCTTCTAATTGCATGATTCCCAAAAATTGAATCGAAAAAAAAAAAATAGAAGTCCAATGTTGTCATCACAGGTAACGAAAATTGGCTAACGTGTCAAGACTTGGAACTAAAAATGGTTTATAATCCTTCTACTATTTAAGACACGCAATTATAAAAAAATATTAGTCTATATATCCATATTAAATGTATATAATTATTACAAATTTTTTGATGCCCTTATTTTTATTGTTATTTTTCCATTCTATAAACATAAAGTTATTTCCGTCTTGTATGTGAGCTAGATTGTTAACTTATTTCCTTTTTAAAAGAATTAATTTGTTATTTTACTAACATATTCGTATTTAATATATATAATTATTATAAGTTTTTTTAACACATTCGTTTTTCCTAATGACTCTAAATTAAAAAGCAATATGGTGTGCTATTTTTTTTTATTATTTTAGTCAAACATGTAACTTTAATTAGATTGTTTCTTACATTAAAAAACTAAAATACACTAAATTTAAAAAAATATATAATATAATTATATATAGAATACAAAAGGGAGAGTTGCCCTATGAATGGTATTTTTGGTCAAGTGGTTATCCTGCAATTATCTAACAATATAAAAGGGAGAGTTGCCCTATGAGCAGTGTTTTTTTGTCAAGTAGTTATCCTGCAATTGTTATTGGATATCTGGGCTATTTTCGTCAAATTGCCTGTTTTGTTTGTTTAAAGCAGGTATAGTTTTGGTGCATTTATGGGACATGTTGATCGAATTGGTAATTGGTGGTGTAAAAAGTGAAGCTTTTGAAAGTTAGTTTTTTGTGGTTAATTATTTGCTTTTAAAGTGTTCTGTAAATGCAAAATTACCTAGGAAAGAATTGATAAATTATTGCTGGCTTTAGTGATTTTAAAAATGGCCTTTATTACTGTAACATGAAATAAAATTGTTAAATGTTCTGTAAATGCACAATTATTGAGGAAACAATTAATAAATTATTATTGGCTTAACATGAAATAAAATTGTTAAGTGTTCTGTAAATGCACAATTATTGAGGAAACAATTAATAAACCATTGTTGGCTTTAGTAACTTTAAAAAAACGGGTTTTATTACTGTGACAAGTGCTGATTAATTTTAGCAATGCCAAGTTCTATGGTTTAAGTGTTTAATTGACTTGCCAGGTCCCCTCTTTTTTGTGTCAACAATGATTAATAGTTTTTTGAGAATGATTCACTTTATAATTTTCTGATTATCCTAATTCAAATGCAAAATAACCTTATACAATTTTCTAATTAACGCTTATGCATTCTATATACTCCCTCCGTCCCACTTTGATAGTCCTGTTTCTTTTTTCACACAGTTTAAGAAAAAGTAGTTAACTTTGTTGGAAAAGTAAATTTAGATCGCTATTTTCCTAAAATATCCTCACATTAAATATGGTACAATTTTATGGGAACTTGAATTGATGGTAAAAAAAAGAATCAACTCTCATTAAATGGAGTAGGTTTATAGTAACAACTACTTACATTGAATAAGGGTATTTTAGAAAAATTAAAATACAACTACATTCTTCAATTGGAAAGTGGACTACAATTTGGAACAGATGAAAAAGGAATATAGGACTATCAAAGCGGGACAGAGGGAGTATTATTGTTCTCATGTATTCTATATATTTCATAATTGTCAGCCTTTAATAAAAACGATAATTCTCTAATGATCTGCATGAATTAGATAATAACATAGATGTATACTAATAAACTCACACAATAAAAAATAATTAACACGAAAAATATAAGCCCACTTGCGCATCGCGCACGCCGTCTCACTGGTAAGTGTAAAAGAGAATGCCTGTGTCACTGTCAAAGTGTAAGCAACATATGTTGCTACAAAGGGAGGAAGTGACCCGTGCAAATAGTGCTCCAAATTTGCAGGCAAGAATACCTGATACCATGGAAATCTCAATGCTATGTGTTAAAGATATTTAAGAAGTAATCAGAAACAGAGAAATTAAGACAATCTAATGCTTACACAGGTGAGAAGTCTATCCCTAAGCAACAGAGCATAAATTATTTACAGAAGTAGCTAAAATTTTAAAGCCCACTGGTCTAAAGAAACAAAAGGGATGAAATCAATACCGCTAATACAGTCGGTATCAAATTAAATACCATGGACGATAGAATAAAATTTATAGCATGGCTTCCTAGATCAGTAGGGTGATTGAGAGCACTAGTTTCTCGACTGCATGAAACAAAGCAAGTTTAGAAACACCAACAGAACTTGATGTTATTTTAAAAAAAAAAATTTTTAAAAATCCTGAAATGGATATGTGAATAAAATTGAATCCAAGGAATAAATCAAAACAGTCATTTTTTGCACACAGGTTGAGTCAGAGAAATTATCAGATATATCATCATAGTGAAAACATGCGAGCATGGCTCATCCCCAGTAAAGCGAAAAGCTAAGCATATAAACATTTCACATCTATTCACCTTTCTTAAAGAATATTCAAATAATATCACCAGATATACTTCTTTCCTTTTCATAATCACCAACAAATGTACTAATCTCATACTTCTCTATAATCCAATTTACTATCTTTTCGTAGCATTTTTGCAATGAGAAGCATAGATTTTATACTTTTAGGCAGCACATGTACAGTTGACTTAATAATTACTATGAATTAGAACATTTTTTTTGTGATTTGATCTTTTGTTTAAAATCTAAATCACTCTTCGCAAGATATCATTGTTCTTAAGTACTTTTTTGTGTCTACAAAACTGCAATCTTGACTAAATGGCATTGAAAATACTATCAATAATAATCTTCCAAAAAAAAAAAAAGAAGTTGCTATCAGTACTAATATCTATGATGGTTAATTGCAAAAATTTGTTAACCAAATGTGATTTGTTGGGCAACCAAAGAAAGAGGGTAATTTTTTGTTAATATTCGAAAAGAATTAGAAATTAAATGTGATTTGTTGGGTGACCCAAAAAAAAGAGGCCAAATTTTTGTTAATTATTAATTAATCAACAATTAATTGATAATTAAATGCGACCGAGGTAAAATTGCATAAAATTAACATTTAATTGGTAAAACTAACTACTACCATCTGGCAAAACCAAGAGTTAAATAAAAAAAGAATAGAGGGGGTCCAAAGAACCACATACGTTCTTTCACTATTGTTGGACAATCACAGTCCATTCAACCATAGACTGCCACCTCATCCAACGACCAACTCTTTTGCAAAAAATTGCATCCTGTCTTGGATGACCACAGCCTAGACAGGATTACAAAAAATTGATTACAAAAAATTGATAATTAATTGTGATTTATTTGGAAACCAAAAAAAGTTATAATAATTGCAAAAAAAATGGTAATTAAATGTGATTTGTTAAGCAATAAAAAGTAAAATTATTAATTAATTAATGAACACGTGATTTGTTGGACAATCCAAAATAAAAGAGGACATTTGTTGATTACATTTGAAAAAAAATTGATAATTAAATGTGATTTTTTTGGGCAACCACCAAAAAGTAGCCAATTTTTTGTTAATATTTGCAAAAATTTATTAATTAAACGTGATTTGTTGGGTGACCAAAAATATGCCATTATTAATTAGTTATTAATAATTAATTGTCTAAAATTGTAATTAGACGTGATTTGCTAGACACTAACAGAAAAGGAGCCTAAATTTTTGTTAATGTGATTTGTTGGGCAAAAAAAAAAAAGCCAAATTTTAGCACAATTCCACTTGCAATTAGAGGACTACCATCCCTATTGAATCAAAACTCGTCTCATCATCATTTTCATATGGATTACTATCACCAATTAACGAATTAGAAGAGGACAACTCATCAAATTGCAATTAATTGGATGACTAACACCAATTAACCAATGAAAAGGCGCCACATCAGCAATTGAACTCAATTGGGAAGTTTGGCACTCCCGATAGACTAGATATGTTAATAACAGGCAGAAAACCAACTGAAGGAAAACCTACGCATGCTCAGGGTAAAAAATACTTCAAAGTGAAAAGAGGGTGGCACAGGTAATTAATTATTTCAGTATCCAACAGATGAAATCTATATCTAGAGCCAAGTCCTGCATGCGATACTTGGTCGGAAAATGGCTGGCAGGGTCTTCGGCAGCCAACCAGTTCCCTTCTTCCTCATCCTTCCGACTACAATAGTTTCTACCGCCACTGCTTTGGTGTGTATACTAGTCAAGCACCTGCTACCAGCACCTGCGGATCAATTGCTACGAAAAACAAAAGTTTCTCCTTGGCTCCTAGCTAATCCCTCCTTCCGATGCCGCCTCTGCCGGAAAAGCATCTCATCGAGGGTATTTTTATGACTATTACTACAGCTTGGCAGAGAACAGAGTGAAAAGCATCACGGCTGGAAGTTTGCAGCATGTGGAATTCAGAAGATGCTCTGTGCATCGGGTCATCTCACGGGTGGCTAACTTTCGTGAATCGGCTCTACTATTATGTTTTCCTTTTAGATCCCATAACACAGCGTAGGATCAAGCTTCCCTCCATCCGCACACTACCAATTCATGATATAATTGATCGCACTGTTATTGGGGCTATTGCTGCCTGATCATCACCAGAAGCTGCAGAGGACTGCAGATTAATGATCTCCTACTACTCCTAGGAAGCAAGAGGACAGGAGTTGGCTTTTTTGCTATCCCGGTAGACTATATATAACTGCATAATTTATTCCAGCAGGCACCAAATGCACCAAATGTTTGTAACCCTAACTGAAGATTGCAAGATGGAATGTTGGGATATTTCTGATTTTCTGTCCCGAAAGGACTCGCCGCATTAATAACCTAAAAGTGGATGTGGATGTATTTCCTAGCCGTTCCGCGTTCGACAAAGCCATATCCAATGATAGGCACTACTTAATCCCATATATTGATCATGATTCGTCCTCCTGCTCCTTCCCGGGCGAATTCTTTTGGGTAGCTAGGTACGTTGCATTCCATGATCATAGTTCGAAGACTTGGCTGAGACCGAGATGACTCGGCCGAGACGGTCTCTCCTGATACGATACCGTGACGAAACGATATCAAGATACTTGACTCGCCAAGAAATTGGCCGAGATGTCACCGCGATGGGTTGAAACGGTTGAGTCACATCGAGTCATTCCGAGTTATCCCGAGGCAAGTTAAATTCAACAAAAAAAACCTTTAGAAAAAAAGGAAAAAAAAGGATTAAAAAAGGAAAATCCGGGGACCTCTCTGCTGCTTATGTCAATCTCCTGTCAAGTATGCTAGTACTGATGCTCCTTCATGCAGGGAAAGAGATGCAAGTGATGGGCACGTCATAAAAGACTTCGTGGTGCCTTCTTTAGATTAATCATAGTGGTTCCCCGTTCTATTACTAGACATAATTGGGACAAGCTCATCTGAAACACCAGACATAATTAGGAGAAGCACTTGGACCGCAGCTCAATTACATCGACCCTTGGAGTAAAAACTACAGCTAGATCCCAACACACGAGAAGGAGAAGTTAATATCGAAATCATTCATTGGGAAATAGAAAAATATTTGCCAAAGTACTGATCATGTGAAAAGATGCATTTATATTATTCCAACTTGGTTCAAGTATATGTACCTTCACTTTACTTTTCTTTTCTTTCAAAGGCTATCACTTCCAACTTTCTTTTCTAAAGTTATCACTTTACTTTTCTTACAAAACCGGCAGGCATCCAAGGTGATAGAATAAGTGAGAGGAGAAATGCCCAAAAGTGAACTGGAAGACCACCCCAGTCATAGTATTCTTCTTACAAACTCTTATGCCATGGTGGGATCCGCCTAGAGTTTTGTCCTTCAAATGGGATGTCCATAATCCAACTGCCATTCTTATATCGGTTTTGCTTGGCTTTCTCCTGCAACTTTCTGGAGGTTTGGCACTTGGGTACGAAACTCTTTAAATAAAATACTAGACTAGTCATTTTATGTGTCGGTGCAAGAGTTCACAGATTTAAAATTTTTATGCTTTCTCTCATCTGTGTTCTTATTTGGACGTTCTTAGGGAAGCAAGATAGTACTTAAAATAGGAGGAATCAACTCCGATCAAGCTTCTCTTTCCTATCGGAAATAGCTAGTCGTCAACTTTAGTTGCAGCAACAGCCATTTCATTGCCCTCCCTTGATCGTTTCTTTGAAATAAGGACTTTTCCCGTGGGTTAGCAGGTATGAATTTATTTTTTGATGTTTTCTATACTTATTAGTAGGTATGAATTAGAAACATATTTGGATTAATTATAGCCCTTATGTAATAGGCCAAGGTTGGATTAATTATGATTGTGTCCAAAATAAAATTTAGAAATTTAGATTTATCTAGCTAATTTGTGTTGTTGAAATTTATTTTGGGCCAAACATAAGTTTAACACTTATTTCACATATAATAAATTCGTTCAAATTCATTTGATATTTAGTGAAAATATTAAAATAACTGTTAGATCTTTTAATATAAAATTTTCTAAAATGCAGTAATAATTTTAATAAATATTTAAAATTTCAAAGTTCTTTTAATAAATGAAAAAATGATCATTGTTGCAGGTTTATATTATAGATTAGATGTTTAACTTACTAATATAATAGAAATAAATTATTACTTTTATAAAATGTCAGAAACTAGTTGTTGTATTTTTTTCATATATCTTTAATTATTTTGTGATGAATTAATTATTTATATTGATAGTGTAATAGTTACAATGACGAGCAAGGATATTGGTTGGGAACATGGTAAACCCATGGGTGGGAATAGAAAAATTGTGAGATGCAATTATTGTGAAAAAGTAATGCATGGTGGTATTACAAGGTTGAAAGAACATGTCGGTCATGTCACGGGACAAGTTGAACCTTGTCCAAGGGCCTCAAGAGAAGTTACAGATGTAATGAAAATGCATCTAAAGGCTGGTAAAATTAAAAGAGTTACAATAAAACAGAAAAAAGAAGAAATATTAAACTCTCTCCAACAAGAAAATATGTATAGTAATTTCAACATGGTTGGCGACGAGGAGGACGAAGACATTTTTGAAATTGATGAAGAAAGTAAGATGGCATTGGAAAAAAAAAACAAATGAAGCAAGCAATTAGAGAAAGCCAATACTTGCAATTTTTAGATGAACAACAAAGGCATTCAGTATCTGGGAGTTCGAAAAGGGTTGAAGAAAGTCATTGCAAAGTTGGAGCCAAATTTATATGCACAAGTTGATTCAATAAATGAGGTATTCTTTTGATTATTTTATTTATTTATATTAATGAACAAATTTTAAAATTTTAATGCCTGTGTATATATTATTTTTGTAGATCAAAATTTTTGTAGACCAAAAAGGAGGATTTGGAAGTGCTATTGCAGCAAGAGTGTTATCAAAATCTTTACCATGTTTCAACTTAATTCATACTTATTTAAACATCTAAATCATATTAATGAAGTTAATATTTTTATAATTTTAAAATAATAATAAATTATTATTATTATTACTTTATTTGTTTAGCTGAATGATGGCTTAACTACAATGAAGATGCGCCAAATATAAGGAATATTACAGTGAGAATATTGAGTCAAACCTGCACATCCTCTGGTTGTAAGCGAAATTGGAGTACATGGTCATTAATTCATACAAAACTACGTAACCGTTTGGCAGTTAAAAAATTGCATAAATTAGTTTTTGTGCATTACAATATGCGATTAAAGGTGAAAAATTTGATGCATCAAAGAGATACTGATGATTTCTACAACCCAATTGACTTGAATCACATTTTTCACCAAGATGATATATTGGATGATTGGATAAGAGAAAATGAACAACCCACATTGCCTGAAGATAATCTGGATTGGTTGGATAAGAGCATTCATCAAATTGAATCAAAAAGTAGTGAATATCAAGAACATGACAATGATGGTTTTGGTGATACATTGTCCCAGTATATTACCAAAAAAATAAGAAAGGTCTTGCTGAATCATCAAGTAGGAAACAAAAAAATAAGATTAAACAAACCAGTAAGCATATTGTTTCATCATCTTCGAATAAAAGTGACAGCAGTAATGATGATGATGACAATGGTGACAATGGAGATTGATAGGCTGTATTTTAGTGGGTTATTTCGCTGATATTTCATAGTTGTTTGGACTAAATGTCGCATTATTTGGTGGATTCTACTCAGGTTTTGTGTTTGGTGTTAATTGCAGGAAGTGGTGAAGAAAAGGTGCTGAAAATCAACATTCCAGAAGACTTCCTGACAGTTAGACGCGCCCACACCTAACTTCAACCTTCAAGGCCAGATTCTCGGGATTATTCGCACGTGGGAGTGAAGTAGCTGGCTACAAATTGGGAAATCAGTGGGGTCACTCCAAAGGAAAGAAAACACTGAAGAAGTTGAATTGTAATAGGATTGTTATTTAGGAAGTAATTGATATTTGGACACCAATGAATTAGGAGAAAAAGTAGGAAAGGTGAGAGATTTGAGGCACCGCTTCTTTTGGAGGCTAAAAACGCAGAGGAGTAGGATTGTATTTTTTTTCTTGTCTTTGACTTTGAAGGCTTCTTGGAAAAACTTGGAGGAAACCAACGAAAAAACCACAATTGTTGACTTGCTCTTTTCTTCTTTTTGACCGAATTGGAGAGACATCAAAGTCTCTTTATGCTTTTGCTAGAAACAACAAAGGCAACGAATTTTCTTGTTCTTTCTTTCTCTGTTGACCGATTTCGGGAGACAAGAAGTAATGGCTTTTCTCAATTGTTTTGCGTGGCTTGTTCTCCATTAATGGAGAACTAACTTCTTATTTCTAATCAAGGAGACAACTGAAAATTTGGTTCAACAATAACTGTAAGATCTAAATTATTTTAATTGTTTCCTTCATTTATTGGTATTTGTATGTTTTCTGCTTTTAATTGCTATAGCTATTATGTATGATTGAACAAATGCACAATATTTAATTATTCACGTAGTTTATTTGCTAATTGGGGGTAGTTGAAACCGTAATTGTTCGATTACTTCTATCCCGGTACCAACTGGTACAGTTGGGTTTATGTCAGGGAAACATACGATCTAATTTAAATAAACCCTCGTAGCATGTTTGTTAGTTAGGGTTATGCTTTTCTAATTTTTAATGCAGTCTAAAAATTAAATCCTGTAGTCGTACTTAGGGTTATTTTTTAGTTAGAGAAATAGTTAACGATCGTACTTTGACTATCGAAAAAGTAAGAAAAAACTGGTTGTTTATCGCGTGTATGACAACTATAACTAATCTATTAATAAATGTCGGAATTATCTTTGAATCGATGATCAATTGCATGAATTATTTCTGAAGTGTATCCTTGGCTAGAGTTTCTCCAATTATTTCTCTCAATTAATTATTTTTCGCAGTTAATTTATTTAGTTAGCGATTCTTTAGCACCTAATTCTCAAACCCCCCGTTTGTCTTAACTTAAAAAGAAACGAACTTTTCTCCAGTCCCTGAGGAGATGACCCTACTTGTCGCTGTCTACTAGTTAATAATTTTGTCAATTAGTCAATTCTGGCATATCGGATTAAGCACACTCTTCGAAACCAGAGTGAATCAAGTAATCCATTGCATATCTAGAGTCCCTGCTCCAGTACCTAGAATTGATTATTGGTTGTTTTTGGTGGTAGTTAGGTTTTTTGTTATTATTACACAGGGTCGACACCTGTCAGAGATGGAGGGAAAAATTCTTTCAATTAGCCAACAAACAGGAGGTATGTCATGGGCTCAAGGACAAGATAATTATTATGTCACTCATGATACTGATCATGGCTATCGTCCTGGCATAGAAGCACAACGTCAATTCCTCAATAATTTAACTCAATTGTTAAGTGAGGATACTTTCTCTCACCATTCAGGGTCACAAAGATATAGAGGAATCGATGATCAGATGCAAAATTTGGGTATACACCCAACCTATAAGCATGAATCTAGCCAAAACTATAGTACTAGTCAATTGGGATATGGCTATGACCAATCATATGGAATCACTCCTGACTATTACAGTGGATATCAGCCATTTGATGGATCTGGACAGGTCGAAAGGTCTACTAGCATTCATGGTAGTGGATACTATGAAAAAGAAATAGATAAATCTCATGATAGTTCTTCTTTTGATTCCAATAACATTGGGTTTTATGGTCATGATTCTAATGCATTATATGGTACTAGCGATAGTGTTAACTATCAAGGGTTTGGATACTACCATCATACTCAGCAATTCATCTCTAATCCAGAAGTTCTTCCATCTAGTGATTATGGAACATCTAGTCAATCCTCATATTCAGTAAATACACCAGATAACTCTTATATACTACCTACTCAAGGTCCTATGCCACTTCCACATCTGTATTACCATTCATCGAGAAATGAGGGTGATTTTGAACCACATCATCATTCTACTTGGTATTAACAGGTATGAAAATATAAAGTACTAGTATATCTTTTTATATATTTGCCTTTTATTTAATATGATTTCTTTTTATTTTTGGCAGGAGATTGATCAAATATTCCAACTTTATGCTATAAATAAATCCTTAGTTTGTATTGTTAATGGTTGATATTACTTTTGCAATTATTATTTTTAAGTTGCGGTCTATGTTATTTTGATTTTATTTGTGATGCCATTGTCTTAAATAATTAAAAAGTACTTATTGTGTTTAATATGTATAAAAATAGTACATTTTACAAATGTTCTTTTGCTATTTTTTATTATTTTTGTTTAGCATACATTTTTTATATTATTAACAATTTTTAGAATATTAAATGCTTTAAAATTTGCATCTCACTGATACCTCGACCGATATGTCGAGACCGACGTGGAACGTTTCGAGCCGCGACCATGACTTTGAACCATAATTCCATGTCAACCAGTATGGCAGTTCTATGGTTGATCCAACAGACGGGCATGCTTGATCCTTGGCGTCTTCCTTACAAGACTTGGGAGTTGGGACTTTTGACGTTTATAAATTTGATCTCACTGATAAAGTGTTGAGGTACATGGACGACTCTTTGGAGGATCACGCCATTTTCATTGGCTTGAATGAAAGTTAATTTCTCGCTCCCAGCAATGGATTTCCACGAACTAAGTCCCAATTCCATTTACTTCACTGATGATTACTCGATCTCACGTTTCGACTTACCTTACGAACGACAACCTTTTGGAGGTCATGATGTTGGGATCTATAACTACAAAGACAAGATCTTTGAGGAATACTATTACCCGTGTCATTACAGAAACATTAGGAGGATTGAACCCTATACAATTTGGTTTGTTCCTAATCCACACTAGGCTGCCCCTTCCGCTCCCGCCAACGCCTTCATTGGGTTTCTTTTGCACTAGAACTATGCCGAGTTCTAGCTCTTTCTCCATTTCTGATTCAATTTTGCTGATTCATTTAAGTACAGCAAGTTGAATATTACTATCAAGAGCCTGTTTGGTTTTGTAGTACTTTAGTTCCAAATGGCTTTCCACACAAGGAAAGCACTTACTCTCATGTTTGGTACACAAAAATAGCTCAAAATGAGAAAGTCTTTTCGTCCTAAATATATTTCCACAAAAAATGGGCTAGAAAAAGAATTGTTATTCCACTGTTTGTACCCAATTCAAAATGGAAGTACATGCTTTTTTCCAATGTTAGGTATAGTCAATATTTAGATGTTAAAGTGAAAATCTACGTTAGGTCAAAATGGAAGTACGTCCTAAAAACATTTCAATGAAAATGAGCAAGAAAAAAAGAATTCTTATCCTACTTTTTAGTACCCAAGTTAGAATGGAAATACATGCTTTTATTGTTAGGTACAGTCAATATTTAGATGTCAAAGTGAAAATACATTTGTTAAAAATTGACTTGATTGTCTTGGATGTTTTATAGTATGCATGTAACATGTTTCCGTGTTTGTTTAATTTGCCTTTGACATGCTACTTGTGTACCTACAAGGAACTTTGACATTTTTTGCTTTAACAATTACTGGTTTTATTATTGAAATGATTTAATTATAGTATTTAATTAATTCTAAGATACAAGTATTTACTTTAAAGTTTTATATTCTTTAGCAATATAATTAACAAGGTAAAAGAATAAGTAAGCTCTCAAGTTCTCCCTTTATACATATTCATTATCTGTATGAAATTCGCATAAATTGTTAATACATTTGGACAAAAGTTAAAAAGAAAAGTATAGTAGTTTGAACATTTTGTCTGATAGAAAAAAGAAAAAATTATTTTAAATATAAAAGAATTGTTCGCTATAAGAAGTTACAGTGATTTACACATTAAATCATCCTTAGTCTAAAATCTAGTGATCGAGTAGAGAGGTGCATGAAGATAACTTGATATCCCTATTCTTTTGGCCTTTCAAGAAAGAAGTTGGAAACGGCTTTCCCTAGTTTTTTTTTTTTTTGAGAAATTGTGTTTGCAAATAAAAAATTGAAATGGATTTTTTTAGGAAGAAAGGACTTTCTAATTTAGAAATTCCACACGAGAAACTGTGACAATGTGGAAAGGCCATACTATCTTAGGCCATTTTTGTGTATCAAACATGCGAATTTGTGCTTCTGGTATAACTTTTTCATTTTAAGAATCTAATACTTAAAAATTCAAGATCAATCCAACATAGTAAGTACTTAATCGGGTAGCTCGTAAATAATAGAATCAAAAACTTATAAAGCATTTCCTGAAAAGCTTAAGTAGACAAAATACTTTAATATCAGTTACCGTCACTGCAAGCCAAATAGGCATTAAGCTGAACTTTGTTCTTGGAAGAGGTAAGAATTGAATCTTTTCTTCTTTTTTTTTTTGTTGTTAAGGCATAAATACTGATAAATTTGAGAAAAGGATATTGTTATTCATGATGTTTCAATGTGATTGACATTGTTTGAGAATTTATATAGAAATTATCTCACAAAAATAATATAGATACAAAAGAAAAATTGCTATCAAACTAGAATTCAAATTACAAATCAAATAACTTGATACAACAACTTACTAGATAAGATGTTATTAAAATTAAAATCTATAAACTAATTAATCTTCAATGCTCCTCCTCAAGCTAGAGTGTGTACACTTATTGTAAAACCCATGATTTTTGGGCTCAATTTATCTTGCCCAATTTAATTAAATGGTAATTTATTATGGGTAAAAGCAAAAATAATTGCAGGTTAGGTTAAATGGTTAATTAAGGGGTAAGATGAGATAAAGTAGGGTAAAAGTTCACTATAGTTAAAACTCCTCCCCTTAGAGCAAGAGCCGTCAGAGAGTAGAGAAGGAGAAACAGGCGTCGCCATCAATCAATCAGACGATTAGGTCTCTAAACTCGTAAGTCCTAAATTCATGTGCAACTTCTCTTTTAAGTTCTATTAGTCGGATTAATTATCCTAAAGATTTTACAGATATATATTATGTTATATATAGAGATATATGTTTGTATATGACATTTAGGAGGATTCATATCTGGAATAGTAAGATTAAGGTATTAAATTTTTATTATGGAATGAATAGGATTTACCCAAATTGTTGGAAAGTTAAAAAAAAAAGAGAGAGAGAGAGGAGCAGCGGCGCCTGCCGCTGCCGTTGTACGTGTTGCTGAAGCTTCAGCATAGCAACGCAACAACACAAGAGAAAAAAAAAAGGAAAAGAGGAAGTCGCCAGCACATGGCTGGCGACAGGAAGCAATTGCCAAAGGATTGGCCTTTTGACCAATCCGAGAGGACCAATAAAAAAAAAAATTGAAGTCAAGAGTTGCGGCGCTGCTTGGCAACGCCAGGTGAAGTAAGAAACAAAAAGGGCCTGGCAAGGATGGCCAAGGAAAAAATATATATATATAATAATCATAGCAATAATATAATATAATATATATATACACACACACACGTTTATATATGATGGCAAAAAATATTTGGATTAGAAAGATAGTATGGGTTTAGTGAATATACAGTAAATAAATTTTAGGAATAGCTAGGCCATCTTTATAGTTTATCATGGGTATTAAAATTCAGAACCCAACTTATAGTAGTTTTTAGAATTGAAGATTTAGTCAGGCAAAATTATACTTAATTAATTAAGTCTAAGATACTAAAATGGAAGTTGAAAACATCTTAATCTAGCCTTACTAGGTTAATTTAGATAATGTAAGATAGACGCTTAAAATAATAATAAGAATAGTAGTAGTAGTAGTAAATAATAATACGGACGATAACACTAATAATAATAATAATAATAGTAAATAATAATTATTAGGCAATAATAGTAAGGATATTAACAATATGGGTATGGAGGAAATAAATTAAGGATATAAACAAAGATAAAAATATAAATACGAGTGGAATAAACTAAGACAATAATAATTATAATAAGTCAATATATATATATGTACATATATACATAAATAATAATAACACCTACACACGCATAAGAGTGGAAATAAAGGGAAAGGTAATAGTAACTATTTAACATATATATAAGTGGTAATAAAATAAATTAGCAACGACGAGGACAATAATAATAATAATGATAATAATAATGCTAGTAATAGTACAATAAGGATAACAATAATAATAATAATAGTAATGCTAGTAATAGTACAATGAGGATAACAATAATGTTAGTAAATAATAAGGTTGACGATACCGTTAATAATAATAATAATAATAAATAAATAATTATCTTCTTTAAAATTAGGAAACTTTACAAAAAGAACAACCTTCTTAATTAAGAAACTTTCTAAATTAGGAAGCCTTGCAAAATGTACACTTTCCAAATTAAGAAATGTTCTAAAAATAGAAACTTTCCAAATCAGAAAACTTTCCAAAAAATAGAAATCGTACGAGTTGAGGGGAATGTTATTAGGGTCTATATAATGGTCTGGATATGAATCTTGTACTTACTTAGGGGTTGTGTATTTATGCATTTATAGGAAGTAGCAACTAATTAGGGAACCTATGCATTTGATAGGTGCAATACAAGGACCTAAGGTAGTTCTACTTGAGCAGCCAAACAGAGGTAGGTGGTACTTACCCTTCTGAGATTTCAAATGTACAAAATGAAATTCTTGTTTTCAATCACATTTTGCTGTGTTGACTCGAAAGGTGTTTGATTAAATGCTTTACTTGGATATTTATGAAAGCTATATTTTACTATACAAAAATGGACCATGTGACTTATTTGAAATGTTTGATATGTTTCTTTTATACAAAATGAGTTGAATCTTTTATGAAAGCAAAGATTTATGTATACGATATATGAAATGAATTTTGACAAGTAAAACTCAGAGCAGTCATGGAATAGACGGTAGGGGCTATAGTCCTATCTAATCGCCATGGTAGTCTGGTATAAAGCCCAGCCGATTGGTGAGGTCATGATAGCCTGGTATAGAGTCCAACCGATTGACCGATTGATAAAGTCATTGTAACCTGATATAAAGTCCAGCCGATTAACCAATGGATAAAGTCATGGTAGCCTGGTATAAAGCCCAACCGATTGACCAATTGAGAAAGTCATGGTAGCCTGGTATAAAGCCCAGCCGATTGACCCAAGAATGAAATGAGACCAATCGGTAGTTATGAAACCTATTGATCACCCACCTAGAAGGGGTAAAATGTCTAGACTGAGTACTCAGTAACCGGTTATTGCATGTACTTGTTATGAGCTGAACTGAAAGAAGGTTTATGAACGGATATGAACTGTTTTGAAATGATCTATGAACGGATATGCGACGTTTTATGGGATTATTCATGAATGGATATGAAGAGACTTATGAATTGTTGCAAAGTGATTTATGACATTGCAATTTCTCATGTATGGTTATCAATAAAGTGCTTTTAAATTCCTTGTCATTTTTTACTACTGATTGTTTTATAAATGTCGTTACTTTCAAGATTATAGAGGTGATTTATGTGCAATGGATTTGATATGCATCTATAAAGTTACGAGTATATGGTCCAACAAAGGGGTAAATATTACCTACTGATCGATGTGTCGCTCAACCCACTTCTTACCATTTTTGCAGATTCTGAAGAGTATGAATTGGTTTACGTAGAAGACCCTGATGATGACTTTTATTAGTTTTAGATGAATAGAAGTTGGTAGACTAGCTATTTCTAGTTGTTAGTCTTATTTACTTTTGTTTCTGCTGTTTCAATTGGAGAATAAATGTACGAACTCTTTGAATATTCGTATACTTTCCCTTATATGTAATTCGTACCGTACTTTATTTAGTCGAATTATTTGGTATTGTTAAAGTTAAATTAGTTAATGTAGCATTGTATTGTGAGACTTGGGAGTACGGTGGATGTCATGTGACGGGCACGTGCGGGCTCGGGGCGTGACATTTTTAGTGGTATTAGTGCTTAGATTATAGGTCTGAAAGTATGTGAAATGGTTTTTGAGGTATTAGGGGTTTTGAAAATTGACATGAGATGAAAGAAAAAGAGGATTAAAGGAAATAAGAGATTCATGTGATTTTTAATGTTATCAAAGTTTAGGTTATACGATCTAGATGTATGTTGAATGATATTTGTAATATTAGTAATTTTAGGAATTTGAATGAAATTGGATAGAAGACTATGAAATAAGAGATTTTCATAATATTTAGTGATAAAAAAGTTTGGGGTACGATTTACTCTTTAGAGGAAATACACACTAGGAAATGATCAATTGTGACTGAATAAATAGGCTTGAAAATTTGCATGTGTGATTTAAGTTGAAATGGTACTATAGTTGTTTATGATGTTCTTTTATTGGATATGATTTTGATTGCACATTTTAAGTTTAAAATGTCGAATATGTAGGAAATATTATATTATATATTTGAAGTATTGTCAGCAGGAAATTGAAAGTACCAAGGAATTTAAGTACGTATGAAATACATGTTGGATCTTGGGATTTTGTTGACTTATTTTGAGGTTTACGATAATTAGATCTAATGCTCAAGACATTTATTAAACTAGCTGATATTATTAGTTCAGGTATTATTACATCATAATCAGGCAAACATATTTTATAAATTTCTTACAATATATAATTTTACTTTCTTTTTACCTAAAAATGAATAAATGGTGAAACCAAAATTTTGTTTGCACAAATAGTTTTTAATCAGAATTTTTAAATATGTACCTTTACCTTGCAGTTGCTTGGTAAATATAGTTTCTAAATATATATGTATATACCTTAAAAAAAAGAAGAATAAATACATTAAATAATTATATCCTATAATTCTATGCAAAATATTTTTTTTATATATTCATCCAATCTCAAAAAGAGCTTTAGAGAAATGTATTCTACAAAAATAATTCTTATCGTATAGAAAAATTCAACAATAATTATTGATAAATTCTCTTGTACTCTAAATTCTAATGCTGAAAGAAGTATAGTTAGTTGACGTATGTATTTCAAAACACTTTCAGTTTTTAAACTTGTGTAAGTTTGAAATTCTATGCATAGATAAATAGTTTACCAAAGTTATGATAAAGTTATTATATTTCTTATATGAGAATTTGGTGATAATTTTTGCATAAAATTTTCTATATTTTGTATGATCAAGAAATTTGTGAGATGATATTTGAGATATTAATGTTTTCGAAAAATGAATTGAGTTAGGAAAAAAAAAACGACCAAGGGAAATAAGATTCCCATGGCATTTAGTGGTATAATAACTCAGGTTATAAGATTTGAAAATAAGAATGATGCTATTTGAGGTATTATTGATCTCTTTTGAATTTGAAATGAGATAGATATGAAATTTGAGGGAAATAAAGGACTACCGTCACCAATTACAAATACAGTGGGTGAGAACCCATATATCGAGATAAGGATTATTTTGGTGATAGTGGATAAGTAAGTTGTGATAAAATGTGTGACAAAAGAAGAAATGGTACTGTTAGAGTCTCTGGCTTTTTTTCTATAGGTTGATAGTTATAGAGCGTTATAAACCGATATTTAGAGCGCCGGATTTGTGAGAGATATTATGTTCGTCTGAGCTATATAAATATGAAGATGGAAGGTATTGAAAAAAATAAGAGTGTGCAGCAGAAGCTTGATGGAATTAAATAAGGGAATCCGATTTAGACATTGTAAGAATAATTCGCAAGGTGAATTGCAAGAACATCGGAAATTTTGTTAACTTATTTTGATGTTTATATCTTTTAGGTTTCGAGGACGAAACCTTTGAAAGGGGAAGAGAATGTGATATCTAGTCTAAAATGAACTGTGAAAGTAGTAGAACTGTGAAAGTAGTGTTGGATTAGGACCCTAAATTTATGTCTAGATTTTGGGTCGACCTACCAAAAGATTATAGGAATTGATACCTACGACTAAATACCACCTCCCACCCCCAAATGAATGGACAGTCAGAAAGGATCGTACAGACCTTGGAAGGTATGTTAAGAGCTTGTATTCTAGACTTCTTGGATAGTGGGGATAGGTTGGTAAAACTAATGGAGCTTTTGTACAATAACAGCTATCATAGCAGGATAGGTATGACACCATTTGAAGTGTTGCATGGGTGAAAGTGTAGGTCACTCTTATGTTGGGATGAAGTAGGTGAAAAACTGATCACTGACCGATTTGGTGGAAAGAACCTTAGAGAGAATTAAGGTTATTCGAGAAGGACTGAAAGTAGTTTAAAACCGAAACAAGAGTTGGGTGGATTTAAAGAGAAGACCTTTAGAGTTGTAATCAGGAAAATATATATATATATATATATATATATATATATATATATATATATATATATATTTGAAAGTATCCCCCACCAAGGGAATAATGAGATTTGGAAGAAGTGATAAGTTAAGTTCAAGGTATGTAGGACCTTGCGAAATACTGGATAAAGTTGGACCTCTAGTGTATCGACTGATTCTTCCACCTGCTTGATTAAGGATACATGATGTTTTTAATGTCTTCCAACTGAGAATGTATGTATTTGACCTGACCCACATTTTGGAAAATCAACCCATTGAGGTGAGGGAGAACTTGTCAGTGGAGGAATTTCCTTTGAAAATCATGGATCATAAGGATTAAGTTCCAAGGAGAAGGACCATACCCTATGTGAAGGTGCAATGGACGAACCATACACCACGAGAGGCAATGTAGGAGTTAGAAGAAGACATGCGAAATAGACATCCCTATCTTTGTATCAAGGTACATAAGTTTCGAGGACGAAACTTTTTGTAAGGGGGGTAGAATGTAAAATCCATGATTTTTGGGCTCAATTTATTTTGCCCAATTTAATTAAATGGTAATTTATTATGGGTAAAAGCAAAAATAATTGCAGGTTAGGTTAAATGGTTAATTAAGGGGTAAGATGAGATAAAGTAGGGTAAAAGTTCACTATAGTTAAAACTCCTATCTAAACTACCTACTAGTGGGTGGTTATTAGGGTTTAGCACAATTATTAAACACACAAAACAAAAACATATTTCCTACCTTTCATTGTCTGCCTCCCCTTAGAGCAAGTGCCGTCAGAGAGTAGAGAAGGAGAAACAAGCGTCGCCATCAATCAATCAGACGACTGGGTCTCTAAACTCGTAAGTCCTAAATTCATGTGAAACTTCTCTTTTAAGTTCTATTAGTCGGATTAATTATCCTAAAGATTTTACAGATATATATTATTTTATATATAGAAATATATGTTTGTATATGAGATTTAGGACGATTCATATCTGGAATAGTAAGATTAAGGTATTAAATTTTTATTATGGAATGAATAGGATTTACCCAAATTGTTGGAAAGTTAAAAAAAAAAACAGAGAGAGAGAGAGAGGAGCAGCAGCGCCTGCCGCTGCCGTTGTATGCGTTGTTGAAGCTTCAGCATAGCAACGCAACAACCCAAGAGAAAAAAAAAAAAGGAAAAGAGGAAGTCGCCAGCACATGGCTGGCGACAGGAAGCAATTGCCAAAGGATTGGCCTTTTGACCAATCCGAGAGGACCAAAATTTTTTTTTTTGAAGTTAAGAGTTGCGGCGCTGCTTGGCAACGCCAGGTGAAGAAAGAAACAAAAAGGGCCTGGCAGGGATGGCCAAGGAAAAAAAATATATATATATATATATAATAATCATAGTAATAATATAATATAATATATATATACACACACACACGTGTTTATATATGATGGCAAGAATATTTGGATTAGAAAGATAGTATGGGTTTAGTGAATATACAGTAAATAAATTTTAGGAATAGCTAGGCCATCTTTATAGTTTATCATGGGTATTAAAATTCAGGACCCAACTTATAGTAGTTTTTAGAATTGAAGATTTAGTCAGGCAAAATTATACTTAATTAATTAAGTCTAAGATACTAAAATGGAAGTTGAAAACATCTTAATCTAGCCTTACTAGGTTAATTTAGATAATGTAAGATAGACGCTTAAAATAATAATAAGAATAGTAGTAGTAGTAAATAATAATACGGACGATAACACTAATAATAATAATAATAGTAAATAATAATTATAAGACAATAATAGTAAGGATATTAACAATATGGGTATGGAGGAAATAAATTAAGGATATAAACAAAGATAAAAATATAAATACGAGTGGAATAAACTAAGACAATAATAATTATAATAAGTCAATATATATATGTACATATATACATAAATAATAATAACACCTACACACGCATAAAAGTGAAAATAAAGGGAAAGGTAATAGTAACTATTTAACATATATATAAGTGGTAGCAAAATAAATTAGCGACGACGAGGACAATAATAATAATAATGATAATAATAATGCTAGTATCAGTACAGTAAGGATAACAATAATAATAATAATAGTAATGCTAGTAATAGTACAATGAGGATAACAATAATGTTAGTAAATAATAAGGTTGACGATACCGTTAATAATAATAATAAATAATTATCTTCTTTTAAATTAGGAAATTTTACAAAAAGGAGAACCTTCTCAATTAAGAAACTTTCTAAATTAGGAAGCCTTGCAAAATGTACACTTTCCAAATTAAGAAACTTTCTAAAAATAGAAACTTTCCAAAAAATAGAAATCGTACGAGTTGAGGGGAATGTTATTAGGGTCCATATAATGGTCTGGATATGAATCTTGTACTTACTTAGGGGTTGTGTATTTATGCATTTATAGGAAGCAGCAACTAATTAGAGAACCTATGCATTTGATAGGTGCAATACAAGCACCTAAGGTAGTTCCACTCGAGCAGTCAAACAGAGGTAGGTGGTACTTACCCTTATGAGATTTCAAATGTGCAAAATGAAATTCTTGTTTTCAATCACATTTTGCTGTGTTGACTCGAAAGGTGTTTGATTAAATGCTTTACTTGGATATTTATGAAAGCTATATTTTACTATACAAAAATGGACCATGTGACTTATTTGAAATGTTTGATATGTTTCTTTTATACAAAATGAGTTGAATCTTTTATGAAAGCAAAGATTTATGTATACGATATACGAAATGAATTTTGACAAATAAAACTCAAAGCAGTCATGAAATAGACGGTAGGGGCTATAATCATATCTAATCACCATGGTAGTCTGGTATAAAACCCAGCCGATTGGTGACGTCATGGTAGCCTGGTATAGAGTCCAACCGATTGACCGATTGATCAAGTCATGGTAACCTGGTATAAAGCCCAGTCGATTGACCAATGGATAAAGTCATGATAGCCTGGTATAAAGTCCAACCGATTGACCAATTGAAAAAGTCATGGTAGGCTGGTATAAAATCCAGCTGATTGACCCAAGAATGAAATGAGACCAATCGGTAGTCATGAAACCTATTGGTCGCCCACTTAGAAGGGGTAAAATCTCTAGGCTGAGTACTCAGTAGCCGGTCATTGCATGTACTTGTTATGAGCTGAACTGAAAGAAGGTTTATGAACGGATATGAAATGATTTATGAACTGTTTTGAAATGATCTATGAACGGATATGCGACGTTTTATGAGATGATTCATGAATGGGTATGAAGAGACTTATGAATTGTTGCAAAGTGATTTGTGACTTTGCAATTTCTCATGTATGGTTGTCGATAAAGTGCTTTTAAATTCCTTGTCATTTTTTACTACTGATTGTTTTATAAATGTCGTTACTTTCAAGATTATAGAGGTGATTTATGTGCAAAGGATTTGATATCCATCTATAAAGTTACGAGTACATGGTCCAATAGAGGGGTAAATATTACCTACTGAGCGATGTGACGCTCAACCCACTTCTTACCATTTTTGTAGATTCTGAAGAGTATGAATTGGTTTACGTAGAAGACCCTGAGAATGACTTTTATTAGTTTTAGATGAATAGAAGTTGGCAGACTAGTTAGTTCTAGTTGTTAGTCTTATTTACTTTTGTTTCTGCTGTTTCAATTGGAGAATAAATGTACGAACGTTTTGAATATTCGTAGACTTTCCCTTATATGTAATTCGTACCGTACTTTATTTAGTCAAATTATTTAGTATTGTTAAAGTTAAATTAGTTAATATAGCCTTGTATTCTTGAGTGAGACTTGGGAGTACGGCGGATGTCATGTGATGGGCACGTGCGGGCTCGGGGCGTGACACTTATACCTCCCAACTTGAATACCAATAATTGAAATCGATCACAATTGTGCATCTTGAATCTCTTCAAGTCATTGATTCTTGATATTACCTCAAAATGAGGAGGATTGATGACGATGAAAAAATGATACACCAAAAAACAGAAATACTTTGATGGGAATAAAACCCATAATATATCCCATTAATTGAAATGGCATGTAACACATAGGAAATATTGCAAGTAGGAGTAACTACCCTGTAATATAATTTTAAAAAATGAACACCCAGGGATTAAATGCACACTCTCAAAAGAACTGTGCAATATTACACCCATCAAAGGATGGGGACACCATTGAGAAAAAAAAAATCACACATGATATAAATTAATCACCCTTGACATAAATTGGAAGGAGAAAACTGCCAAATTGAGAAACCATGAAGGAAATTGAAAAACCATCAAGAGATAACCATTTTGCTAAAACCTTCCTACACCATAATAGTTGAGAAAGATGATTGCGTTGACTATCCTTCCATCAACAGAGCATAGATTTCTTTTTCCCTTGCTGCAAAGGTAAATTTAACACCATTTCAAGACCTTGTATATGTGGTACTAGGGTGGCGTCCCCGCACGTGGCGCGGTCTAGGTGCCTATGTTTTTCATCAGTCTCTCTCTGTTTTGAGCATATAGATTTGCAATTTGTGTTTTTGTTTTCTGGTGGAAAAAATTGCATTTTTTTGGAGACAGCCTCGTTACTAATTTTTTTTTATTGTACATAGGATACGTTATACTTGTTACTAAAATTTGTTTGGTTGTAAATTTTTTATTTTGTTTATTCCGAGTGCAAACTTTTTCAATTGTGACCTACGCTTGCAATAGGGAATGGCCAAAGAGAAAATAATGCACGTCGAAAGTTTGGTATGTCACGTGATTTGGAACCCCGGATTGAATCAGCAGTTGTACAGTCACGCAGACGAATAAATATTAGATAGATTAAAAATATAAATCACCAATAGTGCTAGAGTTTTCATCCAAAAGAAATTGTGAATAATTGTTTTTACAATTAGACACAAAGATTTGAAAAATTATCGTAGATGCTTGATGACATCCAAGAAGTGGTGTAAATGTCTTCTTCAGTTGTGTGGGGAAAAAATAGGCCCAAGAAACAAACACCATATTTTACCTGAAGATCATTCTGCAAAAACAACAATTATAAGCCTTTTCCGAATTGCAAAGATACTCGAATTCATCATACTAATAAAATGTGCCTCACTTGAGTTTGAAACCACTTAAGCATAGTAGTAGTATAAAATCAGAATAGATTTGTATAGTTAGAAATTGTTTTAAAGAGAAGAAACGAATCACCATGAATAGCCATGAGAAATTTTACGTGACAACAATATTAGATTCACTAATTTCGGTGACATTAGTGACCGGGGAAATGTCTAAAAGAGTAGCTGCATGAGGTACTTGTTAGGATGGCAATTTATATTAAATTTTGGTGAAAATCATCACCTATTAAACCCAAAATCAATATAGTAATTATTAAGAAATAAATTAATAGGAAAAATTACAGAAACGTACCTGAATTCATATCGACAAACTGATATATGAATCTCCAAAGGTATTGGGGTGGCCTTCCAAGTCAATACATATTCACCGATCCTTGAGAGAGTCCTTTAGTATCTCTCTAGTATCTTTCCTAATGATGGGATATCAGGGAAGAGCTATATTTTGTAGCACTAGAAAATACGACAAAAGAATAATACGTGTGACTTGGGGACCATAATCCTATTTATATGTAATATTCCTGTTATCTTTTGGAACCCTATTTTAGCCCATTATAGAAATAGGAGCCCTTAAGTCTCTGCACATTAAAGACCCACATCCTAATAGCCAGGAACTTGATATCTATATGTTTAGATTTCGTCGAGTTTCTGTTATTATTGGAATATAGAACTGCTGACTTATTGTTACAAAATAATTTGACTGGTCTTTTAATACTATCCACTACACGTAATCTTGTGACAAAATTTCGCAGCCAAATTCCTTGATTGGATGTCTCATAACAAGTTATAAACTCTGCAGCCATAGTAGAAGATGTTATGAGAGACAGTTTAGCACTCTTCCGGGATATGGCACCTCCAGCCAACAAATAGATATAGCTTGATGTTGACTTCATAGTATCTTAGCATCCAGCATAATCAAAATTAGTATACCCAATGATCTCTAACTCATCTGACTTCCAATACGTGAGCATGTAATTTTTGTATTTTGTACATACCGCAAGACCCGTTTGGTTGCTTTCCAATGATCTAATCCAGAATTGCTTAAATATCTACCCAACATTCCAGTAATGTATGCAATATCCGGACGCGTACATACTTGAGCATACATTAGACTCCCTACTGCTGATGCTCTCAAAAACATTCTTAAAACATTGTTCAAGACTAAATTTATCTCCTTTATCCACGAGAGTGTCACCTGATTTACAATTTTGCATGCCATATTTTTTGAGAATTTTTTTGATATAGACCTTTTGTGATAGTTCTAAGATACCCCGAAATCGATCCTGGTGTATTTGTATGCCTAACACAAAAGATGAATCACCAAGATCTTTCATCTCAAAATTTTTAGTTAGAAATTTCTTGGTTTCATGCAATAGACCAATATCGTTGTTAGCAAACAAAATGTCATTAACGTACGATACTAGAAAAATATACTTGCTCTCACAAAACTTATGGTATATATAATCATCTACTAAATTCATCTCAAAATTAAATGAAATGATCGCTTGATGAAATTTGAAATACCGTTGTCGAGACGCTTGTTTGAGCCCATAGATGGGTTTTTTAATTTTGCAAACCATATTCTTTAGATCTCCTGATACAAAGTTTTCTGGTTGCACCATATAAATCGTCTCATTAATGTTACCATTGAACAACGCTGTCTTTACATCCATCTGATATAATTCAAGATCGAAATGCGCCACTAATGCCATGATAATTCTAAAAGAGTCATTTGAAGAGACCGGAGAGAAGGTTTTTTTATAGTCGATACCTTCTTTTTGTGTAAATCCCTTAGCAACAATACGAGATTTGTATCTTTTCACATTGCTTTTCGAATCCCTCTTGATTTTAAATATCCATTTACAACCAATGGGTTTCGCACCTTCTGGTAATGGGGCAAGATTCCAAACATCATTGTCCTTCATAAATTTAATCTCCTCATTCATAGCATCGATTCACTTTTGAGAATTTGAATTTTTCATGACTTGATGGAAGTTGATTGGATCATCTTCCATCAATTCGGTGTCATTCTCATGTTCTTAAAGAAAAATAATGTAATCATCAGGCACTGCACTTCTCCTTTCTTTAGTAGATTTTCTTAATGGCACTGGTTTTTGGAGAGAAAGAGTTTGCTCTTCTATAACAGTTTATTTTTCGATATTGTCTTGATTTGTCATGTCATGATCTTGTTCAGAAATATGATCCTGAACAAGATCAATGACACCTGTGGGAATATTAATATATTTCTTTTTAAAGACAATCTTCCTTACTGTATTTTCTCCCCCAAACTCGATATCCTCAAAGAATCGGGCATTTCAGTTTCAAAAATTGATTTAGTTGTGGGATCATAAAACTTGTAACCTCTGGATCTTTCAGAATATTCAATAAAATAACAACTAATCGTTCTTGAATCCAATATCTTTTCATTTGGCATATAAGGTCTTGTCTCAGTTGGACATCCCCAAATATGTGAATGCTTTAAACTGGACTTTTTACCTATCCAAAACTCATAAAGGGTTTTGATAGTTGTTTTAGTTGGAACTCTGTTAAGAATATATGTTGCAGTTTTAAGTGCTTCTCCACAGAGTGGCTCTGATAAAGTAGAATGACATATCATACTCCTTTCCATATCTTTAAATGTTCTATTTCGCCTTTTAACTACACCATTCATAGTGGGTGAACCCGGTATAGTGTACTGTGGAACGATACCGCATTCCTCTAGATATTTAGCAAATGGTCTTGGACGTTGTTCACCTGAACCGTCATATCTACCATAGTACTCACTACCACAGTCAAATCTTACGTTTTTAATTTCTTTGTTGAGTTGATTCTCAACTTTAACTTTAAAATTTTTGAACACGTCCAATGACTGTGACTTTTCAGAAATGAGATATATGTAACCATATCTTGAAAAATCGTCTATGAACGTTATAAAATATTGTTGACCATTCCAAGTTGAAGTAAAAAATGGTCCACAAATATCTGTATGTATAAGTTCTAAGATGTCTAAGGACCTATTAGCTTCAAATCTCCTTTTATTGGTTTGTTTCTCCTTTATACAGTTAATACAATCATTAAAATATATAAAATTCAAGAGGTCGAGAATTTCATTTGACACATGCTTTTTCATTCTCTGTTTGAAGATATGTCTCAATCTCTTGTGCCATAATGCAACTGAATTCTCATTGGCTAATTTTCTCTTTATTCCTCTAGTATTCAAATGCAGAGATTCATTAAATGAGACAATCGTATCAATTAAATATAAATTATCGTAGTGCATTAAAGAATTAGAACCAACCAATTTTGAATCATGAAACAATTCAAAATTTTACATTTCTAAATGAACAAAAATAACCAAATTTGTCCAAAACAGAAATAGAAATTAAATTCCATCGAAAAGACGGTACAACAAATGTTTAATTAAGATCCAAATAAAATCCAGTCTTTAACAATAATCTAAAAACTCCAATTGCCTCAACTTGAACTGTTTTGCCATCGTTCACGTAGAAATATTTTTCATTATCATTAGGTTTTCGACAATTCAGGCAACCCTGCATAGACACACTGATGTGAGTTGTTGTATCAAAATCTAACCACCATGTGTGTCTAAGTACCGAAGTTAAATTAACTTTAGAACAAACCAAATTAAGAAGCATACCTTTCTTAACACGTCAAGCGTGATAGTTGGTGCAATGCTTTTTTTTATGCCATTTAACTCCACAAAAGAAATAACTATTCTTTCCCCGATCATCTAATTTCTTTTGTTGTTTCTTTTGTGGCGCTGTACTTGCAACTCCTTTTTCCTTCTTTTTCTTAAATTCCTTACTTTTATTATTAGTGATTGATACCATATTGGCACTTTCTGTCTGATCTTGTTCAACCTTTTCTTTTCCTCTACACAGTGCGAGATGAGTTCATTTAGAGATCAAGTCTCCTTTTGACAGTTGTAACTCATCTTAAATTGGCTAAACTGTGTAGGAAAAGACATTAAAATTAAATGGACTAGTAACTCTTCAGAGAGTGTCAATTTAAGTGCATTTAATTTTGAAACAAGATGAGACGTTTCCATAATGTACTCTCTGATATTGCCTATATTTCATTGAAACTAGGCGTGTTAAGAGCGTACTAATTTCGTTCTTTTCGTTCTTGACAAACCTTTTTTCAATGTCCTGAAGGAGCTCTTTAGAGGTTACTTTTGTATCTGACATTGTTCCTCTGAATGCTTCTGAAACGGCCTTCTTAATAATCATCAGATACAAGCGATTTAATCTCTCCCACCTTTTCTTATCCCTAGGTGGGGGAGAATCATCCCTTAACGTAAGGTCGAGATTCATTACTCCAAGTACTAGCAAGAGATTTTCTTTCAAGAACTTGAAGTTTATGCCATTCAACATAGGAATATTATTGATGTTGGTAGTAATATTCGTAAGATCATTTGCAACTGAATAGAAAACATAAAATAATTAAAACTATGCTCACATAAACCAAAATAATAATAAATTTAAATAAAGGTAACCCTATTTCAAGATACTGATATTCTATTAATATTTTGTCTTTGGACAAAATATTAATTTCTAAATGATATCTTGGTGTAGTAATAAATACTGATAATAATAACATGTTGAAAATAAAATTTTCTTTGGGCCAATTTATAAATTACATATAAAATCCAAATAATTATCACGTATTTATTACCACAAGTGCACATGTAATTTTATTAAATATTGACATTCTTTTGGGCCGATCAATATTCATAAAATTGCAAGTACCCAACTAGTTATATTTTAGAACAAATTAATTTTCATAACAGAGGTCACTTTGGTGGCATATTATTTCAATTAATTTATTCTAAAATATATATAATCATACCAATATTTAAATTTAAAATTATCCAAATTAAACCAAAATTTTTTATCAAAGTCAACTTTAGTCAACTCTGGTCAAACGTGGTCAAACCTAGTCAATCGAGTCAAATCTGATCAAACCAGTCAATTGGATCAAGACTTGTTGGACTAAAAGTCCATATCCATAATTTGACCCAAATTTATCACACAAGCCCAAAATTTTCTTGAAATCCATAATGTCTTATAAAACTATATATTTAGTGGGCTAAACATATGGACTTTAGTAGGATTTAAATGTCTTATTTATCTTTATTAGGGTTCACTCAAATTAGAGGAATCCTAATTTCCTGAACATAAATACATATATATTTATAAACAATGAAACAGGCCAAAGAGTCCAATTATAAACAAATTGAGTTACAAGAGATCATATTGAATATCAATATGGATAATAAACAACGAATTGGTCAACTAAACATCACAGCAAATAACCAAAGTTTGGTTAGTGGGACTTGACCACATCCAAAGAGAAGCAAAAGAAACTATTTTGGCTTTCGACTTTTAGCATAGTAAGACAATGACCCACTACAAAGTCATGTTCTTGCATATTTCAGCTTTCTGTTTCGGCTTTCTATTTGAGATAAAAAAAGGACAACTACTTCACAATTAATTAAGATCCCGAAATATGTGCCAACTGGTGATAGTATGCTAAGTCAAACTCTCCGCATAATACCACACAACCAAGATTTGGTTATCATGGGACCCGAAGTCATAAGAGATATCATATCAATTATAAACAGACAATTCATCACGGATGCTATCATGTCGTGACTTGGCCAGACCCACAGAACCAAAAATAAAAACATTAACAAATAGAAACTTTGCTGACAACATAAACAACTAAAGTACTGGACTCTATGTGCCGCTTTGATTCATGTTTCAATACAAATTAAAAATAAGCATATATCCACAACCGAATTCAAGAGGCACATATATGTGTGTGTATATATATATTAATATAAATTATTAAATCCAAATTATTCCTTAATAATCAACCATAAAGGGCTCTGATACCACTTGTTAGGGTAGCAATTTATATTAACTTTGGTAAAAACCATCACTTATTAAACCCAAAATCAATATGGCAATTATTAAGAAATAAATTAATAGGAAAAATTGCGAAAGCGAACCTGGATTCGTATCGATAAACTGATATATGAATCTCCAAATGTATTTGGGTGGCCTTCCAGATCTACACGTATTCGTCGATTCTTGAGAGAGTCCTTTAGTATCTCTTTAGTATCTTTCTTGACGATGGGATATCAGGGAAGAGCTATATTTTGTGGTGCTAGAAAATACAATAAAAGAATAATATGTGAGACTTGGGAACCATAACTCTATTTATAGGTAACATTCCTGTTACTTTTTGAAACCTTATTTCAATCCATCATAGAAATAGGAGCCCTTAACTCTCTACACATTAAAGGTCCACATCCTATTAGATACATTAAGTCTAAACCATATTTGGTCACTTTAATTGGACTTAACCTTATTTGACAGTTTACAACCCATAATTATTCATATATAAGTCCAGCGTTGGATTAAGGATCCAACAATACTATGTTTTCCCAAATGAGCTTGAAGCAGCAATAATTTGTGAGTGGATAGAAATGAACTACCTATCGCCGTGAGCTCTTTTTTAACATAATGGATAAGAATCAGAGGATCAGTAAGGATTTTAGCAATGTCTCTACCAATAAGAAAGATTAGAGGATCAATAAACAGTAATTTTTTAAGCAGTACGATTGCACACTACAACCAGTAGGCCAAACGAAATTTAAAGATACCTGAATAATGCAAAAATTTAGATTTGTTTCTATTAAGTGGGACCATCTTATCTTCTATCAACAATCAAATACAAATTTCCTGTAGAAGCCCCAAAAGATTAGGAAAAATTGGAGTATAATATCCAGATTCTCTAAACAATAAAAAGACATATTAAATAAGCTACTAAAAATGTTACCTTTAAAGCTTATTGAGCAGCTATATGTACAATAAATAATATGCAGGAAAAATCAAAGTCAACTACAAAAAAATTACAAGAAGGCATGAAACATAAAGTAAAAAAATCATGAAAACCAACAACCAAGGGGCACATACCTTACGCAGTAAGACATAACCTAGCGAATTACATCCATAGCTGAAAATTTTAAAACCACAAAAGAAGCCAAAGCTAATTAGAGTTTTTTCTTTTTTATTAAAAATGAATTGAAACAGAGGATATTGAGAGGAAATAAAATAAGAATACACATAAAATTCAAAAGGGAAAAATATTATAATCATCAACAATGCAATGGTTAAAGGAAATATTTGAAAAAATCTAGCAACAAAAATGAAAAGGAAATAAAGCTTACCTCTCAGTGAAGGAAGTAATCAACACATTAATTTTACCAAATCGAGAGTACAGCAAATCAATCAACTAATAATTGATTACGAAGTAGAGATCTTTGTATGAAAAGAAAAACAAAAAAGTAAAATAACCAAATTTGATTTAAAAAGCTAAAATTAACATCACCATCAGAGCTTATACTTACAACAAAAATAAAAAAGTCACCATCGGAGCGCACAGCAATCTTCTGGCATAATTGAAGTTTTCATGATCTTAAATAGCCTGTAAATGGAAAAAAGAAAAAATGAACAAAGAGGCTGAGGAAAAGACGTAATGGGAAGGAAGAAAGAGAAAATAACAAGAAGAATACAGGGGCAGAGGCTAATATAGAGGCGTAGAATTATCCTTGAAGGGCTGGAAGTAGGGGTGCAAACGAGTAGAGTCGAGTCGAACTTTGGCCTTATCGAGCTGAGCCTCCAGTTAATTTCATGAAACTCGAACTCGAGCTCGATCTCGACGAGCTCAAAATGTCAAGCTCAAAAAATAATAATTATTTTATTTTTAAAAATAAATAAAATAATAATTTTTTAATAAATAATAAAATATTAGGAATATATATGTAATTTTACTATTAAAATAAAATATATATATATATATAATTGAGCTCGCTAGCCAACGAGTTTAATATTTTTGAGCTTCAGCTCGATTTGATTAGCTCGAGTTCGACTCGAATTCAATATTGTGTCAGGCTCTGAGCTTGCACCGGCTCAAAGGTGCTCAATGGTGATCGGAAAGTTAACAGAGAGAGAGAGAGAGAGAGAGAGAGAGAGAGAGAGAGAGAGAGAGAGAGAGAGAGAGATAGAAGATAGAGAATGAGGGTTAACAGAAAGAAAGAAAGAATTGGGATTAGCACATATTCAGACAAAAATCCTAACTACCTTCTGTTACAATCAATGGAGGGTATTTATGCAATTATTCCCTAACCGACTACATTTACTTCTAACTGTCAATTAGTGGGATGACACCGTTCCTTGTGTCTGAGACTTGTGTGTACCAAACGCTAAACAATATGAATAAAATGACAAGGCCTTATTTGATGAGTTCTTGACAATTCCTCCCCCATAAGCAAAGCTTGTCCTCAAGCTTGGAATTCTGGAAATTGTTTGTCGATGAAGTCTTTATCTTCCCTGGATGATTCTGACTCGGGTAACTGATACCACTTCACCAAGTACTAGATGACTACTTGAGAGTTACGCATGGTAACTCTTCTTTTCAGGACCTTCTCAGGCTGAAGTAAGCATTGGTCGGACGAGTCCCATGCAGGCAACATAGGATCAACATCTTGAGCATCTCCAATCTTCTTCTTTAATAGGGAAACATGAAATACAGGATGGATCCTAGCTCCATCAGGTAACTGCAACCTATAGGCCACTGCTCCCACCTTAGCGATGATCTGGAACGACCCAAAGTATTTTGCTGTGAGTTTCAAGCTCCTTCGAATGGCCACTGTTTGTTGTCTATAAGGTTGCAGTTTAAGAAACACCCAATCCCCCACTTGAAGTGTACGTTCCGTCCTGTGTCTGTCAGCAAAGTGTTTCATGTGACCCTGTGCCTTAGCCAAATTCTCCTTGATGAGTGATATGACCTTGAGCCTATCTTGTACCAAGTTGGTTGCAGCTGGTATAACACTGTCATGGAAGGGTCCCAATGGGATGTGGTTGGGCTTGTATCCATACAATGCCTCAAATGGAGTAATTTGTAGGCTGGTATGGAAGTTGGTATTGTACCAAAGCTTAGCTGTGGGTAGCCAGATACTCCAATGAGAGGGGTGTTCACTGCACATGCATCTAAGGTAGTTTTCCAAGCACTGGTTCACTCGCTCACTTTGGCCATCAGACTGAGGATGGTAAGATGAGGTGTAGTGCAGGCCAACTCCCAACAGATGGAACAGCTCTTGTCAAAATCTGCTAACAAAAATCTTGTCTCTGTCAAAAATTACAGATTCTGGTAGTCCATGTAGCCTATATACCTGGTCAAGGAAGGCTTGAGCTATTTGTTGTGCAGTAAAAGGATGTGTGAGACGTATGAAGTGACTGAACTTTGTAAGTCGATCAACCACCACCAGAATAGTGTCAAAACCATGAGATAGGGGCAGCTGCTCAATGAAATCCATGGTTATGTGTGACCAAACCTGTTGGGGTACTGGTACAGGTTGCAAAAGTCCAGGATATGGAACATTCTCATGTTTGCTCCTTTGGCACACATCACAAGATCTGACAAATGTAACAACATCCTGCTTGATTCTAGGCCAGTAGAATAAAGTCTGTATCCTGTGTAAGCATCCTCTTTGGCTAGAGTGTCCTCCTACTGTCGAGTCATGCAAGGCCTTGATCACCTTGCTACGAATATTGGTAGTAGATCCCACATATAGTTTATCTTTAAATTTGAGCATTCCTTTATCCAAGTGATAGTCTGAGATTGCATTGGGGTCCAACAGGAGCTGAGCTATCTTCTGCTGAGCTTCAACATCTCCTTCATAGCTTTCAATCAGCTCCTACATCCATGCTGGTTGCACTTTGGAGATTGCACACACAGTATGGCTTGTTGCAATGTCCTCATAGGGTTCTCCAAACCTCCTTCTTGATAACGCATCTGCCACCCCGTTGTCTGCCCCATTCTTGTACTGAATTTCATGATCCAACCCTAATAATTTGGTGAGCCACTTGTGTTGCAGTGGATGAGTGAGCTTTTGTTCCAGCAGATGTTTGAGAGCCTGGTGATCAATCTTGATGACGAAATGATGACCCACCAAGTAGTGTTTCCACTTGGTTACAGCTAGCACCAACGCAAATAACTCCTTCTCATAGACAGATAATCCCAAGTTCTGGCTGGATAGAGCTTTTCTAAGAAATGCTATAGGATGTCCTTGTTGCATCAGCACTGCTCCAATCCCCACTCCACAAGCATCGGTCTCTATTACAAAAGGTATGTCAAAGTTTGGCATGCTCAGAACTGGGGCTGTAGTCATGGCTTTCTTAAGGTCTTCAAAGGTCATTTGGGCATGATGGTTCCACACAAAGCCCTTTTTTTTTTAGTAGCTGAGTTAAGGGTTTGCAAATCATACTATACCCTTTTATGAATCTTGTGTAATACCTCGTCAGTCCTAAGAAGCCCCTTAGTTTCTTGACTGAGTTGGGGGTAGGCCAAGACAGTATACATTCCACCTTATCTGGATCCATGCTGACTCCTATATTAGAAATCACATGCCCCAAGTATTCCATGGAAGTTTGAGCAAAAGAACATTTGGACTTCTTGCAATATAACTGATTATCAGCTAGGACCTGTAGACCAGGATATCGTCAAAGAGTCAACAGGTATCTTGGGAGGAAAATATCTAGTCACTATATTATAAGTGACCAACTAGTATTTATAGGAGTACAACCCTAACAAACTATTTACAAAAATACCCTTACTAATTTATTATCTACAATAATACTTATATTCTCTTAACACTCCCCCTCAAGTTGGAGCATATATATCATAAGCACCCAACTTGTTACAAAGGTATTTCACCCTAGAGCCCCCTAAGCTCTTGGTAAACACATCAGCCAATTGATCTATAGACGGTGCATGAGATGTCTTGATGACCCCGTCAAGCAATTTCTCTCGAATGAAATGACAATCAACTTCAATATATTTTGTCCTTTCATGAAACACTAGATTAGACGCAATATAAACAGCCGCCTGATTATCACACACTAAATTCATAGGCTGTTTATGCTCAAACCCAAGTTCAAGTAACATGCTCTTCAACCAAACCAACTCACACACAGTGTGAGCCATAGCGCGGTATTCAGATTCTGCACTTGATTTGGATACAACTGTTTGCTTCTTACTCTTCCACGACACTAAATTACCACCAACGAACACACAATATCTTGTAGTCGATCTTCGATCTGAGGCAGAACCAGCCCAATCTGCATCACTATATCCTTCAATATCAGCGTATCCATGATTTTGATACAGCAACCCTTTTTCAGGAGCACTCTTAAGATACCTGAGAATCCGTATAACAGCATCCCAATGACTAGTACGAGGGGTATCAAGAAATTGACTCACAACACTCACTGGAAACGAAATGTCAGGTCTCATTACAGTGAAATAATTTAATTTACCCACAAGTTTTCGATATTACTTAGGATCATCAAGTAATGCACCTTGATCTCCTGCTAATTTCACATTGGGATCCATAGGAGTATCCACAGGTCGGCAACTTAACATCCCAACTTCACTCAACATATCAAGTACATATTTTCTTTGACATAAATAAATCCCATATTTAGACCGAGCCACCTTAATACCCAGAAAATACTGTAGATGACCTAAATCCTTTGTCTGAAAGTTTGCCTGCAGATTGGATTTAAGCTTCTGGATCCCCACAACATCATCACCTGTAATCACAATGTCATCCACATAAACAACTAATAAAATTTTACCAGCATTAGAATGCCGATAAAATACAGAATGATCTACTCCACATCTTGTCAGACCGAACTCCATGACAACACTACTAAACCGGCCAAACCAAGCTCTCGGAGACTGTTTCAATCCATATAAGGATTTTTTCAAACAACAAACCAACCGCGGATTCTCCCCCTGAACAACAAATCCAGGAGATTGTTCCATATATACCTCTTCTTCCAAATCTCCATGCAGAAATACATTTTTCACATCCAACTGATGCAATGGCCAATTATAAGTGGCTGCCAAAGAGATAAGAAGACGAATAGAGGTAATCTTTGCAACAGGAGAAAATGTTTCTAAGTAGTCCACTCCATACACTTGAGTAAATCCTCTAGCTACCAGACGAGCCTTTAATCTATCAATAGAACCATTAGGCTGCACGTTTATAGTGTACACCCATTTACAACCAACAACAGGCTTACCTGAAGGACGAGGGACAAGATCCCAAGTACCATTTTGTTCCAAAGCAGACATCTCTTCTTGCATGGCTAATCTCCAACCAGGATGATTAAGAGCATAGGTAATAGATTTAGGAATGGAGATAGAATCAAGGGAAGCAACAAAAGAAGAATATGACATAGAGAGATGAGAATAAGAAACAAAATTAGAAATAGGATGGGAAGTACAATGTCTCTTACCTTTGCATAAAGTAATAGGAAGATCTAACTCAGAGGAGGGCGTCATACCTGGATTTGAAGAGTGAGAGTTAATTGGTGAAGTGCGTGGCATATCAGGAACTTTCTCAACCATGGAACGACGAGAGTAAACTTGAAGATGATGATGAGATAATCGAGCTATGGAATCTGGTGGACTAGATAACTCAGGTAATAAAGGGGAAGGGACTGGTAAAACAGGAGAAGAAAAAGAGTGACATTGGTCTAACTCACAAGACATACTTTGTTTGATAAAATATGGAGTGGATTCAAAGAAAGAAACATCAGCACAAGTAAAAAATCGATTTAAAACGGGACTGTAACATCTATACCCTTTTTGCGCCCGTGCGTATCCTAAGAAAATACACTTAATAGCACGAGAATCTAATTTATCCATCTCGGGAGCAAGCTGATGAACAAAGCACACACATCCAAAAATACGAGGAGGCAATTTAAACACAGGTTCATGACGAAAAAGAATGGAGTGAGGTAATTAGCCTCCAAGAATAGTAGATGGCATGCGATTAATTAAATAACATGCAGTTAGAACTGCATCACTCCAAAATTGTTTGGGCACATTCATGTGCAACATAAGTGTCCGAGCAACCTCGATTAAGTGTCCAATCTTTCTTTCAGCAACTCCATTCTGTTGTGGAGTGTGAGGACAAGAGGACTGATGAATAATACCGGACTTAGTCATGAAGGTATTAAAAGGAGTGGAAAAATATTCTTTCGCATTATCACTGCGAAGTATACTTACAGATACACCAAATTGATTCTTTATTTCTGTAACAAATGCACAAAAAATGGAATATAGTTCTGAACGATCTTTCATTAAATAAAGCCATGTAACTCTTGAAAAATCATCAACAAAGATTACAAAATATTTAAAACCTAACTTTGAAGTGACTCGACTAGGACCCCAAACATCAGAATGAACTAACAAAAAGGGTTCCGAAACCCGTTTATTGACCCTAGGGGCAAAAGAAACACGATGATGCTTTCCTAATTGACAAGACTCACATTCTAATGAAGACAACTGACTCAAGGTAGGAACCAACTTCTTCAAATTTTGTAGAGACGGATGACCCAAACGACAGTGAATTTCAAGAGGAGAAACAGTAGCAGGACACGTAATCGGACCATTAGAGTTGAGAAAATAAAGACCATTATGCTCGCGCCCTCCACCAATCGTCCTCTTTGTGTTCAAATCCTGAATAACAACAAAATCAGGAGAAAAAATAACTGAACACTGTAGAAATTTGGTAAGCTTACTAACGGACATTAGATTAAAAGGTAAATTTGGTACGTAAAGAACAGAAGGCAGTGGAAGAGATGGGTTAATTTCTACAGTGCCTAGTCCTTTAACTTTAGTTGTAGATCCATCAGCTAAAGTAACATGAGCGAAGGAAGTAGACTCTTGAAAATTAGAAAAATTTCTAGAGGTACCTGATATATGATCAGTAGCTCCGGAATCAATGATCCATAAGTCAAAATTTTTGGAAGTGGAGAGACAAGCCATAGCATTACCTTTTTGTGCTAAAGAAGCAGAAGGAAGAGATGCGTGATTTGCAGTTTGGTACTGCAGAAATTTGACATAATCTTCCTCGGATATGGTAAAAGTTTTCTGGGACCCTTGTGTTGAAGAACTTGATTCAGGTTGGTCAATGGTAACCGCATTAGCAAACCGAGGTGGTTTTCCATGTAAATCCCAACAAGTATCATGAGTGTGATTCTTCAAACCACAATGAGTGCACTCACGGGTGCCTCGACCTCCACGACCCCCACGACCTCCTCTACTTCTTCCTCCACGAGAGCCACGTCCCAAGTTAAGTTGCTCTATCCGACCATTGTTAGCAACTAACGCAGATTTGTCATTAATTAGAGCACCATCACCCTGTGCTTTGTCCTTAGATGCAGAACGTAAGACCCGAGCATATGCCTCTGCAAAGGATGGTAATTGTTCACCTGCTAAAATTTGAGATTTGATTGGTTCAAATTCAGGTTTGAGACCGGCCAAGAATTTGAGCACAAGCATTTGTTCTCTTTGCCTCTGCATAACTGTAATATCACTTGAGAGAGGCATTACGGCATTTAATTCTTCATTACCTTTTTGTGCTAAAGAAGCAGAAGGAAGAGATGCGTGATTTGCAGTTTGGTACTGCAGAAATTTGACATAATCTTCCTCGGATATGGTAAAAGTTTTCTGGGACCCTTGTGTTGAAGAACTTGATTCAGCTTGGTCAATGGTAACCGCATTAGCAAACCGAGGTGGTTTTCCATGTAAATCCCAACAAATATCATGAGTGTGATTCTTCAAACCACAATGAGTGCACTCACGGGTGCTTCGACCTCCACGACCCCCACGACCTCCTCTACTTCTTCCTCCACGAGAGCCACGTCCCAAGTTAAGTTGCTCTATCCGACCATTGTTAGCAACTAACGCAGATTTGTCATTAATTAGAGCACCATCACCCTGTGCTTTGTCCTTAGATGCAGAACGTAAGACTCGAGCATATGCCTCTGCAAAGGATGGTAATTGTTCACCTGCTAAAATTTGAGATTTGATTGGTTCAAATTCTGGTTTGAGACCGGCCAAGAATTTGAGCACAAGCATTTGTTCTCTTTGCCTCTGCATAACTGTAATATCACTTGAGAGAGGCATTACGGCATTTAATTCTTCGGAAACTAGCTTCAGATCAGCAAAGTATTCAGTTACTGTCTTGTTATCTTGTTGCAACTGAAAATACTCCAAAGAAATATCATACATCTGTGAAAGATTACTACAGTATAATAACCGGACATAATCCCAAACTTCTTTTGTTGTCTCACAATGAGAACACATGTAAGCAATTCGTGGCTCCATAGAATTCCATATTGCTCCAAGAATTTGGGCATCCTCTTGAATCCACACTAGTTTCTTGTTGTCCTCCATAGGAGAGTCATCTGTGAGATATCGTTGCTTTCCTAAGCCTGTCAGATAAATCTTAACGGCTTTTGACCACTGTTGATAATTAGTGTCATTCAACTTCCAATTTGTGATTTGAGGCATCACCATTGGGATAATATTAGTAGACGTCACAATACCTTTTGATAGACTTTTAGCCATAGCGAATAGCACTCCAAACCAAACGAAGGGTCAAAACTCGAGATGAACAGCGCGTGAACAGTGCCGCGTGAACAGTGCTGTGAACAGTGTCGCATGAACAGTGCTGTGAACAGTACCGATGAACAGTGTCGCGTGAACAGTACCCCCGTGAACAGTACCGATGAACAGTGCTCCCCCCCGTGAACAGTCGCGATGAACAGTATCGCGTGAACAATCGCGATAACCAAAACTTTTGCTAGATGTTTAACCCTAACCCTAGGACTTTTGCTCTGATACCATGTCAACAGGTATCTTGGGAGGAAAACATCTAGTCACTATATTATGAGTGACCAACTAGTATTTATAGGAGTACAACCCTAACAAACTATTTACAAAAATACCCTTACTAATTTATTATCTACAATAATATTTATATTTTCTTAACAAAAACCAACATGAATTTCCTCAGAAATGGCTAGAATATTCTATTCATCAAAGCCTGATATGTGGCTGGAGCATTTGTTAGGTCAAAAGGCATCACCAGAAATTCAAAGTGTCAATGGTGTGTTTGGAATGCAGTCTTATGAGTGTCTGATACCTTGACCCTCAACTGACGGTACCCAGCCCTGAGATCCAACTTAGACATATACTTGGTGCCTTGCGACTTATCGAGCAGTTCATCAATATTAGGAGTGGGAAATCTATCCTTAACAGTCATCTCATTCAGTTTTTTGTAGTGTATACAAAGCCTCCAAGTATTATCTTTTTTTTTTAACTAACAAAATAGGAGAAGCAAAGGGACTGGTACTGTTTTTAACAATGCCATTTGTAAGCATTTCTGCAACCTGCTTCTCAATTTCTTCTTTGTGGGAATAAGGGTACCTGTAGGGTTTGAGTTTAAATGGCTCTACCCCTGGTTTGAGAATGATTTGGTGATCCAGTTCCCTTTCGAGAGGTAATCCTATTGGAGCAGCAAATATCTGAGGAAACTGCTGCAGGACCTGTTCAACCATCTCTGGAATGTTCTCCTTGAGATCCTTGGTGGAGTTTGCCTACAGGTGTGCACAGCTCCTTTTTTTTCTCCTGGATGAAGGATCTGAGGTCCCTTCCCCTAACAAGCTCCATCGTAGGTTGATTTATGAACCCCTGGAGATGAAGTAACTCCCCTCTGTTGCTGAGTGCAATGCTGAGGGAGTGGAAGTCAAAGGTGATTGGACTGAATTGGCACATCCAATCCATCCCCAGGATGATATCCCAACTATCCAACTCCATTACTTTCATGTCAAACTGAAATTGATAATCCTGTATCCTCCAAGCTACCTTAGGACATACCGCCCCACTGGTTATGTCAGTTCCATTAGCTAATATCACAGTGAAAGGACTCATAGCTTGATAAGGTAGATGCAATAGGGTAACCAGCCTGTGATTGATGAAGCTGTCAGAGCTTCCAGTATCCACTAGGATCTTGATTGGTAGGCCTCCTATACTGCCAATCAGCATAATTGACTTCCTCTGAATGGCACCAGACAAGGCATTTAGTGATACTTCAGTCAATTCACCAACTCTACCAGTGAGCTCATCTTGCTCCCCCACTGCATCCTCAAAATCAGTCTCCTCTTCTTCCTCAACACTTCGGCAGTTCAGACCTTTTGTCCTACACTGATGCCCCATCCCAAACTTCTCTCCACACTTATAGCACAGGTTATTTTTGCGTTTGTACTGTAGTTCTTCTGCTGAGAGCCTTCCAACCTCCTTGTGTACAGCTTCATACTTCCTGACATTGGGAGTTATTGCAGGCAGCCTGTAAGAACTAGGCAGGTTATGTCCACTTGTTTGACCCTTGTACATCCCAAACTTAGGCTCTAATGCAATCTTGCCCGAGGTTTTTGTCTGCTTACATTGTACCTCTAGTGCATACTCTTGCAATTCTGCTACTCCAAATGCTTTGGACAATGTATGTGGTCTGAACATCTTCACCATGGGCTTGACCTCCTCCATCAATCCACTGATAAAACTAGAGACGAAATAGGATTCATCCAGTTGCAGTTCTTGGTCAGCATCAGAGTTTTTAGTTCTTCAAATTTTTCCTCATATTCCTCCACTGTCCCCACTTGCTGTAGTTTGTTAAATTCCTCTACTATGTCGAGCGATCCTTTTCTCGAGAATCTCTCGCATAGCAACTCGCTAAATTCCTCCCAATTCAGTCCAAGTTTAGCTAGTTTCACCCTTTGGAACCAGTTATCAGCTTTGTCTTCTAAGAACATTTCTACTAAGTCTACTTTTGGCAAGCAGGTATCTGGTAGTTCAAAAAGTATTTGTGACATTTCCTAAGCCATTCCCTGGGGTTCCCAGCCGAGAACATTGACAACTCCAACCTAGGTAAATTAGGGGTGAATACCCTACCTCTGGACTTCTGCTGATGGCCTGCTAGTTCAACTTCAGTTGCTAGTTGCAAATGCGAGGGCGGGGTGGGTAGAAGAGGTTCAGAAGTTCCTCCTTCATTCTCTTGGACTCCTTTGTCCTTCATCATCACCTTCATTAGTGCGCTGAATTTCTGCTCCAACTTGCAGAACTTCTGGTCTAGATTCCCTACCATTGCCTTCAGTCAAGAGTTACTCTTCTCCATCTCCTCCTGGAGTCTCTGCCGTGACTCATTTTGCCCGAAGGTATGCAGAGCGGCCATGGATTCGGCCAGTTCCCGGAGTCGACTCTCTTGCTTCTTCAATTGATCTTCCAAGATTCAGTATCTCGTGCTTTTCGCCATGGCAGTCCTCCTCCCTCAGCAGCCAAGGATCGGCTGCTCTGATACCAATTGTCAGGCTCTGAACTTGCACCGCCTCAAAGGTGCTCAATGGTGATCGGAAAGTTAACAGAGAGAGAGAGAGAGAGATAGAGAATGAGGGTTAACAGAAAGAATTGGGATTAGCACATATTCAGACAAAAATCCTAACTACCTTCTATTACAATCAATAGAGGGTATTTATGCAATTATTCCCTAACCGACTACATTTACTTCTAACTGTCAATTAGTGGAACGACACCGTTTCTTGGGTTTGAGACTTGTGTGTACCAAACGCTAAACAAAATGAATAAAATAACAAGGCCTTATTTGATGAGTTCTTGACATATTGACCGAGCTCATATTCGAGCCGCTCGTGAGCCAATTCGTGAACAGCCCTAGTTGGAAGCCTGGAAACTTCCTTTTGGGCTAAAAGAATGATCCTAGCCTAGAGATGGTTGTCTAGACACCAAACAAAAGGTATTTTTTGGGTTATTATTGTCAATACACTTATTGTGAGAGTCACCTAATTACCAAAACATCCTTCTTGAAGGCAGATGAAAAGACTGAAGCTCAAGCAAATGGGCCAAACCGTAATCTGAACCAACGCACATGCAAAAGATTATAGTACAGCAGGCAAGACAGGCAACACTATGCAGGGCAAATGACAAAAAAAGCCCCCAAGCGAGCAGATGAAAACGGCTTGCACAGTAAAGAAGAAGTGCCTCTTATATATTATAAGGATATGCAGTATGGCATTTGCACATTTTATTACATCAAATATATGAACTAACAAAATCCAAAACTGTTAACCCAAAATTAAGATTGAGGCAGTCTTTTTCTTCATCTTCTTCAACCATGACTCCTGAATTTTTTTTCTCTAGTTTATCATAGACCCATCTAATCTAATTAATTTTTACTTTTTAAAAAAATTCTTTTGACTTGTTTACATTTCCATTTTTCTTTTACATAAGAAACGCTACTCGTAGACTCCATGACTAAGTTTTTAATATTTTTCTACTTCCTATTAGGTTAGATTTATTGTCTTGATGCACTTACACATCTTGAATAGCTAACCCATAATAATTTTAAGAGATCTTGCTTTTAGGCATTGCATTTATTATTATTACTCATCGCATTAAACACTACAAATTGATAATTTATTTTGAATAACTTTTCTCAACGATGACCCAACATGCAATAGATATATAAATAAATAAATATGTATATATATATAGGACATTCATTAAGTTATATTTCAAGCGTTATATTTTGGAAAATAAATACAAGAAATTGTAGAAAATAGCTATTTTAATTAGACATGTTTCTCACTCTTACTTGCGGGTCAGGTTACATCACTTCTTCCCAAACTTTCAAAATAGACATATGTTATGTAGCTATTTTTTGTTAGGCTTGTTTCTCGCTCTTACTTGGCATGCTTAATTGAACAGCATTTATGGTCAAGTTTTCTTTCGGTTGTCCTATTTAGTTGGTTAGTTTTAATAAGATCTTTTTTTTCTAAATTTTCATAATAAACATATCTTATCCACTTAATCATATATCTTTTAAAATCCTACATTTAAAAAAATCACATCATCTTTCAAAATTTTTCACTTCATAATCTCCAAATTTTATCTTCCTCCATAGTTAGAATTTACCCTTTTTTATACAAATATTATCTTTCTCTCTCAATCATGAGTAGATAAACTTGTTATATATCATAAAAATTTAGTTATAAAATAATGGTTACGGACAAACTTGAAAATCTTATTCTCATATCAGATTAACTCCAAATTTGAAATCCTATCCTGCACTTATAAAATGATTAGGCAGATGTCAATCAAGAAGTAGTTGGTTCATTTATTGGTTTCTACATTTTTTGTTTGAGAAACTTTATGCCTCCTTATAACGATTTAATAGTTATTCTTTTGATACAACAATTTTGTAACTTCTAGAGTACTTTGGGTTTTAAAAATTTTGTCCACCATTTTAGGCTTTTTAGATGTATAAGATGATTGTTGAGAACGCAATGTTTTTATATGGTGTCTCTATTGACTGATTATATGAATGCATGGTAAGTTGTTACTTTTTTTGTGCCTTCTTATTTACTTTATTTATTGGATTTTTTTTAATGTAGGCTTAATTTTGTACCAAGAAAATTGCATTTGAACATCTGACCTTTCAATCATGGGAATTATGTGTAATTTCTTCCGATCTACATTAATTAATTAAGCTAATTAGCTCGTTCCTTGCTATGCCTTCTTTATTTCTTTTTTAAATTTTACTTTAGTTAATCGATTATGGTGTGGCAACCACTTGCATGGTAAGCGAGAAATGATGAAGGTATTTGTCACATTGTCCTAAGAGTTGAAGATGACTAGTGGCCTATGTTTGCCCAATATTGGAGTTCAATAAATGCAAAGGTTTGTATCTATTTTTCAAATCCTTTTTGTTTCCAAATCTTTTCATTACACAATATCAAATCCAACTTATATTATTTCAATGTATATTAGAATTTGAGCAAGGAGAACAAGTAAAATTGCAAAAAGAAAAAGGTGCCACAAAATGGAGCAAAAGAATTCTGATAATATTAGAAAAGAAGTATGAATAATACAATTGAAACTATTTAAATTAGTGTACATGTGTAATTAGTGATTATTTGTGACATTTTCTTTCTTTCTCGTAGCTTCAATGAAAAACTGCTGAAGCCCCACGATAAGGGAAGCTAGCACACAATTTTTTTGTTTTTGTATTTTGAGACTGGTACAGAGTTGGTCTTTTAAGAACATAGTTTACTAGTTGTTAAATTAATTTCCTCTTCAATCAGTTTTATTTGTATTCTTGCCTTTTATTTTAGTTAAAGACTATGAATGGTTAGGCTCTGTTTGGATTGCATTTTCCACTGAAAAATGCTATTTTCTACAGGATGGGGCCCACAATTTTTCACTGAAAATTTGTCTACAGCCCTGTTTAGATTGCATTTTTCACTGAAAAATGCTATTTTCTGTAGGATGGGGCCCACAATTTTTCACTGAAAAATTTTCTACGTTTTTCACAGCTTCAAAAATCACCCACCAAAATTTGCACTGTTTGGACTGTAGCTAACAAAACATATACCTGTTAGCTACCTTACTTTACTTTCTTTAAAACGGTCAGGAATCTTGCCATAATGCTTTTTTTGTTGAATTTTTGTTTCAAAACATATCCTTTGAACAATTTTTCATCTCCCGCATTTCACCGAAATCCTTCTCGGAGATTCGACGGATCATTCAGATTCCAAACTTTCTGTGAGCATCTTGCAACAGATCACCAACCATTTATTCTAGCGTAGAAAGTTGTGAACGGGGGAGAGCCTACTTCGTGCTGCCGTTAATTGCTGCCAACAGGCTCAAACATTGGTAGCTCTCGAAGGTTAGAGAAAGCTGATTTTTGCGCGAACATTGTCGTTTCACCAGGTTCGTGCCTTTTTACTTGCATTGGATAGAAAAGCAGCATTCCTCTTGGTTTCGACTATACTGCAGAACTTGTGCATTCAAGAATTTTTGCTGTTGAATGGGTTTGCAAATTGGGGTTAGTTGTACGGATATTAGGGTTGGGCATGCTGCCCGTGGTTATTTTGCTGCAGAAATTGACTTTCTTTTTAAGCAATCCAATGTTTTGTAGCATTGTATTTGAGGGTAATTTCGACTACTAGTTGCAAGATATGCGTCTAACCTTAATGCTATTTCTCGTTGGTGAAACGAAGCTACCTATCCCGCTTAATCCCCCATAAGTTTTGAATTGGTTGTCGATGATTTCTTTTTTTTTTTTGGGTGTGTGCCTCATACTATTGTAGGGAAATTTGCTACTTTGTTGTCTTACCGTGCCGATAATTTTCCATTTCGTGTTTTGTGGGCATGGACTCCACCATAGGACTACCCCTTACGAGGGTGTGGTTACGGGTAGCAAGTTTCTCACATATTGCCAATATGAATCTTTTTTTTATGAAAGCACGTCCGCAGTTTGCCGTGTTAAAATATGATGCCATTGTTTGTCATATTCTTGCATCTGAACACACCCTTGTTGTATACTATTTACTTGTGTGTTATCTATTATAGGTGCCAAATTGGCCATTATTAGTATCAATGATTGTCTAGAATTGTAAAAGAAGCAACAGTCTCTTATTGGAATTGTATAATAGAATGTAATTTGATTGATTGAAATGGGGGCCAATTTTGGAAGACCTCAGACTCTTTTAGAAAGTTTTGGCCTTGCAATCCAAACCATTGTTTCGATAGGTTAACATTATCAATGACGTCATATATAAAACTTATCCTTTCGGCATAAGTTTTTTTGCAACGTCTTTCTTTTGGTTGCATTCCTTCCAGGCATTGGTATAGCCTCTGATATATGCTGCATCTATGTCGATCGTGGTCACACCGTTTGATGTCTTCGAGTCCCCATAAATTAAAAGGTGAATTACGTTTGCCATGGGTCCATACTAATTTTGTCGAAACGTATATATGTCATATTTGGGTTGCATTTAGACGTACTACATCTTATTTTCCCTAACTTAGCCATATCATTTAGGAAACTCCCCTATGCTGTGTTCTAGTACCAGCAACTATTGTCAATCAGAGAGTGGCGCAAACGACCTTGAGGTGTGCTTGAAGTACTACCATAATCGCACTTCAGCACAGGTTTTTATAATGACTGCCCTATTTGTACTTGTGATTTTTAATGCCTTGGAATATTCCCATTAATGGTTGACTGATAATACTTTTTTTCCTGTACCTCTTAGATGGCCCGAGGCAAGACAAATGACTATGGGGGTTCTAGTGCCATAGCCAAGTGGGAATACGAAATAAAGTGCTATTATGTTCAGCTGTTGCAGGAACACAAGGAAGTGGGCAACTTGTCAAAAAATAACATTAATGGCTGTGTGTTTGAGGATATGCGGAATAGGCTCAACATGAGGTTTAACCATAAGTCATACGATTATGATCAAGTCAAAAGGAAGTATTGCAGTTTCATGAGGGTTGCCCCTGTTTAAGGAAATTAGGGGCCAAACTGGCGTAGGATGGAATGAAACATTAAAGTGAATTGCCGCACCAGATTATGTTTGGAGATACTATGGCCAGGTTAGGGACTTCCTTTTAGTGAATCCAATTATCTAATACTCCTTAGGATTTTATCTTGGATATAATGTTTTTAATTATCAATTTTGCCATTGCCTATTCTGTGTAGGACAAAGACATAAGTATTATCAAGAATCGGCCCAGCGACCATTACTGGAATTTGATTGAACTTTTTGAAGATATTGGCGTCCTAGGAACTTATGGCCAGTCTTCTAATGACCCACCTCTAACTGGGGAAGAGGCCTGATCAAGGCAAACGAACTATGGTCGAAATGGGGGTAACTGTACAATAGGTACAGAGAGGTCTGTGCCAGTACAGGAAACGCCAGTTGATGTAGATGCTGAGAACTGTGAAGCTGTCTCTAATGCGGAGCCACAAGTTCGGGGTACCCAGAAGGGGAAATCTAAAAATAGTCGAGCTAGCTCTTCTTTGCAAGAGGGTTCAAGGTTTTTGTCTGAGAAGAGAAAGCGTGATGAAATATATGATCGTGCTTATGAGGAGTTCGGCCTTGCAGTTAAGGCAAAGCGTGAATACTACTCCAGTAAGTCTGGATCATATAATTCACCTGACCCCAATTCTCAGTTCTCCGCCACCAACTGTGTACAAAAAATGGACAAATTGGAAACATACCTCCTTCCCGGTCAAGCCAATAAGGCATACAATTTTTTTTAAGGAAGATGTTTGGAGACAGATGTTTATAGCAATGTCCACTGCCCAGAGAATTTCATGGATTAGTAGCCTGTAGCTTGATAGGTTGCTGATGTATCCTCAGTTTATTTTTCGTAGGCCCATTAAACTTGTATTGGAGAGCACTTGGTCTGTGTTAACGTAGCTATTGTACGATTCTATTTTCAACATTTTCGATTATATAAGGCATTAGTTCGTAGTTAGATGTTTGTATGCATTTGTACTTCATAGTTTATAGGGCAAAACGCGAGTTTATTATATTTTTCTCCGATATTATGAACACCTGGCTATATTTCATTGATTAAGCCATGAGATATGAACTTGATTTCCATTTGCGCCTTCTCCCTTCACAAAATATATCTTTTGTCTTTCTCTCGGTTGTATGTCCTTCAATTTTTGAAACTTGCAACTTGCTGCTACCATATTTGTATCTGTAACTGGAAACCATATCATTTTATTTATAGTGGACATAATGCATAATGCAAGTGAAGGACAAAATTCATCTTCATCATCAGATGATAATGAACTTGAGTTTTTAGCTTTATTTGGTGTGAATGCACCTTTGAATCCATACTACACATTAACTAGTGTGGTTGGCCAAAAGCGGCGTTCTTGTGACTCTAAACAAATTGGAAAAGACTAGATTGATGATAGAATGCTGCAGAACATGCGGATAGATGTCCCTTCTTTCTTAAAGCTCTGTGAAATCTTACAAGCAGGCAATTACATTAAACAAGATTATCACAAAAGGGTTTAAGCTGAAGAGGCTATAGGCATGGCTTTACATTGTGTTAGCCATGATGAACGGCACCGAAATCTTGCCGAGAGATTTCAGCACTCCACTGAAACGATTCACAGGAATATTATGGAGGCATTGCAAGCTATTGTGTAGTTAGCCTCGATTGTCATACGGCTGAGGAACGAGACTGTTGTGCATCCCAAAATATACAACAACAATAGCTTCTATCCATGGTTTTAAGGTATACTCTTCTATTTGTCCCAACATTCCAACCTCCTGTCACGTCTACAATTTCGGTTGTAGGGGATGCAATTGGTGTTTGATAGCTAGCGTTTAGTACTAACATAAACTTAAAACTGCCTGCATGACAGGACTGTGTTGGTGCTATAGATGGCATTTTGATTTCTGCTTCTACGCCACTGAAACGGCAACGTGCTCTTCGCAGTAGAAAGGGCGAAATTTCACAGAATGTGCTAGCTGCTTGTGACCATGACATGCGTTTCACTTATATTTATACTGGCGTTGAAGGGAGTACACATGATGCTAGAGTTTTTCAACATGCTGTCTCGTCCCCTGATTCTTTATTTCCAATGCCGCCTGCAGGTTAACTTAGCCTTCACCAATATGTTGATCTAACAACTCTCAAATTTGGATTACTCTTGGGGAACAGATCGTGCTATTAATGAACATTAGTAGCTTTGGTCTGTGTTAACCTGTAGGTAAATACTATCTTGTCGACTCGGCGTATAAGAATATGACTGGTTTTTTGGCCCCACATAAGAGACACAGATACCAAAGAGATCAGTTTGGCGGCGGAGCAGGAGGACCAAGAGGTAAGTATGAGCTATTCAATCATCGGCACTTGCACCTGCGCAATGTCATTGAGCGGACCTTTGGAGTGCTAAAGGCGAGATTCCCGATCTTGAAAGGGCCAACGCCAAACTATATGATGAGTAGACAAGTAGAATTGGTAATTGCTTGTTGTGTATTACATAACTTCATTAGGGATGAGCATCCACAAAATGATTTATTTGCAAGGGAGTCAGGTGAAATTGAAGACATAAATGCAGATCCCGATGCACAACCTCAGCAAATAGACTTATCTGCTACAGCACAACGCAATTGGAATGCTTTCCGGATGGCCAGAACTGATCGTATGTAGGACCACCGGAATGGGAGACTATAGTTATGACTCAACATTTGAATGGTGGTGTGCCTAAAATGTAGTAAAACTTTGTTATTTTTGTTGTTATGTATAACAAATAGTTTGGCTCTTATTTTGTGTCTCATGGGGAACAGATCTCCTGCTTTTTTATGCTTATATAGGCCTAGTCCATATTTGGACATAAATTACTATGTAAAGATGCTTCAAAAAATACTGTTGATGAACGACAGTTTCTGAATGCTTAACTAATTTTGCAAGATATATATGTATTGTGCTCTAATGCTTGAACGGTATGAATGGTTAAACGATATTTGTTGTGCTCCGCACTTTGCTCGGATACCTAGGAATTGCTTATACATATCTTTTATGTTGCCCTGTTGTGTAATTTGTTTAAAGAAGCCACAGATGTTTGTGTATAGAACAGAAAATGGCCAACTGTTAAGATTATCTTGTACAAACCCCGGCGCCGGTAATGGCCGGTGGGTTTGCGCCGGTTTTTTTCTGGTTCGTAAAGGCTATCCACTGAATTCACTGAACACAGGCGCTAATTTTGTTAAACTTTCTTTGCACCGGTGTTTGTCTGCTGAACATCGGCTGACAATACTGGAACACGATTGGATAAATTGATAGAAGTGTCTCAATTGAACAGCGTTGTCGAGCCCTAGGATTGCAATCGTTCGAACCAGATTGGATAAATTGGCACGGCAATTTAAGGGAAGGGATTGCAAGAGTTCAGCGCTCAAAGACTGACAGTAAGTCGGTAAATTTCCGTAGTTCTATTGTTATTATAAACCCTTTTGGATTAAAGATAACTTCATGATCCGTTACTGGAATGGTGTGTTGCATATGTTGCTACTTCATTTCACCAGTGTATAACGTCTAGACCTTAATGCATTATGGTTAGTAGTTGGTTATATGTTTGGCTTCTGATGCCCGATCCTTTTATGTTTGTACTTATGATGTGAGCCACGTCAGTAGTTAAACCTAGGCCCCTTGAAACTAGTTTGGTACTTCAGAATTTATCATGGCCACAAACCTAAATAGTGCTTAACAAGTAAGGGCGACTGTGTTGTGCGATTTATGTAAATCAGGTAATAATGCCACCTAGGAGTAGGAAAAATAGCGGTGATAAGAGGAGTCGGGAACTAAACAGTGGTGATAGCATCAGTCAAGTCCCAAATTTTGATGCATCTAGGTTTAGTTATGTTGAAAATCAAGATTGGTACGCCGTTCGTGCTAATAATACGGTTAAGCTTAAGTCGACCTTGATCCTAACTTTGATGGCCTATATCGCGTTCGAGAGAAGTTTGCAACAATGGGGTGGGACTGTATGTTGGATTTACCTCGACTGTATTACCCAACCTTGGTGCGGCAATTCTATGCCAACATTTCGAACAAAGAAATTGCCAGTTTCGGCGAACTGGAGACTTATGTTAAAGGTGTATATATAGTTCTAACAAGACAGTCTTTATCTGAGATTTTGGGAGCAATGGACGAGGGTCCTGTGTTTAAACGTGGAAAGTACATTGTCCAAGGGGATCCAACATAGCAATTCGAGTTGACTCTCCCTAAGTATAGCACTAGCTTTAATGCTTTTAAACAGATAGCGGATCCTGTGACTGGGGACGTAAGAATGGAATCAGCACATATTCCTACTAAGAGTCTAAGGTTAAGGCATAGTTTATTGGTGTACTTGTTTAATCACAACATTCTTCCGGCTTCAAGCAGCAAGAATGAAGTCTGGGTAATGGATGTGTACTTCTTAGACAAAATAGATGCTGGCTTAGGCAATATATCAAGGATTTTGATATCTACAATCATACTCGGGGCTATGTCAAGAATTGCAGCGTTTAAGGGGGTTAAGAAAGCACTACCCTATGCTAGGATTTTGACGCGTATTTTTGAGCACTTCAGTGTAGATTTGACAGGTGAATCGTACAGTATTGCTTCAACCATTGTGAACCAAGCCACAATCAATTGAATCACCTATCGCCAAGAACAGGAATTGGGAGACGAAGAGCAAGAGGATGAAGAGGAACACATGCATTCCAGCGACGCAGCAGGCACATCTCAGGCTACCAGTCGCCCGACCGTTCACGACCTGCTTCAAACAATCATTAGCAAAGTTCATGGCATGCGTGAAGTAGTTGATAGGTTGGAAGGGAGAGTGAATGTTGTTGAAGGTCGAATGTCTACCATCGAAGACAATTTGGCAGCATGGACTCGAGCCCAAAACACTTTTAATTAGCCATGACAAATCAACATGGATGTTAGGGGCTTTTGTAGGCTGATCCTTTTATCTTTTGTTCCATAAAATTTGCTACCCAACTGTTACTTATGGACTGCAATGGTGGTCCAATTATTCTACCGATCAATGACACTCATTTTGTACATCATGTGCTTGATCTACTGCATATCCATTGACAAATTGTAAATTGTAAGGAAATTTGCTGCTTTACCCTGTGAAACAAACATTTTTAAGAATTGCTTCGGACGTGTTTAATGATTATACATTCAAATGCGGTGGCATTCACTTTCAAATTTTCAGGTTATTTTTTGTTTATGCAGTGTATTGGATGCCTATAAAAACACACGTCATGAAATCACATCAGTATGGTCCAAACAAGCTAATTGACTGCTTGTGATTAGCTCTATGTTTAATCCGGGATGTTGCTTGCTAACCCACCACCTGGTATGATTTCTCCTTGGTTTATAGCAGGGCATGTGGCCTGCTATAAACCATGGTTACATGCTGCAGAAAGACATTGTTTGCAAAAGGTGATTAGCTATGTAACCAACTACACTACAGTTTGTATAGCGTTGGGTTGTTTTGGAAACTGGGGCCTGGTTAGTTTTATTACCAAGTTTGAACTGCACATTGTACTGAATGTGAATCAACCATGAATGTTTATAGGTAGCTCTGATCTGCCGCAGATTTCTCACCACGAAAATCATGTTTGCAGTTTATATTTAAGTTTAACGATGCTATTATTGAAGGTATTCACAACACAATTTGGATGATGATTGTTATTGAGGGGCCTCACAGCCTTCATCCCATTGTATATTATACATGCGTTTCGAGGGCCTTATTATGGAACCAAACGATTCACAGCGAACTCGGATCTTTAATAAAGAACGCAAGACAATATGTAGGACTAACATATGTTTGGCTGTGTATTAAATGAAAAGGAAGCCAATTGGTTGCCTAACTAACAATCAAAAATTATGGCGCCAAATTTTTTGGTGAAAAATCATGCATTCCAAACAACATATTTGAACAATCGCAATCCAAACAAGTTTCCGCATTTTCCGTCAGAAAACTACAGTGATTTTCCATTGAAAAATCGCAATCCAAACGCCACCTTAGTTTATTTTTATTACCAAAGCCCAAAGACTTTTTCGGCAAATTTACTAACCCTTAATCCCTTGACATTAATCCCTTATTACCAACGCCACCTTAGTTTATAACCAGGGTCCTTGACATTTTTCCTGCCACCTTGTGTCAGGCAATCCAACCATAATGAAACTGCGCCAGGGAGTAAATTAGTCAAACTAATAACACATAACTAATGCACCCACAGTTATGAAAAACCAAATAACATAACGTTGGCATCTTGTAGGTCTGCTTATAATCAAACCAAATGGGTAATTTCAGAAATCTCTCCTCAAGTTTACCTTATTATCACATTTTTTTTTTATGATCCGGAACATGCCTGACTCAAACTACTTAGGACTCGAGCCGATATATCAAATCGGAGGATATGCTGCGACCCCCCACAACGCACCTAGGTTAGACAGGGGATTCAAGTCTAAGGAAAGATTCAAATCTAGGGCCTTATTAAGTCCAAGAGCCCGTTTTACTACTAGACTACCCCCTGGGGCACCTTAATATCACCTAATACCTTCATATTTTTAAAATTTCATTTACCTCCCTTAACAAAATTATTTGAGAACATGTCTCAATTAGAGGCGATGAAATGACAGTGCCCCCCCCCCCCCAAAAAGCATTATACTTTTGAAGGAGTAAAAGGAAAAAAATTTGTTGCAGATTTAAAAACAAATATTTAAGCTAAAATACCTAAGGAAAAAATAACAAGAATGCCATCTCAAAGGATGCCAATTTGGGTGTATATATGATTAGAAGGTGGATTTTTGGCAAGCAGACCACCTAACACATAGAAAAGCTATCTCTCTATCTTTTGTTTTTCCTTACTCCAATCTGTTCTTGTTGTCTAGTTTAACCATGAAGAGAAGTTAGGAAAAAAGAGGAAAAAAAATCCTTTCGTTTTGGTGAAGGATCATTGGATGGGCTGGCAGAAGACGTGGTTTTCAGCTTCCTTTATAGGAAAGAATCGAAGGTTTAATTCCCTTTTTGCTGCAAAATAATTGTGCTTATTTTCAAACCTTCTTTTATACCGTTTAGGCAGCTTAGTTTCAAACATTGTTCATACTGTTTAGGCAGCTTCACAAGTCATTGTGGCGAGCAACCGCCTTTTGGTTACTAAACTATGTTGCAACTAGTACTTATTGCACTTACATCCCCTCAGCTTATAAGTTTGAATTCCTACGCTATTTGTCCTTTTTTTTTCATGTTCTGAAACTCATAAATTATATTAGAGTTTTTAATATTACTTTACATATAAGGATAAGAAATGTTATACAAGTTGTCATTCTAAGAGAGCTAAATGAGATTTCTATAAATTAAGAAGAGCTAAATGATATTAAGACAAACTCTATGAGAGATTTCTGAAATTATCCTGGAACTAAAACAAACAGGACGGCGTGTCTATCATAGATAGTCATGTTCGAGCTTCGAGGAGCAAAGTAAATGAAGAAATGTAACAGCTATGATTTTAACCAGAAACGAAGAACAAAAAGGAAAAAGCTATAAAAACCTGTTTCTCCTATGAACTTTCACTGTACCAAAAAAATCAAAGAGTATCTGGCAGCACCAGATGCTGGCATCGAGTGAAATAAATAAACAAACCCCACTGAGCTGTAAAAAAAAAAAAGAAGGCAGAGACATAATGTAAAGACAACGGGTAAATCAACAAATATTGCATCTCCTTTTAACTGTATTATGGATGATTCTGTCTAAATCATGATGAGTAACTGCAAAATAGATATTTGCATAAAGAAAGTTCATGAGCCAATAGCTAGACTGAGTAAAAAATTGAGATACCAATAACGGCTGCTTTTGGCTGTAAAATGTACAGATGTCGATAGATATACAAATGGCCTATCCTTAAAAGTCCAATAGCAAGTTACTGGAAAGAGCCGAAATACCTACTGAAGCAAGTTCAATTGAGATTAATATACACCGGCTCGCCAGAAAGGTGATAAAAGCACGAATCACATCAAACTGCATCACTGCTGCGATCCTCCAAGTGCTCAAGGGATCATTTGCCCCAAGCTCAAAATGAGGTATAACTCCCAAGGATAACCTAGGTTAATCTATACTCTGCAAACAAAAATAAAGGAGAGAAGAGGACCCAGAAAATACCAAGAAACCCCAGAACTTCTGTCCGCTTTACTCATCAAATCTCTCTCAACATACAAGCAGCTAAAACCTATATCAGATTTGCTCTCTTCAGAAATCTGATCGTTCTGCAGTAGTAAGGCCAAATTGATTCCACAAAGTCCAGGTATTTCTCCACCACAAAGATTTCCAATTCTTTCAGCTTTCTTTTAGATGCCCCTTTGTAATCCATGTTCCTGAGATCTACCAGAGGCTGAAATAAATGTCCTACAACTTGATTAAGCTTCCCATTGCCAATATAGTCATGAGCTACCAAATACCAGGTTGGTAAGCTGATGAGCAGTTTAACCGTCTGCTTGAAGCTGAAAACATAAAGTGCACCTATGCCACGCCATAATTTAACATATAGAGCAGCAATTAATGGCCCCAAAACCCATAAAGGGGTCAACTCTCTCGAAACTTCAGCTCCATAAATTATATTAACTGCTAGATACAAGGGTATGCTGCAAATGCAAGAAAAACATGACTGAACGTGAATCCCTAACCTTCTTGTGAGAAAATAATCAGACGAGGCAACAAAAGCATAATGATTGACAGGAATTACATTCTGTACAAAGCCATCATACTGGCAGCATCCGGTGTTTCTACACCAAGATACTGCCAGGGATAAAGCAAAAGCACTAGATTATGCATGAAACACAAGGAATCAACAGTGACAGAGTCTGAAAAATTCTACAGGATAGCACTATCGATATATTCCTGTTGCTCACCTGTACTTTGCCTAAGATAATTGTGAGTGACAGTGAGATGCCTATATGCATAATCTATTTGGCAAGACATCTGTGTGGTTGGCACATTGTGTGAGCATGTGCATGCCTATATGCAAGTGCTTGTGTCTTCTTTTTCTTTTACCACCTGAGCAGAAGGGATGCAGGGGAATTGAAGAGTGTGAGAGCACTTTCTGGGTGAAGCTATCCACCTACTCTAGACAGTCGACTCCAAAATAGAGGGCTGATTCTTCGAAAGTTGTAGCAGTGTAGTTAATATTTTATCTAGCTTGAATTTTAAGGCCTAAAATTGAATTAAGCATGCTAGATCAAGAGGACATCAAGAGGACTTGAAGTCAAGATTTTGTACAAGAAACTTCCATCCCATAATTTCCTTTAAATCTCTTTGCATATTCAATTGATAACTTGTGTTAAGAATTCAAATTCCAAAACTCAACTTCCAAAGGAATGTAGATCATACAACTTGATAGATTCTCCTCGTCATGCAAGCAAGAGAATTACGTAGCTTTACAGACCCATTGCTTACTTAAACGCTTATGATTTATTAACCGTCTTTGGCAGTCCTCCATCCCTCAGTCCAAACTACCGAGAAAGAATAGGCAACAAGGTAGAGGAACATAAAAACATACACAGGTAAGATCTTAGCCTTTTCACTATAGAGAGTCTCAAACAAACTCCTAGACATCTTAAAGAGTAAAATATAAGTCACTCCTCCACTTTGACAGTCATTTCGAACAGAAAAGTCGGAAGTTACTTGAAGTTTACACCTAGAAGATTACTATGTCTGTGAGACTCAAACACCTAATACTAACTAAATTCTAAATGTTAAACTATGTATGAGACTAGTCGAGTCCGTGGCGATTGTGGTATATTAGCTTTTGTGGGTGATTATATACTACTATTTGGATCAAAGCATTGCAATCAACTACCAGATTCAGCTTAAGCAAGTTTGTAACCATTTAACAGTGGTATTATATTACTCTGGAGGAGAGAAGACTATATTAGACTGTTTATCTAGAGGTAAAAATGTTGAAATCTGCTGTTAGAGGATAAAGTGTAGTTTTTCTGTCCATTTCAACATACAAGTACTGTCCATTTAGAAACAACCAAGAAAGCTGATACTTTTCGATGTTGAAGAACAATGACTACTTGATCTGGCATGAGCATCAAATTAAAAAGGAGTAAACAAGTTCAGTTGTTACTATCTTTTTCCTTCCCTTAAAACTTGTAGTGTACGGTTTTCCATTTGCTAGGGTTTGTTTAGGTTAATGATAAGCAAAACACCATAAGGCAATACAACAGTAGCAATATTTACATATCTGAAGCATCAGATAAGTGGCATCTTTATATAGAGAAGAAGGGAGGGGAAAAAACAAACTTACAATATCACTAAAGGTATCTTTATTGTGACATCCAGACTCAAAAAGTAGCACCACATCATCTTCAGAATGTTGATTCTTCCTTTCTGCAGTATTGCATCTTGATTTTGTGATGTCCCCAATGAGGATGACTCTTCCAGGCCTTCATCTATAACATGGTTGGATGGTGGACTCCGCAGTAGCATCAACCAGCTTTTGAATAAATTTTGTATCACCAAGGAACCTGTTGCTGATTCTGCTTCTGAAGAGAAGGATGTGGGATCACTCTGAGGCTTTGGAGAACCCACCAATGTTGCTTCACCATCTTGTGGTACATAAGAAAGACCAACAGAATTTTTCAACGACTTTGACCCAGTAGGCCTGCCCCCAGGTCCATCGTTTTGGCTATTGCTTTTAAAAGCCGATAACTTTAGAAGTTTTTTCCTTGGTCCAAGTGTAAAAGGGGTGCCTACCCTGCAAACAACTCATCTAATCAGCTTGAAGCATAGTAGTTTTCCAGTTAGAGCCCTTGGCCTTCAGATGTTTCTTAGAAACTGATAAAACAGCAACTTCATCACACTCTCAAATTTAAGTGCAAATAATGCTCTTGGCAAGGAAAGCATACCCCACTTTCTTACGATTTTGAAAAAGAAAACTAATGTTGGCCATAAATTCTGTCCAACACATATCTCAATCTGTATTTTCGTTTAAATTACCAAAATACTTCCATCAAGATAAAGAACATCATTGGTCTAATGTAGGAACAAAGAAGAAGATTAAATTCCTCAAGGAAGCACTCATAATAATAATATCATTGCAGGAGTTCAGATTTTCATGGTTTATATTGCTTCAATCACCGAGTAATGAAATATTATTCACTTCCAAAAACACAGATGAAAAGTTAATAATGTTCCTGCTAAAAGACTTCAGTCAAAGATCTAAGCTAAAAAAGAACATCGAAAGCTAATCATGTGCATAGAAGATGACTTCATTCTCCAGTGCTTTGAGTGGAATTAAAGTTCAAGCATCAGTAAGAATAACTTTTCAAAAAAAAAAGCATCAGTAAGAATAGAATTAAATGGTAGCAACACTAATGACAATGAATTAAAATAAGCTGGACACTACAAAGAACAAAATTCTCATTTTAAACATTGATCAGTTGTATTATAGAATTAAAAGTAAACTCAGGTCACAAAAAACTCCACCTCACAAAAGAACTCTCACAAATTCAATAATTTTTTTCTATTTGCAAACATCATACAGCAATAGCGCTTGCATCATCATACAAGTATCCAAGATGGATAATTAACAACAGAGGCAAGAATGAGTATGCACTATCATAAAAGAAACTGTCCCTTCCTACTAATTGAAGCTAGATCAATCTAACAATATCAGACCATATCCAATGATTCGGGTGAGATCATTGTATCACAACACCAGTAGGTTCAATATACTAAGCACCAGGTGGTATCATGGCCTGGGATGAGCTAGAAAATTATGTCCCTTGAGTTAAGATTGTAATGCAGACTCAGCAGGAGCATTATGTGCATGTCTGTGCATTTGGATTGACGATTTTATAGACTTTCACCTTTAAATAATGTCCATTTTCAAAAAATTGTAATAGATCCGATATGTTAGCAGGAAGGACTCATAGCAAAAATTCAATTGTTTAGAGGGCATTATAGGGCATACAAAAAGTAAAACTTCGAGAAGATAACCTGATATACTTGTAATTGAAATAAAATACAGTTTGCGGGGCAGAGTTGGTTTGCGGACCAGCAGTTAGGGTTCTGTACTTGGAAATGCCAACCATAACCATGAAATTTTAGCACAAAGAACAGCGACAAAAAGAAGAAGGGAAAAAAAAAGCAGTAGAAAAATTAGAGTTAGGGAAACACAACAGAATCGAGGGACCACCTCTAACCTTAAACAAGATTTGCATTTTAGGGAGGTAAACCTAGCTTTAGGGCCAACATGATTACTTCTTCTGGAGCATTCCAGCTTGTTGCCACAGTTCCACAATATATGCATAGATGGAAACACTTTTTGAGAAGCCTGAAAGATACCAATTACTCATCAGCATATAATGCAAAAGAAGAAAATATATTCCCACAGTTTCTTTGATACTGTCGTGCTTTCATATTTGGTCTGTCCCAAAACTCCTGTGATTACCAGAGATATCAAGTCCCCCTTCCAATTTGTACCCTTCATTTTCGAAAGGTAATAAATTTTTTACCCTGGTGGGCACACATATACCAGTCAAACATTGACTAGATTTTCATGCTGAGACATAAGGACAACAATGACAACATGCAAATTTGCACTATTTCCTTCCCAACATTTGAAAGCAAATTAAATAAAAAAAATTTTTTTGAAAGCAAATTAAAAGTCTGGCCCACAAGTTTTCTCTACTGCATGTCACTTCTCTTCAGTCAAGCTACCTTTAGCATTTAGAAGCATTACTTTGCAACGATAGATAGGGAATCTGGAGAAAAATCTGGCACTAAACATTCACTATTGATAAAGCAGCAATCTCAAAATGTAATGATCATTATTGGAGGGAGTATACAAATAAGAACAACTCTACGCAGTATAATGCTTTCAGGCATCTGAGCAACATTAACTGCACAGTTCTCAATAAACACTCATTAAGAACAAGAAGCTAAAACTTGCATTCTAGTTGTTATCAATAAACCAAAAGATTAGAACTTTAACTGAACTCAGCCAGCTGAGATAAGAATCACCCTCATCAGGTCTGGTTCAGATTCTTGATGAGCTCAAAGCTTCATGTTTAAGCTCAAAATATTAATCAATAGCTCTTGATTTATTAATCTTGATTAGCTTACTATTTTCTACACATTTGTTGGCAGTAGAAACAAGCTTAATTGGAAACAAGTCCTATGCTGCGTTTGAGCTTGATTTGAGCACCTAAATATGATATCAAGCAAACTAAATTATGCCTCTACACTCAATCAACTATAATAGTAATCAAGAAGGAAGTAAAATTGGTCAAGATCATATACGAACAGGGAAAATAGTGTAAAAGAAGAGCTTGTAGTCCTAATTAATAAAGAGGGCATGGGCAGTATTTGCAGCTATAATAAAGGCATATGAATTGACATTTGTACAAAATGTATTGATGCATTTTGTTACATAACAAAAGTACCAGTCTCATCAATTGGCGAGTCAGTAGCTCAAAATAAAGTCATTTTGGCGAAATAATAATGTTAAGAGTCAGTTGCTTTAACTGTCCTTTTCTTACAGTTTTGTCGCGTTTAGTTTCCGAGTTTCACACAATTTAGCTAGAATGCCAGTTCAGCAAGGGTCATTATATGTTTTTTTCTATTTCATTAGGATAAGTAGCTTTAGTAGTATGACATCACATTATCTCTGAAATTTTGTAAACCTTTTTGGCAGTGAACGGAACTTTTACTTTCTCCACAAGTTTCTTCCTCAATCTCCACTTCCTTCATTGCTGATCATTTCTTTCTTATCCATGTTACTGAATCAACTTCTACTCCTAATTTTCTTAGTAAAAACTAGCTCTAATTTTCATTACAATTACCGTTCCCTCAAAATCAAAAGATTCTGAAGCATTACCCATTACAGAGAAAGTCTACATTCTGTACATTGGCCCGCTAAATGCCCTTTCTAATAAATCGTCCAAAACTGTGTCTCTTTATCCATCAGAGTTCTAAAGGCATCCTTTTCAGAAAAATTCCTATCCAATAAACCCTAAAACATCAATGCATATATGACCCAAGTCCAGAACAACCTCCAAACTTACCATTTCCTTTAAACATATAATTTTCCAATAAAAAACACGTCCACTCAACATTAATCAACAAACTTTTACATCTTCAAAAGTAATCATACAAACTTCCCAGCTAAAAATTTCACAGACAAAGCACCCAACTAATCGAATTCCAAAACCCCGTAAAAACACAAACTTTTACATCTTCAAAAGTAATCATACAAACTTCCCAGCTAAAAATTTCACAGACAAAGCACCCAACTAATCGAATTCCAAAACCCCGTAAAAACACCAGAAAAAGGGTCAGCAAAATTCATCCAAAATGACAACTTTCTCAAAAATAAAACATGAATGGAACCACATTACCTGAGAAAAAGGAAGATCATTCCAAGAACCCGAGTTAAGGAAATCGCGACCCGGTCCAGTTATCACAGAATACATTTTGGGCCGGATGAGGTCCCGTTTTGGTAAAACAAGGGCGAACCCGAAACAGAGAGAGAGAGAGAAGGAAGGAATTCTTCAGGTGGCGACCGGGGCGGCGGAGGACGGTGGTGATTTGGGGGGCGGTTTTGGGAGGCAATAGCCGAGTGGCCGTCTCTCTGGGTGAGGATAATTGGAAATTTTTTTTTAATGATTTTCCTTTCTTTTTGAGAAGGTTTTCGTTTTTCTAGGACATATATATGTTTGTTTGAGACCATGTTTATAGGGTAATTCTGGCAGTCAAAAAGTATACTGTTGTGTAATTATTTATACTAGTGATGGATGCACCTTCATATATGCATCCAATTGCTATAAAAAAAAAATCATATGAACTGATGAATGTAGACAGCAAAATCTAGAAGTAATAAATTTTTAAAAAATTAATATAGCAAAATCTCATAAAAATCAAGCAAAAAATTAAATCAAGAAATTATCTGAGATAATTGATTAAATGAATCTCTATATGCAAGAAGAAAAAAAAGGGACGTACCCTAACATTAAGTTGGATTACGACAATCATCTGTGCAATTATTTTATTCAACATTTGAAAAGTATCAAAATCTTATGGCAAGCCATAGGAAAAATATGAAAAAGGCTTCCTACAGAGGAGATCGAGTAGACGTTTATTATAGCATAATTCTAAGAATAAGTTTTGCATGGGTCTGTAATTTGAATTTGAAGTTGAATAGCTAGCAATTGCAGTTCAATGGTTATGTGAAAATTGCGGTTAAATTTAAGTTATAACCATGGGGTCGTCCTAATAGTCAGAGGAGTTTTGAAAGTCTTCTTCACTTTTAGGTTTAAATTCTGTTCGAGCCATCTAAGTCGGATTTTAACAAGTTCAGACCTGACTCATATGTTTTAATACCATTTTCGAATTTTGGATTATGAGTTTCACATTGATAAATGTGAAACTCATACTTGATTCACAAAATATTTGAACTGTGAGTTTAATTTAGGCTTACCCAAACTCACTTATATTACTCCTTAATTTCCTTAATATATAATTATTATATCTATTAAGTTCTAAAGCTAATTTAACATTCACATGACCACAACATTAAAACTACACAAACTAGTAATAGTTTATTACAAAATTTATTAACCAGGAATTTTCCAATAATAATATATCCAATTAATTCAAAGTGCATAAAAAATAATAATAAAACATTATCAACAGTCAATACATCTTCAAAAGTTCTCAATTTGTTTGTACTAAGATTTGTCCTTCTGAATCTTTTGACATGATTTTATATATTTAATATTTCTTATATATATTAATATATTTTGACACATAACTCGTTAGTATAAAGTAATATTCTATAGTTAAGTATAATTATATATATCTCGTGTGTGTTATCAAAATATGAATATATTATGTACAATTTTATATATATATATATATATATATATATATATATATATATATATATATATATATATATATATATATATGCAGATTAAAGGGTTGAGTCTATATCGAGTTTGAGCCTAATAGAGGCCCAAAGTTAGCTCACATTTAATTTGGGTCTAATATTTAGCGCCAATCTCAGTTGAACTCAATAAAAGGTTAGGTTCATTGGATTTTTTTCTCAAGTCAAGTTTGGGCTAGCCCCGATCCCTTTGACAGTCCTAATTATAATTGTGGGTCAATAAAATATGAAGGGGAGTGAAAGAGTTGAAAAAAAAAAAAAAAAGGGAAGATTTAAGCAATAAACTTGGTGGGTGTATTTCATTGGTTGTATCATGTGATACGGCCATTGGTGAGGAGTTATTTTGAAGGCTAAAACTGAAATTCTAAAAATGTATTTCACTGGTTGTGTCTAGAGATTGTCTATACCAAATCATCTGCTCTTGCTTTATTATTGTATAGATTATGAAATTGAATATAGATTTTCTATTGAGAAATTAAATTATTAGCATTTTTCTATTTTTTGGCTATATGCATGCATTAATTCTGCGAAATCTAGCTATTAATAGTATGTCTCATAAATCATGCAGACCCTTAGATCTATCAGAGCTAACAGTGAAATCAAACAGAATGGCAAAAAATTTACACATTTGACAATTTAGTGGGAAAAAACATACTATTAATAGTTGAGAGATAAAACCTTGACTATTCAAAAAATTCAATGGCTACCAGAGTTTAATATATATATATATATATATATATATATATATATATATATATATATATATATATAGGGAAAAGAGTCCCAATGGCCCTCCAACTCTTTTCCAAATAAAGTTTTAGCCCTCCAATAATTAACAATAAAGGTTTGGCCCTTGATCTAATAAAATAGCATATTCGTGGCCCTTCTGTCAAATCCAGCAGTTAAAATTGACGGGAAGTATCATCTCGTGCGACGCGTGACCAAATATCAAGGGCATTATGGTCTCTTTCCTAGGACAAGTTCAGGATGGTTCAGAGCTGGAAACCGCACCTGTCCCAAGACAGGCCAGAGGCTTCTCTGCACAGATTTTGTGCCCAATTCAGCTCTGAAGCAGCTTATCAAGGGATTTTGCTTAGAAAAAGGCATCCACTTTGCTGATTCAATTAGGCATAGCCGTGATGTTACAAAGGCAGTTGTTGCGGGTAACAAAGTATCTGAACAGGCCGTGCGATTGCTCGCTAATTTTCTCGTTGGCAGGCTTGTGGGTTGCAATAATCAAGAGCAGAACAGAGCTGCTTATGAGATTTGTTTGCTCACCAAAACAAGCATTTTTAATCGGTCTTGTTTGGTTGAAGCTAGTGCAATCCCGCCTCTGTTGAATCTTCTGTTTTCATGCGATCCATCACTGCAAGAGAATGCCATGGCATCTCTATTAAATCTTTCAATGTTTTCGAAAAGTAGGAAAATAATTGTTGAGAATAGAGGTTTGATTTTGATACTTGATGTTTTGAAGTGCGGACTGAAAGTGGAAGCTCGGCAGCATGCAGCTGGTGCATTCTTTTACCTTGCTTCAGTTGAAGAATACCGGCAACTAATTGGGGAGATTCCAGATGCAATTCCTTCTCTAGTGGAGCTCCTCAGGGATGGGACAGATCGTGGCAAGAAGAATGCACTCGTCACGATATTCGGCCTCCTCCTATGTCCTGAGAACCACAAGAGAGTATTTGCTGCTGGAATAGTCCCATTGCTGAAGCAAGAGCAACGGCAGCAGTGGTGGTGACACAGGTGGTGGAGGGGTCGGTGGGGTGGAGGTGCTTGGTAAACCATTCAGAGACTATAATACCCTTGATATTTGATCGTGCATCTCACGAAATGATGCTTTCTGTTAATTTTAACGGATGGATTTGACAGAAGGACCACAAATATGCTAGTTTATTAGATTGAGGGCAAAACCTTTATTGTTAATTATTGGAGGGCTAAAACTTTACCTGTGAAAGAGTTGGAGGGCCATTGGGACTCTTTTTCCATATATATATATATATATATATATATATATATATATAAATATATATTGGTTCCATGACATTTATACATATATATATATATATATATATATATATATATATATATATGTGAACGTGAAACTTAATTATATTCAGTAGAGTAACAAGTACCTATTTGATATATATTAGAAGTTTTAGATTTAAATCCCCCATTCCCTCCTCACTATCCTTGAATCTCACCCTTCCCCCTAATAGGGGATGAAAAAGGTTCCCATTTGATATCTATTATATTTGTTTTTTCAATGAGAAAAATACTTATAAACATACAACTTAAGAATAAGGTCAATTATGTAAATGGACAATTGTGGGTTATGTACAATAATGTTGCCTTATAACCTAAAATTATAAAAATACTATTGCTTTCCATGGAAAATGGACTTTACATTTCCTTTTGACAAGGTTGGACTCTATATCCCTTCTCATTCTTTTGTTTGACTCTTTTCTCAACACCCTTGACTCCCTCTATAGTTATTCTAGTTTCCAATTTTGGACTTTTATCATGCAAATCAGCACTTTATGATGATTATGAAACATAGAGGGGATTTGCACTATGATTTGAAAAAAAAATGGTTATAAAATATAATTACTCAACAATACAGAGAATACAATTGGTCATGATTGAAGCAGTTAAATTAATGAGTGTTTAAGGAAAGTAAAATACCAAAAATAAATTGCCTATCAAACAACAGACTATATTATGAAAATGAAAGCTAGACACTGGTATTGGTAATGGTAGCTCTGTAGTTGGTCATGAGGGAGATGGCGGTGGTGGCGGGTACGAATATTTGAAGAAAATGACATAAAAGTCATGGAACTTTTATTTTTCCTTTAATTTGTTCAAAAGCTTTTTGACAATTTTGCCCATAAACCCCAGGCGTGCAGATTTGGTGGCTATCTTTTTGTTTGCCCTGTTGAACAACATTTTCAGCTAAAAAAGTTAAGCGATCAAAATCAGTCAAAGTTAATAATTTAGTGACATTTTACATGATTTGTACATTATTTTCTGATAGTTTTTATCCTAATCTACACAAACTTGTGGTTATTGCATCACATGATTTATTTAGCTATGTTCCACTAAATATAATTTTTTTTGTAAGAATGCATTCTAATTCTATGTGATAAGGCTTATAAAAACATGAACAATAATCAATCTAAATATTAATTGCACTTCTAAAGGTATTTTAGCTAGATACGAAAAAACTTGAGACAATAAACAAGTTAGTTGTATCTTCTCAAATTAATGTGTTGCTAACTAATTTTCTGATTTGATGTGAGACAAAAAAGGCTATGGATAAATAGTTTATAGTTGACCATATGTATTAGGGACTAGGAAGTTGTCACTGCACGGTGTGCGGTGTGACTACACATTATATATATATGCCCTGTTAATGGTCAGTTGATAATCATCATGGTCAGAATGAAAATTACTAAAATATTAAACCGAGTAAAATGAATTGAACAATGCAGTGTTGTTATAAATATTTAACAATCTTTCGAAAGAAGTTCAAGTTTTATAGTCATTCTAAATATGAAAACCAAACAAGTTCATTTTTTATCCTGAATGTTCAAGTTGCTGAAGTCGATTTGATCAATGCCAAGAAGATCATCCAAAAAGTATGAAGTTATAATGTAGAATGCAGTTGCTTGAGACAACCTGAATCTTGGAGGAGAAGGTTTAATGCAACAAATAAGCATCCTTCCGTATAATTAGGTGCAACACGGCTAACGGTATCAAGATTCTAGTTGAATAGTAAAAGAACGATCACTAATGGTAGTTCTTAGAATGGAAAAGAATAAGTAAAATACTTGTGGAAACAAAGGGAATGGATAATTACTTGTTGGTTTGCACGGTAAATTTCACTTGTTGAATATCCAATCAATTTTTCAGCTTCACTATCCATGGCAGTTGCATATATTGATCCAGTTCGATCAATAAGTGAAATTGAAATAGATGCTCTATAAAGAAAAAGTGATAATATTTAGAGAAAGATGAAATTGTTTGGAAAATAGAGTGTTTGACTTATGAATAATGTAAGAAATTGAAAAGAATTTGGACAATAGTTGAATAGTGAACTGACAATGTTGACAGAACGTTCGCATTATATAGGTAGAGTAATGAGGCTCTTCAAAATTAGGACATGCGATATGGTACATTTTATTATCTCTGTAGCTTATCTCAATAGAACATCTAATGCATGCTGTGCCAATTTCCTATTAAGTAGATAGAGGAATAGTGAAAAATATAACTATCTTTAAAGTAAATTTAGAGATAATAACATTGAATGAAAGAGAAGTATTGAGTCTTACAATTTGTCTTGCAGTAGCAATATCAATGATCTGATTATCATTGACAGGCAGAAGAAGCACATCCGGATTAGCATAACTTATGTTATTGATCAGTTGTGTTGATTGGTTAGAAATAGCATCAAACCTCATGCATACATAGCAAAGTTAGTTGAGAATTCTAATAATAAAAGTAGATAACAGAAAATTTAAGTTCGTACCAGTTACGTAGATCCACTGCTTCTTGAGCGTCTGGATTTATGAGGATTACAGATGATGGTTGAGTTGAGAAGCTAAGATCTGATGTTATATGAAAAAAATTCTTGTTTGAAATTCACGATAGATGAATTTGAAAATTGCTAAAAATGTGTGTGAAAAAGGGAAGTGTGTGTGGTTATATTTTTGTGTTGTGACTTTTACTCTAATAGCAATAACAATTGGAAGGGTTCATGTTTGGCTGCAATAATAGGTCCATGGGCCTCTTCAATTTGGTTCCAGAGAGTGAGAAGTAATGGCCACATACTGGAAAAGAATTAAGAAACGAAATGATATTTGTTAGTTTATACAAAGGCATTAGAAAGTGCAAATAATAGAAATTGAATGATAATCTTTGATCAGCAATTACATAGTCTCTACTAATGGCCCGTCTTTCTTGAACACTTCTTTCTTTTATAGGCAAAACATGTAGCACTCTTCCCATGATATCTAATGTAGTTATATACAAGAAATTGTTAGATGGTGAACAAGTGTTTTTTGATGTAGTAAAAAAGGAAAAAACAAAAGTGCACTGGTTGATATGCTTATCAAATGATTTGTATTAGCAATTGTGTCCAACATAGCAAAGGGGAGCAACTAGAAAAAAAAATGGAAGAGAAGGATGTTACAGTTCTTGTATCTGTTGAACTTGGGTTTTGTTTGTGGCAACCCAATAGTATGGGTATTCTCTGGCAGCGATATTGGCAAGGGATGCATGCACAATTGCATTAGATATATAGCATGTCTTAAAAGGTAAAAGTAGTCTGGCAAATTGCTTAAGATAGTCTGCAGGTACATGCACATTGACTGTAACCCCTTGTATTTTAGTATTGTTAGTTCTCGTTAAAAGATAAATGAATAACAAGAGAATAATCTAGAGGAGCAAAATTTTGAAACCTATGTATCAGCAGGCGCATATTGTTGATATCTAGTTTGAGATTCACCGATATGTATGACATGTGTTACTTCAATAACTTGGACAATTGTTGTCCAATTGAATAAAGTTGGATCAATGTTTGATCATGGAACGATAGTATCTTCCATGAGGGCAAAACCTGCAATAAAATGATAGTAATATGCCAATGTATAAAGAGCATAACATGCAAACAGCAGATTAATTGTAGTAAGAGTAAGATCTGAGCGATTGGTAAATTTTGAAACATTTGAAGTTATAAGCAATTAGCATTAAACTTAATATATGGTAAAATAGAATATAATATATTAATTAAATAGTGTAATCAGTAAGTGAATTTCACAATATAGAGAAAATGAAATAAATATGTATAGGGTTATATATAGCTAATAGAAGAAAATACAGGGGAAAAAGGCATATAGAAATTTTCTATTGAACTTTAATCAATGAATCCATTGGAGATCTATTATTAAGATGTGTATATTAAAATATTACAAAGAAAGTAAACATCATTTATATGATAAGCATAGAGATGTATATGTATGTATATATAGAAAGTTAAAAAAAAAGAGATAATAAAAGTAGAAGAACAATAACTTGAAGGGAAAAAATTAACAGATACAGTATAAAAAATTGGAGGATAGAATGAACTACAGCATCATTGGAGGAAAAGGAGAAGGAAAATCACCTTAAGAATAAGTGCGGTGTAATAGAAGGAAAAAAGTTGATCTGGGAATTCTTCTTTGTGAAATAACTCTCTTAAATAGTTGCAAAGAGAGGAAATTTATGTATTGGGTTGCCAAATAGTTGACAGAGGTGCCTAGTGTAGTACAGGAGACAACTAAGATAGTTTAGACAAGGAGTTTTTGTGTGCAAGACTTTCCTATCAGTAACGAATATTCTAGAACCATATAGTTTCTCTTAAGATATGGAGTTGTAAGGTGTTTTTTTACAGAAATGCATTAATAGATAAAGTATATGTTGTTAAGTTTTAGTCAAAAGGAGTGATTGTTTTGTTACAGCAGGGAAGCAGTATATTCTAAGCGATTAAATAATAGTCTAGTGGTGCTGTGTTTTGTACAGGGTTTTAGTATGTGACCTGTGTTAATAGGTTGTTTCCTTGTTAACTATTTATATAGTTTTTTTTGTTAAATACCGAGTTTATGGAAGGGTGTACTGTTGTTAGTATAATGTATCCGTGGATGAAGGGAATTATTCTATAATACATTAGATATTTCTGAGGTAGCTATTTTGGATTAAACGAAGACAATTGAAAAGGATTGTCAAGAGGAAATGGAAACAATAGAATGTTGTAATGATAAACATTTATAACAGTGAAAATGGAGACAATAGAATGCTGCAGTGATAAAAATGCGGGAGAAAATTTATTGTAAATACGTTATAGTGAATGATTGTGCAATTAGAGTTAATAAAAGTAATCATAAAGAGGATAAATAGAAAATTGGAAAATCTTACAGATATAGAGAAAGTAAGTATTTCTATTCCCACAATTGGCCATGTGATGGTGTCTGGGGTTGGAAAGAACTGTTAAAAATTTTATCTCTAAAAAGTGGCCTCAAGTTTAGACTTTTGACCAGAATAGTGCATCACTATTGAGGGCATTTTCATCTTTTTACTTGAAATGACTCCTTTACCTGCAAAAAAAAAAGCACCTCGGAACAGTAGGTATGCCTTTTTACTTGAGGGTATTTTAATGCATACACTCACTAGGACCTCACTCACCTGCTAATGGCAATTATTGACAAAACCATAAAGATGTAAAAGTTAGATTCGTGACTTTGTCAAGCTGAAAATGCAATATTAAGGTCCATTGCTCTAATATCTTTTGATAAAATAGTGCATTCTAATACTTGTATGTCATATAACTTTCTCTTGCAATCAATTATCTGTGTAGTGCTTCTTAAGATTCCAAATGAGCAGTTTACTTTTCATATGAGTTAAAAATTCACATATGCTTCTGCATACATCTCCAGCTTCTTCTATAGGCAAATCTATAAGAATTACATAGTCAAACCAAGTAGATAGTGTGACACCTAAAAAAAAGGGTCAGCTATGACAAAAAAATGATAAAAAGGAATACATATGTGTATTAAGAAAAAGAAAAATAATGAGCTCTAAAACATAACAGAGATACACTATATGACTGCAAAATTGCATACCATTATAAAAATTAACTTTCAGCATGTGGCAAACAAGAACAGGGTGATTTTGCATGTTTTGTACAATTTGGTGACCTTTATTAGTGAGAAAACCATCCCACAGAGGTAGCATAATAGTTTGCACACTAATATAGGAAAATAATGAATTATAAAATAAGCAAAAAAATAAACCTTGTATGATATCTCTAAGGAAAAATTTACTCTTCATTAACAATAACGAATTTCTAGGCAATTGAATATTTTCCATTTTTGTTGATATATTTGACATCCAGTGCTTTAATAACTATAGCAAGTACATCTATTGTAGAATAACACAAAATCAATTAAGAAAAAGCAAATAACTGATGAATAAATGGAAAGATTACATTTGTTGAAGCTCACCAATTGATTTTTCTCTGTCATCCATGTAGTTGACAAGACCACTGAATTTTGTATAGTCAAATTTCACAGTCAGGATATCTTCATCATCATTGACTGGTCCAAAGATTGTTCGACTGGTAACAACTCATTAGATCTTTAGTTCAGCAGTTTGATGCTTTTCTAGAATGTGTGACACCCCACTTCTCCCTAAGGCGAACCAAAGGGTATCTGCGGGACGCCTGTCCAGTTCTCGCCAGAACTCAAGCAATTCCATTCGAGCTTATTACTAATCTAAATGTCACAAGAAGAATAACATAAATACAAATAATGCGGAAGCGTTCAACTTAACAATAGTCATCTATTATTCAACCCGAACATCGGGTGTTCAAAATACAACTTAAATTCCAATTATACATCATGCCCAAATATTACATTTCAATTCCAAAAGTACAACCCAAAACTCAGGGCATAGCCAAAATATAATGGAAACCCTAAGACAAAAGTACATCAGGAGAGTTTCTCCAACACTTCTCCGGGTTCAATCCTGTTAAGGAAAACAAATCTACAGGATGAGCAAAACGCTCGTGAGGCCAAGAACACACATGCAAGCACATTGTTCAAATAACAAGCCAAGTATACAAGTCGAGCAATAAAGGTTCGATAAATAATAATTCACCGGAAAAGTAAACAGAAACAATTCAAGGATACTGGAACTCTCAGGAACTATATTCCACTCGCACGTTCAGGAACCACCACGACTTGACACTCCGTCAATCGAGTAGGTTCAGTCCGTAGAACTTTGCTTATCATGTCCCCTTTCACCTTACATACCCCTGTTTCGGGCCCGCCTGTCATATGTTTGGGCAATACTACATCGAGTATGCCAAGCGAGATCTCTTATTAAATCAAGCTTTCATGTTTCCTCATGGTTTACCGAGGAACCCGACCAAACTCATGTCAACTCGAGCCCAAGGATGGCCATTGAGGTTTGGGCGTCCCCCAAGCACATATATGTGTCGAGAAGATTCACTCCAACGACGTATGCAATCATAGCACACCATATCCAAGCCATCCAAGCATGTAACATGTTCAAGCAAGCAAGATGTACAAGTGTTCAAATTCAAGATGTTCATATCGGAGAGAACGAGTGCGATAAAGTACACCCTCGTCTCAAGTTTCCAAAATCCCAACATTTATGACAAGTAAACATGTATTGAGTTTAAATAAGCACACACTTGACACTCACCGAGCAAATCAAGAAGAAATATTTTCTGGAAGTTCAAGTGGTCACTGTAGGATCCTCTTGAAGGTCCTCGTGTGCGCCCGAGTAATAATGTATTATCATTTACGTGCCCCAATTATCAAGGAAGATTGTATGTTAGTACAATCTAAGGAAATTTCATAAAAACGAACCTCAATTACTCGTAAATTGAGATTTACTTAGAGTTTCTTAAAATACAAGAGTAATCGAGTTTTCATTTTGGGAAATCAAGTATAAAGCGTTCAAGTAATATCGAAGGAATAAGGAGTGCTTGAAAACTCCATTCCTTTGGAATTTGAAAAATTTTCAGTTTTTGATACGATATTTTGAAAAATCGTATCTCACATTTTACATGTCAAAAATTTGAAAACTTGGTACCGTTGGAAACCTCTTTGAAAGTACTAAAAATTCTTAGAAGACACTTTTTCATGATTCTAAATGGAAGATATTCAAAAATAGGCTCAAAGTTAATGTTTCAGAGTACTTAAGGTTGTGTTGGGATTGATTTTTTGCTAACTTTAGAAATTCAGAAAAATTCACACGTTACGAGCTAACCTCTGAAATTTGTAACTCAATTAGAGTTACAAGTAATTTTTATAACAGAACAAGCGGATCAAAAATCGGAGTTTCGAGCACCGAGATACAGTAGCTCAAAGTTTGGGAAAAATTCAAAACTGGTGAACAAATTTCCAGATTTGAGCTTCCAACTTTGGGACGTTGGTTAGGTATCGAAACGGACTTGGATTGGTACTAAATTTGGTAGTATAACACTCCTATATAAAGGGTATCCCTCTATCAAATTTCATGGAAAAATACCTTGGGGAAGGTAGTCAACCAAACAATCAAAGTTTTGAAAATCCTAAAGCAGAACTGCCTTGAGTTTTTCGTTCTTCATTTCCAACATTTGGCCCAGAAAATCCCTCAAACTTGGTTCGTTTGTATAGGCAAAGCCTAAGAAACATTCATGGTACATTTGGTAAGTGTTTATCTCCAAGAAATTCAATTGACAAGTTCACACCAAGTCAAATATCAAATCTGCCTAGAATTTAGGGTTTTCAAGAACAGGGCAGGTTTCGTATTTTGATCATAAATCACTCAATTCAACTCGGAATTGAGAATAATAGGTGGTTTTGGAAAGCTCTTTCATAAGGCTAGAATTTCTTAGAAGAAACCATTTTCAAATTCCATTCACAAACAGCTCGTTTTTGAGCATCAAGATACAAGTCCTGTCCTGTCTCCTGGAGAGAAACGAAACAGGACAGTGATTTTCAATCGAATGGTGTGGCTCACTCAAGTGAAACCAGAATGTGATTTGGTACCAATGGAAATCTGGGAATGTCTAGTTTCAAACGCCACTAACGGCACTCGATTTCGACGTCGGGGCACCGAGTTATGAACAAAACAAGAGGGCTACCTGAGTATTACGGGAACAGTTTCCAGGTCTGCTACCTTCACGAAAATAATTCATTTGACCAACCAAACCTCAATATTTTTCAATGAAATTTTGTACACCATCTATACAACATATAAACATCATATACAGGCCATTAAACCCTCAAAATTCTACAGAAAAGGGTACGTTCAAAGCAGGGGCAGAATCTAAATATTTTTACTCCATGCACTCCTTGAAGTTTCTTCTAGTTATGCAACATTAATCTACCATTTTGAACACTAAATCAACATTAGATCCGTCATCAAGCATGAGATCAGTCCCAAGACAAAGGTGGGAGTTCATAGAGCCCACCCATTTCATTTTACACCATAAACAAGCTAACCAAAGGCATGCTAGAGCTTAATCATGCTATATGACTTCTAAAAGACAAGATTCTATGAGTTGATCATCACTTATCTCTTTGGTGTGCAAAAATCAGAAATTTCGGTCTCCCCTTTTGCCAAGAAAAACCGTGAAAGCTTCCCTTTTTTATAGCTCAAGATGATCCTCTAGTATAGAGCTAAGTGCTGTGAAAATTTGGTAGGATTTTGAGTGAAGTTTGATGATGATTTTGGTGAAGATAATTTTGAAAGAACTTGGTGTTCTTGTTGCTCTCCTTGGCCGGCTGAAATGAGAGGGATATAATGAAATCATAGATCAATGTAATTAGGTCTCAAGATGTTAGAAAATAATATTCGGAGTAAATGACCAAGTAAATAATTAAATGAGCTAGAATTTGGAGTTAAAATAGATAAATTTGTGACTCTTTACGTGAGTCGAGTATTAATTTCTCAATTAACCTTTCTTAATCCACCATTGATCATTCTTAACTCTCCAATATTAATACACTCCCGATTCAAGTATAGCCTCGAAAGACGTGCACTCATTGTTCCGAATTAAATGAATTTCGAAAAGTGAATTTTCCAACAAAACGCTTTAGAAAATATAAAAGAGACGTTGTTCCACATAAATGGATTTCAAATGGTCGAAATAAATAATTCGGTGAAAATGAGTAAATAAATATTTAAGTAAACTTGTGATATTCAATAAATAAGAAAATTTTCGAGTCCTCATATCCTCCCCTCCTTAAAAGGAATTTCATCCTCAAAATTCACACTTAGAAAAATATCACACCTCTCAATAGTCAGGCTTAGCAGATTAATCAATAACTTACACTTTCCAATTCGTATCTCATACTTTCTATCCACCCAATTAACAATTTAATTTTGATCTCCAATATGCGTTTTAATCTTCCAAATTATATGGCAGCTTAATCGTTTTCATGTCTACCTTATATAGGAAATGTCTCTACTTCTTTAATGCGAATTTTATAGCCACTAACTCAAAATCATGAGTTGGCTACTTTCTCTCGTGATATTTAATTCTCTAGAGGCATATATAATCACCTTCTCATGTATTATTAATATACATCCTAAATCATCCTTTGAAGCATCTATATAAATCATAAAACTATTTCCTCCTCTCGGTAAGACTAACACAGGTGCATCGGCTAAACACTTTTCACTTTTTAAAATTCTTCCTCATATTTAGAATCCCAAATAACTTGCCAAGTCTTGCACTCTTAGAAAATTCCTTGATCAAACCAAAGGAAAGGTTCGACTACCTCCAAGGACTCCAAATTTCGGTAGGATTTTATAGTCGTTTCCTCTTAAACAATTTCCACTGTAGTTGAGTCAACAACAATTCCTACCTTAGATATTGTATAACCTAGAAAGGCTATTTCCTCCCAATAGAACTAATATTTGTCGAATTTAACGAAAGTTGGTGCATTCTTAAAGTTTGTAAAACATCACCAAGTATCTTTCATGATCTCCTCAAACTTTAGAGTATACCGATATATCATCAATAAATGCCATCATAGATTAATCCAATTACGATTTAAAACCCCGATGCATTTAGGTCATAATTGCTACTAGTGCATTGGTCAACCCAACAGCGTAATTGAAAGTTCAAAGTGTCCCTATTTTGAATTAGAAGGGATTTTAAACACATCAGTTTCTAGGATCCTCAATTGATACTAGCTTTACTTTAAATTCAACTTGAATAATATCACGACTCCTTGCCATTGGTCAAAATTCCCGCTTATGTGAGGCTATGAAATATTTGTACTCAGCAATGTTTTCAGAACCGGACCGGACTAGCGGGTTCGACCGGTCCGACCGCGAACCGGTAGCATCAACGGTCCGGTCCAGCATCACACCCGGAAACTAATGGAAAACCGCTAGGAACCGGACGAACCGTTAAAAACCGTTTAAACCGTAAACCGGCGGTTCATAAATTTTTAAGCAATAGACCTAAAATTGAAAACAATAACAAGAATAGAGGCAACTAAGATTCGAACTCAGGCCTTCATGATCACAATAGGTATGCTTACCACCAATCTACAACTGAGGGACAAGTTTTTTTTTTGCGTAGAATTTTACTTAATCTAATCAAAATATAAAATTAGATTAAACAAAAAAAAAACCCTAGCATTGGCTTCAGATGGCACCATTCCTTCAATTCACTTTCTTTCTCAGCCGTACAGACACACAGACGGCACCATTTCTCATTTTCTCCTTGGCTTCACTTCACTTTCTCAGTTCCTCCATTCCTTCAATCTCCAGTTAATCTATTTTTTTTTTGTTCATCATCCTTCCACATCCAAATATCCACGACAAGATCAGCACACTATTATTTTTAGACGGGACTCCAAAGCTTTGCATCTTGGTAAGTTTAATTTTTGCCTTTTCTTGATTTTTGTTTTCTATATTATCTTTAGTGGATTTTTTTGTATTTTCTTCTTTTTTTCCCCCAAATTTTCATCCATTTATGAATCATAAATTAATTGGCTGTCATGTTTGGAGAAGTTATTTTTTGGATGAAGTATCAAATTAATAAAATTAGTCATGTTTGGTTTTTTAATTTTGCATTTTTCTGGAATTAATATTTGGAATGCCTTTTTTTTGTTCCATTGATATTGTTTGTGACAATAACCGTATGCAACTAATTTATGATTTATGATTATAGTATGCAACCGTATGCCTTTTTTTTATTCAACTAATTTCTGTGACCAAAAACTAATTTCTGCTCAAATGTTCAAAGTTCATACGGCTTTTTTTATTTAATCAATATTATTTCAACTTGAAGTTTGTCTAATTAAAGGAGCGCAAGGATTTCTTCTGTCTGTAGGACCTCTGGGTTTGACAATCACAAGGACTTTGATAGTACTTTGTTATTGTGCCGCCTTAATATATTTGTTCATTTTTTCAACATGTTTGTCTTTTGTGGAGATATGCAATATACTTCAGTTATAGGAGATTTTTTTAATTTTTTTTTAGATTTCATCTCGTATATTTTTATGGCTTGATCATTGGTGTTATGACTGGGTATATTTTTATGGCTTGTTCAATTTACCTAGACAATAACACACACATATATATTCTTTAAATCCATCCGGGCTACAAAAAATTACAAAATAAATTGCTTTTTATTTGTTAAAAGCAACTAGGATCATAAGAAATTATATCTCTTTCATTCAAAGCTCAGGAGATTTATTTGGTGCTATATTCTATAAAGTTTGGCAGCTTTAGCTTATTTAATTACTGTTGATTATTAATACTCTAAAAGTAAGAAGTGTTGGATTGTTTACATTAGGGGTAAAACTATTTATTCACTTCCTAACCTAAAATTTTCTTTTGATATATTGCCATTAGCACAAGGAAATTAGTTGAATGGTCATAGAAATTGGCTGGGTACTTAATTGTCTCACTATTAGTATATATCCTTCTTGTTATTTCTTTGGGTCAACTAAGGCCTAGTTTTTTATGAAAACAAAAAACAAGATTGCTGCATTTGAATTTTTCAATTTTGTGCTACTGAGAACCATTAATATCCCTCTTGTTGCTTTCATTTGTGTTGCATTGTAATGAGTTGACTTTTTCATTGTAACACTTTTAAGCCTGACTTTTCTTTTTTCCTTTTCGCATAGACATAGTTTAACACTGACTTTTCTCTTTTCCTTTTCTTAGTTGAGCTATTCATGTGACTAATTGATCTTCTTATATTACTGAAAATTTGTTAATTTTATTTGCTTATTAGTACACTATATTTTACAAATGAACTAATTATATCTAAATTAACTATGTGAAGGATAATGGATACTGGTACTGGTACTGGTAGTAATTCACAATCTTCAACTGCTGGAGCTGTCAATAGTGAATAATCAGCTAGTCAAAATCATAGACAAAAGTCCGATATAGCATGGAATTATTGTTCAGAAGGTTTGAATAAGCAAGGAAGAAGAACTTTGACATGTGGGTTTTGTTTTAAAGTAATTGCTGGTGGTGGCATTCATCGAATGAAACAACATTTGGCAGGAGAACAAGGCAGCATTGTTCCATGTTCAAGGGTTGAACCGACAGTTAGACATGCTATTTTAACATCTATGAAGGAGAAGGAGCAGAAATCTAAAGAAAAAATGGTGATTTTGGGGTGGAAAATCCATTCGGCCACACTATTCATGCATTTGATGGTGATGAAGTTTTGGAGATTCATTCTTCTTTAGCAAATGAGATGGGTTCATCTAGTAAAGGAAAGAGAAAGGTCACTGCATCAATAGGTATACGTGCTTTTTTTAAAGGTGGGCGTGATACTTCTCAACCAACCATTAAAGCTTGTTTGCAAAGTAAGGAAAAATGGGAAAATACGGACATGGCTATTGCTCTTTGGTTTTATGATGCTTGCATTCCTATAAATGCTGTTAACTCTCCATTTTTTCAAAAAGCTATTGATCAAATAGCATCAATGGGTCATGGTTACAAAGGTCCATCCTATCATTCTTTGAGAGTTAACTTGTTGCGAAATGCCAAGAGAGATGTGAAATTAGTTGTTGATTTTTTTAGAAGTACTTGGGCAGAAACTGGTTGCACTATAATGGGCAATGGATGGAAAGACACTAGGCAAAGACCATTGATTAATTTTTTGGTTTATTGTCCTAAGGGTATTTCTTTCATTAAATCTGTGGATGCATCTGATATTGTAACAAGTGCAAAAAATTTGTGAAATTTATTTGCTGAAATTGTTGAGATGGTTGGTTCAAATAATGTGGTGCACTTAGTTACTGATAATGCTAGCAATTATAAAGCTGCTGGGTCTTTGTTAAGTGAAAGATATCCGAACATTTGTTGGTCACCGTGTGCTGCACACTGTATCAATTTGATTTTGAAAGACATTGGTGAAATGTATGATGTAAAAGCTTTGGTGTCTCTTGCTTCAACGGTGACTGTTTTTATCTACAATCATAAGTTCACTTTGAATTGGTTAAGAAAGACTGCAGGGTGGAAAGAAATTATTCGTCCCGGTGACACTCAATTTGCAACTACCTTTATTGCATTAAAAAGTTTGCATGGTCATAAGGATAGTTTGCAATCTTTGGTTACTAGTGGGGATTACAAAAAATTTCTGAGAATAGAAAAAGGAAAAGATGTGAAGCAAATCGTTTTGGATGAAAGGTTTTGGAATAACTGTTTGATTATGGTGAGAATAATGGGCCCTATCATTCGTTTATTGCGTATTTGTGACACTGATGAAAGGCCTTCATTGGGTTATGTTTATGAAGGCATGTTTAGAGCAATAAATGGCATCAAAAAGTTGTTTAGAAATAAAGAGAGATTGTACAAGCCTTATATTGATATCATCAATGATAGGTGGGATAGAATGTTGAGAAAAAATCTACATGCTGCCGCTTATTATTTGAATCCTGCTTTTCAATATGAGAGTGCCACATTTTGTACACATTCAGAGGTTATAAATGGCTTGCTTGATTACATTGAAACAAAAGTGGATTGGTGCAACCCTGAAAAATTATCGCAAGAGGTTGGAATGTATCGGGAAAGGCAAGGGAGTTTTGGGCTCAAACTTGCTATTCTTACTAGCAAATCTGATCGCCAGGTTATTTCTATTTTTTTAATATCAAAAATTGTGAATTTATTCTTTATTTGATCTAATATTTTAATATGATTGTGACAGAAAATTGGTAGAAGTTATATGGTTGTGATGCTCCGAATTTGCAAAAGCTTGCAATTAGAATTTTGAGTCAAATAGCTTCTTCTTCTGGGTGTGAACGTAATTGGAGCGTTTTTGAACGCATTCACAGTAAAAAAAGGAATAGGTTGGAGCACCAAAGACTTAATGATCTTGTTTATGTGCACTACAATTTGCGTTTGCTACATAGGTATAATTGATTTTTTACTTTATTCTTTACATTTTATTTTTTAAAGTAATATTAAATTTGTAACTAATGTATTTTATTGTAGGTTTGATCACCGAAAGATATCTTATGATCCCATTGATTATGAATCTATTGATAAAATGGAATTTTGGGTCATAGAAGAAGAACAAGATGGCGAGCTTAATTGTGATGAATTGGAGGAAGAAATTGAAGAACTTCCTAAAGATGATTCTCAACTAGTTGAAGGTTGGTTTTAATATTAAAATAAATATATTTTTAACTTTTAATATGAGGTGCTAAAAGTGCATTTTTTAATTTGAATTTTATTATAAATATGGATAAGTCATTAATTGTTACTTTATTTATTTATTTAAATGATGAAAGTGAAATTGGGGAAGATAATGATATTGACTTGGAAGCATTTCAGCGTAGGCGCCTTTTGGATGGTGATGAAGATAATGATTGGTAATATAACATATTAATTAGTGATGTTTAATAGCAATTGATTTTTTTTTGTGTTTGGTTGTATCTTTGTTTTTCAAAATTTTTTGGCTTTTTTTTTTTAGTTTCACCAATTAGATTTATATTTTTTGTAATAAACTTTTTAACTTTTTCAAGTTAAATTGATGAAATTGTGAAGGGGGTGCTCATACCTTGTCATGCCAATGATGGACATTTGTTATTCAAATTGTATGCCTTGAATATGAGTTGAACTCTTTTATGGACTTTTTTGGAATTGTGAAAGAATGTCAACATTTATTTTAGTTATTTGTGTGTTTTTGTTTGTGATAATTGGTGAATATTTGGGCTATATCTATTTATGTTTGTAATGAATTTATGAAAACTTGCGGTGAATTATGATATTTTAGTTATATTTATCATTCCAGGTTTCATGTATAATTTTTAGAAAATTTATTATTATCTCAACTTAAATTTAGTTTTAAGTTATATTGATGAATGTATTTTAGGGACTTAAGTTATTAATAACCATGTTAGAATGTACATTAACCGTCAAGTTCCAATGTAGACTGTACAGTGAAGACCTATGAAGTATTTAGCATTAAAGCTGCAAAAAAAAAAAAAAAAAGAGAACCGTTGAACCGGCCGGTCCGGTTCACTGGCCGGTCCGAGTTTAAAAACATTGGTGCTCAGTAGTCACATCGTTTAAGTCTCGATAAGCTATATATATATAGCCTCCAAATTCCATTCCAAGTATGATATCCAGTCCTTATTTGTTGGGCTTATTGAACCTATCAAATATTTCCCTTCACCAACTCAATCACCCGATTTTAATATCTCGAATTGGTGCTCAAACATTGGATCCCACTTCAAAATTAAGTTCTCAATTCGGTCCTGATCCCTGGTTATCTCCATGACCTCAAGTTTGCCTACGCTCTCAAGTATAATTTCGATCATGTCTATTATCGTTCATGTCTTATTATCAATCTAGAGATGTAGGACAAAGTGCAACCGTACATATAAGCCATGCAATCGATTAAAAGCAAGATAGCTTTTCACATTTTATACAAGATCACAGTAATTACATCAAGTTGGAATAGGTTTATCAAATCTTCCCAAGAGGAAAAAGGGAGACAACATGATTATAACAAAACGTGTCAAATTGTCAAAATACAAACAACAAAAGACTTTTCCCTTTTTTTTTAAAAAAAAAGATTAATTTTTCAAAAGTGCTAGTCTAGTCCAAGGTAAACTACAATCCCTATCCCTCGAGTGTAGTAAAAAACATCCTTACTCGTAAAACTTCCACTACTAGAACCCCCTTCATATCCATTAGTATTAATTACTTCCATCTAACACTTTATTGCTTAGTAGCGGACCTAGTTGGCTACTGAGTATTTCCTCTTTTTGTTAGGGATACCAGGGCAATTCGAAAGTTTATGCTCGGCACTACCGCACTTAAAACATTTTCCTTGCTTTCTCCAGCACCCGGTTTCAGTGTGGTTAATCTTGTCACAGTATCCACAAGTTACATGAGAAGTGATGGCCTGACTAGCTTGAGAATTTCCTTGTGTTTCTTCTCCAATTCTACGTTCTGACGTAGCAACTCAGTTTTCTCTGTATATTCTTGTTCCCACTGTCCTTCCCAGTCGTCAGCCAATTTTCTTTGAAATTCTACCTCATTTCGAAGAATATCCATTTCCTTACGCATTTCTTCCAAGATTGTCATCCTGCTAGTTGACTTAAGTCAAATGCTAGCTTGTCAAGTAGATCAAATGATCAAAATAAGTAGCTATTCATAATGGAAGCCCGAGCCATAGTACTCTTTCATTCTTTTGCTTATAGGTTACCTCAAAATACAAACCTTAACCATTCTCTGCTTAACACGGGCGAGTTCTTAAGTCTCCATGAGATTACTATCAGTAATTACAATCTCAACAAGGTAAGGGGACTTTATTTCTTAATATAAAGATTTCATGTCTTAGTTCACTCTTCAATACTTATCTACAAGATCATTCGAGAAGAGATCGTAACCTCTTGTTCTCACTAGTGCCTTATTGTATCCTCTCAAATTAATCTCACTATTTCGAGATTAGGTTTTCCATGAGCTTAGATGGATGAACTTCAAGAACTGTTCAATTTCTCACACCTTTCTTGGTTCTTAGATTGGTTGATTGGTTTAGACCTTTAGTGCTCCACTAATCATACTAGGGTATCAATCATCTGGTTAATAGCAATAACTACGCGATTATTTTCCTTCATTTCTAGGGTTTTGGTTCAGTCCAGCAGTCGCTCTATAATCGTCCCCTTGAGTTTGGGATTGCTTAACCCCTCGCTCTTGATCCTTTTTCACTCTTTTGACCACCCATAAATTTAACATGTCTAAAAGCATGACATAAAGTGAGTGTACATAAACGGAGTTTGAAAAGTGATACCTTTATCACGGCTAACAAATACAAGAACAAAAGGGAAGACACCAAAATAATCGTAAATGGGTACAACCCAATCATGAAGCAGTAAAGTCAAGCATGCCATGAATAACGTTTAATTGACTCAAAAGATAGGAAACATAGTGAAACAAGATACAAAATGCAATGACCTTTAAGCGAGCGCCACCCCGTCTATCTTTAGCAAAAACTTTTAAAATAGTTTAAATCACTAGCTTAGTGATTGGCGGAGTCAAAAGTTTTAATTACCTCCGTAGGATCATTTTCATTTCCAGCACTAGGAGTTTTAATCTAATGTCCCTTATCGAATATCTTGTCATTCTCTACTTGTTCAATCAAGGCAACACACCCAACCATCGACTTATCCATCATGTCTTTAATTTCGGACACTACCCCAACAAATCGATTCTTAGCTGTTTAAAACTTCTCACAAGGAGTCTTTGTCTTCCTTGCTCCTTAAGTATCTCAATCTCCTCTTCCGGAATTTCTAATAGTCTAGACATCCGCAATTCCTCTCAAATCTCGATTATCCCCTCGAATCACCCTATTTTTCTCGAATAGCCACTTCCGATGATCGGCTACTAGAAACACTCCATTATTTGGGCACGAGTAAATCCTTTGAAAATCAAATAAAGTTCTAGTTCGGCGAGTTGGATTATACCTCCAACGAGCCCTCCCTAGGCCCTTCACGGCCATGGTCACCATAATGCGTCCCAAAGACGGTTCAATGCCACCGTTACCTTCCGTAACTTATAATTAAAAATATAAACTTAAATGGGACCAAATGTACTAAATATACTGGATTTGATCATCTCATACTATCTCACATGTCCCTTACAAGATCAAGAACCCCAATCGTCCATTAATTCAAACCTAGGTTCTAATTTTCATTCCCACTAGTGGTCACTTAACTTTTCAACCAGTTCCACAGTCCGACATCCTAAACTTCAAGCCTAAGATACACTACAGAGATCTAAAACTTAAACTCTGATACTAACTGTGACGCCCACACTTCTCCCTAAGGCGAACTAAAGGGTATCCGTGGAACGCCTGCCCAACTCTCGCCAGGATTCAAGCAATTCCATTCGAACTTATTACTAATCTAAACGTAACAAGAAAAATAACATAAATACAAATAATGCGGAAGCGTTCAACTTAACAATGGTCATCTATTATCCAACCCGTACATCGGGTGTTCAAAATACAACTTAAATCTCAATTATATATCATGCCTAAACATTACATTTCAATTCCAAAAGTACAACCCAAAACCCAGGGTATACCCAAAATATAATGGAAACCCTAAGACAAAAGTACATCAGGAGGGTTTCTCCAACACTTCTCCGGGTTCAATCCTGTTAAGGAAAACAAATCTACATGGTAAACAAAACGCTCGTGAGGCCAAGAACACACATGCAAGCACATTGTTCAAATAGCAAACCAAGTATACAAGTCGAGCAATAAAGGTTCGATAAATAACAATTCACCGGAAAAGTAAATAGAAACAATTCAAGGATATTGGAGCTCTCAGGAACTATGGCAGTGTTTGGAAAGCATAATTGGTGGGTTATTTGAAATTTTAAGAAATTAGCGTTTGTACTGTGTAAATAAAAGTGGTGGGGTTATTTACTGTTGAGTTCCGACATTGGATTCCTTAGGTGCAGCCTTTTGCACTAAAGTCATGCAATTGTTCATTCCCTCACGTGGCAACTGCATTTTGACGGAAACCTGCAATAAAAATAACCGTTGGTTGAGGAGTAAATCCACAGTAAAGGCATTTACTCCTGAACACAGCACAAAGGCTAGAATAACTCCTCTGTTTGGGCCTCTCTTCACCATTTTCATCTACCAACAAACAGGAAAGACAGCTGCAATCGGTACCGAGCTTGCAGAGACGTCCGGCAAACAAGATTCTTGACTGCGTTTTGAATCTATCCGACGCATTTCACCCTGCCGCGGTCGACGCTTCCAACACCCAAGCGGAATTCTTGCTCGGAGGCCATTCCACTTTCTCCCTATCTACTGCGGCAGGTACATTTCCCTCGATTTTCTGGATTTAGCTGCAATTTCCATTCCATAAACCTGCGTTGATCTGTCTTTCTAGTTGTCCACGGCTTCATCAGCTGATTTTCTCCCTTGGACACCTGATTTTGTGTTGGGTGCGTGCGAAGAGTAGATTTCGTTTATGGTACATTAAAATCTACTTAGGATTAATTGAACCCGAATCTGAATGAATGGTGGAATAAAGCTGCTCTGGCCTTTCAAATTGGGAGGTTATGAGCACTAAAACTGGATTAACTGGATATATTGCAAGCAGGGAGATTTATTATTGTCTTTGGGCTTTTTTTCTTATCATGGAAACAAAATTTAATGGGGAAAATAAAATCTGTCCTGAATTTATTAGGAGGATAAGTGGATGTTAGAAGTTAATTTTGCTTTGGAATATTTCAATTTAAGAAGTAAAATAATTGAAGGTGGACAGAAGTAAAATATATTATGACCCTTAAAAAAATAAATTCATCACCCTTAAAAAAAATAATTGAAGTAAAATATATTCTATGACGTAAATTAAAGATGGACAGAAGTTGTTTAATAAAGTTTTACCAAAAAATACAAGGGATTTTCACTGCTTAGTTGCATTGGCCTTTGGCAATCAGTTTTCTTTTTTTCCATGGTTTCTTTTGCTTTCTTTCCAATTAAAAAGGTTTGCCTCATAACGCACAAGGATTGGACAAGTGTGATAGGAAACATAAAAGCAAAATATACCGGTCTGCTGTAAAATTTATAAAGTATTTAAAGTTAAATGTTTAAGCGTCTGGATGCCCAAGGCAGTAATATGCAAAATATTACTGATAATGAGCCAACGAGTCCCGGGATTAATACTTTGAAGTTAGCAGCAAGTTACTTGTCCTTGGCATTGATCATGTTTATTATTGAATAATAAACTCATACTTTAACGTAGTATAAGTTGTTTAATGGGATGCTACTTCATAAGTCATAACTCAGACAGTATATGAAGGAAAAGAAAAAATGGTTTTGAAGAAGAATTAAAATTGGACATATACTTGACAACAAAAGATTTTATGAGCAGCCCAGAGAAAAGAATCTTTACATTTTGAGTCTGACCCAGAACAAAAGAAAAAAAAAGGACTAGGATTTGTGCCCATTCAACAAAGAAATTGTATCAGATTATACGGAATACATAATCCTGCACAGTTATAGATGCTTGAATTCATAACTTGTCCTTTTCTGTTGTAAGTCTCATTTGATGAGGTTAGATACATGTCAATTAGCTCATAATCTTATTGTTAGGAGTTAAAAACATGTATTATTGTGGGCTGCTAATTTCCAGAATTAACAGAAGCATGGGATTTTTTGCTAGTGATCAATGGAATTTGAAAGCTAACATGCTGGGAATTTGTTTGGATGCAAACTCCCATTTGCTGTTTGGATGCATATTTTTTGCAATGAGTTAATAATTTTACTATCCAGCTGCTGCCATTTCGGTTGTTCTGAGGCAGTTCTCTCTTCGGTTATGACCGCTGAGAAAAGGAAGAAGCCTTCAAGCGATTGTATGTTCTTTCTACGCTGTATTAGAAAGTACTTTTCGCAGCATATTCATTGGTTAATAATACTTTTTGTTCGAATTTTGAAGCCTCACCTGTTAGCTGTACGTCCGATTGCTCTACCCGTTCGTCAACTGCATCCAACAACTACATCAAGTGCCTTGAGGTCTATTTTGAGGCAAGTGCCTTCGTTGATTTCCTTGTGCACCTGTTTTTGCTTTCACTATTGATTGTCCAGATCTGTTTCCAAACCACTTTAATTCAATTTCTGTTATCTCAGTCCACTGCTAACTGTTTTTCCCCATCAAACTTAGCAAATGGCTTCTAGGATTCACTGGACTGATGCAATGGATGAAGCTTTCCTCACAGCCTACGTCTGTTTTCGGGAAAATAACGTTTGGGACAACAGGAAGTCGCTAGAGACCAACTACGACATGTTGGCAGCCCATTTGACGAGCAATCACATAATGACTGTGACTGGCCAGCAATTGCAGACCAGATTCTATCACATCAAGAAGAAATGGGACCTGTTCTGCAATCTGCGTGGGATTTCATCAAAAACAGAGACCGGGGTTGGGTGGAGTGAGGATAGCTACTGTTTCACTGCTGATGATGAACATTGGGCCAACTTGGAGCAGGTATGGACTTGTCGCTTCCCTGACTTCATGTTCTTTCTTTTCTCCTTTCTTGATGTGCTTTTTTCGATGAATTTGACTTGTCGATTAGTGCATTTCCTTCAATTGGTGAAATGGGGTGCTGATTATTTGGTTGATTCTGGTTTTTATGGCTCCACTTATTGAAATTCTAATCATTGTCGATGAAAAAAGTTGTTTCTTTTTTTTATTCATCCTCATTTTAAGTCTTTCTTGCTGAATGTGCTTTTTTACGAGTGTGTTTCAATCCCCGCTTGGTTGTGTTTTCTGTTTCTTCACAAATTAATCAGGTGTGGCTTTGGATTCTTTTTTAAAATGTCTGTATGGGTTATATTGGAAGTAAGATGTAATAGTAGCAAATCATGGCAGCATTAGTTAGTAAATTTATAAATCTGGGTTCTTGTTTCCATGATTTACTTGAAGTTGGATTATCCTTCGCTTAGTTGACCATTCTTTTCTGGGCATTGAGATTAACTGGATTAGCTTTGATTGGATTATTTGACTGCAAAATGTGAAAATTGCTCGGCTTAGCTGCTGGTGATTTGTCATTCACAACTCTTTTTGTTTAATATACAGAAATATTAGCTATCGACAAAGTTTTGGATCCTGGATTTAGCTATCGACAAAGTTAATTGAATTAGCATTTTCCTTGTTAAAATAACTCGAATCTTATAATATTTTCCTTGTACACTATAAATTCCTGGGTGCTGACTTCATATTTGCATTTCACCAGACCAATGCCTCGTACGTTGACTTCAAAAAAGAGAATTCATGCTACTGGTACGATCGATTGACACCGATGCTGCTTGGAAGACATGCCACAGGCAGCCGTGCCCAATCTGCAAGCGAGGTAGTTCCATCGGAACCGCCTCGCCGAGAACGGTCCAACACTGCTGCTAAAAATCGGAAGGGAAAAGGTAAAGCCTCTAGTTCGAGGGTGCCTACTCCGGTGAACGTACCGGCAGTTGAGGATGACGACGACGTCTACTATGTTCCCCCAGTTCCTGGTGCAGTTGGAGGAAAACGTTCAGCCTCAAGCCTAGGAACCAGTGGTGAACCTGAAGGGAGTAGAGGTTCAAAATCGACACGGTCATCTACTGGTCTTGAGGATGCTATAAGCAAGATCGGGAATTACACCGACTTCGTTCTTGAGGACAGACGGAGTAGGTCGGAGTTCGACTCCATCCACGGCATAATGCAGTGCCAGGATGTGATCACCTCAATGGAAATTCCTACCGAGTGGAGACTTGAAGCTAACTGTCACTATGCCAAATATGAGAACGAGGGTGCAAGGATTATTTTTCTTATCTTAGAGCTTCTGCAGCCGATCGCTACGGCTACATCCTCAAGTTGATGAAGGCAAAAGGCTTGGCCTAAGAACACTTTATGTGGCATGCCAATTATGTGGAATGTTTGTACTATTAAAGTACATTGTGGATGATTGTACTTGTATAACGTGGTTGTTTGTGGATTACTTGTCCATTTTTTATTAGAGATATTTGGTTCCCAATTTTTATGTGTAATTTGTTTCTTCGTGATTGTGCATAACACTTGCTTGTCCTTGATGCTAATTTCATTAACTTCTCATGAAGCATATTAAGCGTCTTAGATAGTTTTCCTTGATCAAGTTGCTTCCAGCCATCTTGACATTGATGTTGCCGACAACGCGTATGTCATTTATGTCTAGCAGGTGATATTTTTTTAGTTCTTACAGTTGAAGTGCCTTAGCGTGGAACTCACCTGCCCAATTTTTTGCAGGTCATAAAGGGCAGGTTTGGAGTACTTAGGCCAAGCTCTCTGATTGCAAGGCATGTGGAGAGAGGTATTCGTCTGTAATCTGGGGCTCTGAGATGTTTTTTAAATTTGTCAAGGATTAGTTAATGCCTATCTGTTCATTATTGTTCCTTTTCTCCTTGTGAAAATCGAACTTATGAAAGTTGGCAATCCCCGGTTCAGAAAAATAGAGAGCCTTCATGCATATAAGGAGAAGAACTGGAGTAAGAAGAAAAAAATTTAAGAGTGTAGTCTAAAAAATTTAAGAAGAAACTTCTCTAATTTTCCTATAAAAAAATTCAAAGGGAAAGGCCTGGAAAGAAGCCAAAAAATTTAAGAAAAAGAAGACAGAGGACACAAAAGTCACACGATGCACCTTTTTTGTCCATTAATGCACTACTACTGTAAACCCGAAATTCATCTCATATTTTTGTTTCAGTACCTATATTCTTTGAGTCATGGATGTATGGGACGGTTCTATTTGTTATGTAATCAATAAAATATGAATTGAATATAAAAACTACATATATAAGTTGTAATTGTCAGTTTTGGAATGCAAATTTGATGAATTAAATAAAACATGAAGGATTAATTACGAAATTCATCAAATAATGACAACTTTTTATTGGTCACTGCACTTTTTGGTTTGAAACCGAAATATGAGAAACTTGATCCAAAACAAAAAAATACCACGCCATTTTGTTATTTGCTTCGCTCTCAATCATAACTCACAACAGTCACTTTGACAGGGGACTTCAAAGAACAAAGCAGAAATTAGATCTTGCAAATGCACTTTGTTATTTGGTGGGCCTTCAAAATGTTTAGATGCTTCACAAATTCCAAACGTGCTAAAGCAACGAGGTGACCACTAAGGATGAACTTGCACTATGGGGCCAGGCTGAAATGTAATGCTTGAGCGTGGTGAAATAATTCGGACCTTGGGGCCAGGCTGAAATAATTAGTCCATGGGACCAGGCTCCCTACCGCCAGGCTCCCTACCAAGCATGGAGATAGGTTTTGTATGCTAGTGATTTTTGCTTTTGCTGGTCCACAGAAGTCTGAAAAGTAGAAGTGTGATGGACTTGTATGTTTCCACTTGCAAATATTCAGGATGGATTTGAAATTACTCTGCAGGTATGCAGTAGCACATAAATACAAGAACGACAGGGGCCACACATTACAGAAATGCATGTGCTAATCTGCATCCCAAGGCCTTAACCACCATAAAATGCATCGCAATGCAGATCAGCCATCCACCCCAATAAATATATCATACTACCTTAAGAACTTGCAGAGTACCTCGCTACTCCTAAAATCACAAGAACGAAAAGTTTGAGGCACCTTACCAAGACGAATAGCCGGCAATTTCTTCACCCAAAGTAGCATTACAGTTGATTGTGTACGTGCTTCTCTGTGTGGGCAGAGAGTGTGGCAAAACGTTCTGTACGTGGTGTGCCAGTGGAAGTGAGGTAAGTAGTAGCGGTCTCTTTTTGTAAATTCATTTCTGTGGTTATTTAGTTCTTGTATGGGAATCGTTTATACTCTCATTTAATTCATTGTACGTGTATCGTGTAAAAGTGATTCATATTTTCATGTTCAAAGTGATATCAGAACAAAGTGGCAGTTATTTGAGGTATTACGATTCAAAAAGTGTCAGTTAGAAGTTATAGCTATGGCTGGATAATGAGATAGACCTTTTTGTGGTAGTACGAATCCAACTTTTAAATGCATAAATGTATTATAAATCCATAAATGTATATTTAGGGTCAAAAATATATAAATTATAAATCACAAATATATTAATTTATACATTTATATAATATTCATTTATAATTATATATATTTGGACATAATATATATTTATACATTTATAAATATATTTATATTATATTAAAAGTGATATTGCCAAATACGTGCTTTAAAAGTCATATTGCTAATTTATACTCCATAAAGCTACTCTAGTTTTCATAATTGGTTTGAGAGGATGATGAAGACTCTAATGGGACATGTCTGACCAATTACATACTTATTTAAAGCCATTTTATGTCTAGATTCCCGATATTTAATTTATTTCCATTAACACGTGTATTACTACATTTATGGAATTGGTTATACACATACGAACACGCTTATGTAAACATATATACAGATATATACTCAATTATCATGGCCTGGAACAACCGCCGTGGTGCTAGAGGACGCAATGCAAACCGCTTGAGGCAAGACGAGGAAGATGAGGCCTTACTTCTTATGAGTGCCTCGTTAATGTTAATGCATCCGTCACTTGCACACGTGGATAATAATCAACCACTTCCGCAACATGATGGTTCATTCACAGATAGGCAGTGGGTAGAACGCGTACTCTACGGTCATCATAGACGCTCAATAGATAACATGCGTATCACGGTTGATAATTTCTTGCTACTGTCCAATATCCTTGTCGAGAGACAGTACGTTCCACACAATTACCAACAGCGCGTGCCCATACAGGAGGCGCTTGCTATGACTTTAATGTTGGTCAGCCACAAGCATACGCACCGTGTGTTGGGTACTATTTTTGATCGATCCATCGAGACGATTAATCGAAATATAAAAAAGGTGCTCCGAGGCCTGTGTCTATTTGCAACTGAAATAATACGACCGGGTGACCAGACTGCAGTTCATCCACGAATTGCAAACTCAACTAATTTTTATCCATGGTTCAAGGTAATGTGGAAAGCATAAGTGATTTTTGGCTTGATGTAGTAAGACGATTCTAGAAAGTTGATTATATATATTTTTTACACATATTAGGATGCCGTGGGAGCGATGGATGGTACCCACATCTCAGCTTGTCCTCCGACAGGCGAGCAAATGGCATATACAAATCGGCATGGGTGGCAATCACAGAATGTTCTGGCAGTTTGTAACCATGACATGCGCTTCATCTATGTGTATGCTGGATGGGAGGAAAGTGCACACGATGCGCGAGTGTTGGAGTTAGCATTAGCATATCCGTCCGATTTTCCACTGCCGCAACCTGGTAAGTGATGGGTCCAATATTTCAAGTCAAGCATGTGCTATGCTTTATTACCACAACTCCTATTTTTTATCGCGTTTATTAATTAGAATAACTTTGTCAATTAGGCCAGTACTACTTAGTTGATGCGGCATACAAGAATGCTCCAGGTTTCATGCCCCCGTATAAGAACGTGGGGTCCGAATCTCCGGCAAAGGCCTTGTTCAATACTCGACATTCGCAACTTCGCAATGTCATTGAGCGCACATTTGGTGTGCTTAAGAAAAGATTCAAATGGTTAAAGGGTCCGGTAGATAATTTCTATATGAGCACTCAAATCAGTATAGTCATTGCTTGTTGTGCGTTGCACAACTTTTTAAGAATGCACCAACCAGAAGATGCCAATTTTCAACGGTTTGAATCAGAAGACGTGCACTTAAATGAAGAGCCAGAAATAGGCGGGCTAGTACCTCAGCCGTTCGCATTAAACGTATCTCCTGCAAAGCTGGCGGAATGGAAAGCTAAACGAAACTACATAGCGACTCAAATGTACGCAGCACGGGGGCAACGCCGCCGTTAGGTGTTCATCGCATTACAAAGGATTGTAATTGTCCAGGCAATTTATTTTCCCATGTGTAGAGTGTACTAGAAATGCCCTCGATTTCCAACTTCTAAATTAATCTGTACCGTTTGTGTATTAAGTATGCAATTGGTTTAGCGTAAACGTAGTATAAAGTCAAAATTTTTGAAGTCAAAGTCAAAATTTTCAAAGTCAAAGTCACCTGCTTAAATTCAATAATGAGCACCTGTCCAAACGCTAATTTACACGATTTACTTACTATCCAAACGCTTATTTCATATTTACGCAATCTTAAAAAGTAACCTAAAAAATATCTCAAATAACTTACAATCCAAACGGAGCCTATATTCCACTCGCACGTTCAGGAACCACCACAACTTGACACTCCGTCAATCGAGTAGGTTCAGTCCGTAGAATTTCGCTTATCATGTCCCCTTTCACCTTACATACCCCTGTTTCGGACCCGCCTGTCATATGTTTGGGCAATACTAAATCGAATATGCCAAACGAGATCTCTTATTAGATCAAACTTTCATGTTTCCTCATGGTTTATTGAGGAACCCGACCAAACCCATGCCAGCTCGAGTCTAAGGATGACCATTGAGGTTTGGGCGTCCCCCAAGCACATATATGTGTCGAGGAGATTCACTCCAACGATATATACAATCATAGCATACCATATCCAAGCCATCCAAGCATGTAACATGTTCAAGCAAGCAAGATGTACAAGTGTTCAAATTCAAGATGTTCATATCGGAGAGAACGAGTGCGATAAAGTACACCCTCGTCTCAAGTTTCCAAAATCCCAGCATTTATGACAAGTAAATATGTATCGAATTCAAATAAGCACACACTTGACACTCACCGAGCAAATCAAGAATAAATATTTTCTGGAAGTTCAAGTGTTCACTGTAGGATCCTCTTGAAGGTCCTCGTGTACGCCTAAACAAATAATAATGTATTATCATTCACGTGCCCCAATTATCAAGGAAGATTGTATGTTAGTACAATTTAAGGAAATTTCATGAAAACGAACCTCAATTACTCGTAAATCGAGATTCAATTAGAGTTTCTTAAAGTACAAGAGCAATCGAGTTTTCATTTTGGAAAATCAAGTATAAAACGTTCAAATAATATCGAAGGAATAAGGAGTGCTTGAAAACTCCCTTCCTTTGGAATTCAGAAAATTTTCAGTTTTTGATACGATATTTTGAAAAACCATATCTCGCATTCTACATGTCAAAAATTGAAAAACTTGGTACCGTTGAAAACCTCTTTGAAAGTACTAAAAATTCTTAGAAAACACTTTTCCATGATTCTAAATGGAAGATATTCAAAAATGGGTTCAAAATTACTGTTTCAGAGTACTTAAGGTTGTGTTGGAGTTGGTTTTTCGCCAACTTTGGAAATTCAGAAAAATTCACACGTTGCGAGCTAACCTCTGAAATTTGTAACTCAATTAGAGTTGCAAGTAAGGTTTATAACAGAACAAGTGGATCAAGAATCGGGGTTTCGAGCACCGAGATACGGTAGTTCAAAGTTTGGAAAAAATTCAAAACTGGTGAACAAATTTCCAGATTTGGGTTTCCAACTTTGGGACTTTGGTTAGGTATTGAAACGGACTTGAATTGGTACTAACTTTGGTAGAATAACACTCCTATATAAAGGGTATCATTCTATCAAATTTCATGAAAAAATACCTTGGGAAAGGTAGTCAACCAAACAATCAAAATTTTGAAAATTCTAAAGCAGAACTACCTTGAGTTTTTCGTTCTTCATTTCCAACATTTGGCCCAGAAATCCTTCAAACTTGGTTCATTTGTGTAGGCAAAGCCTAAGGAACATTCATGGCACATTTGGTAAGTGTTTATCTCCAAGAAATTCAATTGACAAGTTCACACCAAGTCAAATATCAAATCTGCCTAGAATTTAGGGTTTTCAAGAATATGGCAGATTTCGTATTTTGATCATAATCACTCAATTCAACTCGGAATTGAGAATGATTTGTAGTGTTGGAAAGCTCTTTCATAAGGCTAGAATTTCCTAGGAGAAACCATTTTCAAATTCCATTCAAAAATAGCTCGTTTTTGAGCATCAAGATCCAACTCCTGTCCTGTCTCCTGGAGAGAAACGAAACAGGACAGTGATTTTCAATCGAATGGTGTGGCTCACTCAAGTGGAACCAGAACGTGATTTGGTACCAATGGAAATCTGGGAATGTCTAGTTTCAAATGCCACTGATGGCACTCGATTTCGACGTCGGAGCACCGAGTTATGAACAAAACAAGAGGGCTGCCTGAGTATTACAGGAACAGTTTCCAGGTCTGCTACCTTCACGAAAATAATTCATTTGACCAACCAAACCTCAATATTTTTCAATGAAATTTTGTACACCATCTATACAACATATAAACATCATATACAAGCCATTAAACCCTCAAAATTCTGCAGAAAAGGGTACGTTCAAAGCAGGGGCAGAATCTGAATTTTTTTTCTCCATGCACTCCTTGAAGTTTCTTCTAGTTATGCAACATTAATCTACCATTTTGAGCACTAATTCAACATTAGATCCATCATCAAGTATGAGATCAGTCCCCAAGACAAAGGTGGGAGTTCATAGAGCCCGCCCATTTCATTTTACACCATAAACAAGCTAACCAAAGGCATGATAGAGCTTAATCATGCTATATGACTTCCAAAAGACAAGATTCTATGAGTTGATCATTACTTACTTCTTTGGTGTGCAAAAATCAAAAATTTCGGTCTCCCCTTTTGCCAAGAAAAACCGTGAAAGCTTCCCTTTTTTATAGCTCAAGATGATCCTCTAGTGTAGAGCTAAGTGCTGTGAAAACTTGGTAGGATTTGAGTGAAGTTTGATGATGATTTTGGTGAAGAGAATTTTGAAAAAACTTGGTGTTCTTGTTGCTCTCCTTGGCCGGCTGAAATGAGAGGGAAGAGAGAGGAAAATTTGATCAATTTTTAGCTTCCTTGAGAAGCTTCAAACGTGTGGCCCATGTTGATGCAAAAGTCAACTCTTCTACACGCGCGTACTCGCGCGTGTTTCGTGCTCGATTTCTCTTGCATTTGTTTCACCAGTGCACTAAACCTCTAATGCACTTATATTCATATAAATATTATTCACTTTTAATTATCCCAAAATAATGGTCTAAAGTCCCTCAATTAATCGCGCGCGTGAAAACGCATATTTCCAATTTAGACGCGATAAAGTGAAACCTTCGAGAAATTCTTATAACGATTGTACCACTAACTATCATTTGAGTACTTAAACCTAAAATTACCTATTTTAGAACTATTGTACATGTCTCCAAATTTTCGAGTTTATTGTACTCCCAATTGGCTAAAATTTTCAAACACGTTTTCACTATTTTCATTAATCGACCTTTTAAAAATTAATTTTTGATACGAGTCACTTTAAAAATATAATGAAGTCATAGATTAATGTAATTAGGTCTCAAGAGGTTAGAAAATAATATTCGGTGTAAATGACCAAATAAATAATTAAATGAGTTAGAATTTGGAGTTAAAATAGATAAATTTGTGAGTCTTTATGTGAGTCGAGTATTAATTCCTCAATTAACCTTTCTTAATCCACCATTGATTATTCTTAACTCTCCAATATTAATACACCCCCGATTCAAGTATAGCCTCGAAAGACGTGCACTCATTGTTCCGCAGTAAATAAATTTCGAAAAGTGAATTTTCCAACAAAACGCTTTAGAAAATATAAAAGAGGCGTTGTTCCACATAAATGGATTTCAAATGGTCGAAATAAATAATTTGGGGAAATTGAGTAAATAAATATTTAAGTAAACTTGTAATATTCAATAAATAAGAAAATTTTCGAGTCCTCACAGAATGAGCCTCACTATAGCATTTGAAATCAGATACTTTTTATAAACTTGAAGGGTAGGACTCATTTTTGAAATGTCATTATTGAATATAATTCCCTTTACTTGTGATCCCTATTCACAAGGAAAACATTCATAAAGTTATTAATTATGTATGTATTGAACTGTAGATAAAAGTAGCAGATGTCTTCATTATAATAAAAATATAAAGATCATATTAATGTGTTCCTTTAGTAATGAATTATTTAATTATATAGTAGGAAAAAAGTATATATGATGACAGTAAATAGGAGATATCTGAATCCAAAAAAATAAACTTCTGTTTTTTTGTAGGCGTTGTTGCTGATCAAATTATCTGCTGCTATTCTTGCACGGTGACCTTGCAGGCCCACCCTTCAGAGCCAAGCAAAACATCTTTTATTCGGATAACATGTTCCATTCTGCAATTTTAAGTAAAAGTAGAAATACAATGGCAAATTGGTAAACAACATTTCATTGTTCATATCATAAAGCAATAACTATTCAATGGTGTGGATAATTATACCTTATATATCATATCTTAGTCAAACGAAATATATCACAAAAGACAACATTTCTTGTTTTACCATCAACTTTTAAGTCATCAAAAGTGCCTGAAATAATTAAAACTTTAACTGCACATGAACTTCTGACTCTAGAGAGAGCAACATAGAGTTGTCCATGAGAAAAGGCAGGCTTATAGAGATAAATTCAAACATAATCAAGAGTTTGACCTTGAGATTTATTGATTGTCATTGCAAAGCATAAATGAACAGGAAATTGTGTTCACATAAATAGAATACCATTCTTTTCGCTATCAGAAGTTTGCAAAGGAATCCTTGGAATAAAAACCTTTTTTCCTTTATGGGGACCGGAGACAATTTTAGCAAAAATAGTGTGCTCACCCAATTCTCTACAATTAACCTTGTGCCATTTCAAAGATCATTTGTTGGGCTGACATTTCTTAGAAGCATTATAGGACAATTTTCTTTCAGCAAAAGTTCATGAGGAGGTAGACCTTTTGGGTTCAAAGAATTTAGAAAGTCCTTATAATCTGCTTGATATCTCCTATCAATTGTTCTATCACAACTTATATATCTATGAAGATTTTCATGAAATTTTTCAATCATCATTCCATTAATTTCATCCACTGAACTATTTTTTGGACAGAGTACACATATATTTATCATTTGATAAGGATCGCATGAGTACAGATTTAAATCAAGGAAGACAGTTCCAAGTAACCTGGAAGAATTTACATGTAATTAGGATAAATAGTAAAAATATACATAGGAAATGAACTATTTACAATTCAATATATGATTTTAACCTGTCGAGCGATTTGTCTTTGTTATGGTAAGGAGTAACCAGATGAGGTGCAAGAGATATCTAATCATGTTCATTAACAAGTTCAACACCTTCTCCTACTTTAAGCAAAAATTTGAAAATGCTGGATCTAAGGCAGCTCTCATATTTGTCGTCAATTGTAGCTTATGCATATGAAACCATAAAGATGAATGTAGAAGACTTGATCTAATCAAATCTTCCTCACTTAACTGTTCAATAACTGGCAGAGTTTGTCGGAAATCATTGTAAAAAATAATAGTCTTTCCTCCAAAAGGCATATAAGATTTCATTATATCGGTAAGAAGACTATTAAATGCCTTTATTGTTTCTCTTTTTGCCATTGAAGCCTCACCCCATAAGATTAATTTAGCTTTAATGATCAGCTTGGCAACACCATTCTGTTTACTTAATTGACAAGTTTTTTATTTTGAAAAATTCAAAAAAATCTTAAACATGAAGTGCGCAGTCCTACCACCAGAGAGAACGGATGTTGCGGCACTAGATGTGACAACTGTAATTGCCACGTATCCTTGCGAACGAAGAATTGCAAGAACTGCTCGATACAAGAAAGTTTTACCTGTTCCGCCTGACCCATCAATAAAAAAAAAGCCGGACTTTTTGAATTGAATATTGAATCTAGAATCAAATCGAATGCATGCTTCTGTTCAGCATTCAATTTTAAAGGAAGAAGTATATCTTCTGGATCAACATGTATGTTTGTTTCGCTTTGAATTTGTTTAGTCAGGCGCTCATTATAAGAGCATGTAAAGTAGACCTCAAGAAAATGATAGTCATCAAGGTTTTTTTTCCATGTGTTCCAATGTCCTGTTAATATCCTCAAGAACCTTCCTTTTAATGTCTACTGATGTACAATGAACGTGCGTGCGGCTTTGTCTATGATCAGAAGATAGCTCCTCTTCAAAAATTTTCCAAAGATATTTAGGATTTTTTGGAGAATAATAGAATAGAAGCATGGCAAATAAGGATCTTAATAAATAAGGCATCTGGATATGAGTAGTTTCCTGTAAGGTTTCTTCTATATAGGAATCAGATTCTAATAATCCTAACTGCAAACAAACTTCTCTAAAAGAGCTCATTTTGTGACCTGTGACGATAAGCAAGTCATCAAATGATGTTGGTCCTTGAGCTTGTGTAAGTAGAAGTCTAAAGTATTATCTTTCTTTTTCTCTAGATTCAACAGTCACCAATTTTCCTATGACTTTTTACGACTTCTCTCTTACTATGTCTTTGTTTTTGGCATCCATAAAAAATGTTGAGGAAAATCTTTATATAAGCATTTCAAATTCTGAGCCGTAACATTTGTTTTGTTCATTTTGAAAAACTCAGTCAGCAGTCTTTGAAAAATCAATTTTCTTCAAAAAGTGCCACAAATCTGAACCTTTTATCAAAAGAAACAAATTGTTGGTTAGGAAGATGAACCTACAGATATAAACTGATGGATTCATTTCTATTAGTTGAAATTCATATATGCGCTAGAAAGCTTTTGGAGGTGAAACCCAACATTCTTGTTGGAAGCAATTAATTTCATCAATATTACCAGTAGATTCTTGATCAACAACACTAAACTAACAAGATCATGACCTTTAAAAACATATTTATAAAGGTACTCAACAAGCTTAACATTGGAGCAGATTTCAACATTCATGTGACAATCAAACAAAGCTAGCAACTATGGGTTGTAAGGTATCACCCATCTGTTGTCCAATACATGCCTGCGCACCTTTATTTTTCTACTATTATTTCTTCTTCTATAACATGGATAGCTATCCTCACCATGAACTGTATAAGGTGCAAAATTCTTAGAATAATGATTTTTGCGTGCACCATTCCTCTTACAGGGGCTTTCTTATCCTTGTCACGACACGGTCCATGAATCATATGTTTAATTACAAGCGAATATAAATGCCAATTTTTGTCAGGATCAAGTATTTCAGCAGACACAATTTGTCGTATGACTCTGGATTCAACAACTTGGACCCTGGATTAATTATCAGCAGTAAATAAGCATACGAAAAACTATGCTTTTGGAACTCAATGACATAGACACAAGTTTTAACCTCTCCACAAATTTGTTTCTTAAGCAACTCTGCTTTTAACATCTCAAACTTAGCTCTAAATACTCTAACCAATAAATCAGACCTATCCTATGATTTTTCATGAAATTGAAGATTATCCTGAATTTCCTCTCACATTGGATTGTAGGTCATAGTAAGAAATATGTCAGGTTTTCTATACTTTTGAACTAAAGTCATTGCATCAAGATATCTCTGCCTCATGTCCCTTGGGTAGATGACAAATGAAGCTGGTAAGACTATTCATCGACCAATTCTAGAACCCTCGGTTTGGCCTATTGGAACACTGTCCATAATTCCTTGAAGGATTTCTGTTCTAATTTTATTTTGTTGCTTCCTATGAAAATCAAGCCTAGATGTCTCAATTTTTTATATATGTGCCAACAAAAAACTGCTACAACAATTTCAAACTATGAACCAACATAGAATCGTCATTATCTCTCATCTGTAATCGGTAACAGTAGTACTCTCTAGCAGACATAGTAGAATCCTTATCTTTTTTCTATTGAGCAGCTAAATAAAAATAAGAAAGGCATATTATAAGCGAATCAATTAAACACAATAACATCATAAAGATATACTTATAAGAAATAAACATGCCTATATCTTCCAAACTGAATAAGTTAGAAGGATTCTAAACAGAAGAAAAATCAACATCAACATCAGCGTCACAAGTAGGATATTGAAGAGGATAGTAACATGCATAATATGATTGAACTCTATAACTTGTGTTTGAATGGCTATAAATTTGAATGTGAGGGCTCTTTTTGACTGATTCATCATCTGTCTTAGTCCATATAGCAGCTACTTCAGACGTAGTAGGAAGATTAAAAACACGCTAATCCAACCCAAGATAACACTAAAGAATTATAGTATGGTTTTTAATGGTCGGAACATCCCTAAGATCCTTAAAAAATCTGGTATAAGGATTTTCCTGTAGAATTGTCATGAGTAGCTTGAGAGTACTCGGCCAAAGTTTATCAGAATTTTGAGCCCTCTTTGCAAGTTCTTCATCAGTGTCATAAAAGTACAATTGAACTCCGGACGATTTATCAAATAAAGAAATTAAACTATCCAAAAAATGACAGACTTGACCCTGGACTCGAAATGCATAAATCTCTTTTGCATTCGTTATCAATTCACGATCATACTTAGCACCATAAGATGTGAATGCCATATTATTATTATTATATGTACGAGATTTTTTCTAAAATACTTGTATTCTTCGTCATTACCAATAAATAGATGTTTAAGAGTATAAGATATAGCAGGAGCAACAATAGAAATTTCACCTCTCAGGTAACAAAAAGAAGGAGGTTCTAAATGGAAGCGTTTAGCACTACAATGATCACAATTTAGAGCAGCAGAAAAAATAATAGACTGACTTAAAATCCTTTCTAGGTGAGCTAATTTTGAAGGTGGAAGCTGAAGACTGATTCCTGGAAGGATTTTAGTATAATGACAAAACTATACAGATATGTCTAATGATTATAAATAGAAGCAACTAGCTGTTTTAAAAAATACTGATGAACCTAAAGGATTTTATCTGACATGCACTAAAACATAGTGAATAATTGTAGAAGTACTAATTTCAGTCTTTTGGCAACTCAGAGAACATATGCCTTGTCTCGAGAATAAATAACAGATAAAAGTTCAAAGGAAAAAAAAATAGACAAAATGTCCATGACTAAGAAAGGTGAATGAAATATCTGGTACAAAGCACAAATGCACATGTAGAAGAGATATTCATGGCAAATACAAAGTCAAATAGACTTAAATAGGTGTTAAAAGAAATGAGTTTTTGACAGTCTGTTAACAGAAGAGAAATATGAATAGATCACATGGAAGGAATTAACAAAAATACGTCTTGTAATAAGAAAATGGGATATAGGCATCCAAAGAATAACAAATTAGCACTATACCTCTAGAAAGAAGTGACGAAGTGCAGGTTAGTGTAACAGAAGAAACACGAGTGATTTTTCAATTGTAAATTACTACTAAGACTATCTAATATTTGAACGACTGGATCCTTATTTGAGAATCCTTCAAAAGCGAAAGATGACTTGCACAAACCAGCAAAATCCGAAGTAACATGTTTAGATTGACTACTAAGTGAACTATTTCTATCATCACCTAAAAAGGTAGAAGTCGGCATATAACGAGTTGCATCATCAACTAAACAAACACTAGTTTAAACATAACAAAATGGAGTCCTAGCAAAATAATCTCTACTATTTTCTTTAGGCCTCTGAAACTGAATTGTCTCAACAGAAGAAGACACAGTAGCGTTTCTCCTCTTTGCAACGTCACATTCTCGTGGACGATGAAGGAGATCAGCTTTCTGACTATCCGGCATTTCTACATAACTTTTCCATCTTCTAGCATTCTTATCCATCTTTGAATAATATATACCGAAAAGATAACAACACAAGAGGTAAGAATAGAAGAGTCTTTAAAAACAAATTTAAAAGACAACAACAAACTGTACAATAGGAATTAAAAAAAATACATGCTTCTAAACAATTCTATAAAACGGGAGAAAAACAGAGCAGATAATCTAACAATAGCATCGAATGATCAAGAAAAAAAAGGTGCAGCAGCTAGTCATAACAAGCAGAATAAAAAAATAAATAGCACTTCTTTTGAACGAAAGCACAAGAGTAAATATCTGAAACAATAAGTCCAATAAAAGAAAACCAAAAGCGAGATGAAGCAGATAAAATAGAGCTACATAAGAGAAATGAACCTAAAGTTAAAAATTATCAAGTGCAAAATTTGACCAAAGAAAAATTTATGATAGAACAACAAAGAGTTAAAAAAAGTCGCAGACAACAATAAAGAATAAGGAAAAATAAAGCAAAAAAATTATAATACAACAGAAATAACAGGCTAATAGCAACACACAAAAGGCATTGAAAACATAGAAATAGAAGTGAAATACTAACAATCAACAACAACTACAGGCATTGAACGAGCAGTAAATCAAGTAACTGAAAAGCCTAAAAAACAATAAAAAAAAAGTTGAATAAACACAGAGCTAACAAAGAAACATAATGCAAAAATTCAATTAGTAAACGGTTATTTGCACGGCACGAATAATAAAGTTGAAAAAGTGATGTCTAAAAAGTAAACAAAAAAAGGTAACAAAAGTATAGTAAGTAAACAAAAAAAATTTGACAAAAGGCAGACATCTACCTATATTAATGCACATGTAGTAACTCTCTTATGAAGAGATTGGAGAGAGAAGTAACTAAGGTAAACAGAAGGAAACTAACGCACTAAACAAATAATGAAGGGTAGAACTGAACATTAACATATATCTGGCAAAATATGCATAAGTTAATTTAAGATATGAAAACGGCAAGAACCAAAGATTGAGGAAGGGAAAGGAAAAATATGTAGTAAATAGTAAAATAGTTTTATAAAAGAGCAGAAGAGTTCACGCGATATCATCAAGTGGTAAACAATAAGGAAGAGTAGTAACACCAAAATAGCCATTACCATACCAATTGGCTATATAGTTGAAAAAACGGGGATAAGCAATAGCTCTCATCATCATAATCACCTAAACCTCGGGAAAGAACGAAAATAATCCTGGAGAAAATGTACGATTGCTCAACACAGAATTACCTTGCTGACTTTCTTGAAGAAGGAGCTGAATTTCTGGCTAACCAAATGAGATGTAACAAAGGCCACATTACCAATACACCCTTCAAAAAACAACTGAACAATAAAATATAATAAAAGTCTTAATGTAAATACCGACATAGTGAAGCGCTCAAATGGTAATATCAATGGATTTATGAGCCCAACGGCCACATTACCAAACAATTGCTTCATTGCTTGAGTTGGAACTACAAGGGCAAAACAGTTTGCAAAAAATTTGTATAACAATCGGGACACCACATGAAAGTCAAATGGCAAACAAGACAGAGAAAAAGCTAGTGCAAAAAGGTCACTGACATACGAATGAAGAACAGAGGAAGTCAGAGAAGCAACTGCTTTCATCACTACAATCACGTTCACCTCAGGAAAGAAAGAAAAATCATGGGGAAAAGGTACGGTAAAACTCAGAATGGAGCTCTGCTGGCACGCTCGCCAAAGAAGAAACTGAATCTCTGGTTAAGCAAACCGGATGCGATAAAAGGCACATTACCAACACACCCTTGAAAAAACACCGAACTCCTAATAGTTAGAATAACAGTTCCGCATGTAAATAGGCTTTGACCAAAGGGTTAGAATCGTAATATTAACTAATCTGTGAGCCCAACAACACATCACCAAATAACCACTTAATTGTTTGACCACAGAGCGCAACAAACAATCAGAGACTACCACAGCCAGCACAACATCCATGTCATCAGCAGCGAATCACCCGCCAACACATGTGCAAATGATGATAATGGCGTGATTGATGAGCTTTCACTTTTAGTCTATATGTTTGATAATTTTAACAACCTCTCATGAGTTTTTGATACTTTCACTGATCTCTTTTGAAATTTTAAAAATTATACTGACCTCCCCTGTCAGAAATTTAAACCCTATTGTTACACTAAGATACAGTGAAATTACACTCTGCCCTAAGACATTATGCTTTATTACAAATGAATATTTGACAAAAAAAAAAGTTAAGGCACTAAATAAATGATATAGTAAACAAAAAAATGGCACCAATTGCTACCCTAAGATGGTGTTATTTTAGTGATTGACATCACTTGACAATGATAAAAAAAAAAAAAATAGACAACCTTACATAATTTGCATAAAAGGATTTTATGAACAAGAGAAATAGAAGGATTTTCCAATTGACTTGTTTTGTTGAATCTTGTGTCGAAACACTAACTAATTCATGTCTTTATTGCTAATTTGTTGACTAAGACCTGTATACTTTTTGCACTAATACTTTCCTTTCACCTTGCTAACTACAACAAAAAATTATTTTTTTACCTCAGATTTAGATGCTTATACTAATAATTTTAGTAATTTTGTAGTGCTAGTTGTATCCTTTATATGCAATTGTAAAGGATAGAAAATATGGCATTGCAATTTGCACTAGCTATTACAAATATCACTTGAGTATGTTTGGATAGGAGGTTATTTGAAATATATTTTAAAATAATTGGTCTAATATTTTTTATGGTATGATGTATGTGAAATAAAAAAAAGTAGTTGAAAAATAAAAATTTAATTAAAAATTATGTTTGTAATGTAAACAAAATCATATTTGGGATAAATATGCCATCCAAACACATTGTTATTTCAGGTTATTTTTGCTGCATCTTTTCAAACTTCATTTATACCTCTTGATTTTCATTAATTGTTTCATTCTTTACTAATACAACTTGAGGACAATTAGAAAAGAGCATATATGGAATAAAATTATCATCTCACTCTTCAAAATACTTTTTCAATAGTACTTATTTTGGCTTGGACTAATTCGATTACTGAAAACTTAAGTTCAAGGGAGACTAGTATAATTTTCAAAACCTCAAGGGAGGTCAATGAAACTGTTAGGAAGCTCAAGGAGATTTATGAAATTATCCCCTTGTCTTCTATGGTAAGTAACATCCAAATAGTTAGGAAAAAAGATAGGGATAATTTCAAAAATCTCCCTTGAAATTTTTGATACTTTTATTGACCTCCCTTGAGGTTTTAGAAATTACAATGATCTCTCTTGCTAGAAATTTGGCCACATTGCTTACATGAGATGTGATGAAAGTACTACTCTGCCCTTAAGACATTATGCTTATTACAAATGGATATTTGATACAAAAATTAAAAGTTAAGGCACTATATAAATGAGATTAACTAATTAAAGTAGAATAATGGTACCAAGTGCTATCCTAAGATAGCGTCATTTTTGTGATTAACATCACTTGACAATGATAATGACAGACAACCTTATACATATCACTTTACAATGACAAAGACATACAACCTTATACAATATGGTTGAACAATATTTATTTGAAAAATATAGAGGTTTGATGGTTAACTTCTGATGTTGGACAATATTTGTGTGTCCTGTTAAATCTTGGTTCCAGAGTACACTTGATGTTCTATTTATCAAGTGTTTTCATGATCTATTTTGTGAGCTTATTCAGGTTAAGAAATATGTAATATGTTTTTGAGAGATGACTAGCTTGTTTTGTTAAATCTTGTGTCGAAATAAAATTGATTTATGCCTTCGTTGTTGATTTGTTGACTAAGACTCTTATACTTTCCGCACTAATACTTCACTTTTACCTTATCCACTGCAACAAAAAGACCAGTTTTTTTTATCGCAAATTTAGACACTTACACTGATAATTTGATTACTTTTGCAGAAATAGTTGCAACCTTTATATGTTGTTGTAAATAATAGAAAATATGGCCATTGCAATTTACATTAACCATCACAAAGATTATTGTTACTTTAGGTTGTTGCTGCATCTATTCGAATTTCACTTGTTACTCCTGACTTTTATGATATGTTCCATTCTTCACTAGTACAACTTGTGAGCAATAAAAAAAAAGGCATATATAGAATAGAATTATCTTCTTACTGCTCAAAATATTTTTTAATAGTACTTTTTTTTTTTTTTTGCTTAGACCGATTTTGTTACCAAAACTTTAAGTTCAAGAGGGGTTAGTGTAATTTTCAAAACCTCAGGAAAAGTTAATAAAGTTAATGAAACTGTTAGAAGACTTAAGGGAGGTTTCTAAAATTATCTCAAAAAGACATTGACATGTTAAATTCATAAATATTTTCCAAGCTAACCGCTGCAGCAAATTGAAGTAAAATATGTCCACACAGCTCGTCAAAAGTATCTTTTGTTCGAAAAGGAAACATAAATATTATTACACATTACAAAAGTATCAACCAAACGACATTTTCTTATATTATATAAGAAGCATAAATGGATGTACTTTGGAAATGTGGGATTATTTGGAGTGAAGGTTCAGTTTTAGGTACAAGATTGGGTAGCGTTAGCTTTGTTGTTGTTTCGTAAATACCTTTACATTATTTTTAGCTTATGGGCAATTTAAATATGTGAGCATACCTTAATCGTCTTTTCAGCAGTGGGTACACGTCATGTGAACCTTATTTTTGGTGTGTTTCCTTAAATGCCCATTAAAGGCCTTAAAAACGCTTGAAAAGGAGGAGTTTCTAATAGTTATTGTTAAAGTGATTTTTAATGTTTGAGCAATTGTTTTCAGCCATTTCTAAACCCTGTCCGAATGTATTTTCTTCCACTTCTTTCCTTTTTTTTTTATCGAAACGTTAGAATCATTTCCATTCCAAGGCTAAAAAACACAGTACGAGCAAATGCTCGAAATATCTGTACAAAGCAGCGCTCAATAGCACTGAGGAACAAACCATTCCTCATCCACTATTATGCCAAAGGCATGATGACTTAAACTTTTACTTCTTTCTATTCTTTCGTCCCTAACAGACCTAAACAAGCACATACGAAACATTCTCTGCATGTTAAGAATGTCCTCTATCAAAGTAGCTAAACTGCTGTTGGAGGGGCACCTATTGTTTATCTGTCTCAACAGGTCTTGGTTTTGGAAATGGATCGCAATCCTACTCCATCCCTGCTCTAGAGCTTTACACAAAATAAGTTTTATGGCCACTGCATCATTAATGGTTCTATCACCCAGACTTCTCTCTCTAAGTGCCCATTCTGCCATTAAAGTGTTTGGATGCCTCCGCACTCTGACACCAATCCCCAAAGAGACTTTCCCGACCTGACTCTCTGTTGCCACCTCCATAATAATAGTTTCTGCTTCTTCTAGCTCGTGGATAGGTTCTTTGATGTTGGGAGTTGTTTCTCCTGTGCTTGGCCTAATAATTCTGCTTAAGCTTTCCACCTGTTCCAACCACTCCTTATGAGCTTTACCTATAGTCCTGGCTGGCAAACAACTGTCTTTGTTTTCAAACTCTTTCTTGTTCCTTTCTTTCCACATCTGCCATAGAATGTTCGCTGTCAGACCAATATGCTCCATCCCTCTTGGCCTTCTCCTAACTTCGGAGACTGTGATCCACCATCGTTTGAAACTCCCTTGTTGGTCCACCACGCCATCCCATTTAATTGGAGCAACCTTCCAGACCTCCTGTGTGTGCGGGCAGCTGAAGAATAAGTGTTCCACTGATTCCTGTTCTTCCCCACACATTCGACACACTGGATCTCCCAACCTTGTCTTCCTATAGATTTCAGCTCGCACTGGCAATGCACCTGTTATGCATTTCCAAATGAAGATTTTGATCTTATGTTTGATGTTAAGCTTCCATAGTGTTTTCCACATTTGTCTGGCTGAACGACTTCCTTCTCTGATGCTTGAGCCAGCTTCCTCTCCTTGCTCTTTTTCAGCTTCACTTCTTTCTTTCATAAGGAATTGGTAGCCTGAGCTGACCGTATACTGCCCCCCTGCATTATGCTGCCAATAATAACAGTCCTCTCTCCCAGTCAGACTTAATGGGATGTTTAAGATGTTCTCAGCATCCTTAGGATTGAAATGCTTAAAGATGATGTTCCTATTCCATCTCTGTTGGTTGATTAACTCATGCACCATCTTGCAGACAGAATTTAGAGGTCTTGGTGTAGTAGGTTTCCCAGTACTGGATCCAGGAATCCATCGATGATCCCATATACTTGTACTCCTCCCATTGCCAATCCTTCTAATCATCCCGTTATCAATTACGCTTCTGGCTCCTAGTAATCCTTGCCAGAACCAAGACGCATTCCTTTGTGTTTTGCATGATAGGATGGAGTCTTTGGGAAAGTACCTAGCTTTCAGCACTTTACTAACCAGAAGGTTCGGTTTAGTGATTATCCTCCAAATCTGCTTCCCAAGCAAGGCTTTATTATAAGCTTCAATGTCCTTGAATCCCAGGCCTCCTTCATTCCTCTTCATTGACAATTTCCTCCAGGAAACCCAATGCATTTTACTTTTTCCATTTGTTTCTCCCCACCAGTAGTTTTCCATCAGAGAGCTGATGTCTTTACACATCTTCCTAGATAGTTTGAACGCAGACATGGCATAAGTAGGCATTGCCATTGACACTGCCTTGAGGAGTACTTCCTTACCCGCACTACTCAGAAACTTATTCCTCCAATCCTGCATCTTCCTTCTTATATTTTCCTTGATGAACCCAAAGATCTGGTCCTTAGTCCTGGCAATCACCATAGGCAGCCCCAAGTATTTGCCTTGTTTCATCTCTGCCATTCCTCCTAAGGACCTGCACACTTCACTCCTAAGCTCCCTCGATACATTCTTGCTGAAAAAGACTGCTGATTTATCCAAGTTTACCAACTGTCCTGAAGCCCTTTCGTATGTTCTGAGAATTTTCATGATTTCTGTGGCTTGCCTGGTGTTGGCTTTACAAAAGATGAGTGAGTCATCAGCGAAGAAAAGGTGTGTGATGAGAGGACCTTACCTGCTGATCCTCAGACCATTTATGTCCTTCCTCTCCTCTGCTTTCTTCAATAGGTTGGAGAATCCTTCTGAGCATATCAGGAATAGGTATGGGGATAGAGGGTCTCCCTGCCTTATTCCCCTTTCGGGGGTAACAAAGCCTTTAGATTCCCCATTGCAATTAAAGGAATAAGTTACTGAACTCAAGCAGCTAGTAATCCAGTTGATCCATCTTGCACAAAAGCCCATCTTCTGCATCATAGCTTGCAAAAAATGCCACTCCACTCTATCGTATGCTTTGGCCATGTCAAGCTTAATTGCCATGAAACCTTCTTTCCCTTGCCTTTTATTTTTGAGGTAATGCATGTACTCATGACCTAGGACTACATTATCTAGAATTTGCCTGTCAGGGATAAAAGCTGATTGGGTGATGCTAATGCATTTTCCTAGAACCTGTTTCATTCTATTGGCCAAGATCTTGGAGATGGCTTTATATATGACACTACACAAGCTGATGGGTCTGAAGTTCTTCAAGCAAGAAGGGTGCAAAGTTTTGGGGATGAGGGAAATAACCGTGTGATTTATAGATTTTAGCATGAAGCCTGAGCTGAAAAAAGCTTGGATGGCTGGAATTAAATCCCCTTTGATGATGCTCCAGAACCTTTGAAAGAACAAGGGGGACATGCCATCCTGACCTGGAGCTTTGTCAGACTGCATGGAAAAAATAGCTGACTGAATTTCTTCTTCCTCTACTGGTTTAGTCAAATTAGCATTCATATCCTGAGTAATAGAGTGGGGAATACCCTCAAGGATCTCTGACATATCATTCCTTCCTCCACTTGTAAACAATTCTCGAAAGAACCCAGAAATTTCTGATTCTATTTCTTCTTCACTTTCAGCCCAAGAGCCATTCTCCCTCTGCAGCTTCCTGATTCTATTCTTAATCCTCCTCCCCTTCACCAAGGCATGGAAATACTTAGTGTTTTTATCTCCTTCCCTGAGCCAGTCAAGTCTTGCCTTTTGACTCCAGAATTTCTCTTCTTCCTGATATGCTTCCTTAAGCTGGTTTTTAAGCTCAGACCTCATCTCTTTCTTACTGGGATCCTCAGAGCTACTTACGGCCTCCAGTCTTTCCTTAACCTCTGCAATTTTCCTTTTAGAGTTGGCTGCAAACGTATTCCTCCATTTAAGTAACTCAATTCTACAGTTCCTGATCTTCCTTGTAATCTTAAACATACGTGAACCTGGTTCCTCCCTCTGCCAAGCTTGCTCCACTACCTGTTGCACTCCTTCCTTATGCAACCATCTTTTATCAAACAAAAACCTTTGTTTCCTTTTCCCCTTTCCTGGATCAGTGTCTAAGCACAAAATGCTGTGGTCAGAAGCATAAGTGTCCATATGCTGACATTTAGCTTTATCAAAAGTTTGCACCCATTCATAACTGGCCAAGCATCTGTCTAATCTTTGCCTAATTTCTCCTTCATTCTCCCAATTGTTACTCCAGGTCCAAGGGTGTCCCTCAAAGCCTATATCTATCAAGTTACTCTGCTCTATAAAGGACTTAAAATCCCTTAAACTTCTCTCCTCTCTGAAAATTCCCCCCCATTTTTCTTCATTTGACACTATATCATTAAAATCACCTGCTATCATGTATCTATCTCCCCACAACCTGCTCCTATCTCTTAAGACTCTCCATTGTTCCTTCCTTATCTGGCCATCACAACTCGCATAAACTCCTATAAATCACCAGTCACAATGCTTATCATCATCTTCTAACCTGACTTCAATAGTGAAAGCTGTAAGATTAACTTCCAAAACTTGTGTTTCCTCTTTCCAAAAAACTGCCAAACCACCTGCCTTATGCATAGCTTCTACCACTGCACTGTTGTCAAAACGTAAACTTCTAGCAATCCTATCCAACACCTGCTTTCTGTTTTTTGTCTCACTAAGGAAAATAAGGCTTGGAGAGAGGAGGTTATTAACCTCCCTCAGGTGGGGAACTGTCAAGGGGCTCCCCACTCCTTGACAATTCCACACCAAAGCACTCATTTCCTTTGGGGGGCCCCATAAGGGAGAGACCCCACCTCCATCTCAGACATTCCTGTGTATCCCAGCAGCTCAAGAGCCTTTGCTTTTTTGCCTACTGGCTCATCCTGAAACACATCCTCCATTTCCTCATCAAAAACCAGCATCTTCCTCTTTCCACTGCCCCCTGCGATAGCTTCCTGGCCATTCCTCTCTCTCAAAGGCCTTCTTGTCTTAACAGGGGATTTCAGCTTTTTATAGGACCTTTTAACTTGCTTTGCCATGGCTCCTTGCCTCTTTACCTCACAGAGGCTATTCTCCTGCATTGTTGCCTCAAAGATTGGTATCTCGTGTAGGCTGTTTTCCTGCTCCAGCCATTTTGCACTCTCCTCTCCCACCTCTACCATTTCCTCCACTACTCCTGGAGTCACTCTTTCCTCAGAACTGACCTGTTCAATCAGCGAGAGGTCCTGTCTTTCCTTAGTCAGGGCCAGGGAGCCAACACTGAGATCCTTTTCCTTTCCACTACTATCCCCATTAAATGGGGGGTTACTTCGAAGATTTTCCACCCTTTCCTTCTCCTGCTCTTTAACAACCTCTGGAGTTTTCCTCATTCCTAGCCCAGAGGACCTCAACGTCTCCATGATTTTCTCTCCAGCCTGCATCCTGGTCCTTTCCCTTTCAACCATTTCTCCATTCTGAAACTTCCAATACCTTTTATCCTTCACCAGGTCCTCTCTCACTATCCTATCCTTTGTTGGACTCCTATTACTTCCTGCTCTCAGCCACGGCCCATATTGATGCTCCAAGAGGGTCCCTGATGAAATCCTTTGCTCTTGGCATGTACGTTCCCCATGCCCAACTATTCCACAGCTATAACAGAAGTCCGGACATCTTTCATATTTAAAAGCAACCCATTTGAGTGACTCTGCTACATTAACCAGCGTTCCTCTGAGAAGGGGTTTAGACAAATCTACCAGGGCAAGAACTTTAAGATGTCTTCCCTCTTTTCCCCCGGCCTGAGGTACAATCACTTCTTTTGTTTCTCTGAAAACTGCGCCAATCTTTCTCCCTACCTCCTTTGACAGCCAATGTACTGGCAGATTCCACATTTGTACCCACAAAGGAGCAGTAGTAAAGGCTCCATAGTTATCTTCTACTCCCTCTGACCATCTGTTCAGCACTAGGACTTGGTTGTCCATTATCCAAGGACCTCCTGTCACTATCCTTTCTTTCTCTTCTACATTAGGAATATTAAACTGGAACAGATTCGGTCCTAACTCCATTACAGTCAAGTTCCTGGGGTAGCTCCATGCTGCTGTCACGAAGTTTTTCACTCCCGTAAAGTTAGCAATTTTTTCCCCCATAATTCTCCCTATCAGACTATCAGCACAATCTCTCCTTCCACTGCTAAAGTCCTCTAGCTCCAACTTAGCTCCAGATATCTCGTTCCCTTCCAGGGAGAATTTTTGTAACAATTCAGTCAGGTCTCCCTCCATTGATGAATCAGAGATGCTAGCGAGTATTCCTTCTACTTACTTAAGAAATAAGACAACTTCGACTACCAGACAGGAAAAAAACAAAACACAAACCCAAGAGAAGAAGAAAAACAGATAACGGAAGAAAAAGTCTCACAGAAAGACGACCTTACAGAGAGGATACTTGAGAAAAAGACTAAACAATGTTGGCTACACAGCAAGACGACAGACAAAGGTCTCAGACAAAACCAAAACACGACCAGACATGTACTACCTCAACAATAGAATCAAGAAAAAGTAAAGTTCAATCAAGTTTCACCTGGCTTTCAGCTACCATAAAGTGGGGACTTTAAGACGTCTGTTGTTCCCTCCAAGGAGACCTCCTAGAAGCTCTCTGAGTGCGATGGTTGAGCTGCATTAAACAAGCATTTGATGCAGACCAGATCGGTAGTGGTGATGTTCGTTGAATTTGGATTGGTAGGTGTTGAATAGTGGGAAATTTTGAAAAAGTTTGAAATTTGATGAACTCCCACCAAAAGGGAGGTAAGCTCTTATCCCAAGAGAGAGCTTCCTCTTCCACTTCTTTCCGTTATGCTCTTTTTGTCTTCAATTCTTATATTTGCTGCGGTCATTCTCCGCATTTTGAAACGGTTTTTGGGCCCAACCATTCTTGGTAGTTCAGCTTGAAGTATATTTGCTTTTTGGTTTGTTTTCCGTGTTTTTGACAATTGAACAAAAGAATTCATATGTACTAATGATTCTTGTTGTCCATTGGATGGTTTCATTGTGAATTGAATTGGGTGGCAAGAACAATAGTCAGCGCTGAATTGAATTGGTTTGTTTTTGGTTAGTTACCTATCAACAAGGATGAATTGGTACGATTGGCCAATTGACTCTTAGATAAAGGAAACTAATTCTTCAATTCTGACCACCTCAATTCGCTAATAAGTTTAATCATTTGAATTTATCGTTGGTTAATTTTGCTAAGTATTCTCTCAGTGGAAAAGTACTGTACTTATTCACAATCCAAGCTACCTAATTGGACAACCAAAAAATTTATATCCTCAGATTCTTTTTCACTTAGAGTAGTCCAACCTTTAGACCATATTAATCTCCATGTTAATCTCCTAAGGTTGTGTAGAGTCTTGCTCCAATGATACACAACAAGGTAGTACACGGAATCGATTACGGATCTATTAATAACTACAAGACTACGAAACCAGTCGAACTTCCCATGGAACTTATATCCTTAGATCGTTAAACGGGATGTGCACTTCGCATTCAGCCACATATTAGACAAGCAATACTCGTCGATCAAAGGTTAAACTATCACCTACATAATTAAAAAAAAAAACACTATACAAATGTATTTTCATGAATAAATACACTAATAGATGCTGACCATTTATACTAACTCTCTGGAGTGAGCAACAATCCAAAGATGCCAATACAATCGCCGAGTTAAATGATATCGACCTGCCACAGCAATTCCCAAAGGCAAACCACCATCATACCATCGTAAGTAGTCCACATTTTAAATACTAAAGTCAATTAAATTAATCTCACATACGGTATGATAATTTAGAAGGCAATCCTCAAACAAAAAACCAAAACATCTGCTACTCAAACTTCTACTGCTCAAGCTTACTTCTATCTTTTGGTCTAGTATACTGACAATAAGCAATTATGCAGGTCTCAATCTATCTACAAGATTATGAACAAAATCAAGACACTAGAAAAACTAAAACATGCAAATATACTACCTCTGTCTATCTGCTGCTCAAGCTTCTACTTTAGGGGAAGTCACTTCTGCTACTAAAGGTTTTCTCATAGAGGGGACCTCATGTAAATATTAGTATTTGATGCAACAATAATCAGCTCATCTTTTCATCCTTTTTGTATCTTCCAATTCTATCCGGTACAACAATGTTTTAAAATTGCAACAAGCTTCTTCACTACCATAAACTAATGATTCCATTTTCCACATTACAAACCTTAATTACCAACAACCCTCAACAATAGGCTATGAACTCCGGCGCGACCTCGCGCCGCTCTAGTATTAGAAGAAAAGGCACAAAGGAAGAGCAGCCCAAAAAAGAAAATGGTATAACTCTCTAGAAATCTTTCAAATTTTGTGTATGACCCAAAGCCCAACTATTATTGAATGTCCATCATCTCCAAGCTCATCACGTCATAATAAACTGAAGCTATGATATTTACTTTATGTTGAATGATTAAGAATACTTGTGTTTATTTCGTCAATAGAATGATTAAGCAGACATTGAAGTTACTTTTGAATTAATTTTGGCTAGAGAAGCCTTTGTTGTCTTCTTCATGAGCTAGAAGTGTAGATTCTAGTCCTCTTTCTAGATGTCCTTATAACCAAGATTGACCTGCAGCTGCTCAGATGAAGGCCAAAACTCCCGGCTGGGTTAATGTGTATTCCTGTTTCAGCATAAAATACAGAACATTAGCACAGATGAGGAGAAAGGACAAAAAGAGAGAGAGAGAGACAGAGAGATAGAGAGAGAGAAAAAAATAGATCTACAAGCAGACCACGGGAATAAGGGGAAAACTTTCAGCTTTAGGTTGAAAGAGAAAAAGATGAAGCAGCACAGGGAAATTGAATTCTAGAGCAACATTTTAAGGGGTTGAAGAAACAATTTCTACATCAACAGTTATCTAACAGTAGAATAACATTGCTTGAAAAGAAGATCCAAGATAACACCAATAATACCTGTTCTTTAAACAAAAATCACTAATAAATTGGTGCAGACCCGGAAAAGCAGCAGAAGAGTAACATCTCTTTAAAGGAAAATCCAAAACTATCCCTCTTTCCCACATTAAAATCACCAAAAACTGGCGTACACCAGAATAGATATAGTAACCATTCTGAGTCTAGAGAACATGGCGATAATATGAAAGCAGAAAAACCAAAGCTACACCATAAGCAACTGTGGATTTATGGGAAACATGGCACCCCCAAACTAAATGAAAATTTTCTCCCAAAACATGCAGGAAGAAACTACTGTCCAGGATAGTAGACATGCTAAGAAGGAATTAAAGCAACAAGAAGGAAAAATACCCAGAAAACACCTCTCAAGATCTACTAGACAATGCAAAACAGGACTAAACGGCTGATGGAATAGGACATGAAAAGGAAGAAAAAGATGGAGATGTGGAGACAAACCTGAGATACCAGCAGTGCAGTAGACAAGTGCAAAGATCATATTGCTGAAAGCCCAAGCAATCCATTGAATACCGACAGAATTTCACTTGTTTGGTGTACTGCCAACCCCCAGAACAGTCAAGACAGTGATGTAGAAGAACAGAAGGGTGGCCATGAACTCAGCAATACCAGCCCTATAAAGGACCAGGAGCTCAATTCCCATGGCTTAAAGAGGGATACTGGTGATCGCTCCTTCTAGTCCTGGTCTGATTGAGCTGCTGCCTCCAATTACTGCCTCTCCTTGAACTTGTTTGCAACAAGTTTACATCTATTTCCTTGCTCTCTGCCATTTCTTCTCTTGATTTTCTTCTTCACACTCCAGTCTCAACTGAGCATTCTTGCGCTCTCTCTTTTTGTGCCTTTGAACACTGTTGGAGGAGGAAAAGTGGTCAAGTTGTGAATTTTAAATAGGGTGTGAGCTATTTTATACTATTCAAAATATAAATAATAAGAGTGTCTATGGAGTCAAAATATACATAATAAGAGTGTCTTTTGTGCTGCATTTCCTTATTTTTATTGACTTGGGCTAGTAATTATTGGCCTGCTCTAATGTTTCTTAAGGCCAAATCAGAATGATTTTCCACAAGGTTTGTCCTAATTATATAATTCTATTTTGTGTGAGGCCCTAGGTGATATATAAAATGTGGTCTTGTCAAAAAATTGCATAAAGATGAACCAGAAAAAGAATTTTAAAAAAAATAACAGCTACCTTGCATCTCAATATATGAAGGAACGTAAATGTGCCGTAATAACATAAATTAGGATATTCTTCTGTGAGGCCTTAAGGGGGAAAGTAGCAACTTGATTTCAAACAGAAGGGGAATACATGTCTGTGTGTGTTCTGGGTGCCAAATCAAATAACAGATGTCACTACGACTTGTGAGGTCATTAACTGAACACATTATCACACTATTTTATCTCAAAAGTTCATGGAATGGAAGCATTCTAACATCAAAAAGCATCGAACAACCATATGGAGTACTATTCTACCATATTGTATGCTAAAATGTTCTTTACCTGTCCCAAGTCATGTATTTTCTGAAGGCAGGACACCAAAGCAACAAGAGCTACCACAGAAACAAGGCAGTCCTTGCTTCTTAAGCCTGATATCCCCATAACTAAATTTAAGCTCTTCATTGTTTTGTACATCTCTGGAAGAAAAAAAGCATATGCGAGGAAGTACAGATCCAGAGCTTCGCAATATTATTGTATCAAGGTTCCCACCATCACAAGAATGATTGATGAACCTAGCTACGTTTCCAACTCTAGTGGCATCAACATTTATCCTCATACACACATCTCTAGACGGAAGATGTTCCTTCACGACCAGAAGAGCAGGAGACAGCTGGCCACTTGATGCAAGTTGATCATATATTTGCTGCCTTGATTGTGCTTCTTTAGTTACCAATAGTTCTCCTATTGCACAAAATAACAGCATATAGAAAAATTAATTATGCATCAAAGGATGTGCTGAAGAGAGCAAAAGTAAAATGATGTCATCAACTCTTCAAAAGAGTCCAATACAGAAATTGCAGGCTTTGACCAAGAAACAAAATGACAAGAATCAACAGCGTAAACAACCTATTTATATAAAAAACGAAAAGCATAGCCCAACAATGGACTCTTGAAATGCTAGAACATTGCGGATAAAGCAAGAATAAAAACCAGTGGACAGATTTACCAAAGCAGTAAGCTTACAGCACTAAATGACTTGTCTGAGATTATTTGGTAACTGCAAGTCCTTAAATTCAAGTGCCAGCAATTTACTGTTACAATTTAACTTTGTTAAAATAACAAACAGCATAACTTCTATGAGAAAGGACTCTAGCCCAAAAAGATATAGATGAGAAAATAAGAACAACATTTCAATCTCTAAGTTTCAAATTGGGGCTCTGAATTCCATAACAACTTTGTTATTCCTCTCCCTGGAAAGGAATCAATTCTTATTTACTCAAAGGAGATGAACAGGCGTAATCTTATGGTTGCCTGAGAAACCCCGAATAGAAGTTCCTTCACAAAAATGAAATGAAATGACTGGAATACTGCTTTCAAATTTGACTCTCAATTTCCTCAAGAGTGTTGTTATTCCTCTCCTTCCCTAATACCCATGCAACAGCTAGAGGGATTAGATGTTATGCCTTGATTGCTTTATTTCCTGTTTTCCTTTCTCCAGCATATGGAGAGAAACTGCAGAATCCGTAATTAACCAGACGAACACCATCCAGGTTCAAAATCATGCCAAAAAGTCAAATTGCAATTTACGAAAATATGCTCATCCCACTAACATTTATTTACCACAAGCCAACCAGAATCCATTCCCCATAAATTTTCTGCACTTATTATAGCTCCTAAACAGGCATATCAAGTAAAGAAGACAAATCAAGTTTAAGTGTAAGTCTCCCAAACAACTTCCTGGGAACTCCAACAATTTAAAATCAGAGCTTGAGTGTAAAGAGGCTTCAGTGTGAATACACTTGTCTTTGCTGTCTTCCTATGTCTTTCTCTAAGATTTTGCTTAAGATTTTGAGATGTTATTTCATATTTCCTGCAAGGACTGTGGTTCCAAATTCTCCTGTGACTGTTGAGATCAATATTAGATGTAGAAGTCATCAGAGATACAGAGGCTTGTCAAGATTTTTCTCTAATTTACAAATCTTCCCCACCAAAAAGTTAGCAATCTTTTCAATGGTCACTTTTCTGACACCTCTAGTTTCAAATTCCAAATGTCCAAAGAATCGTTAGGCCATATCAAGCAGTGTTCCATACTTCAGCTGTACATGAGTAACCCTATTACATACACAAATTTGCTTACATAGATGTAAATTTCTTCACATTAATAAAATTCTATTCAGCTTTTGCATGAAAAAATTGATAAACAATGAATGAATGACAAGTAGACTAAAATTTCTATTTAAACAAAGAAGGAAAAAAAAAACTACCTGCATATTCACAGATGAACTGCCCTTTGGGAATAAATTCACCAGCATATAGACCCCAACCTGTTCTCCTATCTTTCACAATCTTCAGCTTGACCAATATCCCACTCTGACTAACCCGGTTCCCACAGTCCGACCCACACTGACAACCCGGCCCGCATTCCCAAGCACCGAATTCCACATTATCCAAACACGGACACCGGGAGCTCCTATCACATCCCCTCTCGCACTCACACCCCTTCGCACCTTCGACCCGGAAAAGAAACGGGTCGTAGCAATGACCCGGATTAATCAAGTCCGGTCTGGTATCTGGGTCATAACCCCATGGCTGCCGCGGCTGAACGGCGGCGGAGAGAATCTGATTCCCGGTGTAGATAAAGTATGAGTAGCTCTGATTGTCGATTGAATTGATGAATGGGATCGGAAACTTCTCCAAGCTTCGAGAAGCGTCGGAGGATCTTCTGAGAGTGATGGAATTGGAGATCTTGTTCAGGGTTTTGCAGGTTGATGACGTGGAGGCGAGATCGGCCGGGCGGAGATAAGGAAGTATGAGCTCGGCGCACTGGATTAATGCGCTGTCGTTTTGGTTGTTGGTTGTTTTCTCCCGTTTATTGTTATTGTTCATTGCGAAACAGGGAAGATAACGGAACTTCTTTTTCCGGTGGAAATATGGCCGTTGGGTTCAAAGAAGCAGAACGGACTCGGAATTTGGGAAATTTAAGCAGTAGGGCAAAATTGGTTAAATGCGATGTCGTTTACTTTTTATTTTGCAAGATGCATGGGGAACGATATAATTGATTTTGTATTTTACCCCTAAAGTATTGATCGTAGTACTTTAACGTGGTATTATTAATTTTTTTGGAACTGTGGTTGAATTATTTTATAACTTAGTAATTTTGCTAGGTAATTTTGAATAAAGATATTTCGTCCAACAAAAAAATTATTAGGGAAGTCTTTTTAGTTAGCGAAATCTATTAATTTTAAATTTATTAAATCAACAATATGTCAAAATCGTTATTGTAGTATATTCGAGTGCTGCTACAACTAATAATTCAAGAGCCAACTCAAATGATACATCAATTAGTAACTTGGAATTAGTTAGCAAAGTTTGGTTAAATTTAACTTGTTTCGACCCAATTTTAGGTTTATACCTAACTTTAGCATAAACAATCATAAAATGTGTAATTGCGCATTCTTACAAATTGTATACGACAAGTGTTTGTTTATGAAATTTGACCTTTTTTTTTTACATAACAAACATTCACTGAAATAAGGTTAAATCATCCACTTAACTTTTCTCATTACTTGGGTGGTTTTTTTTTTTTTATAAAATTTCTTTTATATTTGAATAGCAACAAAATAAATACACGAGGAGATTAGTTGAGTTTAATTTTCCGGATTGAAGGCATTTCTAATCTATCCAAGCGAATCGCCCCCCACGAGCCAATTTTGGAAACGAATTAAAGGGTTCATATATCTTGAGTTGTTGTTCTGGATGCGATACAGTCACATTGGATAACGCATCAGCAACTGTGTTAGCCTCCCTGTAACAGTGCGAGAAACAATCCGAATCTTCCACGAACTTCCAAATCTGCCTGACCTCCCGTCGAATATGCCAGGGGCAATGAATACGATGTTGAAGAATTCCAACTAATACCAAAGAATCCGATTGCACATATAGATTTCCAAAACCCTTATGTACACATATTTGAAGACCAATAAGGAGGGCCCTAACCTTTGCACGAAGATATGTAGTTTCTCCAAGATATGCCGAAAACCCAATCAGAGGCATGCCCTTTGAATCCTGAAGAACCCCACCGCCTTCATCCACTCCTAAATTACCCTTTGAACAGCCATCTGTATTAAGAATGTATCGACTTGATTGCTTATTTTCCCAGCAAACAAGTTTGTATGCAACGCCAACATTAGATGAATACAACAAATCATATAAATGATGAAATGAATGTACTCGAAAACCTTGTTTAAATTGAATTCCCACCATGGACTGTATTCCTGAAAAAATGGCATGGCAAATGGCAGAAGACCTCGTTTGGGCGCCCTCAAACATTACTTTATTTCTTGCCTTCCAAATCTGCCAACAAACTATAATGGGAAGAATGAAATTTGACCTAAATTAAGCTCAAACGCAATGATAACGGGAATTTTCCTTTTCTTTTTTTTTTATTTTTAAAAAAACCCCCAAAATAAAAGGGCAAAAGAGCCCCACATCTACACTTGTTGGCATAAACTTCTATAGATTTTTTTTTGTGTTAATAATGCCTTGAAATTGTAGAACTAGTTTGAATCCTCCAAATAACTGAAATTCCCAAGGAAACTCGTAAAAATAATAATAATGATAACACTAGGAAACTCTATACACAATGGAAAAGAAAATAGGAATGCTAAAGACTTCGGGAAAAAGGATAGAAAAAGGAAAGTGAAAAACCTTTTCAAGTTGGGAACTGAATTTGAAAATTGGAAGGACTGTGTAGTTGATCTGCTGCAGAAACACCAGTTAGAAACGGAAAGGACTACTTTTCCAACAAGGAAAGGGAGTCCCCATTGCCTATATATAGCATCGATCCATCCCATCAAATATTTCACTCCAATTTAATTCAACAGAATTAGTGTGATAATTAGCACAGCAGCCATGAGTAATCAAGAAACGAAGAGGGATTTCAGTACAGCGATTTTAGAGAGGAAGAAATCGCCACACAGGCTTCTGGTTGATGAAGCAATCGATGATGATAACTCTGTGGTGGCTCTGCACCCGGAAACTATGGAGACGCTGAAGATTTTCCATGGAGATACCATCTTGATCAAGGGGAAGAAAAGAAGAGATACAATCTGCATTGCCGTTGCGGATGTCAATTGTGAAGAACCAAGGATTCGGATGAACAAGGTTGTCAGGTCAAACCTCAGGGTTAGGCTTGGAGATGTGGTTTTCGTCCACGAATGCCCTGATGTAAAATATGGGAGCAGAGTTCACATACTACCCATTGATGACACCATTGAAGGGATTACTGGAAATCTTTTCGATGCTTATCTACAGCCTTATTTCTCTGACGCATATCGTCCGGTTAGGAAGGGTGACCTTTTTCTTGTTAGGGGAGGAATGAGGAGCGTCGAATTCAAGGTCATTGAAACTGACCCTCCTGAGTACTGTATTGTTGCTCCTGATACTGAGATCTTTTTGGAGGGAGAGCCTGTGAGGCGGGAGGATGAGGAGCGGCTGGATGAGGTCGGTTATGATGATGTTGGAGGAGTTCGTAAACAGATGGCTCAAATTCGTGAACTTGTGGAGTTGCCTTTGAGGCATCCACAGCTCTTTAAATCTATTGGCGTGAAGCCCCCCAAGGGAATTCTGCTTTACGGTCCTCCAGGAACTGGAAAGACCTTGATAGCCAGAGCTGTGGCTAACGAAACTGGTGCTTTCTTCCTCTGTATTAATGGACCCGAAATAATGTCAAAGATGGCAGGAGAAAGCGAAGGCAATCTTAGAAAAGCATTTGAGGAAGCTGAGACGAATGCTCCATCAATTATCTTTCTTGATGAAATAGATTCCATTGCTCCTAAGCGAGAGAAGACGGGGGGAGAAGTTGAGAGAAGAATTGTCTCGCAGCTCTTGACACTTATGGATGGGCTCAAATCCCGTGCCCATGTCATTGTTATTGGTGCTACTAACCGCCCAAATAGCATTGATCCTGCTTTGAGACGGTTTGGAAGATTTGATAGAGAAATAGACATCGGTGTTCCAGATGAAGTTGGACGGCTGGAAGTTCTTCATATTCATACCAAGAACATGAAGCTCGCTGAAGACGTGGATTTGGAAAAGATTTCCAAGAATACTCATGGTTTTGTTGGTGCTGACTTAGCAGCTTTGTGCACTGAGGCTGCGCTACAGTGCATCAGGGAGAAGATGGATGTGATTGACCTAGAAGATGAGACTATTGATGCAGAAATACTCAACTCAATGGCTGTAACGAATGACCACTTGCAGAGTGCACTTGGGACAATAAATCCCTCTGCTCTGCGTGAAACACTGGTGGAAGTTCCGAATGTCAGCTGGGACGATGTTGGAGGCCTTGAGAATGTGAAGCAAGAGCTCCAAGAGACTGTTCAATATCCAGTGGAGCATCCTGAGAAGTTCGAGAAGTTTGGCATGTCTCCATCAAAGGGAGTTCTTTTCTACGGTCCACCAGGTTGTGGCAAAACTTTGCTGGCGAAGGCCATTGCCAATGAGTGTCAAGCCAACTTCATAAGCATCAAGGGACCTGAATTGCTTAGCATGTGGTTTGGAGAGGCTGAGGCCAACGTCAGAGATTTATTTGACAAGGCTCGCCAATCTGCACCATGTGTGCTCTTCTTTGATGAACTGGATTCAATAGCCACTCAGAGAGGTAGTAGTGTAGGAGATGCTGGAGGTGCTGCTGATAGAGTTTTGAATCAACTTCTGACTGAGATGGACGGAATGAATGCAAAGAAAACTGTTTTCATCATTGGTGCGACAAACAGGCCTGATATTATTGACCCTGCACTTCTGCGGCCTGGCCGTCTTGATCAACTAATCTATATCCCTCTCCCTGATGAAGGTTCCAGACATCAAATTTTCAAGGCATGCCTTAGGAAATCTCCTGTTTCTCATCATGTACACTTGAGGGAACTTGCCAAGCACACTGAAGGATTCAGCGGCGCTGATATTACAGAAATATGTCAACGTGCATGCAAATATGCTATCAGACAGGATATCGAGACAGATATTGAGAGAAAGATGAGAGGAGATAATCCTGAGGCCATGGAAGATGATGGTTCGTATGAAATTTCTGAAATTAAGGCTGCCCACTTTGAGGAATCAATGAAGTTCGCTCGTAGGAGTGTTAGTGATGCTGACATACGTAAGTATGAAGCATTTGCCCATACATTGCAGCAGTCTAGAGGAATTGGTGCAGAATTCCGATTCTCTGCGACCAGTGCAGGAGCTGCAGGATCTGACCCTTTCTCAACATCCGCCACTGGGCCTGATGAAGAAGCTCTGTACAATTAGGACGTCTTTACTGATTGATTACTCTGCAATGTTTAACGTCTACGTACTTTACTGTATTCTTTTTTTTTTCCTCCAGCTTTGCCTTGTAAAATGGGTTTCAAAAGATGCTTATTATTCAGCTTATATTATTGTTCATTAAGTGCTTATTACTCTGCAATCTTTTTTCCCAGTTTTACTTATTGCCGCAGTAATATCTCTCGAGGCTGCTGATGAATGTTGTTGATGTTGCTAGGTTATAATGGATATATGCATGCTTTATAAAACAGAATTAAAATTGTCAAGTACTTTGTTTGATACCTTCTTGCACAGCAGGTTGCTCAAAAGATTTTCATCTCCTTGCAATGCTCATCCAAGGCAGCTAAACATTGGTAAAATTATGACTTGGGTGCATAGGGAAGAGTAATAAGACAAGTCTACAATGACTTTACAGAAACCATTTATTTTATCCAAGCTGTACATTCCTATAAGTGATGATTTATCAAAAAGGCATTGGGGAAATGAGGTATCAAGTGTGATATCCAAACTTACATTATTGGAATTGCAGTAAAATTTGTCCATAGCTCATCAAGTGTATCAGTGAAATAGAGAATAAAATATGCAAGATTGTCAGTGTTGTTTTTCTTTACACTGAGAATTTAGGAATAAATTGACACTACTAGTTGGCTGTATTTGCTTAAAGAAATCAATCTTCTTTGTCTTCTCTTTGAGCTAGCAATCTAGATTTTGATCCTGTTTCTTTTACAAGTCATTCTAACCAAAATTGACAAAAGATTCTTCACACGGTTTTACTAGCATAATTCTGTTTTATGGGAGGTCATAGGTGAGAGCTAAGTCTGTTTGACATTCTCCTCTCCTCACTTGACTACCTAGTGTCTAACCAACTACCTTTAGGATAGTTGGCCATCAGGAAGAGTCTTAAAACTCTTCTTGGATATAGGTCAAGGGATCGAATTACTTGACTTGCATTCATCTCTAAGATTTTCTAAAAATTTCACTAGTGGATATAAAGGCATTTGTTTGGTCCGATGATAGTTCAGTCCTATTTGAGTTCTCCCTTTGATCTATTTGAACTCACTCCCTCTCCCTTAGTATAAAGTAAAAATATGAGTAAAATAGAAAAGTTATCGTGTCGACCAAAAAAAAAAAAGACTACCTAGCATCTATCGAGGGCACAATAATTGGTACAACAGAGGTGTTTTCTGAAATTTTTTTTTATTGTTACTTTTGCATTGGTCTAGCATTTGCTTGGTTTGTAGTCATGTACAAAGCCTGCTGTGTTCAGAAAACATACCATACGGGCTGCTGAGTTTCAAAGTCTAAAGGAACATTGGTCTTCCCTGATCCAATTGCTATGAACATGATTTTTCAGTCAATTCAAATGGTAAATAGAAACTTGATTTGTTCTTTTTTGGTTTAACTACAAAAAAAAAGTCTACAAAAAGAAAAAAAAATTTTGGTTGGATTAATCTTTCCTACACTGTTAGTGTATACACTGACGGAATTAGATGAATGTCACATCATCTGAATTTGAATTTAAACATCAAATTTTGTATATATGGCATGCATCTAGACCCGCTAGTGTATACACTGTTAGTGTATAAAAGATTTACTTTTTTTTTTTGGTTACCTCACACTCCTTTCCATATTTTCCCCACGCTCTCAATACAAGAACGCATTAAAAGAACCTTTTCCACCTCTAATTGTCAAGTCCAAAATTCTATGAATTTGATAACGAAAGGAATTTTAAGAACTTTTCTTGACCACTAAACCAACCCCACTTTATTGGGCAGCACTGGAACAACTTGATTTTTTTTTTTTTTTTTATCAGAGATGAATTATGAGCACTGGAACAACAATTTCCATTCAGCAATGAAGCCGGACTCTAGTTTTTGTTTGACTTTGACATTACAATGCTTGTCTAATCGGCCTGGCAGCTTCTTGACTCCCTATTGGTGTAAAATATAAAACTTGCAACCTTTGATACAACTTTCAAATAGAATTTGAGTACGTGAAATTGATTGAAAATTAAATTTTGGACCTTATGTTTTTACCCAAAATTTAATAATTAAACAAATATAATACGGGTATCCTAAAATGCATCTTGCACAACTTGGCCGATTTGTATAGTTTACCAAAATTCGAATTGTTCATTATATATAGAAAATGAGGGGCAAACAAGGTTTGTCTCTACTCTACATAATAAAATTTGAAAAAAAAATAACGGAAGGGAATTGCAATTTCAAAAATTTTCTGGCTTTTGATAATTTCGTTTGTAATTATTAACATTATTAACTCTTACCAATTCCTTACAAATAAATAGTCTAATTTAAGATGATAAATCATATTAATTTACAATTTGACCAATAAACTATACTTTTTTTTTCTGACGAAGTAGGTGTCCGGGTCAATCCTTACGGGACTCGACTAATCCCACTCCGGTCCCGATGGAGAGGTCCCATCCCCCGAACGCATTAACAGCGGGACTTGAACCCTGGTTGCCAGAAAGGTCGTCATATCCTATAAAAGGGAAGGATATAGGACTGTTCGATCTATCCCGTGGGCGACCAATAAACTATACAATTTAGCGAGAGAAAATGGAATTCCATACATTGGCGTTGAAGGGTTCTTTGACCGAATAAAGAATCAAACCAAAGGCCATCAAAAGTTAGGGCTAGTCATGACTCAAGTCCAAGGTTGGCCCAGGAAACTTTCGGCTTGAAATTCACTGACCCAAAATGATTAATCCAAGTTATTCTATAGCCATTCAACTCAAGCTCTTAAACCCATCCCATTCCCTTCCACTTCGGATGCGGGATACTACAGCGCTAATTACCAACTTCATCTTTGAACATTTTTTACTAAAGCTGATTTAGTTCCTAGACTTAAGTTCCGGCCAATATTGGTTCTTAAACAAAATTTTTTAGTCTAATTAACTCTCTTTACAGTGGCACCACCATTTAAAATCTACTAATAGGGATGGGCGCGGGTCGGATACCCGTCTCATTCACCATTTGGCTGACCCGACCCGCACCTTACGGGTCAGCCATTTTCTTATCCTTATCCGCCCCAAATATCAGCGGGTACCCGTCCCGCCCCGTTTATCATTTAATTTTTTTAAAAAAAAATGATTTATACCAATTTAATTTTATATTTTACACATTCATCTAAGATTTAATAATTTTTTTTAAAAAAAAAAGGTTTCCCACCAAGAAAGAAGAATATGAAGAGAATATAAGATAAAGGAAAAAAATTAAAAGAATTCAAAATCAATAAAAGTTTGAAATAAGTAGCACAATTTTTAATATATATGTTCCACATTAATTAAATTTTTTTCTATAAAATATAAGATCATGGCCTTTACAAATGAATTTTGTAAATAAACTATAGTCTCTCATATTTGTAATGCAATTTGTTCAATAAAATTACTTATTTAGTTCTAACTTATTATTTTATAGTGTGTGTATAAAAATAAAAAATATATATATGCGGGGCGGATCAGGTACCCACGGGTTTTTAATTATGTGACCTTAACCCGCCCCGCATCTTAGCAGATACCTGACTCTCTTTTGACCAGATCAAATAATAAAAATCGAATATCCTAATTTTCGGATCAGATCGAATCGGATATGACGGATTTTCGGGTTAGCGGATAATTTTGCCCACTCATATCTACTAGACTGCTAATTTATCTGCAAAGTAGAGATATTTTGGGAACCTCATTTATGGGGCTCCGGCTATTATTAAACAAGTAAATCGAAAATAATGGGTATGCATGAATTGGATATATTTTAAATGCTGTTTTTGAAACTTTTGGAGTATTTTTAAAAACTTTTAATTTAGGTTTTACCCTTTCCAACATCTGCCCTCCCTACCAGCCTTTTCTCCTTTCTCTATATCTCCTCTCACCTTTCCAAATCCCACCACCGTGTTGCCCACCTCTCCAATCCAAACCCGCCACCCTTCCCACTCCACAGCCACCATCCTGTCGCCCTTTCCCCTCCCCTCTTCTTTGCCTTCATCGGATTGATATCAAAGTTTCCAAATTACCTTTTTTTGGTTGATAAAGTAGGAGCATAGCCGATTTTAGGTGGCGGTGCTATAATAAAGGGATTTAATTGGACTCGAAAATTAAGTTTAAGGATCATATTTGCTAAACCTAAAGTTTAGAGACAACATTGGCATTAGAAAAAATGTTTAAGGATGAAATTGGCTATTTTCCGTAAATCTTGTAAAAGTTACCGAAGATTTTTGGTAATTGAGTAGACTGATATTCTATTTCTACAGAGAGATTATTTGCTTTGTTTTACTTGGGTAACTCAGAAGTAAGGTCCAACCTCTTTCACTTCCAAGATTGTTTTTCTGTTAAGGAAGTGATGGACAGAAACAAGGCCACTTCTACATAAATTTATCAGCTTCCTTTTTTGTAACAGTATTGTTTCTTACCTTCCAATATATGGCTAACATATAAATCTACACCAATGTAGGCAGATTAAAGTATACTACATGGTTTCTTCCGGCGCCTCAAACCTTGACCTAATAGTCATGAATCAAGAATTAGCAATCAACCCGTCCATGTTTCAATTTTTTGCATCAATTCTTAGCAAACAGCCTTCTTGTTCTTCTTCTTGTTATTGTTACTGATTCCAGATTGTTTGCCGCCCAAAACTTCCCATCTTCTTGCGCTTTAATTTGCTATTAAATATCAATTATGGCCACAATGGTAGAGGCTGCTAGCATTCCATTACTAGAAATTCATGGGATTGAAAATTTCCAAGGAAGTTTCGAGTTGAATCAAAGAAGCTTTGGTGTATTGTTGGTCCTGCCATTTTCAGTCTTCTTGCTTCCTACACTATGTTTGTCGTCACCCTAGCCTCTGCTGGCCACCTTGGAAACATTGAACTCGCTGCGATTTCTCTGGCCGGTAATGTCATTCTTGCCCTCGATTTTTGATTCATGGTAATGGTAAACTTGGCCTCTGAACCTCCCACCCACCGCCCCCCCCCCCCCCCCGCTCCCACCAAAACCTTTTTTCCCGGTTTAACCAAGCATAATGTGGAAAAAATGTTACTAATGGGATTTCACGTGGTTTCTATCAAATTTTGAATAATTTGAACCAACAGCATGTCACGTATATATACATATATTGTGGATATAATTTTGTCACAAATTTCAGAAAGTGTGTATAAAAATCTTACTATGAATTTTTGTTTAGTAGCATGAGTGTTGAATGCGATGGTTAATTTGGACCATTTGAGTGTAAACTGATTTACAAGTCAAGTTTAGTAGTTAATATTCATCATTAAATCACCAATCTTTTTTAATATCGTCATCACTAATCGGTATTACAATTTTAACTTAAATATTATCATCTTGTTCTTTATAAGAATTTTTTTTTTTTTGCTTTTTTGTCATTCTAAAAAATAATATGTTTGTTGCATCTCAGCAAATAGGATTTATACTTGTAAAAGGAGATTGGCTTATTTATTTTTAAACATAATTCCTTGACATAGTGCAACAATTTGAGATACATCCCTGCTTGTTTTATATTAAGCTCTGAAGATAATAGATAAAAGAATGTAATTATTTAGACTAACAATTATGCACAATTTATACGCTCCTTTTTTTTTGGGTGGGGTGCTAAAGGAGGTACTTTAACTTCTTTATTAATTTGATATCATCCAATGCACATTATTTAACGTAACAAGCAATTTAACTTAACTATACACTGCTCATAACATAAACAATTTTCTCAGGACGAAAAGTTCATGATCTGTGAGTATGACTAACTTGAAATTTTTTTTCTAATATAAATAATTAGTCTCCATCCATAAGAAAAAAACACAATGTTCATGATCTGAGCTAAATTGTAGTTCTTTTACAATATTAAATAGTTAAGGGTTTAAGTTCCTGTCTAATGTTGTTTCTAACATGTTAATTAGTCCTTCTATCTACATATCACAAACATATAAAAATCGTCAACCATAATTAGTCCTTCTTTATTCGTTCGTTTTTTTAAAAAATTTTGTTTATTTATTCTACTTCTTCTGATGTATTTCCTGTTGGGAATGGCTAGTGCATTGAAACTCTATGCGGACAAGCGTTTGGGGCGAAAAACTATCTCATGTTAGGCATATATCTGCAGCGTTCTTGGGTAGTTCTTTTCTTGTGTTGTGTGGTTACATGATTGCCTTTGTATATCTTCACAACGCCGATTTTGAAGTTTTTGGGGCAGCCCCAAAATGTGGCTGAGCTCTCTGGGATTGTGTGTTTGTGTTTTATTCCGCTTCATTTCAGCTTCGCCTTTCAGTTTCCCCTCCAGAGGTTTCTGCAGAGCCAGCTGAAAAATAGTGTGATTGCCTGGGTGCAGTTTTTGGCTCTGATCCTGCAGTTGCTGTTGAATTGGTTAGTGGTGATCAAGCTTCAGCTTGGATTGGCAGGAATAGCCCTTGCTTTGAGCTTTTCTTGGTGGATTAATGCAGTGTTTGGTTTGCTTGGTTATAGTATTTCTGGTGCGTGCCATCATATACATGGACAGGCTTCTCTTTTGAAGCATTTTCGGGTCTCTGGCAATTTCTTCAACTTTCTGTTTCTTGTGGTGTAATGATATGGTAAGACTCAAATCTTTTGATTTTGTTTTAGATTACTTTTATTGTCTGGCCAAAAGTTGTGGAAGGAATGTTAGAAAAAATTATTTTATTTGGTATGATTTTGGGATTGTCACTTAGCAATATGCACATATTGATACTTTACTTACTATTTTTACTAGTGCTAAATACACACTAGATACGTGTGCAGTAGAGAACTGCATAGTATTTATAGCGAATGCATTTTATATAAAATTTTTATTGCTAAAACAAACTTATGTTTTAACTTTGTTCGTGAAATAATTGTGATATTGGTCAATATAATGTTTAGGACTGGTTGCATTGAAAAGTATGCTTAAATAGTTAAAGTAAACAATGCATATGGATCTTTATTTGGCCAGTTAAAGCAAAAATAATTTTTATAAAGATAAAAAATGAAAGTTTATAAAGTTGAAACAAATGTTTACACCAAACTCTCTCCTCATTATCACTGCCTTGTATGAAATTTTCAGTTTCTTACTCCGCCACTAGTTATAATTCTTATGATCCTCATTCTCATTTATCATTATTAAAGAAAAAAGGAATTTTGCAATTTTTTTTTCCTTACTTCAATTCGATTGTTGAATGGAACAGCTTGGAGAATTAGTATTTCCAAATACTAATACTAATTACAGGACATGTTGCCAGCATAGAAGTTGCTTTTGATGCTTTATCTATATGGTAAGGAAATTCCGCTAAGCTCTCACAAACTCATGTTTGCTAAATTCAATTCTTGGTAGCTGCATTTGCAACGAAACATGTTTATTGATACAAAATGTCACGGTCCCACCTCCACCTAAGGCGAACCAAAGGGTTTGGCGAGTCGCCTGTCCGGCTCTCGCCGGGATTCAGTCGTTCCTTAATCAAATCCAGAATAAATAGGGCAGCAATCCAAACTTAAAGCGGAACTTCTATACATTGCTATCTCAAAAGGAAGTACAGCCATCAAATGTACAAAGGTTCTCAGTTCACCATACAACCAGCCCGTGCCAAGCACTAGGGCGAGAACCATTACAAAAGAAACAAAATACCTAGACTAGGCTAGTCTATGCTCTCATCCTGCTCGCCGTCCCCTGTTAAGGAAAACAAAACTAAAGGGGTGAGCTAAAAGCTCAGTGAGGTTCCGAACAGATAATCAACAATCAATTCAATACATTAAATATGGAGTATCAATAATTCAAGAAACATTTACAATGGAAAGCAATAGTTACATTCATTAAAAGGATACAGGCTCACATTGAGCTATTCGTTCTTTCGTTCGTTCCCCTGACATTTCCCCTTATTCTTCCAATTATTTGAAAATTTTCTTTTTGAGAAATAAAACCCTCGTGCCTTTGTTCGTTCATTCATCGCTTTCCGGACATTGACCGGACTCCACCCATCCGGACGTTGACCGGACTCCACCCATCCGAACGTAGCCGGACTACAAGGTAATACTCGAGTATACCAAATTCACCCAGGGTCACCATATCGCCCGACCGAGTCCACTTCTGGCTCGAGTCGATCGGTAACGAAGGGTAGGGTCCAATTCAGCCAAAAGGCTTACATCATGCGCAACTAATGTTTCCATCATTAAATCATTGAAAATTTCACGTTTCATTAAGGTCGAGCGCGATAAAGTACACGCTCGCCAAGAAAACTCGATTTTAGAAATCCTTGAAAGCACTTAACACATTATCAAACAACAACAACAAGTCATGAAGTCAAGGAGAATATAACAAACAAGGAACACTCACCTAGTTATGCAAAATAACGTGCAAAATATCCTTCCGAATATTACCCTTAGTCACCAATGAAACCTAAGGTTGAACAAGAGAACATATTACAGTTTATCGAGCAAAACATTTAAGAGAAACAAAGAAATCCGACTAATTAGGAATAAAACGTGTAAAGATCACTTTCAAGTAAGAAGAGGGTTGTTTGAATCCAAGGATGAGAAATCATGTTTTAAAATGGAAAGCCGGTCATGGTATTGGCCAAACAAAAGTATTCAAGTTCAAATAGGAACCTAGCCCTCGAGCAAAAATTTGGGCAGCACGCCCTTTGTGTTTACCTAATTTTCCAGCCATTTAGGCTTCATTATTTTTCCTCAGCCAATCCCAAAGTCATATATATCATAAATGCAAGTCAATAGCCGTTCCATAGGCTCATAACATCATAAGAATAAGAATCAAAGTCGTAACAAGTGTGGAAATACAATCTAGCAAAAGACAGATTTGACGTGTGGTTGCGGAAATAACATATCCGAGGCTACGCTTATCGGATTGAGGCACAACTTATACCATTTCGAAACTAAGACACAGGGCTACAATGTTCATGAAAATCACTTAGTCCAGTTTCCAATGAAACCTAGCCAAATCCTCAATTTACAGAACCAAAATCTCACTCGTCGGCTATTTAACCGCTCTGCACTGGAATGGTCATATCTCAGGTTACCAAGGTTCGATTAAGGTGTTCTTGGTAGCATTCAAAAGCTAAGGCATAATGCTAAAACTTTCATGTTTTGGAAAAAAACTAAATCAGTACGGATCCTAGTGAATAAACTGGATAAACTGACCAAAACGGAACACTGGAAATTTCCTAAAACAGTGAGGGTATTTTGGTCTTTTCATGGGCTACCTTGCTCCGATTGAGCTGAAATTTTGTAGGCACCTATAAAATACCATTATATACAACTTTCATGTTTTATTCCAAACCCAATTCGGCCTCTAACATAGGGCAATAAAAACGGGCAAAACCTATTGACAATTTTCCAGAAATCTGAAATCTTTTGATTTCAATGATAACTTTCTTAATTTCTTACTCCACTTGCTACAAAAACCCCCTATATAACCTTGGATACAACATATATTTATCATACATCAAATTTAGGCAGAAATTTATTAAACCCTAACTCATGTAACAAAAGAAAAAATTACCCAAAACATGATAACAACCGTAATTCATCACAATCTTGAGATGCTAAGCTAATTTAAACAAGATTAAGAGTAAAAATTGGGGAAATCATCATCCTTACCTTGCTTAGTATCTACCAAAAGCAACCCTAGCCTTCCCCTTCAAAATTTCACCAATAGCTCACTCAATAAACACTCAAGGGTGCCTTTAATCGGTTTAGTTCCTTTGTTTCCTCACTTTGTGACTTGATTCAAGAAGAAATGGAGAAGCTTTTCTCTTGTTTTTGCTCTCTCTCTCTCTCACGGCTCTTCAGCAGAAATAATGAGGAAGAATGGTGCAATTTTGGAGATAAGAAGGTTGGACATTGTCTTGGTCAATGGCCTCTAATGGTGTGACACTTGTCACAACCCTTACCAAGTAAAATTTCCTTTTCTTTTCTTGTATTTTCAGTCTCTAATTTCGGTCAAACTTAGCTGGAATTTAGGAGATATTTTGCTCAAATATCAATAAGCTTGTATGGTAAGAAAGTGGTGGTCAAGTGGTGCGTTCAACCGGTAGTGCGTGGGACCCGCCGGTTCGCGCCGTTTTTCTTAAAAACACACGTACTAGGGTTTTTACTTCCTATTCACCAACCTTATCTCATTGCTCCTAATCACATATTATTTCTCACTTAAAAGTCACTTTTAATCACCAAGTTTGATCTTTGCTCCATACCGAAATTTCATCTGGCGAAAAATTGCGAAAACCCTAATTTTGCTCCAAACTTGAAACCGAAGCGTGAAACTCTATTTTTTAGGTTTATTTGCACTTCTGGCGAAAAGATTGGGTGGTAGGGCTTTAATAAATAATAATTTCCAAATAAAAGGGTATTTTTGAGAAAAAAAATACAAGAAATTTGCGAGTCCTCACACTCTCTCCCTCTTAAAAGAATTTCGACCTCGAAATTCATACATTCCGTCGCCTCGGAGGACCCCAAAACTCGGTGCTGATCTACGGCATAAACTTGTGTCGATACTTTTGTTCGATTTTCTCTTTCATGAGATTGTTTCAGTTTGGTTCCTTCCACTTGTTGAGTACTACCCTCTCGTGGCTGTTTCTTCGGGCAATTGCTAAGTTGATGATTGCTACTCCCACAAATCAAACATTTTCCCCTTTTCCGCCAGCAATCATTCTCAGTGTGATTTGCCTTTCCACAGTATCCACAGGCCAATCGAGGAGCTATTGTTGGATCTTCTCGAGAAATGTCTTTTGATCCGATCTGACTTCCTTTCATAGACCTTTCATCTAATACTCTTAATGTCCAAGGTGGGCGAGGTGAATGGTTCACTTTTTGCACTTTGAAGAGCATTGTCTTTTCTCTGGATTCCACAGGTGTGCTGTTGGATGTATCTCTTTTTCGCGTTTGACAGGCTTTTACTTGGGCTTTCACATCCTCAATTCTTTGGACCTTCTCAAGAGCCTCTGTAAACGTATTAACTTGAACTGCCGCTAATGCCTCTTGGATTTCCAAATTTAGTTCTTGTATAAATCGTCTTATTCTCCGTCGCTCCGTAACCACCAATTCGAAAGCAAATTTAGACAGTCTAGTAAATTTGGTCTCATATTCAACCACACTTAGAGTTCCCTGACGCAACCTAATAAATTCGTCCTCTCTCCTTTCTTGGACTAAAGGTGGGAGATACTTTTCGTTAAATTCCCTTACAAAGTTCATCCATGTTCATACCGTATGTTCTCTTTCCCACTTGGCTTTAATTACATTCCACCACGAGCGGGTTGGTCCTTCGAATTGAAATACAGCAAAATTTACTTGTCTTTGCTCCGTGTAATTCAAAGCCGCGAAGATATTAATCATTGCCTCCAACCACTGCTCAGCTATATCTGGATTAGGCCCTCCTTGAAATTTCGGAGGTAGAAACTTTTGGAACCTCTCAAGAGTCTTATCCTTTCCGATCTCAGGATTCCGGGGTTGATTCACTGGCATTTGACCTTGTTGATCTACCAGTCTTGCCAAGATATCCGTCATCTGTTGCATTGCCGTTGCCATTTGGTCTCCAGTCGCAGCTCTTGATCCTTGCTCTTACTCAGCTGACGTTTCCATTTCTCCTCTTGCTTCCGGGGTCCGCTCAGTTCCCCGGCCTCGACCACGTCCACGATTACGTCTCCCGTCCATAGATATGTTTTTCCTTCTCTCTTTTCTTTTCTTTTCCCCCAAAAAGGTAATTTAGTAATGAACACAGTAAGTCAACTATAGTAACAAATTCTAGCTTTTCAAATACACAAATAAATATATACGTACATAACACGCTCAAGAAGACGGATAAGCAAATACACAAATACATATCAAGTTGGTCAGATAATCAAGTACACACAGGTATACTGACGTCATGTAGTAACAATATACAGGTAAATCAAAAGGAAAAAGTGAAGTCATCCCAGTATCAGCCCGTCCGGTCTCTCACGTCACTTACTATCCAAACTAGATGTCCCTGACCTCTTGTGCTCCTTCTAGTCAGACAAAGCCTGTTCATGTTCCCAAAATGCAAATCTCAAGTACTTAGTAGCGCCGCAACTCTGGAGTACTCAGGCACGAGAATCCGAAATAAAATAATTCACATCTCGATCTGCAGTCTCAAGAGTAAACTATCTACAATCGAAATTCCTACCTGACATACCTATCTATGGTCCTCAGATACCATGAAAAACATTTAAGGCCTATAACATTCGCAATTCTTAGTCCATCATACTTATTCACCACTTAGTCCAGGATCACTCCGCGCAGAGACCACGCGAAGCAGCTATAGGTTTTATTCCTCAATCGCTTAACTTTCAAGTCAAATCGAATCCCACAGTCCGGCATCCTAAATTTCAAGTCTAGGATACACTACAGAGATCTAAAGACTAAGCTCTGATACCACCTGTCACGGCCCCACCTCCCCCTAAGGCGAACCAAAGGGTTTGGCGAGTCGCCTGCCCGGCTCTCGCCGGGACTCAGTCGTTCCTTAATCAAATCCAGAATAAATAGGGCAGCAATCCAAACTTAAAGCGGAACTTCTATACATTGCTATCTCAAAAGGAAGTACAACCATCAAATGTACAAAGGTTCTCACTTCACCATACAACCAGCCCGTGCCAAGCACTAGGGCGAGAACCATTACAAAAGAAACAAAATACCTAGACTAGGCTAGTCTATGCTCTCATCCTGCTCGCCGTCCCCTGTTAAGGAAAACAAAACTAAAGGGGTGAGCTAAAAGCTCAGTGAGGTTCCGAACAGATAATCAACAATCAATTCAATACATTAAATATGGAGTATCAATAATTCAAGAAACATTTACAATGGAAAGCAATAGTTACATTCATTAAAAGGATACAGGCTCACATTGAGCTATTCGTTCTTTCATTCGTTCCCCTGACATTTCCCCTTATTCTTCCAATTATTTGAAAATTTTCTTTTTGAGAAATAAAACCCTCGTGCCTTTGTTCGTTCATTCATCGCTTTCCGGACATTGACCGGACTCCACCCATCCGGACGTTGACCGGACTCCACCCATCCGAACGTAGCCGGACTACAAGGTAATACTCGAGTATACCAAATTCACCCAGGGTCACCATATCGCCCGACCGAGTCCACTTCTGGCTCGAGTCGATCGGTAACGAAGGGTAGGACCCAATTCAGCCAAAAGGCTTACATCATGCGCAACTAATGTTTCCATTATTAAATCATTGAAAATTTCACGTTTCATTAAGGTCGAGCGCGTTAAAGTACACGCTCGCCTAGAAAACTCGTTTTAGAAATCTTTGAAAGCACTTAACACATTATCAAACAACAACAACAAGTCATGAAGTCAAGGAGAATATAACAAACAAGGAACACTCACCTAGTTATGCAAAATAACGTGCAAAATATCCTTCCGGATATTACCCTTAGTCACCAATGAAACCTAAGGTTGAACAAGAGAACATATTACAGTTTATCGAGCAAAACATTTAAAAGAAACAAAGAAACCCGACTAATTAGAAATAAAACGTGTAAAGATCACTTTCAAGTAAGAAGAGGGTTGTTTGAACCCAAGGATGAGAAATCATGCTTTAAAATGGAAAGCCGGTCATGGTATTGGCCAAACAAAAGTATTCAAGTTCAAATAGGAACCTAGCCCTCGAGCAAAAATTTGGGCAGCACGCCCTTTGTGTTTACCTAATTTTCCAGCCATTTAGGCTTCATTATTTTTCCTCAGCTAATCCCAAAGTCATATATATCATAAATGCAAGTCAATAGCCGTTCCATAGGCTCATAACATCATAAGAATAAGAATCAAAGTCGTAACAAGTGTGGAAATACAATCTAGCAAAAGACAGATTTGACGTGTGGTTGCGGAAATAACATATCCGAGGCTACGCTTATCGGATTGAGGCACAACTTATATCATTTCGAAGCTAAGACACAGGGCTACAATGTTCATGAAAATCACTTAGTCCAGTTTCCAATGCAACCTAGTCAAATCCTCAATTTACAGAACCAAAATCTCACTCGTCGGCTATTTAACCGCTCTGCACTGGAATGGTCATATCTCAGGTTACCAAGGTCCGATTAAGGTGTTCTTGGTGGCATTCAAAAGCTAAGAGATAATACTAAAACTTTCATGTTTTGGAATAAAACTAAATCAATACGGATCCTAGTGAATAAACATGATAAATTGGATAAACTGACCAAAACGGAACACTGGAAATTTCCTAAAATAGTGAGAGTATTTTGGTCTTTTCATGGGCTACCTTACTCCTATTGAGCTGAAATTTTGTAGGTACCTATAAAATACCATTATCTACAACTTTCATGTTTTATTCCAAGCCCAATTCGGCCTCTAACATAGGGCAATAAAAATGAGCAGAACCTATTGACAATTTTCCAGAAATCTGAAATCTTTTAGTTTCAATGATAACTTTCTTAATTTCTTACTCCACTTGCTACAAAAACCCCCTATATAACCTTGGATACAACATATATTCATCATACATCAAGTTTAGGCAGAAATTTATTAAACCCTAACTCATGTAACAAAAGGAAAAATTACCCAAAACATGATAACAACCGTAATTCATCACAATCTTGAGATGCTAAGCTAATTTAAACAAGATTAAGAGTAAAAATTGGGGAAATCATCATCCTTACCTTGCTTAGTATCTACCAAGAGCAACCCTAGCCTTCCCCTTCAAAATTTCACCAATAGCTCACTCAATAAACACTCAAGGGTGCCTTTAATCGGTTTAGTTCCTTTGTTTCCTCACTTTGTGACTTGATTCAAGAAGAAATGGAGAAGCTTTTCTCTTGTTTTTGCTCTCTCTCTCTCACGGCTCTTCAGCAGAAATAATGAGGAAGAATGGTGCAATTTTGGGGATAAGAAGGTTGGACAATGTCTTGGTCAATAGCCTCTAATGGTGTGACACTTGTCACAACCCTTACCAAGTAAAATTTCCTTTTCTTTTCTTGTATTTTCAGCCTCTAATTTCGGTCAAACTTAGCTGGAATTTAGGAGATATTTTGCTCAAATATCAATAAGCTTGTATGGTAAGAAAGTGGTGGTCAAGTGGTGCGTTCAACCGGTAGTGCGCGGGACCCGCCGGTTCGCGCCGTTTTTCTTAAAAACACACGTACTAGGATTTTTACTTCCTATTCACCAACCTTATCTCATTGCTCCTAATCACATATTATTTCTCACTTAAAAGTCACTTTTAATCACTAAATTTGATTCTTGCTCCATACCGAAATTTCATCCGGCGAAAAATTGCGAAAACCCTAATTTTGCTCCAAACTTGAAACCGAAGCGTGAAACTCTACTTTCTAGGTTTATTTGCACTTCTGGTGAAAAGATTGGGTGGTAGGGCTTTAATAAATAATAATTTTCAAATAAAAGGGTATTTTTGAGAAAAAAAATACAAGAAATTTGCGAGTCCTCACACAAAATATGTTTAGGAACCATCATTTACATTGTTTTTAATCTCAATTTTCAGCATGAATATCAATGAGTGGGAGAGCATGATTCCAATTGGATTCTTCACAGGAACAGGGTACTCTTAATTGCCATTTTTTATTGGGATAATTTCAGAAACCTCCCTTGAGGTTTTTGACAATTTCACTCAGCTCCCCTTAGGTTTATATAATTACATTGATCTCCCTTGGTGCAACAAAATTTCTAGAATGTCCTTCATTTAATTAGTTGATTCATAAAGAAAAATACCATACCACTACAATCAGCAAAACATTCCCAATTGTCGTATAATCTGTAGTAGCCTCCTTTCACTTCTCTTTCTAATTCCTTTCCTTCATCCCATATTATGTATCACTAGATTCATAACCACCACCTAAACCACCGTGCTCACCACCATTCTCTCTCATTTCCAATGTCTATTCCAAATTTTGTCATCTCTTTTCTTCTTATCTTATTACTTGATTCCTTTCTTTCTTCACATTCTATAGCAAATATTAGCAAATGCTGATTCAATAGAGAGCAAAGAACAAAAAAAAGAATTTCTTCATTATCAAATTAAATAAGGAGAGGATGGCAAATATAAAGAATAAATTTGAAACCAATAGCTGAAAGTAAGAGGGACCGGATGATTGGTATATTGTTGTGTCTATTTATTCAAAAAAAATTTATTAGATATCCATAAAAAATTTAATAGATATCCATAACTGAATTTATTTCCGAAAAAAATGCAAAACAAAAATGAAAAATGCAACTTTCTATTTTTTATTTGCTACTATGAACAATGGTTTTTTTTAATGGAGATAGGATTAGTCCTAATTGAGGTTTATGGAGTAATAATGGGTTATTCTTTGGGTCATGGTGACATTGCTCCTAGTATCCATGTAGGTGGTGATGGGCTAGATTAGCTATTGCTAGTGGGTTGAGAAAGTTGCAGGCAAGCTTTTAGGTTTTTTTAAGTGGGGTTATATTTGAGTTCATAGTTTTTAGTAAAAGCCTTTGGGAAGCAAAATGATTCTAAAGCTGCAAATATTGTTAAAATCACTTGAAATGGACACTGAGTTATAAATAATAGTTTGCTCGATTGGCTTGGTATGGTGGCATGTTTGTGGTGGTTTTAAAAAAAGAAAATGTACGTGATTAAACTAACTTTTTCTCTATGTTGTTATGTCAATAAGGGTATATTAGGATTTTTGAAGAGAAATGTAGTATATTGGGTCTATATAGTTACCTAAACAGTAAAAGTAGGGGGGGTAAGTGTAATTTTAAAACTTAAGGGGAGGTGACTGCAATTGTTATAAACCTCAGGAGAGATTTGTGAAATTATCCCTTTTTTATTTTGTTTTTGTGATTTTTGATCCACCAAATAAAAGCTACAAATCAATAGAATAATTTTTTTTTTCAATTTTGGTTTGCACAGAGTTAGAGTTGCAAATGATCTAGGAGCAGGCAATGGAAAAAAGCCAAGTTTGCTACTATAGTAGCAGTGACAGAATCAATAGTAGTTGGTCAATTTTTCTGGTTACTAATAGGATTATTCCACAATGAAATGGCATTAATATTCAGAACCGGCAATCCATTGCTGGAAGAAGTAAACAAGCTATCACTACTCCTGGCTTTCACAGTTCTCCTCAATAGTGTTCAACCAGTTCTTTCTGGTAAACTATATCATACTCATGGGAAAAAATGTCATCAGTTTCTTAATTTTAATCTGATCTTAATTTGTCAAAAATAAATAAAAATAAATTTCTTGTAACCATACAGGAGTTGCTGTTGGATCTGGATGGCAATCACACGTGGCATACACAAATTTGGGTTGCTATTATTTGGTTGGAGTACCACTTGGAGTATTGATGGGTTGGTTCTCAAGCAAGGAGTAATGGTAATTTTTCTTGGGCAATATTACAATTTTTCTCATTTGAATGATGAACAATGAGTGAAGAATATAGAAAAAAAAACTTTGCTACTTAAATGAACAGATTATCTTATTAAGTAAACCTTATATATGCTGATAGTATACACTACCACCATTGGATCCATGACATATGTGCAAAAGTTAAATTTTATATTCAAATTTTGTATAGTTGTCATTTATATAATGTTGACAGTATATACACTGTCAGGGTACGAAATATTAAACCTATCTTATTTTATTGATACTTTTGTGTAGGGAATCTGGGTAGGAATCATTTTTGGTGGAACTGCAATTCAAACTGTAACATTGGCCATCATTACCATTAGATGCAACTGGGAAAAGAAGGTATGAATACTTTAATATTATTTAACAAATTCATCTCATAAATTTCCTCCAAGAAGAAAATAATTTGATTGATCTTTTACCTAAGTACCTTTATTATTGAATTTTCACAGGCAATCAAGGCAAGTCTGCATGTCCAGAAATGGGCAGATATGTGAGGACTTGCAAATTCCTTATATATTTCTTGAAAATTTCCTTTTATTTGAAAATTATTTGAAAAATGTTATTCTATACTATCTTACTAATCAATCACCCTAGAAAAATGCCAATGATCATAGGAAATTAGGGTTTTCCTTTTCGATTTCAAATCGAAGTGAAATAGGGTTTTTCGTGTATCCGTAGTGTAATTATCCGGTACGGAGCGAGGATCAAATTTGGTGCTTAAGAGTGACTTTTAGGTGAGAAATAATATGTGATTAGAAGCAATGATATAAAGTTAGTGAATAGAAAGAAAAAAACCCTAGTACGTGTGATTTAAGAAAATCGGCCCGAACCGACAGGTACCGTTTGTTACCGAGTGAGTACACCACTTGACCACCACTTTATTACCTTAATCTCCTTGTTTTAGTTGAGCTAATTAGCTCTTAATTAACCCTTAAGCCAGCCACCATTATTGACTAAGGAAAAGAGAGATATTTTGGTGGACATATTTGGGATTAAGCCATGTGTCACAAATCCAACCAAGGTCTTGACCAAGACCTTTGACCAAGACATTTTCCTTCCTTTTTATCTTTTTCTTAGCTCCATTTTCTTCCATTTTTCTTGAGCTTGGCCGAAATTTTAGGGGAGGGAAAAAACAAGAGAGAAACCTTCAACTCCAACTTCAACTTGTGCTTGAATCTTGAGTTCCAATCAAAGTTTGTACCAACTACTCCATAAAACTTGCTCACTAAGAAGATTTAAAGGCTTTGGTGGAGTGATTTTGGAGAGGAAAACTCTACGCTACCATCTTTATTGAGGTATTGGCTGTCCCTTATCTTTGGTGCTTTTATTCTTGCTCAAGTTGCTATACAACTCAAGTTTTGATTAAATTGGTAACTATACAAGTAGTTGTGATGATTTTGGGTGAATTAGTAAGGTAGGGTTTTGTGTTGTTCAGCCATGTTTCTTCTTGTGTGGATGGTATATAGTGTATACAAGCTTGTCCAGGAGGTTGAGGTGGTGAATCAAGCCAAAAATAAGAAGATTAGCATTGGAGTGCATGGATTTCTTAAAATTCCAGAAATGAAACTTATGACTGCTTGGTTCTGCTCGGTTCTGTTACCCATAGTTAGAGGCTGAATTGGCCTTAGCACAAAACATAAAAGTTGTAGATAATGATATTTTATAATATCCTGCAAAATTTCAGCTCAATTGGAGCAATGTAGCCTGTGAAAAGACTGAAATATCCTTGCTGCCCTGTTTCTATACGAACATACTACTCAGCTTCTGTAATTGGTTGTTTTGACCAGGAATACTACTGATTTGGCTGTAAATGTCTTCTTAAGACTTATAGCCTTGTATCTTAGCTTTCAAATGGCTTTGGAATCACTTGAATTGGAGTTGTAGGTGTTGAGATATGACTGAATAAGTCAGGACTGCCGTAGTACACTTTGACCTGGAAAATCTGGAGTTGTTTTGGTATATTTGACCTAGTTAGGGTGAGAACTTGACTGAGTGTCTTTATCAAAATTGTAACCCTCTGTCTTAGCTTCGAAATGGTATAAATTACATTCCATTCCGATAAGCGTAGCGTCGGATGTGTCCGTTACGCAAAACCCGTCAAATCTGTCTTTTGTTAAGTTTCATTTCCGCATTTGTTATTAGCTCGATTTCTATACTTGTATTGTTTTGAGCCTATGGAACGGCTACTGAAATGAATTTGTGTTGTGGGTAACCTTGGTTTGATTGAGAAAAAGAATGAAGCCATAAATGGCTGGAAATAAGAAAATACAAAGGGCGTGCTGCCCAAATTTTCGCTCGAGGGTTAAGTTTCTATTTGAACTTGTATATTTTTGTTTGGCAAATACTATAACCATTTTTCCATCTTAAAACATGATCCTTCTTAAATTAGAAACTCCAAATGTTTACTTACTCTTACCAAATAAAGACGAATGGTTTAGGGTTTTCTTGGGTATTTTTATCCTCCCTCTTTTTCATGAAGTCTATAATATCTACTTAAATATGAAATGATTTTGAAGCATATAAACGATTCCGAAAACAGTATTTCTTAGTCTATCTAGTTGGATTCCGACTTGTCTTTGGTTCAAGTGTTTACATTAGAAAATTTTATAATCCTTTTGAGTTTGGTTTTACATTTGGTCTACGAAACCCTAACTATTTTGTCTACGGGTCTAAATGTCCTCGTTTCACTTTAAATACCTAATTGTTTGTGTTAGATGAACTGAAATATTCTGTCTCGTTAACTTTAGGTTTTCTCGGTGACTAAGGATAATATCCGGAAAGATATTTTGCAAATTGTTTTGCATACATAGATGAGTGTTCCTTGTTTGCTATATTATTCTTGACTCCATGACTTGTGTTATTGTTTGATAACGTGTTTAGTACTTGCAATGATTTTCAAAACAAGTTTTCTGGGCGAGTGTGTACTTCATCGCACTCGACCTAAATACGTATGAACTTTTCAATGATTTAATGATTGAACGAACGATTAGTTGTGCATGAATGTAAGCCTTCTGGCTGAATTGAGCCCTGCCCTTCGTTACCGATCGACTCGAGCTAGAAGCGGACTCGGTCGGGCGATATGGTGACGCTGGGTATGAACGTTGGTATACTCGAGTATTACCTTGTAGGTTGGTTGAGCCTGGCCAAAGGCCAGGAAAGGGGTGAATGAAACGAAAGAACGAACGAGGGTTTTACTTACAAAAATGCAATCTTCAAAAGAATGAAGGAATAAAGGGAAATGTCAGGAGAACGAACGAACGAACGAATTTACGGCTCCCAGTGAGCCCGTATCCTTTTAATGAATGTGTTACTATCGCTTTCCGTTGAAAATATTTCTTGAATTATTGATAGTCCATGTTTCATGTATTGAAATGATTCTTTGATTATGTGTTCGGAACCTCACTGAGTTTTTAGCTCACCCCTTTAGTTTTGTTTTCCTTAACAGGGGACGGCGAGCAGGATGAGAGCATAGACTAGCCTAGTCTAGTTCTTTTGTTTTTTTTATTTTTTTTTAATGGTTCTCGCCCCAGTGCTTGGCACGGGCCGGACGTACGAAGGATTGAGAACCTTTGTATATTCGATGTACATACTCTCTTTTGGGTTGGCAATGTATATAAGTTTCGCTTTAAGTTTTGGATCGTTGCTCTATTTATTCTTGTGATTTTATTCCGATTTCATTTAAAAGGATTGTAGTGAACGACTGAGTCCCGGCGAGAGTTGGGCAGGTGGCCCGCCGTACCCTTTGGTTCGCCTTAGGAGAAGGTGGGGCTGTCACAAGATATCAGTGCCAAAAGTTGATTTAACACCACAAAGAGTACCCAAAAATTAGATTCACTGGCTAAAGAACAGTAGTGAATTTGAAAGAAGCAAAAATGCAGCTCCACAAGGGATGCCAAGTGAGTAATTTTTACTGTACCAATTTGAGAAGTGAAAGAAACCCTTTGAGTCATCTATAGTAGAATTTTTTTTTTCATTATTTTTGGTGAATCCACAGTAAAAATTTTGTTGGGTGAAAAAAAAAGTAACTTGACGAAACTAGAATGCAAAAGCTTTTGCCATTATTTTTATCAGAAATCAAATGCATTACAAGTTCTTTTATATGGAATAGTTCAACCACAATTATACAGAGGTGTGAAAAAAATCTTCAACTAGTTGTGAGTATTTGTACTAGGGATAATTTTAGTAATTTCCCCTAAAATTTTTGGCAGTATCACTTAACCACCTTGAAGTTTTAAAAAATCACTTGCATCCCATATTTTTAAATTTTTGTAACATTTTCAACTCAATTCAAAACATGTGACTAAAATACTCATTTTAATAAAGAGAAGATAAATTCTTTCCGACATTGCACTTTTGTTGCCCTTTTATTTTACAAAATTGAAAGCATATTATTCGAAAGTAAACAAAAACAGAAAACATGAGCATGATGATGTAAGTTTGAAGAGAAAAAAAATAGCAACTGCAATCATAAACAAGATGCTTTTTTCAAGTACAAACACAAATAATAAAAGTCCACTCAAGATGTTTTCAAATTACATAAGATTTTTTTTCTTTAGGGATTTTCTTTCTTTTTTGGTAAATCCATAGGAAAAATTTTGTTGGTTTAAAAAAAAGTAGTAGATTGATGAAACTAAGAATACAAAAGATTACACAAAGGTGTGAAGAAATCCTAAAGTAGCTGTGCATATTTGTAGTTTAGTAGCTGTGCGTATTTATAGTTTTGTACTAGTTATAATTTCAGAAACTTCTCCTGAACAATATCATTTAATCCTTCTAAAGTTTAAAAAAATCACTCGTGTCCCTTATTTTTAAAGTTTTGTAACATTTTCGACCCAATTCAAAATATATGATTAAAATTATCATTTTAGGAAAGAGAAGATAAGTTCTTTCCAACATTGACCTTTTGTTACCTTACTATTTTGAAAAATTATAAACATATTAATCAAAAGTTGAAAGCAAAAACGAAAAGACATGAAGATGTAAGTCTAAAGGGAAAAAATCTAGCAGTTGCAATTATAAATAACACGCTTTTTTAAAGTGCAAACACAAATAATAAATGTTTGTGTAAGATGTTTTCAAATTACAAAAGAATTATTTTTTCTTTAAGAATTGTCTATTTGATGCTTTAAAGTTACATAATAGGGAATAGATGCAATGTTTTTCTATTTTTCCTTTTTCGCTATAAGGATGAAGCATGTTGCCAGAAAAAAAAATTAGGGAGATGAATGCCAAAAGTTCACTCATGTCCTCGTGCCCTTCAACTCAGGTCATGTCAATCAACACACACTTCCTGCAGCCAGAACTTCGTCATAGTATACTAGATGCAAAATGAAAAGAAGCACATAAAATTTGACAAATAATCTATTGCTAGACGTGGATAACAATTCTATCCAGATGCCACAAGAATCAATATCATTGAGAAAAGTGTCCAGGATTCTTTAACACCTGTAAAAGATATATATGTAGACAATGAAATTTTAATTAATTTTAAAAATTACCATTGGTCTATAAATCATTTTTATAGTTTATTTTTTTCAATTGAATATTGCCACATATCATGCACACTTGAAAGCTTGGCTATCGACAACTAATTATGTCTCTAAGCATGTCAAGTTGAGATGTTCCGACTAATTAAAATTGTTGAGATGTGTCTACCAATCAAATCATACCATGTCACACGTATCAATGACTTGGCAAAATTATAAATAAATATCTGAATAATTGTTTCTTTATTAAAGAGATAGCATTTAGAGTTATATAATTCATGTATATGTCTTGTATACTGCAATTGTTCGTCCAATTAAATCGTACCACGTCATATGTCTTTACAAGCTTGGTCAATTAAGGAAATATTTATTAATATTATTATTTTTATTAATAAATATAAAATAAAGAGATAATATTTAAAGTGGTACAGTCTTGATATGACTGCATATTTTGCAAGACAAGTAAAATGGCATACATGTTTTTAGATTCTACCCTATTCTATAGCTATAAATAGGGTATCTCTCCATCAAAATTCACACATGACATATCTCATACTCTCATATCTTCTTGATGCTCTAAGGCTGGGAAGGCTCTGCATTTTCAAGTTTTTCAAATCTTCCTCATATCAAGACTTGAATTTTCAAGTGTTGAAGTTCATCATAATTTTCAAATCTTCTATGTCAAGATTTGAAAGAATCAACGATCGATATAAGAGCAAGAAGGAATTGACGATCGATCCAAGAACAAGTTGCGAAAAACCTTAGATTAACGTTTAGCAAGAAGAATCGAAGGAAACTTTCTACAAATTATAGAAAATCTTGGAGATTGTAATTCATAAATTTTCTTAAAATCCATATAATTCATATTTGTCATATATTTTTCTTGTCTTGTAATTTTCTTGTAGACTTGAATTTTATTGCGTACAAATTTCTGGCACCCTCGATAGAACCATCTCTGCCTTCCATCTCCTTTCTTTGTATATCCAACCGCTTATATCAATCGATGGCTCTGAAGAACAACAAATTCATGACTACTCGTTCTAAGACTGTTGTTACCAAATCCGCTAATGAGGCTGCATATGATGTTTCAAATATTCATGCTGTCAGACTTGTGACAATAAGCATGACAAGAGTTTCCACCCAAAATAGTATGGAAGTTCTATCTGTATCAACTCCCGTCTTTGGTTCAACATCACCAAATGATCTTTTTTCCCACACTGGGGTCTATGGATGTTCTTTTGTTTCAATGGAGAAGACCTTTGCCATGTTTGAATTTGGATCTGGATCCAAACTTTCTAAGCATGAAGAATTCTAATCCTGCCATAATTGACTCCTACCTCTAACTATAGCACCGGCAACCGAAGTCGACCCAAGACAACCTCTTTGATGATTTAGAGGCTCAAGAGGCACCAACATCACCTGAAATTGCCCACCCCAACCATCAAATAGGAGATTGGGCCCATTCTCAAAGACCTGGCGAATGATGGCCTACCCCACCCAATGACTCCTAGGTAGGGATCAAGAACGAGGAAAGAGAGTGAACCTTTAGGAGTTCCGACTTTTGAGTTAGGAGCGAGTAGCTAAGAGTTCTAAGTCAATCAAAGCACCACCCTGTCAAGCCAGAAGCTGCAGGTTTGAGCCCCAGAGGGACCTGAATTCCTATCGGTATCATAGAATTACTAGGTACCATGAGGCAAACCCAGCCTAAAAAGGACATCAGCAGCGAATTGATCCATAATATGAGTATTAGAAAAAAGATTTGTATCCGAAGGCTTTTGTTTATGTGCCTGAAATGGCTCTAGATTTCACAGGTCTTTGCAGCCTGACATATTTTTCAATCCATGGCAACCTCCTACCGTAGGAAGGGAGTGGTGGCTCCATGCGAAGGGACCAGGCCGACAGGTCGGGCATACGAGGACTATCAGAATGGGTGTATTACTAGATGAAATTGCTCAATCAAAACTCCTTGAAAATTCTGCAACATCTTCTACTTTTTCCATAATGCCTACAATGATGACAAACACTGCAAGTTTAGAAGAGTAAATCATGAACACGTCCAAGATGATTGAAATGATGATGAAGCACATCAAAGACCAAGATGCGCTTATCACTCGACCTCTCAACCAAAAAGATTGTGCTCCTAAAGGAAGTCACATGAATTCCAAGAAAGAACAAGAATATGAGACTTCCTCATCCAAAGGCAAAGATAAAATAAAGGAAGTATACATCACTGCTAGAGGAACAATTCCAATAGAACAACTAAAGAAGTTTGCTGAGGATGTGATCAAAGTCAAAAAAGAGAGTGGCTCCAGGGCAAGTTCCCCTTATTCCAAGCCTTATGCTACAAGGATTGACAACCTTGTGATCCTTACTGGATATCAGCAGCCTAAATTTCAACAATTTTATGGGAAAAGCAATCCAAAACAACATGTAGTCCATTTCATCGAAACTTGCAACAATGTTGGAACATATGGGGACCTCTTAATCAAATAATTTGTCCGATCATTAAAAGGCAGTGCATTTGATTGGTATACTGACCTTGAACTTGAATCCATTAATAGTTGGGAGTAATTTGACCAAGAGTTTCTCAATCGCTTCTATAGCACTTGGAGAACTGTTAGCATATTGGAGTTAACTAATACCCCCGCCAATGAAAGAATAAACCTGTTGTCAACTATATCGATAGTTGGAAAAGTTTGATTCGGAAATGTAAAGGCAGACTTTTTGAAACTTCTACAATAGAAATGTGCATCTGAGGAAAGTATTGGAGTTTAAACTACATTTTACAAGGTATTCTCCAAGTATTTTTAAAGAGTTAGCTATTCGAACTCATGATATGGAATTGAATATCGTAGCTAATGCAACTGATGATCCTTCTATTTAAGTTCCCCATTTTCAACCATCTCGACAAAGCAACTAGAAGCAAGAGAATAAGAAAGGAGGTAAGTCGCATCTGAAACTTAATACTAAGGAGTCTATGGCAATGAATTCGACACCTATGAAGATTGTTACAAAGGTGGAAAAACTAGATTTCTTCCAAAATAGATTAACAAAAAAGTCCACTCTAAAAGAAATACAAGAGAAAGAATACCCTCTCCTTGACTCTGATTTACAAGAAATATTTGATGATCTCTACTATGTAAAACTCATTGAACTTCCTGAGATGAAATGCCCTGAGGAATTTGGCTGAGTCAACATCCAAATTATTGGTATTATCATCGTTTTGTTGGTTATCCTCTTACAAAATATTTTATTTTTATAGACAAAATCATGAATTTAACCCATCAAGGTAAAATTCTTCTTGAAAAAAATGAGGTGTCTGCAAATTGAAGCACAATAATGCTTGGTTCTTTGTACTATCCAGTAGGAGTTCCTCCTAGTCAATTTTTATCAAGCAATATTTCATTTGCGAAGGAAGGGATTGAAAAATCAATAAACCAAAATGATAATAAAAGATGGACCCTCGTTATTCGAAAAAAGAATCGTAAGTTGAAGGTGAAGAAAAGCACCTCTCCAGCAAAATTCAAAATTATGAAAAGACAAACTACGATGAAGAAATCGAAAAAGGCTATTAAAGTGCCAAGTCTTTTAAGAGATCTACCGCTCCAAAAAGTCTATCAACTCATGCCATTAAGACAATTCATACGTAAGGGATATTTAAGTGATGATAATGACTATGCATCTTGTAACGTTACCAAATTTGAAAATCTTTAAGTGGCACAAATGAATGTTGAACTAGAAGAAAAACTCAAAATCGTTGTTGAATGCGCAATAACTATCATCTTCGATAATAATGATCTTCTGCTTGGTTCCAAATCCCATAATCGCCCTTTATTTGTTAGTGGATATGTTTGAGAACAAAAAATAAATATAATACTTATCGATAGTGGATCTGCTGTCAACATCATGCCTTTACGTGCCATGAGAGAATTTGAGATTTCAAATGATAAGGTCTCTCAATGTCACCTCATGATTCAAGGGTTTAATTAAGGAAGTAAAGGGCAATAGGTCTCATAAGACTTGAATTGGTTATTAGTGAGATATCTTTAAATGCACTTTTTCATATTATTGACTCCAAAACTTTTTACAACATGCTTTTGGGGAGACCGTGAATTCACAAGAATAAAATTGTACCATCTACTCTACATTAATGTTTAAAATGTTCTCGTGATAGCATCATCAAGAAAGTTGTTACAAATAATAAGCTCTTTACTGAAGTCGAGGCACATTTTACTAATGCTAAATTTTATCTTCAACGTGAGGCAAGAATGAAAGAATTAGTGAAAGACAAAATTCAAAAATCCAAAACACCTATTTTGCATAATATTCCAAAATAAAAAAGAAAGGAAGATCAATCTCTTTTTGTGTGTTGTGACACATTTAAAGGATTAAATGTTTCACTTACCAAAATTGAGGCAAACAAAAATGAAAAAATTGTCCTTGAGGGATTCATTCGTCCAAAGGAGGAGCGTGCAGTAGAACATAATTCATTACCAACCTATAAAACTCGTGATACCAACTATAATTCATTACCTTAACAATCTATATAAACTCATGGATGGCTCCTGAAGAAGAAAAAAAAGTATGTTGATTTTCTACGTGAATTTAAGCATATCTTTGCTCAAAATTACTCAGAGATGCCTGATTTGGATCCAAGATTGTCATTCATCACTTGTTTGTCAAGAAAGATGCACGACCTATTAAATAAGCTCAAAAATGCTTTTGACCTGAATTGATTATTTTGATAGAAAATAATTCAAACAAATTGATCAAGATTGGATTCATACAAGAAGTGAAGTACCCAATGTGGATTTCAAATATCATTCATGTGAGGAAAAAAAATGGATAAATTTGAGTATGTGTAGATTTTCGTGATCTAAATGAAAATTGTTCAAAAGATGACTTTTTGCTCCCTATTACTGAATTGATGGTAGATGTTATAACTAGACATGAAGCATTGTCTTTTCTAAATGGATATTCTAATTATAATCAAATACGCATGACGTCAAAAGATGAAGAGCTTACAGTTTTCACACTCCTAAAAGAATCTATTGCTATAAAATGATGTCATTTGATTTAAAGAATGTTTGAACAACATGCCAAAGAACAATGCAAAGAATCTTCGATGACATGCTACATCGTAAAGTGGAATATTATGTTGATGATCTTGCAGTGAAGTCCAAGAAATGAAAAGACCGTATCCAAGACCTTCGAAGAGTTTTTCAACACTTTCGAAAATATTAACTAAAAATGAACCCTTTGAAATGTGCTTCTGGAGTTGTTTCTAGTAAATTTTTCGATTTTATTATCCATCAACGTGGGATCAAGGTTGATCAATCCCAAATTGATGCCATTATGAAGATGCCTAAACCACGTAATATCCATGAGTTGAATAGTCTTCAAGAAAAATTGGCTTATATTCAAAAATTTATTTCTAATTTGGCTGAACGATGTCAATCATTCAACCACTTAATGAAGAAAAGGGTATCCTTTGAATGAGATAAGGCATATACAAATACTTTCGTAAGTATTAAAACCTATCTCATGGGTCTTCCTATATTAGTAGCGTCAGTGGAGGCATTGCTTGCTCAAAAAAATTATGAGGCAAAGAAAACGTCTTTTACTACTTGAATCAAATGATGACATCAAATAAATTGAATTATTTTTCCATAGAGAAGTTGTGTCTGACACTCATATTCATTATTCAAAAGTTAAAATATTATTTTCAAGTACACACTATTCGACTCATATCCAAAACCAATTTAATCAAGTACGTCATGACATGACCTATATTGTCTGATCATTTAGCAAGGTGATATCTTCAACTTCAATAGTTTGAAATCGTCTATTACTTGCAAAAGTCGTCAATGGTCAAATATTGGCTAATTTTTTGGCTAATCATCCTATGCCCTCCATCTAGGATTTGATCGATGAATTTTCTAATGAAAACATGTTAATGGTTGAATCTTCATGGCCAATGTATTTTAATGGGACAGCCTATCGTGATGAGGTCAGGATTGGAATAGTTTTTTATACTTCTCAAGTAGAGGTCTTATCATACTCTTTCACATTGACATGTCGATACTCAAATAATATGGTCAAATATTAAGTATTGATTCTTGATTTTCATATGGTAATAGATATGAAGCAATTGCATCTTAAGGTTTGTAGCGACTCTAAACTAGTAGTGAATCAATTTCTTGAAATATATAAAATCAAAACACCTGAGTTGATTCCATATCATAACTATGCGAGACAACTCATAGACTATTTAAGTGATGTAACCATAAAACATGTCCCAAGGAGGTTCAATCAACAAATTGATTCATTGGCAAAATTAGTTTCTATGTTCACACTGCCTCCTCATCGAAATCAAATTTCAATATGTCAAAGTTGAGTTATACCTCCAATATTTGATAAAGAGAATAATGACGAGAAGGAGAATATTTACCATGTTTCTATCCTTGAAATTGAGAAGCAGGATTGGAGTTAATCAATCATTGATTATCTTAATTCTAAAAAATTACCAAAAAAACCAAAAGAATGGTAGATATACGTCGTCGAGCATCTTGTTTCATCTATTACAAGGAGGTTCTTTATCAAAAATCATTTAATGTAATATTTTTACGATATCTAAGAGAATATGAAGCCATGCAAGTAATGGAAGAAATTCACTCTGAAATATGTAGTGCTCACCAATTTGGCCCTAAACTACATTTTTGGATCAAGAGAATGAGATAATATTAGCCAATAATGGTAAATGATTGTATTGATTTTGCGACAAAATATCAAACCTGTCGATTTCATAGACCATTATACCCAACTATTGCTTCCTAGTTATTTGATGTTTGTGAATTGAACATAGTTGGGCCACTCCTAAAATCTTTTGGTGGACACATCTTCATCTTAATTGCAACAGATTACTTTTCAAAATTGGCTGAAACAGTTCCTTTGAGAGAGGTGAAGAAAGAAAATGCGGTAGATTTCATTTATTTTGATATAATTTATCGATATGGAGTTCTGCATTATATTATCCCCGATAATGGCAAGTATTTTAACAATGTTGCAATGAATAAATTTTATAAAAAATTTAACTATAAGCAATATAATTCTTCCATGTACTATAGTGCTACAAATGGATTTGTTGAAACATTTAACAAGATCATATGCAATTTATTAAAAATGATTATGGATAAATCGAAAAAAAACTGGTATCAATAAATTTGAGAGATTCTTTGGATATACAGAACTACTTTTCGAACTCCAACACAAGTTACTTCATATGCATTGGTCTATGGTATTGAAGCTATTTTTTCACTTGAACCACAAATGCCTTCATTAAGGATTGCAATTCAAGAAAGATTGAAAAAGGAAGATAATGTTTGCATTCATCTTGAGACGTTAGAAGAATTGATGAAAAGAGATTGGAAACTCAATAACGAATTGAATGCTATCAATCTTGTCTTTCAAAAGCATTCAACAAGCGTGTCTGACCTTGTTTTTTTCGATCTGGTGAATTAGTAATTGTTGTTCAAAAATCGATCATTCTCACTCATTGTGGACAAAAAAATTCATCCCCAAATTGGATGGCCCATGTGTTTTTCAGAAAATATATTCGAATGGCTCATATAAATTAGTTATTGAAGATAGACTAAGGGTTGGCTCCACCAATGACAAATATTTAAAAAAATATTATACTTAATATGAAGGCTTCATAATGCATGAGTAAAAACTGCATGCTGTTCTTGGTTTGCATGAACTAAAACTGTGAATAATAACTACCAATAGTGTAATACGTGGTTAAACTGTTAAAACACTCTATCAAATCTAAAGTGGTAAACAAATGATACTCCTGACCTGCATGAGGTTAAATTGTGAACGGTAGGAATTACGTGTTACTTGATTCCTTTTTAAGATACGTAGGTAGTTCTAAATTCAGTTACACCTCCCAAACAAAATCCTTTTTTCTTGTAAAAGTCTTTTTTCTTTCTTTAAAAATAAAATGTTAAATTTAAGTTTTTTAATTTTAAAAAACTGACAAGAACATAAAAAAAATTTCATTGCATGTCAAAAAAATGAAAAGAAAACTTATAAGGAAAAAAAGAGGAACATAAAAGGAAATCTAAATATCAAACATGTAATTTACTACAGCTATTTTGCATGCTTCAAGTACGGACTTCATATCTTCAAATTTCTTCGTTGCATTATCAATTGAAACACTAGCATTTTCAAGAGAAGAGAACTTATCATGCATTTGGGATACTTCACTCTGGATTTTTTTGAAATTTTTATACTTTTGGTGATAGTTAAGCTGATTTTCACACCTTACTTCTCTAAATCAATAAGATTCTTTTGAAGAATTTTCTTTCTATCTTCAATATATTGCAGTTTTTCTTCAAGATTTCTTCAAGATTCTACAAGTGACAAGCTAATTTTTCTTCTTTTATCTTGGCTCTCCCGAATTATGTAGCTGCTTTGAAAAGAAGTTTTGCATATATTTCTTTACTCATCTTTTCCCATGATAAAGATACTGAAGCATCATATATCTCTATCTTCGCGAACAATTATATCACAAATCTTTCAAAGGAAGACCATTTATAAGATATGTCCTTGTGATTTCTACAATAATTTTCTCCGCACATTCTTTTAAAGAAGAGATTTGCTCAATAGAAGTGTTCAGAATCTATTCAAGAAAGTTCATCCATAAATTTTGTAAGTATTTTCTCCGATGTGTTTGAATCAATTTCTGTCCATGAAATTTTGACACCAGCACTATATTATACTTCTTTCGAGTTTGATGTGAATTGGTCAACTCTTTCTTGTGCATTGATGAGGTAGATCCATTGGTAGTAAAAAGCTTTGGACTGGTAGCAATAGTTTTATGATCTTTATTAATTATTTCATCAACTTCAGTTTCAAGAGATGAATTGTTTCCAATTTCTTCTCGACATGTCTCAAGAAAAGTAGGTTGAAAATTAAAGAAAACATGTAAGAAAAAAAAATGACATGGGTTTGCACATTTGATCACCTCGAGTGGTGATACTTTGACCAAGGATGATGAAATGGACATTTCTTCTACAATTAAAAATTTTATCCTTTTCTTTGATTTATTTTAATGGTGATTCTGACTACTGCTCCCATTTGCTAATGAGTGGATTCCTTCTTGAGTTGATTTAGAAAATCTAATTTGAGTTGCCTTCTTATTAGTAACTTTTATAAACTTTTGATTGTTTAATACTTTAATTTCATCATTCCCTTCCCTAGAAGTTGTTAGGAATCCCTCATGCATCTTTTGTATTGAAATTGTCTATCTCACTTCTTTTGCTATCTCTTGCTGAGAAAAACCATCCATCAAGGTTATACCTTTTAAGCAGGCATCAATGAATTTTTCCTTCTTTCTATTGATACTTGAACAATTGGTAGTGATGTCCATTTCAGTTATCTTCGTTGATGTCATGCTTATCTCCTTTGCTTCACTATTGTCTTTACCCATTGGCTCATCAACGGAGACAGCCTTGAGCTTCTTTGATGATAATTATTTTCTATTTTTTTAAAAAAAAAATTTGACAGTGAGTTTCAGAGAACCTAAAGAGACATTATTCGATCACGATAACTAACAAGCATCATAGTCCTTTGTGATCAAGGGATAATTCCTTTGTATAGGTATAATTATTTTGGATTGTGTTTACGTGCAAACTGAAGAATCCTATAGTTGAATAGCTCTCTCAAAGTATGAACATGGGTTATCTCCTTCAAGTTGTTTGGTATGCCTTGACAAAAACCAAATTACCTACTAAATCTGCAAGGATTATAGCTCTCAACAATAAAGACATTGTTCATTCGAAAAGTCAAATAACAAAATCGCTGACTAATAAAGCAGTTAACAAACCTTGCTGATAAGAATCCACTATTTAATCAATACCATCTCTTCCTTCTCAATCCAATAATTTCTCGAGAGGGTCAAAGGGTTTACTTCTTTAAGCCTTTCCGCAGATTCTGATCTACAGTAGAATATTGTCATTTTCCCACCACTAAATCTTGTCATGCTAGCATAGTGGTAACTTACTTGATTATTTTCATAATACACATCAAAGTGTTGGCCAATCAAAACATGGACATAATGGATAGAAAAAATATCATCACATTCTCCTAGGTTAGGGGCATGAACAATCTCCCTCAACCCATGATATATACTCATAAGTACTGAAATTATGAGACAATTTTTTTCTAGTGGCCATTAAATATGCTATCTTAAAGACACTTGGGTGAATGCAGTTGACTTTCTTTCTTGGCAAGAGAAATTTGTAGATCCAACATGCATTGAACGTTGCAATATAAGTCTCTTTTCTCAATGATTCTTGAATATTCAAGGTATCAAAAGGAATATCATAACTTTTTGTATCTACAAGAAGATAGGATTCCACGCTCCCAAGAGGATTGTGCGTCAACTTAGGTTTTGATATCATTTTTCTTGCATTTGCCCTATCTGGAGGAACTCTGCATCTCGCCTCTCCTCTAAATCAAAAGTGGATTTAGTCCTTAATCTGCACTCATTGATCATCTATCCAAGGATGGTAATATGCCAAAAAGAGATGCCTGCAACTCTCAGGAAGAAATGTTTTCTTCTTTATCACGTTGAGAAGCTCTTTAGTTGATGGGACAATTTCTTCAAAAATGCTCTTTCAAGTGAAAAGCCACTAAGTTGATAAAAATGTCAAAGTGTGATGGATAGCTCCCTAATAGGCGTATGAAGCATGTTAATAAACCAAAATTTGAAGAAAGCCCGTAGGATGTTCTTGCAACGATCATATGAAAATTTAGATGCATGGACAGTTTCAAATATTCCGGCACGTGTGAGTGTCTCCTTATGTCTTTCAAGGATATCCTCGACCCATTCCCAATAATGAAAAGTGTAGCTCACCTTACCAAAGAAAATTGAAACAGCCTTCCATGTAGTTTTGCCAAGGTGGAACCTTAGGAATGGAATTGTGAATTTTCCTATCTCTAGATTTCTATTATAAAGTGATGAATTTAACACGACCACTTCCTTTTTCTTTGACGTGATGAAAAAAGTCGATGACACTACAACTTCTTTAGTCTACTTGCTGGTCCAATCTTCAAAATGAAAGGAACCTTCGAAAGGTAGAAAAGAGTCAGCAAAAATACCGATTGTTGGTTTGTTAACATATAATGACAAGCTCTTCGATTGAGATTTTCTTCGTTCATCCGTCAATGAAATATGTGGCATTGGTGTAGCATAGTCCTTAATTTGCATGGTTGCTGAAATTTTGTAAAAGAAAATATTAGACAATGAAAAGAATTTTTTTACCAAAAATAATAAAATAATATAAAAAAAATAGCAACTACAATTGGAGAGCAGCAATAATAACAAGAAAGAAATGTTGTTTGTAGCTTTTAGTGGGTGAATCTATAGTTCTAGCATCGCTTATTTATATTAATAGCATTATATAAAGTCCAAGAGGAATTCGAGAAGTTAAATTGCTTTAGGAGTTGAGTTTACAAGAGATTTATGAAATTGGTTTGAAAAATGATTGAGTTTACGGTGAATTGATTAATTAATCTGCAAGGGAAAAGGATTCTTGTTCGATTTCGAAAGTTGAGCATGCATGATCAAAGTTGATTGGGATTGAAAATATGAATTTGATATTGACTGCAATTTTGACTTTGAAAATTAAGTATGCATTTCATAAATCAATTGGAAATGGAATGTGACTAGTCATGTTGGAAGATTATATAAATCTGAATATGAAATGGATTGGAAGAAAATGTCGAATCTTGTCCGTTCAAATCTTGCTTCAATCTTCAACATTCACGAAAAAGATTTGAGGGGGTATTTATAGACACTAAAATTATAATTAATTTTAAAAATTACCATTGGTCTATAAATCATTTCTATGATTTATTTTTATCCAATTGAATATTGCCACATGTCATGTACACTTGAAAGTTTGGCTATTCGGCAGCTAATCATGTCTCTCCGCATGCCAAGTTGAGTTGTTTTGACCAATTAAAATTGTTGAGATGTCTCTGCCAATTAAATTATGTTATGTCACATATCTCGATGATTTGGCAAAATTATGAATAAATATTTAAATAAATATTTCTTTATTAAAGAGATAATATTTAGAATTATTTAATTCATGTATATGTCTTGTATATTGCAATGATTCGTCCAATTAAATTGTGCCACATCATATGTCTCTACAAATCTAACCAATCAAGAAAGTATTTATTAATATTATCTCTTTATTAATAAAGAGATAACATTTAAAGTGGTACAGTCCTGATATGACTATATATCTTACATGACAAATAAAGTGGCATACATGTCTTTAAATTCTATCATATTTTACAGTTATAAATAGGGGTCTCTCCATCAAAGTTCACACATAACATATCTCATATTCTTGTATCTTCTTGAAACTCTAAGACTGTGAAGGCTCTGCATCTTCAAGTTCTTCAAATCTTTCTCATATCAAGACTTGAATCTCCAAATATTCGAGTTCATCAAGTTCTTCAAATCTTTTATATCAAGTTTGAAGGAATCGACAATCGATCCAAGAACAAGTTGTGAAACCCTTGAATTAACGTTTAAAGAGAAGAATAGAAGGAAACTCTCTACAAATTAGAGAAAATGTTGGAGATTGTAACTCACATATTTTTCTTAAAATTTATATAATTCATATTTATCGTATATTTTTTCTTGTTTTATAATTTTCTTACAAACTTGAATTTTATCGCATACAATAGACTGAAGCAAAAAATTTAAAAAGAAAGTAATAACTACAAGAATCACCAAATCTCTACTCCAAAAAAAAAAAAAAAAGAAGTAAAGCTGCTGAAAAAAGTTATAAAGATCTAACTTTGAGTTTGATATAATTTCCGAGTCCTTCCGTTTCTTACTTCCTCAGTAAGGTTCAGAATTTCCTTAAAAAAATTACTGAGGCTACATGATTTTGACAAGTATATATTTCCCACTCATCAATAAGGAACAAATATTGTATATATTTTTCATGAATGAATCTCGATCTATAGAATTACGTTAAATTAGAAGAACAATCTCATAGTTTAAAAAATCACAATTAAATTGACTTCAAGTAAAAGTTTAATTAGTCTAAAACTAAGAGTACGAAGTAATTCTAGTTCTAACTAGTAGATTATTTTGGAATAGCGAATTACCCAAACCTACACAAAAATGGAGTAAAAGTTGCAAATCTCAAAAAGGTTTACAATCTTTTAGGGTTTCAGGTGATGATCAGTGTGGTGATTTGTTCAAAGGCAACATAGAGAAGAAGTTGGGCTCACAGATGATTGGGTGCAAAATTGCTATTTAATTTATGATTATTTTTTCCTTAATTTTAGCCAAATATTGCATTAATTGATAGATTCTACTTATATTTGGTTAATGGTAGTAATTATAGGAAAATGTGCAAAAAGTAATAAAATGGGCGATTTTCTAGCATGTCAAGAATTAATTTGGTTATGGCACGTCGGGACCTGCTTTCAAGTCTAGAAGATTCGGAATTTGCGCGTGGAGGTTTCCTAATTCGACTCAAACTCTAGATAGCCTTTGGTGGAAGATTTGGAAATAAGCTTTATTAATTATAGGAATTAATTAGGAAACAAGGACATTATTTTTTGTAATTCCTTTTTCATTTAGGAGTTCATTATTAAGTAGTATGCACGAATTAAGAAACAGAGGAGAATTGGGAAGCCGACATCCCGTTTGATAGTACTTAGGCCAGAAATAGAATTGCATCGAACTCTTTGACCTTAAAAAGATTAGTGGCCGCTTGTCTTTCGCGCCGGGGGGGGGGGGATCTTTTCTTTTCGGTAGTTTTTTTCTTTCATTGAACGTTTATGCGATTTCCTTCAATGGAATCGCGTGGATTATTTTGAATGGAAAGTAACTAATTTTCTTTTCTAACCAAGAAAGAATGAAGGATTTGGCTCATCTATATCTGTGAGATCTAATTATTTTTATTATTTGTTAGTATTCGTATGTTTTCTGACTTAATTTTTCATGAATATTTTGTTGTTTGAATATCAAAGGGCCCCGATATTTAAATCAATTTAACAAACTAATGCCAGTTAAGATAGTTAAATTCGTAATTATTTAATTGTTTTAAATTAGTGACGACTAATGTGATTGGTTTAATGTGAGGGAGACATATGATCTAGTTTAAATAAACCCCGATAGTGTGTTTATTGATTAGAATAGGACTTTTCTAGTTGCTAATGTAATCAAGAAATTAAATTTTATTGATTTAACTAAGGTTTTTTTTGTTAGAAAAGTAGTTAACGAGCGCACCATAACTATCGAGACAATAAGGAAAAGTTGGTTGTCATCGTTTGTTTGGCAACTATAACTTATTTATTAACGAATAGATGAAATAATTATTATATCTATAAGCAGTTGTATAAACCACTTCTGAAATGATATCCTTGGTTAGAACTTGTTTATTCTTGACTTGAATTTAATTTATTTTAATTTAATTATTTTTAGTCATGTTGATTATTTACTTTATTTTTAATTCTCCAAACCCCTCCAATTGGTTTTATTAGGAAAGAAACAAATTTTCTCCCTAATCCCTGTGGAAATTACCTTACTTACCATTATATTTGAATATTCTTATGAGTAGATTTTTATTATTGTATGGTTTCGACACCTGTCAATTTTTGGTACCGTTGCTTGGAATTGACATTGTTTAATTTTTTTTTGAGTTTATCTTATTATAGTTTGAGTTTTCTCTTTTTTTTACTAGTTTATGACTGCTAACCTTCAATATTTTGATGATAGATTGGATTTTATTCCTAGGAAAGTTAATGAGATTGGTGTTTTTTCTGATGATCAACATTTAGATATACTGAGCTTTCTTATAGAAAAATTAGCTGTTGTAGCATGTAAAATTTGTTATACTATCAATCATTCAACAGACATGTGCCCTAAATTTCAAGATTACCCGAATACCTCAATCAATACTTTTGGAGATTTTTCATCCCCATCTCAAACATGGTATGACTCTTATTCAAACGGGTATGATCAAGGATGGTAGGATAATCCAAATTTAATTATGCAATAGAGCCAATAGATTTTCAACAGCAAGAGTCTCAAGAATCATTATCTATGTCAGATATATCTCTTGAAAAAATGATGAAATTACTAACTGCTAACATATATCGATTTCAACACAAGACATAAATGAAAATTAGAAAGATAGAGAATGAAATGCGTTAATTTGTATCTATAATGAGCCAATTGCTTTATCCAATTTATGAAAAATTGCCCTCACAGATCAGTATCAATCTTAAGGAAGATGAAAGTGTAATTATCCTGATAAGTGATATGGAACTTCAAGATGAATAGAAAGTTGAAAAGGAAGAAATGAGACTCCAACTTGAAATCGCTCTAGTGAATGAATCCAGTGAACCATTTCCGAATGTGGTGACACCCCTTCCATTCTCTAACCAACATTCTCCTAACTCTTATTTTGTAATTTCTATTAGTGAAATTGAATTTGTTATACTAGAAATTTTTCAGTTTTATGGCAGGAATAAGTTAGGAGTTACTATGGCCAAATATCTTGAACTGGTAAGTATTCATGATGGAGGAGTGAGTGACGAATTTAGATCATTACTTGCTTGACATCATCTACCAGTCAATGGAAGAAAGTAACTCGTGTGCTTAAAGATTACTCTATTTTTTAGGGTTATCAGGATTACATAGAAGATAAAATATTGAAACGAGTTACAAGATTTTATTCTCCTCAAACAAACTTGACAATATCTAACCAAAAATATTAAAGAAAGGCATTTATTGGGAGGCAACCCAATTCAATCTTTTGTTCATTTTTATTATGTGTTTCATTATGTTTATCCTAAATTTTTCATAGTTGATATGCTTAATTTTTGTTTTTGATGTTTCAGGGTTAGAAGACTTCTCTCCGACAGGACATGCCCGCACCTTGAGGCACATGGTAAGGCGCAAATACCCAATTCCATCATCAGAAAACTATTGACTGGAAAGCCCATGTTTTGATTTCAAAAATTCTAGCAGACGACTAAACAATAAGATGTGCTCATGTCTTAAGTGCACATTGGAACTCAAAATTAACTCGCCATCCAAAGACTACTAAACAATAAGATGTGCTCATGTCTTAAGTGCACATTGGAACTCAAAATTAACTCGCCATCCAAAGACTACTGCCTAACACAATGTGCCCACATCTTGTTCCTACAAGGGGAAAGTAGAAAAAAAATGACAAGAAGATTTTTTTTTTCTTTCTTTCCTTTTCTCTTTCTTTTTCTTATTCGTTGGCTAACTTGGGGAACTACTCAACAAGACATCTCACCTGTGTGGCCAAGTTTATCAAATGGATAGTCGGTTAACCAATGTCGAGTTTCATATGTCTTTTGCTCCTCCTCGTAGCTGTTCACGACCCCTCTCCATCTTCAGGGAAGTTTTATTGTTCCTTTACTTTTCTTTTATTCTTTATTTCTTACATTGGGGACAATGTAAAATTTAGATATGGGAGAGTAGTATATTTGCGAGGACTCGCAAATTTATTGTATTTTTCTCAAAAATACCCTTTTATTTGAAAATTATTATTTATCAAAGCCCACTACCCAATTATTTCACATTAAGTGTAGATAAACCTAGAAAATAGGGTTTTACGCTTCGGTTTCAAGTTTGGAGCGAAATTAGGGTTTTCGCGATTTTTCGCCGGATGAATTTTCGGTACAGAGTAAGAATTAATTTGGGGATTAAAAGTGACTTTTAAGTGAGAAATAATATGTGACTAGTGGCAATGATATAAGGTTAGTGAATAGGAAGTAAAAACCCTAGTACGTGAGTTTTTAAGAAAAACAGCGCGAACCGGCGGGTCCCGCGCACTACCGATTGAACGCACTGCTTGACCACCATTTTTCCTTACCAAACAAATTTATTGAACTTGAGCAAAATATCTTCTCTCTTGGCAACAAGCTTGACCGAATGTGAGGCTAGGAAATAACAAGAGAAAGAGAAAAGAAAGAAAGGTGGTGGTGGCGACACTTGTCGCCACCTTAAGGCTTCTTGACCCAAGACAATTATCATCCATTTAAGCACCAAAATTCAGCATTTTACCCCTTATTTCTGCTGCTGCTGGCCGAGAGAGAGAAGAGGGAAAACACCAAAGGAAAACATTTCATTTCATCTTCAATCCAACAACTTAGGAAGAAATCAAACAAAATAAACCGATTAAACTTGTTCTTGAGTGACTAGTTAGTGAGTTGTGGTGAGTTTTTGAAGGAGAAAGCTTGGGCTACTCTTAGTGACCTCTAGTCAAGGTAAGAGAGCTTATCTCTCCAAGTTTTACTTTCAATCTTGTGAAATTAAGCTTAGCAACTTGATTTTGTGGTGGAATCATGGATGATTATCATGTTTTAGTAGTTTTCCCCTTTTTATTTCATGAACTAGGGTTTGGGGAAATTCTGCCCAATTTATTGTATGATACTTATATGTTGCAATTGAAGTGTTATAAGGTGTTGTGGTAGGGATTAGACCAAGAAATTAAGGAAAGTTGCACTAGAAACTCAAAATTCCAGAATCTGGAAAATTTCCCCAACTTTCTGTCCGAATTTATATCTGTTTGTTAGAGGTCGATTTGGCCTTAGGTCAAATAAGAAAAGTTGTAGAGAATGGCATTTTATAGGTGCCTACAAATTTTCACCTCAATCGGAGCAACGTAGGACGTGAAAAGTCCAAAATACCCTTACTGTTTTAAGTATTTCCTAAGCAGTCCGTGTGATCAGTTAAGTCCAGTTTATCCCATTTTTTGACTAGGATCCATTCTGATTTAGTGTTTTGCCAAAACATGAAATTTGTAGCATTCTGAATTAGCTTTCAAATGCCTCTAAGAACACCTGATTCGGACTTGTGTACTCTGAGTTATGTCCATTACAGTGTTCTGCGTTTAAACAGCCGACGAATTGGTTTCTGGTTTAGTAATTTGAGAATTTGACTAAGTTACATTAGGAACTGGACTAAGTGACCTTCATGAATGTTATAGCTCTGTGTCTTAGCTTCGAAACGGCATAGGTTTTGTCTCAATCCGATAAGCGTAGCTTCAGATATGTTATTTCCTCATTCGTACGTCAAATCTGTCTTGTGCTAAGTTGAATTTCTGCACTTGTTATTACTGTATTTCTTATTCTTATGATATTGTGAGCCTATGGAACGGCTCTTGACTTGAATTGCTTATGTGTCATGTTGGGTTGTGGTTGAGGAAAAATAATGAAGCCAAAATGGCTGGAAAATTAGGTAAACACAAAGGGCGTGCTGCCCAAATTTTCGCCCGAGAGCTAGGTTTCTATTTGAACTTGTATACTTTTGTTAGGCCAATACCATGACCGGTTTTCCATTTTAAAAACATGATTTTTCATCCTGGGGTTCAAACAACCCTCTTCTTACTTGAAAGTCATCTTTACACGTTTTACTCCTAATTAGTCGGGTTTCTTTGTTTCCCTTAAATGTTCTGCTCGATAAACTGTAATATATTCTCTTGTTCAACCTTAGGTTTCATTGGTGACTAAGGGTAATATCCGGAAGGATATTTTGCACGTTATTTTGCATATCTAGGTGAGTGTTCCTTATTTGACTTTATGGCTTGTTGTTATCATTTGCTAATGTGTTAATTGTTTTTAATGATTTTCAAAACGAGCTTTCTAGGCGAGTGTGTACTTTATCGCACTCGACCTAAATAACTGTGAAATTTTCAAGGATTTAATGATTGAAATGTTACTTGCGCATGAATGTAAGCCTGCTGGGTTGAACTGGCCATTGCCCCTTGTTACCGGTCGTCTCGAGCCAGAAGCGGACTCGGTCGGGCGATTAGGGACTTGGGTGAACGTTTGGTATACTCGAGTATTACCCTGTAGGTTGGTGGAGACTGGCCAACGGCCAGGACGGGGGTGAATGAATGAATGAACGAACGAACGAACGAACGAGGGTTTATTGATAAACGAAAAATGCATTTTCAAATGACTGGAGGAATAAGGGGAAATGTCAAGAGAACGAATGAACGAATGAACGAATTGCTCCTTGTGAGCCGTATCCTTTTAATGAATGTTACTATTGCTTTCCATTGTAAATGTTTCTTGAATTATTGATACTTCATGTTTAATGTATTGAATTGATTGTTTGATTATCTGGTTGGAACCTCACTGAGCTTTTAGCTCACCCCTTTAGTTTTGTTTTCCTTAACAGGGGACGGCGAGCAGGATGAGAGCATAGACTAGCTTAGTCTAGGTCTTTTGTTTCTTTTGTAATGGTTCTCGCCCTAGTGCTTGGCACTGGCTAGTTGTATGGTGAAGTGAGAACCTTTGTACATTTGATGGTTGTACTTCCTTTTGAGATAGCAATGTATATAAGTTCCCCTTTAAGTTTGGATTGCTGCCCTATTTATTCTTGTGATTTGTTCTGGATTTGATTAAAGAACGATTGAGTCCCGCCGAGAGTTGGGCAGGCGGCCCGCCGAACCCTCTGGTACGCCTAAGGGGGAGGTGGGGTCGTTACAATATTGAAAAAGTGTAAGTGTAAACATTTTCGTTGAAATTTTTTTGTTCGACTTTGTCAAATTTTATCCAAATTTTGTCATTTCTTGTACATTTTTGTGGTTATTCCAAATAAATGATGGCTAGATGTTTCAAAATTTTCTATTGCTAAGGTTTTATATGGTAATAGGTCAAGTATGACACGGTTAGGTCTAAAACTATCTCTCTGGTAAATATTTGAGATATTTTGACTTTTACAATTTTTGATTAACTTTTCTAGACATTGTAAATATTTGTCTGGCATTTTTTTCATGTAAATTGGTTCAACTGTTAATCTTAGTTCTCCATGTTTGGGAAATAAAGTAGGCTTGTGATCTTTAATTTTATTTTGTTGTTTATTTGTGAATAACATTTAGGTATACTCCGCTAGTTATTGTTGTCTAGTAACCGGAGGTTTTCACCGCACGTGTCGACTTTTCCGTCAAAAAGTGATGATAGTTATGAATATATGGTTCTAAAGTAATAAAAAGTTGAGTAATTGATTTCCTTCATTTAGTAGATGTTGGAGTTTGCATCAAAAGGTTTAATCGCTAAGAACTAAACTTTTTTTCCTGAAAAAAAAAAAAGAGCTCAAATATGGGGATATGTTAAGAAAAAAAGTTGTGAAAAAGAATGAATAATGCACATGAAAGTGAGAGTGTGTGAATACTAATATTAGCCTGTTGATCCATGAGTTTAATATTGAGATTTTATTTAATAGTTAAACCATTTGCTGACAAATGTTGGTTTAATATTTTATTTTCTTAAATTGATTATCTTGAAATTGGAAGAGTCCTGGGTTTTAAAAATTAATCGAAGAAATATTTCTTGAAACTTAACCACGAATACTTGACATGTGTTTTGATTGTGTCTTAACAATAGATGATTTGAATAATAGCCATTATTTGAGTTTGATTGTTTGATTTGTTGTTCTCATGCTTGAGAACAATTATGGTTTAGATGTGGGAAGAATTGATAGAGTGTAAAATTGCTATTTAATTTATGGTTATTTTTTCTTTGATTTTAACCAAATATTGCATTAATTGATAGATTCTACTTATATTTGATTAATGGTGTTAATTGTAGGAAAATATGCAAAAAGTGATAAAATGAATGATTTTCTAGCATGTCAAGAATTAATTTGGTGGTGGTACGTCGGGACCTGCTTTCAAGTCCAGAAGATTCAGAATTTGTGCGCGGAGGATTCCTAATTCGAGTCAAACTCTAGACAACCTTTGGTGGAAGATATGGAAATAATCTTTATTAATTATATGAATTAATTAGGAAACATGGACATTACCTTTTGTAATTTTCTTTTTCATTTAGGAGTTTATTATTATGTAGTATGCACGAAGTAGGAAGCAGAGGAGAATTGGGAAGCTGGCATCCTGTTTGATTAGTACTTTGGCCAAAAATAGAATTGCATCGGGACTCTTTGGCCTTAAAAAGAATAGCAACCTCTTGGCTTTCGGGGGGTTTTTTCTTTTCAGTAGTTTTTCTCCTTTCATTGAATGTTTATTAGATTTCCTTTAATGGAATCGCATGGGTTACTCTCAATGGAGAGTAACTAATTTTCTTTTCTAACCAAGAAATAATAAAGGATTTTGTTCATCTACATCTGTGAGATCTAATTATTTTTATTAATTTCTTTTATTCGTTAGTATTCATATATTTTCTGATTTAATTTCTCATGGATGTTTTGTGACAGCCCCACATCTCCCTAAGGCGAACCAAAGGATTCGACGAACCGCCGCCCAACTCTCGTCGGGACTCACTATAGTTCTCAAATAAATATGAAAAACATAAGACCACAAGAACAAGTGTAACAATAATTCCAAACTTAAAATATATACTTATATACATTTCTATTTCAAAAGGAATACAACTTAAATATACAAAGGTTTTCAATGCTTCATACATCCAACCCTTGCCAAACGTTAGGACAAGAACTATTACAAAAATTCAAAAGAACTAAACTAAACTAGTCTGTACAGATCTCTCGTCCTTGCTCGCATCCCTGTTAAGGAAAATAAAACTAACGGAATGAGTTAAAAACTCAGTGAGGTTCCAAACACATAATCAATTTAAACAAAGACATTAGTCATGTAATAACAAGTAATCTAGAAAATATTTACAATATAAAGCAATGATAACACATTCATTAAAAGAATACATGCTCACATGGAGCCTTTCATTCTTTCATTCACCTTTCATTTCCTTATTCCTCCAATTATTTTAGAATGCATTTTGTAAGTGAAAACCCCTTCATTGACACTGTCACTTATTCATTCATTTCATTCTTCCCCCTTCTGGACATTGGCCAGACTCCACCCGACAACGTGGTAATACTCGAGTATACCAAACTTTCACCCAACGTCACCAAATCATCCGACCGAGTCCGTTCTAGCTCGAGTCGACTGGCAACGAAGGGCAAATGCCCAATTCAACTAGAAAGCTTACATTCATACACAACTAACATTTAATCACTTAAACATTGAAAATTTCACATTTCATTTAGGTCGAATGTGAAAAAGTACACACTCATCTAGCAAAATTCATTTTTAGCAAACATTTATCATTTAATCAAATATCTACAACAAATCATATAGTTAATGGAAACCTAACAAACAAAGAACACTCATCTATTCAAGCAAAATAACGTCCAAAGTATCCTTCCGGATAATACCCTCAATCACCAAGGAACCCTAACTAAGGGAAAATATTATGGTTAAACCATCCAAAGTTTAAGTGAATCAAAGAAAATCCGAATAACTACTAGTACAAAGTATAAATATGGTTTTGGAAGTGAAAAGAGTACATTTAAACTAAAGGACATGAGTAAAATATTTGTAAAACTTATGCTCGCTAGTAAAACTTTGAAATCTCCATTTAAGTTAAAGTGACAAAGAAAACGTATTTCTATTAGTCGTAAATTTCATTTTTCCAAGAGTACAAGTTTCGGTCGAATTCTAACCTATATATCTCGATAAAAGAAAATGCAAATATTCTAGATAGTTCAAGTGGTATTCGTCCTCAAATCCTTACCTAGTTCTCGAGTGTAAATTTGGGCAGCACACCCGTTGTATTTACCTATTTTTCAACCATTTATGACTTCATTATTTTTCTCAATCAATCCCAAAATCACACATAGATAATCTCATTACAATAGCCGTTCAATAGGCTCAAAATCATCCAAGTACAACATAAGTATCATAATCCAATCGGAAATCAAGTTTTGAAGGCAAAAGACTAAATGGCAGATTCGACATCTTATAACATTTTGGTCACAACTAGAGTTACATTTATCGAATGGGTGTGAACTTTATACCGTTTCGAAACTAAAATAAAGGGGTACAACTTTCATGAAAACCACTCACTCTAGTTCATAATTGATCTAGGTCAAAAGTACAAATTACAGAACCAAAATATTATTGTCAATACGGTTGTCAGTACTAAATTCAAATGACAATAATTCAGGCTACACAATTCTGTTTGAGGTGTTTTCAGTGGCGTTGGAAAGCTGAAACATAAGGCTAAAAGTTTTATGTTTTGGCTAAAGGCTAATTTGATACAGATCAATGTGAAAAAATGCAGCCAAAATGAGGAAATGTCAAAACTGTCCACAAAACTATACCTATGGCAGCAAGGATAATTTTGTCATTTCACATGCTACAGTGCTCGGATTGAACTGAAATTTTATAGGAAACTATAAAACATCATTTTCTACAACTTTTATGTTTTAACCTGAATCCAATTCGGCCTTTAACATGAATGAATGAAACTGGTCAGAAGCAGGGCAGTTCATCATCAAAGCTAGAAATTTCATCAAACCTAACAATACCATGATAGCTATCATAAAAGTTATGTCTTTTTCCTTATAAAGCATCATCCATCAAGTAGATACAAAGACAAGTGGAAAAGATAAGGTGGCTATCAATTTTACCTCATAAATTTCACAAAACAATGCTGGAAAAAGCACAAGGCTGAAAATGAAATATTTTTCTCTTCTTCTCCTCCCAAATTTTGTCCATCATGGAATGCAAAGGAAGAAAATGGTGATTGACTTGAGTTGGATAAGTTTTAAACTTAATCTTGATCATGGGCTTGGTCAAAATTGGCTTGGTGCTTGACAAGTAGCACAAATCGAAGGGAAGTCTATCTAACTGTCTCTCTTAAGCACTCAAATATTTATTACTTCTCCAATCATTTCTTAACACCTTTTGTCACATAGTTTCTTTTGCACAAAACTCTTTCTAATCATTAAAATTTTACCGCACTAACCGCACTAGCGGGTCCCATGCCCAATATACACTACTAACGTCACATGAACTAACTTATATTAGAAAAATGTCTTAGGACTTAATTTCCTTACAAAAATAGTTAGAAAATTAATATAATAAATGAAAGTATAGAAAATATATGCACAGAATTAAAATAAGGGTTAGAAAATAAGAAAATATCGGGTTCTCACTGTTTTCCTTAACTCGCACGTACTGGGGTTTTTCACTTATAATTCACTAACTTATTTTTTTATTACTTTTAATGACATACTTTTTCTTGTGTAAAATTCACTCTTAACCACCAAATTTAGTACATACTCCGTACTGATTATTCACCCTACGAAAAGACGTAAAATCGTAATTTATGATAACAAGAAAACAAAAGAAAAAACCCTTGATTCTATGTTTGTTTGCACGTATTGTGAGGTGAATAAGTAGTATAGCTATTATAAGATAATAGATTTCAAATAAAAGGGAATTTAAAAAAATATATATGATGGATTTTACAACTCCATAGATTAAAATTAGGGTTTCGACTAAAATATGAAAAATTTAAAAAAACCTGTTAGTCACAAGTAAAACTAGGGTTTTGAGTACATATAGGGTTTCTAATCTTTAAAACAAAACAATGTTTTAAACAAAAATAAAATATAAAAACTGTAATATCCTCAAAGTTGGGGTATCACAATCTCCCCTTCTTAAAAGAATTTTGTCCTCAAAATTCATACATTTATTCGTAAATTCACATATTTATTCGTAAATAAGTATAAGCAAAATAAAATAGCTATAAGGTTCAATAAAATTATTTTCAAATCATAAAATGAAAATTGATAAAACACATTGAAAATAATATACTTTCTTTATATACATATCAAAGCAATTCACACATCTTAGGGGATATTAACTCTAGGTATTGTTCAGACACTATATTTAATCAAAACTTGACGAAGTATAACCAAGTACATACGCGTGAATAATTAAGGTCCCCAATTTCACTAATTTCTTCAATATATCCTAAGTCCAAACTATTCGCATCTCTCGTGCCTTGGCTTTCGCCATTTAAACTTACTCTCATATTATTCGAGATATCGACTTATCATAAAGATATCACTCTTTGGTATTCGGGTACAAGAATCCGAAAATATGATAATTCACCACTCGAGTTAGCTAGGTTCAAGAGGAAATCAACCACTTTTGATATTCCTATCCAACATACATATCAAAGGTCCCCAACAATAGACATTTATTCCACATTTAACAAGTCAATCCCCAAAGTCCGAGAATTCTCTCCCAGCACGAGCTCGATAAGAGTTCTGATACCATCTGTGATAGCTCCACCTCCCCCTAAGGCGAACCAAAGGGTTCGGTGGACTACCTGCCCAACGCCGGAACTCACTACAGTTCTCAAATAAATATGAAAAACATAAGACCACAATAACAAGTGTAACAATAATTTCAAACTTAAAACATATACTTATATACATTTCTATCTCAAAAGGAATAGAACTCAAATACACAAAGGTTCTCAATTCTTCATACATCCAACTCTTGCCAAGCGTTAGGGCAAGAAACATTACAAAAATTCAAAAGAACTAGACTAGATTAGTCTGTACAGATCTCTCATCCTTGCTCACATCCCCTGTTAAGGAAAACAAAACTAACGGAATGAGTTAAAAGTTCAGTGAGGTTCCAGACACATAATCAACATAAACAAGGACATTAGTCATGTAATAACAAGTAATCCAGAAAACATTTACAATATAAAGCAATGATAACATTTATTAAAAGGATACATGCTCACATGGAGCCTTTCGTTCTTTCATTCACTTTTCATTTTCTTATTCCTCCAATCATTTTAGTATGCATTTTATAAGTGAAAACCTCTCCATTGACATTATCACTCATTCATTCATTTCATTCTTCCCCCTTCTGGACATTGGCCAGACTCCACCCGATAACATGGTAATATTTGAGTATACCAAACTTTCACCCAGGGTCACCAAATCGTCCGACCGAGTCCGTTCTGGCTCGAGTCGACCGGCAACGAAGGGCAGGGGCCCAATTCAGCCAAAAGACTTACATTCATGCACAACTAATATTTAATCACTTAAACACTGAAAATTTCACATTTTATTTAGGTCGAGTGTGATAAAGTACACACTCGCCTAGTAAAATTCATTTTTAACAAATATTTATCATTTAATCAAATATCTACAACAAATCATATAGTTAATGGAAACCTAACAAACAAAGAACACTCACCTATTCAAGCAAAATAATGTCCAAAGTAGCCTTCCGGATAATACTCTCAATCACCAAGGAACCCTAACCAAGGAAAAATATTACGGTTAAACTATCCAAAATTTAGGTGAATCAAAGAAAATCCGAATAACTATTAGTACAAAATATAAATATGATTTTGGAAGTGAAAAGAGTACATTTAAACTAAAGGACATGAGTAAAATATTTGTAAAACTTATGCTCGCTCGTAAAACTTTGAAATCTGCATTGAGTCGAAGTGACAAAGAAAACGTATTTTTATCAGTCGTAAATTTCATTTTTTCAAGGGTACAAATTTCGGTCGAATTCTAACTTATATATCTCGATAAAAGAAAACGTAAATATCCTATATGGTTCAAGTGGTATTCGTCCTCAAATCCTTACTTAGTTCTCGAATGTAAATTTGGGCAACACGCCCTTTGCATTTACCTATTTTCCAGCCATTTATGACTTCATTATTTTTCTCAATCAGTTCCAAAGTCACACACAGATAATCTCATTACAATAGCCGTTCGATAGGCTCAAAATCATCCAAGTACAACATAAGTATCATAATCCAATCGGAAATCAAGTTTTGAAGGCAAAAGACTAAATGGCAGATTCGACATCTTATAATTTTTTGGTCACAACTAGAGTTACATTTATCGGATTGGTATGAACTTTATACCATTTCGAAATTAAGACAAAGGGCTACAACTTTTATGAAAATCACTCACTCCAGTTCACAATTGATCTAGGTCAAAAGTACAAATTACAGAATCAAAATATCATTGTCAGTATGGTTGTTAGTATTGAATTCAAATGACAATAACTCAGGCTACACAATTCCGTTTGAGGTGTTTTCAGTGGCGTTGGAAAGCTGAAACATAGGGATAAAAGTTTTGTGTTTCGAACAAAAGCTAATTTGATACGAATCAAGATGAAAAAATGCAGAAAAAATGAGAAAATGTCAAAACTGACCACAAAACTATACCTATGGCAGTAAGGGTAATTTTGTCATTTCATGTGATACAGTTCTTGGATTGAGTTGAAATTTTACAAGAAGTTATAAAATATCATTTTCTATAACTTTTATGTTTTAACCTAAGCCTAATTCGGCCTCTAACATGGACAAATGAAACTGGTCAGAAGCAGGGCAGTTCATCATCAAAGCTAGAAATTTCATCAAACCTAACAATACCATGATAGCTATCATAAAAGTCATGTCTTTTTCCTTATAAAGTATCATCCATCAAGTAGATACAAAGACAAGCGGATAAGATAAGGCGGCTATCAATTTTACCTCCTAAATTCCACAAAACAATGCTGGGAAAAGCACAACACAACCTGAAAATCATGAAAATCACCATACAAATCCTTCCTTTGGCTTCTATAACATCATCTATCAAAAAAACTCAAAGATAAGGGAGGATTTCTTGCAAAGTTCTCCTCTTTACCTCCAAAACTTAGATGGACAGCCAAGCAAGAAGAACTCAAGGGTGTCTTCCTCCAAAACTTCTCCAAGAGCTTCCCCTCAAGATTATCTTAAGGTTGATTGGAGTGGATTAGGGTTGATCTTGGTTTTTTTCTTCCATGATTCAAGCAAGAGATCAAGGCTGAAAATGGAGTATTTTTATCTTCTTCTCTTCTCAAATTTCGTCCATCATGGAAGGCAAAGGAAAAAAATGGTGATTGACTTGAGTTGGATAAGTTTTAAGCTTAATCTTGGTCATGGTCTTGGTCAAGATTGGCTTGGTGCTTGACAAGTGGCACAAATCCAAGGGAAGTCTATCTAATTGTTTCTTTTAAGCACTCAAATACCTATTACTCCTCCAATCATCTCTTAACACCTTTTGTCACATAATTTCTTTTGCACAAAACTCCTTCTAATCGTTAAAATTTTACCGCACTAACCGCACTAGCGGGTCCCACTCCCAATATGTACTATTAACGTCACATGAACTAACTTATACTAGAAAAATATTTTCGAACTTAATTCTCTTATAAAAATAGTTAGAAAATTAATATAATAAAGGAAAGTATAGAAAATGTATGCACAGAATTAAAATAAGGGCTAGAAAATAAAAAAATATCGGGTTCTCATCGTTTTTCTTAACTCGCACGTACTTGGGTTTTTCACTTATAATTCACTAATTTATTTTTTTTATTACTTCTAATCACATACTTTTTCTTGTCTAAAACTCACTCTTAACCACCAAATTTAGTACATATTCTGTATCGATTACTCACACTACGAAAAGACGTAAAATTCTAATTTACAATAACAAGAAAACAAAAGGAAAAACCCTTGATTCTATGTTTGTTTGCACTTATTATAGGGTGAATGAGTAGTATAGCTATTATAAGATAATAGATTTCAAATAAAAGGGAATTTTAAGAAAATATGATGGATTTTACAATTTCACAGATTAAAATTAGGGTTTCGATTAAAATATGAGAGATTTAAGAAAACCTGTTAGTCACAAGTAAAACTAGGGTTTTGAGTGTAAGTAGGGTTTCTAATCTTTAAAACAAAACAATGTCTTAAAACACAAATAAAATATAGGCACCGTAATATCCTCAAAGTTGGGGTATCACATGTTTTGTTGTTTGAATATCAAAAGGCCCCAACATTTAAATCAACGTAACAAACTAATGTCATCATAATTGTTTAATTGTTTTAAATTAGTGGTGACTAATGTGATTGGTTTCATGTTAGAGAGACATATGATCTAGTTTAAATAAACCCTGATAGTGTATTTATTGATTAGAATAGGATTTTTCTAGTTTCTAATACAATCAAGAAATTAAGTCTATGGATTTACCTAAGGTTATTTTTTTGTTAGAAAAATAGTTAACGGGCGCACCATAACTATTGAGATGGTAAAGAAAAGTCGGTTGTCATCGCTTATTTGGCAACTATAACTTGTTTATTAATGAATAGATGAAATAATTATTGCATTGATGAGCAGTTATATGAACCACTTCCGGAGTTATATTCTTGGTTAGAACTTGTTTACCCTTGAGTTAAATTTAATTTATTTTAGTTTAATTATTTTTAGTTACGTTGATTATTTACTTTAGTTTTAATTCTTTTTTCTCACAAAGGATCAAGAGCACACGTACACAATTAGATTAACACTTGGAGAGTCATCAAGGAACGGTCCAAATGGACGACCTACAAAGCAACCCGATTCAGCCAATTGGTGACAGAACCGACCGCCTGTAGACCTTAAACCCAGAGACTAATGCCCCACGATCTTTCGATGTGGGACGGGATGCCCCTATCCCCCCCCCCCCGAGCACAACCTCGCCACATAAGTGGTTTTTTTCTCACAAAGGATCAAGAACACACACACATAGTTAGATTAACACTCGGAGAGTCATTAAAGAACGGCCCAAACGGACAATCTAAGGGGGACCATAACACGCACATAAAGGTTTTTTTAATTCTCCAAAACCCTCCAATTGGTTTTGCTTGGAAAGAAACAAATTTTCTCTCTAATTCCTGTTGAGACGACCTTACTTACCATTATACCCAAATAAATATTTTTGTGAGTAAGTTTTTATTATTGCACAGATTCGATGCCTGTCAATAGATAGTGGTACAAAAATGAAGAATCCGAGGACCTTAAGGATGCGATTCTAGAAGAGCTTAATGGAAATCAATCATAGGCATGTGGTGAATGAGGCTTCGGTTGTTGGCTCCCAAACAGATGGCAACTTATAATGGCCTAGTCTAGCCGACAAGGTAGTGGAGGCACGAAAACTCAAAAAGTAATATATCAGCAACAAAGGATGCTCCGTCGCAACTTCATGTGGTACATTTCTGTTATATTATTGTCTATTTGATAGGACTATAAATGGAGTTGGACCAGTCTGAACTTGGCCTAGTTAGCCAAAAAAAGTTCACTAAGCCTAAACTTTAATTTGATGGGACAGAACTTGGGTCTAAATATTAGATTCAAACTAAATGTGAGTCGAGTTTGGACTATACTAAATTCACGCCCAATTAAATATTGACCTGTATATGAGTATAATTATATGTGTAAAATAAATATAAAAATATTTATAATTTATAATTATCTATACTATATATAAAGGGAAAAAGGGAGAGGAAGGGGTTTGGGATAAAAAAAAATTTGTCACTTTGTATACTTCCTAAACTTTCCTTGATGATGAGGAAAGTTTTGGTGTAAACAAAAATCTATCTATCTTTGATAATTACCCATTACCAATATGATTTGTTTTATCAAGTAATATCTAGTTTTTCATATTCTATTTTCAACTTATTTAGTAAATTTTAATTTAAGGAAAAATCGTTCAAAACATCTCTCATATTTTACAAAATGACTTTTTTTGTCTCTCACTTTTAAAAGTGTAATTTTACTTTATTTAAAAATTCATATTGATCAAATTTGGTTCCTATCTAGATTTTCGACTAGTTTTTCACTGAAATCTATCACGTGCCTTGCACGTGATCATTTTTTAAGGAAAAAATTGTTAAATTAAATTTTACATAATCCAATTTATAGTCCCTCATATTTCACAAATAAATGTTTTCGTCCATAACATTTCACAAAATGAATTGTTTCGTCCATTACATTTCACAAAATAAATTTTTTCATCTCTCACATTTTTCAAAATAAATTTTTTCTTCTCTCATTGATTATGTGTACAAATAGTCTTTTTTCTTTAAACTCATGCATATATCTTGTTGATTTCACTTGAACAGTACGAATAATGTGTAATATATTTTTATTTGATTTCACCTAAACAGGTTAATCGTAATTGTACATATGGTATTCAATAGATACATACAAGGGTTTAAAACTAATAATTTTATTTTAAACCTATGTATATCTATATGATTTCATCATGTGAATCTATTCAATATTTGTGATCTTTCTCTTTTCATAATAATTTATTTATTGAGTTGTATAATAAAACTATCTAATTAATGGGTTCTAATTCGAATTCTATAGTTGTGCTAACAAATTACAGTTTAAATCTGAAGTTTCTACTCACCACTTTTAAAACCAGCAGCTGAATTACTTGCTTTGTGATTGTTTTCAAATTTGAAAGTGCCAATCACTTACTTCTTTTTGTCATATTTTTCCTTTGTTTATTTTTTCTGTCCAAGTTTAATTCGATATAAACATTCGATAATATTTAGGATTAAATGCTTTCTTTATTTTCAATTTTTTAGTAAAAGAAAATGAATATAAATAAAAAAACTAACAATTTTTTTAAACCAATAGATATATCTATTTGATTTCACCTAAACAGTGCAAATAACATGTAATATATCTCTATTTGATATATATGCTATTTGTAGTGCTCAGGTGAATTCAAATAGATATATACATGAATTTAAAAAAATTATTCGCACACATGATCAATAAGGGATCAAAACAATTAATTTTAAAAAATGTGAAGAATAAAAACATATATTTTGTGAAATGTGAAGGATGAAAAAATTTATTTTGTGAAATGTAAGGAATTATGAATCAAATTATATAAAATTTGATTTGACAATTTTGCTTTTAAAAAATAATCACGTGCAAGACACGTAGTGGATTCCAATAGAAAACATAGTTGGAAACCTAGGTAGGAACCAAATTTGACTAACGTGAATTTGTAAGAGACATAAAATTACACTTTTAAAAGTGAGGGATGAAAAATGTCATTTTAGAAAATGTGAGAAACTTTTTGAACCTTTTTTCCATAATTTTAATTAGCAACAACCAATTATGGTTATGAATAACTACCAAATAACTATTTTTTATAACTTTTATTTGGGTAAATTTTTTACATATGTATTTTCAAAATATAAAATCAATTTTCTTGAAAATGATTTCAATAAATATACTCAAAATATTTTTCTATTAGTTGCACACACATTAATGTGTGCCTTGAATACTAATACATATTGTGACATAAAATGTTAATAATTTATATGTAAATTTGTATTAATTCATAATTATAAAATATATATTATATATAATTATGTATTTAATTATGAATTTAGGCCAAACCCGATTTGAGCTCGAACCTCATATGATAGTGTGAGTTGAGTTTGACTCTTTTTAATATAAGCTCGAAACTTGAAAGTTCGAAACTCAAAAATTCATATAATTTGTGAGTTGAATTTGGACTTGCTAAAACTATGCTCAAAAAGCCCGATTGATACCGCTACTATCTAAATGAAATGTATCATATAATAAAAAATAACAATCCAAGTTTTTAAATTTTTTTCTTCACAAGACACTTGGTAATTTAAAAAATTATGTAACAAAGTGTAAGATGAATAAGTGTAATAGAAGTCCCCAAGCAGAGTAGTAGTGGAGGAACCTAAACGTACTGCCGTTGTCTGAAAATGCATACTGTACCATTAGGGAGGTGGCTAGGACGGGACACATGACGTGCATGCAACTTTGCAAGGGGCACTCTATAGGAGGCAACCCTGCCAAGAAAAGAGGCAATTTAGAATCATCCTGGAATTTAATTAGCACTTGCAGAGACTTCTCCCTTAAGGAATTCCCAGTTCTCACCATCACAAGCCGCCCATCTAACAAAGGCTTTGATTTTCTTTTGGTCTAATTGGTTCTCTTGGTCTTTGTTCCTGATCTTCCAACCCAAAAACGCGTCCAAGCCATGTTTTATGGCCCAGATTCGGTAAACTCAGGTAAAGAACCCCTTCAAAATGAAGAAAATGATGGGAGGTTTCCTCAATTTAACGAGGAGAAGGATATGAAAAATTCGAAGAGGTTAATAATGCCCACGACCAAATTCGTATAAGGGAGCTTTAAAAACTATACTTCTTAAATAAGGGGTTTGAATTGAAAGTAATGAACAATAACTAAGATAAGGTGGCAGTTTAGGAACGAAGAATGTAATTGGATAGGAGGTTATTTGAAATATTTATTTGAAATAATTACTGTAGTACTTTTTGTGATGTGATGTATGTGAGATAAAAAGGTGATTGAAAACTGTGTATGATGCAAGCAAAACAAAATTTGAGATTTTTATTTGAAATTCTTGCAATCCAAATACACCCAATCATAGCGGTTAAATAGTAAAGAACAAGGCATGAAAAATGTACGTATAATCTATTTAGCAGTTCAAGTGTGTAAAATGTCACTCACAGTCACACCCAAGTTCATAGACGCAAAGTCTAATTTGCCTATTTTAAGTTTGAAAAAATGGTAGATTTCGTCTCTAAACTTTTTCGCTGGTGTCGATTTAGTTCTTAATTTTTATTTTTGGCCAATTTGATATTAAACTTATTTTTTAGTTCTAATTAAGGATCTTCGTAGTGGCACCACTATCTAAATTTGACATGATTCCTAATTGGCTAACTAAATAGGGCTATTATAGGAGTATCACTCCCAGGATTGTAATAAAACAATAAAATCGTGTAAAAAATTATCAAATAAAACTGATAAAACTTATAAATTATGTAAAAGATTACCATATAAACTATTTTAAAAATTTAATCTTGTAATTTTTTTACTTGATTTACTTGATTTATTACAGTTTCGTAAGTGACATTTTCAAAATACCCCTGTTTAGTTGATCAATTAAGGACTAGATCTATTCCAGGTTATGCTGTAGCCACAGATGTTCTTAATTGTGACTGCAAAATAAATTCATGTATCAAATTATCCAGAAATAAAAGTTAACGGCTTAATCGACACCAACACAAAATGTTTAAGAACGAAATTGGCCGTTTTCCTTTAAATTTCAGGGAAGTGTCACAATCCCCAAAGTGTTTAGAGGGGCCAAGTGTAATCGACCAGAATTCTAACCCCAAAAAGCGAGTTCAACATTTGTCTTCTATCGTTTCTTTACGCGGTTCACACCCCGAAATGCCACTACTGCCCCGGTCCAAAATTGCCGCCTTTACATCTGCAATTGTACCCATATAAACAATCAAAATTTCCCTGTAATTTCTAGTCTTCTTATTTATTTTTTCTATTTTTCCCTCTATTCTTCTCCTCCACGCCAAGCCCGCCCATTTTCCCTCTCTCTGTCCACCCTCAGGCAAATACAGAGAGAAGAGAGAGAGAAAGCGATTCTTTGAAATGGGCCTCTCTTCTGCTTCTTCCACTCTTCTTCCCATGGCGGTTTTCTCCCTGTCTCTCCTCTTCTCCCTCTTCGCACTCGCCCCCCAAGTTATCGCTCTCAAAGGTACTCTTCCCTCCTCCATTTTTACCTCTTATCATTCAAAAACTGTGCCCTTTGTGGTATAATTTTAATAATTAACTGCAATCAAACTTAATCACTAGGGTTTTACATACTTAATTACTTAACTTCATTCATTGAGCTTACTATTGTTTAATTTCTTCAGCTAGGGTTCACTTGAATAAATGTATGCATTTCTTGTTTGTCGGGAGTGTTCCTTAATACCAAAGCTTCGTGCTTTATTTACAAAGTTCCATTAACTGTTTTTGTTGTCAGGGTGGCAATTTCATTAATATTTTAGGGTTTGTGGATTATACTAGAAATTTTTGTCCTGGTTGGGTTTTTTGTGCGGATTTTATGGTTATTGTGGTATACTTTTGCAGGCATTGATGTGGAAAATCCAGCTGTAGATGTTGCTCCTAGGTTGCCTGTGGTGAGTGGGTTATCTAAAGATGCAGCATTGTGCGAAAGGGTTCAAGTGGCTGGTATATCTAGATTGAAGATTGGGAAGTATTCGAGTGCATATCGAGTGACCGTGGCGCCTTCCGTGGTAATCCCGGAAAGATTGCACAATAAGATCCAAATTTGCTTTCACAAGTGAGTGGAATTCTGAAATTTTGGCATGGTCTTTTTATTTTTATTTTGTTTTTGGGTTTTGGCTTCTAAACTAGAATTTGCAGGAATTCGTCGCTGGGACTGTGTCAGTGTGAAAAGGATGACTGGAAAAGTGTAACAAAGGGAATATTGGTCTCAGTTGCATCACCTTATGAGGATCGATACATTGATGTAAAATTTGTTGGCGATCTTTCTGGTTCTGTCACAGTTACAGTAGAAGAAGGTAAGATGAAGGCTTTCATCTCTTTTCCCTTTTTTAACCTTTAAAGTGATTGAATTTGTGGGATTCTTCTTCACTCCTGTTCTTGTTCTGGTTGTGCTACAGAATTTCAAGGATGGCGGTTGATTTTTCTGGCTTTGGGTATCATGTTATTGTTGTTGGCACCCATTGTAAGCAGTTGGGTTCCATTTTACTATAGCAGTTCAATGGCAATTGGAATATGCCTTGTCATTATAATCCTTCTGTTTCAGGTAATATACTTAGTTTCGGTGTGGTACTTAAAAGAGTACAAGTTTGATTCTTCATTTGCAGATTTCACCACCATTTTATGAAATACTTATAGGTGGCAATTATTCAATCATATTCTTTTGTATTAATTAGAGTGAGTATTTTGGTAAGCCTCTGAAGTCAATGTATTTGTTTCAATCAATTTGGCTGGCCGATATATGGCTCAAGATATACTTGGGTATTGCTTCCTATTTTGCTTAATATTTATGTTGCTAAGACTTCAACAGTTTTTTCTTGATAAAGATGGCTTAGGTAACTGAAATTGGGATGAAAGGAGTTTAATGAGTTTATAAGGTGATGTCAAACAAGAGTTGGAAGCTTTTGAGGCAGTGGGACCACTGTATTAGATAGCTGCAAACTTTGTCTGCCATATAGGTCTTGTTTTAAGTTTTTAGCATTTCTCTCACTGGAATGGGTGGTGGAAGGGATGGTTTGAAGTGTGCCACCCACCTCCCCCCCACCCCCAGTAATATTTGCATTGCTAGAATATGCCTAGAACTTTTTTTGGAGAAAAGAAGGATTTGAGATTTTCACACTGCACTTTAAATGACTTTTATTATTATTATTATTGTTATTGTTATTGTTATTGTTATTGTTATATATATATATATTTTTAAAAAAGAGGGGGCATCTATAACAGTTAAGTAACAATGAATGAATATAACTACTTTGCAAATAAGAGTTAACTCCAAAGGAAGGAAAACCAGGATTATCCAGTTAAATTTCCCCTCTAACTGAATGTGGTAGTTGTGCAAAGTAATGGAAGAATTAGAACATTTAACATTTGCATGGAAATCAACTGGCTTATTAGTTCTTGAAAACAATGGGAAACATCAGCATAAGACTGATGATGTCTGAAAAGATCATTAATGTCCTGACACTTGCATTTTAGATGCATTAAGGCAAATTATCCTGTAGTTTACACAAAGCTCATCTGATAATTAAGCTATTTTTTTTGTGCGGTTATCGTGAGTCCGTCATATTGGAATCATATAGGGCTACCTGATGCAGCAATGAGCTTCTGATGTGTTGCTGCATTTGTGTGCTATCATTTTATTGCTTACTGCATGTTTTTGGCGATGGAACTTATGGTAAAACTGTAGTTTTAATTGAAAGACGAAGAAGAAATGTTTATTGGAGCTTGAAAATTTTCAGGAAGCCCTTAGACATCTCAGCTACAGGCTAAACTGCATCAGTAATCCCAACAGAAGATTGAAATATGCATGAAATTTTTTAACACAAATCTCTTCCTGTAGGAAGGGATATACCTTAGACTTCTAGATCTTTTCTTTCCTAGACTAGGATTTACAGTTGCCATAAATACTCTAAATTTCAGATATTTATTTCTAAATTGTGAAAAAGACACCAATTTTATTCATCCAAATCGATAAAGATCCTAAGATTACCCATTAGGAAACTAACTCCTTTTATAGATTCAGATTCCTGCAAAAGCTAAAAACACTGGAAAAATAGGTAAGAGAAAAAAGGGAAAAAGAAATGAAATGCCTTCACAAATCAAAATATAGCAAAGAATAAAAAGAACAAAGAACCATAAATATGAGTTGATAAAAAGCACTTAGATGGACTCTTCAATGAGTTATTGTACTATCAATGAATAGGATCTTTATCCCTCCAAAAATGTTACACATAAAAGCTTCAGCTTTCATCACATCTTTGTCCCACCTATAATGAACTTAGCTCCTTGATCAATTCGTCCGGACCATGGCCAAGATCCTGTTTTGGTATTTTTATCAATTTTAGCCATTATATGCGGGTATTTATCCAGTTCAACCACCCTGATCATAAAAGTTTGATCTTTAGGTACTTCCGTCATTTTAGCTGTAAACATGTATGGAAGTGGTTTACTAGCATTTAATTTTTCTTTGTCTTTTAGGCATCATTATTGCATATAGAATTTTGCTGCAACACAACTTGCATATGTATGCAGCTGTCATATTTGTTTAAATGCAAAATGTGGCTGGGACTTGTCCTGTAGTTAAAGAATTCTTTACTATTGTTCTTATGGGGTGGCTCAGTGGAATAGCATCTTGGTTGCATTCCTGAGAGCTATTACTCTATTTGGATAATCTCTGATCATGATGATCTTAATCTGCACCCAAGGATTGAGGTAGCAAATGTAGTATTTTTTACAACATAACATCGTTCTTGCAACTTTTGGATCTGCTTTTGGTCACATGCATCCTTTTTCATATGCTGATATTCTTATTGGAAGATATGAATGAGAAAATGCTTTTAAAAAAATTGTGCTAAAATTCATGGTTTCTATATGTTGACATTTGAAGCTAGGATAATTGTTTCTATTTTATAGAACATTTATTTTTTCTGTCTGTTTTGCTTTGTCATCTTTCTGAGTTTTATTTGATTGACAATAAATGTTTCTCATTGTTTTTGCTTCACATGATTGATACAGGGAATGAAGTTATTACCAACGGGCAGGAAAAGCATCTTTTACCTAACCATATATGGTTCAGTGGTTAGTTCTTGGAAAAGCCTTCTTTGCTTATACTGGGGCAGTCTTCTTTTTTTGACAGTGCAGTTTGGTGAAATCTTACGTATAAGCAGATTTGCTGATCAACTAACTTTCAATGCCTTTCTTGTAATTGTTTAGCTTGGAGCAGGGTCATTTTTGTTGCGGCACTTCTCTATGTTGGTCAATTCAATCCTAATCAATTTTGGTCTCAGTGAAGAGATGTACAATCCTGTAAGTGCTTTCTCAGCTTCCAGTCTGTAGAATAAGAACATCATGGATATTGCCGTTAGTTCTCTTGATATACAATGACAAGACTTAAATGTGCAGATTGTCATTCAATGTTTTTACATTGGTTTGTTCTACAACTTTCTCATCTTTTGTAGATGTACAATTATATCTTGTAGGAGACTCAACAAGACACCTTCCTAGCATACCTTCATTTTCTGGTTATAGCTTGAACTAGGGAATCAATTTAGAGAAAAACACAATCTAGGGCAATTCAAATTTGGCTAATCCTTGTTGTCCTTTGCTTTTATTCACTGATCTGTACTTCTCTCGTCCTAAGGAATTTGCGCCCTGAATTTCTTATGTCATAGTGGTTTTGCGATCTTTCAGGTCACTAGGAATTCCAACTCCTTAGCCTGTCTTCTGTTGTTGCCATTACCTGGAAAGCCCCTTCCCCTATGGATATCATGCTTGGAGGAAATTAAAAAAAAATTTACTTTCTCCAGATAGATTTAGGATTCTAGGTTGTTGATTTAAACATGCCCCTCAAATTGAAAAGTCCATAGACTATTGTCCTGTGTATTATAAACTACTGGCTACAAGTCTATTCCTGGTTTTAAAGTTTTATAATGGCTATTTCTTGGAGGAAATTAAAAAACAATTTACTTTCTCCAGATAGATTTAGGATTCTAGGTTGTTGATTTAAACATGCCCCTCAAATTGAAAAGTCCATAGACTATTGTACTGTGTATTATAAACTACTGGCTACAAGTCTATTCCTGGTTTTAAAGTTTTATAATGGTTATTTCTTGTCCTCATCTATGTTTTTTGTTTTCATTTTATTTTCTGTCAGGTCTCTGTTTTCCTGCTAGTTGGAATTACCCTTGCTGGAGCTGGTCTAGGATATTGGCTTGTTCGGAAGTTCGTCGTTGCGGAAGACGGCAGTGTTAATGTTGGCATTGCTCAATTTGTGAAATGGGCAATACGAATAGTTGCAGTCACTTTTATTTTCCAGGTCTTTCTTTGTAACTATGGTGATTCTTATATTGTTTCTATGCTGATTGGTTTGTCGATACTTTTATTCAAAATGATGCGAAGCTGCTGGTGTTCTTTGGTCATTATATTTTCCTGGGACCGGAATGCTCCTAATAATTGGCTGTCCTAGTGTCACATAGATTGTCAATCAATTATCACCATCCTTCCATACATTAGTCACCTTCACCAATCTTGAATTTGCTTTCCGGCATGTTTAACATAGGACTCTTCAAACTTCAATAGTTTATTATCAATTTCCTATCCTTGAAAGGATTCAGCATGTAGAAAGCTGTTGTAGTTGACTGTTAGAAAGTGGGGTTTTGTAGTTCACTGATTAAGTTTCTCATTATCAGCTAATAATATTTGGGTGCTGTGGTTTCTTGCCCATATAATTTAGTTTCTCAAATAAAATATGATTTTCCCATCTCATCCTGCATTTTAGTGACTTGTTTACCTTGTACATGTTTGAAGTGTTGTGCTTGTAGACTTGGATATTGTAGATTACTCAAATTGTCGTCTAAAATGATTCTGGGTACTAAATATCTTTCTTGCTTGCAGAGCACTCTTGATATTCTTTTGGCTGTAGCAGTGCTAATTTCTTGTCTGGCGATGTGCTTTGGATTTACATCGATGAGGTGGAATGACCTTGAGTAAGCTCATATATCTTTTTCTGTTTATCTTCCTTTGCATCGTATTGTAAACCATTGTGTTGGCCCATTTTTTAAAAAAATTGGGACATCCTTCACCTAATTTTTTGAAGGTTATACAACCCTTAATAGTTCAGAGTCATGTTGTGAAATATTCAGAAGTTGTGTCAAAGTTTATAGGCGAGTGTTGTAGTGTACTGTATTTGGGTTGGTTATTTGGTGCCTGCTCTTGATTATAGCTATTTTAGAATAAGAAGTTAAAATGGGTGGAGGGTCAGAGAGGTAGGCGAGAGGAGTACTTCCCTTGCTGGGGAACCAAGAATGGAAGATCTTGTCTGATGGTTGCTCTAGGATTTCTGCTTCTCTTTCTAGCTTCCAAGAGTAAATCCATCACTGACCCCTACAAACCACCCCCACCCCAAAAAATTTTTTTTTTCCTTCCTTGGTTTCCTCTCCTTGGACTTGTTGAAGAACAGGATTCTTAGTTTATAGAATTTGTTTCCTGATTTTGGTGATTTTCCAGTATCCTTTCTACTTATCATTTGTACATGGAGATAGAAAATTGATTTTCTTTTTCCTGTTATTTTGTGCAGGGATCTGCCATTTTCTCTAGATGGGAGCCTTTGGGCATGGAGATCTGGACAAGCAAATGTTAAACATAAACATGCTGAATTTTACAGCAGGCCAGGGAAGAAGAATCATCATAGTACTCTTTGGAATAGCCCAAAAGGTTCATTTCCAGGCTCTCCTGCTAAAGGTATATTTACTCTTCACCTTCCTACCGGTAGAAATAATAAGACTGTCTTTATTGGTGATTTCTGTTTTCATGAATACAATTTGTTTGCAGGCTTGCAATCACCATTTCAACGGGTTACAAGAACCCAACAGGGTTATTATTCACCATCCGCCCGCAGAGGGACAAGAAATTGGCAGGATCACTATTCTACCTTTCACGAAACACCTAACAGAAAGAAATATACAAAGCAAGAGTGGGAGGATTTCACTCAAGAATCTACTCGTCAAGGTCTGGCCGAGTTGGCATCTTCTCCAGAATTCACTGATTGGATCATCAAAAATGCCGATAGGATACAACTTCGCTCGGATCATAGCTCAGATGAAACAGTAGGAAGTGGATCAGATTCCACAGATGAGCAGGCTGTGGAAAGCAGCAATGGTATTCGTTTGTTCAAGTGGTAACACAGGATAATGGTTGCGATGCCATGTCCATGATTTTGGTTTGTGACATAGGTTATTCTTATTTGTTAGGCTAGCTAGTTGTAAACCCCAATCCCATAACCCTAACTCCCCAACCAGAGGGAAAAGAAAGAAGGCATTTGTTAATCCTACAGACTCGGTAGGTTTTGTAATTCTACTCCTTGTGTATATCTGTAAATTTTGTTTAGTATCTAGGCTTCGAAACCCTTGAGGTCGATGTTCATCATCATCATCATCATCATAAAAAAAAGGGTTTCTTCCTTTAACAATTCTGTAAAATTGAAACATAGAGGGCATACGATGCATGTTATTATGTAGGTTTGGATCAACTACTTGACATGTCTATTAGTTGATTTAGGACTAATAGATCAGTTCTATGTAGATATATAAAGACTTGTTTATTCACATGTTAAGTGGGGTTTATTTGGCATGTTAAATGTAGACATATTGAGTCGCTTAAACCCGTCCACTAGTAAGTGGATTTAGGTATGCAATAAATTTTGAATATATTTAAATGGGTATTTAATTAAACTCATTTAATTAGTGGTTAGTGGGTTGATTTGACATATCTGTTTATATTCAAATAAAAATAATCATACATTTAAACTCAATTTTTAGTGGATCTTAACTAGATAAATTTGAATGTCTTACTAATTTAATAACACAAGAACGTCATCATTTTTTGTCGAATATGTGGAAAAATGGTAGAATTTCAAGTGAGTCATAAATGGATAATTAGATATATTTATATCTATTTTTTAAATGATATAAATGGTTTGACTCATTTTGATCAATTTATTAAATGGGTTAACTCAATTATATTCATTAACCAATTATGACTCATTCAAACCCGTTCGAATTATCTATTTTAACACCTCTAGTTAAATGGAATTAAGTGAGATCCTTATATGTTCACGTGGAACTCCACTCTTTTATTGATTTTGGAGCAAATACTAGGCCTATCAAGTAATTGCTCTAGACCAATAAATTTGCGCTATAATTACAACTGTGATTGCATAGAACAATTTATGATGGGAGGTGAATAAATTTGAAATTGGTAGTTGCCATTAAGTTTTGGGTATTTTAGTAACAAAATTAGTTGTGTTTTTACATGTTTTAGTGCCAACATCAATTCTATTTTCGCTCATAGTTGTTGTGTTAACATTTACATTGTACAATGCATTTGCCATTAGTAATTGCAGAGGCTTAGATCCTAAATATATTCTGCGAGCTAACTCTACTAAATCGATGACAAATAGTATACTTACAATACCATCCTTCATAATCTGATGCTACATATTCCTGCAAAAGGTCAAGATTACAGATGCTTGAACCTTTTCCTTGGTTAATAATTTATCACTGAAGATATGGCTCATATTTTAGCACTTAACTTTAGTAATTTCACACCACGAGAAAAAAAAAATTAGTGATTTATGTTTTTATTCACTGACTTGGTAGAGCGTGTATAAAGAGGATTGTAATACACAGGCAAAGAAAAAAGAGGTGCAATTACCATTAACTTTGAGGGCAGTACTGTAAGCTAATCTTTAATTAAAGGTTAATTGTTTTTAGCAACCATGATAGAGTTATTCATAAATCTTACTATTCTACCAAATTCTGTATATTATTTTGGAAATCTAAAAAAAAAAAAGGAAAAAAATACACTAAATTTTATGCTATCTTTTTTATGCTTTGATTTCTATAATTTCAAGGGTTAATCACAATAACCCCCCCTCCCCCAATCCCATGCTATTGACAAATTTCCAATCTAAGTGCACTTGGGTTAGTTGAAATGCAGGTTAGTTGGTAAGACGTTTCACCTGAAACCGACATGTCACGGGTTTGAGTCATTAAGGAGAGCAAGTGGAAAACTACTATTCATCCTTTCTTTCTCTCTTTGATTTTTTTTTTTTCAATTTTTAAAGAAGCGCACTTGGGTTGGGCATCACAATTTGTGGCTAATCAAGTAATGTGCACCTCATATGATTATATAAAACAACCAAATTAATCCCATTTTCAATTGCCCCTCTATACCACTAACATTTTGCAAATCTGATTCCAAATTGGCAATGGTGTTTTTTTTTTTTTTGGCACTTCGCCAAGTCCATGCCTCGCCAAAGTTGTTTTTAACATTTCATTTTCCCTCTCTAATTCAGCATTCTCAGACATTAGCGGTATGTTTTCCGATGTAGGCAATTTTTGCAAACTCTTTGCCCCTGCTCTTATATCTGGAAAGTCAATCAATTTCGGTGCACATGACTGGATCAGCTATAAATTGGGCTACCCGACCCAACTACAACTGATTGGGAATTTTTGGATAGCATGGAGAGTGGTCTCGTGCAATTGAATGTTCAGGGCGGCAAGGTCAGGAAAGGGTATTTTTTGAGGAATTTATTGGAATTAACCCTAATTTCAAATTCCATATCCCTGTTCAAATAATCCTTTATTTTGAGGAGTCCTTTCTTGTGCTGTTCAAATATTAGAAAGACACATGCCGAATGGATAATCAATCAGTAGACCCAAAATTTTTTTCACTTTAGAACTTCTGCTCTTTGTAGCTTTTGTAAAATCTTAGTAGCTAACAAGCACAGCTACATTTGTAAGATTGGTATAATTTGCGTAAGAGATGCTTAGGTTCAAATATTGCGTTAGGAGTTCTTGTTGGGTTTATAGTGTATCGTAATTAGTAACTTAAATGAACCACCAGCTCTCGGGATGATAGTCAGGGAAAGGGGGTTAAAGCCCTTTTTCGTTGACTGATCAATGGATCGATCTCTTGACTAATTAATTGGGGTGGGAGGGAATTGGGGACAGGAGAAGAGATTAAAAAAATTACAAAAAAAATAACTTAAATGGGGTAACCTTTTTTAATTTATTTGTTCTAAAAGAAAAAAAATTTCAATAATTGGTGATTGTTTAGAACTAGCCAGGTCAATTGGGGTTGGAGAGAATTGGGGAAGGGGGAAGGGATTAAAAAAATTTTAACTTAAATGGGGTAACCTCCTTTTAAATTTATTTGCTCCAGAAAAAAATTCAATAATTGGTGATTGTTCGTATTAGAACTACAAGTACCATATAGAACTTATTTTGTGTATATAACACTATAAAAGTGTTAATCATATCTTGAAAGACTTAATATCAAGAATCTGGATAGTCCAAAGTTCTTTGTCTTGCCACTTAATTCATACCAGTGCCTTGCAAGCAACCACCAAGGAATGCTTTCTTGCCTAAACACCTAACTTTAAAACTTACACAATTTGGCATACAGAAAATAAAAGATTGCCCATCTATCTCCAATAAAAGCAGTTTTAAAGTTTTTTTTTTTTTTCAAAAAAATCGATTTTCCTTTACTGGTGAAAAGAAAAAAAAAATATCGGACATCCTTGTCTACAGTCCCAAAAATATAGCTAAAATAGAAGAAAGATAGTCGCAGGGTGTGACATGTCGTGACCATTGATGTTAATGGAAACCAAATGTAAAAACAAGTCTTTTGGTAAGATAGAAATGCATTTTTGGTCTCTAATATTTAACCCGTACGCTAAACTAGTTCCTAATATTTCGATCAAAGCAATTTTGATTCCTGAAATTTCTGATTTTATACAAATTTAGGACTAATGGCATCAATTCGACAATCCTAATAGTCAAAATCAATTTTTGTTAGTCAAGAATTTTGAACGTGCATTTTTGGCTCAATTATTTGGATATTGAATCATTATAGTTTCTTAAGTTTCAAATAATAATTATAGAGGTTTTAAGCTGGAATGAGATACTAGTTAGATTGAAAATGCTATATATATATGCACGAGAAATTTAATTAAACTTCTTGTTCTTCTTTTCTTTATTTCATTTATCCATGAGACTCGTTTCTTTAGTCTTTCCTCTCATTTCTAAAAATATAACTATGCTTATTAGAAACTAAGGGACTATATTGGTTGAAATTCCAAATATTATGGACAAAAAATGCAAAGTCAAAACTTTTGACTAATGCCAATTTGATTTTGACAGTTGATTATTGTGATTTTTTGCCAGTTATTCTAAATTTGCATAAAATCAAATTTTGAGGTCTAAACTTATTTTGAATTAAATATTAGGAACCAATGATATGAATCCGGCTGCCATCCAAGCTAGTCGAGAATGCATTTATGAACAACTTCTAGTTCTAATTAGTTTAGTCATGAGAACTCATGCTCAAAGAGTTCAAATGGTTACTTTGCGAGACAATTCTAGCTTTGGTTCTAAAAAGCATGAGTTAGAGAACGTTGGAACTAGAGCTGCAAACGAATCGAACCGCTCGCGAGCGGCTCGAGTCAAGCTCGAGTCGAGTTCGAGTTGGCTCGAGTCGAAATCGAGCTTGAACTCGAACTCAAAATATTAAGCTCGTTAACTCGCGAGCTCGAGTATATATATATAATATTTTTTATTTTTTTTATTTTAAGTATATATATTTTTTATTTTAAGTGTATATATATTTTTTTATTTTCTTATTTTAATAATAAAATTACATATATATCCAGCTTTAAATTGCCGGCTCATCGAGTTTGAGTTTGATAAAATTTAGTTGAGACTCTACTCGATTAGTCCAAAATTCGATTGGATTCGACTCGTTTGCAGCCCTAGTTGGAACTATCGTTAATCTAATTCAAGTTGATGAGCATCCAATGGGCCAAGTTTTTGTGGCTGAAGACTTTCGTGTTGTAGGCCGCGGGCACGTCTTGTGACTGAGCGCGAGAAATTATGACCAGAAGACCTGTGTTGTGTCAAGTGTGGGCACGGCATTGATAGTCATGTCATTTACTTTGGCTAGTGTCCTTAGTCATTTACTTTGGCTAGTTTCCCAAGTCTTTTGCGTAGTTGTTACTTGAATAATTATGGTCCGTACTCAGGTTGAGTTGAATTCGTTTAGCTTGGTAGGGTTGTTAGCTTTTGAGTTGGCTGGTTCATTTAAATAGGGTAAATAATTTGGCCATCTTGTGTTAGTTGGGCGGTTAATCAGTTAGTTAGTTATTAATGAGTCCAACCCGATGGATGGATCAAGTAATGTAAATTTAGGCCCGTTTGGTTTTGTTACTGGCTATAAATAGCTGAACCTATGATTGAATCAGTAGAACTTGATATTTTCCAGTGTTTTCGGACTCGGGCAGAGTTGGTCGGTCCGATTAATCAAATGGTGCACAAGATGGATAATTGACCCATGCTTAACCCTAGTATGCCTGTACTAGTACCATTACGTATCAATGAATTCGTGTCAGAGTTCTGTTAAGCAACCAATTAGTGGCAAAGATTCAAAAAGTTGTAGACTAGCTTCTAGTTGGCTAAACTAGAGGCAACCGCCGGGGTCATAGGTTTAGCTAGATCTGGCAGTTATACCCAAAACCCAATAATAAATCCAACCCACCCACTACTTTGAGAGGTTGGATTGGGCAAGTTGGGGTTTGGGTCAATTTTGAATTGGGTAATAAAAATTCACATATATTTTGGATGATTTGGGTATTTATGTTGAGCACTCATTACCTAACTTAAGTTAAAAGACCAAATAAACAAATTAAAATCAAGAAACAAGAAATAATAATGAAAGTAAACACGTGCTTTATTCATTTTAGGAGCTGTGTGATCGCGGAGCCAGAAATTTTGGATTTCTGAGCTTATGCCCCTTGGGTTGCTTGCCAGCCCTCCGAGTTTTCAATCCTAAAGGCCACCATGCTGGCTGTTTTGAACAAGCTAGTGCTCAAGCATTTGCACATAACAATGCTCTACAGGCTGTCCTCCCCAATCTTGAACTCCTGCTCAAGGGTTTCAAATACTGCAACTCCAATTTCTATGATTGGCTCCTTGACAGGATTAATGATCCCACAAAGTATGACAAGTTAACAATCCACAAGTGTATTTTAGTGTGTTTGTATGTATAAAAATAAAGTATTTTAAAAGAGCTTAAGAAGTGAGTGTTTTAGTGTGTGAAAATATTTCTATCTATGTGAAAATGTGTTTATTTGTGTGAAAATTTTTTTATTGTACGTGAAAATGTATTTGAGAGAGTTTATGTATCAAAATCTATTAAATAATATATTGGGTTATAGGTTTGAGTTGACCCAATATGATCCAACCCAAAATTAACCCAATCTAAAGTTGGACGATTTGGATGCAATCTATTTAAATAAAAACGCAATATTAACCCGTCCAAAACCCGCACAACCCGTCCAATTGTCAGGTATAGGTTTAGCTAGTGCACAAAAAGTTACTATATGCTAAAATTAGATCCATGACATGCGACTATGTATCAACAATGTATCAATATCATGAAAAGTGACCATGACATTCTGGTTATAGACAATGAATGACCAGTGTTATTATTAGTACACCCCATGACAATGCCACGAGGTGCATACGATTGATGAACACCTTCTCGAGCTTGAACACCTTCTCGAGCTTGAACACCTGAAATTGATGAGTTGATTACAAGCGTTGAGTATTGAAAAAATAATTTGCTAATTAACAAATATACTAATCTTAAAAGTGGAATACCAAGGCATAAGCATAATCATGAGAAAGGTCAACGCCATTTTTAAGACTCTTCAACAAGGGCTGCATGGAAGCAAAAGAGCAGAAAACGAAAGGGTACAGAAAACAAAAATCTGCACGTAAAGCACATGTGATTGGATTGAAAAAAAATTATTCAAAATTTGCTTAAGAGAATGCATTCACTGCGCCAGTATGTCAACTTATTAAAGAACCTTTAAAACACATGGTTGACAAAAGCGAAGGAAGCAAAACCGCCGAATCCATCGCAGCCATCAGTAAAAAATTTATGCAATACCTCCGATTTATATGCATGCATTCACCTTTATTAGTTTATTACTCTCTTGCAATTGGACTTTTTCGATTTAAATTTATGTTTCCAAAATAATTTTTAATGTGTGCCCAATTTGTTTAATTAACTTTTAAATGTAAACAGTAAGTAATTTATATTTCCTTTTCATTGTTTTATTTTCCTTTCTTTTTTTTGGTTTCCTCTTACTTGTCTTTTTTTTTTCCTCTCCATTTCCAATTCTTGTTTGATTTACAACAATTTTTTTTTTCAATCTTAGGTCCAATTAAACATTAAATATAAGAATTAGTACCCCTAATTCAAAATAATAAATGAACTAATTAAGGGTTATTAGTAGAACAAAAATCTAAATACTTCACGTCCTTGTAAAATATTATCTAATAGCAGGCACTTCATGAATAGCACCTCCTAGATCTCCTTATGGTTTAGTACTTTTTCTCTATATTTTTTGTTCCTAAATACGAAGCGTATCATATATAAAAGGGTTAAATGCAAAAAACTTCCAGAAACTATATACCCAGTTGTAGTTTACCCCATAAACAATAATAATAGGCAATTTGCTCCCTTGAATGATATGTTTGGACAACACTACCCCTACTATCTTAAATCCTTTCTTTTTTTTTTCTCTATTAGATTTTTTCATTTTTTCCTTTTATTTATTTTCTCCATCTCTCGTGGAACTAGCCAACATCTCTCTCCGATGTGAAAAGACTTACATAAAAAATTTTAATATTTTTTAAACTGCTTTTTTAATTTGTTTATTTGTTAAATTCATTCTTAATAATTTGTCATAAACTCTTTATTATTACAAAATATATGAAGCTTATATTGTAAAGTGTATTAATCTAGTAATTCAACAATTTAAGTACCTATAAACTAATTCGGAGTTCACAGTTACTCAACTACTTATAATAAAAGTAACATATTAAATATCACATAAAAAAGAAAAGTTAGCAATTGTTATTTGTAGTGAAATAAAAAAATAAGAATAAACAACAATAGTAGTTCATTTTTTTTGGTTATTGATACTACTAATAATTGATTAATCAATTTCTCTATTTTGTTGTTATATATTTGAAAAGTTCAATTTCTTAAATGACATTGACTTCAACATTTGGACAAAAAATCTTGTATTCCATAGATTTTTTTTTATAAAATATTGACATACAAAATTAAGAAATAAACAAATTTTGACTAATCTAGTCTACTTATTTAAACAATGTTTAAAGAAAAAAAGGAAGAATTTAAAAAGAAAATGATTGGGAAAAAAGAAAAATAACAATGCTTAAAATAAAAGGGGTAGATTTGTCCAAACGTATCATTCAAGGGGGCAAAATGCAATTAGGTATTTAGTTTGTGGGGTTTTTTGCATTTAACCCGGGCAAATATACTATTATACTGTCATTGACTAAGAAAACAAAGGAAAAGGGGTAATAACACCTATCAATATTGCTAAATTGATAACACCTATCAATTCTCTATATTTTTTGTTCCTAAATACGAAGCGTATCATATATAAAATGGGCTAATATACTATTATACTGTCATTGACTAAGAAAACAAAGGAAAAGGGGTGATAACACCTATCAATATAGCTATCCTTGAACAATGCAATATCATTTCAACAAATTGTAACTTATTATTAATTACTTGCGCAAGTTTTTTTTTTGAGACGATAAACCTATTTTATCCTACACTAAGAGGGAGGAGGCGGATCTAAGGAGGTCCAGAGGTAATTCGGAGGAGACTGAACTATCACCGGATCAGACGGATGCACAGCACACTCGCTTGAATTTTTTTAAAAACAAACCACTTAGATGTGATATTTTTTGATGAGAGGCAAGGTTTGCCTCCCACCCCACCCACTTAGGTGGTGGCCACCAGTCGAAAGGCTGATGGTTCAACATTGCGATATTCAATTACTGTTTATGTAGATATCGTACACAATAATTGCGACTCTATTACACCTTTTATACGGACTACTGTTCCTGCTTCATTTCCACAAGCAAATGGACAAAATGTAGATGAAAATATCTTCTGGAACCATGGAAGGTAAAGTCAATACTTGTGACAAAAAAAAAAAAAAAGTCAATGCTTGTAGCTGTACGGCGTCACAAGGGCGGCCTCGTGTGAGTTGTACTGTTGAATGGACGAAACTGACGCAATTGATGTTTGTCGTTATGAGTTAATCCATTTCCCAAATGCAAGCCTACGAGTTAAGTTAATTGTTTTTTGACTTCCTGCACTTGGTTTTATCCTCTCAATTTTCATTTCCTTCTCCTTTTCATTTTCTGATTAGTCTAATATGTATTTAATATCTGACAAATACCATGTTGATGGTACGGCATTATCTAAATTAATCTTATCAATTGGAGGCTATCTTGAGAAGTCTCTTGTTGGAGGCTTCAAATGGTCCAAATATTATCCACTAGATCTTTTATTATTTTAGTTTTTTCTGTGGGATAAGAACTAGGTCTTTTCTCCTTTTATTTTAATATCTTTCATACAATTTGTCATCCTATTGAAGTTTTGGAATTTCTTTTTTTTTTTTTTCCTTTCTGGATTGCTTACCCTAAACTACGATTACCCAATTCTTGTGGAAATTTGACTTTGTGATATTCTGTTACACAATTTTGATAAGGCAAAGTCATTATCACTTGAGTTCACGCACATACTCTCCCTATATATGTATACATTTATTCCAATTAGATATGTACTGTGCAATCTACATTTTTCTTAAATTTGTAGTAATCCTTTCATTTATAAGAATAAATTTAGAACTTGTTCTGAGTTTTTTGCTAATGGAACTTAGCAGTCTTGAAGTTTCACATATATCACTTACCTTTCCTTTCAGTTAGATGGAACCTCTAATCACCTCATAACATTTGAATTGACAATATTACCCTTGCTACTTTAACAATTCTTTAGGGAAAAAAGTATGAAAGGGAAAAACCAAATTGTTAAAAATAAAATGGCTATTATACCTTTTTTTTTTTTTTTTTTTGCAGTTAAACTATCTCGCTTAGTTAATCCTCCTATTCCAGCCATATATTATAGGATCTATGCTATTATAATAATTGTTTAGGGAAAAAAAGAATCTAGAAGAGAAAAATTCAGAATCAACAAAAGTAATGATTTATTTTAACAACTATTGTTGAACTTAACTATCCTCTCCAAATTTCTTTGTTGAACTTAACTATTGTTGAATCACATTAAATCACCCTGGCTTGTCTAAAGTTTATTTAGGCAAAAAGCTTGGAAGAGAAAATGCCAAAATGCATAAAAATAGCTATTCTAACAACTATTTTTGGACTTACCCTTGCTATTCCAAAACTTATATAGGTGAAACAAAAAAAAAAAGAAAAATTGAAATCCAAATGGGTATTCTAACAAATATTCTACTTACCTAAAAAAAAAATTTCTTTCACTTAAAAAATCGTTCCACCTACTCTTTGTCCTTGTTCGTCAACCTTATATTAAATTACTATTCTATTCTAACAATCATTTGTGCAAAAAATTAGAAATAAAAAAAATGCATAAATTTGGTATTCTAACGATTATTTTTTAAAATTATTCTCTCCTTTAATTTTTCTAGTCCTCCTATGCTAAACTTATTTAAATCTCTCATAATTCTAATAGTCATGTAGGCAACGGAAATCTTAAAAAAAAAAACCCTTAAAGATGTTAAAAAGATACTAATCTAACAATTGTCATTGCATTTGACAAAAACGCCTCCCTAATTTTTAAAATACGAATCTAACAAATGTCGCGGCAATATTATACTAACAATTAATTTGATAGAAAATTCAAAATAGGACAGCACAAAAGGACAGAGTAGGAATGAAAATATATCTTGATCCTTAAATAATTATTTTTTAATATGCTTCTGATATTGGACTAACATTATTGTAACAAAATATATGATTTGAGGGGAGGTGAGTGATATTTTTAAAATTTCAGGGACTCTAAATGATATTAGCACACACCCTAGGAGAGGTTTTTGAGATTATTCCTTCATTTATATATTAGATTTTGACTTTGATTTTGCTTGAGTACTAACTACTACCTACCTTTAGTACCATTGGGTCTTGCAAAGTTTATGTCGTGTACGCCAGCCCCTCGGAAAACCGAAGTACATGACATCGAAAGAGCAGAATTCATATACAGCCTAGATTTCACGAAGTACAAAAAATCAACCATTGAAAACACACACCAAAAAGAGTTTCTTCACCAAGATGTCGATATAATAAGAGAATCTAATTACACAAGAATACATTAAATTAACAGCTGATCATGTAATGCAAACTGAATGGAATTTTTTTCATATTAACACTACAAGTCCGAATACAATCCGCAGAAAATACTGGCCAAAATGCTTGCATTTTATATCAGTAGTTTCATTGAAATGTTAACTTTTATTGGCTGCGAACTCAACTTCCTCCATGATTCTTTCTTTGTTGATGACCATGTAAAAAAGAGCTTAGAACTTTTCTTTTGGGTATGTATTAAAAACTTCTTCAATCAAATACAAAAAAAAAAAAAAAAAGGAAAAGGGAAGAATGAAAAAAATGAAAAAGAAAAAAAGAAGTATGAGTTCCAAGACCCATTTAAATTATTGTCCTTATTTACCAAAATAATTTAATATCAAAATAAGAACTTCCTCGGTCCGTAAATCCGTACCAACTTCCATGTTTCAAAGTCAAATAAATTCAATAATCAATTTATGCTACCTGTAAATATAATCACACCCAAGTTCTAAGGTCAAATTCAATAATGCAATTCCCAATATTAAAGTTTCAACGCCACCAAAGTGTGATCAACATGCGATATTAAATTTTTTTGGCCAAAATAAAAAAGAAAAAAAAAAGAGAAGGATTTAGTCCAAATGCCCGGGATGAGCGCAACTTGCGGGCAGCCTTACATGATTGCTACAAATGATGGTTGACTTTTCTTATGCTTTAGGTGGTGGATTATTACGCTACATACGGACCTGTACGTCACATAAAACAAAAATATAACGAAACGTCGTCGTCATGCACTCGCGTCCTGCTCATCCGTACAAGTCGTTTGCACTTTCCTCGGCTTACTATTTATACCAGGTGATTGTTATTATGTTTTTAACAAACACATGATTTCTAGTTTCTTTCTCTCTTCACTGTGTGTTGTGCGTCTTTTTTTTTCTTTGTTCATTGTGAGTTATGAATGGTGGAACGATAGGGGGGGCCGGGCAAGTATAGATGTTGTACCAAGAGCAGCACCATAGACAAGTGACGAGGATGGATCAAAAGAAGAGGGTGGAAAGGACAAGATCAGCCAAAGAAGAAGAAGAAGAAGTAATTCTTGAGATGGTGGATATGAGTGGCATGGCTTTGAAATCTATACCGGATCCTTCTATCAATACAAGGTTCATCTGCAAATTAGATCTCTCCAACAATGATCTACAGGTGCTATGTCAAACTAGTATAAAGTTTTTTTTTTTTCTATATGTATGTGTATTTTCACTATTTTGTCGTGCGTAAATATATACTTTTTTCGTTCCATTTTTGTGTGCGTTTTGTGTTCTCTTCTTTTACCGTGACTGCGGTACTTTTTCTTTTGGTGGGAAAAAATTCTTAGAAAGAAAGAAGGGAAATTAGGAAATAGAAAGCATGAAATTAAGAAGAAACTTTTAGTTACACATGGTTCCTACTCCTATACATGATATGGGTGAACCTTGGTGCATCAGTTTATGATTGGGAATGGCAAGGAAAGAGTCCATTTGATGGTTTATTGCTGTTTCAATTTTTTTTTTTTTTTAAGTTTCTTTTCAAGATGGAGGCCTTTAGGCCTAGCTAAGTGACGTTTGAAATGAAACTTTGGGTTTTTTTTTTTTGAGCCTTTTCTTCTTTTGGGATTATTGTAGGAAGAACAGTTGGAATATTGTGTATTTTGGGTTGGTTGTTTTCCTAACATGCTTTGTACAAATCACCCAGAATTGTGTCATGCAAATTTTAAGAAGTTTTTTAATCCAAAGGCAGCTCTCAGTTGCTCACCACTTTGTTTTTTAGCTTCTAAGAAGCTAAACTAAGGGCAAAATGGTATATGCCAAAGTTTAATTTAATTAGTTGTTTTCCAGCAAAGATAATAAGTTGAGAGTATCTCTTAAAGTATCACTTGCTTGCATATGCAATGACTAACCTCAGATTTGAATGGTTTGTATATATGCTGATTACAGTACATTCTTTCTTCATATTTATTGTTTTAACTTTCTCTCACAAAATATTGTTCTAAACATGTTCGAATACTTATTTTCTTTTTCTCTACAACTCTGGTGCATTGGAGAATTTTAAAATTCTTTTTTTTTTTTTAGTAGGGAAGAGGTGGAATTTAAGAAGAAGAGTAAGGGAAAGAGAATTGAAACGTAGAATTTCTAAGTTCTGGGATTTTAATTTCAACCGTTAAATGAAGGCCTTCTCTACGTATTGGGGAGTTATTATGACTAATGATACATACAAAATAAGTTGGCTCATGATTCTTAAGAACTTGATGAAAGTGTAAATCAAGAAAAATATAAAGCTATAGCAGAGACCTTCTCTTATTAGGTTTTCCTAATTAATAAAATAATTAAATTCTCTTTTCCAAAGTGACCCTACTTCAGAAATTCTTTGAAAAGTAAATGATATTCGTTGAACATACTATTCATAAAGGACATTCATGGTATGAATATTGAACTTAATATGATCAAGTTAAGTTAGAGAGGTCAATACAATTCGACACAAATTGAGTTTTTTAGACCATATAGAGCAATGAAATAAAAATTGAGTTTTTTCTTATCCAATTTGACATGGATTGCAGACTATACCAGAGTCTTTAACAGCCAGACTACTAAACGTGATGGTGTTAGATGTGCACTCGAATCAACTCAAGTCTCTACCAAACTCCATTGGGTGCTTATCAAAGCTCAAGACATTGAACGCTTCTGGCAACATGCTTCAATCTCTTCCCAGAACCATTGAAAATTGCAGGTTGGTCATGCCACTTCATCAAACGCTGAGGTTGAAGAATCTTTTTTTTTTTTTCCCTTTCTTTTTAGACAACAATTAACGGACGTTGCTAATTCCCTCTTTATCAAAAGTCATAGTCCATGGTGCACATAGTTTAAAAAAAAAAATAGAAGTAAAAATTGACTAGGATGCATTAATTGGCAGCATGCCCTTTACATAATTGCCTTAATGCTCAATATGATGTGGTTTGTTACTCCCTCTTATCAAGTTCAAGGTTCGAATTTTGGACCTTACCGTTTAGAGGTGAGAAATGTGCGGGAGGAGAGGGAGGGTAAAAAGATTAAAATAAAAAATACGATATGGTTTTTTACTCAAAGTTCTTACTTTTTGAAATTGCTTGAACGGTTAAATTGCTAAACAATTTTTTAGTGTTCCGACCTTTCAAACCATGACAATTGCTTTGAATGGAAGCCAAAATTAACTAAATAACGGTACGTACACTGACTCTAAGTCAAATGTACATCATAATATATATTTTGTATATTCCTAGTCAAACCTTATCCATAAGCGATTAAAAATTCTTTAACTAATCATGCGCAAGAAAGTGCACTAGACCCTTGGAAAAAAAAAATATTCTACTCCCTCAAGACAATCTCACGTATCTCATAGCTTATTCGGAACTCAACATGATTTTACCTAAACAGTTAGATTCAAAATTTGGTAATACTACTAAACAGCAACTGGTCATATTCTACCTGAGTGTTATGAGATGGCACACGAATTAGTCTGTCATATTACGCTAGTACATTTTCCTTTTCCCCCCTTTCTGTGCGATCAGTACATTAAATTTAAAAAACTTGAATTGTTGACCAACAAATATATCCTAAATACGAGCATAAAAACCGAACGGAATATTCCAACAATGGTCAAATTATCTAAATTATGATCATCTGTAAGATTCTTTGGTGGCCAAATTGGTCTTTTAATTGAAACTGATTGCAGTAGTAGTTGCATTGTTGCAGAGAATTTTTTAAATCAATTGTACATTTGTCTTTCTATAATAGCATGCTTGTACTTTCAAATCAAGTAGTTATGACTCAAACGGAGTACCTATTGCGAATGTAAACATTCACATGCAGCCCCGAAAAGAGGTTTAATAGGCATGCATGTGTTTTCTCCTTATCAAAAAACGATCTTGTTAAAGGGGTTAACTTCAATATTTCTTATATGCTCTTTAATCATGTTTTACTAGACTAAATACTTCATGAAATTGAATATGCACTCGTAATGTCCTTTAAAAAACATGAACAAATTGCAAAATGCGAACCTTCTAGTCATGCTTCTTGACCTACTAGTTATAGTGTTATCCAATTCAATATAAACTACAACAATTTAATTTGGATTAATTTTTTCTACAATCATTTTATACAGTGACAAGTTTAGTGAATGCCACAACATCTAAATCTTTAAATACTAAATTTTGCATGTGTATCATATATCTAAATTCGAAAGTGTATACACTGACAGTATATAAAAGATTTATCCATTTAATTGATATATTCAAACTTTAATTCAATGACGTTTTCTTGTCGATGGCAGATCGCTGGTGGAGCTAAATGCAAATTTCAATAAACTGACTCAACTACCAGACACTATCGGATTTGAACTGATTAACCTCAAGAAACTCTTAGTCAACTCCAACAAGCTGGTATTCCTCCCCATGTCCACTTCCCACTTGACCAGCCTTCAAATTCTTGATGCTAGATTAAACTGCCTTAGATCTCTTCCTGAAGATCTTGAAAATCTAATCAACCTCGAAGTCCTCAACGTTAGCCAAAATTTCCATTTCCTTGCAACCTTACCATATTCCATCGGTCTTCTCTTGTCCCTTGTTGAATTAGATGTGAGTTACAATAATATCACCACTTTGCCAGAGTCTATAGGGTGTCTAAAGAAGCTTCAGAAGCTGAGAGCTGAAGGAAATCCGCTCGTTTCGCCCCCGATGGATGTTATGGAGCAAGGGTTACACGTAGTGAAAGGATATCTGTGTGAAAAGATTAATGGCATGCATAATAACTCACCAAAGAAGACCTCATGGTTTGGGAAGTTGGCAAGGTGTAGTACGTTCAATGGTGCAAATATGCCTAGAGAAGATGGTGATAACTATATTATGCATAATGAAAGATCTATTGATAGCCTTTCTTCTCCTAAATATTTGGGCATGTTTTCTCCAAGAAGGCTCTTATCACCTAGGTCCTACTTTTCAAGATAATGGAATTACAAATCTTAGAGTTTCACTTTGGAAAGTCTGTGTATTGATTGTTGTATGGATAAATCTTAGAGTTTCAGTTTGGTAAATATGTATAATAGTGTATGGTGCTCTAACTAGGTGGGATTCAATGTAGTGAAGGAATGCTTACATTCTGGTGTCTTCTTGAATTCTTATTTTTAATTCTCTCTCTTTACATTTTACGAAAGAGTGTATAAAATGGCATGCCAATACAATAGTTGTTCTAATGGTGCAGACCTTCATCATGGTCATGTAATTTATGTACATGTTTCATCTTACAAATATATGCTTAGATATTACCCTCATCTAGGCTTTTTTTAATATTTTTGTTTAAAGAACGTTAATTTATATTGATATAGGAAGGTTGAGGTTCAGGAATTAGGATTCTAGGTTCAAATCCCCCGCCCCTTCTACGCTCTTTTAGTCCCGCCACTCTCCTACTGGAAAAAAAATAAAAAAAAAATTTATATTGATACAGATGGAATTTACATCAAATCTAATTACCGAGCAAGTGTCCAGAAATTACTATACTACCTGTGAACCTGAGAGTGGGATAGAAGCCCTGCGTTCCATTCCTCCATATGCTTAGACATTACCATCATCTAGTGGGACAGTAGGATTTACTTTTGGGCTAACTATAGTTACCAAATGTTGAACATGTCATTCCAGAGAAGTAAATCGTCATTCTTATAGTCACTCAGCTTGTAGTTCTATGTTTAATGAATCATATAGGAGTTGATGTGTAAGTTTTCAAAGTATGAGGAATAAGGTGAGATTATCTAAAACTTTAAGGGAAAAAACACACTTCAATACCTCAACTTTTGTGGTGTGAATCAAATTTGGAGAAGTGCAATTTTGGTCCCAATGTTTAGCCTGTAAGTTGCCAATATATATATTATTTTTTATCAATCGGCATTTGTCTATTTTACATCCACTCCTTAGCCTATACTAAAGAGGAGGGCCCAACTGGATCATTGGAGAAACTGATGGGGACTAAACTATCATCGGATCAGGCGGGTGTACTATGCATCCATACGGATTTAAGCCACTTAAAGTGACAGCCACATATAGTAGCAAGTGGTGGGAGATAAAGTTTGAATCCTTGACCTCCCACCCCACCAACTTTTAAAGGTTATCATGGCGGCTCCCAATATTTTGTGTAAAAGAAATGTAGTCTCCAAAATTTCTAATTTTAGATAGATTTAGGATAATTGAAAGAAATTTGGTACTGCTTAACGATCAAAATCAAAATAGTCATTAGTCAACAGTTTTGGTTTGCATTTTTGGTTCTTTATTTTTGGTGTTTTGAATCATTATAGTCCCTTAAGTTTCAAATATTAATTTTGAGTGTTTCAAGATGAAATTAGGTGTGGATTGGGTTGAATTATTTTAAATTTGTACAAGAATTTTTAATAATAAAAAACATGACAAAGCTAAATAAACTTCTTTTCTCTCTCGTTTTTTAAATTTATTTATTTGATGCATTCATTCTACTCATTCCTTATATGTTTATTCTTTTTTGCACATTTAGTTTCAATTTTGATAAATACATCTAATTTTCATGAATAATTAATTGGTAATGAATTTTATCATTTTTTAAACTTATATTGATAATGAAGTTAATCATTCAACAATTGTTCTTTGGCATTTCAACAGGTAATCAACTAAATTTTAAATGAAATAAATATTTTACATAACAGTTTCAATAATTTAATGAAATTATCTATGTGCACGAACATAAGTATAAATGCATTAAAACTCTATTTTTGGAATATTATATTTTAATAAGAGGAAAAGAAAAGAAAATAACAACAAGAAGTTTTTCCAAAATTCATATGAGCACTTAATATTGACACTTTCCTTTACTAGTTATTGTAGTCACAACTCTAAAACACAATCATTTGAAGCCTACACCAAGAAGTCATGCAAAATTTTGTGTAATTCTATTTAGAATAAAGTTATGCATTAAAATTAAGATCCTTCTCTTCTTCCACAAATTTTCTTTTTGAATATTATGTGTGCATTTTTATTTGATTGTAATTAATTTAACCAAGAGATGCTCTTCAGATTAAAGGATATTGTTGTGTTATTGTAAAGTGCCCTTAAGGATTTTTATAAAGATTTGAGGATGCATTTTCATAATTTTAATTTGATTGACATTTTAGTTCATCTGAGAGCCTTACATATGACTATTTGAAATACAAAGTACCATATTGATCAAAACTTCAAATATTAGGCACCAAACATGTAAAGTCAAAGACTGTTGACTAACACCGGCTTAAAAAATGTAAGGTCAAAATTTTTGACTAACAGCAACTTATTTTGACTGTTAGCAATCATGACTTTCTGTTAGTTGTCTTAAATATAAACTGAAGATAGAAAATCTTGGGTACCACATTGTTTTGGTTTAGGCATTAGGGATCTGTCAGGAACTTCATAAATAAGAGAGGTCGTTTTGTTCATAAAAGAATGCGTTTTGAGCTTAGGTGTTTAGATGCTGTGAAACTATGTCGTTAGACTTAAGTTGACAGTTAGTCTCTTAATTGTAGTTAGTTAGAAATAATTGCATAAATACCCCTTTTCATTGTAACCGAAAACAATTGAGTAAAACTTCCAAATTGGATATTTTCTTCTTTCTCTCTCCTTTCTGTTATGCTCTCTCTTTTTCCCCTTTCTTCACTTTTCTTTCCCAGTCTCCCTTCTGTCTTTCCCTTGAAACTCCGGCGGCTAAACCCTAGAACCTGACTTTTGGTATCAAAACAGCCGATCCTTGGCTGCTGAGACATTTCCATGGCGGAAAATACTAGATATCGATCACTGGAGGATCAACTTAAGAAGCAGGAGAGTAGTATACAAGAAATGGCAGAAACCATGGCCGCGCTTCAAGCTTTGGTCAGAATGAGTTGCAGCAAAAATTGCATGATGAAATGGAGCACAATAACTCCAGGTTGGAGACAATAGTGGGGAATCTGGATCAGAAATTCAACAAGATGGACCAAGAGTTCAACACACTACTGAAGGTAATGATGAAGGAGAAAGGACTTCAGGATAGTGAAGGAGGGGCACCAGAACCACTTCTGCCAACCCCTCCCGCACATTTGAGACTGATGACCCTAACCGAGCTGCTAGGCCACCAACATGAGACAGAGGTAAAATGTTCGTATCTAATTTGCCAAGATTGGAGCTACCTATGTTTTCTTCTAGTAACCCTAGGGAATGGTTGAGGACATGTCAGAAGTATTTTCTGAATCATCAAATACTAGCGAACCCAAAAGTAGATCTGGTTGAAATGTTTTTGGAGGGAAAAACTGATAATTGGTTCCAAGGAGTGAAACTAGCCAGGCCTGGGTTGTCCTGGGAAGAATTTAATGAACTATTGTGCGAAAGGTTTTCTAGAAAAGGATCCCTTGACATAGTGGAGGAGTTTAATAAACTACAACAAAAAGGGACAGTCAAGGAATATGAGGAAAAATTTGAAGAACTAAAAACACTAATGCCTACCAGGAACCCCAGACTAGATGAGTCATAATTCGTTTCCAGTTTTATTAGTGGCCTAAAGGATGAAATCAAACCTTTGGTGAAGATGTTCAAACCACAATCCTTGCCAAAGGCCTTTGAAGTGGCTGAATTACAGGAATATGCCTTGGAAATTCAGTCTAAACAATCTAAACCATCTGGGAAAGTTGCAGTAGAACCTAAATTTGGAATGTATAAGAATCATGCCAATGGTCAGAGCCATTCTAACTCATACAAGCTTCCTGCAATTACCCCTAATACCAAGAAGAATGAGTATGTACACAAGGAGATTGGGAGGATCTCAGCTGAAGAATTGCAGTACAGATGTAAACACAATTTGTGCTACATGTCTGGAGAGAAGTTTGGAATTGGGCATCAATGTAAATCAAGGAACCTGAACTTTTTGGGTATTGAGGAAAAGGAAGAGGCTGACTTTGAGAATGCAGTAGGGGAGCAAGATGAACACACAGGCAGATTGGGTGAACTTACAGAGGTGTCCTTGAATGCTTTGTTAGTGCTATAAAGAGAAAGTCAATTATGTTGATGGGTAATATGGGAGGCTTGCTAGTTAAGATCCTAGTTGACACAGGAAGTTCTGATAGCTTTATTCATCATAGGCTTGTTAATCTGTTGCATCTCCCCATCAAGCTATAAATCCCTTCATTGTGACCTTGGCAGATGGGACTGACATAACCAGTGGAGCAATTTGTCCTAAGGTGGTGTGGTTAATACAAGATTACCAGTTCTAGTTTGATCTGAAGGTAATGGAGTTGGAAGGATGGGATATCATCCTGGGTGTAGGTTGGATGTGTCAATTCAATCCTATTACTTTTGACTTTCACTCTCTCAGCATTGCTCTTAGCAGTAAGGGAGAGCTACTTCACCTCGAAGGCTTCATTAATTGACCTGCAATGGAGCTAGTGAGAGGCAAAGATCTCAGATCTTTTATTCAGGAGAAACAAAGAAATTGTGCAACACTGCATGCAGAACTCAAAAGAGATCGAGAGTTAATTATTCTAGAGCCAATAGAAAGGGTCCTGCAACAATACCCTTAGGCATTTGCTACTCCAAAAGGGCTACCACCAGAAAGGGAGCTGGATCATCAGATTATCCTTAAGCCAGGGGCTGAACCCTTTAAACTCAAACCATATAGGTACCCTCATTTCCACAAAGCAGAAATTGAAAACAGGTTGCTGAGATGCTCACAAATGGAATCATTATACACAATACAAGTCCTTTTGCCTCACCCGTATTGCTAGTTAAAAAGAAAGACAATTCCTGGAGGTTGTGTATAGACTACAGAAAACAGAATGAGTAACTGTCAAAGATAGGTTTCCCATCCCCAATATTGATGAATTACTAGATGAGTTACATGGTACAAAGTATATGTCCAAACTAGATCTCAGGGTTGGTTACCACCAACTGAGAGTTAAGACAGTAGACACCCACAAGACTGCTTTTCTAACACATCATGGACATTTGAATTCTTGGTAATGCCTTTTGGACTGACAAATGCACTAGCTACTTTTCAGGCATTGATGAATAGGATATTTCAGCCGTTTCTGAGGAAGTTTGTGCTAGTATTTGTTTTTTGATGATATCCTAGTTTATAGCTCCACTTTAGAACTTCATGCACAACACTTAAAAACTGTACTCAGAGTTTTAGCTGATAACCAACTTTACTGCAAGAGATCCAAATGCTCTTTTGCTCAAACATCCATAGAATACTTAGGTCATGTGATCTCTGATGCTAGGGTAAGTATGGACTCAGCTAAGATAGAATGCATAAGGACTTGGCCTACCCCTAGCACAGTCAAGGAATTGAGAGGTTTTCTAGGATTGACTGAGTACTACAGGAGGTTCATCAAGGGATATGAGGTGATTTGTAAGCCTTTGACTCAGCTATTGAAGAAGAAGTGTTTTATATGGAACCATAATGTTCATATAGCTTTTGAGGACCTCAAAAAAGCTATGACTACTTCACTAGTATTGACCATGCCAGACTTTGAACTTCCCTTTGTAATAGAAACTGATGCCTGTGGGGTAGGCATTGGGTATTTAATGCAGCAAGGACATCCTATAGCATTCCTTAGCAAGGCTTTATCAACTCAGAACCTGGGGCTATCTGTGTATGAAAAGAAGCTTTATGTCTTGGTGCTAGCTGTGACCAAATGGAAGCACTACCTGGTTGGCCATCATCTTGTCATTAGGACTGATCATCAGGCTCTCAAGTACCTGTCGGAGCAGAGGCTTACACATCTACTACAACATAAGTGGCTCACCAAATTATTAGGATTAGACTATGAGATACAATATTAGAAATGTTCAAACAATGGGGTGGCTGATGCTCTATCCAGAAGAAAAATAGAAGAAGTTAGAGAAAGCAATGCCATAACACACTACATGTGTGCCCTTTCCACAGTACAACCAACTTGGATGCAAGAGCTTATTGGGAGCTACAATAGGGATGCAGAAGCTTAATAGAAAATAACTCAGCTACTAATAGATCCCAATGCAGATCCGGATTATCAACTAGACAAGGGGGTGCTTAAATTCAAAGGAAAATTATACGTGGGGTCTTCCAACAACATCAGAGATAACCTGATCAGAGCCCTACGTGATTCAGTAGTTGGAGGGCTTTCTGGTCAGAGGGGATGCTTGCACATGATACAAACTCCATTCCACTAGCCTGGAATTAAAAGGGATGTCATTCATTTTGTACGATCTTGTGATGTTTGTCAGAAAAACAAACATGAAAATGTCCCTTACCCTGGACTGTTGCAACCTATCCCAGTTCCTCAACAGGCTTGGTCATACATATCCATGGATTTCATTGAACAGCTTCCTTTATCTCATGGTTTTGATACTATTTTGGTGGTTGTGGATCGATTAACCAAGTTCAATCATTTCGTAAGGCTCACACATCCATATACAGCACAACAAATAGCTCAGGTTTTCCTTGACAATGTATATAAGCTACATGGCCTACCAGAGTCAATAATTTCTTACAGAGATAAAATCTTCATTAGTAGATTTTGGCAGGAATTGTTCTACATGTTAGGGATAAGCTTGCATTACAGTTCATCCTACCACCATCAATCTGATGGTCAAAGCGAAAGGGCAAACTAGTGTTTGGAGAATTACCTCAGATGTATGTGCAGTGAGCCCCCTACACACTATAGTAGCTGGTTACCTACAACTAAACTCTAGTATAACACTAATTTCCATACCAGCCTGCAAGTCACTCCATTTGAAGCACTGTATGGGTACAAACCAAACCACATCCTTGTAGGACCGTTCCATGATAGTGTCATACCTGCTGTAGCTAACATGGTACAGGATAGGCTCCAAGTCATATCCCTCATCAAAGAGAACTTAGCCAAAGCTCAGAATCGCATGAAATACTTCCCAGAAAAACACAGGATTGAACGTACTCTACAAGTAGGCGACTGGGTATTCCTCAAATTGCAACCCTATAGGCAGCAAACGGTAGCCATTCGAAAGAGTTTGAAACTAACTGCTATGTATTTTGGACCATTCCAAGTTATCGCAACGGTGGAAGCAATGGCCTACAAATTACTGCTACTAGAAGGAGCTCGAATCCACCCTGTATTCCATGTCTCTTTGTTGAAAAATAAGATTGGAAACACTCAACCTATTGAACCTCCTTTGCCAGTATTGGACAGCTGATCAATATTTGTTGAAGCCTGAGAAAGTTCTTAAAAGGAGGGCTACCATGCAAAATTCTCAACCAATTGTTCAATATTTGGTGAAATGGAATCATCTGCTGGAGTTAGAATCATTGTGGGAGGATAAGAACTTCATTGACAAACAATTTCCAAATTTCCAAGCTTGAGGACAAGCTTCAATTAAGGGGAAGGGATTGTCAAGAACTTAATCAATAAGAGGGGTGACATTTTGTTCATACAAGAGTGTGTTTTGAGCTCAGGTGTTTAGATGCTGTGAAACTACGTTGTTAGACTTAAGTTGACAGTTAGTCTCTTAATTGTAGTTAGTTAGAAATAATTGCATAAATACCCCTTTTCATTGTAACCGAAAACAGTTGAGTAGAACTTCCAAATTGGATATTTTCTTCTTTCTCTCTCCGTTCTGTTATGCTCTCCCTTTTTCCCCTTTCTTCACTCTTCTTTCCCAGTCTCACTTCTCTCTTTCCCTTCAAACTCCGGCAACTACTCTGACAGCTAAGCCTCAGAACCTGACAGGATCACGTTAGCACGGACCAAGGGCCTGGACGGTTGTCTAACAACCGTCCAGAAACTTTTCATGGCCAAGATGTGATGGCCCATCATCAACGGCCAAAACAAAGCCACGTTGCAAAGTTATATCAGCTGAAGAAGACGGTGTCGTTTTATTGAGTGGCAATTTAAAAAATAAAAATTTTGGAAATGGATGGAGCATCATCGTCAAACGGCGTTTGCATACAACAAATTTATCCCACCCAAATTATTAATGAAAAGTTCATTTTTATCAGACATCCCCATTTCACTTTCCCTTTCCCTGTTGTCTGCTAATGCAAAAAATCACTCCACAAAAGAACTGCCATTTCATTCCACAAAATCACTCCCATTTTACTCCTTGTTGTCTGCTAATTTCTAAAACAATTGCCTGAATTCCTCTTAAAAAAGACCCACGGTGTTTTTTGGAGGAGGAGCAATTGCATAATCTAAGGCACTGGGGTGTTGCAATAGTTGGAGATTTTAGATTTAATCGAGACCAACTGGTGGCACAAGATCAACGAATTCGTTGAATGGCAAGATGGGGTCTTTTACACTCTCTGCGCTGCCTATGCCCTTGTCTCCTCTGTTGCCCTTGTAATGTTTATCCGCAGCATTGATACTCTTCATTTCTTTACTTTTAAGTCATTGAGGTCAAAATTTTCTGAAATTTTCGAGTTAATTTCTTGTTTTAGTGAGTCTTGAAGTTTCATATTAGTTTTCGTGGGATGGATTGAAGAAATTTTGGAGCTTTGTTTATTTCGAACTGGGTAGCTCAGCTGAGCAGTTAAAAGTGTTGAAATTATGCTTGTAAAAAAGTTATTTTTTTATTTTTCTTCTTTAGGTTGCAAGCTTAGTTAGTTTACGTACAACATATATATCAGTTTGTACATATAAAACAATAACATGTAAATGCTATTAAATCAAGAGATCACCGTAAGGTGTACCAACTAAAATACATCGTGTACCAGAATAATAACATGATGTCAAAACTAAACAACGGGTGATAAATAATTGTAACTTGTACGATTTAAAAAATAAATGTGATCAAATAACCCTTTTGAGGAGGTTCGTTGTTTCAAGAGAAAAGAACTAGTAATTTCTCTGTAATGTCTCCTAGTGGAGCAACACAGGCTTCTGCAAAAGAACTTATTGATTCTATTGTGGAAATTGTTGTTAGGATTTTTGGTCAGATATGAGTACCTCTTTTTTCTTTAATTTAATGGCTGTAATTACTTCACTACTTTCTGAACAAATCATTATGATTGCAGAGAACCATGTTATTGTTGGAGAGCTTCTTGAGACAAAAGCTGCCCAGCAGGTTGACTTGAATACACCCAAATCCATAGTTGGAGATTCGAAATGGAACCCTGATCCTAAGGCATCACATGATACTAGTGGTTATTGCATTGGCTTCTCGCTGACTGTTTTACAGGTAGGTCTCTTATGCTTGTGATCTTTTTGTTAAGGTTGAATTTCTTACTCTGGTGAAGTGCTTCTACAATCGTTGCAAGATCAAAGTTTGAATTTCATCTTCATTTGTCTTGACTGAATAGTATTTGCCATCAAATTGGAGTTAGTTGCAATTCATCTACTTCTCATCTCTCCCCGCCTATGTAGAGTTTGTTTTTATTCGCAATTTGCATGATGAAAAAAATCAATTGGACCATGCGGTCTTGCATAACTTAAGGCTAGTACATAAGTCATGAAAAGTGTGTGATTGTTAAAAGTTCTTAACTCATAATCTAGTGGAGGAATAAAATTTAGGCAGTTTTATTTTAAATTTGTACAAAACTTCTGTTGCAACCACAATTTCCTAGTCTTATTTAGATAATTTTACCATTGAATGCCTATAAGGCATTATATTTGTCACTGGTATGAAACTCCACAGTCCTCTTTCTCGGTGTCTTCCACATACTTCCCTTCAATCTTGACACTCTTGTACCACTTAGCACAGGCCATGTAGACTGCCAAATCTATTATGGTTAGACCAGCCAAAAGGAACTAAAACCTGTCTAAATGACCGTTGTTAAGGTTTATTGGGATCCAACCAGGCATGTCATCTCTGGCAGATTTTCTCATGACCATGCTTAATAGAAAAGACTGCTAACATAGTTTTCCAGGGAAATCGAGGTCATGCAAAGTGCACTGCCAAAGCTTTTAAGTCCATCAGGAGCTTGATCGTTAAAGAACTCCAGTTGGCCTACGTACATGAAAACTTCTGAAGCACCTATTAAAGCATATTGAGGGACCTGCCAGACGATGCTCAATGAGCTTGAGCCTTCACAGTTTGATATTTTTCTTGTACATCTTACTTATTATAGTTTACAAACCCATAGCATGGTAAAAAACAGAGTGTTCTTTCACCTGTGTATAGTGTACATGATAAAGAACAAACTGTAAGTATGATTATTCAATTGTTGATTTTTTGGTTATTTAGGAGTTCCTTTCATTAGATAATGGCATAATATTCATTATTCAATTGATGGTAATTGATTGTTTACTTAGGAATTGCAATTTTGACAATGGCATAATGTCCATTGTCGCTATTAACATCATTGGAAAAAGAATATCTAATATAAAAACTACTATCTAATATAAAAAGAAAACAATCATTTTAGTATTACATTATTCCAATCCAGTTCCAAAAGGGTCACAACATACATCATCTTAGCATACATATTCATGGAAGGCAATTAGCTTCTACCCATTTATATCGTAAGTAGTTGCACTTCTTCGTCGCTTATATGTATAGGAGTACTGCTCTTTGACCTTTCCACAGAAGTCACAATGGGGGTCTGGCAATCATTGAAACAAGCAATAAATTATTTAAATCAAATATTCAGTGTTTATAAAAGCATGCCCTACAATAGTCTTGTAGCAAGGTTAGAATAATTCTAAATAATAACTTTAAATAAATTTTTTTAAAGAATTACTGACCATTAAGAATTTGGTGAATGAGTTGTACTTTGTCTTGCTCATAGGATTGTTAGGAATCAAAAGTGGGAGATTGTTACGATCTTGAATACGGATATTATGAGCAGCCAGTATTTGAGGAGTGATTCCAGGTTCACCGGGCTAGATTTCAGTATTGTACTGAATAAGATACTGTAAATTTGTCCAAAATCTTGATTATCCACACAAGTACAATATCTCACTTACCATCCTACAAGACTGCATATCTGAGTGAATAACTGGGAATGATCCAAAATTTGATTCACTGAATGACTGTTATCATGAGTAGTACATTACATTAGTTGAAAAGTCATACTAACACTGTGTATAACAGCAAAATAACTACAAGTAAAAACTAAATACATATTGTGTCCAAAATTTAAGATGCTATGATGTACGAAATTATAATACAAATGTGTACATAATGTATAACAACGTGTTCAACTGGATTAACAATATGTAAACAAAAATCAATCGAAATTAGTCTAAACAAAATCAAAATTCAGTACATACGTGACCATAAATGAATACATTGTAAAGTTATACTACAAACTTATGGGCTACTATGAATATAACACATAACCAATGCATTAAATTGAAGTAACTATGCAACAGATTTGGAAAGGTCTTTTTGTAGTGTGTACAAGATAAAATACACCGTGTGATAAATAACATGATGTCAAAACTAAACAACGGGTGATAAATAATTGTAACTTGTACGATTTAAAAAATAAATGTGAGCAAATAAATTAATAATTTGCAAAAATTTTTATCCAAAAGTGCAATCATGTGTCCAAATGCAATACCGATATTTAAAACAAAGTAACCAGTGGTACATGGTATCAATTAATGTGTACAACATATATATCAGTTTGTACACATAAAACAACAACATGTAAATGCTATTAAATCAAGAGATTGCCGTAATGTGTACCAACTAAAATACACCGTGTACCAGAATGATAACATGATGTCAAAACTAAACAACGGGTAATAAATAATTGAAACTTGTACGATTTAAAAAATAAATGTGAGCAAATAAATTAATAATCTATAAAAAATTTTATCCAAAGGTGTAATCATGTGTCCAAATGCAATAACGATATTTGAAAACAAAGTAACCAGTGGTACATGGTATCAATCAATGCGTACAATGTATACGCCCACAAATATGCCCACAAATACGCCCAATGGTCTATACTCGTTGTTAGTTTTATATATGGTGTCAAGTGTAACCACATCCCCAAAATAGATATAATCCATCAGCATTGATGCATCAGTCCAAAATATATTTGTAATTTGTTCTTCACAATCAAGCTGCTCTGCGTGGAAGAATGACGGATTTTTCAATTTTTGTTCTTGAAAGTATCGTAGCATTGCACCAGTTTCACCATACTTTAATCCCCTCTCTCTTTTTGTTCGTAGATAGCGTTTTAAGTCATCACGAGTGTAGCCAATATTGCCTAATCCACCTACCTCTTTTCCCATGAGTTCATGGTATTGTTTCAAGGATATTCCTGCATCATTTGCAATCTCAACTTGGGCTCCTTGAGAAATACTTACTTTTCTTTACGAACGCATCATATGAGCACATTCTGAAATGTGTAATGTGTGATTATGCTCGATTACCAGATCTCGAACCTGATACTTCATTGTTTCTCTGTTCAAAATTATCCCCATTTTAGCTTCACATCCGATTTTTGTTTCAGCCCGAGTTCTCTTTGGTTTTAAATCTCCTTCGTACTATCATTTGAAACCTTCTTTGCAACATGTGTACCTTCTCGATGTAACTACATCGTCTTTATCCTTGTTCAAGTAGTCTTTTCGAACACTGAACCCAACAACTAATCCATACCTATTGTAGAAGTTGTATGCCTCATTTTCTGACTGAAACTCCATGCCGATCTTAAGACACAATGCTTCCTCCATTGTGCTGTATTCGACAAAAGCATTTTTTGCTATTGTTTTTCAAGACAAACTATTATATTTATTTTTTAATTCCTTATTCACATCATAAGCACTTAATTATTTGTATTCACATATGTACATACTTTATAACAAGGTGTACACACTTTACAATATTTTATAAAATAATTTTTATGGATATGTATCTTCTCTGTAATAGGTAATCACATAACTCTAATAATTTGCAAAGCATATTTCACTATATAATATATACATTTCAAACAAATATTATTACCAATTTGTGTATAATATCAGTATTTACATACTTTACAATCATATGTAGACACTTTATAATAATGTGTACACCCTTTATATCAACTTGTAACATAACAAATGCATGTATGTAAAATACACTTTTACATAGCATAAGGTTCGACAGAGTTCTCAAAATCTATACATCGTCTTTTGTACTGTTTATGTAGTTATTTAAGTTGGCCACATTGTTAAATTGTTTTTACGCTTATGTTATTTTATTTTACACATCCTCATTCATTTTTTGAAACTCTGTACGGGATCTTTATTGTACAAGTTAACCATTCTCTGTAAAAGGATAATGACATATTTCTTATAATTTTCAAATCATGCTTCACTAGATAACACATTTATTACAATCAAATTACATATAATATTAGCACTTACCTTGGACAGAGTTCACCATGCAGTGGATTTCAGATTGGCCGCTCACAAGTCTCGGCTATGCATTTGTTACTCAATGAATATCTATTTCAGGCATCCACAAGTTAAATCGGCGTGTATTGTTGCTGCAATGAATCTTCACAATTATCTTGTGCACACCTCAGACAAGATGCCCGTTTTGATGGGGTTTATTTAAGAGTTGGAAGAGAAGAAAACAAAGATTTATGTCTATGTTATGCGAAATAGTTTGGTGAGAGGAGAAGAACAGAAGGAGCTGCAGTGACAATGTATTGTGTTCAGAGAAAACCCACTACCGCCATTTTCTTCCTACCTCTTGTAAGTTGAAAGAGTTTTAAAGCCCGCTGATCACACCAAAAGTTGATTTTCAAATTTTGATTTTAAATTTTTCATACCCTTAATGGCCAAACCAAACGGAGTTAAAAGTCAAGTTTCTATTAAGCTACAATCCTCTGCACTCATCTCCATTTTGTTCCCCATATTTTTAGCCGTTGATGATGGGCCCATCTAATCTTTGCCATGAAAAGTTTCTGGACGGTTGTCTGACAACCGTCCGGGCCCCTTGTCCCGTTAGCACATGCGCCAATCATTGGTGACCAAAACTGTAGTTCTATCAAATTAGTCCACGATGTGTCAAATTCAACCAAAGTATTCAATTTTGGCCCAATTTGCTCTTAGTATTTTGATTAAAACAAATGCAGTCCATAAAATATTAAGTTATGACAAAATTGATCCCTAATGTTATATATAGATTAAAATGGTAAAGTGCGCTTTTTCATCCTTAAAATTTGCAAGTTAAACCAAATTGCTCTCAATATTTCAGCCAAAATAAATGTAGTATCCAAAGTATTCAATTGCAACAAAATCGATCGCTAATTTTTTTATGAACAAACATTGTCCTTAAAGCATATTGATTTACCAAGTTGGTTCCTAGTATTTCATTAAAATCTAAGAAAATCCATGAATAATGATATAAAAATACATGAACTTTTACAAAAACTATACAAAAGTTACAAACAGATTATAGAAAAACCATAAAAGTCTTAAAAATTTTAAAAAAATTGGAATAAGTGTAATGTAAATCAATTTTGACCAAATGAAGATAATTGGTAGATATGCCAAATTTATAAGTTGTACATAAAAGAAAATAGTGTGTGTACAAGTTATAGTTCTTAAATTTTTTATTATAAAAGTACGCAAAATACAAATAAAGCACATGCATAACACATTAATTATTCCAATTAAATAGGATTTTGTAGAATATATTACACTTATTTTTTTGAGTTTCTAAAAATTTTTTGTGATTGTCATTAATTTTGTGTAATTTTTAGAGGATTTGTGTAACTTTAAAATCTTTAAAAGATGAGTGTGAATAACTACATTTGATACTGGAATAATGCTTGTGCTGTGCAAGTGATCTATTTATTTATTTGGCATAACTTTTTTGTTACTGTAAATATGTTAAGCATTATAGCTTGTTTAAGCACATTTGTATACTTTTTAATGCACATACAATAAATTGACATATCTACCAAAAGCCTTCAATTTAGTCAAAAGCGAATGCTTTGCCATTATTTTATATTTTTGTAGACTAGTTAATATTTTTTTGTGATTTTTGTAAACCACTACTCTCAGGTCCTATGACTAAGTTTATCATAAACACCAACCATAGAAATTTTTTTTTGTATCCTTATATCATATTAATAAACTTTCTTAGATTCTACAAAACATTAGAGACCAATTTGGTCAATTTATATATTTTATGGACAATGTCTTTTTTTAGTTCAAAATATTAGGGACCAATTTAGTTGAAATTCAATACTATGGGGAACATTTATTTTGGTTGAAATATTAAGAGCCAAATTGGTTCAACTCACTAAAAATGCATTTTTTGCTAAATTAATATCCATAAAAAATATGAAATGTACATAAAAAACATAAAAACATAGAAATGATGGCAAAGCTTCAAAATTGCAAAGAGTCATGAACATGTAAAAGAAGTATCCTGTGCTGTGTTTTACTTAGTTTTTGAGTATAAAATTTTAAAATGTTAGGAAATAATTTTTAAACTTGGTAAATAGAGAAAAATAATATTAGAACTGTGACAGCCTACCTCCCCCTAAGATGAACCAGAGGGTTCGGCAGACCGCCTGCCCAACTCTCGCCAGGACTACGGAACCAAAACACTCGAAAGCCCTATGAAACGCGCGATAGATGATTTGGTGAACATGATTACCAAATCATACGGTGAAATGGAACTTCAACGAAAGTGAAAACGAAGAACGAAAACAAAAATGAAAATGAACAGTTGCGGCCATGCCACAATCTGGCCAAGATCTGGCCGGATTTCTGGCTGGATTATTGGCCGGATTCAAGGCAGTAGCGAAACCAAATTTTTTCTTTTCTCTTTCAAATGCCGCGCTCGCTCGATCGTCCAACGATCACAAGTAAAGTTCACCAAAGCTGTAAAACGTACCATCTTATACGAATACACTCAATGTACATGGTTAAACACTTATATACATACATTGAACAAATCAAAATGTGATATTTAAGTAATATACAATTAGGGTTTCTATTACAAAGGAACTTAACAAAAGAACATTTACACTAGGTCGACCCTTTCTTCCAAAATCATGGTTTCAAAGTTTGCCCCTGTAAGGAAAACAAAGATAACGAGAAGGGGGTGAGTTTATGCTCAATGAGATACTCAAAACACAAGCAATCATGAACAATGGAGATTTACTTTCAATCACTCAAATAGACGAGACAAATAAAGAAATAAATAAACATCTTAAATGGAAAGGATACACGTGACTCTCAGGAGCCAAATTGCCATTGCAGTACTTGATCCAAACTCGTTGACCCTCCGTCAACGTTTAATGAAACAAACATGTCCGTAGACCCCCTTTTAGAACGCCAAATCCCGTTCACCAAACATACCTCTTGCCGAACCCGAACTCCAAACAAGAACAAGAATGGTAATACTCGAATATACCAGGAATCCAGAGTCTCCAATACCCAGAAATTCCCCAAGAACAGTCCCCATGGTTTGTCAATTTCCTTGGTTTGTCAATTTCCTCGACCAAACCCTTACTGGCTTGATTCAATTAACTCCCCATGAAGTTTGAGCTCAAGGTTAATAAGAAGGTCGTTGGATACACCTCCAAACGACATCAGGTCAAGCACAGTAACAATTTCCAGTCTATACAGTAAACAGTCACACAGGCAAGAGAACGAGTAACAGGTTCAAGTAACAGGTACAAGCACATACAGTGACTCGACAAATAGGCAAGAGAGACGAGTGTAATGAAGTACACCCTCTTCTCGTTCAGAATTAAGCAGGTATTACAGTCAATCAAGTCACATTTTGCAGGTACAGGTAAAACAATTAAGCAACAACTCATGCGAGTGGTACACTCACCAGTTCAAGTAAGGATAACTTCAAAAGTTTCCTCCCAAGAAATGCCCTTGACCGCCGACACGTCCTAAGAACAATCAAGAAACAATTGAGACTCGATTATGAGTCGTACCTATTCAATAACTACTAATGCAAGGCAAAATAGAACTTGGGAGTGAAAATAAGTAACAATTGGTGCCAAAGGGTATAAACGACCCCAAAACCTTTCATTTCTACTCAAAATCAACCCAACTCAAAGGAATCGCGTAGCTCTAAAATTTTGGATAGCATGCCTTTTGTATTTCGCTATATTCCAACCATTTATGGCTTTATTTGTTTTTCCTCAACTCAGCCCAATTTAACACATAAGTAAACTTAACACAATAGCTCCTCAACTAGGCTCAAAGTCATCCAAATATAAGTCAATTCTAGCAATGCACGCATCAAAATCAAAGCTGGAAACCAGTTTTAAAGACGAATGGCTAAGTTGCAGGTTTGACATCTCTCGGTGTTTTGGTCACAACTGAAGCTACGCTTATCGGATTGGGGTAAATTTTATGACATTTTGAAGCTAAGACATATAACTAAATTTCCTATGCAGACATCGACACCCAATTCGTGCATTTTCAAGGTTAAAAATCGAAATCTCAGAGAAAATAGAAAACTGTCTGTGAAATAGGGCATTTGGGCAGTCAAGGGTATTTTAGTCATTTCACATGCTACCGTACTATGATTGAGTTGAAATTTTACATTCAGATAGTTAACTCAATTTTCTACAACTTTCATGTTTTGAGCAAGAGTTGATTCGGCTTCTAACATGGACGAATATGAAGGTCAGAAACAGGGCAGATTCAATCCTAAATGGAAACCCTAATCTGAAATTTATACATACAAGCTGAAATTCATTGTAGACAAGTAAACCTAGCATATAAAAGCTCAATATTACACATAACAAATCTATTAATCCAAAGCCAATCATTTCTCATCACTTAAAGGCAGAAAAATCACCATAAAACTGAAAATTTCAAAATACTACTTCAAACTATGAAATATTCTCATAAAACTACCAAAACTACAACCTTAAGCCACTAATTTGAACTTATTAAAAGCAAAGAGGGAGCTTCTTAGCAAGTTACCTTGGAACCTCAAGAAAAATGGTAGCTTAATACTTCCTCTTTCAAAATAACTCCACAACTATCTTGGAGACTACCTTGGCTAGCACTTTTATGGAGTGATTTGCAAAAGTTATGGTTGAGATTCAAGATTGAAGCAAGAAATTGAAGTGAAGGATGAAGTCTCTCTCTCTTTTCTCTCCCTCAAAGTTTCGGCCACTCTTGAAGAAAAATCAAGATGATTTCGGTCAAAATGTGACATTTAGTAAAGGTGAGAAATTGGTTAAAGTCCAACATCCATTGCTTTCTTGACAAATGTCGTCCTAGGGTTTAAATCTCATCCTTTTGTCTACCAATAGTTAATTTATCTAGCTAACCTCTAATTATCTCCTAGCATCTTGTAAAATATAATCTTCCTTTATGCAAAACTTCACTTAATCGTCAAATTTCATCGCACTAACTGCACTAGCGGGTCCCACATCCTTAATACACTTCCAAATTAACTCGAACTAACTTATACTATAAAAATGTTTTAAAAACTATATTCACTTATAAAATGTCTAGAAAATTAAGGTAGTAAAATAAAATAAAGAAAATGCATAAAAAGAAATAGAATAAAATGATATAAAATAATGAAATTTTACGAGTCCTCACAAGAACTTATTAAATAAATATCCTATTAGTAGTATCTAAAAAGGAATTGCTCTGATTTTGTGGTGAATAGCCAACAATGTATGGAGTCATTTTGAATAATTGTCGCTTCTCTCTTACCTTTCAATGGTATAACAAGAATTCAGTTTCATGGGGTTGTTGACTAGTGATAGAGCGATTTTTGGGCATGTTTTGCACTATTACTCTGTCCTAATTTTGGTCACTCATGGTGCTAAGAATTGAAATTTTACTCATATTTGATATTTGTGTGAATTGTAGGAGGTTGGTGTTAAAAGTGATCTTGTGAGGTAAATTTCCAGAAGACCCTTCACCTCAGGACGTGCCTACGCTAGAAAAGGTAGAGGTTACCCAAAAGCCGGACTCGCGAGACTAACATGAGAGGAAGGCACTTAAAAGGAACTTGGTCCACGTGAACCAGCTGCAGGGGATTAAAACCCCAAAAAGAAAAGCTCTACTGCATAGGAGGTTGGTGTTTTCTCTCTCAATTTTGGCCATAAGGAAGGAGAAATGAAGGAAATTTTTGGTCAATTGCAAGATAAAGACTAAAGGAAGTCTTAGTCAAAGAAAGCTTCCTACGTTGACACTTGTCGTCTCTTGGTTCCATTTCTATCTCTTTGTCTTTCTTAGCCTCTAATTGTTAGTTTATGCTCCTCCAATATACTCTTAACACTGCTAATCACATACTCCCTCTACTACTACACTTGTTCTCATTCACTTAACATGCATCAAAATTATAAAAGGGAAAACAGAAAAATCTTAACTTAACCTTTAAAATCAGTATCAAATTAAGGATTGCAAATAAGCAAGTAAAATAAAATTAAAGGAAATATAAATTAGTTTTTTTCAAAAACCAGAGAAAATTTAAAGTAATTTTCGAGTCCTCACATTATCTCACCCTTAAGAAAATTTCGTTCTCGAAATTTTTACCTTCTACAGCCTTAGATGACTCTGGTGTTTGTTGTTTGTCTATGACATATACCCGTGCTGGCACTCTTGGTCGGTTTCCTCTTTCTTTAACTTGTTTAGGGGTGATTCTATCCATTTGTTGAGCATTATTTCCTCATTGCTGATTTCTCGGGCAATTGTTAATTTGATGGTCTGCACTCCCACAAATCAAGCAGTTTCATCCCTTTTTCCAGCAATCCTTCTCAACGTGATTCGTCTTCCCACAATATCCACAGGCCAAGCGAGGGCCATTTTTTGACTTTCTCATGAAATTCCTTCTTGTTGCCCTTTTCCTATTTCAACTCTTCTTGTTGAATTTTCTTCTAATTGTCCTAATGTCTACGGTGGGTAGTGCAGAAAGTTCGCTCTTCTTACTTTGGAGGGTATTATATTTTTCTTAGATTTCTCAGGTGTACTAGTAGGTGTACTTCTTTTCTCGCATGAAAAGCCTTCACTTGAGTTCTCGCAATTTCAATTCTTTGGGCTTTTTCAAGGGTTTCTGTGAATGTATTAATTTCCGCAGCTGCCAAAGCCTCTTGCATTTCTACATTTAACCCCTGTACAAATCGCCTCACCCTTCTTTGCTCCGTAGCTACCAATTTAGGAGCAAATTTGGACAGTTTAGTGAATTGTGTTTCATATTCAGCCACCCTTAAGGTTCCCTGGCGTAACCTAATAAAATTATTTTCTCTCTTCTGTTGGATCACAGGTGGGAAGTTTTTCTCATTAAATTCACTCATAACATTTACCCAAGTCCATGCCGTATGTTGTCTTTTCCATTTTGCCCTAATAACATTCCACTACGCCCTGGCCGGTCCATCAAACTGAAAAACGGTAAATGCCACTTGTCTTTATTTCGTATAATTCAAGGTGGTAAAAATATTAACCATAACCTCCAACCAATGTTCAGCCGTCTCTAGATCAGGCCCTCCAAGAAATTTAGGAGGAACAAACTTTTGAAAACACTCTAGAGCACCGTCCTCTCCGTTTTCAAGGTTCCGAAGCTGATTCACTGGAGCTCGGCCTTGTTGCTCTACCAATTGCACTAAGATATTAGCCATTGGTTGTATTGCCACTGCTACTTGATCCCCTGCTTTGGCCCTTGGTTCCTGTTGCTGGTCTGCCACCGCGTCTCTTGTTTCTCTTGGTTCTTGTACTTGCCTGCCTCCACGTGCACGGCTAGCCCCACGTCCTCGAGTAACTTCTCATCCTTGACTTCGTCTACCCACTATTCCTTTCTCTCTCTTATTTTTTCAAAAGGTTATGTAGCACCTAAACAAAATAAATCGACTATAACAGAAAAGAAAGACATTTTTAAATCATACAGTCAAAGATAAGGAAATGCACTTAATATATTTATAGCATTCCAAGTTCATTCATCAGATTACAAAGATACTTTATATATCAACTTGATCAAAACAAAGTGCGTAAAACAAAGCAGATACTATACACATTAGCATTGATACGTCACTAGCAGCCATTTCTTGATCTACCACATTAGCATTGATACGTCACTAGCAGCATACATACAGTGGTAGAACAAGAAATGGCTTGTTATCCCAGTTACCTATACCCACGTCCTGCATTCTCGAGTCTCCAACTTAGGTCATTATTGAACCAACTGATTCTACCTCTCCCTGGGACGCAGATTGCCCTACTTTAGGCTCAAGATTAAGTTCGTTAGGGCTTCCATACCCTTGAACTCTCTTAGCTACGTCCACTTATACTAACTCATCCACAAGCATCTCAAATTAGGCAAAGTACAAAACTCTTCAATTGTAGGTACAAATTCAAATACATCATTAGTAATGTCAATCCAAGGTAATAACATATTCTTTCGATCCAGAAACAATTAATATAAGCATGATCTAATCACATTTTTCATATTTACCTCAATTTCATTCGTAACCATCATAAAAGTATCAACTCTTTGGTACGCGAGTATAAGAATCCAAAAATAGGATAATTCACAACTCGAGCCGGCCGATCCCAAGAGTAAATCATCTATATTAGAGATCCCTACCTGACATACATATCTATCTTCTCCAAATATCATGGTATGGGTTTTACGCCTATAATATTCATGATTCATAACTTATGCTCTAGAAGAGTACTTAATCCTTTACTTATTCACATTATAGGGACCATCACACCACTTGGCCCAATCTTACCCTGTGCAGAGACCACGCGAAGTGGCTCTAATACCACCTGTGATGACTTCACCTCTTCTTAGGATGAATCCAAGGGTTTGGTGGACCGTTTGCCCAACCCTCGCCGGGGCTTACTCACTAGCATTCTCAAAAATGGTAAGGTTCTCAAATCAACCATAATTCAACTTCATTTACAAGCCAAAAGTGAAACATAACTTTGCATTGCCAAATATCACAAATGTATTAAATCCATAAAAGTACAAGTACAAGGAATTTATACACACTAGATCACACTTAGTTGCTCTAGACCTCCACTTCCTGTAAGGAAAACAAAAACAAAAGTAATGAATTAAAAATCTAGTGAGATTCCTAAGCAAGCAATCAGGTAAGGGAACCACGGAAACATTACATTTAACAATTTGCATACTTTGCACAGTAATATCCAGTCATTCAAGTAATAAACATTGAATCATTGGAAGGATACGTCCTCTCTCAGAGCTATTCATTCAAGTCATTCATTTTTTCATTCGCCAACCATTTTTCTTATTCCTCCGACATTAGAAAACTTTTGCGAGTGAAAACTCTTTAGTTTTCTTGTCATTCATTCACTGATATTATTTCATTGAATTCACTAGTCAGTTCTCCACCAGACTTCGTAGTAATACTCCAGTATACCAAACATTGCCTAGGGTCACCAACCGCCCGATCGAGTCCACTTCTAATTCGAGTCGACTGGCAGCGAAGGGCAAGGGTTCAGTTCAGCCAAAAGGCTTACATTCATAAACAAGGAACATTCAATCATTGAAAATTCATTTTTGCTTAGGTTGAGTGCGATAAAGTACACACTCACCCATCGAATATCCATTTAGCAATCATTGGAAAGTATTTAACATTCCAGCAGCATTCATAACATTTCACATAGTCATTTAAAGCATACACATGCAAGGAACACTCACCTTTTAAAGTAGAGCAAAGCTAAACGTTTGACTCCGGGTTGTGCTTGTTTCCACCGTTAACCCCTAAAAGTAACCAAGAAAAGATGTCATAGTCCGATCATACAAAATTTAGGTTAATAAGCTGCTTGCTTTAGCCTTAATCATGAGCTATACGCCTATCTAAAATCGGCCCCTCAAAACACAAAACTTAAAGACAAACTTGAAAGCCAATCGAAGAATGTCCAAGTGCATTCTAGAGCTATGAAGTACAATTGTTTTAGGCCACAAAACCATCCAAAATTGCACCAATTAAAGTTGAAGGCATAGAAAAGTTTTCTCAAAATTTTCCAAGTTCCACTCAATTCATTTGACAAAATTTTTCAGCTTTGGTGACATTCTTTGGAAAAGTATAACTTGAGTTCCGTAGGCAAAAAAATCACAAAACTTACACCATTAGAAAATAGAGTCAAAGTACTAATAGACTTTAGAAGATATTTTCATGAAATTGAACTCATAGGTTAGTCAAATTTTCAGTTGAAAATCACTGTCGTTTCATGTGCAAAACAGAACAATCATGGTTTTTCAAGAAATTTTGTAAATTTGCTGGTATTTATAAAAGTTGAACCAACCCCTGATTTTTACATGGTTAAAAGAGCTATGAGTCTAGTTTCAAATGCAACAAATGGAACTCAATTTGAATTTTTCTAAACCAAGATATAACAGATTTCCCAAGACTGCTCAAAGTCCCCTATGGAAAAAATTTCAGCAGCACTTCCCTTATTTTCCCTAATTTCCAGCCATTTTCAAGGCTTCATTCTCACCACAAAATAGCCGAAAATCAACCACATACATACCACGCCACCAACTCACTAAATTAAGCATATATATATATATATATATATAGCATATAACCATCACATACTCAAGTTGGAAAATTAAACCCTAGGCTGGAATTTCATATCTAAAGCCGAAAAATTCTATTTTGAAGCTAAAATTTAGTACCAAAGCTACAAACTTTCATTTCCAAATCAAAGTTAAAAACTCCCAATTCATGGCCGGAAAATATAAATAAAAGCTGAAAATTTCCAACAACATCACAAATCCATGAAACCAGCCACAAAACTTCCATATTCAAGTCATATGCCCAATAACTTCCATATTCGAGCCGGCCGGTCCCAAGAGTAAATCATCTATATTAGAGATCCCTACCTGACATACATATCTATCTTCTCCAAATATCATGATATGGGTTTTACGCCTATAATATTCATGATTCACAACTTATGCTCTAGAAGAGTACTTAATCCTTTACTTATTCACATAATAGGGACCATAATACCACTTGGCCCAATCTTACAGCGCGCAGAGACCACGCGAAGTGGCTCTAATACCACATGTGACGACTTCACCTCTTCTTAGGATGAACCCAAGGATTTGGTGGATCGTCTGCCCAACTCTCGTCGGGACTCACTCACTAGAAATCTCGAAAATGGTAAGGTTCTCAAATCAACCATAATTCAACTTCATATACAAGCCAAAAATGAAACGTAACTTTACATTGCCAAATATCACAAATGTGTTAAATCCATAAAAGTACAAGTACAAGGAATTTATGCACACTAGATCACGCTTAGTTGCTCTAGACCTCCACTTCCTGTAAGGAAAACAAAAACAAAAGGAATGAATTAAAAAATCTAGTGAGGTTCCTAAGCAAGCAATCAGGTAGGGAAACCATGGAAACATTACATTTAACAATTTGCATACTTTGCACAGTCATATCCAGTCATTCAGGTAATAAACATTCAATCATTGGAAGGATACGTCCTCTCTCAGAGCTATTCATTCAAGTCATTCATTCGTTCATTCGCCAACCATTTTCCTTATTTCTGTCACCAACCGCTCGATCGAGTCCACTTCTAAGTCGAGTTGACTGGCAGCGAAGAGCAAGGGTTCAGTTTAGCCAAAAGGCTTACATTCATACACAAGTAGCATTCAGTCGTTGAAAATTCATTTTTGCTTAGGTTGGTGTGATAAAGTACACACTCGCCCATCGAATGTCCTTTTCACAATCATTGAAAAGTATTTAACATTCCAGCAACATTCATAACATTTCACTTAGTCATTTAAAGCATATACATGCAAGGAACACTCACCTTTTAAAGTAGAGCAAAGCTAAACGTTTGACTCCGGGTTGTGCTCGTTTCCACCGTTAACCCCTAAAAGTAACGAAGAAAAGATGTCATGGTCCGATCATTCAAAACTTAGGTTAATAAGGTGCTTACTTTAGCCTTAATCATGAGCTATACGCCTATCTAAAATCGGCCCCTCAAAACACAAAACTTAAAGACAAACTTGAAAGCCAATCGAAGAATCTCCAAGTGCATTCTAGGGCTATGAAGTACACTTGTTTTAGGCCACAAAACCATCCAAAATTGCACCAATTAAAGTTTAAGACCTAGAAAAGTTTTCTCAAAATTTTTCAGCTTTGGCGACATTCTTTGGAAAAGTATAACTTGAGTTCCGTAGGTCAAAAAATCACAAAATTTACACCATTAGAAAATAGACTTGAAGTACTAATAGACTTTAGAAGACACTTTCATGAAATTGAACTCATAGGTTAGTCAAATTTTCAGTTCAAAATCACTATTGTCTCATGTGCAAAACAGAACAGTCATGGTTTTTCAAGAAACTTTGTAAATTTGCTGGTATTTATAAGAGTTGAACCAACCCTGATTTTTACACTGTTAAAAGAGCTATGAGTTTAGTTTCAAATGCAACAAAGAAAACTCAATTTGGATTTTTCTACACTAAGATATAACAGATTTTCCAAGACTACTCAAAGTCCCCTGCGGGAAAAATTTCAGTAGCACTTCTCTTTATTTTCCCTAATTTCCAGCCATTTTCAAGGCGTCATTCTCACCACAAAATAGCTTCAAATCAACCACGTAATACCAAGCCACTAACTTACTAAATTAAGCATATATATATATATATATATATATATATATATATATATATATATATATATAGCATATAACCATCACATACTCAAGTTGGAAAATTAAACCCTAGGATGGAATTTCACATCTGAAGCCGGGAAATCCTATTTTGAAGCTAAAATTTAGTACCAAAGCTACAAACTTTCATTTCCAAATCAAAGTTAAAAACTCCCAATTCATGGCTGGAAAATATAAATAAAAGCTGAAAATTTCCAACAACATCACAAATCCATGAAACCAGCCACAAAACTTCCATATTCAAGTCATATGCCCAATAAATTGCAAGAATAGAAAGAGAAGCAAGTTCCTTAACTTCATACCTTCAAACCTCCAACGAAAAATACAAAACTAGGGTTTTCTTCCTCAAGTAGCTCCACCAAAAGCTTCCCTCCAAGCTCAACTCAAGAGTAATCAGTGTGGTTTAGGGTTGTGTTTGGATTTTTCACAAATCAAGGAAGGAAATCAAGATGGAATTTGGAAGTGTTTTCTCACTCAATTTGTGCCATAAGGAAGGAGAAATGATGGAAATTTTTGGTCAATTGCAAGATAAAGACTAAAGGAAGTCTTAGTCAAAGAAAGCTTCCTACGTTGACACTTGTCGTCTCTTGATTCCATTCCTTTCTTTTTGTCTTTCTTAGCCTCTAATTACTAGTTTATGCTCCTCTAATATACTTTTAACACTTCTAATCGCATACTCCCTCTAGTACTACACTTGCTCTCATTCACCAAATATAACACACACATCTCACCAATCGGTCAAATTACCATAATACTTTACGAAACTTAACATGCATCAAAATTATAAAAAGGAAAACAGAAAAATCTTAACTTAACCTTTAAAATCACTATCAAATTAAGGATAGCAAATAAGCAAGTAAAATAAAATTAAAGGAAATATAAATTAGTTTTTTTCATAAACAAGAGAAAATTTAAAGTAATTTTCCTGTTCTCACAACTCCTGTCCTGCAGAAGCTTTGTGCATGCAGTTCATTCTTTTTCTCAACTTTCTATGCAAATTGTTTTGTTTCTGATGGTAACATATGTATTCCCATTAAACGGGCTATTACACTTGGTGCATTATGTTTGGTGTTCTATTTTCTGTATATTTCTTCACTAATCAGCTTTTTCATTTTGCTTTTGTCATCTTGTTTGATTTATTTTTTGCCGATAAAACTATATAGAAAGGATATATTTAGGCTACATTGAATGTTTTTTTTAAAAAATTTTTGGTTAGTTGTTGGTTTCAGATGGCTGGACCCAAGACGAGAGCCCAAGCACGGCAAAAGCAACCATTACCATCTTCAAATCAGCAACAGGTCCCTTCTGTAAGTACTAGCTCAAATGGCACTTCTACCTTTGTGACGCCAACATCTTCACCACAAAATGTTACTGCTGGTTCAAACAATGTGCACCCTCAAACTTTAGATTTTTTGCATCAGATGCAAATGAGATTGTGTGATCTGATGATGGTCAAAATGGTAATAGTGGTACCAACTTCCTTTCTGACATTTCTAGTTCTTTTATTTTGTTTCAGCTATAATAGCTATTAGAGAGACCGTAACAATACTAACTTATTCTTGAATTTTGTTTAACCATAGCTATGCCATTGCCAAAAAGAAGAGGCCATACTAGAAACATTACATTGGCCCGAAAAAGAGAGGATAAGGAGACTCTAACCACTGAAGTTGATCCTTCCATTCGGTGCATAGTAGGAAAGGACTCTCAATACTTCATTAGTGAGAGTGGTTGTGTTGTTAGAAAGTTTAGAAGGTTTAATGTTGACAAATGGTCACATCTGCAGGCTGAAGATAGAGAGAACATATACAAGATGGTTGCTGTACTTGTATTCTTTTGCTTATATCACTACTAGAACAAATCGTTTGGTCTTTATACTCAAGCAACATTCTTACATACTTTTATTTAAATTTTCCGATACTTGTATTTGTCTTGTGGGATGACTTCCAATTTGAGAATAACATCACCTCAAAAATTGCTGTAAATAGACACTTGAACATCTTGTACCGGAATCACCGATATTGATTGCACAAGTATTTTCTAACTTTTGGGATAAAGGAGGAAGCAATTCAACATATTCCTGAAGATGTATCAATTGAGAATTGAAAATGGATGTGCAGCTACTTTAGAAGTGAAGAATTCAAGGTATAGTTACATACTTGAATTAGTTTTACCTAAATATAAAATTTATTTCAAATATTTAGTATTAACTTGATTGTTTAAATATTACAGAAAATCAGCGACCATAACAAAGTAAATCGTGCGAAGAATGAAACTCATACTACTGTGGGAACAAAGTCACTTGCAAGAGTTATTGAAGAAAAGGTAATCAATTCTGTTGTTTGGAAATTCCATTATGTTTTTTGTCCTTCTACATTCTCACACATAAGCCAAACTGATTATTTTAATAGAAAAGGAAGGAGGGAGTGGAGCTTTCAGAGATAGAAGTGTTTGAAATCAGTTGTACATCAAAGAAGACAGGAGGGTTGATAAATGATCTAGCGAGAGAGACTTTGGTGCGAGATTTCATTCTATTTTTATGCATTTACAACTCCTTTGTGACATGCCTTTTAACACCAAAGCTATAATATCTTGTTAGGCAACAATGAAAGAGATGGAAGCTAAAACTTCAATGAGTAGTAAGGAAATTTATCAGCATCAACTTAGATACATACCTGGATAGCTTCGTAGCCGTAGCACAACCAAGAGGCAAGCAATTGAGCTTCACCACTTGAGGAGTGAAATTGAAAAGCATCGAAGAAGGGCAGATGCGGTAGAGAAATGAGCTACACAAGTTGCAGAGGAATTCAATGCCCAAAAAGAGCTAATTTAGAGCATGCAAGAGTAGCAACTTGAAACTAAGGGGCTGTACGAGGGGTTGGTTGCCCAAATGAAAGACTTGCGCAAATGACAAACTTTAAAAAAGGTGAGATAAATTCTTTGCTTTTATTTTGGTTGAAACTCTATTTTTGACTGATTTTTTTTTACTTATTAAGTTCACAGTAGTTGGAGTCTTGTTTTGTATGACTATTCATTCAAATTCAGTAGTGTAAGGTTGTCATACCATATTTTCTCATTAAAGTATACTCTAATGCATTTAATAGTTTATTTTCAATGCAGTCCAGCTTCATATTGATCATGAGGAGGCTGTTGGATATGATGATAGAAATGGTTGAAATCTGACATTGGTGCTGCAATCTATGCTTTAGTTTAGAAATCTGGTACTCTATCTTTTGGGAAGGATATGTATTGGTCATTACTACTTGAACTGCTTATGTGGGATTTGGGACCCAACATTTGTGGTTCACTTTTGTTTTGATTAATTTACAGATGTGTTATGGCCATATATGAATTTGTTGTTTTATTCTACGTTGATTTTGCCTTTTGTCAAATTGAATGTTCTGCCATAATTGTTGAAAATGCCATGGCAATACTATATTTGTAATGGCCAATTTCAACTCTTCAAGACAACTCCAAAGGTTATCACTAACATGCAAGTTCAATAAGCCTTTTGTCAAGTGAAGGTTGTCACTAACATGCAAGTTCACTAAACCTTTTGTCAAATTGAATGTTCTGCTATATAATTGTCGGAAATGCCATAATGCTATATTTGTAATGAACAATTGCAGCTCTTCAAAACAAAGTTCACTAACATACAAGTTCACTAAGTAACGACTATTCTTGCCACTGAATATTAGGACTGATAGTGACAAGTTCAAGTCATCACTGTAGATTTCAAATTTGTGACGACTTTTGCTACATTTATAACAAAAAAATATGTGAAATAATGACAAGAAAATTCATCACAAAATGATAACCGTTACTGATGACTTCATCTTCGTCATCAAATAACAAGATTTAGTAACAATTTTCAAAGGTTTGTCACACAGGCTCATTTGTGACATAGAATTAGTGATAACCATGTGACAATGGAAAAAGTTGTCACTATACTTGTATAATGACAACTTTTTGATTTTTAGTGGTGACTTTTTGTTGTCACAAAAGGCCAAATTTCTTGTAGTGAATCTACGAAATAATGCAATATTTGACAAATATAAAGGAAAATATTCGCAAATTTAATAGGGATTATGCATCTTATCAGACAGAACCATACAAAGCTTCAAGAGGCAATACTAATATTTTATTTTTATGACCCTCGGCTCTCTCAATTACAATTAGAAGCAGACTAGTAATACATATATATTGACCACTAAGTTTCCAAATTGCTCAAGGACTTGTCCGCACCGTGTATAAAATCAAAGACAACGGAATTGGACATCAACCAAGCTAATTAGACTTGAACTCAGACCAATCAAAGACAGACTCAGACTATACTAATTTCCAATCAATTAAACATAATTAAGAAACTTACAAATAATAATCTTGATTTAACTCCTTCAAGTCCTATGAGGTTGATAACTAAACCTGCCCCAAGCTTGTTAAAACTTGGGAAAGGTTGAATTGAATGGTAATGTAGGAGAGATTGTAAGTAAGAGGTCCTGGGTTTCAAACCACTCAATTAAAAAAAAAATCTGTAAAACGTGAGATAATTGCTTCTAAAGTGCTAAAAAATGGAATGATACAAAGAAGGTTAACATGACCCCCGTGCGAGAATGACACGCACAAATCGATCATTTAGTGGGTTTCAGATCTCAGGTCATAATTTATCATAGCACGAAGAAAATTACTTGAAAATACAGACGAACTGATTAACACCTTTAATAGTCATTTTGTGGTGTTCAGATCTATGGTCATAATTTATCATTGCATGAAGAAAAATACTTGAAAGAACAGACGCACTGATTGATAAGAAAATTTGAAAGGAAGACTACAGGGCATATGTCTTGAAAATTTCAGTATCTGTTGAATACTAGCCTTCAACTTAGGCTGGACTTGTACATAAAGGACATTTATTTCAACAAAATACAGTGTATGATGGTAAAGAATAGAATAATAATGCTTGGATTATTTATCATACAATGACAGATGCACAAATACACAATCAATCATATCTGATCTGAACTTTGATTTACATCTTCACATCATTGTATGTATACTAAGAAAAAGAAAAATGTTAAATTACAAATTTCTCAGGGAATCTAAGATCCCTTCCTTGACATAATCAAGTAATGAGCATCTCTATGATTTGGACTAGATCTTCTTCCTTAGTTATCTTGTCGAAGAAAAAACTGTTTAGCAATCTCTTCTTCCAAAACCTCACCATTTTCCTCAAGGGGGGTAACCTAAACCACGGCTAATGGAACGGCTGCAGAACGATCAAAGCTGCTTCGACGGACTCTAGGGCGAGTAGGCTTCTTCTTTATTGCCCCACTCTCCATTTCTTTCACAGTTATTCCTTTGTTGAATGGAAGCTGACTTACTTTAGTAATAGTGCTCATCTGTGCCACTCCTCCTTCTCGGGTGGCTCCACCATTGACAAGTATTCTTGTAATCCCTGCATAATGCAGGGATTCAGCAATTTGCAAGGCTGTAACGCCCTTGTTGGTCCGGGCTTCAATGTCAGCTCCTTTCTTAACCAGCAACTCAATAACATCAACATGGCCTGATTCCACTGCACAGTGTAATGCTAAGTAGCCATCTTCATCTCTAGCATTGATGTCAATCCCATTATCAAGAAGAGTACGGACAGCATCTACTCTTCCCTTGAAAGCTGCTCGATGCAGGGCTGTCCAGCCATGTTGGTCACGGCCATTGATGATCGCTCCATTTTCCAAGAGCCTGTGGATTGTTCTAACTTCTCCTTTCCGGGCTGCAACACACAAACTGTCTCCTAATCGAAGTGCATCAAAAAGCCGAGTATGACCAAGCTCAGCTGCTACATCATACGCTGTTTTTCCAACCTTGTTTCTGATATCCTTATTTGCCCCTTTTTGCAGTAGCAGCTTGACCATTTGTTCATCACCTAAACCAGCAGCGATATGTAACGGTGTATCGCTGTCACTCCCATTACGTATATCTGCCCGTGCACCGCTAGCCAGGAGAAGCCTAGCACAGTCTCTTCGGCGTTGCTCAACAGCCATGTGTAAGGCTGAATTGCCATCTTTAGTTATAGAATCAACATTGGCTCCTTTGAGCAAAAGAAGCCTTAAGACCTCCAGATGTCCACCAACCGCGGCGAGATGAATTGGTCCCCATGTGGATGATGCTGACCGCTCCGTGCTCGCCCGATGAGCCAATAAGAGCTCAACAATGAGTGCTTCTCCTGATGCAGCAGCAGCTTCCAATGCGGTGGACCCTGACCGGCTTCGAGCTTCAATATCTGGATTAAACTCGAGAATTAATTGAACAAGCTCTGGCCGGCTTTGAGCAATAGCCAAATGGAGTAACGTTTGACCATCTGCATCAACAGAATCGGCTGCCCTCCATTTGGGGTCACTCTTTTCGAGAGCTTCTCGAATTTCATCCATTGAACCTCTGGAAACCAAGTGAGACAGAACCAATGAGCCAACAAACATGATTTTAAGTCCACTGTCAACGAACACCTGCTTCTTTTTTGTGGTGAACCAATCATTCGGCACAGAATCGAATGTCGATGAGGGATCTTTAACTGCTGCACCTGGCGCAACAACACTATGCAAGAGAAATGAATCATCTGAATAAGGGAAAGATTCAGGGAGACTTGAATTGGGAGGTGTATGATAAGTGATTTCCACTGAAAGAGTCATGAGAGGTGAAATGATCCCGGATTGAGGGCGAGCCGTATACCGAGTTTTGCTCATCGGTTGAAGCCTGAAGGCCACAGGCATGGTGTACATAACATTCCGCAAAGTGAGCACGCCATAGCATTTCTGTCCAGGTTCAATCCTAATTGTCAGTGTGTTTGATGGCTCCAAACTTATGAGCCTATCCATGGTGTTTTCTCTTCAAAAAATACTAATCCTTTGCTTGGTTTATCTCCTTTATTGCTCAACTTTTTCTACCATTGGGTGATCAAGGGATTGATTCACTCTATTTTCTAGACGGAGTTTTTGCAAGAGAGCAAAAACCCTTGGTAGAAAAATGTTAAGGACTGAAGGAGGAAGAGGAAGAACGGCTGGCGTAAATATAAGAGAGGAAGAAGTTAAAGGAATAAATGTGGCCGGCTCTTACAAGGCATCGCCACTTGGTGGTGTTAAAATCAAGACGACTTGTTCTATTAGGCATTTGCAAGTTACGAGTTATAACAAAGATTGAAAGATAAAGCAAATATTTACAATAGAGTTGCTTTAAATATTACTTATTTTACTCAATAAACTGGTCATCTTGTCGGGATAGGAAAATATTGTTTTGGTTGTTCTGTAGCAAAATAGACTTATGAGAGCTTCTTAGTTCCATTGTTTGAACTTTAGTGCATTAATGACAAAGGGATTGTTTATTCTTACTTCATTGGTCCTCGTTATGTGTACAAGATCTAGTTTTGAGAAAAGGTGATTTCTCTTGTCAGTTTTTTCTATAATTATAAAAGGAGTAATTCCCAACTTAGTGCTTCATGCTATGCATTTTGTTTGCTCTCTAGAAGAATATCTTGTCCATTTTGTAGCATAAGAAATATATTTCTTTGGCTTAGTTTTGAAAGTTTTTCTTCATCTAGTTTTGGATTAATTAAGCCCAAGCACTAGCCAAACAAATGCACTGTATTCTTGGTAGAAAAAAGTTTGGTTAATTTTTATTCTGGTCAATATCATGGATTAGGCCAAGTATTCAGAAACAACAAGTCGCTTAAGTAATATTGTTAGGTTATAATTACCCGGTCCAAGACAGAATGCCCCATGAATTATAGGGGAATATTATAGGTTTTGGTGGATTGAATAAGACTTGGTTGGTTGGAAAACAAGTATAGCCATTTTTAGGTGGAAGTTGGTTTACTGTTGGGAGCAGAAACGTGCAGAATAGAATACTTGCCCACAAGAAACCTTCCCAAGTAAATTATTCGATTTTGTGAATGTTGAAATGCTTGAGAGGCATTCGTAATTAGAAGCCATTTACCTAATATCAATAATCTCTGGTTTTAGCCAGGATCAATCTGATTGTCGAAGAATGTCAAGTATGAGGGGAAAAATGTAGAAAGTAAAAAAAGAAAACCAAACGAATTTACACTACATTCAAAAACTTAATTATGGGTAGAAAATTGTGATTATCCAAGTTAAAAGGGACAAAGATTTTATCACAAATTTAAAAGGTACTGGAGTAATTAATGTCACAACAAGCATCAAATGCTCAGATTCTTTCTCATGCACTTACTGAAATACAATTTCAAAGCAAGAAACTAAATACAAAAATATAATTCATACAATTTCAGGATTATTGAAATGAAATATACCCCTCATGTGGCACAGCCAGCAAGCGCACCTGGTCAAGTTACAATATTGAAATCTCTGTTAATAGGAACAAAGCATATGTCACTACTTAATTAACAAGCTTGAAATCTCTGTTAATGAGAACAAAGCATATGCCAATGAGAACAAAGCATATGCCACTACTTAATAAACAATCTTGAAATATCTTTCAACTCCAAATATATTTTGCCAATTCATTTTAACTTATAGTAAATCTTTGTTCCTTGGAAGCATTGGTTACATGTACATCTACCAATAATGAAGCCTATTATTGACGTATTCTATGTTAGAGGGTCCCAATAGTAGAATATACCAAGTGTTAAAGCGGTAAAGTTTGTTGCATAGAATTTGTCAAATTTCTGGCGTCTTGCAAGGTGGCAATGTACAACGGAGAGGCCAGCCAAAATTTATGGAGTAACAACAAATTTTCAATATGTGGCATTTGCAGTGAAATCAGAAATATCTTGAGATCTGATTCACATTGACCCTTCTATCTCTTATGCCTTGGGTTGGCATTATTAGTTTGTAATTAGATGGCCTTTGAAATTCTTGAGTTAGTAATTTAGTAGGAATCTTGTTAATTAGGATATCATTTTCCCTCGTAATGATAAAATTATTATAACCTATAATTTTCAATATCTATGAATATCTAAAATAAGCACCACAGTATCTCTATCTTAATAAAACTTAATGACTTTTTCTCTGTAGAAAACATGGAATGTAATGGCACATAATACTGTCACAGCAAAAATTTTAATGCCATAGTAATTTTAGTTTTAACGGTCAAAATCACCCGTTTAGTCAACTATCATGATCTTGGTTAAAATTGACCAAGAATTTTGTGGAAAATCTGGTTGTGGTATCACTTAGGGCTGCAAACGAGCCGAGTCGAGTCGAGCTTTGAACTAATCGAGCCGAGCCTCGACTAAATTTTACCAATCTCGAGCTCGAGCTCGAGCTCGACGAGCCGGCAATTTTCGAGCTCGAGCTCGACTCGAATCAAGTCGAGCCGAGCTCGAGCTTGAGTTCGAGCTCGAAAAAAAATAAAAAATAAATATTTTATTTTTAAAAAAATAAATAAAATAATATTTTTTCTGAATAAATAATAAAATATTAAGGATATATACGTAATTTTACTATAAAAATAAAAAATAAAAAAATATATATATATAATATACGTAATTTTATTATTAAATAAAAATAAAATATATATATACTCAAGTTCGCGAGCCGGCTCGCGAGCTAACGAGCTTAATATTCTTAGCTCGAGTTCGAGCTCGAGTTTGATTCGAGCCGGCTCGAGCTCGACTCGAGCCGCTCGCGAGCGGCTCGATTCGTTTGCAGCCCTAGGTATTACCAGCCTAAAGTAAGGGCTTGGACCACCCAAATGTTACTGATCTATGTATGCATTGACTTATTCATAATCACAAACTCTCAAAACTTGTGGGTTTAGTATAACTTCAACTCAATATTCATCCCATAAAGCAAGGTTAAACTTCACATTGGACGCTTAAACTATAATTACACTCCAACTTTAGTCCTGAAACCTCAATTTTGAACAATTTACTCCCTAAAATATGAAATCCATCCTATGACATTCTTAAAACTAATGGAGTAGTAAAGTTAAAGTGGTACATACATATATATATATATATATATATATATATAGACACACACATTCTAGGTAGTAAAGTGTCCAATATTGAAATTTAATGACTAAAGCTGGATAAATTTCATAATTTAGAGGAAAATTAAAGTTTAAGAATTAAAACTAAATGGATTTCATACTTTAGGAAGTAAAGTGCCCAAAATCGAAATCTAAAGACTAAAATTGAAGTGTGTCTATAACTAAGGATTTAAGTGAAATTTAGCTCACAAAATGTGTGCTAGTAGTCATCTAATAATCTATAAGTTGCTAGGTTCCACAATTGTGGATCATATGGAATGTAATAAAGAAAATATTACGATGGAAGGTAATAAAGAAAAAATTGCTTACTATCAAACATGTCAACATTCTGCAGTGGTAGAAAAGAAGCAATGTAAAATTTCGTGTGCTTAGATATCTTAAGATAAGAGGACGGGTAGCTCAGATGTTTAAACTTATCCTTCTCCAAGTATGATTTTAGTGTTGTTATTCCTGTATCTCATGCCTGTTATGTGACAAAACATGTAGAAGTATGTACACTCTGCTGTCAACACTAAATGCCCCCCCCCCCCCCCAAAAAAAACAAAAAAAAAAACCACAAAAACAACAAAACAAAAAAAAAGGTAAATGGATCAACATTTGACTGTGTGCTTATCTAGCAATCATCATGATAACAAATTCAATAAATGCACAAATAAAATCTGACCAGCTTTATTTAGGCATCCACGAGGAATAACAAGAAAAAGAAATAAAATCTTATATGAGTTCTGATATCCATGATTGTGAAAAGTTCTTATAAAAGAAAAGAAAAAGGAATGTTAAAATGTGAACAGATTGACAGTACTATGCTTAATCTATGTTAAAACAGATGCAGCGGAATGGAAGAACAAACAAAAACAAGCAAGAACAAATTTGGGGGAAATCAGATTTTTATTAGGGTTCGGAATGTATCAGATATTTTTGTACAGAACGGACATAAGGTATATATATACAACCAAATAACCAAAAACGGATTGGACCATTAGGCCCAAAAACCGAGACCCAAACTAAAACGGATACGATATCTAATATATACCGTAACCCCCGAACAGCTCAGCGGAAGTCGAAGATTTGATTCAAGACATTTCAACAATCTATTAAACCATCGTTGACATAAAATTTTCTCAGTTTGAGTCACTAGTGGATAAGTAAATTTTCACTGTTGATCCTCTTATTATAAAATAGGAAAAAGAAAATATGAAACTTCTCCAATCATGATAAGAATTAGACCATTATCTATTTAAGTACTGGAATAACCATATAGTAACAAAAAATTCGACAATGCTCAAAGCTTGAATATTTACCAGTGTAAAACATCTCTAGTGCTTTAACTTGTAAAGGTGGAGATTGTGATACTTTAAACAATTCTAGTTAATTAATGAGGTTGTTAATTGAATAATCTTCGATGATCTTGAACATTTACCTCTTCATATGTCTTAAGGTCGATATCAGTTAGCAATTACATATTGTTGCTTCCGGGAAAAAATATGTATCAAATTCTAAAGGAAGAAGGAATATATATATATATATACATATTTAAACACCCACACACACATATGTATGGACACATGCACATTTGAATAGTACCTTCAGTCGTAAATTGGAAAGACAAATAATGTGTTAGGATTTAAACACGAAACAAACAACTATTGAGATATTGAGTACATAACAATTTAATGACAAACAAGTCACAAGTATGAAAAATAAATGACACACAATATTTAACGTGGTTCTACTCCACCATTGAGGCTACGTCCATGGAGAGAAATCCATTCTTTATTATGAGAGGAAAACCATATACAAAAATACAACTTGAATCCAAATCCAACCCTTGTATATCATCTTTCATCTCCCAAGAACCCTCTCCCACCACCCATGTATAAGGTTACATGTCATCTCTTATATACCCTTTGTGTGTCTCTTGTGTAGTGTGCCAGCCCACATATTTATAGATAATATTATTTGGCTAAAAACCCAAATAACAACTGGAAATCAATTCTAATTTCTAGACTCGTACAAAATAGGAAATAACTTCTAATCCTAAATAATATAAGAAATTCCTTGGCTACTATTTCAAGTAACTAAAACCAATTAAAAAACTAGTTACTTTCACACAAAATAAGAAACCTGTCTAAAAGAAATTAAACCAATTTCCTAACAAATCTCTACCTTGGCAAAAATTTCTTTGAGCAACCATTTGCCTTCAACTACCAATTCAGAAAACTAGTTACTTTCACACAAAATAAGAAACCTGTCTAAAAGAAATTAATCAATTTCTTAACAAATCTCCACCTTGGCGAAAATTTCTTTTAGCAACCATTTGCCTTCAACTACCAAATAATCTAATACCGAAACTACACACCCTAATCAATACAGTCCTGACACCAAATTGATTCAATCGACAAATGAACATGTGTAGTTATCCTGAGTCCAACCTCCAGTTAACTCGTGAGAAGGTACCTCAATTCACCATCTTCCTTTGCAGGATTTCTTCTCACCACCATTTACAAGTCGAGATCCCCTTCTGTGGGTCTAACCCTAATCATTGAGACAACCAAGTAATAAAATCACCACACTTCTTCCCATTCTCAGGGCTATCTTGCCATGTGTAATTTTCAAGACTCTACCTAAAACGAAAAACTCGTAACTGTCAGATTCTTCTAGCGCATAAAAATTAAATCTCTTTGTTTCTTTGGGATACGTGCCACACCACCCAAAAAATATAACCGAAATTTAAAATCCATCAGGATGAAGTATCAACTGTTGGAGGTATGAGAAAGTCTCCATCGATTCACGTCCAAAATTAACATTGGACTTCACCTTTTTCTTGACGCTTGAATCACCTGTCTAAATTCACCGTCAAGTATTTCCATACTTTTCGACTTTCCATCTTTCACCTTCAATGTTTCGTACCAAACTCTTGAAACAAGGATACCCCCATTAAATTGTTCAATTCGTAAAAGCCATCAACCCACTTGATCTCAATAGTTAGCCAGGATCCAACTATGAACAGCCAAACACTTGATCCAACCGTTTAGTTTGTTGGGATCCAAGTACTTGTGAGTAGTCCAATCTTGCAACCAAGCTCTGATACCACTTGTTAGGATCCAAACGCGGAACAAACAACTATTGAGATATCAAGTATACAACAATTTAATGACAAACAAGTCACGACCATGAAAAATAAATGACATATAATATTTAACGTGGTTCGACTCTACTATTGAGCCTATGCCCAAGGAGAGAAATCCGTTCTTTATTATGAAAGGAAAACCCTATACAAGAATTCAACTTGAACCCAAATTCAACCCTTGTTTACCATCTTTCATCTCCCAAGAACTCTCTCTTATCACTCATGTATAAGGCTACATGTCACCTCTTGTATGCCCCTTGTGTGTCTCTTGTGTAGTATGCTAACCCACCTATTTATAGGTAACATTATTTGGTCAAAAATCCAAATAACAATATGAAACTAATTATAATTCCTAGACTCGTACAGAATAGAAAATAACTTCTAATCCTAAACAAAATAGGAAATTCCTTGGCAACTACTTTAAGTAACTAAAATCAATTAGGAAATTAGTTACTTTCACACAAAATAAGAAGCCTGTCTTAAAGAAATTAAGCCAATTTCCAAACATAATGTTTATATTATTATGAAACAACTAAAAGAGATGAATGCCCATCCAGTTCCTTTAAAATATGAAACAACAAAAGAATTGATGTGGTTGCCGTTATAGTTCCCCTATATTTATGTACCATTAATATTGTTTTACAGATAAGTAGAGGTCATCCAACTTCCCTTGTAACTTTTTGAGCATTTGACTAAATAAAATTGTAATTCCCTCTATTTTTGTCTACTTTGCTCCACTCTACTCTCATCTACTTTATGTTATTTCATTAATATGAGTTTTACAATACATTATGAGTACGACACTCTACCATTGGAGCAATCAAGTAGAAGTCCATATCTTCGATAAATTATTGGACATGCGTTTATAATTTTGGGTGAACTTTTGAGATAACATTTTTCCTTTCAATTCATTTCACTTTTATTATGGCTAATTTTACCAAGTAGGCATTTATACCTCTTGACATTTTAAAAAAAACTACTTATCATAGATACTAGATGTTGAAATACATCTTGTTGCAATAGGTCTTGAAGACACCATAATCAAAATTATGCCAAAATTATGATTTTCCTTCGTCATCATTTAGATGAAGGACTGCAAAATGATTTTCCTTCATCATTATTTGGATGAAGGATTGAAAACTAAATATTTAACTGTGAAAGATTCACTTGTCCTATGAAATAGTTTGAAAAAGAGATTTGACCACTCCAAGATGGTTGTACATACAAAAACCCAGTATGATTGGCATTACCTATGACTACAAGATTTTAAATCTGTTAATGAATATAACTCAACCACATCCAGAATTACTTCTCAATTAAGGTTGTATGGTAAAAATATAACTGATAAGAATATGTTAGAAAAAATTTTCTCTATTTTTTTATGTTTTGAATATGCTCCTACAGTAACGACATCAAGAAAAGAGATTTAAAAATATTACGAATTCATTGCATGTCTTCTCTTGGTTGAACAAACTAATGAATTATTGTCGAAAAATCATGAGTCCCGACCAACTGGTGCTAGCCCATTTCATGAGGTGAATACGACTCAATCTCAAAATTTTGGTCATGATTGAGAATGTGACCGTGGTCATAGTTGCAATCGTGATAGATGTTTGCCTTATAATCATAATAATCATAACTATGGCAAGAAACAAAATAACTTTTAAAAGTAGGAAAATAATGGTAAGAAAGGTGAAGAAAGAAAAATTATGAGGAAAAATATTTTCGATGTGTTTGAAAAGTTATTGGTTCCGTACCTATCATGCGACAGAATATCTAGTTGAATTTTATGAAGCATCATTGAAAAGAAAGACAAAAGCGTCAAAATAAATTTTATTGATCAAAAGAATGCTTATGGTGATAATGATGCCGATATAACACACCTTGAGGTAGTTGATTTCTTTGAACGTCCTAAGATGCAAAATGATTAGATGCCAAATGTCCAATATTTATTTACAACTTTGTTTTTATGTAATTTTCGCATCTTTTATGTAATTTATTTTATAAATTATGTAATTTATGGACCTTATGAATATTTAATTTATTTTGTTATTTTGTCTTGAAAAAAATGGATATCAAATACTTGAGATTAAATAATGGTGATGGTGATATTTGTCTCATTGATAGTCGTACTATGCACACTATATTTAAAAATAAAGGTTACTTTTCCTATTTGAAATGAGAGAACAAAATGTTAATAGAATAAATGGTAATGTTAAATTGAGCGAAGGTTCTAGAAAAGCCATTGTATTTGTTCCTAAAATAACTAAATTTGTGATAATAATGCACTACTCTATAATACTAAGTCTCGAAGACATTTGTTGAATTTTAAAGATATTTACCGAAATGGATATCATATCGAGACGATGAATGATATTACAAATACCATTTTTGGACAGAAATGTGTATTGAAAGAGTTACTTTCTCTTCCATCCAGTTTATATTATATAAAAATAGGTGTAGCTAAAATTCATCATCTAGTAGACCAAAAAGTCTACTAATCCCAATGAATTTGTGGTCTGGCAAGATTACCTTAGACATCCTGGTTCTATAATGATATGGTGAATAATTAAAAACTCACGTGGCCATTCATTAAAAAATCAAAAGATGTTAAACTCTAATGAATTTTCATATGTTGCTTGCTCCAAAAGAAATTAATTATTAGACCTTCACTAGTTAAGGTGTGGACCGAATCTCCTGCACTTTTTAGAATGAATTCATGGTGATATATATGGCTTATAGATCCACCAAGTAGACCATTGAAATATTTTTCGGTAGTAATCGATATATCAATAAGAAGGTCATATGTATGGTTACGATCTACCCACAACTTGGTGTTTGCTAGATTGCTTATTCAGATAATTAAGTCACAAACACAATTTTTGAATTATCCAATTAAGAAAAATTATCTAGATAATGCTGGTGAATATTCATCAAATTCCTACACAAAATTATTACATGTCCATTGAAATAAATATTAAACATCATATAACTTATGTTTATAGACAAAATGGTCTGGCCGAATCATTAACTAAACAACTATAATTAGTTGCTAGAATATTACTAATAAGGTCTAAATTTTCTTTATCTACTTAGGGACATGCTTTATTACATGCAACAATATTTGTGAGAATTAAGACAAGAAGTTATCATACTTGTTGCCCCTACAATTAGCATTTAGTTATAAACCCAATACTTCTCATTCAAGAATTTTTGGTTGTGCAGTTTATGTTACCATTGCACCATGCCAACGAACTGAACTCCCAAAGAAGTTTGGGGATATATATTGGGTATGAATCATCTTCTATAATTAAATATCTTAAATCATTAATGGATGATTTATTTATGGTAAGATTTGTAAATTATCATTTTAATTAATCAAATCTTCCGACATTAGGGAAGGGAAAGATTGACAAAAAAGGAAATTATTTGAAAAATATCATTGAATTTCCTTGATCCCATACAAAACAATGTAAATTGAAAGTTCAAAGGACTAGATATTTGTAAAAAATTGTAAATCAATTACCGGGTACATTTAGTGACTTCAAAAGCGTTATTAAGTCATATATTCTTGTAAAAAATGCTCCGATTAAAATTGATATTGAAGAAGGACAAATTACAAGTACTAATGAGTTTAAGCACATCTGAAGTATGGTAAACCCTTAAGTTCCAAAAATAAAAATCTTTGCAAGAAAAGATAATTGAATAATGATAATAAAATTAAGGAGTCAAAAATCAGTCAAGCACTCCAAAATACTAATAATGACAACATTCAACCTCTTGAAGAGGTCACATACTCCTAAAAATGATAAAATTATGAAAAGTTCAATTAATTTTGTTACTATGGGAAAAAAGTTAAAACCAAAAAAGAGATAATTGTTGATAATATTTTTGCATATAATATAGCACTTGATATTATCGAAAAAGACGATAATCATGAGTCTACATCGATTGATGGATGTCAGCGTGGAAGTAATTGAAAAAAATGGAAGACGCGATTCAATCTGAATTGGATTCACTGGTTAAAAGAAAAATTTTTGGACCTATAGTCCAAACACTTGAAGGTGTAAAACTAGTGGGATATAAATGGGTGTTTGTGAGAAAAATGAGAAACATAAAATTGTGAAATATAAAGCAAGATTTGTAATCCAAAAATGTTCACAAAAATAAGGACTTGATTATGATGAGACATATTCACCAATAATGGATAGAATTACATTTAGATATCTTGCAAGCTTAGAAATGTATGAAAAACTTGATATGTGTCTAATGGACAGTCATTGCTTATTTGTATAGAATATTAGATAATGATATCTACATGAAAACTCTTGAAGGATTTAGCATGCTTGAAGCATGTAAATCAAATTTCAGAAAAATTTATTCCATCAAATTGCAAAACTCTTTGTATGGGTTCAAACCATCTGTACGTATATGGTTTAATCACTTTAGTGAATGTTTGATTAGGGAAGCCTACATCAATGAACCAAAATGTCTATTTGTTTTTATAAAGAAAAATGTGTCAAATTTATAACTATTGCAGTATACATTGATAATCTTAATTTGATTGGAACTCCTAAAGAGTTCCAAAAGATGGTTGGATATTTGAAGAAAGAGTTTAAAATCAAAGATTTTGGAAAGATGATTTTGCCTTAAAATGGGATTTTCATTCACTAAATTGTTTATACCCTGAAGGTATTAAAACAATTTTATATGGAAAACACATCCATTAAGTACCCAAACAATTGTCTAGTCACTTAATCCTACCAAGGATCCTTTTAAACCAAGAGAGAAAAATGAAAAGATGCTTGGTCCTAAAGTACTATATCTTAGTGCTATTGGTGAACTTATGTGACTTGTTAATTGTACAAGATCGGATATATCCATTCCTGTGAATTTATTGGAAGGATTTAGTTCAACTCCTAGACGACATTGGAATGGTATAAAGTATATTCTTCGCTATCTCCAAGGAATAATTGATCTCGACTTATATTATTCATACGATTCTCGATCTGAATTACTTGCCGATGCTAGGTATTTATCTGACTCGCATAAAGTAAGCTCACAAACTAGCTATTTATTTACCTGTGGTGATACAACTATTTCATGACAATCTACAAAACAATCAGTAGTTGTCACTTCTTCGAATCAATTGAAATAATAAAAATTCATGAGGCTAATCGAAAATATGTTTGGCTAAGATCAACGACCTATCATATCCGCAAAAATTATGGATATCACTTGAGAAAGAAAATCCTTGAACTACATTATATGACGATAATGCAGTTTGTGTAACTCAATTGAAAGGAGGATATATTAAGGAAGATAGGACAAAGCATATTTCACCTAGATTCTTCTTTACTCATGATTTGCAAAAAAAGGATGAGATTGATATGCAATAAATTCGATTAAGTTATAATTTGTCAAATTTATTTACCAAAGCCTTGTCAACTGCAACATTTGAAAACTTGATGAAAAATATTGGAATAGATTAGTTAAAAGATCTCAAATGATGTTTGAATCAAGGGAAAAATTAATAGACAAAAATAGTGTACTTTTTTTCCTTCACTAAGGTTTTTTTTCCCCATTGGACTTTTTTCTAGTAAGGTTTTAATTAGGCTTATTTTTTATGTAATGGACATTCAAGGGGCAGTGTTATGAAACATCTAAAAGAGATAGATGTCCATCTAATTCCCCTAAAATATGAAACAACAAAAGAATTGATGTGAGTGTCCGTTTAGTGCCCCTATATTTATGCACATTAATCTAGTTTTACATATAAGTAGAGGTCATCCAGCCTCACTTGTAACCTTTTGAGCACTTGAGTAAGTAAAATTATAATTCCCTCTACTTCTATCTACTGCTTTCTACTCTACTCTAATCTACTTTCTGTTATTTCATTAGTATTAGTTTTACAATGTGTTGTCTTTGTTTAATTGATTCTCTACTAGTAGAAGTGGCTCACTCTTGCAGCCTCTGTATCATATATGGAGAGTTGGGAACCAAGACATCTTTAGAAGATGCATTGCCATCTTATCAACATTCAATAGAAGATCATTATTGATATGAGTGCCACTTTGTGTGGTTGGAGAAGAATTCAGGAGTAGGAGAAACTGGGCGGTCTAGTCTTGTTTGGAACTTTGATCAGAAGATTTTTCTTTCCCATTAGTCTGTCATGTGCTAGATACAGCTTTGGTTTGGTTTGCACCCCTCCCACTACCTCGCTAAAAAATAAAGTAAAATAAAATAAACAGGTCTTATTAAAAAAATTATTGCACACGTATTTAGAGTTTTCTAAAAATAATTATTTTACAAATAATTCCATCTATTCAGAATAGACTCTAGAAAATTATAATGTGGCATTTAATTTTTGAATAAATATGTATGTGTGATAAAAAGATAATTAGAATACAAATTTAGAGTTTTCTAAACAGTAATTCCCACTAATCAAGATAGAATCAGAATAGATGAAACCATTTATATGTGTTTTGAGATGTTAGCCACTGTAAGGAATCTAAACCTTAACTAACTAACAAATATGTAATAGGCCAAATGGGGTTTAGAAGTACCTTAAGTTTGTCCATGTATACAATTAGGATAGTATACCTTCTATTTGTACCTTTCAATAACCTTAACGCAAGCTTTCCTATTCATAAATAGAGGCCAATTTTTGTACCTTATCCTCTATCTCCCAAAAAAAAAAAATGACCGATGATTGGTAAAATGTATTTATAGTCTCAGAATATTTTGACCTAAATATAGTAAATTGACCTTGAATTCCTACTAATTATCGCTCTCTAAGATGCTGTTATTGAAATATCAAAAGAAAGAGATGCTATCATATGTCATTAACTTTGGAAGCTTTAATATTCCCCAATTGTAGCTAAAGTTGTCTGGTGAGATCCTTTTGACGCAAATTTTTACAGTGCCATTATTTGAGAAGTGGTCAAGTCTGCATTATCTCTTGAAGGAAGGGATTAAATAAAGGGATAATTTCAGAAACCTCCCCTGAGGTTTCTGACATTTACACTCACCTCCCCTGTGGTTTGAACAATTACACTAACCTCCCCTGAGGTTACTAATTCTTTACAAATTCAGTCCAAATGATTAAAATATTGTTTTAGAGAGTGAAATTAGAATTTTGTACCTGATTTGCCCTTTGTGCTACATGTCCAATGAATGACAAAGTATTACAAATTAATTAATAATTAATAAACTTTAAGGAGCGTAGTTTATAAGCAAATACGTATTACTTATTTAAAGTACCAGCTCTTTACGGGTATTTTACTTTCAAACATTTACTTTATTACAAATATTTATTCTCAAATACAGATTTGTATTTACTCTCAAATATTTAATTTTTGTTAAATAAAAAATCTACCAGTTTTTCTTCCGTAGAAATATTAATATAACACTTTTTCAATTTTAGTCATAAATATTTATGTATTTAGCATAAATTAAATGATTCAGGATAAAATACTCATAAAGAGCTAATACTTTACTCATGTAATGGATGAAAACCATAAAAAATTAATACTTTATGGGCCATTTGTTTTTTTAAAATATATCTAATTTATATTAAATAGATAACCTACTGATTTTCTTTTTGCGAGAATATTACTGCAACACTTTTTAATTTTTAATTACAAACGTTAATATATTTATCATAAATTAAATATTTGAAAATAAAATATCTGTAAAGGGCGGGTACTTTAAATAGGTTATGTTTATAAGCAAATACACATAACCTATTTAAAGTACCGACTCTTTACAGATATTTTATTTTCAAATGTTTAATTTATAATAAATATATTAACGTTTGTAATTAAAAAGTGTTGCAGTAATATTCTCGCAAAAAGAAAATCAGTAGGTTATCTATTTAATATAAATTAAATATTTTTTAAAAAAAGAAATGGCCCATAAAGTATTAATTTTTTATGGTTTTCATCTATTACATGAGTAAAGTATTAGCTCTTTATGAGTATTTTATTCTGAATCATTTAATTTATGCTAAATACATAAATATTTATAACTAAAATTGAAAAAGTGTTATATTAATATTTCTACGGAAGAAAAACTAGTAGGTTTTTTATTTAATAAAAATTAAATATTTGAGAGTAAATACAAATCTGTATTTGAGAATAAATATTTGTAATAAAGTAAATGTTTGAAAGTAAAATACCCGTAAAGAGCTGGTACTTTAAATAAGTAATACGTATTTGTCTATAAACTACGCTCCTTAAAGTTTATTAATTATTAATTAATTTGTAATACTTTGTCATTCATTAGACATGTAGCACAAAGGGCAAATCAGATACAAAATTCTAATTTCACTCTCTAAAACAATATTTTAATCATTTGGACTGAATTTGTAAAGGATTAGTAACCTCAGGGGAGGTTAGTGTAATTGTTCAAACCACAGGGGAGGTGAGTGTAAATGTCAAAAACCTCAGGGGAGGTTTCTGAAATTATCCCTTAAATAAATTGATGGGTAAAATGCCAAAAAACTCCTTGTAGTTTACTAAATATTTAATTTAACTCTCTCTGATTTGGAAACCTACACTATAACTCCCTGTGGTTTCAATTAATTTGAAAATTGGATGGAAAGCATCCAATCTAACGATTATATGTGAAATATCAATATTGCCCCTATATAAATGAACTCCCTATAGTTTGTCAAATATTCAATTTAACTCCCTCTAGTTTGAAAAATTACACTATAACTCCCTGTGATTTAGACTAAATTGAAAATTGAAAGGAAAGCATCTTACATATAGTTGGGGTAATATTGGCATTTCACACACAACCATTAGATTGGATGCTTTCTGTCCAATTTGCAATTGAGTCAACAGCACAGGGAGTTATAGTGTAGGTTTCCAAATCAGAGGGAGTTAAATTGAACATTTATCAAATCACAGGGAGTTTTTTGGTATTTTACCCTAAATTTATCTAAGAAAAGGATGTAAGCATATTTCTCAATGTTGAGGACATTGATCTACTTTTCATTGTTAGTATACAACTGTTAATTACTACATATTTTGTTATATATAACTAGTTGTTTGCTGGTGGATGATGCTGCAAGCCAGTTAGATTTGGACTGACGGTATGAGTTCTAGGTTGAATACAATTTTGACAAATACATTATAACATTTCTTTTATACATATGCTGCTTGAAATGGTAAAGCATATTAACTAAAAAAATAGTAAACATATTAATTAAATATAACTGTATAATCTACTCTCTCTCTCTCTCTCTTTTTTTTTTAACGTTCTCCCCTCGCTATTTCCCTCCCCACCCAAATCTTGACTGGCTAGACTTGATCACCAGGCTGGGGTAACGCCTCCTGGCCAAATCCACTCTGTTTTTCCCAATAAGAATTTGAGCAGTTTTAGCTGCTTCAAGGAATAAAACTTACAGCCATGCATAAGCAATGATTCTGGCGTTGGCCTGGCATTCATCTAATTCGTGAATGGAAGTCATTCCATACGAATTGTAATTCAACTTCAGCACACTATTCTTGGTTGGTTTACCCCTCCGAAAGAAAGACAATACAATAGGCAACAAGAATTTGAGCTAAAATTAGCCAATTGTACTTGATGTTGTGCTAAATATCCCTCACTAGAAACCACTAACGCAAGTCCAAAATAAGCATAAAAGATGTTATGATATCTCAATGACTTTCAAAGCTTGAATTTATTCCATATGCAAATGCAATTTTTTGATGGTATCTTCTTGTCAGCACTTCTTTTTTATAGTGTCAGCATTTAGAAGTGGTCACTTCTATTTATTCTATCATAAGATAGGAATATTAGCATTTTGATCTACATTGAAGACAATTTGCTATTCCGTACAGATTGTATCAACTGAATAACCTTCTTATGAGGCTTTGCATTGTATTATCTAAATAATTGTATCAGAGTGGATGTAACTTTGAGCCTGTGAGCTGTCAATTATAGGTTCAATACTTAAACTGTCAACTGTCAAGTTATAATGAGAAAACTGTCAACTGAGTCATTTTTTGCTATTTTAGTTATATTTCTTGTTGGTCTAAAATGAAATGGTCATAATAGACATTTGAGGTCAGATGAGTAGAGCAGAAAAATGAAGCAAAACTACCAGATACCCATATGAATTTCGGTTTTTAATAAGAGAGCTCATACGAGCTTACTTTGCCATCTAACCAAATCAAATATGAACAATAATTATTATTTGTCAAAGATTCAAGCACTGATCAAACTTGTCTCAATTAGTATAAATGTGTAAATAATTCAAACTATTCAAAGTCAGCTCAATACAATTTTTTGAGTTCAATTCGATAAATAAATAAGTCAAAGTTCAATACAATGTTAAACTTGTTAAAATACACACAAGAATGTACACGCCTGAGTGCTTGGGTTCCTTGTTTATGACTCAACTAATGAGCTGATATAATTGAGCTCAAGTACAAGGTTTTTTGTGATTAATGTGAAAGATTAGTCCCATACCATTTGATCCACTTGTTCCATTAAATCTAAAAGATCACTATACAAATTACTAATACTTCATGCTGGTCCTACAACGATATTAAATGTTTAAAGAAAATTTCTAGGGTACTTCGCTTTGATGATACCTACTTAATTATTGCTCTATCTCCCTCAAAGCAATTAGGATATTGGAAGAGCACTCCAAAATCTCTGAACAAGTACATTGTCCAGGATACATTCTGCAGTCTCAAATTTAGAGACAGCAATGGGTGATCAATGAATGAGACAATTAAACTAAAATGTACTTGGTCTAGTGTAATCTTTATCTCTCTCTTGCAGGATTCAAGCTAGCATTTGGCACCATATCATTCTCTAGTTTCAAGCAACATTGTTAAACTAAGGAAATGTCATTTGGTACACGGCAAAAGGAACCGATAAATTTGTGACTCTGTCTAAGATTATGATGCGCTATGCAGGCAAAGAAAGAAATTAGGCTGGGCAAGAAAGATTGAAAAATACATTTATCATTCAGACAAGATATCGAACTACTAAATTAAGTTGATTACCTCATTTGTACTTTCAGTATCTTCCACCAAAATTTTGGATTCCATAGATTCCATTAAGGTAAAACCTTCCGTTTCAATTTCTAAAAGGTACTGTTGAATGCAGTATCTTAAGGTCATTAATAAGCACACTGAAAAAAATCAACGTCCCAACTATTAAAACTCTGAAAGCACCATCAATCCTTTATTTTGCATACGGTTCTGGAGTAAAGATTTACCTGTTTGTAGAAATGGTAATACCGATGTGACTCTTAGAAGTTAGAACGCCAAATACAAGAACCCTTTACTAAATTCCTGCTTTTTTTTATGGAGTATATAAAGCAAATTTCAATAATGAGATTATAGGAAATCGTCCGGCACAACTTACTTTACATCATATAAATTTGCACTAGTGATAGGAATACTTCAAATTAAACATGCATCATAAAGAACGAATATGCAATTTGTTACCATCTAATTGATCATTATCTAAATTTTAAGCATGACATCAGGTTTTACCATCGTTTTCATTATATTACATCTCCATCCAATTAATTCCTAGGTTATTCCTTTTAACTAATATGAAGCAACTAGCATAAAGCCTTCTCCATCATTGTTAATAATAAGTAAAATAAAAAAGCTCAAGACCGTTATTTTAGCACCCGTTTCTCGTGAAATTACTTGTATTGTCAATTCATAAAAGCAATTCCTATATCTCCTTTTCATTATTGTATTTTTCAGTGAATTTATAACTATATACTACAGATTCCAAGAAATTTGGCTATTGACAGTGAGCGCCCAATTGGCTCCTTTCATTGCACACTACTACCAAAATACAGTTCTGCACATTCTTGCAACTTTCTATTGGTTTTAAGCATATTCCTGGTTTATACACTTCTCCATATAGGAATATTAGAGTTGCTTTAGTCACTGCATCAAAGTAGTACCAAAACATTAACAAAAAATTGACCTAAGTGATCCCTAAATTTTGAGTGAGAAAAATTATGACTCCTAAAATTTTTCTCCAAAAATGGACAATTTACAGAATTCGCCAATCCCTGATGGTGAAAACCCTATAATGTTAGTTTGATGAGGTACTTTATTGTTTACATATATTACATTCTATTTTCTAAGAAAGAAATCCTGTATCATTAGAAAGTTTAAAAAAATAAAATAACAATTGACTTTAGCATGGAAGTTGGAAACTAGTGAAAATAGTTTCACAATTTGATTTGGGATTGTTACTACTTTATCCCTTAATATTTATAATATCAGTGTCTCCCATAAAATTCTTGTTTAGGCACTTTAGGGGTAAAGTAATAGCCAAGCGTAACAGGGTTTGGTAACTCAATTAAAAAAGATGTGTTTAATTCTTGGGATTATTATTAATTTACCTCCTTAAATTATAGCTTCAGCATACTCCTTGAGTTTATATTTTAGACACTTTGTTCTGTCACCATTAAACCAGGTTAGCTTGTTAAAATATTTTGAATCGAAGTACATTCCTGACTTGCATAATTAAGAAATAAGAAACTTAGATGGGTTTTTCTCCTTTCTTTCACTCTTTTAATACAAAGAAAACAAAGCCACTCCTTTTTTTTTTTTTTTTGGCATACAAAGAAAACAAAGAGATGGGAAAGAAGGAGAGTAAAGACCAAATTGTGAAAAGAAGGAACATAAGAAAGAATTCAATATTTTCATTATTTTAAAAACATTTCTTGCTCTTTCACCTATCACACGACTCCAACACCATGATCTTTCCACCACTACTACTCTCCCTGTTGCTCATCTCTCTTTTTTCTTGTTATTAATAGGAGTAAATAAATAAAAAGAGGGGAAAAACCCATTTGGATTTTATGTTCTTTGTACTATTAGAGTGAAAAAAAAAACTGGAGAAGAACTATTCAAATCTTTTATTTTTTTAATTTACATAAGCGATAACAATATTTTCATCAATTATAAACACACTGATTTGGCTCGAGGAAAGTGTCTAAAAAATAATGATAGGGTAAATTGATGGTTGCATTTTATGCATGCAAAGTGATAATTCCCTATTTCATTGAAAATCTTTTTCAACAAGTTGAATTGGCTTAATAGTAGGAGAAAGTGCCAGAAAAATAACGTGTGTTAGTAAATTGATAATAGGTTTATAGTTTAAAGGGATAAAGTAACAATAACCATTTTACTTTTGGAGTTATAGATTTTAATTCATTGTTTCGACTTTCGTCAATGTGACATTTACATGATGTTCACAGTTAGGAATTGCCTAAATGTTCTCATATATCTTTTTTAGCCAAAATTCAAAACGTTGTGGGCGAAATTATGTCAATTGTTCTACCAACTCTTCTTACAAATTATAATACTTCATGTTCGTCCTACAAAAAAAAAAAAAATAGAATGTCCAAATAATTTTCTAGGCAATTTCGCGTTCATGATACCTAGTTAATTAAAATATTAACTCCTCAATCTGTCACGTTATGTAAGATCTAGAGAAATCCTATGATTTTTTTAATCTGAAGAAGTACATTGCCCGGGATATCTTCTGCAGTCTCAAGTCCAGAGACAGCAACATGTCAACGAATGAGAAAACAATGTTAATATGCACTTGGTCAAATATATTTTTCTTTTATTTTTTCTGGGATTCAAGCATCTGGCAAGATTTAGTTGATCTGCTCTCTAGTTTCATGCTGGTGCACAAGAAAATGTCAGTTGGTACACGGCAAGAGGATCCCATAAATTTGTGACGCTGTTATGATTAAGATATGATATGCTAAATTCTTGACGAAAGTTCAAAGAAATCATGGCTGCCGCGAAGTTCCAATGCATCATATTGGATCCCATTTTGCCTCATTTTTATTGGCATTAATATTAATGCAATTTTTTATGTACACACAAGCATATAGATACATTTGGATACACAATGACATAAATTACTTTCGTGTCTTTGTATTTTTCATAAATTCATCTGTTTTAGTATATGTCCATGCCAACTCAATAACACAAAAGCTGATATTTAGTTTTAATTAATAAAAAAAGAAATTGAACTGTGAATTACCTCGTATTTCTGTTATCTACTTCTAACAAAGTTTAATACCATTGAAATGCTATGCAAATTACAGTTTGACCTTTGACATACAATATCATTTGTTAGTCGATCAAATTCTTCTTCACATCTACTAAAGTTGAAATGCGATGCTTAGTTTAACCTGGCACTGCCACTAAGAGAACAAAAGCTAGAATTAGTACTTTGAATAATTAGTGGGAAGGAAATGACAGGTCCGAATGATTCATTCGGGAGCATTATGGCCAATTAAAGTGTGAATGGTCAAAAGACTACCATGAACTTGACTATACACAGCCATGGTCGTCTCATTTCGCCGTAGCAGTGGCTCCCTCTCAGAATCATGCACCAATCCTTACCACCAATCCTTACCACTTGGGCCGTGGAGAACAAGAAAAGAAGTACCCAGAGAAACAAACTTGTTTTTGATGTGGGTGGAGACTAAGCTTGACAAAGAGAGTTGAATCTAGGGTTTGAGTTTTTATTGCTTTTGAAGTGTTAAACGAATATATTCATCATAAATATATTGAACTTTGATATGTCATATGCCAACCCATCCAAATTGACCATTTGGTTTAATAGGTGAAGAGCATTTGGGATATACATAATCAACAAAGGGGCGGTTTTGATTTTCGTTTGTTTTTTATTTTGGTAAACATCATTGAGAGTTTTGAATATGAAATTTGTGGCAAAGAACTCTAGTTGTGGCAAAGAACTATGCTATTTGGTCTAAAAATCTTTGTTGAGTGAGATTTGATCGGATGTTTTTGTGAAGAAGAACACAGAGAAAGCAGAAAGAAGGAAAGGGAAAAGGAAGCAATGTTTTGAAATTTGGACCAACAAATGAACCGATGAGGTGGTCAAGTCACAGTTCAACCAATCACATCAATGCTATGGACTCTAGTTCAATAATATATATGTGTGTGTGTGTGTATATATATATGTGTGTGCGTGTGTGTGTATACATTAACAGTGCATAATAAGTTAAATATTTTCAAAGAAAGAATTCTCATGGACTAATTTAAAACATCACTTGACAAAAAGTTAAATATTTTCAAAGAACTAGATTTTCACAGATAAATTTTTAAACTGTAAATTCAAGAATATAAATTCATCTCAATTGCACCTACCAAAAAAATCTTGAAAACAAAAGACTTGGTGGAAAGTATAGAAGATGAGAAGATGAGAAGAAAGGGACTTGTAGTGCGTAGGGGTACAGAGAAATCGAGTAATTTGAATCGAGCTCAAGAGTAGCTTGGTCCAACTATTTGACTCGAGCTCAATCACAGTCGAGCTCGAGTCGAGTTCAAGATACTTGCTTGAGCTAATGAGTCAAGCTTGAGTAGTTAGCAGGTGAAATTGTAAGCTTGACGAGTAGCTCAAGCTCGATAGCATTTATGTAATTTATATTTTAAATATTAATTTACTCTTTTAGGTTTGTTAGTTACAATATTTACTAGCTTAATGGGTTATATTGTAGTATTAATGAAGGGTGAATATGTAATTTTTGCTTGAGAAATACTCCTTCCATTCCATTGAAAGTGTCATACTTTCTATTTTGGAATATCCCAAAACATTTGTCATATTGGAAAAATCAAAACACTTTTTAGTCTCTCTCTCTAATATAGCCCTTCTTTCTAATCATATGCATGCTACCATTCAAATTTAAATTTTGAATTTGTGGGGGAAAAATTGGAAAGAGAAGCACAAACATCCAATCAAACCACTATTTTTAAAAAGTTGGATTTCCGAAACATAACTAAATAATTGGGATGGAGGGAGTATGATATTATGAAAAGTGAAAAAGAAAAAGTAGAAACTCCTTTGTTTTTCTTCTTCATTCCTTTTCACTTTCACTCTTGAGCTCATCCTCTCAACTCTCACAAATCACAAATCAAAAACTCTCACAAGGCAGCTGTGACATTTCGAGCTTTAAGTGCTTCAACTAATCTTCCTTCTTCCATCTCCTGGACTTGGAGACTGCGAGCTCAGAATTGAGTAGATTGCAGTGGCAGACCTTCGAGCAAGGGTTTGAAATCAAAGCAAAACCCACCAATTTTAGTAGCTGTATTTGAAAATTTGAGGTATTTATTATGCATTTGTGTAGTAAATATGTGCATTATTAGGTTAAATTTTATAAATTTGGTATTAATTTTTAATCTCAAAACCCTAACAAAAAAATGGGGGGTTGCAATTGAATAGATTTCATTTGCATATCCATTACCTCTCCGTAGTTGTACTGGAACTTCGGAGAAATGGAGGGTAGCTCAACAGCTACGAGAATTGGTAAGTTTGTTGACATTGGCTCTAAACATGCTTTCTATTTTTTTTGTTGATGTGAAAGTGCACTGACTTCAGAAATTTGCTTATATACTCAATTGCAATGTTAACAAGCTAATATAATTAGATATTGTTGTATCTATGTACCTGTTGGGTCATTGTTGTACAATTAAGATAAGTTGCTCAATTAAACATGATGTGCAGTTTACTAATTTCTGTAGACTTGCTAGGCAAATCATGTTGGTTTCTGGTTCTACACTGTAAGCCAAACAGCTTATAAATAAATAGTAACAACCTGGCTATTAGTGTGCTATACTTGAATAGTTGAATACATACTGCGATCCAACTTGACAACTAAATGCAACTGACCTTTTGTACTTCCATGCATGAATGGATTGCCTAACTTATGAAAATAGGATTTATAATCACAGAGGGCTCATAACAAGATTTATGGCCAGCTGAAGGAAACAAAAACAGAAAATACTTGTTTAGATAAACATTTTAGGTACTTCTGAAGTTGCTAAAGGTTACTGAGTGCATTAAACTAAGTAGAGATGCCCCTTTTTTTTGTTCTTGTTTATAATTCAAAACCTGAAATTATGGCCATGTTATTGAAAAATTTTGTATATCCAATCATGAATGACTAGTTAAGAAAACTTTGTTTAGACAGAAATTTCAATTTTGCCAATGGCAGAAGCTTTCTTTGGTTAAAAATTTTGTATGTCCTTCCTTATTTATGGCATTTTATTTTGGCATTCATATCTGATTATGGGATTCATAAGCTGAATTTTTTTCTTAAAGGTATTCTTATTAGTCTGCTTGAGGTTTCTTTAATACCACGTGCGTCTGAGGCCGATTCATCCACTCCAGTAATAATTGACAGCCCAGCATTTGTAAGCTATGACAACTGTGGTCCCACTCCCGTGGATGGTGAAACATAACAAGGGGAACCGGAGACACCAATAGGCAACAAGGAGATGAAGAAGAAGATGATAGTAAATTTCAAGTACCTTAAAGGAATAAAACATCTAAGGCATGGGACGATTTCAATGATTTGGAAGAAAATGGCATATATTATGCCATATGTAAATATTGTGGCAAGAAACTAAACCGGGGCAAAACTAAATAAACCAATAGCAGGTGAGGGCATCAATAAAATTATCCCATTAGAAAATCCAAGCTTAGAAAGACCAAGCAACAAACAAAGATAAACTTTTAGTAGGCAGATGAGCATTTTTCAATTGTATCAGCATGCACACGAGCAAATTCGATATGGAATCACTAAGGGAGGCTGCTGCATATTGGATCTTGATGTACGAGCACCCTTCCACAATTTTAGAGGAAGAGGGTTTCAACCTAATGAAGAAATGTGAGTGGCCGGAGCGGCAGAAGATCTCATGAATGACAACTAAAAAAGATTGTAAACAAGTGTATGAGATAGGGAAAAAGAAGTTGAAGAACTTGTTGATGCATATACAGAAAGTGAGCTTGACCACCGATATGTGGAAATCAAAGAATTAGAAAATTTAATCTATGATGGTGATTGGACATTGGATTGATGGATATTGGAAGCTTCAGAAGAAGGTGTTAAATTTTGTTTATATTCCACCACCTCGTCGAGCAGTTGAGATTTCGAATGCAATTTTCAAGTGTGCAAAGGAGTGAGGAATTGAGGGAAAAATTCGCACTATTTCTGTTGACAATGCCTCGAACAATGATATGGCATGAAACTATTGAAACATGATTTCAGCAGATGTAAGATGCTATTGGGTGGAGGAAAATTGTTTCATGTTTATTGTTGTGCCCATGTATTGAACCTTATGGCTCAAGATGGCCTGAAGGAGATAGTAGATATTTATGAAAATATCCGAGATAGTGTGGATTTTGTGAACAAGTTTGATGGCAGGGCATTGTTATTTGCAGAAATTGCTCAACAACTTCAAATACCTGAGAAAAATTGCCTCACGATTGTAGGACAAGGTGTAATTCAACATATGAAATGTTGAGTTGTGCTATAAAATATAAGGAGGTCTATCCTCATTTCCAAGTTTGAGAGTCCCTTTATGAGTTGTGTCCATCTTTAGAGGATTAGGAGAAAATTGAGAAAGTGTGCACCATTTTAAAGAAATTCTACACAGCCACACACATAATTTTAGGGAGTGGCTATCCAACCAACAACCTATTCCTCCCAAAGGTTTTAAATGTGAAGAAACTCTTGGATGCATGAGTGGATGATTTTGTCTATGTTATTATTACAAGAATATAGCTCAAGTTTGACAAATACTAGAGCAAATACAATTTATTGTTGTCCATTGCAGCTATCTTGGATCCAAGACAAGAAACGCGAGCAATAGAGTTCATCTTCCCTAAGATATATTCAACATATGAAGCTCAAGAGAATATCACAAAAGTTTGAAAAGCCATCTTTGAGGTTTATGATAAGTACGTTGCTATGGCTTCCAGTGGAAGTATGGGGACAGATTCTTCAATAAATGCTACATCTTCTATCCAGGGTCCACCTCAAGCATTAGCTGACTATTAGCATGATTTGAATAACTATTATGGTGAACTTGAGTCCAATGAGCCCTACAAGAGCGAGTCAGTGGATTACCTAGACAAGTCTCGCCAGCCAACTGGACAAAATCCAAAGGATTTCAACTGTTTAGATTGGTAGATAATCAATCGGTCAGCATGCTCAGTACTCTCTTAGTTGGTGGCTGATGTATTGGCCATTCCAATCACTACCGTCGCATCTGGCCAACTACCGTTGCATCTGAGGCCACCTTTAGTGCTGGAACTAGGGTGATTGATTCCCACCACACTTCACTTGCTTCAGAGATAGTGCAGATGTTAATGTGTACGTCATACAAATCCTAACCTACTTTCATGATTAGGCTAAGTATGTTTATTTATCTAGTACATGGTTGTATATTTCTTCTCAGTTCAATACAAACCCTAAAAGTATGCCTATGGTGGCCAAATATAAACATGTAATTAAATCAACATAGATAAATCATAACAAAAGGCAAGAAATTAAACTAGAAAAATGAATCAAATTCCTTGATAAAAACCCTAATTCTACAAATAATTTAGTTCAACATGATTTGGAAATTATAACACAAATTCAAATAGTTGCTACAATAATAAGAAAAAGAGTAAGAAAACTTGTCAGTTGCTTGTTCCAATCTTCTCCTTGTGCGTTCTTTAATTCGCCTCCATTTGATCTTAATCTCTCAAGGATAAACTATGAAAAGATGTTAAAACCAACCTAGATTAATGCTTTCCACCCTAAAAACAACCTAAAGACCCTTATTTATATCTTCTTGAAGATACATCCTAAACAGGGTAGGAATACGCTTTATTGGACTCAAAAAATCACATTTTCACACGTTTTTGGGATGAAGACTGGCTCAATATCTAGCACAAGTCATCGGACCAAGCTCAAAATACAAAAGAATCTGAAGATGTCCGGTGCAAAGTTCCTTGCAATGTCCGGCGCCGGTCAGGGATCCACCCATGAATTGGTATGAATCCACACACATATTACTTTTGAAGCCCCAAAACCCAATCAAATAGGCCAAATCAATTCCTGGTCAAAATGCAAAAGTTTTAACCCATTGAATTAGCTTTCCAATGCCACAAGCATCAATGATTTGGAGGTCTAGACATTGAGATATGCGAAAAACACTAAGACCTGGTTGTAAAAGCATCTCAGTGCAACTACACTTTAGTAATTTGGATTTTTTACTCTAAAAACATGAGAGTCAGACTTTGATGTCTTATAAGATTTGTAGAGAATTCTCTTATCTTCAAATTGAATCAAGAATCATCTCAATCCAATTTATGTAACTCAAGTTATCACCAAAATACTGAAACATATCAAAACATGAGAGCCGGACTTTAATGTCTTATAAGATTTGTAGAGAATTCTCTTAGCTTCAAATTGAATCAAGAATCATCTCAATCCAATTTATGTAACTCAAGTTATCACCAAAATACTGAAACATATCAATCCTTCCCAACCTCTTTCTCTTGACCGTTTCCTTTCCATTGCTTCTTCACCTCATGTTTCTAGTCTATTTTCCCTCTAATTGAGCTTTTCACCTATTAGAACAATATAATAGCAAAATTAAGTAGATTTTATTGAAGATAAAGCTCAAATAACATGGTTAACTAGCAACTTATATATATATATATGCACTACAATTTACACCCTATCAAACGTCCCCACACTTAGTCTGTGCTTGTCCTCAAGCACAAGAACAAAACCAATTAAATACAAACAATGACCATATTCAAGGCGATAATTATTAAAGCAACCATTCTAACCAAGTGTCAAGTGCTAATAATGAAAACTAAAGAGATACATTTTCGGTTAATTTTTAATACCATCAACCTTTTCAACTCTACCTAACTAAATTAGGAATATAAAATATTTAACAAGCATTTACTCGCAAATGGCCCCCTATTAAGCAAAATCTCAAACAAATAGCCACATGGATCCACAAAATATTATTATAATCCACACTTTTGTTTCCTTTTTTCTTTATTTTTCTTTATTTCTTTCAAATTCCCCCACACTTAAGCTTTTTCACATTTTAATAAGGGGAAAGTACTTAATTCCCAGCCATTCAAGTCTTTTGACGTGAACTCCAACATCTCCCAAGTAAAAGAGCTCGGTTACTCTACTTTTCACAGCTAAAGAATCACATACTCATAACTACCATCACTTTTTCACATGAAAATCAACACTTTTTGGTGAAGACTCTCGGTTACTAGGCAACGATAACTAGCGGAGTACAGTCAAATTAATAAAATAAACATATAAGCACAAATAAGAATATAAAAGCCTACTTCATATCCCAATAATATGGAGAAGAAAAATTAATAATTAGGCAAAATTCATAAGAAAAATGCTAGGAAACTATTTACAATACCTAGAAAAGTTAGCCAAAAATTCAAAAAAGTCTCAAATTATCAAATATTCACCAAAGAGAACTCTAAAGCAACACTATTTAACACTTAATATATTCATACAAATAAACTTTAATAATAATAACTTCTGAAATATAAGCCATTGTACATCAAGAAATAGACAATAAGAACAAAAATTTTACTTTAATCCTTCACCCATCCCTCACACTTAAGACAACATTATCCTCAATGTTGGGGATAAAATAAGAAATAATTACAAGAAAAAAGCTATAAGTGAAACTCCCCTGATAACAAATAGAGTACCAAAAACCAAGTGGGGTGAGAAAAGTTGTTAGTTACCATCTAATAATCAAGTTCAGGAAACCATCCTACCAAACTATATAAAGACAAGAAAACACTATAAATAGGAGTTAAATCCGGCACCATTAATCCCAAACGAAAGAAAAATATTTAATAAATAAAATTAGAAAAAAGTCGGATTACCTCCCGAAAAGCTCTAAGTTTAACGTCTTCAACCAGATGGTGCTAATGCGATTATGATGGATGAAATGGCCCAGATGATTCCACTCTATTCAGTGCATGCACATGACATTTTCCATAACATTAGTCATCAAAAACTTTCTTTCGAACCACCCAAGAGGAATACTAGCAATGATTTGACTCGAGCATCAACTCAAAACCTTGTTTTGTATCATACTTTTCCCCGGATAAATTGTCAGTAGCATTAAGATATGAACAAGATTCATAAGAAGAGTAATTTAGGGGTTCAAAAATATTAAATTCTTGTTTTTTCTTACCAACCCTTAAAGTCAATTTCCCCTCTAATAAGTCTATATTAGCCCCTCCTGTAGCTTAAAAGTCTCTACCAAGGATAATTGGTATACAAAATTTCCTCCTCCATGTCAAGAATAAGAAAATCAGCAAGAAAATAAAATTTACCGACTTTAATCAATAGATCTTCTACAATACCAATAGGATAATGCACTGAACGATCAGCTAGTTGTAAAATCACTTGAGTAGACCCCAAATTGGCAAACTTTAATTTCTTGAAAAATGATAGAGGTATCGAATTAACACTATATCTAAGGTCACACAAACATTTATCAACAAGAATATGTTCAAATTGACAAGACACAGTAAAACTCCTTAAATCTTTCATCTTGATAAGAAGACGATTTTGTAGCACTGCACTACATTCTTTAGTAAGAGACACCTCTATAAAGTCTTCTAACTTCTTTTTATTGGACACTATTCCTTTCAAGAACTCTACATAAGCAAGTATATTAGCAAGAACTTTAGAAAAAGGCATGTTCACTTGAAGTTTCTTGAGCATCTTCACAAACTTTAGATATTACTCGTCAGTTGCCTTATTCTTAAGCCTTTGCGGGAAGGGATAGGCGGCACATGAGCTTTCACCTCAAGCACCTTCATACATTGACTATCTTTACCTTGAGTCTTTTTACTTGAACCATTCTCCGAATCTCCAGTTTCTTCACTTTCAATAACAGTTCCGCTCCTATCTTGGTTTTCGCTAAGTTCAGTCTTGGGGTTAATGATAGGATCATCCAATACTTTGTCCAAACGAAGAGTCACGGCCATAGTAGTTTCTTTTGGGTTCAGCTTAGTGCTGCTAGGCAATTGTCCTGTACCTTTTCAGTTACTGTCTTTGCCAGCTAACCAATCTGCCTTTCAAGATTTTGAATAGAGGCTTGTTGAGATTGGGCAAGTCTATCGAATTGGTCCATCTTATGCATGTACTGCAGTATTATTTCTTCAAAATTGGATTTCTTCTCCTGAGCAAGTTGGGGAGAAAATTGAGAAGTTGGCTGCAAATTTTGGAACCCAGGTGGTCCCATAGGTCTAACCCCTTGATCCTTCCATGAAAGATTAGGATGGTTTTTCCATCTTCATTATATGTGTTGGAAAAAGGATCATTCATTGGCTGAAATTTCTATCCACCATATGCTCCAGTAAAATTGACGTCTTCTATCATGGTGGGAGGTTCTCTATTGTAGCAATCAATAGCCGAATGTCCATACATATGACAATAAGCACATGGTTCTTGAGATTGAGTTACCGAATTTAAAAGCAACTGCATCTGATGACTCAATTTAGCAACCTATGAACTCAAATCCCATGGCACATTCAATTCATGCATTCCCACTCTCTTACTCCAAATTACCTTTTGTTGAGAATTACTTGCCAACAATTCATACAAAGCAACTAAATCCTCTGAGGTTTTATCATCAATATATCCTCCTGCAACAATATTCACCATATTCTGGGTTGTTAAGGTTAACCCATCATAGAAAAATTAAACTTGCAACATCAATGAATATTGGTGGTGAGGACATCGAGAAAGTAGTAACTTAAAACACTCCAATGCTTCATGTATTGGCTTTCCATCCATTTATGAAAATGTCCAAATCTTGTTCCTTAAATCGATGGTTTTCTGAGGTGAGTAGTACTTGGTCATAAAGATGTTATAAACATCTTTCCATGTCCTCAAAGATCTTTCAGGTGGATGAAGTAACCAAGATTTAGCACGATTTTTGAGACAATATGGAAAACACCTCATCCTTAGGTCATCCTCTGAGACTCCACTCAAAGAGAAAGTTTGGACCACTGAATAAAATTTCCTTATGAAGGAGAGCGGGTCTCCATTGGTTAAACCGTGGAAAGCAGGTAACATGCTAAAGTTTACCGTTTTGAACTCATAGTTCCTTGCTCTTTCACTTAGCCTGATGCTGTGTAGGGAGGCTGCAATAATAGGACGTTGGATGTCCTTCAAACGAAGTCCTGCAAGTGGTTGAACTACCTACTATTGATTATTGTCATTATTCCTAATCTCATCTGGCATCTCAAATTCGTTTGAACTATCCAATTCAACTATTTGCAAGGCAATATGGAATCCTGTGAAGATAGTTGCAAAGGTTGTTTTTGTAAGCAAGTCTGCTTCCTAAAATACTTTGCAATTTTTTCAATTTTTGGGTCAAAATCCAAGCCACCTTTGTGAGATCAAGTCATACACTAAGCACCTAAGCAAGAAAAATCAAAATCTAAAGTGAAGAACTAGACGCCAACGAAATAAATAAAAGAAAATAAAAATAACTAAAGTAGAAAAATTAAGTATCGTTCCCTAGCAACGGCACCAAAAACTTGATCAATGAATTTCTGCAAGTGCACAGAGTCGAGCATAGTAATAAAATCATCTAGATTATTCCAGGGGTCGAACCCACAAGGATGAGTTAATTTTCTACTTTAATTATTCTAAAATAACAAAATTTAAATTCAAAGAGTGTTATTTTTTCTAACTAAACAATAAAATAATAATCAATTCAAATAAAATAGTGGTGAGAAGACAATAGACACGAGTCTAGGGTTTCAAGTTTTAATCCAAATTTTGAGTCAATTATCTAGTTCATTTCTCAATAAACCATGAACATACAATTGTATTTTAAATTATCTCTCAATACATCTAAAGTGTGCCTAATTACATCCTACGTCTCTTTTGAGATCACAAATGTTCAATTAAACCCTTTAAGAACCTTGGCGATATAAGTGCGTCATACAAATCCTAATCTACTCTCGTGAGGCTAAGTATGTTTATCTATTTAGTGCAGGGTTATACATCCTTTCTCAGTTCAATACAAACCCTAAGAGCATGCTTATGATAGCTAAACATAAACACGTAATTAAATCAAGATAGATAAATCATAGCAAAATGCAAGAAATTAAACTAGAAAATAAATCAAAATCCTTCATAAAACCCTAGAAATAATTTAGTTCAATATGATTTGGAAATTATAACCACGAATTCAAAGAGTTGCTACAAAGACAAGAAAAAGAGTAAGAAAACGTCTCAGTTGTTTGCTCCAATCTTCTCCTTGTGCACTTTTTAATTTGCCTCCATTTGATCTTGATCTCTTAAGAATAAACTATAAAAAGATGTTAAAATTAACCTAGACTAATGCTTTCCACCTTAAAACACAACTTAAAGAACCCTTATTTATAGCTTCTTGAAGATATATCCTAAACAAGATATATCCTGAAGAACTGCTATTTATAGCTTCTTGAAGATATATCCTAAACAAGGTAAGAATAGGCATTATTGGACTCAAAAAGTCACGTTTTTGCACATTTTTCAAATGAAGATCGGCCTAATATCTAGCACCAGTCATTGGCCAAGCTCAAAATATAAAAGAATTTGAAGATGTCCGGCATGAAGTTCCTTGCAATGTCCTGCGCCGGTCATGGATTTGCCCAAGGACCAGTACGGATCCACGTGTAGATCACTTTTGAAGCCCCAAAACTCTATCAAATAGGCCAAATCAGTTCTTGATCAAAACACAAAAGTTTTAACTCTTTGAATTATCTTTCCAATGCCACAAGCATGAAGTGATTTGGAGGCTTGGACATTGAGATATGCCTAAAATACTAAGACCTGGTCATAAGAGCATCGCAGTGCAACTATACTTTAGTAATTTGGATTTTTGACCATGATAACATGAGAGCTGGACTTTGATGCCTTCATAAGATTTGTAGAAAATTCTCTTGGTTTAAAATTGAATTGAGATAAAAAATTGAATTAAGAATTATCTCAATTCAATTTATGTACCTCAAGTTATTGCCAAAATACTGAAACATGTCAATCTTGCAAAACCTCTTTCTCTTGACCTTTTCCTTTTCCATTGCTGTTTTGTGCCATGTTTTTATTCCATTTTCCCTCCAATTGAGCTTTTCACCTATTAAAATAATATAAGAGCAAAATTAAGTAGTTTATACTCAAGATAAAGCTCAAATAACATGATTAACTAGCAACTTATAAATATAAATGCACTACAATTTGCACCCTATCATCATCCCATGCCTCAGATGTTTTATACATTTTTGGTACTCGAAATTTACTATCATCATCAGCTTCATCTCCTTGTTGCCTATTGGTGTCTTCGATTCGCCTTTGTTGTGTTTCACCATCCATAGGAGTGGGATCACAAGTGTCATGGCTTACAAATAATAAGCAGTCAATCATTACTGGAGTGGATGAATTAGCTCCAAACACACGTGGTATTGAAGAAACCTCGGGTGGACTAATAGACATGCTTTTAAAAAAATTCAGTTTATGAATCCCATAATTAGATTTTGAATGCCGAAATAAAATGCCATAAATAAGAAAGGATATACAAAGTTTCAAACCAAACAAAGCTTCTGCCATTGGCAAAAATTGAAATTTTTGTCCAAACAAAGTTCTTTTAACTAGTTATTCACAATTGGATATACAAGATTTTCAATAACATGCCCATAATTGTTGGTTTTTGAATTATAAACAAGTACAAAAAAGGGGCATCTCTACCTAGTTTAATGCACTCAGTAACCTTTACCAACTTTAGAAGTACCTAAAATGTTTATCTATTCAAATATTTTATGTTTTTGTTTCCATCAGCTAGCCATAAATCTTGTTATGATGATTATAAATCCTGTTTTCATAACTTAGGTAGTCCATTTATGCTTGAAAGTACAAAAAGTCAGTTGCATTTAGTTATCAAAGTGGATCATAGTATGTATTTAACTATTCAAGTATTCACGCTGATAACCAAGTTGTTACTATTTATTTATAAGATTTTTGGCTTACAATGTAATATCAAAAACCAACAGGATTTGCCTAGCAAGTCTACAGAAATTAGTAATCTACTCATCATGTTTAACTAAGCAACTTGTCTTAATTGTATAACCATGACCCAACAGGTACATAGATATGACAATATCTAATTATACTAGCTTGTTAACATTCCAACTGAGATATATAAGCAAATTTCTGAAGCCGGTGCATTTTCACATCAACGCAAAAATAGAAAGCATGTTTAGAGCCAATGTCAACAAACTTACCAATTCTCGCAGCTATCGCACCAACTACCAAATCACTTGTTGAAGGAATCGAGCTAACCTCCATTTCTTCAAAGTTCCAGTACAGCTATGGAGAAGGAATGGGATACGCAAATGAAATCTATTCGATTGCAGCCCCCAATATTTTGTTAGGGTTTCGGGATTAAAAATTAATACCGAATTTATAAAATTTAACCTCATAATGCACATATTTACCACACAAATGCCCACATATTTACCACACAAATGCACAATAAATACGTCAATTTGTCAAATGTAGCTGTTGAAATTGGTGGGTTTTGGTTTGATTTCAAACCCTTTACTCAAAGGCCAACCACTGCAACCTACTCAATTATGAGCTTGTAGCCTCCAAGTCCAAGAGAAGGAAGAAGGAAGATTAGCCGAAGCGCTTAAAGCTTGAAATGTCACGACTGCCTTGTAAGAGTCTCAAATTTGTGACTTGTTAGAGTTGAGAGGATGAGCTAAAGAATGAGAGTGAAGAGGAATGAAGGAGTTTCTATTTTTTTTTTGGGTAAAATACCCAAAAACTCCTTGTGGTTTGCTAAATGTTCAATTTAACTCCCTCTAATTTGAAAACCTACACTATAATTCCCTGTGGTTTCAACTAAATTGAAAGTGGATGGAAAGCATCTAAGCTTACAGTTATACATGAAATGTCAATATTGTCTTTATATAAATGAACTTCTTTTGGTTGGTTGAATGTTCAATTTAACTCCCTCTGGTTTGAAAAATTACACTATGACTCCCTACGATTTCGACTAAATTGAAAATTGAATGGAAAGCATCTCACGTATAGTAGGGGCAATATTGATATTTCACACACAACCATTAGAGGTTATGCTTTCTATCCAATTTTCAATTTAGTCAAAATCACATGGAGTTATAGTGTAGGTTTTCATATCAGAGGAAGTTAAATTGAATATTTGTCAAATCACAGGGAGTTTTTTGGTATTTTACCCTTTTTTTTGTTTTCACTTTTAATCATTTCATTATATTTCTCAAGCAAAAATTACTTATTCACCCTTCATTAATACTACAACATAACTTGTTAGGCTCGTAAATATTGTAACTAACAAACCTAAAAAAGTAAATTAAAAATTAAAATATATATTACATAAAATGCTACCAAGCTTGAGCTACTCATCAAGCTTACAATTTCACCTACTAACTACTTGAGCTTAACTCGATAGCTCAAGCGAGTAGCTCAGACTCGATTCGAGCTCGATTTTGATTGAGCTCGAGTCAAGTAGCTAACCAAGTTACTTGTGAGTTCAATTCAAGCTACTCGATTTCTCTGCACCCCTATTCATGACATATTTATCATTTTATAATTTTGCATATTGTTCTACACAATAGAAATGATAAAACCCTTAAAATAATTACTATGCAGAAGAATCATAAAGAGTTATAATCATCAGAATCTTACTAAATTCAAGATGTTATTCTTAAATGTCCATAGTCATAGTATTGGCAACAACAAGCATTGCTAACTCAGCTATATTAGCATGTACTATATTGCTTCCTTCTGAAGGGAGTAGTTATACTCATCGAATATGGTGTAGAAACACCTGCGTTAGTATCTAGATGTTTGTAAGATTACAAGTACATTGAACTGACCACCTAAAAAATTCTGTACAAATAACTATTTAAGTGCCAATGGATGTTCTTTTCGTGAACGATTGTGTACGTGATTTTTAGACCTAAGATCACCTTGGTATTTTGAGTACAGATTGTTGTAATTTGACCCTATTACTGCTTGTAACATAGTAGTTTGTACGGAGAGATTGGGTATGACATGAAATATGGAAACATAGTGATCAGTAAAGGATTTAGCCTTTTAATAGTAGGAGCATATATCACTTATAGGCTCTTATTGAAATAGACTTTGAAATCTCTAGCAACGTAGAAGTGAAATTTGAAGTGTCTCAAATTTTCACTTCAAGATGGTTATATTTCAGGAGCAAGAAAAGTGATTAACCTTCATTGAAGTTGGCAGTAGTTCTGTACTTCTATGCTAATCATAACATAGTGAGATAAAAAGATAACATTTACAAGGTAACTGAGCACCGAAAGATAACTTTAAACCACTTGACTTTTTATATTACTTAATAATCCTAATGCAATGTTTAATGCAAATCTTCATCTATAAATATGAATTGATTAATTAGTTAAATTAATGACGAATTAAAGGTGTTTCATTGATTTTGTAAATTCAATCATTGATATAACAAATATTGTTACTAATGGTGTTGCTTATGTGCAAGTTATCCTTGAGTTGGTAGATTATAAATGATTACAAGTGGACGGGGAATGGATACTATATGTTGGCATATTAAATCAAAGTTCAAAATTAGAAATTTCCATATTATTGTTTAGTAGTGTTTTAGTTAACTTAGGGTTTTAGTAATTCTACTAGAGTCAAGTTATGATAGTTTTATTGTTTAAAAATTAGTATCTTATTAGAAAATTTCTTATGGTTATAAAACTTGTTTATCAAGTCATCTAGTCTATAAGTAGGGAGTCATAATATTGTATCAATTGAGAAGAGTGAAAGATTGAAAGTTTTGTTCTTATGATGTGATTAATAGATTATTGTTGATATCATTCTTCTTCTCCCACACATATATTCTTATGCATGTAAATTGCTTCCCATCTACATTGGTTCTATGATATTTATCTCTTCTTCTACAGCTTTTTAATATAATTTTTTCGAGTTCTACATCTGGTATCTGAGCCTTATGTTCAAGAAATTGATCATGGAATGCCTGTAGACATTGAAGACTTGACCCGATTACAAGGGTTAATTGTGGCTATTTTCCGTTATCAGAGTTAGAATATAAAAATTGCTAGAAGAAATTAATTGATCGAGTTAGACCACAAGGTTAGCCGTGGAGTGTCTACTTTGTGAGCATTGGACCATAAGATTGGTTTGAGAATTGTTAGATTGATTGTGGATGTTACGATAGAGATCGGAGAAGAATCCTATCAATTAAATTGTGATTATGCAAATCACAAAGTGAATTGTCAATAAGTTGACATCAAATTGGGCGACGAAAATAGTCTGTCCAGAAGCATGGATTATTTTCACAAGTAAAAAATAAGTTGAGCGATGAGATAAATCTGTCTAGGTGCATGGAATATTGCAATAGCAAAAATCAAGGGAGATTATGGATCGTGATAGTGGTGAACCTGATGGAAGAGAGAGCTTGATTTAAGGGAGGCAATGCTGGCATATTAAATTAAGGTTCAAAATTAGAATTTTCCATATTATTGTTTAGTAGTGTTTTAGTCAAGTTAAGGTTTTCATAATTCTATTGGAGTCAAGTTATGGTAGTTTTATTGTTTAGAAACTAGTATTTTATTAGGAAATGTCTTATGGTTATAAGACTTGTTTATCAAGTCATCTAGTCTATAAATAGGGAGTCATATTATTGTATCAGTTGAGAAGAGTGAAGGATTGAGAGTTTTGTTCTTATGATGTGATTAATAGATTATTATTGATATCATTCCTCTTCTTCCACACATATATTCTTATGCGTGTAAATTGCTTCCCATCTACTTTGGTTCTATGATATTTATCTTTTCTTCTACAGGTATTTAATATAATTTTTTTTGGGTTCTACACTATAGGTGCTTAGTTGATTATGTGCATATTATACTTGAGTTTAGTGAATTATATGTGATTACAAGCGAACGGGGAATGAATATGACAAAACAGGATAGTTGTTTCAAGAATACTAGGCTTCACCTTCCTTTAAAGGCACAAAATATTGTCTAAACTTAGGCCTTGTTTGGATTGCAATTCTCGCAAAAAAAATTTTACATTTTCCTTGAACACATTTTCTAAATTTACATATATTAAATTGTTACAATATATTTTTCTACAAAAACTTCTAAAAATAGCAATCTAAATGGAGCCTTAATATTCTAAGTGAGAAACTCTACAAGAGTCGATAGGAAGCATGTCAAGGAAGAGCAGTAAAAAAATAGTTGATCCAAGAGATATCATGGAACATCAATTTCCTTGGATTATAAATCAACTTGGATGCTCCGACATCTCTTTGATAACCTTTAAAAGGTCTAAAGAACTCTTTTGGGGTTAAAAACTTTGAATGTTATTTCTAAAGGAAAACAATACTATTTTTTTGCCTATGAAGACTACTAAAATTTTGATTATGATTCTTTCCTAGGAGGAATTTTTTTAAGCCTATAAAGGCTCTTTGTCAAAGCATAAAAAATTAAAAAATATAAATAGTTTGCACCTTAAAATGTTGCACGGTTGCATCCTTGTTGGAAAACACATTAAGTTTGCACCTCCCTATTTTACAAAAAAGAACAATGGAAAATATAAAAAGAAAAAGAAAAAGAAAAATGTTATGAAACAATTAAAAGTATGGATGTCCCTTTGTATTCTTAAGCGGATTAATTCTTGATTTATGGCTACATTATGTATAGAAGTTACAATCCATAAATCTATTCATGTAGTGGAAGTACCGTTTCATAAGTTTCTTCATATTCTTGTAATAGTAGGTGTTTAATAGGATTAATGTACCTTTAATCTTGTAGTACCTATATATAGAGATACATTGACACCCTTTGGGAAGGACTTTTTCTATTAGTTGAAATATAAGAATATCATTCTCCATTTCTCTACTCATTTCTCCAATATTTCACTTGATATTATAGTAGCTTATTTTATTAGTTTTATAACAAAAAAGAAAAATAAATAAATTGTTGCACTTTGTATAAGGCATACATGAGCAATGCCTGAGTACAAGGGGCACAAATCATGTGCGCCTTGTTTGCTTCCACTCTTCAAAAAATACATTCAAGAAGGCCCACTGTTTTAGGGTGTTGATTATTTTGTTTCAACATGGGAAATTTCTAGTTTTTTCCTTTCTACTCTTCAATTATCTACAATAATAGATAATTGGCACACTGTTTTTATGAGGTGAAAATAACACCCTCAGATGGAAAAGGGAATTCTTTTCAAGATTAGGAAAAGTGATTTTCCACCTATTGTTCTTACAAAATAATTCTCAAGTATTTTCTCCGTAAGCTTTGGTGCTAGCTGCTTATCAATCTTGGTTTCCATTAGTGGATTTGAACTCCTACAAAATCTCAAGTTGTATAGGATTTACTGCAATTGTTTTACGCTCAACCCAGCCCAGACAATTTAGGCTTGAGAGTGGACGGGATCTGTTCGGCTGAAAAATAGGGACACCTTCAGAAACCTCCCTAAGGTTTCTAACACTTTTACTAACATCCCCTGAGATTTGAGAAATTACACTGACCTCCCTTATTAGGAATTTGGGCCATATTGCTTACATAAGATATAGTGAAAGTACTACTCTGCCTTGTAACATTATGCTCTATTACAAATGAATATTTGATATGAAAAAAAAAGATTATGTTACTAAATAAATGAGATTGACTAATTCAACTAGAATAATGGTTGTTTCATGCCAAATTAGCAACCATAATTTCAATCAAAAAATGGTGTCATTTGCTACCCTAAGATGGTGCTATTTTTTATGATTGACATCACTTGACAATGACAAAGATAGACGACTTTATATAATCTACATAGAAAGATTTTATGAGCAAGAGAAATAGAAGGAATTTCTAATTGTCTTGTTTTGTTAAATCTTATGTCGAGACAAAACTAATTCATGGTTTTGTTGCTAATTTGTTGACTAAGACTCGTATGTTTTCTGCACCAATACTTAACTTTCACCTTGCCAACTAAATAAAAGGATTAATTTTTTTTACTCTAGATTCAGATGCTTATACTAATAATTTGATAACTTTATAGAGCTAGTTGTATCCTTTATATATTGTTGAAAATGTCAGAAAATAGGGCTGTTCCTGTTTGTACTAGTTGTTAGAAAGATCATTGTTGTTTCAGATTGTTACTACTGCATCTTTTTGAATTTCACTTATACCTCTTGACTTTTATTAATTATTTCATTATTTACTAATATAACTTGAGGACAATTAAAAAAGGCATATATGTAACAAAATTATCATCTCACTCCTCAAAAAACAATTTTAATAGTACCTTTTGTTTGATTTGGACTTACCAAATCCTTAAATTCAAGGGAAGTTGGTGTATTTCTGAAACTTTAGGGAAATGAAAGTGTTAAAAACCTTAGGGAGATTTTTTAAATTATTCATGAAAAATATTCACCTAGTGGATCAAGGCTAAATGCCATAGGTCCAGCCCAATAAAATGTTTAGACCCAAGAATAATCACTGGCTTCCAATTAGATAACAAGGCCCAAACCCAAGACAAATTAAGCTCCGATCTAGGATATTTCCAATGCCTATTGGGGCCCACTTAATTTCTCCATTAAAGGGGAGCTATGTTCTTCATTTTAAAAATGTTACATTCTGTATGTAGAATTTATATTTGAAGGGTTTCTATCTTCCTTCCAAAAAAAAAAAAAAAAAAAGAGTTTCTATCTCTAAATTTTATCTCTCAACAAATACACTAATTTATGCATTGGAACTTTCTCCTAGGAGCGAACCCCACCTCTCTTTACAACACATTATTGGAGCTTCATAGACAATTACCCATCTAAACAGTTGGTACTATTTTTTTTTGCATCAACATTTCTCCATTTCTTCATCCTTAGTATTTCCTTTCTCTCTCCAATTTTCTATTTAAATTTCAAGTGTGAATGTGTTTAAAAACAACAGTTCAATGTCAAGAGTGGACAAAGAAGTGTGCATATGGCATAATTGCTTTACACATTCTCTGGGCTAACAATAACCTTATAGATACTGGATTAGGCTGGTTCTGGGAATGAAAGGACTCAAACTCGCCTTAAGTAATACGCAATTAGGTCCTTGTTTATTTTCCAGACTCAATTTAACTGATAAGGATATTAGTAAAATAATCATAAGATTCTTGATTCGACTCTCAAAACCCTCCGATTTCTCCCTTGCCCTTTGTGAAGCTTGGATTCCTTTGAATCAAAAATTTTGGTCCCTGTTTATTTATACCAATAACTTGCCTATCTGTGAACGTGAAATGGGCATGTTATCTGCGGGAGATCAAGACTAAATCTCTATCATCGTACAACAAAATAGATTATTTATACTGGTTCTAATTATTTATGCAGCCATAAGTTTTCTAACTCGATTATCAAACTCTTTTAATAATTTCCCTCCTTGTTTATAATGTTCATAATCTCCTTAATTCAATAAAAAAAATAAAAGGAAAATTTGCTAAATGATGTTTTGGCATGACTACAAAATAGTGAACATGGGGGAGGCATCACCGCCTAGATTTTCAAAATTATTGAATATTTTTTATACAAATATTTTCGTCTATATCCTTGCAAAAATTAGAGTTCACTCACTTAAAATATTTCACGAGTATAAACTTGTACGGCTCTCAATTTTACCATTCCTCTATGTCCTTGCAAAAATTTAGACTTGTGACTGCCTACATCATAGCCCCCAAGGGTTAGTTCGAGCGGTCAACTCCCCCTCTTTAGGGTGTGGTAGACTTACCTGGGCAACCAGGGTTCGAGCCCCCTTGCTACCGTGCTCGGAGTGGAGTGGAGCCTCCTCTTCCGAACCGGAGCGGGGTTAATCGGGCCAAAGGTCCGGATACCCACTCCGTTAGGGAAAAAAAAAAAAAAGACTGCATACATCATAACATGGTCTAGTTTGATGACTATCTAGTAATGATGAGCTTGCTAGTAATACGAATTTAAGATAAGAGAAAAGTTGGATTCATTCAAGTTTATAAATATGGAGGTGCTGAGTAGCGTTTATTTATATGGAGATGCTCTAATGGCATGAATCACCTTAAAGAAAACAATATATTTGCTACTCAATAAGAGTGTTCTTCTATCAGCAATTGGGGATTCGATGATAAAAAATTTGGTATTTTTTCTACTACATTAGCAGTCGATTACCATCCAAATCTTTGTTTTCTAATTTGGATATCGATGCCAACCAAACATCTTGTCTTCAAGTGTACAAGAAACATAATTAATTAGAGAATTACTATGGAAAAGAAATGTTAATATTCGATACATGGATGCCTCAATTAGTATTTGGTAGTTATTACTTATTATCGATAATATATATATATATATATATATATATATATATATATGATTATTAGCAATTTAGAAATTCCATCCATAATTGCGAATTTGGGAATCTAACTTTAGAATCCATTTGGATATAATTAGCTTTACCACAATTCAATTTATCGAAATTTGAAATCTAATTTAGATTAATTCAATCAATTTTTCAATTTTTTACGATATATATATATATATATATATATATGAACGCCCTTACTGCTCAGACGAGCTCTATAATGGATTGTATGCATTGTAAGAGGGTTTGATGTGTTTTGCATTGTTGATTTCAAACTTCAACTTTTTCTTCGCTTGACAAAACAATTAAATTCAACCGTCCAGATCAAGCCACGTGAGAGACAGACTTAATCTGAACTGCAAGTTGATATCTACAATTGCAAATACGCAAATCCGCCAGATATCCAGCTCCCATGCTAAGTTTTCTACAGTCATCAGAATCGCCAGCTTACAACACCGAAAGGTGAAGAAGATCACATGTCTCCCTTGCTTATTACTGTGGCAAGAGGGTTCAAGAACAAACATTTACTTTTGTGGCTGTAGCGAGAGTTTCGTGACACGTACCGTCTGGCTTCACAACTGTGGCTTTCTTCCTTAGTCTAAAGTTTGAAGGATATTTTTTTCTTGTGTTTTGTCTAATTTGTAAGTAACATAACACTTATTATGTCGGTGTGACACAAGAAAATCACAGGAGCATATTCATACTTTTGCCAACTATTTAACCATAAGCATTATATCATAGTATGTATATATCATGCCCTGGGCTGCAGGCTGAATGGTGATCAAAGTCTCAGCAGTCAAGTCTAACTATTTGGATTCCGTCATCGCTAGTCCAAAATAAATATCTTAAATTGGATTTAAATTCTCATTATATTTTTTGACGTGGGACGGAGTATTTCACCTACCCCTCCAATTCAATACTATGATTCGAACTGTCCACTCAGTTGTATCGATTTCTAGAGATAGTTCGTAAAGACTCTAAATATGACTGTCACCCTTAAGTTGATGTGGCAGATCATCTCCATTTAGTTATGTTGGATTTCATCTCCATTTAGTTGTGTTGGATTCTACAGTCGGCTAGTACAGTTTCTAGAAATAACTTTCGTCTTTCTCGATTAACAAAGCACTTAGTTTCTTTCCGCTCGTATGAATTCTAGAGGTGGCTCCCGTCCCTAGTAGCATTTAGTTCTTCCACTCTTTTATATAGTTGTGACTCAGTACTACTAACCTACTCTCATCTCGTGTAGAGACCATATGAGAATCGCTTTGATAACATAATATCATATCCCAGATCTATCCAATACTACTGGCCTACTCTCCCAATACGGAGTCCATACGAGATTCGTTGCGATTCCGCAAGACCAAAACGTGACCAAACTCTCAGTAGTCAAGTTCAACTATTTGGTTCCGTTCTTGCTAGCTCAAAACGGATATTCCAAATTGGATTTGAATTCTCAGACTCTACCTATGAATTGATCTATAGCAATTTACTTTGCTGATGTGAAATGGGATGTCACATTATAAGTGGTAAAAAGAACAAGGGTTAGATTCCAAAAGACCTCCAAAAATACAGTTTCATCACTTCTAAATGTTCTATTGCATCAATCATCCTCTCGTGGCATCTAAATTTTCTCAATCAAGTATGCTAGCCAGATAAGTTCAAGTTGCCACATGCAAAAGACTAAATGAGCCCCAACAATTGTAGGCCCGGTTTTGTTTACAAAAATAACCCTAAGCAAATAACAGAACTCTATGTGCACAACTTCTTATTTAGGGTTATATACGTAGTTAGCTTCGTGTGCATGTCGTGCAATCATATGAAAGAGAATAGGGACTTATCTACTGATTTGAATTGATTGAGAAAACTTAAGTACCACAAGGGAGATTGATACAATTGAATATTCAGAGGGCAAAATGATGAAACCCTAATCTTAGAGGGGTTTTCTGGAATGAACCCAAAGAAAATGTCAATTGACAGCATATGAAAAATCTAAGGATTTGTCTCCGTCACCCATATTAATGTAGACTAATACAACAATTTAGATAGTCAGTCAGAGGTGGAGCCAAAGCCTCGTCGTGAGGGATTGGAAAAATCAACTTCAGCATAAATCATGTTGTAACATTTATATAAGAAATATAATATGTATTTTGATTTAAAATGCCAAACCCTCTTTTCCTATTAATGTTGTTAGAATGTGATATGCTTGTAGCTAACCCACGTTTGTGGTTTAAGTTTAATATTATATAAAAAAAAAATTATAGTATGAAACATCCCTAAAGAAATCAAATCAAAGCTCCCTATGTGACCTACCTACTACTATTCTTGCCAACCCAATGGCTGTACTGAAATTTTTTTTCTATTTTCAGGGCATATATATAAAGACTAAAGTGATGGAGATGCATGTAATTAATTTCTATTCTGGTCCAGAGATTTTCATGATAATAAATGATACTATCATTTCTTTTTCATCTATGATGTTGAGGTTGGCATGGTCCGTTGATAGATCGGTGTATTTCGTCCAGAATTTGATATATATTTACAAATATAATTATATTTATGTATTGATTTAGTGCACACAAATAAAATTTAGGAAAAATCGTCCAAAACGTCCCTCACATTTTGTAAAATAACTTTTTTCGTCCCTCACTTTTAAAAGTATAATTTTGCCCCTTACATATTCACATCGGTCAAATTTAGTTTCTAACTAGGTTTCCGATCATTTTTTGGCCGGAATCCATCATGTGCAAGGCACGTAATCATTTTTTAAGGGTAAATTTGTCAAATTATATTTTTGAAGGTTTCCGTCACACACATAATTAGTGAGAAATGAAAAATTCATTTTTTGAAATGTGAGAGATGGAGAAATTCATTTTGTGAGGGTATAATATAATTTGACAAATTTACCCTTCAAAAATGATCACGTGCCTTGGACATGATGGATTCCGGCCAAAAAATGATCGGAAACCTAGTTAGGAACTAAATTTGACCGATGTGAATATGTAAGGGATATAAAATTACACTTTTAAACGTGAGGAACGAAAAAAGTCATTTTATAAAATGTGAGGAACGTTTTGAACAATTTTTCCTAAAATTTATAAGTAACATAAAGTCATATAGACGTACATTATTATATTACGTAAAACGTACACTAACCAGACAACTGTGCAAGAATTCCATCAGTAGCTGTCCCTAGTCCGTTTAGATGTTACCTCCACAGCACGCAGTTGGACTGGTCATGTGAGGAGGTAATTAAACTTGATTTTTATTGGTGGGGCTGGTGTTAGCTCTTTCAGCATTAGATATATAGTCCTATTATAGGTTCATAATTAAATGGGATCTTTTTCTGTTATTTAATGTTCCTCTATTAGTTGTCACCGTTTCTTACTTGACGGCCATAATTAGTCGGCTACACTGTTGGAAACTCATAATCGATGTGGTCTGGAATGCAGTCAAGTAGTCAACATTCAGCACATGACACTCCATGTAATTAAGAAAATTGCAAGTTTACAAATGAAATTTCTGATTAGGTGCCTAAGAATACAAGTTAGTACACATAAATTATGTTTAATTTACTGTTTAAACGCATACATTTACATTTATTGAACCCCATTGCATGTGAGGTTAAAGTTGAAATGTTAGAAATTAGAAATTCTGAACACAAATCTTTTTAATTCCGACTCATTTCCTGTTTAAAAAAATTAATTTATTTTAATTTCATTTTTCCAATTTAAAAACTAACACTAGATATCCCTTTCAATGAAAACCGATTATAGATCAAGTGGCCTAGTTGGAGAATTTTCAACAATGGTTGTCTTTGTTTTACCATAGATTATCACCAGTGTATAGTATTTTGAATGGTAATTTTGAAACTACAAACTACAATCAGTTTTTTGCTTAAATAAAATATTATTATAGTAGGATTAATCACGTTAACATCATTCGAAGAAGAGAAAAGTTCTACGCTGAGGAGGAAAAATTATTTGTGACCTATACACATAAAAAAGTATTATAGATGTACAACAGAATCATACTTAGAGTTCCTCTTTAACTTCTTGCATGGTCTTTGAATGTTTTTTCAGGTCGAATGACAAGGATATATAGTAGGCAAAGTACATAATCGAACTGAAGTAAATTTTAACGCTGATAATATATATACTATCATGATTGGATATACAAAATTTGGATTATAAATTTAAATTCAACTTAGTTATCATGCATTAAACTGTGATAGTGCATACATTGTCAGTGTATAATAAATTTAACCCATATAATTGTGTAAGAAGTTCAAAGGGTATGTGGATATCATTACTTCACAACTAATGTGAGCAAACGTAATTATTTAGTAGAGAGATATGAAAACGCTTACAATTCATTTTAAAGTTTCTTTATTTTAAAGATAACTAAACAGGAGTTACTCTTATAAATGTAATATACATTTTCTACTACATCTGTACTCTCTTCTGAAAAAAAAAATAAATTGTAGCAACCGGAAAGTAAGGAAATGGACGACAAACAAAACTATTTCCTTCCAACAACTGAGATTCGACTTTTCCGAAATCCTAATTAAAAACATTCAAATACACTTGATTTTTCCATTGGAAAATTTTTTTCCTGGAAAATTTGATCAGACATGGTCAATATATAAGAAAAAGGTAGACTAATCTTCAGAATATTGATGGGATTTCCATCACTCCTTCAACTTGAGCAGCAGCTTCATCCAAGAGCCAATTTTCAAGAAATGACAAAGGAGGATTATTTTCCAGCTTTGGCTTTTGTTCATGAGCATGATGATCACTTGACATGATGATCTTCTCCTCATTTCCGCTGGTCTCAGAACCCTTTTGAGTAGAATCATCGGAAGATGATTTTTCCCAAGCCAACCCACTCAGGTTGTCAAATGACAAAATGGACTCAATTTCATCTTTTGGCACCATACAACTATTACCTGCCTCTTGATCATCCTGAGTTACAGGCCTACAGCATTTAACAGAAATAGAAGCCACTGAATCTCCTGTTGCACGGGTTTTGTCACCTCCTGTTGGCGAATTAGTGATGTTATTTGACCTTGGAGAAGATTTCATCCATCCTTCTAAAAGCCTGGAAATGTTTTCTGCACTTGAGGCATATACTGTAGTGTTCTGGTTTAGCTTTAGAGCTGCAGAAGTATTATTATGCTTTCCATCGTCACAAAACGCCCTTGAAACCAACTGATTGATTGTCGCTGTGCTTGAATCCGATAAGATTTGGGGATCAGAACCTGCTTGAAATCTTTTGATCTTCTTCTTCAGATGAGTATTCCAATAATTCTTTATATCATTATCTGTTCGCTGTGGAAGATAGGAGGCGATGGCTGCCCATCTGTACAATGAAAAGTATACAGTCATGTAATATCTCATGCCTTTTCTTCCTATAAAGACAACTTGGTAATGGTGGAAAACGAATATAAGATAGAGGAAGAGAGTATTTTGCATAGAAATAATACGATCTTTAGTTTAGACTTGTAAGTTAAACGGATAATTATGCCGATAGAGAGGTCCTAAATCATGCTAGGCTCAAGAGAGTACGTCCTAGAAACAAAGGTACTACTAAAAAACTTGTTTTAATTAAAATTACAGAAGGATGAGTAAAAAAAGTACTTGTTTCCCAGTAAAGCTTGAAGATGGATAATCATTCCTTCTTCATGGGGAGTGAAGTTGCCCCTTTTGATCCCAGGCCTCAAGTAATTGGTCCATCTAAGCCTGCAACTTTTGCTGCATCTCAGCAGCCCTTATAGCAAAAAAAGCAACTATATAAATTTAGTGGAAAATTTGAGCTAAAACATGAAGAAGAACTAGACTGATTGATTGTGGTTAACTGTTACCAGTGTTAGTCGGTACTGATCTCCAATTTCCAGGACCATGTTCTTGGATGTAAGATACCAAGATGATGTCTTCTTCAGGGGTCCATGGACCTTTCTTGATGCCAACTTTGTCACAGCAAGGAGGTCTTCCCATATCCCTCTTACCTCTCTCTCTTTCTTTCTTTCTTTCTTTCTCTCTTCCTCTATCTCTCTCTTTTATGCATGTGGGGTGTCTCTGTGTGTGTTTGTGTGTGTAAATTTGCTTGGAGGGGTGACTTTTGTTAAAGCCTCAAACAGGCTGACTTGATGATGAACATGTGAAAGTTTAAATAAAAGGGGACTAAAGTTAGGAAAAGAAGGCTTTTATTCATCCATTGCTAGTCAGTCATCTGGCATTTCCTATAGGGATTTGTAGTACTTGCATTTAAAGTTTAAGTCAATGTGCCAGCCCAAAGTCAGATGAGAAGTTGAATGTTTTTCTTCTTTCTCAGCAAGTCACGGATAAGAGTGACGACGCAAAAGTCTTACTATTTTTGTGACAGTCTGGCTCAAAATTGGAAATTAATTAATTAGATAAGGATGCATTTTAGTAAAATAACTCGAGATATACCTGAGTAGGTCTAAATTTTATTAGCTTGAAATCTAATTCTATTAATAAGGCAAAAATATCGCAACGGATCTTCTGTCTCACACCCTATGCCATTCTCTGTCCCATTTTTTATTATATTGCTATTTCTCCTACATAAACACCATGTTTTAATTCTTTTTTTTGTTTCCTTAAGATCCAATAACTATTAATTAAATAAAAAAATAAATATAACAGTTTCAAAAAAGCAATATATAATAGAAAATTAAAAAATACAGGAGAAAATTCATAAAAAAAAATCTCATTTTTTATGCATTTTAATTTTTTGACTTTGTTAAATTTTGTATATTACTCAGTTAATAATTATTGGATCTTAAGGAAATAAAAAAGAACTAAAATATGGTTTTTATGTAGGAGAAATAGCAATATAAAAAAAAAAGGGACAGAAAATTGCACAAGATATGGGACAGAAGATCCGTTTCGCAAAAAAATTGGGCAAAATTTGTTATACAGTTCTCAAATTGGCTGACTGCCCCATTTAATGGCTACCATACATTAAAAACGGTTTGGTCAACATGGTGGCTCCTGTTTTGTCTCCAACACAACATTTGTTTGGATAAAATAGTTTAATTACATAGTAAACTTATTTAACTAGCAAATACTTGCTCGAAATTTTTTTTTTTAGTTCTTGCTTGAGGTTAATATTTTAAAAGTTCACGGGTTAGTGTTTGATGCACTTTTAGTGTAAAAAATTCAAGCGTCAAGAATCTAAACTGGCTAGTGTCAAAAGTGATTTACTCTAACAATATAGGAAGCATTTATCCAAAATTTATAGCCATGATCACTAGCAATCAATTTTAACTTTTTCTCTTGAGGCTGTACATTGCGACTTTCTCTCTTTCTTTCTTTTTTGTAGGGGGGGGGGGGGGGGTGGGGGGAGATGAATTTTATGTTTCTAATGAGTAAAAACATAGTCAACTACTACAAATTATTCAGAATATTGTAAGAACTGGGGTTAGAAGAATAGAACAGATTTGGAAGGTCGGACACTTGTAAATCCTTGAAACAACAATCCCATGCCGACCATATTTATTTACACAGCCTGTGGCACACAACTCTTAACTGCATTCCACCTCCTCTTCACCATCTTAAAGGGTGCTTGAATGTCCAATTGGTAAGGTTAGTGGCTTGATTTGAGAGCAATAAACCACTTCCCCACCTTATTAAACGCTAAAAGCCCAAAAAGAAGGGAAAGATAAAATGTAAGGACAAAAAAAAAAGGACCTATGGATGTGATTCACCTTATGAGTGATAATCATGGTTGGCTTGAAGATATTACTTTTTCCTTACTAGGGGTCAATTAAAGTCAAAGCATTATCCATCAAAGACTTTTCTTGTAGAAATTTGGCAAATTGGATGTAACTTTTGATCAAGAGATCAAATTAGGCGAACTGCTGTTTAAGTGATTGTATTATGTGTATCAAAACTTTGTATCTTATACAAGAATAGTGCAACTTTTGGAGCTACCATTACATATAGACCAATAATGCACAAGAATTGTTCAACCAGGGTGTGATATAGGTGGATTATGATGGCAATTTTAGGGTAGCATAATTTGTCCTGAAAGCGCAAAATTTAACGAGGAGTTTTTATACTCTCTCCGTCTCGTTCATTTTTCACTAAATTCCTTTAAAATTTGAATTTACCTTAATTCTCAGCTCTTTGGTCTGAAAAATTTTACATTTTGGAAGTTAGGTAAGTTATATTTGTCATTTTATGAGTTTTAATTAGGTTTCTATTTACTTTTATTGCAAGATTTATTTGTTTATGTACTATTGCCAAGTAATGCATAAAAGAGACGGAGATTTATTTGTTTATGTACTATTGCCAAGTAATGCATAAGAGAGACTGGGAAACATATATATGCCTGAACGTCATCGCAAGGATCATAGCATATTTTCTTATTCAACAAAAATTTACAGTAATTTCTTTTGACTTACCTTTTGCATGAATTAAGCATTCTTTTTTTTTTTTTTTTTGAATTTTGATATGAATTAAGCATTCTTGATAGACATGATTGCACACATTCTTCACCTGTTCTTGATATTATTTTATAGTCATTTTCTCAAAATAGCCATTTTCAAAAGATAAATGCCATTCCTATTTTAAAGGAAAGGGGCGAGATAAATTGCTTACCCCATGAATTTTCTTTTTTTTTTTTTTAAATAAGTCCAAAGTCTTAAACCTGAGTTCTCTCACTTCCACTCTCTCCCCCACGAGTTGAGTACATAACACTCGTCACGGATGTTTTACTTTTACATACAAGAAATTATCTTTTAAGATATGAAATATGATACATAGAACAACAACATTTTAGGTATAATGCTATAAAACAACATAAATATGTATAAGAAAAAACTGTTATTAATTATTAAAATGTGGATTTACAAGTTAATGTTTCACCTTCGTATACTGATAGATAGTTGTAAAAAGCTCATGGACACTTTGTGAAGTTTCAATTTTTCCCAGCTATTAATACCCAACTTAGTTGTCCAGCCTTTTTGCTCAAGATCACAATTTCCTTCAAATCTAAATAGCTTTCAATAAAATCAAACGAACTCTAAAGGAACATGTTTGAAATGAGCTTTATGGACTATACCATGGGCTTCAAGAATTAAAGGTTCTAATGGCTAATCTCCCCATCAAATTACCTTAAAACCTCTATAAATTAATATTCTTGAATTAAAGGTTCTAATGGCTAATCTCCCCATCAAATTACCTTAAAACCTCTATAATTAATATTCTTGAGACCATACAAATTCTATTAATTTAAAGAGATATTAATTAATAATTTATTAACTTATTAAGTGTACTTAAAATTCTATCTAAGGAATATAAGCCAATCCATATCTGCTTCATTTACAAATATAATTTAATTCTATCAATATCTTCAATTATGTTGTAATTGATAACACTTCCTGTTATCAAGATGTCAAAAAGATTTAGGAATATTAAATGATAGATATAAAAAAGATAGATGTCAATATGCACGTGGAATGTTTTCTATTATACTTACACACATAATGCTTTACGTTAGATTTAAGTTTAAGAAAAGAACAAACAACAATCAACTCATATTTTAGAAAAATATAATATGTAATTTTAGTAAATTATTTATTTATTTTATGAACCGGACCAAAGGACTATATAAAGTTTTCCAAAAATTTATTATTTTATTTTTTATCAAAATTATTAATTTAGCTCGTTAGCCTAAATTGGGACTAGAAAAAAATATTATTTAATAAAGGTTATTAATTTATCGTGTATTATTTTATGAAGGTTTTACTGTACCTTGAAAGATGCAACCGATCTTTACAAATCTTTTATTGACATATTCTTCTCAGTTAATAGTTATTGGATCATAAAGAAACAAAAAAAAAACTAAAACATAATATTTTTAAAGAAAAAATAATAATATAATAAACAATGGAATAGAGAGTAGCACAGAAAGTGAAACAAAAGACCTATTGCGTTTGTTATGCAACATCCAACTAAGATTAAGTTTAGCCGATACCATGATTGTGTCAACTAATTTCTTGCCAAATCTAATCCTTAACCTACTACTGATTCTATGTTAACAAGTCCGGTCACAAGAAATCACCACTAATCCATGCACCTCCGGGTTCCAAGTCAATGAGATTACCACCTCAAAATTCAAATAGGATGCTAATAGCTGAGACCATATATCATGGTCCTTAAGCCATTACCAGAGTTCAGTGCACATAGTACGCAGTGCACTCTCAGCTTAAGAACTTTGGAACACGGCATTTGTTCGAATGCCAAAAAGGCATAGATTCCTCTTCTTATTTTTTTACCCTTCCTTCTACACCAGACGAGAACATATTCTCATATAGGAAGAAAAAGAAATGTTATGGAACAAGTACCGAGCACCAGACGGCCTTCTGCATGATACTGAAACTTTGACAATCTCTAAAACAGTTTGCTGAGACTCCTCATAAATGGAAACGTTTTCGCACATATTTTGATCAAGTAATAAATCAAGCACAACTAAGGGCATCGTATGGTTGCTGTACAAATAGATAAGCTAGGATCCTTATGTCACCACTTCCATTTCCAGATCCTGGATTGGCAAATTAAAATAACACAGAAATAGATATATATATATATATATATATATATATTACATACAGCCGGACGGATGCCTTACATGCCCACCATGTTGTACATCTGTACATCACCTGATTGTTCCCAGCAAATTGGCACCATCAAGCTTTGCACCTTCCAATTGCTGTGAGCATCAAGATAGTTAATTCAGTCAAATAAGATATACATATTCCATAGTGGATGAAGCAGTGAGCTAGTAAATGTTCATAGGAACTAGCTGAATCAAGAAGTTAATATATATATTAACAAGCAAAACAAATTTGTCTATGATGTTCATCCTGTGACAAACTGCACTAAATTCCTGTTACAACAAGCCTTGTCGCTTTATTTGAAAAAGCTCTTTTCCCGAAATGATGTTTTATTTGGTGCAAGCACTTGAGGAGAGGGGAAGAGGAGGTATTCAGAGTGAGAGGAATTCCAGATGCTCAAAATGTGTCTTAACAAAATGTAGACTACATTATGTGTTCATGCGGGGTATCTGTGTGCATTTGTGCGTGCATGTGTGGCATCTGTGTGTGTAAGAGAGAGAGAGAGTGAGAGTAATGTATAATCAAAGAATGACACAATGCAGCTCCGGCTTTTCCTTTTTGGAAACCAAAATAGCTTAGCATCTGACAATAATGATCTAAACAATGACTTGTTTGTCAGAACACATTACTAACTTCATCAATGCATGACTGAAATTATTTTGATTGTATTTAATTTCTTTTCTTGCAAGACAACATCTTGACAATTGCAAAGCTTAAAACTGCTGAAAAGAAAATTAAATGACCAGCTTACACAATCTCAAGTTCTTTTTCCATGATATCAAATAAACAGAATATAACCACTAAAATGACAAGAAAATGGCGGCTTCCAATGTCTACATTCTTTGAGCCTAGCTTCCATTAAAAAAATGAAAAATAAAATACATAAACTTTGAGCACAACTTCAAAACAGCTTTGTTGCCTCATATGAAGACAAACCAGAAAAATAGCTGGAAAGGGTCGTTCAACATCCTATTTAATTATGAACAAGTTCCATTTGGAGTAAGAAGCAAGCATCTTTCCAGAGTAGGATAGGTTTTCCCTTCCCCCACTTTTTTGAACTCTCTGTCCCATTGAAACTGTCATGCTTTTATTCTCAGTTGTCCCAAAATTCTGGTACCTACCCAAAATAGCAAACAACTTAAATCTGACTCCCTCATTTACCCCTCATAAAGTTGGCCAAAAAGGTTCTATTTCATACCATGGGACCGTGCAATCTTCTCAATAAGTTCAGCATAGATGCATGTTAAGTACACTTCTGTAGAAGCACAATACAGATTGGGATGGAGGAGTTTTTTTTTTTTTTTTTAATTTTGGTTGTCATCTTCTTTTCATTTTTCCATCTCTTTGGAGAACAGAGAGGAAGGGTAAAACAACAGGGACAATGGAGTGTTTGCAACCAGCACCAAGATGGTAAAGTCCAAATATTATGTCATACAATAGCCTGAACTAATCGAGACCCTGCTCCCTCATCATTTTGGAAGATCCAATAGTTCTTATTCTAAGCAATGCAAGTTGGAATTGTAAAATATGTTGTACTACTTCACGAATATTCATTTGTCCTTTTACATAAGAATATTTTGCAATAGCAACACAATTTCAGATTTGAATCTTAAGCCTTTTCAGTAGTTTTGCTTTTATATTTTTTCCATGCAGGAATAAAAGCTTTTAAAAGAACAAAAAATTGACCCAAAATCCCCTCTCTCTCCCCCTCAAGAAACTAACACCACACACCAGAGAGAACTAAAGCTAGCATATCAAACACAAATAATCTCCATGTACTCCAATACAGATACACTATGAATGAAGGATAAAAATACTATATTGAAGAGACTGGCAACAGCTTTGTTATGGTAGGTACCTACATTTGCTTTATAAACATGAGTTAAAAAGAAGGAAATGCATGGACAACTTTTACTTACTGTCTCACGAAGATTCACATGCCGAAGATAAGCTCTCTGGAGATTGGCACCCTTCAAATTGGCATTAGTTAACTTTGCACCCTGGATGGAGGAGAATAGAGGGGCTGAGTTAGAGGTAACCCAAGTAGCTAAAAGGACAAAAGAAACAAAGAGACAAAAAAGAATGTGGATACAATCACCAGTGGCTCTGAATGTGCAACAATCAAACATCACTATTGAAGTTTAAAATCAAATACACCAATTTATAGATATCTGGATGTCCAATTGATAGCATTGTAAGGCCACACAAATTAAGAGGCAGCAGGCACTATAATCTTGCATCTCATAGAAATAGCACTTGGGCAACAAGTTTCATAAGAGTACAGGACGGTCAGTTGGGTAAACCAGCATATAATTCAGCAACCAGCAACATGCTTCAAGTGCACAACTAGAAAGAAAATGCAAAAGCAATACTACCGGTGAAATTATAGCAGCCCATTTTTTCTCATTCATTCCTTTCTGTTCCTTGTCAATAGACAGTAGATTATAAAAGTAAAATAATGTACAATATAGAAAATGATCAGAAAAAAAGCTGTATTACAATGGAGATAAAAGTTATTTTATGCAAAAACTTATCAAGGTCTGATGGCTGCTAAGTGACCTCACCCACTGCCAAGTGATATCTTTTATATGATTTGGGTAATAAGAACTGATACTGGTATTCTAAAGCCCAAACAAGGAGAGCACCAGGTTCCAATGACAATACACTCCTCAAAATGGAACAATGCTTAATAACTGTCTCCCACCACTAATAACACAGGGCAGTCCAATGAATAACAGAAGAACAACACAACACATAATTTCAAAATTATACAACCAATGACATGATGAGAATATTCCTCTTCTTTAATCATCAAAAATTGCTTAGTGGGAAAGGGGAAAGCATATGAGGGCTGAGCTAAGACCCTATTTTCCTGCAATGCTCAACAAGAGATGCACATTATGGAATAATTCTTTCTGGCACCCAGTTGTTAAGTTCATGCAAAAGCTCTACGAAAATGATTTGAGACCTACTAATCAATTTGTCATATGTAAAAGATGATAAAGAAACGAACTGTCCTCCAGGCTGTCCACTTTGTCCCACCCAAACTACTAGTATATTAATTCAATCCTCACGTAAAAACATGTGCCAAGACAAACAGAAAAGTCCAATTTAAAGACTGAAGTACAAAACTACTAACAATAAACAACCTACTTCAAACTAGTATTTACATAGTATACTTAATGAAGTGTAGAATTTCAATTTAAAACCAAAATCATGCAATGGAAGACAACAAATACCATTCTCAACTTATAATGAAATCACTAAACCGAACTTCAGACACTCAGTAACCCTGGAAGCACACAAATAAACAATCTGTAGATTCATATGAAAATTGCCAAATAATTAAAAAAGAAAGAAAGAAAACTGGTACTCTTATAAGCATTGACAAACAACAAAAGGCACCACTTACCTTTAGATTGGCTCCTTCCAGATTAGCTCCTTCCAAGTTAGCATTTGTAAGATCAGCCGTCTGACAATTTAAAGCAAGCAAAGTCGAGAAGCAAGTTTAGCAAAAGATGGGAATCAAGAAAAGGGCAAGTCCACATAAAAGAGAAACCAATGTGCTGTTCAATTTTTCCATTATATCCCTTTTCCTTGCTTGGACAACTATTATAACCAGCAGTGTCAACTTTTCTATCCATCATGAGATCCTTTTGTACAATATACACACACATAACTTACAATTATTTTGCACATCCCCAATTTAGTCTTTGTCTCCAAAAAATGTTCATTTTAAGGGTAACTGTGAATATTGCTTTTTATTAAAAAAGAAACTAGAAATACATTGATGTTCTCAACTGGCTTCCCAAAGAATAGAAGTCGATGTCCTAATAATTGACTTTAAAGTTGACTTTTTCTCAATCTCCTTCAAAGTCGATATTCAAGAAATCAACTACTGTACTAAGATTACATATCTTCTTCCTTCCCTTTACTCAAAATACTCCAAATTTCTCCTTCCTCAGACCCACTGCAATTTCCCCCTCAATTTCTTCTCTATTTCCCTTCTTGTTCCTCAATTGAGAATTAATTACCTCTGGCCTCCTTTCACTTTAAAGGCAATACCACCGATCAGACAACAACAACAACCACTCTCCAAAAACTCCCAATACTCTTTTACATATTACCTAAGCCATATTACTGGTAAGTACCAATGAAGGGGTGATTATGATTTGAAGCTCTCATTATCAATATTATACCTTCCCAGGCTTCAATTTGTTAGTCTTGTATGTCTGGATCACACCAATTTGTCTCTCTCTGATCACAGCCCTTGTGTTCACAAACATTTTCAAGAAAACTAGTTTGCCCAGCCCAAAATGTGAAGGACAGGAAAGTAGTCGCAATGATTTCATCAAGAAAACATTCAGAACAAGCAAATATTGGGAACAAACACAGACAAAGTCAACTTTAAATTCTATTTTCAAAATCGACTTATGTATCCTTGGAAGTAATTTCAAAACAGCAATACTATTTAAATTTTGAATAAGAAAGCCAATCTTTGATAAATAACCCTTGTTCCAGATAATGTATTTCCATTTATACATGTTTTTATTAAAAAAAATCTTAAAAATCTAGGCATTAAAAGAAAAAAGGCAATTAAGAATTTGAAACTTATTAGCCAAAGTGGCACAAATATTCAATGCAAGGTTTCATGATGTGAAATGATAAACTGCCTCCCTAGCATCCCATTCAATATGGAATACCAGTTGGAAAATTTTTAAGAATTTGGTGGTTAATTTACATGCACTACGAAGTCAATTCACCAATTAGAGATGCCTTCCCTAGAATCGACTTCCTGGGGACGTCCAAACATATCCCAGACTCCACTTGAATAAAAGTCAAATATCCAATTCAACATTGATGTTCTTTTAATATCTAATAGGGCAAAGTGCACAAGATGGCCAGTTTAAACTTCTTCATATGTCTCATTTTAGTTTCTCAATTACTTTTAGACTCAATTTGATCATTTTTTGTTTGTTTAATATTTTCACCCATTCCATATATATCTCCACTAAGTTCAAAAAAAAAAAAAAAACACTCATGTGAGTTGCTTAGACTCAATTTGATCATTTAACTTTTGTATGTTTATTCCACCGCATATCTCCACTAAGTTTAATATAAAGTACCTCATGTGAGTTGCACAATTTCTTTCAGAGGCATTGTATTTTTATCAGTTCAATGGATTTCTTCTTTTGTTCTTATTCCTATTTTTTATTTTTCCGATTCTTCTTTCTTCCCCTTCTTATTTCTCCTCCCATAAATCCTAGCACATTTTGCAACTCAAAATAAAGATGGACAGCCACCAAAACCTATTCCATCTTCCAATTAACCTCACATTCTCTACTAATTTTTGGACGTTGACATCATTTACATTTAGTGATAAAATTAACAGAAACAACCTTGTAGTGCTCAAATGAAACATGAAGGCAGTGGCACCACTACCCATGCAGCTCATCTCTGTTTCTAATCCCACAAAACAGATGCAAGTACTTTCCTCTCAACATCATAAAGCTAACTCAAACCTAGAATCAATCCTCCAACTACTAAAATATCGAATGAATTCATACTCCAAAATCCAAAAATTCCTAGATTCCTGTTACAAGTTAAGCAAATGCAAATATCCTAAAATATATGTGCCCTTCTGTTTAAATGTATCAATCTATCAAAACGTATGGATTGATATACAAAACTGACACTCCAAATTCCAGTTGATTTCAGAAGATTGCCAAGAATAAAGGACAAACTTCTAAATTTTTATGTTTTAAACGAAGAACAATCTACCACCATTTAAGCAATTACCCAGGTTCTTGATAAAAAAAATATTGAGGTTTTAGCATAATGACAAATGATAAGCAAGGGCAATATATAGTGTCAAACAAGTCATTTTGTTGTCCTCAAGTTGTTTGACCGTAACAGGATTTGCCTAATAAGTGAAACTTTAGATTAAAAGCACTTACGACATGCATATTCAACAAATGCTACATATCTTCTAAATGCTAATTAGCGAGGTACAATTTAAAAAGTATCTTGAAAATGGACTTCCATCAATGAGAAGCTAAGTCCAATAGGGCCAAAGGCACTTTAAGGTTTTCCTTTTCTTTAAATTATTTATGCAAAAATAGCCTTTGGTTACAAATACAACACTTAGAAGAACCCGGTCCAAACACAAAATCAATAGTTATTTGTCCTAAATAAAATGTTCTAGATTTATTCAAGTTATATCACAATCACAACAAAATACCAACTTGCTCTCAAAAGCTTTGGTTTCATCGTGCTGGAAAGAGAAGTTTCTACATACAAATTCCATCACTACATCATAGTTTGCATGAAAAACTCATTAAAGATTAAAATGCTACAAAGTTCTCAAAGTTACAATTAGCCATTGTCCCAAAATTTTAGCAGCATTATTTAGAATGAACCTCAGGCAAAGTAGAAGCTAAAACCTTCATGAAACTTCTCTTGTGAAAGTGGATGTACAATAATGGTCCGAAGTATTTGTTCAGAATTTTGCTAAGCACTTAGTACTACATCTTGACAACTTTAACTGAATTAGTTCATCAATATTGTGGGACTGTCACCTTTCTATGAATGTGCAGATATTCTGTGACTTAACATTTAAATACCTGATTTGTTGTAAACCTGAGTTCAGATTTCAAGTCAGCCATAGCAAGCAGAGAGAGCAAAGAGGGGTGTAACATTAAGTATGAAATCTTTCAGATTAAACTCCACAAGTTTTCCTCCAGGATGTAATCTTCAGCAGTTCCAGCTATCTATCCCAATTTACTGGACGAATTTGATTTCATATTCACTCAAACTATCCATTTCCCTTTAGGGGAAACACAGGTAAGTAATCTTACCCTCACTCTAATCCATTTTGTTTAAATCACAATACTATGTTTACATGCCATAAAAAACTATTTTCTCAAAGATGACATTACACAGTTGCAAACTTTAAATTTTATCTCATCCATGTTATGGTTAATGCCCTTAGAAAACATTGTATTCCTTTACCATAAATTTCAAAGATCAAACAATGCAATATGTGTGAGGCACAACAAATCTTCATGTATGTTGTGCATCACTGCATGTGTGTTAAACATAATTTATTGTAATACAACAGCTGCAAAGAATTCCGAAGGAAGAGGAACGGCAAATGGGAATTTTATTTCATGAAAACGTGCTTGACAGATGCACTGAGGCAAATGGCAATTTTGTTTCATGAAAATATGTTTGACAGATGCACTGAGGAAACAAGAAAACATGAATGAGAGCAGTCCAGTTAAACTTGAGAATATTTCACCTGTAAGTGCGCTGATCGCAGATCTGCCCCACAAAAGCTACAATCTACCAAGCATGCATCTGCAAGAATGATCATAAACAATATAAAAATGATGCTTTACTTAGATGCAGTTACAAAGGCAGACAAACAGAAAGAAGATAGTTATGTAATCAACCAAGGGTTCAAGGAATTCTAAAAGTAAAAGATTTTCATGATATTCTAAGCATCCCTTAAAGATTAACAGCCTAATTGGCAGCAAAAATACGTCCTTTAAGTGTCCTTAAGTTTCAATGTGGTTTTATTTTCTTAGGTTTAAAACTTTCTACAATTTTAGGTCTTAAGGGGCATTTTGGTGACAAATTATCTGGATGGCCACCAAACTTTTGGAATCATTGAACTATTAAAAGTCTGGTTTTGACCACTGAACTATCTAAAGTTTAGATTTCAGGCCATTCCATCAAATTTAAACATTAAATATGACAGATCTGACTGCTCGCACCATTCACAAGACAAAAGGGGCATAGTTAACGACTAAATCTGACGAAATGACCCGAAATCTAAACTTTAGATAGTTCAATGCCAAAACCAGACTTTTAATAGTTCAGTGGCCAAAACTCGACGATTCCAAAAGTTCAATGGCCATCTGAATAATTTGCTCTATTTTGGTCTTGTACTTGTTCTCAGGAAATTTCCAGCAACTATGCCATTTTGTCTTTTTTTTTTTGTTATTTATTATACTAGGTAACTAGATGGGGTAGTAAATGTTAGAGAAGTTCTACAACTAGCTTGCTTTCCTACTTAGAACAGAAACTAGGAGTTCTATTTCTTTCTATAAAAGTTTATAGCTTAAAATACGTGTTCCTGTGACATTCTAGGTAAATAGATGAATGAATAATGAATTAAATTTTTTCTTTAGCAGTTGCTTTGTTCTGTTTCCCCTCTTTCCGCCCACAACAGTTCAGGGGTACTCTTCACAACCCTGCAACAGCCCCAAGATCCTCCCATTCTTCAACTAGCACTAATAGGCAAGATCTTTCCTATCTTGTCCACTAGCATTATGAGTGTAAGACCTATTTCCATGTGGAAATAAAGCAGGCCATAGGTCAAGTGTAATGCAATTTAACCATGCTTGTTTTATTCAATTAAACACTAACAGAAAGAGAGAGAATCAAAGTTTAATGAAACTGTAGCCTACTAGCAAGTTGAAAAAACCATCCTAACTGAATGAACCGTTATAAGAACTGTTTCTCATAATGTCTGAAATGACATCATTTCCTTGTCATGATCTGATTTCCAAGTAACCAGTCAGTCAACAAGACACAAATGCTAAAATAGCATCTACTTGTAACTTCTTTCTCCCTCAAAACATCTCATTTCCCTTTTTCAATCAAAGTGAACATACATGTGGCTGCACTCAAATTCACTTTTACGTTCATACTCTACTTTCTTTCTTTCTTTGCTTCTTGTAAACGTATTTGATACATTACCTTCATCTCCTCTGTTAAGCAAACAGCTAATATCTCTTAACGTTTCCTGTTTATTTTCTTTCTTTTGCTTAAACAGCTAGCCACCATTCCTTTATTCTATCTTATTATTTTGAAACTAGCAAAGATCAACCGCAGTGAGGAGAGGGGGAATAAAAAAGATTAGCAAAACTTTAAATGATGAGGACCTTTACCATGACCATATTTATGAACAGCAAGGTTGCCTCAAATGCAGATCTCTAGGGTTCATAAAATGAGGACCTTTAGATTTTTTAGATCACACAGTTGCTATGCTTAGACTTCTTATATTAGACAATTGCTCAAAGATCCAAAAGATATCGTACATGGAGGATAGACCCCTTTGATCACAAAATTTCTAAGACAACACAGATTTCTAGTGCAAATATTTTTGTTTAAAGTAACCAGAATACTTTTTGCCAATAACTTCTGTGCATATTGCAGCTGCTTTGGCTGGTGGCCTGTGAAGTTATAATTGTTGAGGACCTATGTTATGGCCCAGACTGCATCAGAAAGAATATTGCAGTCCCCTCCCTAAGTTCAAATTATTAGCAAAAGAAAAACATCATATCATCATGTCAGATTGCTTGTTACATTATACAAGTCATATCCTTGTATACGCTAAAAGTAAAAGAGGCTTCACTTATAAGAACGGGCATATTATGTTACTTATCTACCAGTTGCCAGAAAGACTATATCGACTAATGATTGCAAGAGTGCCAGGAATCCCATGTACGTTATGTCATCAGTGGTGCCTTCCAAGGAAGGAACGCCAAATCTACAACAATTATTGAGAAACATGGTGACAGGATTTGTTAAAGAAGGTATTTATATCCTGTAATTGCAAACAAGAAGCAACAAATTACCTTGTAAGTTTGCACTTTGAAGATTGGCACCTGCTAATAAAGCTCCACGAAGGTTGGCTCCAGTAAATTCGCATCTTCCCTAGGCAAAACAAGATTTTTCTCAGGTATGTCAAAATACATAAATGTACTTGAAAGGATAAAGAATAGACACAAACTGACAGCAGACACTTTACTTAGAACCTCAAATAAATATTCAGAAAATTATTCTACTTAGTCATATACCCAAAGAAAACAAAAAAAAATGATGCAAAGAAAATCAACATGAAAACCTTACTCGCGCAAAGTTGCATTGTGAAAAATGGAAGCCTCAGCATCCACATCCTGTAATAAAGATGAAAAATATTACCTGTAGTATAGGAAACAAAAATTCACATAAGGAGTATAAAGCAATCAGAAAATAATCGCCTCTGACAAACAGAACCTTAAAACCCATATGACCAACATTTTTACTAAGAAACAACAAAAGGATCTAAAGACCAAATCATAAAGGTAAAAAAGCAATTCAGAATCTTAAGAGTCCAATTTTTTACATGTGATATAAATAAAGAACTTTAATTTACAGGATAAACATAAACATGTATTTGATGAACAGTAAATTCTAGAAGGCAAAAACCAATATGAGTGGGAGAAGAGAAAAAGACTGCTTACCTTGAATTTTGCACAGTGGAGATTTGCACGTGAAAAGAATACATTTTTAAGACATGCATAGCCGAAGTCCACATATGACAGGTCCTGAAAACATCAAAGACCCAGCATCCCCAACCCAGGAGACCACAATCATAAACTAGAAATGAATAACGAAGCATACTCTGGATGCTTGAAAAAGTCAGAGGTAAGACATCTAGAATAAATGAAGGAAGGACATAATTACAACTAATAGTCAGAGGTCCTTGAAAAAGTTATGCTGGATGCTTAATGCATTACAAACTTTTCCAGGCATTTTTCTTCATGTTCCCTTTAATTCAATCATTTACATCTAGAAAATACTTCTATGGTAAACCTATTAATCTTACCGATCAATAAGATTATACTACAGATGAAATACACATTACATTACAACGAGCAGGCATACAAGAGTTGCAAATTCTCACCAGCTTAGAAAGATCAAGACCAGAAAGATTAACTCCTCGGAATCTAACTCTCTCGGACTGTATGCATTTGATTATATCAATGCGAGTCAATTCCGTACCCAATTCCTCCTCCTCCTTCTTCTTACTTAGAGCAGTTTTAATTCCATCTATCAGTCCCTGTAGTTAATCATATGACAGAGGAGATAAGAGCATCTTCATCTTCTTCAGAGGATGAAGTTATCCATAACAGCATGTTTACTAGTTGAAAAACATAGAATCAGATGTTAATTGATATTCAAGTACGAAGTTCCAATGAAAGAGAGTCAGACAGACAGACAGAGAAGTTCCGACACAAATTTGCCATACATTTAGAGAGAATAGAGCAATCAATTTTGTTCTAGCGATTTTGTTCTAGCATGAGAGGAGATGATTTAGAAACCTAAAAATTCAAAGCACAGGAACTGATTTCTAAATACACAAATAGAAAACAACTTCTAAACCTAACGCACCAAAATATTTTCCAAAAGTATCATATAGTACAGCCAGAAACTTAGAGAACGGCAGATGAAACAAGGAACGCAACTTTATCTTTCTGCATTCAAAAGGCAATGCAGACACAAATGGTATGCAAGTTGTTCTCCATCAAACAAGAAAATTAATCCAACAGAATGACTCACAAGTAGTTGGTAATATTCCGCCTCCCGCAAAAGCTCTAAATATTCAGAATCTTTCAGCATTGGGACAGCACCATCCCTCAACCAATTCAAAATATGCCGAAAATGTTTTCCATCCCTATCCACAAAAACATATCCCTGCAGCACATTGAGTGAAAGAAAATAGTTTAAACTTAAGTTACCAAAAGAAGAAGCTTCTACTCTTTTGACTCCAGCCCAAAGATTAAAAAGAATTCTCTGCTGTTAATTTCTATTAGATAGTTCCCAAATTGAACTATCAAGGGCTTTAGTAAGTCGTAACACTAAAGAAACAACAACTTAATTCATAACATAACAGATGAGTTCATAACTACAATACATGGGAACTAGCATTGACAGTCATGCCTTCAGAATGAGGAACATCGGGTGCAACTGTATTTATAGTACCAATGGTGAAGCCAGGACTTTGGCTAGGACTTTGGCTCAGTGGGGGCAAGATTGTACACTTAAAATGAAATTAAAAAAAGCCTCTTGTTCCACTTCCTATAATCTTTCTCATTCAAATGGTAATTAAATGTAGCATAATTAATAGCTTTGAAATAATTGGACCGTAGAAGAGATACCTAAAAGAAATAAATTGGCAGTTAAGAGATGACTAGTTTCCAAATTATAGGGGGGCAATGTCAAGAGATAAGGGCATGTTTTAAAATTAAGGGTGGGCAATTGTGAGAGAAACCTAAAATTTTATAAAGTTTTTAAGCATATTTTGTGATTTTTGCAAAGTTGAGGGGGGCAATTGCCCACCCTCACACCAAGGTGGCTCCATACCTGTATCTGTAAGTGGCTTGAAAGAAAACTGGGGTAAAAAATAATCTCGTCCCTAGAGAAAATTCCATTTGTGGTGTGACTTCTAAGCCATAAAAATTGGCTAGATACAAATTTACTTACTGCCCATATTATCCAATCAAGTATTCATCTAAAACAGCTTCAAACACAGCAAAGAATGATAAAGTTCCTAGAGCAATCTCATAGACCATCGGATCCCACCGAATCCAAGAGCAGGGAGATAGGGCTTGCAACTAGTATAAAGCAAAAAGAAAAAAATTCCTATCTCCTTAAATCCCAAAAAAAACAAGATACACAATACCATTTTCCACAATATGAGGAGTTTCCTACCTAAGCCCAAAAATTCTCACTCCAGACTATCAACAAACCACTAATATCTTTCCTCCTTTGCTTCAAGAAAAGCAAATCACTGTACTAAGAGCACATCAATTAAATTACTAAGAGCAGAAGAAAATAGATAATTGAATACACCAAAAAAAAATCTACAGCTTCAAATTGGTCCTAATGAAGAAATGCTAATAAAATATACCTTGTCGGATTCATGGCTTAGAGTATGCCGACCGCTGAACATTGCAGCGAGCATCGAATCCGGCTCGCGGTGAGTTAATGTATCCACAGTAGTGCAAAATTTCTTCCCTCCTACAATTAAATATGTAAATAATAAAACAAAATTCAGAATTAGGGCTCGCTTGCTCCCAAGATTGATCAAGTAATTTGGCTGATACATAAATAAATAAATATATATATATTTATATATTATATCTAGATGGAAAATGAGGAAGAACTTACCGATGTTGAGGCGGATAATGGAGGAAAAGCCGCCATGGGAGGAAATGGAATTCATGATTCAATCATTCAGTTCCGAGCATCTTTGCTGAGAGGAAAACTGGTGGGGTATTTGTATCGCTAGCAAGAGTGACGTGAGAAGCACGTGCGTTGGAAGCAAGTGGGTGTAGTGTAGCAAAAGAAGTAGGGGGGAATTTGGTCCAACGGCTGCGAGCTGACCGGTCATATGGATTGACTGGTGACTGACTGCTTCGGTCGGCAGGTCAACCGTTTCGCTACTTTTGCCCGTTTTTGACTGTTTCTGAAAATGAAAATTCACTCTAAACTTCAAAAATTAAAGAAAAACTACCCACAATTTTTTTTCCTTTGGTTGTGTTCATGAAACCTAATGCTGCTACTTGGATATTGTTTGGTACAGTTCTAGCTCATGGTAATTGCCTGAGCCACGTGGCTTAAAATGGGGTCAATTGGTGCCACTTAATTTTTAGAAAATTATACATTATGTATATGTACTAAACCAAGAATCGAAATGAACATGTACTAAACCAATAATTGGAAGAAATATTCTTAAGAATAATTCATGGACATATAATAAGGTAAAGGTTCCCTATAGTAGGCTATAAATGATATATAAAATGTAAAAGAGATTACTGTAATAATGGTATTGAGTGTGATTGAACCCCAAAAAATAGTGCAAAATATGGTATTTTTATAGCAATTAGTTTTTTTTGCTCGACACATATAAGATGGAGATCTTAGCCAAAAAAAAGAAAAAAAGAATAAGAAGCATAAATACAACATAACAACAAATGCACACTAAACAATTTTAAAGTTGAAACCTAAGATAATTAAGACAAGATTTGCTCAACTCCTAAATGATCTCTTCAAAGTTGAAACTCCAACACTCATAATAAAAAAATATCAATTGTTAACAAACAAAATTTGAGATGGTAAAATATGATATTTTTTCTCAAATCACTTATTTTTTTCTATTTCAAGTATGACATAGATCCTAATAGTTAGAACATGACAAAAATCTAGCATTAGAGGTTCTTAAAGAATTCAATTTTCTGCTTCCATCACGGCGTGCAACATATCATTTTCTGTACCATTCTCTGTCCCATTTTTATTATGTTACTATTTCTCCTTCATAAATATCATATTTTAGTTCTTTTTTGTTTCCTTAAGATCTAATAACTACTAACTGAATAAAAAATAAAAACAATAGTTTTAAAAATATATATAATGAAAAATAAAAATACAGCAGAAAATACAATAGTCCTTTTTTATTTCCTTAAGATCCAATAACTTAAAAATACCCGCAACGTTACTCAAATAATTAACTCTTATGTCAATATACAATTGATGAAAATGTTGATTTGATACATTTGATGCATCTAACGAAAGTAAAAGAAAAATTCATAGTACCTTACATATATTGTAGAATTTTTCATGTAACAATTATTTTGGCTACTTGCCAAAAAAAAGTATTTTTTTTTTTTGGCTTGGATGCAAAGTTCCCATTGTCTCAAAAGAGACTGCTAACTGCAATGAATAACACCTCTCATGTAGTCAATCCAAATGCAATGTATCTAAATTTTAATAAAATCTGGTAGAACAACGAATCTTACTGTACAAGTCTTGATATCTAAAACTCTTCTAGTGAAGCGGCAGTATTCATTGATATCTAATGGGTGCATAAACTATAGTTTTTGTTATCCTTTTTGTTAGCATATAGAAATAACATAGTAATAACTTCATCTTCATGTATGAATGTAGTTAACCTCGAGAATTTACATGTATTAATAGACAGTCAACGTGGCATAGAATTAGTTTCTTCAAGAAATATGTTGATATCAAGAAAATCTTTCAACCTTTAACATTGCATTCTAAAATAGGAGCACATTTGACACTTGTTTCATGGTTATTAATACATCGGCGAATAGGTTCTAAACAAATGTCAGTTGCATTATCTGCATGTATATCAATCAATCAATTAATTAATGAGATGAATAATGGAGTAACAACAAAAATAGCAAAAAGAATGAAGAGAAAAAGAAAGCATCGGAATTGATTGATAAAATCTCTTGAAAAAATGAAAAGAAAACAAAAGATGAAAAATAAATGAAGGATCAACTAAGCCCTATCGGAGACTTTTTTAACTTAAAGAAAAACCTCATGTAAATACCATGAAATAGGGATTGCTTATATTCATAGAGATTTCATAAATATTCCATTCGAAAAATAGAAAATTTGACATAATTGAATTTTTTTTTTAGAAATTAGATGCAGTTACTAATTTATGATCTAGTATGTACAAAATAAAAACTTCATTCTTGATTATACAAGAATTTTGTGAAAGCCTTTCAGAAAGTAACAAAAAGTCTTGCATATGCAAATTCATTGAAATTTTACCTAGAAGCTATTAGCTTAAGCGTATTTCTTAATGGTAAAAGAATTAGTAGCAACTCAATATGACTTGTTCGCAATTATAACTGAATGGTCTATTTACATGATTAAAACAAATTTTCTCTATATAATATCAAAGCAATTCTCAAAATGAAGGTTTTAAATAACTATCTTTTTCCAATTTCTTTATACTAATCCTATACAAAATCATGTACAACTATTTAGCTTCATGCTTACTTAAAAAAATCAAAATCACATATTCTATACAATCACAATAAAAAAAAGGCTAAAGTATGCTATTAAATTGACAATACTAGACGAAAGTAAGAAATTTAAATAGTACACATGAATCTATCAACTTATTGAGATAGAACCAAAACATGCAAATGGTTCTATTCTTTTTTATTTGTGGTGATAATACCAAAATTTGAGACAGAACCAAACCATAGATTGGTGTTTGGGGCGATAATATCAAAATCTCAAGTTGGCTCAGTCGTCTTTATATTGATCCAATTAAAACTTACAGAAAATCAGAGTGATCTTTGAAGAGGAAGCTTCTTGAAGCCAAATCAACTTTGAATCTTTATTGATCTTGTTGAATAGAAGTGCGTACAAGGAAATTTAAAAACTGATAAAGAAGGGGTTTAGAAAGAGATTTTTAAGATGACTCAAAACTCGATGCCCTCCTTCTATTTTTGAATTGTATTTATAGAGTCTTCTATCTTTGAATTTCATCTTCATTTGATTGCCGACTCTTTCATTTGAATTTCATTTGCCGACACCTTATCTTCTTCTGATTGGTGGCTTTTGAGATTCTTATCCTTATGTTGAATTTGACATCTTGAAATTGGCCGACATCTTTATTAAAAGTCTGTCGGGTCTTGAGCACAAGGACCAACGAAAGGATCAAAAGTAAATTCCGATAATGACCCAGCTGACTAATCTTTTTTGTCTTCTTCTTTTGTATCTTGATTTTGCAAATAATTCAAATATTCTTTGAGCATCTCCGGATTTTGCATCATCTTCTTCATTAAGAAATCATTTGCAATTGTTTCTGATGCTGAGCTGTTTGTTTTCTCTTTCTCTTTCTGTTGTGGAGTTGTTGGGGTATTAACTCCTTTTGTAGTCTGCTGATTTGGATTTGTCTATTTGAGCTTTTCTCCTGTTTTTAAAAATCTTAAAACATTCTTTTGGTCGCAGAACTCTTGATTAAATCCTATCCATCATTTGATCTTGAATTCTCTGACTAATGACATTGGAAGTGGTTTTTCTGGTTCTTGATGAACTTTGAAACTTCAGCAAAAAATTCATGGTATTTTGAATTTTATGTGGAATAATATTGGTCTTGTATATTCTTCCCCCCTCGCTTTTTTGAGATATGTTTGGAATCCCATCAGAACATTTGGAGGTAGAATTTCTTTTTGAGGACCAAACCATTGCCACCAATGATTGAACCAAATTGGGAATTCTCTACTACAACTTTCTTTAAATGTAAAAAAACATGAATGATTGAATGGTCTATACAAAAAAGCACGATACCATGCCATTTTGTAATCTCAATAAGTGAATCCGTCTGGAATGAATCTAACTGAGAAGGATTTTCTTGAATAAAGAGAAGTCCATTTATTAGGAGAACAAACTTTCTTTATAATGCATTTTGAATGGCTAATTATATCTGGATTCTTTTTATCTGGAATAGGGAAAATCTCAACAGATTGAGTGTCAATGAGAATCAATTCATAATAATCCAAATTTTTTGATGGATCATCTGGTTGCCAGAAACATTTTGAAGGGAAAAGTCTTTGAGTAAAAGAATTAAGTGCATTGTAAAGAGGAATTTCTTGGAATCTGGTTAAAGTAATATGTTGAGAAAATATTTCGTGAAATAAGAATTTTCATTGGATTTTTCTGGGGTTCTTGGAATTTGTTGAATTGGTCTTATTTGAGGAGAAGTTGGAGTACAAGCAGCTTGACTGTAGGTCAATGCTGGAGATTCTTGCAATAATTGAAATCTATTTTGAGTTATAGGAGTAAGACTCATCTCATAGTTTTGAGAAGTCTTTGGTCTAGAACTTCCTGCTTTTGAATCCATAATTCTGCAAAATTAACAAATAATACAACTCAATTTTTGTTTCTTCTTTCTGATTTCTTCATTGTATCCTTTTATCGACTCATCATTTTCTCCATTAATTCTTTTTGCCCATTCTCTTTGTAATATAGTATAATCAATCATTCTTCTTTTTGTAAAGCATCTTTCTCTAATGCTAACAATAGCTCTTAAATGTCTCATCTTCACTTCATCATATTTAGGAATATCATAAATTTCGATTCTCTTAAATTTTTCTCCTTGAACCACATAATGTACTATATCTCTTGAAATAATACGAAGATATTTTCTCGTGTTATTTCTATCATTGTATCTCTTTCGAATTGTCTTGAGCAATTCTCTACTTTGCTCCATTTCCCTGTAAAAACTCTCTTGTCAAAAAATGAGGAAGAGAATATTTTCTCCTTTAATAAATTCTATTTCAAAATCAAATACTGATAAAATTGCTTGCCATCTAGCAAAAATTTGTTTTGAAATTATATTTTGAACATCTTTTTGTAAAACTTCTTTTGCCGATTTACAATCTATTATAAGTAAAAAAATTTTATTGTACAAATCATCTTGAAATTTTGATATACATAATACTATAGATAAAATCTCCTTTTTAATAGTAGAATAATTCTTTTGTGGATCAGACCATGTTCCTGAATGAAAGCTAACTAATTCTTCTTTTAAATCATCTAGTCTTTGTTTTAAAATTCCTCCATATTCTAATTCTGATGCATCGGTTTCTACTATCATAAAAGTTTTAGGATGCAGAAGACATAAACATGATAATTAGGGGTGGGCAAAATTATCCGTTAACCTGAAGACCCGTCATATCTGATCCGATCCGATCCGAAAATTAGGATATCCGATTTTTATTATTTGATCGGGTCAAAAGAGGGTCGGGTATCCGCTAAGATGCGGGGCGGGTTAGAATCACATAATTAAAAATCCGCAGGTACCCGATCCGCCCGGCATATATATTTTTTTATTTTTATTTTTATACACACACTATAAAATAATAAGTTAGAACTAAATAAGTAATTTTATTGAATAAATTGCATTACAAATATGAGAGACTATAGTTTATTTATAAGATTCATTTGTAACGGCCATGATCTTATATTTTATAGAAAAAAGTTTAATTAATGTAGAACATATATATTAAAAATTGTGCTACTTATTTCAAACTTTTATTGATTTTGAATTCTTTTAATTTTTTTCCTTTATCTTATATTCTCTTCATATGCTTGTTTCTTGGTGGGAAACCTTTTTTTAGAAAAAAAATTATTAAATCTTAGATGAATGTGTAAAATATAAAATTAAATTGGTATAAATCATTTTTTAAAAAAATTAAATGATAAATGGGGCGGGGCGGGTACCCGCTGATCCGACCCTATCTCAGCGGATCCGCTAATATGCGAGGCGGGTAAGGGTCAGAAAATGGCTGATCCACAAGGTGCGGGTCGGGTCAGCCAAATGGTGAAGGGGCGGGTACCCGACCCGCGCCCACCCCTAAATTGATAATGATTCAATTTTTTCTTTAAGATATCTAATCTTTTGAGTATGTTCTTCCGACCATGGTTTAGGATTTTTCTTTAATCTATTAAATAATATGGAACATTCTTGTCTTAATTTTGGAAAGAAATCTACAATATAATTTAAACATCCTAAAAATCTTTGCAATTGATTTTTCTCTTTTATTTCATCTGAAAATTTATTTGCAAATTCTAAAGCTCTATTTATTGGCTTTATTGTTCCTTTATCTATATCATGTCCTAAAAATCTTATTCTAGTTTGGAATAATTTCATTTTAGATGCTGATACTACCAATCCATTTTTCTTAACTACCTTTAAAAATATATTTAAATGTTTAAAATGTTGTTCTAAAGATTCTGAAAATATTAACACATCATCAATATAGACTATACTAAATGAACTATAAGGGTTGAATATATTATTCATTATATTTTGAAATTCTGAAGGTGCATTTTTTAATCCAAATGGCATTACTTTCCACTCATAATAGCCAAAAGGTGTTGTGAATGCTGTCTTATATCTATTTTCAGAAGATATTATTATTTGCCCATGTCCCGATTTTAAATCAAATTTTGAAAATATCTTTGCATTATATAACCTGTTTAATAAATCCTTTTTATTTGGAATTGGATATCTAATCCATTGTAAAACTTTATTTAATGGTTTATAATTAATAACTAATCTTGGAACTCTTCTTTCTTTTTCAACTTGATTCATAACATAAAAAACTGCACAACTCTAAGGTGATTTTGAAGGTGTTATTAATCTTTATCCATTAATGTTTTTATTTCTTTCTTACAAAATTCTAGTAATTCAGCATTCATTTGTATAGGTCTAGCTTTTGTTGGAATATTTTTCTCATTAAAATTCTTTTCATAAGGTAAATTTATCATATGTTGTTTTCTATCCCAAAAGGCATTCGGAATATCTGCACAAACTTCTTTTTTAATTAAATCTTCTAATTCTAAAATTCTTTTTTGCATTTTATCTCTTTTAATTGTTCTTCAATTTTTAAATAAAATTTTTCTTCCTTTATGTAATTTATTTGTTGTTTAATTCTAGTAATAGTATTTATTGTTTTATAAATAGAGGATGATTGTAATGTTTGTAATTCCCTTTGTCTAATTGGAGTTAAAAATTTAAAAGTAATAGTTTTTCCCATAATATTAGTAGAAACTCCTTCATATCCTACTGAAAATGGATATATTTGAATTAAAAAGGGTGTTCCTAATATTATATCATTACTTATATTTTTTACAATTAAAAAATTATGTCTAAGACAATAATTGTTATTACATATTGATCCTTTTGTGAATTTATATTTTACTTGTAAATTTTCTCCATTTGCTGCCATTAATGTTTCATTTGTTCTTTCACAGTATTTAGTAGGAATTATTTCTTCTTTTATACAGCTTGAATCTGCTCCACTATCCAATAAAACTACACAAGTTTCTTTAAAGTCCTCTACTATTATTGTGACTAAAGCATACCACTTTTGAAATGTCATTTTTTCTATTATATTTAGATATTGTTGTTCATTTACTGGCTTTTCTGGAATAATTATTTCTTCTGTGGTTAATGTTTTTGAAGTGGAAGGTTTATTTTCTATTAATGTCATTTTGGCTTCTATTTCTAAATCTTTAGTTTTTAATTCTATAATTTCTTGTTGTAATTGTTTTACTTGAGTCTTTAAATTATTAATTTCTGTTTGAAGATCTTTAGTAGTTTCTTTTTTCATACTGTTTATATTAGGATATTTATCTATTAATTTTGAAATACTAAATTGTTCAATTATTTTTGGCATTTTATCTTCTTGTATTATTAAATTCTTTAATCTTTCTAAATATTCTTTTTTAGCTAAAGGATCATTAATTTTTTCTATTATATCTAATAAAAATTCTTTATCTTCCTTTTTTGTAATTACATTTATGTATTTTGGGTTTGTAATCACATTTATATATTTTGGATTATTTGAACAATTACAATCTTCTTCATCATCTGAACTACTTATATCATTGTAATAATCATCTTCTATATTTTGTTCTTTTTCATTTATTAATAAATTTATTAATTTATTCTTTATTTCTTCGTCTTCTGCACAGATTTCATTTATTTTTTCTTTTAATTTACATTTATTTGCTTTATGTCCTGCTTTCCCACAGTTATAACAAACAATTTTCTTTTTATAGAATTTTTTGCTTTTTTTCTCTCATAATTTTCATTTTTATTAGATTTTTTATATCTTAAGTATTTTTTTTCCTTTTTACTTTTCTTTTTATATGCTGATCGTGATTTAATTCTTTTTATACCAAATGCTTCACAAAATGATCCTACTTCCTTTGTTTTAGAACCATACTTAATCTGAAATTTTAATTTTGAACATAATATTAAACCTTCTTTTTTCACAAAAGCAAATAATTGTCCAAAAGTCATATTTTCAAATGAAATAACATCTGTTCCCATTTCTTTTTGTAAGTTATTCATTATCCTTTGTGAGAATAAACTTGGTAATCCTGTAATAAATCTTTCTTTTCAAAATGAAGCATTACAATCTGGTCTTCTTAATACATTTGTTAAAAAATTTCTTTGTACCATCTAAAGTCTGACAAAGTTGGGTATCTTAAATTTGTTAAAAATGTTTTATTTGCATTTAACTCTTCTTTTGGATTTCCTATGAAATACATTACTATTGTTACAATTAAAAATTCTATAGCATCTGATTGTACTTGAATATTTCATTGATTATCTTCAATATCTTGTGTATGATCTAGTATTGATAATTTATCTTGAAGTGTTAAAGCATTATCCCACCAATTTTTTAATTGTCCTGTAAATCCTGATACTAATAATGTTGCAATATTTCTTTCTTGAATATTTTGAAGCTTATACGCTAATCTAGCCATTCCCATTTCTTGTAAAGTATTTAATACTTCACATTTTGCTCTTCCATCTATATTCCATTCATAAATTGAATCTCCATCATATTTAGTAGTATGAAATTTTGATCTTTCTTCATATTGAATATTTGGGGGACTAGGTCTTGAATAGTAATTTCTAGTGCTTACTAATTGCCAATCTTTTTTATTATTTCTGAAAGATTTTCTTCTTCTTATTTTATTTATTTGATTATCTTCTTCTTCTATAAATTGATCTTCTATAGGTGAAATCATATTTTCATCATTTTCTGAATAGTTTGATTCTTCTGATGATATTTCTTCATTAACCATGTGTAATGTACTTATTCTAGGAGTTTGAGTTTGAGCATCTGTTGTTAGACTCTGCAATGTCTGAGATATTATATTCAATATATTATCTGTATTGTTTATTCTTTGAGTATTAACACTTTGAACTAACTCTTGTTCTCTTTCTCTAGTTAAACTTCTAGGTTGAAAATGTGGTGCTGAAATATCATTAGGAAATCTTGTAACTGGTTTTTGAATGCTATCTATTTTTGTATTTATTACTTCTACATGTTGAGATATAGTGTGAAGAATTTGATTTGTATAATTATTTTGTTGATATAATTTTTTAATATCTTCTAAATTTATATTATTACTACTACTATTACTTGATTCTGCTTCTCTACCCTTTTTAAAAGGGGATGCAATTATATCTCCTTGTCCTAGATTAATTATTACTTCTTGCAATGGAGGATGAATTGAAGTTATTACTTGATCGTCTTTTAATTTTCATTTTTTGTATAATTAGTTTGAACATTTGTTTGTGGAGTATTATATAACATCATCTATTCCTACTTTTGAAATATAGAATGACAACCAAGTAAAGAAAGGAAAATCAAACTTTCTTATCTCTAGTTCTTTCTTCCATTCTAATATTAATTTTTCTTTATATTTAGAGGATAATTGAAAAAATCAAATTCTTTTTTCTGTATTTTCTTCATCATCAAAATTTTCTTGTAAATATTTATGATTTATTTTATATTCTTTAATTATTACATTTATTTCTGCTTTCATTTGAGAATGTGTTGGAGAATATTCTGATTGATTTTTATTAATTACTTCTGGAACAGGAGTTTTAAATCTGAATGTTGAAAAATTTTCTACAGGAAAACTTGTATCAATGGATTCATAACTAGATCTTCTAGCTGGTATCCAAGAATGGCTTGAAGTAGAAGATCTTTCTCTAAATGAGGCAAATCTCATTAATATTTTTCCATCAGGTTCTTCTATTATGTCTTCTGGATTTGTTTGTTCTATATTTCGTGGTACTTGTGGATTTTGAATTATAAATTCACTAGGTATAGTGATTTCATTCCATTTTAATCTCTTTGGAGTATAAGTAGTAGGTCTATCTGCATCAACTTGTAATAGTGTTGTTTCTTCTTTTAAAGTAGGAGTCATAATGAATTTTGGATTTAATTGTGAAGACAAAGGCCTGTAATACATTCTATAGATTACAACAAAATTCTTTGTATGTTTCTCAAATTCATCACTTTGTAAATGAATATCTAATATGACTGAATTCAAAACATGTGGATTTGTTAAATTTATTGAAAAGTTTGGAGTACAATTAAAGTAAATTGGTCCATTACATACATTTGTTTGAATCATAGATACAAGTGAAGTTTTATATGCTTATTTTATACCTGGGTTGGTTCTGGTATCAGAGCCATACCATAGTTATTAATTGTTTTGAAATATAAATCTTATTTTAATTTCTAATTCATGCTAATATGTTTAAATATCTCATTTAAGATTTTATCTTAGTATTGGTAAGACTTTGAAGTTTTGTAAGACGGTTGGTAAGTCCGGGATAGGATGTTGCACGCTTAGACTCAATTGTTCCTGATAAGATAAAATATTAAGCAAGATATTAAAACATGGTCGCATTTCTTAGACAGTTAAAAATAGGATCTAGTTTAAAACAAGCTAATATAGTACAAAGTCATGAATATCATATGTTCGTAAATAATTTAGATTGGACTATTTCAGAAGAAAAAATAGAATATATTTATAGAATAGGCCTTTTAGATTTCAAAACAGCTTTATCAGTTAAAACTCATGAAGAGACAATATCTATCCAAGAAAAATTTCAATCCATTCCATTACTGAATCATAATACAATTCAAAAGTATCTTAGTAAAGGATATAGATATATTCATATAGGATTAATTCAAATTACAGTAAAACCTTTATTCCATTTAGGAGTTGATGCTCCTATATACTTAGCCTTAAGAGATACGAGACTCAAAAGATATAAAACTTCACTTTTATCTATGATTCAAACAAATGTATGTAATGGACCAATTTACTTTAATTGTGTTCTAAACTTTTCAGTAGGTTTAACAGATTCACGTGTTTTGAATTCAGTCATATTAGATATTCATTTACAAGGTGATGAATTTGAGAAACATACAAAGAATTTTGCTGTAATCTATAAAATGTATTACAGGCCTTTGTCTTCACAATTAAATCCAAAATTCATTATGACTCCTACTTTAAAAGAGAAACAACACTATTACAAGTTGATGCAGATAGACCTACTACTTATACTCGAAAGAGATTAAAATGGAATGAAATCACTATGCCTAGTGAATTTATAATTCAAAATTCACAAGTACCACGAAATATAGAACAAGCAAATCCAGAAGACATAATAGAAGAACCTGATGGAAATATATTAATGAGATTTGCCTCATTTAGAGAAAGATCTTCCACTTCAAGTCATTCTTGGATACCAGCTAGAAGATCTAGTTATGAATCCATTGATACAAGTTTTCCTATAGAAAATTCTTCAACATTCAGATTTAAAACTCCTGTTCCAGAAGTAATTAATCAAAATCAATTAGAATATTCTCCAACACATTCTCAAATGAAAGCAGAAATAAATGTAATAATTAAAGAATATAAAATAAATCATAAATATTTACAAGAAAATTTTGATGATGAAGAAAATACAGAAAAAAGAATTTGATTTTTTCAATTATCCTCTAAATATAAAGAAAAATTAATATTAGAATGGAAGAAAGAACTAGAGATAAGAAAGTTTGATTTTCCTTTCTTTACTTGGTTGTCATTCTATATTTCAAAAGTAGGAATAGATGATGTATATAATACTCCACAAATAAATGTTCAAACTAATTTATACAAAAAATGGAAATTAAACGACGATCAAGTAATAACTTCAATTCATCCTCCATTGCAAGAAGTAAAAATTAATATAGGACAAGGAGATATAATTGCATCCCCTTTTAAAACGGGTAGAGAAGCAGAATCAAGTAATAGTAGTAGTAATAATATAAATTTAGAAGATATTAAAAAATTATATCAACAAAATAATTATACAAATCAAATTCTTCACACTATATCTCAACATATAGAAATAATAAACACAAAAATAGATAGCATTCAAAAACCAGTTACAAGATTTCCTAATGATATTTTAGCACCACATTTTCAACCTAGAAGTTTAACTAGAGAAAGAGAACAAGAGTTAGTTCAAAGTGTTAATACTCAAAGAATAAATAATACAGATAATATATTAAATAGAATATCTCAGACATTGCAGAGTCTAACAACAGTAGCTCAAACTCAAACTCCTAGAATAAGTACATTAGACATGATCAATGAAGAAATATCATCAGAAGAATCAAACTATTCAAAAAATGATGAAAATATGATTTCACCTATAGAGGATCAATTTAGAGAAGAAGAAGATAATCAAATAAATAAAATAAGAAGAAGAAAATCTTTCAAAAATAATAAAAAAGATTGGCAATTAGTAAGCACTAGAAATTACTATTCAAGACCTAGTCCCCCAGATATTCAATATGAAGAAAGATCAAAATTTCATACTACTAAATATGATGGAGATTCAATTTATGAATGGAATATAGATGGAAGAGCAGAATATGAAGTATTAAATACTTTACAAGAAATGGGAATGGCTAGATTAGCATATAAGTTTAAAAATATTCAGGAAAGAAATATTGCAACATTATTAGTATCATGATTTACAGGACAATTAAAAAATTGATGGGATAATGCTTTAACACTTCAAGATAAATTATCAAAACTAGATCATACACAAGATATTGAAGATGATCAAGGAAATATTCAAGTACAATCAGATACTGCAGAATTTTTAATTGTAACAATAGTAATGTATTCCGTTGGAAATCCAAAAGAAGAGTTAAATGCGAATACAACATTTTTAACAAATTTAAGATGCCCAAATTTGTCAGACTTTATGTGAGACCCCGAAAATTTACTTGTCTTTATAATCCTTATGTGAACTCACTTACCTTTGATTTTTGGTTGCTTTAATGGTTGAATTTGAGCCAAGGAAGTGAATTTTGTTAAGAAAAGTTTCATAATCTCAAGTTGTTAGAAAATCTCGAAATTTTAGCAGGAGGCTTTGCGCAGCTTTGGGAAATTGGCTATAGGTTCGTATAGGAAAGTCGGAATTGAGTTCCGTTTATTGCGTTTGAAACTAGACTTGTAGAGCTTCCTACGGTGTAAAATTTAGAGTTTGATTCCATCTCTATAAATTCTAGGAAATTGGCAAATTTGACTGAAAATTCTGCCCTGCACAAGTAAACATAGGAAAGTTGTAATAGCTTATGGCTCAATTTGGATCAACTTATGAGTTGAATTTCTTTGAGGTGTCTTCTAAAGACAATTAGTATTTGAAGTATAGGTTTTAAAAGGCCAAGTTGTATGAATTTTTTATCTTTATAATTCAAGTTATGATTTTTCTAAATGAAGGGTATTAGTTAGGGTTTTTGTACATATTAGGATTTTTGGTGTGTCTTTGGTGCATTTTGGTAGTGTGATCACTTGGTGAGGTGTGTGTACTAAATTTGGTAATTAAGAGTGAGTTTTAGATAAGAAAAAGTATGTGATTAGAAGTAATAATAATAAGTTGATGAATTATAAGTGAAAAACCCTAGTACGTGCAAAATATCGAAAAACGGCTTGAACCGACATGCACCGTTTGTTACCGATCAGGTGCACCACTTGAATACTATTTTATTTCCTTAATCTCCTTGCTTTTATTTCATAAATATCAACCCTAAATATCTCTTATACTAGCCGAAATATTTGACTTAAAACAAGTGGAAAAGAAAAAAAAACAAGAGGAAAATTAGTGGTGCCAAGTGTCACTAGCTAGGCACAATTTTTGACTAAGAAACTTTCTTATCATGTCTTAACACCAATTCATCTTGCATGTCTTAAAATCAAACAAAACAAACTTAAGAGTAGGAGAGGGAGAGAACCGTGAGTTAGGGGAAAAAAAAAAGAAGAGCTAAAACAAAATATCCAAGGCCTTGACTAAGACCTTTGACCAAGACTATATTAGTCTTCATCTTGTCAAACCTTGAACCAAAAAAAAACACTTCCTTCTTGCAAGCTTGGTCAAGAGAGAGAGAGAGGAGAGGAAGAGAGAAAAATTCCATCTTGATTTGTGAAAAAAAAAAATCAAACACTAACCCAAATCCATACTGATTAAACTTAAATTAAGTTTGGAGAGAAGACCTTGGTGGAGTTTTTGGAGGAATAAAACTCTTGTTTGCTTGGGGCTTGGGGTAAGTTTCTAGAAAACATCTCTTTTATTTGTCTCTTGAGATTCATTCAAGATAGGTTATGATTGAAGCTAAAAGAAGCATGGTTGTGAAAGATTTTATGGTTTTGGCTAGAGCAGCATGTAATTTTCAACTTTAATGTTCAATTTCCAGCCTTGATATGCATTTTCCAGCCCTGGGACGAACTTGATAGTTTTGATATGAGATGGTTTAACTTTGATGTGAACTTTTAAGCTTTGGTATATGGTTTTCCAGCTTTGGTTGAAATTTCCAGCTTTAGTTATAAAATTCCAGCTTTAGTAGAGAAATTTCCAACTTTGATGATGAATTGCCCTGCTTCTGACTAGCTTCATTCGTCCATGTTAGAGGCCTAATTAGGCTTAGGGCAAAACATAAAAGTTGTAGGAAATGATGTTATATATCTGCCTGTAAAATTTCAGCTCAATTGGAGTATTGTAGCATGTGAAATGATCGGAATACCCCTAACTGCCAAAAGCTTCATTTTGCGGACAGTTTTGTGATCTCACACTTTTTGCTTCGTTTTGCACCTTGATCCATATCAAATCAGCCTTTGGCCAAAACACGAAACTTTTATCCCTATATTTCAGCTTTCCAACGCATCTGAAAATGCCTCAAACGGCATTGTGTAGCCTGAGTTATTATTATTTGAATTCAGTACTGACAACCGTACTGACAAGGACATTCTGGTTCTATAATCTGTACTTTCGACCTGGCTCAGTTGTGAACTGGATTGAGTTGTTTTCAAGAAAGTTGTAGCCCTTTGTCTTAGCTTCGAAATGGTATAAATTTCACACCAATCTGATAAATGTAACTTTAGTTGTGACCAAAATGTTATAAGATGTCGAATCTGCCATTTAGTCTTTTGCCTTCAAAACTTGATTTCCGATTGGATTATTATATTTGTGTTCTACTTGGATGATTTTGAGCCTTTTGAACGGATATTGTAATGAGATTATTTGTATGTGTTTTGGAGCTGAATTGAGAAAAATAATGAAGTCATAAATGGCTGGAAAATAGGTAAATATAAAGGGCGTGCTGCCCAAATTTACACTCGAAAGTTAGGTAGATATACTCACGACTTGAGTAAGGGTTTGAGGACGAATCGAACTTGAATCGTCTAGGGTATTCAAGTCTTGTTTCATAGAGCTCTATAAGTTAGCATTCGGCCAAAACTTGTACCCTTGAAAAATAAAAGTAACGACTAATAGAAATATATTTTTCTCGTCACTTCGACTCAAACGAAGATTTCAAAGGTTAATTACTTTAAAGTTTCACTGTTTTAAGAGCGAGCATGAGTTTACAAATATTCTCCAAATAAGTTTGAATTATATGATTCTTGTTAAACGAAACATTTAAGTTTCAAACTTTAGTTACTTTCAAAAGCTCTTAAACAATGTTTTATTGCAGATTTGGACTCCACACACGGAGTAATACCCGAATATAACCCGTAAAGGCACCGTATCTTTTGGTGAGTGCTTCCAAATACCTGATTGAATTGGACACTTGTTTTCAATACTTGACCAATGTGATTTAATGATATGTAATTTGTTTGATCAGGCAAGAGTGTACTTTATCGCACTTGCCCTAATATTATATATACTTATTTATTATTGCAATTGACTTGATATACTTGTACTTGATTTGTAAGTGTTGAGCGGCAGCATGTACCACACTCAATGTGAGTGGGAGGTGCCTCTCATTCCCGTCTCCGTACTTTTATTTTGATTCAGTCGATTGAAGATGATATCTCATCAACTTCTTGGGGACCCAAACCCCACTGGCTAGTTAATTGAGTCGAGCCGGCAAGGGGTTGGTCGATTAGATAACGAACCATGGGTATCTAGTGTTGTCGAGTAGAGTGGTATCTTCTCGACTAATCGGTATATTAGAGTATTACCACCAGTGTTTATCTTGGAGTTCGGATCCGGTAAGGGGTTTGGATGGTGGACGGAGAGTAGTTTAAGTGGTGCTCTACTGGATTGGTTACTTACTTGAAAGTTGACGGAGTGTCAACTATTACTTGATCAAGCTCTGGTGATGCAATGGGAATTTGACTCCTGAGAGTCTTCCGTATCCTTATACTTTGAAATGATTAGTACTTATCGTGTTATTGTTTCGTTTTAAAAGAAAAACTTTACACTCGCTCACTTTGAGATTTGCTACTTGAAGTGTAATTGTTTACTTTTATGAACTTTTCATGCTCATTGTGACGACCCCACCTCCCCCTAAGGCGTACCAGAGGGTTCGGCGGGCCGCCTGCCCAACTCTCGCCAGGACTCACTCACTCGTATCACATTCAAACATCCATAGACCATAAATAACATCGCAATTCAAGCTTATAATTTTCATTGATGAAAAATCAAGATACAAAACCTCAATATACCCAAACTGGTTCAAAGTATATACAATCCAGATACAAAACATTCTATTCGAGTGACAGCGCGAGTATAAGTCAAAAATCAAACAACTAGTCTATGCTAGACTTTACATATCTCACACCTCGCTCGTACCCCTGAAAGGAAAACAAATGGAGTGGAATGAGCTAAAAGCCCAGTGAGGTTCCAAATAGCAAATTGACCATTATTTATAAGTACAAGTTTTCGATATAGCAAAGTAACGAGCATGAAGAGTTCATAAATGTGAGCAATAACACGTCAAGTAGCAATCTTAAAATGAGCGAGTGTAGAAGTTTTTCAAAAGAAACAATAATCCAATAAACAATAATCACTCCAAAGTATAAGGATACGGATGGCTCTCAGGAGCCAAATTCCCATTGTATTACCAGAAGCTTGATCACGTAGTAGTTGACACTCCGTCAACTTTCAAGTAAGTAACCAATCCAGTAGAACACCACTTACACGACTCTCCGTCCACCGTTCAAACCCCCAGCTGGGCCCAAAATCCTCAAGAAACACGGGTGGTAATACTCGAGTATACCGATTAGTCGAGGAGATATCACTCCACTCGACAAAACAAGAGACCCAGGGTTCGTTACCCAATCGACCAAGCCCTTGCTGGCTCGACTTAAGTAACTTGCCACAGGGTTTCTGGAATTTCAGGAAGTGCGCGCATCATAAACAAGTATATCAAGTCAATTGCAACAATAAACAAGTATATCACGTAAGGGCAAGTGCGATAAAGTACACTCTTGCCCTAACAATTCACGTATATAACATGTAATCATATTGGTCACCTATCAAGTTCAAGTATCTAGTGCAATTCGGTATTTGAAAGCACTCACCAAAAGATATAGTGCCTTTATTGGTCACTTTCAAGTTATACTCCGGGTTCGGAGTCCAAATCTGCGATAAAACTCAATTTGACAACTTTGAAACATGACTAAGATTCGAAACTTAGACGTTTCGTTCAATAAAAATCAAGAAATTGGAATTCACTTGGAGAGTAGTCGTGAAATACTTGCTCGCTTTTTAAACGATAAAACTTTGTAACATTTATACTTGAAAATACCATGCAAGTCGAAAGTACAAGGAAAACATACTCCGAGCGATCATTATTTCATTTCTCAAGGGTACAAGTTCGGCCAAGTCCTTACTTATATACCTCGGAACAAGAAGACTCAAGTACCCTAGATGGTTCAAGTAGTAATCACTCTTAACCCTTACTCAAGTTGCAAATATAGTTCTTTAGTCTTCGAGCGTAAATTTGGCCAGCATGCCCTTTGTGTTTACCTAATTTTCAGCCATTTAGGCTTCATTATTTTTCTCAACCACAACCCAATCTCTCATAGGTCAACAATTCAAGCCAAGAGCCGTTCCATAGGCTCACAATATCATAAAAATAAGAATCAAAGTACTAACAAGTGCCGAAATACAATCTAGCAAAAGACAGATTCGATGTGTGGTTGCGGAAATAACACACCCGAGGCTACGCTTATCGGATTGAGGCGCAACTTATGCCGTTTCGAAGCTAAGACACAGAGCTACAATGTTCATGAAGGTCACTTAGTCCAGTTTCTAATGTAACTTGGTCAAATTCTCAATTTACTAAACCAAAAACTAATTTGTCGGCTGTTTAATCGTATTACACTGTAATGGACATACCTCAGTGTACAAAAGTCCAATTCAGGTGTTCTTAGAGGCATTTGAAAGCTAAGACAAAATGATACAACTTTCATGTTTTGGCAAAGAGCTAAATCAGTACGGCTCCTAGTCAAAAAACGTGATAAACTGGACTTAACTGATGAAACGAACTGCTGGGAAAAATTTAAAATAGTAAGGGTATTTTGGACTTTTCATGACCTACGTTGCTCCGATTGAGCTGAAATTTTATAGGCACCTACAAAACACCATTCTCTACAACTTTCCTTCTTTGACCTAAGGCCAATTCGGCCTCTAACATACAGTTACAAATTCGGACAGAATGTTGGGCAAATTTTCCAGATTCTGGAATTTCTAGTTTTTAGTGAATCTTTCCTTAATTTCTTGGTCCAATCACTACCAAAACACCTTATAAAACCTTAATTGAAACATATAAGTATCATACAATAAATTGGGCAGAATTTTCCCAAACCCTAGTAATCAAATAAGAAAGGGGAAAACTTCTAAAACATGCTAATCATCCATGATTTCACCATAAAATCAAGTTGCCAAGTTTAATTTAACAAAATTGAAAGCAAAACTTGGAGAGATAAGCTCTCTTACCTTGACTAGAGGTCACTAAGAGTAGCCCAAGGTTTCTCCTTCAAAAAACTAACCACAACTCACTAACTAGTCACTCAAGAACAAGTTTAATCGGTTTAGTTCTTTTGATTTCTCACTTTGTAGCTTGAATCAAGAAGAAATGAAGAAATTTCTCTCTTGTTCTTCCTCTCTCTCTCTCTCGGCTCCTTGGCAGAAATATGAAGAGAAATGGAGCTTAGTTGCCTTATAATAAAGCAAGAGGATTAGGACTAATGGTGTCCACAAATTGGGCAAACACTTGGACTAATCTTGGCCACAAAATTTTCTCTTTCTTTCCCCTTGCATGTGAACCACAATTTCGGTCAAGCTTGTTGCCAAGAGAGAAGATATTTTACTCAAGTTCAATAAATTTGTTTGGTAAGCAAAAATGGTGGTCAAGTGGTGCGTTCAAACGGTAGTGCGCGGGACCCGTCGGTTCGCGCCGTTTTTTCTTAAAAACTCACGTACTAGGGTTTCTACTTCCCATTCACTAACCTTATATCATTGCTACTACTCACATATTATTTCTCACTTAAAAGTCACTTTTAATCATCAAATTGATCCTTAGCCAGTACCGAAAATTCATCCGGTTGAAAAATCACAAAACCCTAATTTTGCTTAAATCTTGAAACCGAAGTGTAAAACCCTATTTTCTAGGTTCATCTGCACTTATTGTGGAATAATTGGGTAGTAGAGCTATAATAAATAATAATTTCTAAATAAAAGGGCATTTTTAAGAAAAACGTGAGGGTTTTACAATTTCAGTGATTAAAATTAGGGTTTCTATTAAAATGTGAGACATTTAAGAAAACCGGTTAGTCACAAGTAAACTAGGGTTTTGACTAAGATATTAGGGTTTCTAGTCTTTTAAAACAAAATAAGGTTTTAAATCAAACCCCAAAGAAATACACTTTAATATTTTCTTCACAAACAACCTCCTAATATTCGGGATGTTACACTCATTACTTTGCTATGTGATACTTGCACTTTTAAATAATGGTCAACTTGCTATTTGAACCCTCACTGGGCTTTTAGCTTATTCCACGCCATTTATTTTCCTTATAGGGGGTACGAGCGAGACGTGAGACTGGTACAGAGTAGTCTAGTTTTGAAGTTTTGAAATGGCACTCATGCTAGCATTCGACTAGGGTTGATTGTACTCGAATTGTAAACACTTTGAAGTATTTTGGTGTGTAGAAGTTTTGTGTCTGGATTTGAACATCAATGTATATATTAAGTTGAAGTAGATGTGTTATTTATTTTCTATGGATGTACGTTATTTTTTTTCTTGAGTTATGAGTGAGTGAGTTCTAGCGAGAGTTGGGCAGGCGACTTGCCGAACCCTGGGGTACGCCCTAAGGGGAGGTGGGGCCGTCACACTTTAAATGGTACAAAAATATGTTTTTAACAAATGTATTAAGAAGACCAGATTGTAATGCTTCATTTTGGAAAGAAAAATTTATTACAGGATTACCAAGTTTATTCTCACAAAGGATAATGGATAACTTACAAAAAGAAATGGGAACAGATGTTATTTCATTTGAAAATATTACTTTTGAATAATTATTTGCTTTTGTGAAAAAAGAAGGTTTAATATTATGTTCAGAATTAAAACTTCAGATTAAGTATGGTTTTAAAACAAAGGAAGTAGGATCATTTTGTGAAGCATTTGGTATAAAAAGAATTAAATCATGATCAGCATATAAAAAGAAAAGTAAAAAGGAAAAAAAATACTTAAGATATAAAAAATCTAATAAAAATGAAAATTATGAGAAAAAGAAAAGCAAAAAATTCTATAAAAAGAAAATTGTTTGTTATAAATGTGGGAAAGTAGGACATAAAGCAAATAAATGTAAATTAAAAGAAAAAATAAATGAAATCTGTGCAGAAGATGAAGAAATAAAGAATAAATTAATAAACTTATCAATAAATGAAAAAGAACAAAGTACAGAAGATGATTGTTACAATGATATAAGTAGTTCAGATGATGAAGAAGGTTGTAATTGTTCAAATAATCCAAAATATATAAATGTGATTACAAACCCAAAATATATAAATGTAATTACAAAAAAGGAAGATAAAGAATTTTTATTAGATATAATAGAAAAAATTAATGATCCTTTAGCTACAAAAGAATATTTAGAAAGATTAAAGAATTTAATAATACAAGAAGATAAAATGCCAAAAATAATTGAACCATTTAGTATTTCAAAATTAATAGATAAATATCCTAATATAAACAGTATGAAAAAAGAAACTACAAAAGATCTTCAAACAGAAATTAATAATTTAAAGACTCAAGTAAAACAATTACAACAAGAAATTATTGTGACGCCCCCACTTCTCCCAAGGACGAACCCAAGGGTATCGGCGGGACGCCTGCCCAACTCTCGCCAGGACTCGGTACAATCCATAATTCAAAAACTCGAAATACTTTAAATAACTTCAATACATAATTAATGTACTCCAAAATATCTCACACTTACATTAAGTTAACTTTCAAGCGTAAATACAACCCAACGGAATATGTATTACAGCCATCCGCTATAGTACAACTTAAGATCTTCAAAAGAAAGCAATCTAATACTATTCTCGGGCACTCTTGGTCTCGAATTCTGTAAAAGAAATTCATAACATGGAATGAGCTACACAGCCCAGTGAGGTTCCAAGACATTCTAGCAGTTCTATTAAATCACGCAAAGGGAACATACCACATATATGGTTCAGGGTTGCACGTTGACATAAGAACATGAGACAATTATCATTCTACGAGTAATTTGAGCACATCACAAGTATAGCATATTTGCATGAAACGGTTATCATTATGTAAAATAAACACATATTGAAGGATACGGTGTTCCATTGGAACTATTTCGGTCAACTGCACCTTATAACTTCCGGTCCCCACGGTACTGTTTGGCCATCGCCTTATCTCTCTAGTGGTAATACTCGAGTATACCGAAACGGTGGCCCAGGGTTCCAACCTACCCGACCGAATCCAGTCCTGGCTCGAGTAGGTCAGTAACCAAGGGCAGGGCCCAAGTTCAGCTTAGAGCTTACAACATGCACAAGTAATCAAATAACTTGACGAACGGTAAAATTTTTTTTTTTTTTCGTAGGTCGAGTGAGATAAAGTACACACTCACCTTAAAATAGTGGACAATTTCATATGAGCAATTACTAGCAACAATTAACACATAAACATGTAAGCAATATTTGATAATTTCATGTGAACATGTAATTTACGGTAATCAAGTAATTCAAGTAGTCAAGTAGTCAAATAAGCAGGTAATCAAGTAAATTGGTAGTCGAGTAAGCAGGTAATCAAGTAGGTTGGTAAACGGTAATGATTTACGGTTAACGGTTAAGTAATTACGGTAAACGGTTAACAGTTGACGGTTAACGGTAGTAATCACGGTTAATTGGTAGACATTAGTCATTTTAATAGGCCGTCATTGGCCGTTTCTCACTTTTACCACTTAAGAGTCGAGGAGGTTCACTCCAACCTACTTATGCAGCCATAGCATAATTAATCATTTAAACACTTCACTTAAATATACAATTCAAGTATTTCATGTCGAGTAATTGAAGTATATGCACTTCAAGTATTTCATGTTGAATAATTCAAGTATACTCTACTTAAATATGCATGAGTGTGGTAAATACTTAACATATAGCACTTAACACTTGACGATCATGGAATAAGCATGTCATAGACTTATTCAAATTACGTGCTCCTATATGGAACACTCACCTATTCAACAAGTGAGTAAATGCTTAATAAGTGTTTAGGCGTCCACTTCGAGTTCCTCATGAAGGTCCCCTTGAGCGCTTGAGCAAATAACAACTAACTATCACACACTATCTTCTAAAAATGCCTAATTATCAAGGAAGATTGTACACTTGTACAATCTAAAGAAATACCGTGAAATGGAGCTTTACTCGTTTAAAATTCAAAATTCAAAAGTGGTGTTTAACAACACAAGAAAAATCTGATTTCCTTCATGAAGACAAGTCCAAAATGGTCAATTAGTAGTGAAGGATTGGGAAGAGTCTCTAAAGCTCGATTTCCGTCAAGTTTGAAACTTTGAGGTGCGATTTTTGAAAAATCATATCTCACTTTCCGTAGATCCAAAATTGGAAAGCTTGATACCGTTGGAAACTACATCCAAAGTACTAAAAGTTTCTAAAAGACACTTTTTCATGATTCCAAATGGATGACATTCAAAAGTTGGCTCAAAGTTACTGCTTTAGAATACCAAGACAGTTTCAAGGTTGGTTTTTGGGCAACTTTGGAAATTCGGTAAAATTCACACGTTGCAAACCAGTCTCTAAAATTTGTAACTCAATTAGAGTTACAATCAAAGTTTAAAACAAAACAAGCGGAGCAAGAATCGAAGTTTTGACCACCAAGATATGGTAGTTCAAAGTTAGTAAAAATGTGGAACTGTTAAGTAAATTCCAGGTTTAATTCACAATTTTGGGACTTTGATTGAACATCGAGATGGATTCAGAATGGCACCAAATTTGGTAGTATCATCCTACCATATAAGGGCTATTCCTCTACCAAATTTCGTTGGAAAATTCATTCGGAAAGTTGGTTAACAAAATCACTAAAGTCCCAAGAAGTTCCTCGGCAAATCTGCCTTGGACTTTCGTTTTTCCGTTTTCAAAATGTTTGGGTAATAATACACCTCAAACACGGTTCATTTCAGTAGATAATGTCTAAGATATGTCCAAGATACATTTGATAGGTGATTAACGCCAAAAATTTTGGATAACAAACCCCAAACTAAGATTAGTGTAGGATCAGTCCAAAATGAAGAATTTCATAACTGAGTCAGTTTCAAACTTTGGCCACAACTCACTCAATTCAACTCAGAATTGAGCGTGGTTGATGGTGTTAGAAAACACATTCATAAAGCTACAATTTCTCAGAAGAAACCATTTTCGAAATCTGTCCACAACTAGCCCCAATTGGAGCATCAATTTGTAGTTCCTGTTCTGCCTTCCAGTGAACCCGAGAAACAGAACAGTCAAGTTCAAATGAGTGGTACGGTTTTCTCGGGTGGAATCAGGATGTATATTTTATACCGTTGGAAATCTGGGGATGTCTAGTTTCCAGTGCCACAAACGGCACTCGATTCTGATATCGGAGTAAAAAGATATAGTCGAAACAAAATGACTGCCTGGGCAATCCAGGAAAATTTTCCAGATTTGGTGAACTTTGGAATTCAACACATTTGACCAACCAAATCATGTTATTTTTCAATGAAACGTTTTACACACTCACTATAACATATAAACAACATAAACAAGCCATTAGAACCTCAAAAATTTGCACCAAAGTGCTCGAATATAGCAGGGGCAAAATGGTCACTTTTGGTCATTGCACCATCCTTAAGTTTCTATCAACAACCCAACATTATTTCACTAATTTAAGCACCAAAATAATATTAACAACATCATCATTCACCAAATCAGTCCATCCATCAAATGTGGGAGTTCATAGAGCCCACACAACCATTTTTTCAACATAAACAAGCTACCCACATGCATGCATAAGCTTAGATGTGCAATAGAACTTCCATAATTCAAGATTATCGAGATTGATCGTGACTTACTTCGCTAGATGAACAAGACAGAAATTTTCGGCCCTTCCTTTGCCCCAAAAAACCGTGGAAAGCAGCCCCCTTTTATAGCTTAATGTGGTCTCTAAGTGTAGTTAAAATTTGGAGTGAAATGGTGAAGGATTTGTGCAAGAAATGAAGAAGAAATGGATGAAGCAAGTTTGGTTCTTGGCTCTTGGTGTTGCATGGCTGATAAGAGCTGGAGAGAGAGGGATTTTAGTCTGAAATGAGGCTTCCAAAGGAAGCTTTAATGTATGGCTACAATTCACTCGAAAGTCAACTCTCTCTCCCGCGCGTACGCGCGCGTTTCGTGCTTGATTTCTCTTGCGTTTGTTTCACTAGTGCACTAAACCTCTAATGCACTTCCATTCATACTATTATTATTCACTCTTAATAGTCTAGAAATAATGGTCCTAAATCCCTCAATTAATCGTGCGCGTAAAAATGCGTACTCCTGATTTAAGCGCGATAAAGTGAAATTTATAATAAATTCTTATAACGATTGTACTACTAACTAATATTTGAGTAGTTAAACATAAAAATACTTATTTTAAGACTAATATATAAGTCTCCAATTTTTCAAGCTTATTGTATTCTCAAATCGATCACTGTCTCCAAATGCGCATTCACTATTCTCACTAAACGAGCTTCCAAAAATTAATTTCCATAACAAGTCATTTTAAAATTACATGTAAGTCATAGTTCCATGTAATTGGATCCTAAAAGGTTAGAAAATAATATTCGAGACAAACAGGTAATTAAATATTTAAATAAACTCGTAACAAGAATTTAAAATAAATGAATTTTGCGAGTCCTCACGACTTTTCTTAATCTACTATTGATCATTCTTATTTTTTTTCTCAAAAATAATACACTCTTAATTTAAATATAGTCTTGAAAAACATGTACTCGTTGTTCCGAACTAAACGAGTTTTTGAAAAGTAACTTTTTCTAACAAAACATTTTAAAAACATAAAAGAGGCATTTTTCCATATAAATGGATTTTAATTAGTCAAATTAAATAATTAATTAAACCAGTAAAATAAAATAAAATAGGAAAATTTTCGGGTCCTCACAATTATAGAATTAAAAACTAAAGATTTAGAAATAGAAGCCAAAATGACATTAATAGAAAATAAGCCTTCCACTTCAAAAACATTAACCACAGAAGAAATAATTATTCCAGAAAAGCCAGTAAATGAACAACAATATCTAAATATAATAGAAAAAATGACATTTCAAAAGTGGTATGCTTTAGTCACAATAATAGTAGAAGACTTTAAAGAAACATGTGTAGTTTTATTGGATAGTGGAGCAGATTCAAGCTGTATAAAAGAAGGAATAATTCCTACTAAATACTATGAAAGAACAAATGAAACATTAATGGCAGCAAATGGAGAAATTTACAAGTAAAATATAAATTCACAAAAAGGATCAATATGTAATAACAATTATTGTCTTAGACATAATTTTTTAATTGTAAAAAATATAAGTAATGATATAATATTAGGAGCACCCTTTTTAATTCAAATATATCCATTTTCAGTAGGATATGAAGGAGTTTCTACTAATATTATGGGAAAAACTATTACTTTTAAATTTTTAACTCCAATTAGACAAAGGGAATTACAAACATTACAATCATCTTCTATTTATAAAACAATAAATACTATTACTAGAATTAAACAACAAATAAATTACATAAAGGAAGAAAAATTTTATTTAAAAATTGAAGAACAACTAAAAGAGATAAAAATGCAAAAAAAATTTTAGAATTAGAAGATTTAATTAAAAAAGAAGTTTGTACAGACATTCCGAATGCCTTTTGGGATAGAAAACAACATATGATAAATTTACCTTATGAAAAGGATTTTAATGAGAAAAATATTCCAACAAAAGCTAGACCTATACAAATGAATACTGAATTACTAGAATTTTGTAAGAAAGAAATAAAAACATTAATGGATAAAGATTAATAACACTTTCAAAATCACCTTGGAGTTGTGCAGCTTTTTATGTTATGAATCAAGCTGAAAAAGAAAGAGGAGTTCCAAAATTAGTTATTAATTATAAACCATTAAGTAAAGTTTTACAATGGATTAGATATCCAATTCCAAATAAAAAGGATTTATTAAACAGGTTATATAATGCAAAGATATTTTCAAAATTTGATTTACAATTGGGATATTGGCAAATAATAATAGCTTCTGAAGATAGATATAAGACAACATTTACAACACCTTTTGGCCATTATGAGTGGAAAGTAATGCCATTTGGATTAAAAAATGCACCTTCAGAATTTCCAAAAATAATGAATGATATATTCAACCCTTATAGTTCATTTAGTATAGTCTATATTGATGATGTGTTAATATTTTCAGAATCTTTAGAACAACATTTTAAACATTTAAATATATTTTTAAAGGTAGTTAAGAAAAATGGATTGGTAGTATCAGCATCTAAAATGAAATTATTCCAAACTAAAATAAGATTTTTAGGACATGATATAGATAAAGGAACAATAAAGCCAATAAATAGAGATTTAGAATTTGCAAATAAATTTTCAGATGAAATAAAAGAGAAAAATCAATTGCAAAGATTTTTAGGATGTTTAAATTATATTGCAAATTCTTTCCAAAATTAAGCCAAGAATGTTCCATATTATTTAATAGATTAAAGGAAAATCCTAAACCATGGTCGGAAGAACATACTCAAAAGATTAGATATCTTAAAGAAAAAAAATTGAATCGTTACCACGTTTATGTCTTTTTCATCCTAAAGCTTTTATGATAGTAGAAACCGATGCATCAGAATTAGGATATGGAGGAATTTTAAAACAAAGACTAGATGATTTAAAAGAAAAATTAGTTAGATTTCATTTAGGAACATGGTCTGATCCACAAAAGAATTATTCTACTATTAAAAAGGAGATTTTATCTATAGTATTATGTATATCAAAATTTCAAGATGATTTGTACAATAAAATTTTTTTACTTAGAATAGATTGTAAATCGGCAAAAGAAGTTTTACAAAAAGATGTTCAAAATATAGTTTCAAAACAAATTTTTGCTAGATGGCAAGCAATTTTATTAGTATTTGATTTTGAAATAGAATTTATTAAAAGAGAAGTTCTCTTCCTGATTTTTTGACAAGAGAGTTTTTACAGGGAAATGGAGCAAAGTAGAGAATTGCTCAAGACAATTCGAAAGAGATACAATAATAGAAATAACACGAGAAAATATCTTCGTATTATTTTAAGAGATATAGTACATTATGTGGTTCAAGGAGAAAAATTTAAGAGATTCGAAATTTATGATATTCCTAAATATGATGAAGTGAAGATGAGACATTCAAGAGCTATTGTTAGCATTAGAGAAAGATGCTTTGCAAAAAGAAGAATGATTGATTATACTATATTACAAAGAGAATGGGCAAAAAGAATTAATGGAGAAAATGATGAGTCAATAAAAGGATACAATGAAGAAATCAGAGAGAAGAAACAAAAATTGAGTTGTATTATTTGTTAATTTTGCAGGATTATGGATTCAAAAGCAAGAAGTTCTAGACCAAAGACTCCTCAAGGCTATGAGATGAGTTTTACTCCTGTAACTCAAAATAGATTTCAATTATTGCAAGACTTTCCAGCATTGACCTACAGTCAAGGTGCTCGTACTCCAACTTCTCCTCAAATAAGACCAGTTCAACAAATTTCAAGAACCCCAGAAAAATCCAATGAAAATTCTTATTTCACGAAACCATTTACTCAACATATTACTTTAACCAGATTCCAAGAAGTGCCTCTTTACAATGCACTTAATTCTTTTACTCAAAAACTTTTCCCTTTAAAATGTTTCTGGCAACCAGATGATCCATCAAAAAATTTGGATTATTATGAATTGATTCTCACTGATACTAAATCTGTTGAGATTTTTCCTATTCCAGATAAAAAGAATCCATATATAATTAGCCATTCAAAATGCATTATAAAGAAAGTTTGTTCTCCTAATGAATGGACTTCTCTTTATTCAAGAAAATCCTTCTCAGTCAGATTCATTCTAGACGGATTCACTTACCAACATTACAAAATGGCATGGTATCGTGCTTTTTTGTATAGACCATTCAATCATTCATGCTTTTTTACATTAAAGAAAGTTGTAGTAGAGAATTCCCAATTTGGTTCAATCATTGGTGGTAAAGGTTTGGTCCTCAAAAAGAAATTCTACCTCCAAATGTTTTGATGGGATTCCAAACATATCTCAAAAAAGCGAGGGGGAAGAATATACAAGACCAATATTATTCTACATGGAATTCAAAGTACCATGGATTTTTTGCTGGTGTTTCAAAGTTCATCAAGAACTAGAAAAACCACTTTCAATGTCATTAGTCAGAGAATTTAAGATCAAATGGTGGATAGGATTTAATCAAGAGTTCTGCAACCAAAAGAATGTTTTAAGATTTTTAGAAACAGGAGAAAAGCTCAAATGGACAAATCCAAATCAGCAGACTACAAAAGGAGTTAATACCCCAATAACTCCACAGAAGAAAGAGAAAGAGAAAACAAGCAGCTCAGTATCAGAAACAATTGCAAATGATTTATTAATGAAGAAGATGATGTAAAATCCGGAGATACTCAAGGAATATTTGAATTATTTGCAAAATCAAGATACAAAAGAAGAAGACAAAAAAGATGAGCCAGTTGGGTCATCATCGGAATCTACTTTTGATCCTTTCGGTGGTCCTTGTGCTCAAGACCTGACAGACTTTTAATAAAGATGTCGACCAATTTCAAGATGTCAAATTCAATATAAGGATAAGAATCTCAAAAGCCACCAATCAGAAGAAGATAAGGTGTCGGCAAATGAAATTCAAATGAAAGAGTCGGCAATCAAATGAAGATGAAATTCAAAGATAGAAGACTCTATAAATACAATTCAAAAATAGAAAGAGGGCATATCGAGTTTGGAGTCATCTTAAAAATCTCTTTGTAGACCCCTTCTTTATCAGTTTTTAAATTTCCTTGTACGCACTTCTATTCAACAAGATCAATAAAGATTCAAAGTTGATTTGGTCTCAAGAAGCTTCCTCTTCAAAGATCACTCTGATTTTCTGTAAGTTTTATATGCTTATTTTATACCTGGATTGATTCTGCTATCAGAGCCATACCATAGTTATTAATTGTTTTGAAATATATCTTATTTTAATTTCTAATTCATGCTAATATGTTTAAATATCTCATTTAAGATTTTATCTTAGCATTGGTAAGATTTTGAAGTTTTGTAAAATGATTGGTAAGTCCGGGATAGGATGTTCCACGCTTAGACTCAGTTGTTCCTGTTAAGATAAATTCTGGAGTTTCAAAATTCATCAAGAACTAGAAAAATCACTTTCAATGTCATTAGTCAGAGAATTTAAGATCAAATGGTGGATAGGATTTAATCAAGAGTTCTGCGACCAAAAGAATGTTTTAAGATTTTTAGAAACAGGAGAAAAGCTCAAATGGACAAATCCAAATTAGCAGACTACAAAAGGAGTTAATACCCCAACAACTCCACAGAAGAAAGAGAAAGAGAAAACAAGCAGCTCAGCATCAGAAACAATTGCAAATAATTCAAATATTCTTTGATCATCTCCGGATTTTGCATCATTTTCTTCATTAAAAAATCATTTGCAATTGTTTCTGATGGTAAGACTTTGAAGTTTTGTAAGACGGTTGGTAAGTCCGGGATAGGATGTTCCACACTTAGACTCAATTGTTCCTGATAAGATAAAATCTTAAATGAGATATTTAAACGTATTAGCATGAATTAGAAATTAAAATAATATATATTTCAAAACAATTAATAACTATGGTATGGCTCTGATACCAGAACCAACTCAAGTATAAAATAAGCATATAAAACTTATAAAAAATCAAAGTGATCTTTGAAGAGGAAGCTTCTTGAGGCCAAATCAATTTTGAATCTTTATTGATCTTGTTGAATAGAAGTGCGTACAAGGAAATTTAAAAACTGATGAAGAAGGGGTTTACAAAGAGATTTTTAAAATGACTCAAAACTCGATGCCCTCCTTCTATTTTTGAATTGTATTTATAGAGTCTTCTATCTTTGAATTTCATCTTCATTTGATTGCCGAATCTTTCATTTGAATTTCATTTGCCGACACCTTATCTTCTTCTGATTGGTGGCTTTTGAGATTCTTATCCTTATGTTAAATTTGACATCTTGAAATTGGTCGACATCTTTATTAAAAGTCTGTCAGGTCTTGAGCACAAGGACCACCGAAAGGATCAAAAGTCGATTCCGATGATGACCCAGCTGACTCATTTTTTTTGTCTTCTTCTTTTGTATCTTGATTTTGCAAATAATTCAAATATTCTTTGAACATCTCCGGATTTTGCATCATCTTCTTCATTAAGAAATTATTTGCAATTATTTCCGATGCTGAGCTGCTTGTTTTCTCTTTTTCTTTCTTCTGTGGAGTTGTTGGGGTATTAACTCCTTTTGTAGTCTGCTGATTTGGATTTGTCCATTTGAGCTTTTCTCCTATTTCTAAAAATCTTAAAACATTCTTTTGGTCGCAGAACTCTTAATTGTAGACCAATATTATTCCACATGAAATTCAAAGTACCATGGATTTTTTGTGAGGACCTCAAAAATTTCATTATCCTCTGGAAAATTAAATCAAAATATTATTGAAAATATTTAAATTATCCAATAATATCTATTTATATTTAAATAATATTGTTTTCAATCATTCAAATGTTACATTTCAATTTACTTGAATTTTTAAGATTTAATTGACGGTTCGCGTTCGGCAAAGCCCTAAGTTGAATTTTCGCGCACCGACACGCGAATTAGTCCTAAGTTGAAATGTAGTATATGTAGAGGCTATAAAAAAAGGTATAATTAAGTTGGAGAAATGTTAGATGAGGAATGTGAGGACTCGCAATTTATTTCTTTTAAATTCCCATTCTGAGGTTATTTAATTAGTTAATTGTTCAATTATTTCGGATATTATTTTCTAGCCCTATTGGACCCAATTCTATAGCATTATAGCTCATGAGTAATTTTAAGGCAATTAGTTCGCAATTCAAGTCTTGAAAGTTGTTAAGTGTGAATAGTGCCCGTAGGCTCAGGAATAGTAACTGACTTGAGAGTTCATGAGCCCGAATGGGAGATTTATACCCTAGTCTTAAAATAGGTAGTTTTATGCCTAAATATTCATGTATTAGTTAGAAATGCCATCGTTACAAGAATTTCTCAAAAATTTCACCTTATCGCGCATAAGTGGGAAATACGAGTTTTACGCGCGCGATTTATTTGAAGGACTTTAGAACCTTATTTTGAGGTCATTAAGAGTGAATGATAATTACATGAATATATGTGTATTAGAGGTTTAGTGCACAGTTAAAACAAATCTCAGAGGAAACGGGCGCGAAACGCGCGCGCGATACACTGTTCACGGTTGACTTGGGAGCACAAAAGTTGTACCACACTCAAGCTTCTCAAGGAAGCTTTCCATTTCAGATTTTTCCCACCCTTTCCCCTCACCATAACCGCCAGTCTCTACTCTCTCTCACACTCCAAATTTCACAATTTTTCCTCCACCATTTTCTTGCTCCAATTCACACCAAATTCACCACACAAGCTCAAGACAACTTGGACAATCACTTGGACAAAGAAGGAGCTGCACATTCACGGATTTTCTTGGGGCTTTTGGGACACCAAAATCTGACCTTTTAGCACACAAATAAGGTAACCATGATCCACTCTTCAATTCTTGTTCAATGAAGGCCAACTCACACTTAAGAGCTTGATTATGCTTATGGGTAGCTTATTATTGTTGGAAATTGTTGAATGTGGGCTCTATGAACTCCCACTTTGAGTTGATGGCTGTGATGATGTTTGATGATGGTTTTATTGTTGAATTAGTGCTTAAGGAAGTAGATTAAAGGTGCATTATTGCTAGAAACTTCATTGAGCTCTTGAAGCAAAAAGTTCCGATTCTGCCCCTGCCAAGACTGACCTTTTTCATGCGAAATTCTGAGGTTTTAACGGCTTGTATTTGATGTTTATGTGTTGTTGGAGTTGTGTGTAAAGTTTCATTGAAAAATATTGAGGTTTGGTTGACCAAAGGTGATGAATTCCAAAACCAGCAAAATCTGGAAATTTTTCCCGTATGGCTCAGGCAGCCATTTTGTTTCGATCATAACTCTGCCCTCCGACATCGAAATTGAGTGCCGTTAGTGCCATTAGAAACTAGACTCTTCCAGCTTTCCAACGGTGTAAAATTCACATCCTGGTTCCACCTGAGTGAACCGTGGCAGTCTTTTAAAGTCACCTGTCCTGCTCCACTGGTTCACTGGAAGCCAGGATATGAGCTGCGTATTGTTGCCAGATTTTGAGCTAGTTATGAGTAGAATTTTAAAACGATTTCTTCTGAAAAATTGTATCCCTATGAGTGTAGTTTCCAACTCTACCAACCATGCTCAAATCTAAGTTGAATTGAATGAGATGTGACCAAACTACGAAAACTGCTCTGCTGTTGAACCAAACTGTCCAAATTTTCCCGGTTTGTGTTCGAGTTTTTGATCTGATTCTTGACAAGAAATTGAGCTTCATGGATTGTGTAAATGTTAAGCTGAATGTCTATGGTCATTGAGGGAAAATGCACCACTTTCGTAGTTGAAATGATGTTGAGGAATTGAAGGAAAAGGAAGGTATATGCTGTCCAAAAAATTCTGGAAATTTTCCAGATTTTAGTCGAATTTTGGGGGTCAATTTTGACAAATTTTTGAACTACTTGGGCTGTATACATGTTAACCTATATGGGTAGTATTGTTTGGGTGAAAATGTAGCTTTTGGGTAGTTGAAAAATTTTGGATAAATTGAAGGGGAAATGGACTACTTGCTACCGAATGCACCTGAAATTTTTCCAGCTTTGAATGATAATTGTGAACTGTTTTCACGATAACTTGAGCTCAAATGATTTGTGTATTAATTAAGGGGTTTGTATAGCTCAATTTAGGACAAAAATCTAGTAGAGGTTACGTCCAAAAAGTGGACCAAAATCTTATTCTTCAAGAAGATACCAAAACAGAATTTTTGTTTGAAATTAGAAATGGTTTGATGTTTGGATTTCATTGTGGGTAAATGTGGACCAAAGTTGTCCCGAAAATGTTTTCTAGCATTAACCGTTGTTACTAGGTCCACTTTGAGTTGATAACCTTGAATTTTATTAGACCAAATGCCCTATTTTGAGGAATTTGTCAAATCTGGAAATTTTCCTAAAAACTCAAGTTTTTGCCTTCATGAAAATCATTGGACTAAATTGGTCGTGGAATTTGGCAAACTTAAGGAGTTTCTATTTTATAGAAATTCTAACGATTAGTTTTACTTGGTTTATATGATTGCCTCTTAAAGGAATTTCCCAAGATATGTTTGGGAAAAATTTGAGGGGAAAATTCCTCTAAATGGTTTGAATGTGATTTTTCTCAACTTGTGACACCAAATTAGTGTTAAATGGCTTATATGATTCTAGAACTTGGATGTTGGAATATTTGACGAATTTAGCAAGTTTTTGGGTTTTAAAGAAACCTCAAAATTTAATTTCACTCGATTTGTGGATTTCACTTTGAGAAAACGATTAATACTAGTTTGGGATTTTTGAGTGAAATTAAATGCTAGTTGACTCGAGTTAAATTCGCCAACTCAAAAGTGGAAATTTATGTGAATTATTTGTATGATTTTAGGAGTTGATGAAGAGCACAATCTCGATCAAAGTTTGGAATTCTAGACGCTTCACTTGAGGTGAGTGTCTCTTGCATGAATCGTGTTTAACTGCTAGTTGAACTACTTGTTAAAAGTACTTGCTAGAGATATCATGAAATGTTATATGCTATGTGATTGCGTGAAATACCACAAGTACAAGTGTTGCAATGTCGATTGGAGCGTGGTCTTGTCGACTAAATAAACCAAACGGATGCACGTACCACGCTCTATTAGAGTGGGAGGTACCTCTCTGCCGTCTTGGTAAAAGTGCTTGCAAAATTCGTGTTGGAGTCGGGCCCGAAAATAAGGGGGAAGTCGTTGCTAGGAGACGTGTAGATTAGGGAAAATGTCTGCATGGAGATTAGGTAGTGAAAGTTGACGGAGTGTCAACTACTATAAATTACCTGATCAAGCACGAGGACTTTGGCTCCTGAGAGCCTCGTATCCTTTTCTTGTCATGTTACTTCGTTTTCTTAAATTGTTAATTGCTTACTTGTCCATTTGTACTTGTTAAATTGCCCTATGTGAATTGCATGTTTCGAGGCACCACTGAGCTATTGGCTCATCCCTTCCAATTTGTTTTCCTTGACAGGTTCTGAAATGTATGAAGTCTTGAAGAATTAGAAAAGAAATGTTATATTTTGAATGCCCACTTTTGTAATTGTACTTTGGGAGATACTTTAATATCTTTTGGATGATTTTTCTTGTGCCTTTGGGAAAATGTGAATCCTGTGGTGCTTCTGTGCCCTGGATTAGGAACTTTAAATTGTAAATTAAGTATTTTAAGCTCGACGTTTTCGTTGGTACTTGGAATTGTATTTTTGGGTTGTATAAGTTGAATTGTATGATTTATTTAAGTACGTAGCTTGCTCGAGAAGTAAAGTTTATTTTCGATTTATATTTGGGTGAAATTAGTTACTAGAGTGCGTGAGTCCTAGCGAGAGCTAAGCAGACGACCCGCCAACCCTTTGGTTCGCCTTAGGGAGAAGTGGGGCCGCTACAGGTGGTATCAGAGCTTTAGGCTCCAAATCTCTGTAGTGTATCCTAGGCTTTAAAACTTAGGATGCCGGACTGTGGTGTTAAGTGATTATTGGATAGAATGTTAGGGACTAGAGTTTCCTCTATTATAGGAAAAGAAAAGAATTGGGTGAGGTGATTTGAAAAGTAGTAGGTGAAATTCTTGAACAATAATACTAGTCGATATTTATCGGAACAAGTGTGACTAAGATAAACCCTAGAATTCGAGGTATCCTTTAAAGTTTTAATTTTATATATATATGGGTGTGAAATTGGGGAATGCTTCTTAGATTGACGGTTTAAGTAAGAAATCCTGTGAACCATCTACGAGGTATAATGGGGATTGAGTCGATTTGCACTTGGAAATGGCCAGTCCCAGTGTGAATTGACTTGGTTCCTATTTGTCTCCTAAGTTAGTTAGTGTATCTATTCTTTGATTTGAATTCGAAACTTGAGGCTTTAATTGAGAAACCTATGGATCTTTTGTGAGCCAAACCCTCAGTTGGTCCTCGTCCTTGCTTATGCATGATATAATTACTTGTTTATTCACTATTTTCTGTGCTTATTTGGATTCGTAAGTGTAACATGACTTTGTATGTCTCTTTTGAAGATGGAATGCCCTTTTGTAGTGCACTTGTGTACCTTCTTTGTTATAAATTTATGAAATATGATCTTTGACTGCATTCAAAACTTCTACTTTATTAATATATAGCCCTACGCTATTTTAAGTTCTGGTCCTCTATAGGAATTAAAGATGGTAGGAAGAGAGATTAGTTGCTTTCTATTGCCCAATTGGAGGAAGTTGCTCAAATCCTGGTAGGACATGATAGGAGCTAGGTGAGAATAGAGTTTAAGTTATGATAGAGGGATATGGACTTTAATTTCAAATGACCCTAGTAGGAGTTTTTCTTAAAAAGAGTATTTGGCTATGACCCTCTCCTAATGGTGATTAATACGTAAACGCGAATTAAGAAAAGAGTGGGACGTGGTCCTCTAAGTTAACTAGGAGTGACGCTTTTAGGTTGCTGGTCAGTGTTGGAATAGAAGTATAAGGTTGTCAATAACTAGAGATTGAGAGTTGTATTGCTACTACAAGGCCCTAAGAGAGTAATTTCTGACTGTAGTCGGGAAGGCAGGGTTTTGGAGAGATTAGGATAATTCCTCTAATTGAAGATTGCTGAGAGATCTATTGGAATGTGAGGAGCAGGATTTTTTTTCCTATCACGTTTTGGAGACGGATGTACAAGTGGGAATTAGATACGAACACGGGATCTTAGAAAAAGCATACGCGTTAGCGTTTTAATCCGAGTGTAAATGATAGTAATGACAATTAAGGCTAAATACCAGAGTAGGAGTAGTGTTCTAGCACCTTTCTATGTCACCCTACCTGTGCTTAGATTTCTTGTCTATCTGAGTAAAGAGTAGCTAAGGTCAACTTTCGGAGGTCAGTAAAACGAGGACATGGCGAGTTTGGGAGAGATGCTTAGAGAAATAGAGGCTCTTCAAGAGAAAGTGGAATTTCAGACGAAACTAACGGAATACTGGGAAGGACGATGGAAACAAGAGTTCGTGAAGAAGCTTGAATTGGAGAAAAAGTACGTGGACATACAGAAGAAATACTATGAGGCGTTAGAGTTAATATATGACAAGTCCGAGGAGGTGTGTCCTCCTATCCCGATTGCGTCTCAAGGAGTGGTTAACAACCAAGGAAAAGGGGGTGAAGGAAGCTCCAATGGTTCAAAAAGGAAGCGCAAGGGAAGTGACGGGGATCTAGTACCAGTTTCCCTTTGTGATTATTGTAAGAAACCAAACCACTCTGCCGACAACTGTTGGAAAAAGAACTATAAGTGCTTTAGTAGTAGAAGTTCTAAGCATTTGGTGTCTAGCTGCCCACACAAAGTAGAGAGGGTTGTGAAGGATCCTTGATATCTCATTTGAACCTCCTGTACACTTTGGTATTCTTGTAGGAACTTTGGTACTTAATCTATGACTCTTAGATTTAATATCTGGTGTTAAGGTGAATTGGTCGAGTTAAGTGCTTAGTACGACTCGTCCCTGGGGAAAACTTAAGCAATGCTTCGTATATATTTTGTGATCGGTCCCGTGGACAGGTTTTAATCTATTATGGATATTCAAGCTTCTAAGTTTTACATCTAATTCCTTCGGTCCGACCTGGACCCATTACCTAATCGTTTGAATTAAATGGAAATTTTTTTTTTACTTTTTACTTGTACTCCACCAACACTACGTATAATTCCAAATACTTGTTGTCCCTTTTTCCACAAGTAGATATATTCCTAATAACACCGTTAATTTCAAAAGCAAAATTTTGTGGGGTTTAAGTGCATCCTTTTGACCAAATATTTACATGACCAACATTAAACATCTGCTAAATGTTGAGTCCATTTACAAATGTTGATGCTTTAGGACTAAAACCTAAATTTCGATAACTGCACGTTTAATTTTTTTTTCTTCTCGACTCACCTTCAAACTAAAGAGAAAGAAAAACTTTCCCTTCCTTTTGACGTATTTAGTACAAAACAGTTTCATTGGAAATTTGTAAACTCGATTGGTCAATTGTAAATTTGGACCACATTTTCTTACAAGTGTATTTAGTGTCAAAGGTCAATTTAATTATGATAATAATGTAAGAAGGCTTTTCCTCAACCAAATGAGATTTATAGTTAATAAGAATTTGAGGAAGGATTATTGTTAAAACCTCTTTCTTGTGTACGTCTCCCCTCCATATATATGTATATAAATCTACTTTTACTAGCTCAGTCTCAAATTGCAGCATTACTCTTCTTAAATTACTAGGGGAAAAAGGAAGTTTGAATTAATGATTTTGGTAAAAACATGGATTTTTGGGTCATGAAGAAAAGTCTGTACCTTTAACTCTGTTTGGAAAATTTAAAGTATATTTTTCCCATGAAAATATCCGTTATGCACGGAAGCCTCAATTATCTTTCTCGAATCGTGACTGATGTGTTTGGGACGAAATTCTCATTAGCTGTTTTTAGAGACAAAGAAACAAGGCCTGTACAAAGTTGCTTCTTCAGAAAATCGAGTGCTAATGAATGATTTCTTTGACCATTTTGAGTCCAGAGGGTTAGTAAGTCTTATCATTTCATTGGAAATATACCACTCTACTTTGGTTTGGAATTTATGACGGAATTTTAGTACATGGAATCATGGGCTTGGGAAGCCTAAGATGAACTCTGGTGTATTTCAAGTACTTGGGATTGCACAATAATGTCAGCTCCGTTATAAGACGTATTTTGGCTTAGGATAAAAAAAAAAAAATTGACTTGAGGATCCTTTAAGATTCTTAAACCAATTAGTGAAGTAGTTTACCAGTTGAGCTTGCCTTTAAGTAGGGCTAGGAGTCTTAACATTATCCTTGTGTCTCCGCTAAGAATATCACCCAGAATTTAGTCGTATGCTTTAACCAGAAGAGATAAAGGAGAGAAAAGATTCCAGATCCAACTATTATACCGTAGATTGAGGTTCTAAAACGAGTTGGAAAAATGGCTTATTAAGTCGGATTTACCTTCAAGTATGGACAAGGTCCATAACATCTTCCATATATCTATACTTAAGAAATATCATCTCGATCCAAGTCATGTGATTTTTTTTAGATGAGATTGAAGTGGACGAATCCCTATGATATGAAAGCATTCGATTAAGGTTTTGGATTGTGAAATTAAAGAATTGAGGAATAAGAAGATTGCTTTAGTTAAGGTTTTGTGGAGAAATCACGACATCGAGGAGACAACTTGGGGAGTAGGAGAAGACTTGAAGAAGAAGTATCCAGAGTTAACCACAAGATAAGGTGAGAATTTTGAGGACAAAATTCTTTTAAGGGGGGAAAGATGTGAGGACCTCAAAAATTTCATTATCCTCTGGAAAATTAAATCAAAATATTATTGAAAATATTAAAATTATCCAATAATATGTATTTATATTTAAATAATATTGTTTTCAATCATTCAAATGTTACATTTCAATTTACTTGAATTTTTAAGATTTAATTGACGGTTCGCGTTCGGCAAAGCCCTAAGTTGAATTTTCGCGCACCGACACGCGAATTAGTCCTAAGTTGAAATGTAGTATATGTAGAGGCTATAAAAAAAGGTATAATTAAGTTGGAGAAATGTTAGATGAGGAATGTGAGGACTCGCAATTTATTTCTTTTAAATTCCCATTCTGAGGTTATTTAATTAGCTAATTATTCAATTATTTCGGATATTATTTTCTAGCCCTATTGGACCCAATTCTATAGCATTATAGCTCATGAGTAATTTTAAGGCAATTAGTTCGCAATTCAACTCTTGAAAGTTGTTAAGTGTGAATAGTGCCCGTAGGCTCAGGAATAGTAATTGACTTGAGAGTTCATGAGCCCGAATGGGAGATTTATACCCTAGTCTTAAAATAGGTATTTTTATGCCTAAATATCCATGTATTAGTTAGAAATGCCATCGTTATAAGAATTTCTCAAAAATTTCACCTTATCGCGCATAAGTGGGAAATACGCGTTTTACGCGCGCGATTATTTGAAGGACTTTAGAACCTTATTTTGAGGTCATTAAGAGTGAATGATAATTACATGAATATATGTGCATTAGAGGTTTAGTGCACAGTTAAAACAAATCTCAGAGGAAACGGGCGCGAAACGCGCACGCGATACACTGTTCACGGTTGACTTGGGAGCACAAAAGTTGTACCACACTCAAGCTTCTCAAGGAAGCTTTCCATTTCAGATTTTTCCCACCCTTTCCCCTCACCATAACCGCCGATCTCTACTCTCTCTCACACTCCAAATTTCACAATTTTTCCTCCACCATTTTCTTGCTCCAATTCACACCAAATTCACCACACAAGCTCAAGACAACTTGGACAATCACTTGGACAAAGAAGGAGCTGCACATTCACGGATTTTCTTGGGGCTTTTGGGACACCAAAATCTGACCTTTTAGCACACAAATAAGGTAACCATGATCCACTCTTCAATTCTTGTTCAATGAAGGCCAACTCACACTTAAGAGCTTGATTATGCTTATGGGTAGCTTATTATTGTTAGAAATTGTTGAATGTGGGCTCTATGAACTCCCACTTTGAGTTGATGGCTGTGATGATGTTTGATGATGGTTTTATTGTTGAATTAGTGCTTAAGGAAGTAGATTAAAGGTGCATTATTGCTAGAAACTTCATTGAGCTCTTGAAGCAAAAAGTTCCGATTCTGCCCCTGCCAAGACTGACCTTTTTCATGCGAAATTCTGAGGTTTTAACGGCTTGTATTTGATGTTTATGTGTTGTTGGAGTTGTGTGTAAAGTTTCATTGAAAAATATTGAGGTTTGGTTGACCAAAGGTGATGAATTCCAAAACCAGCAAAATCTGGAAATTTTTCCCGTATGGCTCAGGCAGCCATTTTGTTTCGATCATAACTCTGCCCTCCGACATCGAAATTGAGTGCCGTTAGTGCCATTAGAAACTAGACTCTTCCAGCTTTCCAACGGTGTAAAATTCACATCCTGGTTCCACCTGAGTGAACCGTGGCAGTCTTTTAAAGTCACCTGTCCTGCTCCACTGGTTCACTGGAAGCCAGGATATGAGCTGCGTATTGTTGCCAGATTTTGAGCTAGTTATGAGTAGAATTTTAAAACGATTTCTTCTGAAAAATTGTATCCCTATGAGTGTAGTTTCCAACTCTACCAACCATGCTCAAATCTAAGTTGAATTGAATGAGATGTGACCAAACTACGAAAACTGCTCTGCTGTTGAACCAAACTGTCCAAATTTTCCCGGTTTGTGTTCGAGTTTTTGATCTGATTCTTGACAAGAAATTGAGCTTCATGGATTGTGTAAATGTTAAGCTGAATGTCTATGGTCATTGAGGGAAAATGCACCACTTTCGTAGTTGAAATGATGTTGAGGAATTGAAGGAAAAGGAAGGTATATGCTGTCCAAAAAATTCTGGAAATTTTCCAGATTTTAGTCGAATTTTGGGGGTCAATTTTGACAAATTTTTGAACTACTTGGGCTGTATACATGTTAACCTATATGGGTAGTATTGTTTGGGTGAAAATGTAGCTTTTGGGTAGTTGAAAAATTTTGGATAAATTGAAGGGGAAATGGACTACTTGCTACCGAATGCACCTGAAATTTTTCCAGCTTTGAATGATAATTGTGAACTGTTTTCACGATAACTTGAGCTCAAATGATTTGTGTATTAATTAAGGGGTTTGTATAGCTCAATTTAGGACAAAAATCTAGTAGAGGTTACGTCCAAAAAGTGGACCAAAATCTTATTCTTCAAGAAGATACCAAAACAGAATTTTTGTTTGAAATTAGAAATGGTTTGATGTTTGGATTTCATTGTGGGTAAATGTGGACCAAAGTTGTCCCGAAAATGTTTCCTAGCATTAACCGTTGTTACTAGGTCCACTTTGAGTTGATAACCTTGAATTTTATTAGACCAAATGCCCTATTTTGAGGAATTTGTCAAATCTGGAAATTTTCCTAAAAACTCAAGTTTTTGCCTTCATGAAAATCATTGGACTAAATTGGTCGTGGAATTTGGCAAACTTAAGGAGTTTCTATTTTATAGAAATTCTAACGATTAGTTTTACTTGGTTTATATGATTGCCTCTTAAAGGAATTTCCCAAGATATGTTTGGGAAAAATTTGAGGGGAAAATTCCTCTAAATGGTTTGAATGTGATTTTTCTCAACTTGTGACACCAAATTGGTGTTAAATGGCTTATATGATTCTAGAACTTGGATGTTGGAATATTTGACGAATTTAGCAAGTTTTTGGGTTTTAAAGAAACCTCAAAATTTAATTTCACTCGATTTGTGGATTTCACTTTGAGAAAACGATTAATACTAGTTTGGGATTTTTGAGTGAAATTAAATGCTAGTTGACTCGAGTTAAATTCGCCAACTCAAAAGTGGAAATTTATGTGAATTATTTGTATGATTTTAGGAGTTGATGAAGAGCACAATCTCGATCAAAGTTTGGAATTCTAGACACTTCACTTGAGGTGAGTGTCTCTTGCATGAATCGTGTTTAACTGCTAGTTGAACTACTTGTTAAAAGTACTTGCTAGAGATATCATGAAATGTTATATGCTATGTGATTGCGTGAAATACCACAAATACAAGTGTTGCAATGTCGATTGGAGCGTGGTCTCGTCGACTAAATAAACCAAACGGATGCACGTACCACGCTCTATTAGAGTGGGAGGTACCTCTCTGCCGTCTTGGTAAAAGTGCTTGCAAAATTCGTGTTGGAGTCGGGCCCGAAAATAAGGGGGAAGTCGTTGCTAGGAGACGTGTAGATTAGGGAAAATGTCTACATGGAGATTAGGTAGTGAAAGTTGACGGAGTGTCAACTACTATAAATTACCTGATCAAGCACAAGGACTTTGGCTCCTGAGAGCCCCGTATCCTTTTCTTGTCATGTTACTTCGTTTTCTTAAATTGTTAATTGCTTACTTGTCCATTTGTACTTGTTAAATTGCCCTATGTGAATTGCATGTTTCGAGGCACCACTGAGCTATTGGCTCATCCCTTCCAATTTGTTTTCCTTGACAGGTTCTGAAATGTATGAAGTCTTGAAGAATTAGAAAAGAAATATTATATTTTGAATGCCCACTTTTGTAATTGTACTTTGGGAGATACTTTAATATCTTTTGGATGATTTTTCTTGTGCCTTTGGGAAAATGTGAATCCTGTGGTGCTTCTGTGCCCTGGATTAGGAACTTTAAATTGTAAATTAAGTATTTTAAGGTCGACGTTTTCGTTGGTACTTGGAATTGTATTTTTGGGCTGTATAAGTTGAATTGTATGATTTATTTAAGTACTTAGCTTGCTCGAGAAGTAAAGTTTATTTTCGATTTATATTTGGGTGAAATTAGTTACTAGAGTGCGTGAGTCCTAGCGAGAGCTAGGCAGGCGACCCGCCAACCCTTTGGTTCGCCTTAGGGAGAAGTGGGGCCACCACATTTTTTGCTGGAGTTTCAAAGTTCATCAAAAACTAGAAAAACCATTTCCAATGTCATTAGTCAGAGAATTCAAGATCAAATGGTGGATAGGATTTAATCAAGAGTTCAAGATGCAATGAAGTCTCAGTAGCCAAATCCAACTCTTTGGGTTCTGTCCTTGTTAGCCCAAAAGGGATATCCCAAGTGAAATTTGACTGTTCAGCCTCTACTTATATATTGGTTTATAGCACTTTAATTTTTCAATGTGGGATGGAGTATCACAGACCACGCCATTCAATTCCTTTTTTCTCATTGTACAATCGCTCGCCCATCATAACTGTGAGAGCCCAAAAAATTTATACTTATTTGCAAACGCTATTACTAGAAAGTTTGAACATGCTACTTTGCTTTATTATTGATTAATTGGAGTGTTTAATTGATTGCCTTATACTTAAGTGTATTAGAATATTTTAAATGCATGCATGATTCACATTCATGGAATGTAGTACAAATTAGTGGGGTATTCGTGCAATAGTGTAAAAATCTATGGTTCGTAGATATAATAAAACATTGCCTTGTACATGCAAGACAACACTTGTCACACACATAACACTTGTCCTTCCCAAATGGCATGAAAAATTTGACCAAGACAAAAGTTTTCAAACCAAGACAAAAGTTTTCAAACCAACACTTTCTTGTCTTGACCATTTACATTCATGAGAGAGAGAGAAAGAGAGAGAGAGAGAGAGAGAGAGAGAGAGAATTGAGAGAACCAACTTCATTTCTTCTCCTTTTAAACAGCCGAGAGAAAGAGAGCTTGAGAGTCTTCCTCCTTCTTTCCATTTTCTAGCCAAGACAGAGTTGAGAGAAAAATCAGTGTCTTGCACCAACCATTTAGCCTAGAAAAATAGATAGTGAAGGCAAGAGAGGAAGTTGTCCATCCAGCTTGCTTGAACCAAGGAGAAATCAGGAAGGTGAACCAACTTCCAACTTGATTTGTAGCAGAAAAATGAGGTAGCATGGCTGAGAAACTTCAATCTTTTCATATGTTTTAGAGAGATGAGGAAGCATGCTTGATTTGAAGATACATAGAGGTGGAAACCGTAGTAGAAATCTGTTTGTCGTTGGAAATTTTTCAGCTTGAACCGATCTTAGGAAGGCTGTTTCTTTTCAGCTTTTGGTTCATTTTTTTTGTAAGTTTGCTAGGGAATTATTTAATCCTTTTGATAGATGAATCTTGGTGAAAATATGGCATGCATGTAAGGATTTTGGCTACTGAAATTTTCAAGAGGGAGCTGAGTGACTTGAGCTGTGAATTTTCAGCCTTTATTTGCCACTTTTGTTGAGTTTTGCTAGGAAATACTTGATTAATACCTTACCTTATGTTATAAATATGTTATTGTGTGATTTATGGTTGAAAGTAAGTAAGAAAGGTGCTGTTTTGGTGAGAAAAATTGAAGAGAGCTTGCTGGACATTTTCAGTTTGAACCGTAGGGTGTGAGCTGTATTTTTCAGCTTGTGGCTTCCATTTTTGTTGAGATTTTCTTAGGAGATTCATGCTCTATAGTCAGCTTATAATATACTGCACGATTTATGCATAAATCAAGAAGGGAAGTTGCGTTTTTAATCTGAAAACAACATGCATGTAACCTGTTTTGGGATAAAATTTTACAACCCTGAATCATGGTTAAATTACAGCCCTTATTTCAAAATTTTGTTGTCATTTTACTGTAAATTCATGTGATTCGACTTGTTAAAGGGTAATGTCAAGTTTTGGTGTACTAAATCTAAAAGCTAAAAGAGAAAAACATGAATGGTAGATGGAATTTTCTATTGAAACCCAAGGGGAAGAGCTAGGATTTTTCCAGTTTTATCCCTAAAACTTTGATTGTAAATTGACACATCTTGCCTCTATATACTTTCTAACACCTAAATCTAGTCATACATGTTATATCTAAGAAGTTAAAAGTAACAAAAGATCGACTTTTAAAGCATTTTCAAAGGCTGGAATTTCTGGACAGCAAATCAAGAGGAAAAACTACAATTTTCAGTTCTTGTTTTTTTAGGAATTTTGATTAATTTTGTTTAAAAGCACTTTGCATATCTCTGATCTCTTTCGTCTTGACATACATGTAGTTTTTTGTTTGAATCCAAGTGAGATAAGTGTTGATTTTTGAAGGAACCTTGCTGAATTTATGTTTATGTTTTGATTTTGCCTGGGTATTTTGGTGAAATGTGGCTTATATACTTAGTATAATCTTTATCTAGTGTTGCATGCTAGTTTTCCTGGTGAAAACTAGATTAATGGGGCTAAAATGGCTATACAAGGACTAAATGGCTGTGAGACAATTGTTGGCTTGTTCGATGGATGTCTAGTTAAAATTCTTGTTTTAAAACTAAAATTTGTTGGAAAGTTTTGTTGGATTTCGAAATTTCATGTCCTCATTTCAATGTTTATGAGATTACATGTTGATTTGGGATGGATTAAATGAAATTTGTTTGGAAAAATCCCTCACTTGGACCTAATGTTTGTTGGATTCCTTTCCAGCTTACATTAAAACTTGGATGGTTAGATAGCTTTTAAATGTTGATTTTAGTAAACTTCTTGATGGAAATCCTACTAGGGACTATATATTATGTTCCATAATGAATGCATGTTGAAAGGTCTAGTAATTGTAAATTGGGCATGTCTCAGGAGTAGGTGGTGAACTACAGAAAACCCCGAAGTCGAGACGTGAGTGTCCATTTGATTTAGTGAGTGTTCCAATCGTATGTTAGGACTTGTTACTTGATTGAAATGTGATCTTGATGATATTGTTGAATACTTGAAATGCTAGCTTGATTAAATGGTTGATTGGTTGTCTGCTATTGAAATGCTAAACTCACTTGACTTGATTTTGATTGGACGAGGGTGTACTTTATCGCACTTGTCTTATCTTGGCCGAAGTACTATGACATTGCTTACAAGTGAAATGATGATCACATGCGTGACTTGAAAGTCGTTTGGACATGTTATCTCATCGACTATACTGATCCCAAACCCCATTAGTTAGTCAGTTGAATCGAGCCAGTAACAATTTAGTCGAGTAGATTGACGAATCATGGGTAGTATTCACTGTTTATACTGATTTTGATATACTCGAGTATTACTCCTCTTGTTATATATTTGGTGTTGGGACTCAATAGGAGGATGATTGGTGCATGGAAACTAGAGTGAAGCGATGATCTATAGGAAATTGTTACTGTATTTCCAAGGTTAAGGAATGTCAATGGGTTCAAGACGAGTTGCCACTGAGCTAGTTCACGGGAGCACTGTATCCAATGATGACTAAATTACTGAACAGAACTAAGTACTACATCTGGAAATGGATGGGAGCTACCTCTAGAATCCATATCAGTACCATATCTTTTGATAATTGTTTGTGCTATTGTCGCGCCCTATTTTTTGTGTGGGAAAAGAAAAGGTGTTTACGAAAAATGTGATTTTATTTAAAAATAAGTGAAAAAGGACCTAAAATGAGACTTTAAAGAATGCGACAGTTTGGGTCCAAAATTTAGTCTAAAAAGGGTTTGTAAGAAAAAATAGGAGTTGTCACTTGATATTGAATTTAGGTGTGCCAAGTCACCCGAAAAATATTTTTGACAAAAATAAAATAAAATAAAATAAAACCCTTTTCGACAACTCCAAGTTTTTGAAAAACAAGAGAAAATGGGTTCGGGAGTTACGGTTGAAAAAAGGGAAGGCAAAGGTTCGATTAACTCAAACCTAAGACACCCTTTCAACCTAGTCTAAGCTAGTTGTGAGGTTTAATCAAAATTTTTCTAATCTAACCCTTAATTTTATTACATTTGGATGTTTCCTACATGAATGCAAATCTAAAATATCGAAAGGGACAAAATATCCATTCAAGGGTTTAATTGATACCAATCGCATTACTTGCGAAGGTCAAAATAATTCCTTGAAGGGGTCACGAGTATGCGAACGATGAAATTTAATGAAAAGAAAAGAAAATTAAATTATATACATAGATATAAGTGATCAAAAAATAGGGATGCATCATAATGGGTACGGGAAACAAAAACTCGTAACATAATTTTCTTATACAGGGATCGATGGGGTATTTAAACTAAAAAGTTATAATCACCCATTTTCCATGTTTGAAGAATAATTCTCCTAATATAAACAAGCAAATGAACTAACTTATTCCACAATTTCTTAAATGAGATGTAATTCTAAATGATATCATTAACACATATGGAGGATAGGGGGATAATAGATAATAGGGAATACCATGCAAATAGAAAAAGATCCTAAAAATAAAAATATGCATGAAAATGTAATAAATATCACACAAAAATGAATCTAATGCATGAACAATCTAAGGGTCTAGCGTTGGACTAACCCATTTCTAAAAATCCTTACTAGTATTGGACTAGCAAATAAACGGAAGGAGAAACCACAACTAGCGTTGGACTAGTGTGATGACGTCATGCATTAACAATATATAGTAGACAAATAAAAGTATAAATTAAAACAAATAAGCATATAAGAGCACGTAGCACATAACACGTAAGTATGATATCTAGATGTAAAGATCCTAAGAAAGCGGGTAAACACATAAACACACTAGCATGCAAACACATAAACAAATAAAAGCGAATAAGGACCTAATTATTACATTCGGGGGTCCTAACTACAATCTAAAGGGGTAAAGAATGAAAAATAATAACCTAACTATTACAATTTGACATTTAAATGCCTCTCAAATCATCAAAAATTAAATTAAAGTAAATATACAAAATAAAAAAACAAATAAAGTGAATACCTAAATAAAATAAATAAAAACATTCAAAAAACATGCAATTACACACATAAAATCACATTGGAGCACATAGGAGGATTTAAAATGACACAAGAAGATACCTCCCTTAACGTAGTAGCTAATGGAGAATTGGATTTACCCTATTTAACTCCAAAATGGCACCAATTTAATTAACAAAGAAATCATGAAAAAAAAACGGAAATAAACCAATTGAAGCATTTAAATGAAGTATAATCAATAATAAAAAAAAGAAAAGTAACTTCTATTGAGAAAATCAAATCTGTTAGGGACCTAATTGTAAAAATTAATAAAGTTTTGGGGATAAAATTATAATTATTACAAATCTAGGGTCTAAATTTTAAAAAATAAAGTTTAGGAATCTATTTATAATTAAATTAGGGACCTAATTGAAAGAAATAAAAGTATTTAGGGTCATAGTGAAAATGTTCAAAAGTATAGGGACCAATTTGCAATATTCGATTACGAGATTCTTAACCAAACAGGCCTCTGGGCCATTTTATTAAATGTTTGGGCTAAAATCTCCTTCTGGCCCAGACGAAAATCCAAACAAATATGCAGGCCAGCTCTCATTTTTCAACAAACGAAACCCAAACCAAATAAATGGGTTTTATTTTGCCAAGCCCATGCTCAAACCCACAAAAATAAGCCGAAGTCCACTTCTAAAACCCAAACAAAATAAACCAGATTTTATACCAATTCAAGCAAACAAATCTCGATCCAACCCTCCAACTATTTTTACTAAACTCAATTAGATAAAATCTACTAAAATTTATTAAAAAAACTGATTATACTCTAAATTTCAGAAATAATTTATTTAAAAACGCATTTAAACATGGAAAATAGGATCAGAACTCAATAGGGGCATAAATGTTTCGATTGCAAAAGGTTTTGGGTCAAAATAACATTATGGGGAACTTGAGGGGCTGAAGTGCAATTTCGGAAAAATTTTCATGCAAAGCCACGAAGACAGCTTTCTTCTTCATTGTTCTGCAACTTTCTTTCTTCAACCCAGCGACCATTTATGCAAAGAAAAACTCCAACAAACGCCAATAATTTATCAACTAAATCAACACCCAGACAATGATGGAGCCAAGGGGGGGCAGAGGGGGGCCATGGCCCCCCCTAAATTTTGAGAATTTTAATTCATAATATGTAAATATGTGTGTAAAATAAAATTGGCCCCTCCCTAAATTTTTACAATTTTAGTTTATATTATGAGAGTTGATATATATATATATATATATATATATATATATATGAATTAGTCATCTTTGAATGGAAAGGCTTGCAAGTTTTTAATTTGACATGAATGTCCATATGCCTATTACATTCATTGTTTGGCTCATAGGTTTCAACTTGCTTTATTTGAAGCTTCTAGAGAAGTAGCTTCTGTTCACCAATTCTTCTCTAATTTAGTTTTCATTATCAACATTGTTACTGCATCTAGCAAACGTAATGATGAATTAAAAAAGGTTCAAGCAATTGAAGTTGCTACTAAGATTGTTAATGGTGAACTTGAAACTGGAAGGGGGTTTAATCAAATTGGCACTTTAAAACGAGTTAGAGATACTCGTTGGGATTCTCATTTGGATTCTATTTCTAGTTTACTAAAAATGTTCAATGCTACTTGTGTGGTTTTAAGTAACATTGCAGTAGATGGAGATCCATACTTTCAACGTTTGTTTTCACTTTGCATCTTATGAAAGACATTATGGAAGTTACTCATCTTCTTTGTATAGCATTGCAACGTAAATCTCAAGATATTTTGAATGCAATGCATCTTGTCTCAAGCACAACAAAGCTACTGAAGAATTTTCGAGATTCGGGATGGGATGATTGTTTGGTGAAAGTTAAATTATTTTGTAAGCAACATCAAATTGACATCCCATGTATGAATGCTAAATATATTGCAAGATGTGGTAAATCTCGAAGTAATCATGATGAGATTAGTGTGGAGCATTATTATCGAGTGGATATATTTCTTGCAATAATTGATTATTAATTGCAAAAGTTACATAGCAGGTTTAATGATTATATCGTGGAATTGCTTGTTTTGATTACTGCTTTAGATCCTAGAAATGGATTTATACTGTTCAAGATTGATGATATTTGTAAACTTGCAGAGAAGTTCTATCCGAATGATTTTATAGAGTAAGAACTAGTACATCTAAGAATAGAATTTCAACATTTTGAGCTCGACATTCCAAATCATCATGAATTGCAAGAATTATATTAATAAGTTATGTCAAGACTTGGTGAAGACAAGAAAATTAGTGATATATCCTTTTATTAATAGATTGATTAGACTTGTTCTTACTCTTTCTGTATCAATTGCAACTACAGAGCGGGCATTTTCAATTATGAAAATAATCAAGACAAAACTCCAAAACAATATGGAAGATAATTTCTTGAATGATTGTCTAATTGTGTATATAGAATAGGAAGTTGCTGAAAAATTTAGCAGTGATTCAATCATAGATGAATTTAGTTCTATGAAAGAGCGTAGAGCTCAATTTACTTCTAAAAAAAGATGTTGAAATTTCAAAGTATGTTAACATAACTTTTATTTTTTTTCAATTGAAAATAGTTACATTTATATTACATGGTTATATATATATATATATATATATATATATATATATATATTGCATAGGTGACATATTGGAGAGTATCTTCTTATAATGTGCAAATTGGATGGTTTATGATGTTATAAAATATTTAATCAAAGATTATTTTTTTTGTTAATTTTTGTTTTGACTGTACCGCATATTTATGAATAGACATACCTTTATAATTAAATTTAATATTTGATATTTTAGATGTCATATATTTAAATAGAAGAAAATTATTTTGAACATAATATATTAAGATAATTTTATTAGGAAAAAATTTTGGCCCCCCCTAAAAAAAAATCCTGGCTCCGTCACTGCACCCAGACCTCAATCCATTTTCTCAACAAAGTTTCATAACAAAACATTTTATTCAAGGAATTCAAAGCAGCGAAAAAAAAAACAAACGAAAGGCAAGGAAAAACAACAAGAGACTTCGGTTTCCATCTGAGGCCAAAAAGGAAAAGAGAATCCAATGAAATCTGAAAATCTTCTAGTCAAACAACCTGAATCTCATCCAAAAAATCCTCCAAAAAGCATTTAAATTACAAATTTGCATACTCATAATCTTTACTAAACTATGAACTTATGCAATAATGAAACCCATTACTTATAAGCATATACTTCCATGAGTGCACCCAGATTTTTACATGAACGTCAGATTAAACAAGGAAAAGTTTTGGGGATACCTAGAGGTGCTTATGGACTGGATTTGTGTGAGCAAAAGCAGATGGAAGCAGCTTTGAGTAATGTTGCCAATTGAACCAGGTGTGTGGCGGCAACGATTCTGGAGGAAAGTAGGTTGAAACATTAGCCTTGTTGTGGGTTTTGCAAAGGAAATTTCTGCGTTTTTCTCTTTTCCTCTCTCATTTTCCCTTAGCTCATCTGCGGTCTCTCCCTCCCTTTCTTGCTGCTTTTCCCTAGTTTTTCTCTTCCGCCCCCCTCTACTTCTTCTCTTGCTTCCTGTCCCTTTTATCTTGTCCAAGAGAAAGTGTCAATAATGGCAGCCGAAGCTCCTTTTCCTTCCTCTTTTGCTTTTTGGCCTTTTTTTTCATTGCTTCTTCCATTCCTTTCTGGAATCTTGTCCGCCAAGCTTGGTCAAAGAAAAATTTGGTGGCCATCATGATATCTAAACATCATGATGCCCAACGCCACTTCCTCTTTTCTCTTTTTTTTTAAAAAAAAAGAAACAAATTTGTATTAAAAAAATGTAAGAAAATAAATAATTCAATAATAATAAAAAAATATTCAAAAAACATTAAAATTTTGACAAATTTTTTGTGTCTACAACTTGCCCCTCTTTATCTAGAGTTTCGAAGAAATTCAAGACAAAGACGTAGACATCAAGTTACTTTCCTGTGTCTTCTAACTGCGCCTGAACTATAACAACAAGCCAACAATTGGCTATTATTAGGTAAAATGATGTAACAAGATTACAAAATACGTGACCGAACTCATGTAGAGTTGCCTATGTATCCCGCCATGGGAATCAGGTCAAACGTAGTTCGAATACAAGTAAACCACATTGAAACATGTGCATTGACCATCCACGATCTTTGCAAAGTCAAAGAAGTCTGAGCTCTTAGAAGTTCTAGCAAGAAACACAAGATAACTGAGAAAGCACAATTATTAACCAAAACAGTCAAGAAAAGTATATTGTCATAATTAGAAAAAGATGCGCGGAAGGACGCGGTTACGCTCCAAAAGGAATTTAAATACGATTGTTGTGAAAGGAGGTAGAAGGGTGCGCGGCGGACGCTGAGACTCACCAATAGGAAATTAAATTGTCAAGAAGGGAGGTAGAAGGGTACACGGTGGACGCTGAGAGTCACCAACAAAAAATTAAATTTGATAAAAGGAGATAGAAGGATACACGGTGGACACTGAGACTCACCAATAGGGAATTAAATTGTCAAGAAGGGAGATAGAAGGTGCGCGGTGGACGCTGAGACTTACTAACAGAAAATTAAATTTGATAGAAGGGAGATAGAAGGGTGCACAGTGGACGCTGAGACTCATCAACAGAAATTAAATTGTCAAGAAGGGAGATAGAAGGGTGCACGGTAGACGGTGAGACTCTCCAACAGAAATTTAAATTTGTCAAGAAGAGAGATAGAAGGGTGCGCGGTGGACGCTGAGACTCACCAACAGAAAATTAAATTTGATAGAAAGGAGATAGAAGGGTGCGCGATGGACGTTGAAACTCACTAACAGGAAATTAAATTGTCAAGAAGGGAGATAGAAGGGTGTGCAATGGACACTGAGACTCACCAACAGAAAATTAACTTTGATAGAAGGGAGATAGAAGGGTGCGCGGTGAACGTTGAGACTCACTAACAGGAAATTAAATTATCAAGAAGGGAGATAGAAGGGTGCGCAATGGACACTGAGACTCACCAACAGAAAATTAACTTTGATAGAAGGGAGATAGAAGGGTGCGCGGTGGACATTGAGACTCACCAACAGAAAATTAAATTGTCAAGAAGGGAGATAGAAGGGTGCGCGGTAAACGTTGAGACTCACCAACAGGAATTTAAATTTGTCAAGAAGGGAGATAGAAGGATGCGCGATGGACGCTGAGACTCATCAATAGGAAATTAAATTTAATTTTCAAGAAATAACAGATTGGTGAGATATGATCCGAGCCCAATTGATAGATTGGTAGGATACGACCCGAGACCAATTAAAATGATAGATTGGTGGAATATGCCTAGAACCCAATTGATAGATTGGTGGGGTGCGTTCCAAACCCAATTGAATGATACATTGGTGGGATAAGACTCGAACCCAATTGAAATGAAATATTTTTAAATGAAATTTGATTGTCAAGTAGGGGGATAGAGAGTGCGCTGTGGACGCTGAGACTCACCAATAGAAATTTAAATTTATTAAGAAGGGAGATAAAAGAGTGCTCGGTGGATGCTGAGACTCACCAACAGGAATTTAAATTTGATAGAAGGGAGATAGAAAGGTGTGCGGTGGACGTTGAGACTCGCCAACAGAAATTAAATTTAATTTTGTCAAGAATCTAGATAGTTCAATGGGACTGAATCCAAGCCCAGATGTCTATCAAGAGAATGGAAATATGCTCGAAACTTGGTGGACTTACAATCTCTTCTTGATTTTTCGAACTTTAAGAGAAAGGAAATAGTGATTTTTCTTTTCCTTCTTTGGAAATGTACAGCGAAACTTGGAGCTCAATCCTTCTACCATTTGCCCCAGTGTGAATCATGCTCAACTGAACCAGTATTGTTTCACATAATTTTTTTATGCAAAAAGGAGAAAAAGAAAATAAACAACTGTGATAGAAACAGTACCACCACCACGTGATCCATTTGCCTTGAGTGTCGTATAAACATGAGTTTCAATATCAACAAATTGCTCCCTTAGATTTGGTCCACAACCTCTTTAGAATCTTTGCAACCTTCTAATATCAATTATCCATATTTTATTATCATAGCACCTTCAATTTCCTCACTCCTTTGGGATAAATTATAGGGGATTATCTTTTGAATGAGATCCAATAAATGAGAAATATAAAGAATTGAAAAATGTATTATGCATCATGAAATAAATAATGGTACCTAATAAATACAATAGTAAAAAATAAAAATAAAATTGTTAGATTTATCAACACGGGTCCAAAGGTCAAAAGTTGGACACATATTTAGAGGACAACCTTTGATGAAGATAAGTGCTCCATCTGACCTCTTCGACATCATCCATTTTAGAATTCATTGTCGGCAAAAGAACAACAGTATGAAAGAGATCCAAATCAACATAGTCACCAGCTCTCAGACGTCAGTATTTTCTTCTTCGTTGATGATCCTCTTGTGTTCCAAAACCCTACCTCAGCGCCCTTTCGGATTTTTACTAAGATTAACCCCACCCATTTTCTTTTTCTTCTTTTTTTCTGTTTTCTTCTTTTTCTTTTTTTTTCTTCTTTTTTCTTTTTTTTTTCAAAGGTGCTTTTTCAGGTTTTCACCTTGAGATATAGATAAGAACATTTTAACCCCAACTGTATCAATCCAGTTATGTTTTGATAATTTGTGGCATCAGTGAGACAAGCATCTCTAACATATTTCAGAAAAGTTGTATTTATATCATTTGCCAATTGATTAAGAAAAATTTTTCTCAAAATACTGCAAAAGATGAAAGTAGACAACTTTGAACTCTTATAACTAGGATTGGATGAAATAGTGAAGGAAAGGTTGAGACTTGAAAGTGGATCTTATGATGGGTTTGCAATCATTTGAGATAGCATTTTTTCAAAAACTTGCTCCGATCTAGGGTTGAAAGAGATAAAATTTGCCCCAGTTTAATTCTAATCCAATTTTTCTATTTTTCTTTTCTTTTTCTTTTTGCTTTTTGTTCTTCTTTTTTTTTTCTTTTTTTTTTCAAAGAAACAAAATTGCCCCAGTATGAGGGTTAGTGATCTTAAGGGGCTGCCAAGTGAGGGTTAGTGATCTTAAGGTGGTGCTGAAAAGTCAAAAGGGGAGAAATTAGAAATAGGATATCGAAATGAAAAAAATGAGAGGAAATATGCTTTAAATCCGTCTCTTGCAGTATTTTTTAAAGAAAATTTTTTATAATCAAATGAAAAACTTTTTGCACATCTCTGCATTGATTGGTTGGGAAAAAACTTGACCGTCCATTTTCATAAGGATAAGTGCTTCTCCGGATAATACTTTCTTAACAATGAATGGTCCTTACCAATACTTTCTTAACAATACTTCCCTTTAGCCTCATCTTGTATTGGAAGAATCCGTTTCAAAACCTTATCTCCAACTTCAAACAAACGGGACTTGACTTTTTTTTGTTGTAAGCCCGAGCCATTCATTGCTGATAATATTGTCCATGACAGACGGCATTCAATCTCTTTTCATCAATCAGAGACAACTGCTCCTGACGTTCTCTGACCCATTCAGCTTCTTCTATCTGAGCTTCTATCAGAATGCGTAAGGAAGGAATTTCAATCTCTGTAGGCAATACTGCTTTCATTCCATACATAAGAGAGTAAGGAATTGCTCCGGTAGAAGTCCTGATAGTAGTTCTGTATGCCATCAATGCATAAGGCAGCTTCTCATGCCAATCCCAATGTGCTTCAGTCATCTTACCAATGATCTTCTTCAAATTCTTATTTGCGGATTCGATAGCTCCATTCATCTGAGGCTTGTAAATGGCAGAATTTCGATGCTTAATCTTGAACTGTTCACATAATCCATTCACCATATCATTGTTGAGGTTCTTGGCATTATCAGTGATCAATGTTTCCGGTACCCCAAAATGACAGATGATATTATTTTTCAAGAAATTCGACACCACTTTCTTAATTACATGCTTATAGGACACGGCCTCAACCCATTTGGTGAAATATTCAATGGCCACTAGAATGAATCGATGCCCATTCGAAGCAAGATGATCAATTGCTCCAATCACATCCATTCTCTAGATCGAACATGACCACGGAGCAGTTATGCCATGCAATTCTGTAGGGGGAGCATGTATGCCATTACCATGCATTTGACACTTGACACACTTCCTGACAAAATCTATACAGTCATGCTCCATAGTAAATCAAAAATACCCTGATCTCATGATCTTCTTAGCCAATAGATGCCCATTCATGTGTGACCCGCAAACCCCACTATGCACTTCCTTCATCATATAATCAGTTTCCTCTACATCAATACATCTCAGAAGGCCCAAATCAGACGTTTTCTTGTATAACACTTTTCCATTTAAGAAGAATCTCGAGGACATTCTGCGTAAAAAACTTTTTGCAATAAAATCAGCATCAGGAAGGTAGGATCTCGTTTTTATGAATTCCTTAATGTCATTGTACTAAGAGCGAATATCAGAGACCTTTTCTGTAACTAGATAATGCGCTGGCCTATCTTGAAATTGAATCTATATAGATTCAATCACCAGCTCATCTGAATGTTGGATCATTGAAAACAGAGTAGCTAAAGCATCAGCAAAGGCGTTACGAATGCGGAGAATATGTCTGAGTTTCAAATTACTGAATTTGTTGGCCAAGCTGAGCAAACTACAATGATACAGCATAATTTTTGAATCCCGAGTTACCCACTGCTTAAGCGTCTGGTGCACAAGTAGATCAGAATCACTAAATGCTATCAGGTTCTTAATCTCCATATCCAAAACCATTTTCAATCCAAAAATACAAACTTCATACTCGGTTATGTTGTTGGTACAAGAAAATCGTAATTTGGTAGTAGCAGGATAGTGTTTCCCTTCAAGCGACACTAAAATTGCTCAAATTCCAGTTCCAAAAGAATATAACGCACTGTCAAAAAATAACCTCCATCCAAGATACTACTTACTCATGTCCTCAACTGCTCCAACGAACAGAATTTCTTTATCAAGAAAGTAGGTATGTAATGGCTGGTAATCATCATCTCTAGGATATTCTGCCAAATGATCTGCTATGACTTGACCCTTGACTGCCTTTTGTGTTGTGAAAATAATGTCGAACTCGGAAAGGATCATTTGCCATTTAGCCATACGTCCCGTGGGAATCAATTTTTTCAACAGGCATTTTAGAAGATCAGAAGGCAAAATCAGGTAAGTGGTATAGTCGAGTAAATAATGTCTCAACTTTTGAGTTGCCCATACTAAAGCACAACAACTTCTCTCAAGGAAAGAATAGTTGGCCTCATATGCTGTAAATTTCTTGCTCAGATAGTAGATAGCTTGTTCCTTCCTCCCAGCTTCGTCATGCTGTCCCAGGACGCATCCAACAGCTTCATCAAGAATAGACAAATACATAATCAGAGGTCTCCCTGACTGAGGTGGCACTAAGACCGGAGGATTTAACAAATAATTCTTGATCTTATCAAAAACTTGCTGACAATCTTCATTCCAATCCATTTGCGCATTATTTTTCAACAGCTTGAACAAAGGCTCACGGGTAGAGGTTAACTGTGCAATGAATCGGCCAATGAAATTAATCTTTTCAAGAAAACTCTTCACATCTTTTTGAATTTTTGGAATGGTCATATCTTGAATTGATTTTATTTTTGTAGGATCTATCTCTATGCCCTATTTGCTAACAATAAAATCCAATAATTTGGCAGCAAGGGCTCCAAAAACACATTTCGCAGGATTCAACTTCAAATTATATCTTCTCAATCTTTCAACCAGTTTCTTTAAATCAACCAAATGGTGCTCGACTTTCTTGGATTTAATTATGATATCATCCACATAAACCTCCATCTCTTTGTGAATCATGTCATGGAACAGGGTAGTCATGGTCCTCTGATAAGTGGTTCCAGCATTCTTCAACCCAAAAGGTATAACTCGATAACAAAAGATTCCCCATGGGGTAATAAAAGAGGTTTTCTCTCTGTCTTCTTCTGCCATTAAGATTTGATGATACCCAACAAAATAATCACCAAAAGATTCAATTTCATATCCAGCAGTATTATCCAAACGAATATCAATATTTGGCAAAGGAAAATCGTCTTTTGGACTTGCCTTATTCAGATTTCTATAATCAACACATACTTGCACCTTCCCAGATTTCTTAAGCACTGGTACAGAATTCGAGAGTTAGATGGGATAATGAGACATCATAATTATCTTGGCATTGAGTTGTTTCACAATTTGTTTCTCTATCTTGAGACTCATTTCTGGCTTAAATTTTCGTGGCTTCTACTTTACAGGTAAAGAATTTGAATCAGTTGGCAACCTGTGAACCGCTATATCCGTAGAGATCCCTGGCATATCATCGTATAACCATGCAAACACATCTTGAAATAGCATTAAGAATTCAATCATTTTCTCCTTCTATTTCTTATTCAAATGAATGCTAATTTTAACTTCTTTAACCTCCGTTTTAGTGCCAATATTGATGATTTCTGTTTCTTCTAAGTTGGGTTTGGATTTCTCTTCATACTGTTCGAAATCCCTTGAAATAGACTCAAATTCTTCTTCAGTATCGTTCTCATTTTGAATTTTAGATTGCATGATTTCAAATTCATGAGAGATATTGAGATTGTAGCCATCGAATTCCAAAATGGTGACATCCAAAGGGTCAAAAGGTTTTATTTGTGGCCATTTGAAAATAAAACATACGTAATAAATAAATAGAAAATACAGGAAAAATCTTTCATTTTATTAAATTCAAAATACATCGAGATTTCACAAAAAAACAAAAGCACACAGACACGATTGCCATTTAAAGACATATCTATCTTAAATCTTTACTTCTGTTTCAACAATTTCTTTGAATAAAAACAAGCTATATTAACTGAAATGAAAATAAAGTTCTAGAAAATAAAAGCAATTTATTTTAACAAAGGATCCAGACTACCGTCCAATCTAGATATGAATCTAGACAAAAGACAATCCCCTTAAATTTATCGAAATTTCCTTCGAGAGGGAAGATAATCAGCAGTCCAATTTTGAATAGCTCCTTCAGTAATCGACAAAAATTCTGAATTCTCTGATGGCTCTTCCTCACAAGTTGCCCCGACAAATAATTGAGATAGGTCTACTTCAATCTCCCCCACAAGATTTTTCGTTTCTGGTATGATCACTTCTGATGGTCGAGGAAAAGTGTGATATAGCGGTGGGACATTTAACACAATTTGCTTACCCTTCTTTTCAGCTTGTTTTCGAACTTGCATTTCCTTTCTATCCTTATCAGTTGGATGAAATCCCAGCCCAAATGTATATTTCTGCGTCGGGATCTCTATTGGCTTTAAAATTCCCTGCAATTCTCGCCCAAGACCTTTTCCTATTTCATATCCATCTCGGATCATTTCCCTAACTATCATAATACTGGTAAATTTCAGATCTTTCTGCCTCTAGCAAATTTGATTTAGTCAGCAACCTATCTCTGGATACCCATCCCACAGAGACGATGTCAGCAATATGATGAGATGAAATTGGAGTCCCTTTTTTGTCTTCACTTTTAAATTTTACATCAACGATCATGGTATAGTCATCCTCAGCAAGCACAGTAATGAGCTGATCATTAACAATAAACCTCAACATTTAATGCAGAGAAGATGACACTGAATTGGAAGCATGTATCCAAGGTCTTCCAAGCAAAATATTGTAGACACTAGAGAAGTCCATTACTTGGCAAGTAATTAGGAATTGAGCAAGGCCTATCTCCAATACCAGATCTGTTTCACCCATAGATTCCCTCCTTGAACCATCGAACCCTCTAACTACAGTTGCCAACGGACGGAGTTTGATGTCAAGAAATCCAAGCTTAGTGAGAGTGTTCCATGGACAGATATTCAACGCTGACCCATTGTCCACTAAGATCCTCGGCAACAGCCTTCCATTGCAGCGGACTGATATATATAAGACTCTGTTATGCTTAATCCCTTCTGCAGTCAGATCGTCATCAGAGAAGGCAATATAGTTAGCAGCAAGTACATTCCCCATAATGTTAGAAAATTTATCCACCGGAATATCTTTAGGGACTTGAGCTTCATTCAGGATTTTGAGTAATGCTTCTCTGTGTAGCTTGGAGGTCAAGAGAAAATTCAAAAAAGAAATTTGAGCAGGCTACATATCTAACGGTTCCATTATTTTCTACTCACTTCTCTTCAACATCTTTAAGAAATCCACGGCTTCATTTTCAGGCACAAGGGACTTGGGCGTTGGAGATTTAACCTTGGACCTGGACGGAACATCAATTTTGGAGTTTTCCACGATTCTCCCATACATGGTAATAGTAGATATCTCTTCCTTTAAGCATTTTTTTTTATCTCTAATCAATAGAATAGACTCCTCGTAATTCCATGGTACCTCTTGTAAATTATTGACAAGTATTTGTTCCGAAAATTTGAGAATAATAGGCTCTGATATATCCCATTCAAAAGATGGTAAATTCAGAATAAAAGAAACTTTGTCAACCTCGGAAACTCTCCCTTCTGCTATAAATGGCTCATCTTTTTCAAACACAAGATATTTCAATTTTTCCTCAACATCATGATTAGTCATGAACTTCTCAACAGACAGCGATTTCCTCATTCTCGCTTGATCAGTCTCCATTACGCCAAACACCTCAATTTCATCTATAATATATTGAGTGGGATCAATAAAATCTTCATCAACGTTGATAACCCCACAGTGTTCCCATGCTCAGGTAAAGAATTCTTACTGACATTGGCTCATTGTTCTCCCTTTCTTCTAAGAAAGATGTCTCCAGAATCAATCATATCCTGAATCTTATGTTTTAGATCCCAATAATTGCTAGTGGTATGACCTGGACTTCCAGAATGATAGGCACAGATTGCTTGTGGATCATAACCGTCAGGAGGACCTCCGGGATAGAGTTTGGGAGGAACAGTGCTAATTTTTCCAACTGCTCTTAATTGCTCATACAATTGATCAATGGGTCGCCCAAGTTGGTAAAGGTTCGGAATTGCTTTTGATTTTGAACTCCCCTGGTTTGAAAAGGATTTTGAGAAGGGTTATTATTTTGCAGGGTTGGTCTAGGATGATAATTGGAACGGGAGTGATTTTGAAAGATAGGTTGTGAGATTGGAGATAATGGTGAGGTATTCAAGTGACTTGGTCGGGAATGATGGAGTTAGGTAGTAGTGTGGTAGACTGGTTGACGGTTGGTGTAATACGAGTAAGGAACAGAATAGGTGGGATGGTTTCTGAGTCTGAAAGACGGGTCTTGATTCATATAAAAGCAGTTTCTCCTTTTTTCTTCTTGAATTAGGGTTTTTTCCCAATGTTGTTTTGATTCTGTAGAGCATCCAATTGCAACTTCAATGCTGCTATATTAACAATCTTCCCTACTTTGACAAACTCATCGTATTCCTCCAACTTGTTAATAATAGCAGCAAACGAACTTCCCGTCATACGAAAGATTTCTTCAAAGTAGGGTGGATCATGAGTTTTGATGAAAGTACGAACAATCTCCTCCTCAGTCATAAGAGGCTCCATTTTGGCAGCTAACTTTCTCCACCGCTTTGCATAGGTCTTGTGATCTTCTGATGGTTTTCTTTTTGTACTCTCCAGTGTTGTTCGTGTTGGTGCCAACTCACAATTAAACTCATATTGCTTCACAAAAGATGTTGACAGATCTAACCAAGTTTTTACCTCTCCAGATTTCAAATTTGAATACCAATCTAGAGCATCCCCTTTTAAACTTTCCAAAAATAGACGCATAGGCAAATTTTCATCATCCACTGGCTTACTTAACTTGTTGGCAAACATCTTAACATGCGTCTTGGGATTTCCAGTTCCATCATATTTGCTGAATTTGGAAATTTTGAATTCCAACGGTAGTTGGATGTTTGGAAAAAGACACAATTCAATGTAGTCCAACCCACCATGCCTGCTCAATCCTTGATTCTTCTTCATAAAATCATCGAATCGATCCAATCTTCTCAACAGATTTTTGTCAATAGGTGCGGGTTGTTCTTCTATCGCCGTCTTTCCTTGAGATGCAGTATCCAACACAAAAGGCGCTGCAACGTGGTGGTGGGGTTGCTGAGGGTTAAGGGGAACGTTCAGATTGGTTTGTGGATGGGTTTGAGGGATTTGATTACTGGTTGGATTAATCAATATATAATTCGGATGCGTATAGAAAAGGTCTGAATTTAGTCGGGTAAAGGTATTTTCAAGAGGATTAGCGAATGGAGGAAGGAAAGTTGTTTGGGCATTGGATGTGTGTGGTGGTTGATGATCTTGTGCAGATGGATGATTATCGACAGGTTCTTGGTCGTTCAGGACACCACCACCACTGTTGCTTGCAATTAACTAATCAATTACACGCCTTTGTACGGCCATTTCAATACTTGACTCATTGAACTTGCAAAATACCTCTTAACTGAGCTCCCAATGCTGTGAGTCCGGTGACGTAACCATAGCAGATCTTTCCGAAGTTTCTGGTATTGAACTCATGTTTACAGGCTGTCTCAAGACTCTACTTCAAGATCTGGTAATGATGGGGCTTCTTCGGGTATCTATTGTGAGAAATACCTGACAATGGAGAAAAGAAACTGATTTAGGATTGAATTTTCTATCAAATTATTGTAATTTATTTAAGAAAAAGGAAAAAAGACATGAGTTAGTAGATATTTAAATAATTTGGATGCATGTCCTATAGGGGAACCCTTTTTATGTCAAGAGTCGGCCTAATATGATGCAACACTTTTGAAGTGAGGCCTGTTCACCAAACCTGTGCTTCGAAAATAACTTTGCAAAAGATAAGGATCATTTCATTGATGAATTTCCAAATCTCATACATCATCTACATCATTTTTTGAAGTTAATTTCGTACAAGATCATTAAACTTTTTTAATCTATTTATCTCAGCATCTTTTGACTTTCTGGAATAGGAATTCTGCATGCGTTTAGTTTGATCATACAACTTGCCATACTTTCTGTTCAATTCCTGGTGTCTTTTTTGCATTTCTTCACACAATTTCTTATTCTTCTCTGCCAGACCCTTATTCACTTCCACAGATTGCCTTAACTGTGCATTTTCTCTATCTTTCGCCTCAATGATAGCTATTAATTTCTTGACTTCTTCGGACTGTTCTGTCAGTGGTCGCTCCGCATTAAATTCTCTGAGCTACTCCTCGTATTGAGGGGTGACTAAAGCCATCTGCTTAAGTTGTGGGTCATAAGTGATATTCTCATCATCGGACAGTGTTCCCCAAGCTTCTATAATTGGCATTTTCATTGAAATTTTGTCTGGACAGATCCCTTTGTCAAAACTGATGGCGAAATCGATCAAATCAGGTGTGAGTGGTACTCCTTGAATGCATCCTAACTGTCTGAGAAACCTTTTAGGAGTGTATGCCATGATGCCTTGAGTTTCCAATAGCGGTATAAAATCTGATGAGATGGCATGCAGAGCAGGGTTGAAACAGTCAGTCCAGTCTAGTACCCATCTAGTCTTTTGATCTGGCAATACCCTCAGAAAATCCAACCATTTTGATGCATTTCTTGACAGATTACTTTTGTCAACTCTCTTATGATGGGTAGTTATCCAATTATACCCAATCAATGGTAGACCATCAGGAGTAGGTAACTGCCTCTGAAAATGTTCCATGGCCCATATATGTAAGATTCGATTTGATCCATAAAAGAACTTTGACCCACTTTGACAGTTGGTACACGCAACAAAAATGTCAGCTAATACAGTCGGTACTATAGAGGTTTGTTGATCCTTAATCCCAAAAAATAAGTCAGACAGGAGTTTAGTGATTTTGAAACCAATTTTCTTATCTTTTCTAGGAAACAAATAAATTCCTGCCATTACAAGTCCATATACCAGCGGCCTCTTATGTTCCCATATTGCCTTAGATGCAAATGAAAAATCCTTTGAATGCTTATCAAATCCGTCTTTCATTGCGAATCTGCAAACAAAAATTTTACATCTATACTCTGATCTAATCCTCGCACTACAGACTCTTTTAACCCAGTAAAATGACAGAATTCGATCTTGCTAGATGCAATTGGAAATATCACTGCTGTACCCTTTACTGGCAAATTCAGAAGACCAAATACCTATTCAATTGTCAAAGTCAACTCCTTGTTTCCTATCCTAAATGTTGAACCCTTGGGATCCCACAGTTGAATTAAAGCTTCTACCAAATACCCATCTGATTCAGTATCTTTGAAATCTCCAATTGGCCCAAGGTAGAAGGCAACCTGATTGATCTCACTAAATGAGAGAAGCCCTGACCATCTTCGAACCTCCATTGGAACTGTTAACAGCTGACTGATTCGTTGAGGTCTGTCCATTTGAAGCACATAACCTCAATTAAATACCTTACCTACAGGTCTCACTTCTCCAGTTTTACAAAAAATTAAACATGAATATCCCATAGAGGGTTAATTACCCAGGGAAAACAAGGTTGGTACATTCCTAAAATGGGATTCCCTAAATGACATTCCCTCTAGGGTTAATGCATGATGCCAGTTTATTAAACGAACAAATATGCAATACGGTAATTGAAACATGGTCTAAGGGTGCCCCATTTAGATGCTGGGGTAAGTCTAGAATGACATGCATATATATATATACATAGTATTAATGCGATAAACTAAAATTTAAACGTGCTATTTACAAAAGGCGATCTGTCCTTAACGAGTACCACGCTAGGACTCTTATCTCTAGGGCTTATGAATGCAGAAAGAGAAAACAATAAGAGGTTAGTTCAACACATAATACGTTGGGACAATAAATGATACAGGAATGAAACGTAAAGAAAAGTAAAGAAAGAAAGGTGGAATCCCTCCCCTCATGTCTAGTGTTCTTAATAGGGTAGATGAAGGCTCTATCGTAGGTGATTTCTAAATGGATGCATGAGGTTGGGTTCACTAATGCATCTAGACTCAATAAGGTTTCAGCCTCCCAAACCTTCAGACAAAAGGTGAAGGGTCATCAATCCCAAGACTTTTAGTCAGTGGTTCGAGTGACCCCTCAGACATTGTTACGTGCACGTTGTGCCACGACCACATGTTCAAGTGGATCGTTCCTAATCCTAATAGGGAAGAGTGGTACGACAACCACTAAAAAAAAAATTAAGATGTAGGGTTGTAAATAAATAGCGTATGCATGTATGAAGTGCTCCTTTGAGGGGAAGGAGTAATACCATTTAAATATGCATGAAGGCTCTAGAGTAATGTCGCTCCCCATCTCCAAATGCAAAACGAGATACGAATAAGCAAGTAAACAAAAATAAATAGATAAACCATTCATCACATACATGAAAGATGCGGAACGAATATGAGTGTGAAATGCAAAACATCCTAAAAAAGAAAAATGCAACCTAAAACATCCAAATATGATAAATAAAAGGGTTAAAAAGAGAAAAAACAACTAAACCAAGTGCTTGGATTCTCTAGCTTCCCCAGTGATGTCGCCAAACTGTCGCGCCCCATTTTTCGCGATGGGAAAAGAAAAGGTGTTTACAAAAAAATGTGATTTTATTTAAAAATAAGAGAAAAAGGACCTAAAATGAGACTTTAAAGAATGCAACAGTTTGGGTCCAAAATTTAGTTTAAAAAGGGTTTTAAGAAAAAATAAGAGTCGCCACTTGGTATTGAATTTGGGTGTACCCAATCACCTGAAAAATATTTTTGATAAAAATAAAATAAAATAAAATCCTTTTCGACAACTCCAAGTTTTTGAAAAATAAGAGAAAATGGGTTCGGGAGTCAGGTTGAAGAAAGGGAAGGCAAAGGTTCGATTAACTCAAACCTAAGGCACTCTTTCAATTTAGTCTAAACTAGTTGCGAGGTTTAATCAAAATTTTTCTAATCTAACCCTTAATTTTATTACATTTGGATGTTTCCTACATGAATGCAAATCTAAAATATAGAAAGGGACAAAATATCCATTCAAGGGTTTAATTGATACCAATCGCATTACTTGCGAAGGCCAAAATAATTTCTTGAAGGGGTCATGAGTATGCGAACGATGAAATTTAATGAAAAGAAAAGAAAATTAAATTATATACATAGATAGAAGTGATCAAAAAATATGGATGCATCATAATGGGTATGAGAAACAAAAACTCGTAACATAATTTTCTTATATAGGGATCGATGGGGTATTTAAACTAAAAAGTTATAATCACCCATTTCCCATGTTTGAAGAATAATTCTCCTAATATAAACAAGCAAATGAACTAACTTATTCCACAATTTCTTAAATGAGATGTAATTCTAAATGATATCATTAACACGTATGGAGGATAGGGGGATAATAGATAATAGGGAATACCATGCAAATGGGAAAAGATCCTAAAAATAAAAATATGCATGAAAATGTAATGAATATCACACAAAAATCAATCTAATGCATGAACAATCTAAGGGTCTAGCGTTGGACTAGCCAATTTCTAAAAATTCTTACTAGTATTGGACTAGCAAATAAACGGAAGGAGAAACCACAACTAGCGTTGGACTAGTGTGATGACGTTATGCATTAACAATACATAGTAGACAAATAAAAGTATAAATTAAAACAAATAAGCACATAAGAGCACGTAGCACATAACACGTAAGTATGATATCTAGATGTAAAGATCCTAAGAAAGCGAGTAAACACATAAACACACTAGCATGCAAACACATAAACAAATAAAAGCGAATAAGGACCTAACTATTACATTCGGGGGTCCTAACTACAATCTAAAGGGGTAAAGAATGAAAAATAACTAACCTAACTATTACAATTTGGCATTTAAATGCCTCTCAAATCATCAAAAATTAAATTAAAGTAAATATACAAAATAAAAAAAACAAATAAAGTGGATAGCTAAATAAAATAAATAAAAACATTCAAAAAAACATGCAATTACACACATAAAATCACATTGGAGCACATAGGAGGATTTAAAATGACACAAGAAGATACCTCCCTTGACGTAGTAGCTAATGAAGAATTGGATTTACCCTGTTTAACTCTAAAATTAACAAAATCATCGAGGCACCAATTTAATTAACAAAGAAATCATGAAAAAAAACGGAAATAAACCAATTGAAGCACTTAAATGAAGTATAATCAATAATAATAAAAAAAAGAAAAGTAACTTCTGTTGAGAAAATCAAATCTATTAGGAACCTAATTGTAAAAATTAATAAAGTTTTGGGGATAAAATTATAATTATTACAAATATAGGGTCTAAATTAAAAAAATAAAGTTGAGGGACCTATTTATAATTAAATTAGGGATCTAATTGAAATAAATAAAAGTATTTAGGGTCATAGTGAAAGTACTCAAAAGGAAAGGGACCAATCTGCAATATTCAATTACCAGATTCTTAACCAAACAGGCCTCTGGCCATTTTATTAAATGTTTGGGCTAAAATCTCCTTCTGGCACAGACGAAAATCCAAACAAATATGCAGGCCAGCCCTCATTTTTCAACAAACCCAAACCAAATAAATGGGTTTTAATTTGCCAAGCCCATGCTCAAACCCATAAAAATAAGCCAAAGTCCACTTCTAAAACCCAAACAAAATAAACCAGATTTTATACCAACTCAACCAAACAAATCTTGATCCAACTCTCCAACTATTTTTACTAAACTCAATTAGATAAAAGTCTACTAAAATTTATTAAAAAATTGATTATACTCTAAATTCCAGAAATAATTTATTTAAAAACGCATTTAAACATGGAACATAGGATCAGAACTCAATAGGGGCATAAATGTTTCGATTGCAAAAGTTTTTGGGTCAAAATAACATTATAGGGAACTTGAGGGGCTGAAGTGCAATTTCTGAAAAATTTTCATGCAAAGCCACGAAGACAGCTTTCTTCTTCATTGTTCTGCAACTTTCTTTCTTCAACCCAGCGACCATTTATGCAAAGAAAAACTCCAACAAAAGCCAATAATTTATCAACTAAATCAACACCAAGACCTCAATCCATTTTCTCAACAAAGTTTCATAACAAAACATTTTATTCAAGGAATTCAAAGCAGCGAAAAAAAAAACAAACGAAAGGCAAGGAAAAACAACAAGAGACTTCGGTTTCCATCTGTGTTTTCAAACTCGGACCGGACCGGCCGGTCCGACCGGTTGAACCGGGAACCGGTGATGTGTCCGGTCCGAGTTGATCATCAGAACCGGGAAATTCAAAACCCGGTCAACTCCGGTCAAAACTCGGGTTTGACCGGGTTTGACCGGTACAGAACCGGAAAAACCGGTCTAACAGGAGCTTTTGCAAAAAAAGTTCAAAACTTTTTTAATATTATATTTTGGCCCCTTAAATTGTAAAAACTTATTAATATACCTCAAATATTTCATACTTTATAAATATTGTCCTAAAATTTGATGTTATTTTTCAATTAAATCCATAATTTTAATTCCAATCTTGTTAATGTTTTTTAAATAATATAAATTGTTACTTGATTGTTCTAATTTCTTTGTATTTTCTTGTTAAATATATTTGAAACATCAAATATATATGAATATACCTTTATTAATATCAATATGTTATTGGATATTTTATATACAATAATTTAATTTTTAAATAATTTTTATTTATGACGTCATCCGGTTCGACCCCTATCGACCCCGGTCGAACCCATTGACCCCTGACCCCTGACCTCGGCCGAGTCGATATCCGGTCCGGTTCTGAAAACATAGGTTTCCATCTGAGACCAAAAGGAAAAGAGAATCCAATGAAATCTGAAAATCTTCTAGTCAAACAACCTGAATCCCATTCCAAAAAATCCTCCAAAAAGCATTTAAATTACAAATTTGCATACTCATAATCTTTGCTAAACTATGAACTTATGCAATAATGAAACCCATTACTTATAAGCATATACTTCCATGAGTGCACCCAGATTTTTACATGAACGTCAGATTAAACAAGGAAAAGTTTGGGGATACCTAGAGGTGCTTATGGACTGGATTTGTGTGAGCAAAAGCAGATGGAAGCAGCTTTGAGTGATGTTGCCAGTTGAACCAGGTGTGTGGCAGCAACGATTCTGGATGAAAGTAGGCTGAAACGTTAGCTTTGTTGTGGGTTTTGTAAAGGAAATTTCTGCGTTTTTCTCTTTTCCTCTCTCGTTTTCCCTTAGCTCATCTGTGGTCTCTCCCTCCCTTTCTTGCTGCTTTTCCCTGGTTTTTCTCTTCCGCCCCCCTCTATTTCTTCTCTTGCTTCCTTTCCCTTTATCTTGTCCAAGAGAAAGTGTCAATAATGGAAGCCGAAAGCTCATTTTCCTTCTTTTGCTTTTTGGCCTTTTTTTTTCATTGCTTCTTCCATTCCTTTCTGGAATCTTGTCCGCCAAAGCTTGGTCAAAGCAAAATTTGGTGGCCATCATGATATCTAAACATCATGATGGCCAACGCCACTTCCTCTTTTCTCTTTTTTTTTTCTTTTTTTTTTTTTACAAATCTGTATAAAAAAATGTAAGAAAATAAATAATTCAATAATAATAAAAAAAATATTCAAGAAAACATTAAAATTTTGACAAATTTTTGGTGTCTACAGCTATTTGTTAAGAATTATTTCACGAAATTTCTTGTTATTATTTGGATTACTATTTTTGTTATGACGACCCCACCTTCTCCTAGGACGTACCCTAAAAGTTAGCAGCCTGACTCTCACCAGGGATCACTCACTTACATTAATTTCAGAGATAACATTTTGATAAACCAAAACCAAACACTCAAATCTTTTACAACACTAAGTTCAATACAAAAGTTTCAACTATAATATGAAACTAAAGGATTTACAATCACAAAAGTTTTCACGTTAACTTCCTAAGATTCCTCGTTCACTCTTAAGCACAACTCCAACTAGCTTGAAACATAAATTCGTCCCATAAGAGAAACACAATATATGTTTTAAACATCCATTCTGAATATTATACCAATTCAAAACAAAAGATTCAACCGTCTCTAATTACAAAAGAAAACATAACTACAACATATTCACACAGTGATAGATCTTCCCAAAATAACTTTCCAATTCCATCCAATCACTTTTCAATTTCCAACTCCTGTAAGGAAAACAAAACTAAAGGGCTGAGCTAAACCTCAGTGAGGTTTGCTGAACAAGTAGCATTTAATAAACACTTAAATCGGTACAATTAAGCAAGTAGTGCACATTTCACTGTACAATCACTTTTATTAAATAATTGAGGAAACACTTCACTATACAATCACTTTTAAAAGGATACGGTGCCCGCATTAGAGCCACTTCAATGTCATTGACCATTCATTTCAGTGTCAAGAGACACTCATTTCACTGTCATTGTACATTCATTTCAATATCATTGCACATTCATCTCAATATCACTTTCTCCTAATTCACCTCCTTATGTCCTCCAAAATAATAAACAATCCCTTACATTCAGTAATCAGTGCAATGATCTCCCAACCTCATGGTAATACTCGAGTATACCGAAACATTTACCCAAAGCTACCGTCCTACCCGACCAAGCCCTTTGCTGGCTCGAATAGTCCGTTGAACAGAGGGTTTTGGGACCCAGTTCAGTCGATGCGGCGAGGCATACATACGGCTTACATTCATGCACACTTACAGTAACATTCAGTCAATTATTGACCTTCAAGCTCAACTAAGTCGAGTGCGATAAAGTACACTCCCGACTTAGAAGGCGAGGGACAATTGAGATACACTTTACACTGAATCATTTAGTAATAATTCATAATAAACACATTTGTCACATAATTTCACTTAGGAACACATAAGCAGTTTAACACATAAATTCGGAAAACACTCACCAATTATCCAAGTAAATTACTCTCGAGCCTTGAGTTTGTTTCCTGGCTCACAGCTATTTCCTGAGCAAATTAATAATTTCAATGGTAAATTTATAATTCGTAAGTGATCACTTATCATTCTTACTTTATTATTTAAACTATTAAAATCAAGTTTGACCTTAATATATAAATTTAACATTCTTAATATTCATTTATCCTTTTATTTTCAAAACTTATTAACTTTATTATTTTCAAACCATGAAACATACCTATCTTCAAGTTTAACTTGTATACTCATTCAATCCAATATACTTTCTCAATCCAATATTAATTATGGCTTATAGATACTCCACTCCCTTTTTAAACTAACTAAACTTTAAGTTATTTGTAAATTAACTTAGTCCACAACCTTCACCTCTCACAATTTATAGTCTTTGAATTACTAAGAAAGCCAATTTTAAGCGATCATAAGTCATTTCATGAATACAGCCATAACAAATTACTTTAGAGTTTCTAAAATATCAAATAAGTTTTAACTCATTGCCATACAACCTATCTACATAAATTCAGCAACAAAACTTCAAGTCTTCATCCAATAACTTCATTTTTTACTTGATTAAATCACCAACTACTTAACTTACATTTAATCTAACATGTATTAGGATAAGAAACATTTAATTGTAACCAATGGTTTGTTCAAACTATGCACACAAATCAGTCTTAACTATCACAGCTTTTAAGCAATCCCCTAGCTATGTATATATCGGTCCAATGTTCACCGTTTCACTCCAGTTCCTCCTTCCAAGTTTTTATATCCTAATTAGACATGTTAACCACGTTTATTATACTACCAATGAGCCTCGTACATAACACACAGAATTGTGTAGCTCACTTAGAAGAAAAGAAAAACTGATCAGTCCATTTTTTTTCTTCTCTCGCGGCTGTGAAGTAAAGAACTACGCATTTCATAGCTTTTCCTCTCTAATTGTAAAACCCGCGATTTTTTGGCACCGGTTTTATTATTTTATTTTCCCAATTAATTAAAAAGATAAAATTTGCTAGGTAAAAGAAAAAAGAAAATAAAGTAACTGTAGGATGGCCTAATGGGCTCTAATAAAGTAAAACTCTGGCCCAAGCCACCTATTAGTAAGTATTGCTAGGGTTAGAATTTTACTAAAACCCTAGACAGAAAAATAACCCTAGCCTTACCTCACTTTCGTCTACCTCCCTAGAGCAAGAGCCGTCGGAAAGGAGGGAAGGAGGAGCAGGCGATACCGTCAATCGATCCGACGACTAGACACCTAAACCTGTAAGTTTCGAGTTCACTTCTTTTTGGTTGTAAACGCTTTAGTAGTGGTATTAATTGTTCTAGGAAATCTTATGGACATGTATTATTGCTATATAGGTTTAGATATATATGTTTCAATAAGATTCACATCTGGATTAATAGAAATAGGAGGGGGGTTGATTTTAATCCTGATTTCTGGGGTGTTTGAATCTGTTTAAAAGAAGGAAAAAAAAAAAAAAAAAGAGGGAAGGGAAGAACAGCGGCGACCGCCGCTGCTCTGTTCGGCCAGGGCGATACAGAAGCAACGCCACAAGAAGCATTCCAAAAGTTGGCCATTCGGCCAACCCAAGGCTAAGAAATTATAAAAAAAAAAGAAGAAAAGAAGCATTAGATGTTGTCGCCAGCACTTGCTGGCGACAATGGAGCAAATTGGGTTGGCCTTCACGGCCACCCAATTGAGGAAATAGGGTCGCCAGGCTCTCTGGCGACCACGGTCAGCCATGGTTGGCCATGGGCCCCACTAGGAAACAAAAATAAAAATAAAAATAAATATTAATAATTAAATAAAAATGAAAAGTAGTGATAACAATAAACAAAAATAAATAAGTAAAGAGGGAGCAATTTAAACTTGGATCAAACTATAGTATAAAAATTTAGTAAATATTTAATAAATAGATTTTAAATATAACTAGCCCATTTTTATAGTATATTGTGAATATTAAAATTTAGGACCCGATCTAATATAATTGTTGGAAGTGAGGGTTAGTCATTTAAAATATTACCTTATTAATTAAGTCTAAGGTACTTAAATAGAAATCTAAAACATTTTAACCAAGCCTTATTAGATTAAGTTGTACAATATAAGATAAGCTTTAGATTGTTGAACGAAGTGTTTAAAATATTAATAATAATAATAATAAAAGTAATAATGATATGGATGAAACAAATAAAGGTTGTAAACGAGAATATAAATATAAATACAAGTGTAATAAATTAAGACAATAATTATAATAGTAAATCCATATATACATAAATAATAATAACACCTACACACGCACAGAGGTAGGAATAAAGTGAAGGGTAATAATAACTAATTAATAAGTATATATAAGTGGTAATAAAACAAAGTAGCGACGTCAAGGGCGATAATAATATAATGATAAATAATTATTAATTATAAATATGTATAGTAAGATAACAGTCAAAATAATAAACACGATTATGAATAATTATTTCATTTTAAACTAGGAAACTTTACAAAAGGAGAACTTTCCAAATTAAGGAACTTTCTAAAAATAGGAACTTTCTAAAAATAGGAACTTTCCAAATTAGGAAACCTTCCAAAAATAGAAATCGCCCAATTTGAGGGAGATGCGATTAGGGTCCATTTAATGGTCTAGGTATGAATCTTATGCTTACTTAGGGTGGTTACATTTATGCATCTATAGGAAGTAACAACTAATTAGGGAACTCATGCATTTGATAGGTACGGTACAAGGATCTAAGATAGTCCACTCGAGCAGCTAAACAAAGGTAGGTGGTACTTACCCTTCTGAGATTTCAAATGTGTAAGTGAAACTCTCGTTTTCAATCCTATTTGGCTATGTTGACTCGAAATGTGTTCGATTAAATGCTTTACTTGGGTATTTATGAAAGCTTTACTTGGGTATTTATGAAAGCTGTATTTTACTATACAAAGATGGACCATGTGACTTATTTGAAACGTTTTGATATGTTCTTATATACAAAATGAGCTGAATCTTTTATGAAAGCAAGGAATTATGTATATGAAATACGAAATGAATTTTGACCAGTAAAGCTCAGAGCGGTCATGGAATAAACGGTAGGGACTATAGTCCTGTGTAATCGCCATAGTAGCCTGGTATAGAGTCCGGCCGATTGACAAGGTCATGGTAGCTTGGTATAGAGTCCGGCCGATTGACCCAAATATGAATGAGACCAATCGGTAGTCATGAAACTTATTGGTCGCCCACCTAGTAGGGGTTTAATCTCTAGGCTGAGTACTCAGTAGCCGGTCATTACATGTACTTGTTATGAGCTGGTCTGGAAGAATGATTTATGAGCCGATATGAAATGAATTTATGAACTGATTTGAAATGAGACTTATGAATTGAAATGAATTGATTTATGCGTGGATATGAAAAGATTTGTGACTTGAGATGAAATGAATTATGACATTACGATTTCTTATGTTCATCTATCAATAAGATGCTTTTAAATTGCTTGTCGTTCTTTACTACTGATTGCTTTATAAATAACGTTACCTTCAAAATTACGGATGTGAATGATATGCAAACGATTTGAGTTGTACTTATATATTTGTGTACCTATGAAATTAAGAGTGCATGGTCCAACAGAGGGGTAAATATTACCTACTGAGCGATGTGTCGCTCAACCCACTTCTTATCATTTTTGCAGATTCGGAAGAGTATGAATTGGTTTACATAGAAGACCCTGAGGATGACTTTTATTAGTTTAGGTGCATAGAAGTTGGCAGGCTAGCTAATTCTAGTGTTATCCTATTTACTTTTGTTTCCGTTGTTTCAATTGGAGAATAAATGTACGAACGCCTTGAATATTCGTAGACTTCCTTTTATATGTAATTCGAGCCGCACTTTATTTGTTTGAATTATTTAGTATTGCCAAGTTTAATTAGTTAATGTAGCCTTGTATTCCTGAGTGGGACTTGGGAGTACGGCGGATGTCATGTGACGGGCACGTGCGGGCTCGGGGCGTGACACTAATTCATTCAGTTTAAACCCAATTCATTGAGTTAATATACTGATTAAAATACAGAGTACCCTCAGCAAACACACAAAATTGCAGCCAAGGTAAATCAGTACAACACTGGTTCATCTCTCAATTTTCCTCCCTCGGCATTTTTTTTCCAGAATTATAGCAGCAATCTTAACACAAATTTTCTCTCTAATAATCTCTTCAGTTCATGCTCAAATCTTTCATGCATGTTCAGATCAAGCTCTTATACATCATATATTACAGTTTAACATAGATAATCAAGACCAAAAATCATGAAAATAGCTAGGAATCTGTCCATTTTCTCTCTTGGATAGCCTGGAAAATTTTGCAGCAGAAAACTTCCCTCGGTTTCAATCCAAAATCCAACCTTTCCCCAAGTTTTCTTCAACTAAACCTCCCAAATATCAGAGACCCACGTATTACATGCAAAATCTACCATTAGTTTCCATTTTTTTTTTTCAATAACAGCAGGCTGCAACTCAGCCTGCAAGCTGTCGGTTTCGACTTCAGTCCAGCTTCTATTTTCCTTCTTTAACAGATTCTTCCTTCGGTTAAAACTTGTTATTCCCTAGCTAAAACTAGCATGCATTCAATATATTCACTGATATTTAGTAAATAAAGGGTGGTTACAGAATTTCTTTACCTGTTTTCCCTTAAAACCCAGCAAATTGCAGACTGTTCCTACTTAGCTTCTGTTTCCTCGACTATAACTACTTGCTCTCTTCCTCTCGGTGATAACTAATCAGAGATGAACTAGCAGAGCTTCCTCCTCCTAACACTGGCCTAGCTCTCTGTTTAGAATGATGGAAGGAGAAAGAAATGGTGAAACTCTCATTTTCTCTCGGTTGCTACTGTCCAGAACAGAAACGTAAAACTCTCTCACGGTTTGCAACTCCCTATCACTCTCTCTCTCGGTCGATAATAACTAAGAAACAGATAACACTACTCTTCATCAGTCGGTGGGGAACAACTTTAAGCTCTCCACTCTTTGTTGCTATTATCAGACATTCCACAGCTTTCTTCACTCGGCTTTATTTCCATTGCTCAGACTACTAGCTGGCCGCATGGTATTTTGGCTGAAGTCCTATGGTCAATTCAGTCATTTGGTTGTAGTTTAATTGCTTTCCAAGGCCTGAAATCTTATGATCTCATGCATGAACTCCCAACTTTTGTTATATATATTTACACCACTCCAAAATATTTATAAATTCTTGATTTTCTTTTGTAAAGTTTAAATTTAAACATTTAATTGACCAATTATTAGTTCTAATAGCAAAATAAAAATAATACGTACAAAGCTTACTTGAAATTTTCTCGGATTCTCACATTTGTTATATTATTGTAAGTGTGAAATTGTATGTTTAGGATTACTTGATTACCTTAGAACCTCACTGGGTGTAAGATCACTCCTTCAGTTTGTTTTCTTTAATAGGGGTTGAAAGTGTAGAATTGGGGAATAGTGAATTCGAGAGTTGAAATCCTTGTTTTAAGCAATTACCATCCTATTTATATTTAATGAATTGATTGAACAACTTATATTTAGATCTGTTTGGTTGTACATATAAGCATGGATGGTCTGGAATGTTAGATGGTTTGTAATGCTTAATTGCGGGGTTTTAATGCTTACTTTGAAATTAATACTATTGATTGAAAAATTTTGAGTGAATCCTGGTGAGAGTTAAACAGGTGATCCGCTAAATCTTAAGGTATGCCCTAGGGGGCGGTTGGGTCGTCACAATAATTTTTAATGGTTTTATATATGGATTAGTTAGCTCATTTACTCACTAGATTGTGAACTAACATTGCATATTGGGTTTACTCCTAGAGTATGAAGTAACACTAGTTTTTGGGTTAAGTGTTATTGAAAAAAATCAACAGGCTTATGTACACAATTTTGAAGGGTACCATTATATACTTGGACAATTAAAACCAAGAAAGAAAAATTAAAACAACTCGATTGAAATACCAAAATAAAAAATCATTAAACTCAAAAAACCACCACCATATTCCCATAGTATAAAATTAAAATCCAACCTCATTAAGGAAAACATTTATTTAAATATTCTTCACCATTACTCACAAAACTGAAGACATACTATTTTTAATTTAAAATACATGAGAACCAAACCAAATTGAATAAACTGTTGCCTTTACACTTGACTATTCATCCTCACAATCTAATCCATAGATCCCAAAAGTAGTTAAAGCAAGCAACAATCACAAACTTTATATGAATTTCAACATTTAAACATTTCACACAAGGACACATATATGTATATGTGTGATTATATATACATTTGGATCTAGTTGAGGAAAAAGGAGATAGGTTTAGCCTATTCAATTTAACTAAATATCAACAAATTATGATCGCGTGAATGAACTAAGAGCAGTAAAGTATCACCAAATTATAATGATTGCACTCAAGTTTGGTGATACTTTTTAATGCAGTGCAATTCGATAGTGCACTCAAGGTGTACCAAAAGTTTACAACAGTCTTGGGTTTATTTGACATAGATGATATAGTTGTGGCATAATAAAGAAATCTCCCAAGGAATACGCAAGAACAACATGGTTTAAAGTCTTCCAATTCTAAATCATTTTTCCAAAATTTCAGAACCTATCATGGAGCGCAGCTATGGAATGGTGAGATTTTATGCTAAGTTATGATTAAGTATAGAAGGTATGGAATAGTTGCAAAAGAAGGGAGCAAAGGCACAAACGAAAGGATCATGCTTTCTTGGGGGAGCAGTTCAACATATGTGACTTGAGACTCAATTGTCATTTTCCAAGTAGAGGTCACGTGTAGCATAGTGATAGGAGTAGTGAAAATTAGTTATTTTGTTGTTGATAAAGTAGCAATTCTTTATAAGGAAGAGCAGATTCGAACTCATTTTTGTAGTGAATCATCAAAAGAGATTTTCTCTTGATCTCTCTCTCTCTCTATATATTTCTTTCCCAAGTTTTCCTACATTTGTTTACTCTTCTTTTCTCTTCCACCATTTTCTATTTCTTATGTAATTTAGCAACTAATTAATCGAAAGCCAATTTTGTGCTTAATTTTGCTTATAATTGATTTCCATTTTGTTTAATTTTGTGAGTTAAATCTGGGAGTGATCACCAGATAACAATGGTATCAGAGCTAAGTTATGAGTCATGGGAATAACCAAGGATCAGGAAGATATCATGAAAAGAGATTTGAATTAATTAGGGAGTACGGTGAGAAAAGTGGCCTCTAGAATGAAAGGTTGGAGCAGGCTCTCAAAACTATATAAATTAGACAGGAGATCACTGAAAAAACCTTGAAAACCTTAGATTCAAAGTATATGAGTAAGATGCCAATAATGGTGCAGATGATGGCCAAAATCAGTGATAAAGGAAAGGAGATGGAAGGCTGTAACTCTGAGAAGACCAGAAACTAGAATTGTAGAAAGGGAGTTCTAGAAAGATGAAGGAGAGAACCATGTAAAAAAATATCAAAAATTGACCTCCCCGTGATTGAAGAGGAGAATCCTAGGCAATGGGTTAGAAAGACCAATAAGTACTTCCAAATCCATGGGGTTGAGGAACATTCGAAGTAAAAAATTGCATAGCTCCATTTCAGGGACAAGGCAGATGCCAGCTTTCATGGTATGTACCATGGAAGGGGGATAATTCCTTGGAATGAGCTGTCAGCAGCCATGTGTGAGAGGTTTGGGGAAGGCTCACCAAGAGAAGCCATTGAGGAGTTCAATAAGCTAGTGCAAGCAAGAAGTGTGACTAAGTATTTGGAGAAGTTTGAGCTATTGAAACACTAGTAATGCCCTCTCTTCCTATTTAAACCTGAGTGGATTGAAGAATAAGATTATGAGCATGGTTAAAATGGCTAAACCCAATACATTAGTAGACACCATTGAGGCTACTAAATTGCAAAAAAAGAACCTTAAAGCAATCAAAAGAATTCAGAAAGCCACAACCTAGAAATACACCCCTTATTCCCCCTCCTTTGGCCCCAAACCAAATACTACCCCACAAACCAAATTCAAATGGATGAACACTATAAAAAAAAAAATTAGAAGCCTCTACCAACAAGCTCAACACATGTTCTGTCCACTTATCAGATCAATTCAAGAAGATAACCCCAACGGAGTTTAATTATAGGAGAGAAAAGAGATTTTGCGACAAATGTGCTGAACTTTATACCCTTGGACATATCTGTAAACAAGTCCATGTACACTTTATTTTGGCGTATGACTCTATTGAATGAATAACTACAAGTATAAGCACCAATAAAGGACCTTAAAAAATTCTATGACTATCGAGAGGGTGAACTAAGCAACGAAAATATAGAATTCTCTATCTATGCTTTGGTAGAAGGAACTAGCATAAGATTATTAAGATGAAAGGAATACTAAAAGGGAGAGAGGTTATGGTGCTAATTGATGATGAGGGCACTCACTATTTTATAGCTAACAGGCTAGCTGAGAACTTACGTATGCAGATCTGTGGAGAACCTTTGACTATCAATATAGACAATGGAAAAAACTAGAGCCTAGAAGCTTATGGAATCACTTGAAATAGAAAATACAAGGGTATAAATTTCTGAACCAATTCAATACTATGAGGTTGGGAAGTTATAACCTAGTATTGAGAGTTGATTGGCTAGCTAGATGTAGTCCCATTGAGTTTAATTTTGTGAAACTAGCTATGAGATTCTACAAATGGAAGGAGCTAGTTGAATTGAAAGGAGAGGTTGGAGAGTTGAAAATAAAAGTTGTTGAGGATAGTAGGCTAGCAAAGTGGAAAAGGAAGCAAACCTTTGGCATCATTGCACAACTCTATGTTGTAAATAAGGGCAGTAGAGTTCCTGAGATGGTACTAACTGAAATTGAAAATATGCTAAGACAGTTTCTTGAGGTGTTTGCTAAGCCACGAGGACTACCTCTACGTTGTAGAGGTGACCACAAAATCTTTCTAAAGGAAGGGGCAAAACCTTTTCAGATAAGACCTTACAAATATCCATATGTACAAAAATCTGAGATAGAGAAATTAGTGAAGAAAATGGTGTAAATGAGAATTATGTAACCAAGTAATATCTCTTTTGCATTGGCAGTTTTGTTAGTAAAGAAGAAAGACGGAAGCTAGGGTTCTGTGTTGACTATGGACAACTCAATAACCTCACACTGAAGGACAAATTTCCAATGCTCTTAATAGATGAGCTGATTGATGAGTTGCATGGGTCAAGTTACTTTACCAAGATTGATCTAAAGGCAGAATATCACCAGATCAAGGTCAAGGTGGAAGATATTCATAGGATAGAATTCATAACTCATTAAGGACTTTATGAGTTTAAGGTTATGCCATTTGCTTAATTAATGCACCGATAAATTTTTAAAACTTAATGAATCAAGTCTTCAAGGAGCAATTAAAGAAGTATGTACTTATGCTTTTTTGATGACATCTTAGTGTATAGCCCCACATTGAAAAGTCACATAAAGCATATCACCGATGTTCTGGATATTTTAAAGCAAAATCAACTATATACCAAGAAGAGCAAATGTTCTTTTGCTTACCCAGAGGTGGAGTGTTTAAGCCATATTATTTCTGTAGGAGTGATGGCAGATCTAAAAAAGGTAGAAAGCATGATGAAATAGCCAAAACCAGTAAATATGAAGCAATTGAAAGAATTTCTTGGTTTGATAGGCTATTATAGAAAATTTGTTAAAGGTTATGGATCCACACCATGTTGCTGAAAAAGGATGGATTTTACTGAGATGCAGAGGATCAAAAGACCTTTCATAAATTAAAATAAGCAACGTGCGGCACCTCTATGCTTGGCATTTGCTAGTGGTCACAAATACCATTCCTCACTATTTATCTATGACTCTTTTATACATGTAAGATTCACATAGGATAAATATATTTTATGATACTCATATAGAGCATGAATATTTTTATGCTAATTAGGATAGCTTTATATAATAAGTTTAGGATGTTTGGAACGAGATAAGACAACCTAAATGGTTTGGATGAATTCTAGAATGATAAAGATTTATTTCGATTGTTCTAAGAAAATTTCACATACACACCAACTTTCTGGTTACTTGTGGTATGAATTAGGATTTTATGAGAATGAAAATAATATTAAAATAAAAATATATTAATTGGTATAGGAATAAAAATTAATTTTATATAAAATATATAGGTTGTAGAACACATTGTATGATGCAAATCAAAAGGATAACATTGCCGAAAAGGTACAAAGGAACTCCTAAATGATAAATTTCTATATCAGCGATCTAAAGCAAATTTCAAAAACGAGAAACCTTTTGATCACCCATACTTTTGTAAAATCATTTTTCTAGTCATTAGCAACTTTCTCTCTTATAACATTTTGGCATCTATAAAAGAATTGGCAACTCTACATAAAGTGAATGTTTACCTATTACAAGTAATCGAGAACATTAAATTTAATTTTGAAAAACTTTAATTTGTGATACTTGTAGGTGTGATTACAGTGTTTTCTTTAAAACGCAATGCGAATAATATTCTATGAAAGTAAGATTTTCTTCTAAGGATTGTAAAGTCTTTGACTTAATTAGGTAAGAAGTATAATATAAGAAAATGGAGACTATTTAGTACTATTAATCACTGTTATACCAAAAAAAATCATTGTTATACCAATTTATTGGTAGTGGCATTTAATGAAGATAATGCAAACTTAGAAGTGGAACTAGGGACCAAAGAGGGTAGCCACATCGCTATAAACTAATTTGCGTCTAACTACTTTACTTCAATTTGTTTATTAATTATAACTATTTTCCATCTTCTCGTTTAGTTGTTGATTGAACTCGATTGAAAGTTATTTTATGTTAATTGCTTAATACTTGTTTCATTTCGTTGAATTTGATGAAAGCATGATCAACGTAATTCAACTTCTCTCTTAAGTTGCTTTAAACCAACATTTACTTTACAACTAAATCTCAAATTAATTATGTTCTTCATCATTAACATTTTTATAAATTATCTAACTTAAATTTAGAGTCAAAGCTATGAAAATTGTTATAATGTTATATTAAGAAAAACTCTACATGCAGTAAATTTAAAATAAGAAACATGTTCTCACAATATATTTGCAAATATGTGTGTTTGGATTGTAAGTTATTTCACTTTATTTACACCTTATTTACACACACTGATTTGCTTGCATCATCAACACATTTTTCAATCACTTTCTTTATCTCACATACATCATATCAAAAAAGTGCTACAGTACTTTTTCACAAAATTATTTCAAATAATTTACAATCCAAACACACACAATATACTTATTTTAAGTGTCACGGTATAGGCTATGCATTAATACTCATTTTATATATCTTACCATTATATACAAATGACAATAATTCCTTTGGTTGTTTACATTGGTTGTTTAATGTATAGATCTACATAACCTTAATACAATTTAAAGTTCAACAAATAAAAATATTTTGATTGTTGTATTGTTTTAGTGAAAAAATATGTGTTGTCACTTATTTATCTTAATATAATAAAATCTATAGTTCTAATTCAATAAAATGTGCATAGAATCTATTCTATTCGTTCACCTAAAACTATAATTTTCCATAACGGTTCGTTTGATTCACTAGTTGGATGAGATAGGATGACTCATTCTCGGATTACTAATCCTAGATTAAGTCATCCTCAGATTAATAATCCAAGTTGTCTAATATTTGGTTACTTCTAACTTGGAAAGGATACGTTGAGAATGCTATCTTGTATTTGGTTGGAGATTAGATGTGGTGAGAATACTATTTTGATGACTAAAGTACCTCTTAATTTGTAGCATCATTTTAATAAACTAATTCAATATTTTATAACTTTTATGAAAGTAGAGCAATTTGAAACATTAGAATTATAAAGTATATGAAAGTTTCTGATATGTAAAATATTTGTAGTCACTCAAACTTAGACTATTTGGACCCTTAAAATAGGTTTGATCAAGTTTGTGAGTCTAATTTAAAATCTGATTAAATAAAAAGCCAAGTTTTGGCTAAGTTAGGGTCAAACCAAATAAAATTCAACCCATTTGAGAAATTTAAATAAGCCAAATTCAAGCTAATATTTTCTCTAGGGCAGGTTTGAGTTTGTTGAAACCTCATTCACAAAGCCTAATTGGTACGGTTTTATATTTATGACGAATTTGATTGAAAAAATAAGGGTAGTAAGGGCAAATTAGTCCAAACTTTTATTATAATGCTAGTAGGGAAATTAGTCAAAAAATTTTAAAATAATCAATAAGGATAATTAGTAAAAATTTAACTAATGAATAGAGGCAAAATAGTTTAAAAATTTTTATATAACCAATAGGGGCAATTTAGTCCACTTCTATCATATTATTATGTGAGAGTATGGTTATATAATTATGGGTATACATTTGTATAATTTGTAAGGGCAAATTAGTCCAAATATTATTATGTTGGTATTAGGGGCAAATTAGTCCATTTTTGTTATATTATCATGTAAGAGTAGGACTGTATAATTATAAAAATATAAATTTGTATTATTTATAAGTATAAATTAGTCTAAATTTTTATCATTTCATCTCTTAATCATCCCACGATCACTAATACCACATTTTCCTATGGGATTATTTTATCCTATGAATAGGGGATTAATTCAGTTAGTTGAGATGTATAATCCTATGTGTAGCATCAACCAAACATAGGATGATATGAAATGAGTAATCTAATCATGCGTCATCCCATTAACCAAATAAATCCCAAGTGCACATAGCATTTTACCTATTTTGTTGTGATTGAACAAAAAATAATATATGATATATTTTTAACACCAACATATATAAGTTCATATTGCCATTTCTCATTGTGCTTCGTTTTTCAAATTTTAACTTTCAAAAACATTTTATAATATCCCTCTCAAATTTAGTTGCTTGTAAACAATAATTAAAACTCTAGAATGATAACAAATTTATACCACAAAATTTAGGTTATAGGAACATTTTAGGACACAAATGAAGACAAGAGGATGGCCTAATGCATTCTAACGAATTGTGGGACGATGAAGCTCCGTTTTGGCTGTCCAAAGCAATTTCCAATAACAAACTAATATGTGACATTTACATTTTTTTTACCTTAAATTTAGGTTGTGGGACGCATTGAAGTGTTTAAATTAAGAGGATATAATTGTCTAAAAAAAATCAAACAAACTCTAAAACAATGAAAATTTGTTTTGACCATCGAAAGCAAATTCCAGATGCAAGCCAACCTTTTGAATATCTATAGAGTAAAATGGTTGATTTTTTTCTTTGATTTGAATTAGGAGGATGTATTATTTTGATTATTATTGTCTTTTGAGAATTTTTCAACATTATTTGCTTGAGATTCATTTTATAAGAAAAGAAAATTTTCATGGTTAAGAAAAATAGTGCGTAACCCTCTATTACTGTTAAACTTTTTTAATGGTTGAAGAGTTGTTAATGGCTTTTTTCCTTGAACTAGGAGGCATAAACGTGTTTCATGCAATAGAAATGTAAAATGACATACCCAATTTTATATAGAGCAAAAAGCAAAATATATGAAGTAGTAAAAATAGTAATTTATGCAGAAAAAATATGTCAATTATTAATAAAATTCAAAAGGGATGGATCTTTAATCTCAGTAATTTGTTTTGCATATGAAAACCATTTGCAATAGAAATTGCAATGATTAATTATTAGTTAAAAAAGAAAAAGAGGACATCAAAGTTACCAAAGAAACACTTCAAACATTGACTATCAAAGTTGGATAAGTACAGTCAGTAGCTTAACATCAATTTTGTGGCAAGATATCCATTATGAAAGCTTGATTCGCTAAACAAAGCAACAACTTGCTAAACATCAAACTTCTACTACTTTGGAAACATTGTTCCAACCATAACTCGTGTTGTATTAAGAACAAAAGTATAGCAAACAAAGTTTATTCTGTTAAAATAGAATCAACGTAAATTGGATGCCTGATCAAATGAAAAACGCAAACTGCCATGGATACAACTTTTCTATCCCATTTTCAATCGAACACCAGCACAACAAAAGAAGTCTTGGACTATGGAATAAAGAGCAGTATTTGACCATTTCGAAGATCATGATCAATAACAAAATGGTTCCAATTTTGATCAAAACGTTTGCCGGTCATACCAATGTAATAGTATTTATAACCATTTGTAAGAGTTATAGTTGGCGTCCTATCTTCATTTAGCCTTATATCTACAAATTCTAGTAGATCCTATAAATGCACAATAAAAAAAGGTGATAAGTAAATGCACACACAAAAAGAAAGGGAGTTAATAAAGTGAGAAAACGCAAAATAATACCAGCTTGTTGTTTTGCGAAACCCTTGAGGTATAATGACTATCTCACTGGGAATTACTTGCAATCTACCACGTTCAGTTGTAATCCATAGCTTTACATAGACAACATGTATAATATAAATGAATGAACAACATCTACAACAAAAAAGTTTATCAGCAGGAAATATGAAAGTGAAAATTATTATAATCTAATTAAAAGGCATTTAAGAGGCAGAATTAAAGGGGATGATTGAAGTTTCATGATTCAACTATGCAACTTGACAAAGCTGCTGAAACCATTACGATTTGTCTATTTGGACCACCTTCCCAAAAGATTACTACACACAAATAAAAGTTAAGTTGGAGTGCGTTGGGTAATTGCTCAGGCAATGAAACTACTTTGGCATTTATGCATATTTATCAGAACTATCTATAGATTGTAGGAGAAATTTGGAGGCTTAATTCAAGTGATTTTCTTGTAACTTTTTAACATGGAACATAACCTTTTTTAGCTATACATTGCTTTTCAGGAAGTTATCCCAACCTTTAGCATGCGTGAAAATTAATTTTTATAAAAACCTGCAGTATGAATGAAAAAAATGTTAAGAATAAATCCATCAAGCAGCAATTATATCTAACCAGAATATTATTAGGCAAAAACATATGCTTCTCTGATGAAAAGAAGAGCTTCACTGATACAAAATGTAGAAGGGCATGAAGCACTTGGAAACATTATCATCTATTAGACAATTGGTAAAGAATATAATTACTCTTACTTGTTATTCTAGTGAACAGACAGGTTTATAACTAAGTTAATGCCAAAGGATGCATTCTGCAATACCCTTTAACAGGCATTCATGTTAAACTAACACTCATGTATTGCAAATGAGATGATCATAAATCACCGACAATTATATAAGCAATTTCTTAAAAGATATGATGCGGATACGGGTGCGCAACAACTTCAACCTTGGGTCAAGGACCCTTTGGGCAACATTGATGGTCCGATGACAAGATCAAGAACCAAGAAGGTGAAGGAAGCTTTACGAGCCTTGATCATTCACCATACAAGCAAGGAGCAAGCTAAGCTTGAAGATTTGATGGACCATGAAGTTACTTTGTTCACTTGTATGTTTGAAGTGAAGGAATGATCTCATACTTGTTAGCTTAGTTGGTAGTTGTTTTAAAACTGTCTAGTTTAGTAGTTGTTAGGCGTTGAGTATTTTATTACTTATTGGGCCTTATCGAAAAGCCTTAAAGAGCTGGCTCTTTAAGCTCTTTATGCGGACCAAATTTCTTCCAGGTTTATGTGGGCCGGATTTTGCCCTAATTTTAGCCTATAAAAAGGCACCTATTGTATGAGTGATAGAGAGAATATTACAACCAGAAATCATGAGGAATTTTCCTTCAAGTTCTTAATCGAACTTACTCTTGAATTCTTTGAGTTCATTGCTTAGGATTCAAATCTGACTTTATCGATTAGTTTGTTCCCTAATCGTGGTGTCTCTTCATCCATCTTTATTTGCTTAAGGTTGTTGATTACCTTCGTGTGTCAAAGGTCTTGAGTTCATGAGAACAATTTGAGTTCAATTTCCATTGGGAGAAAAGGTCCAACTCTGATATTACAAGGTTGGGAGGTTCTAGGAGGGTCATCCCCTAGAGTTGCCTATATCAGTTGGTAATCAGAGCATCAGGTTAATTCTCTTTCAATTGAAATTGTTCATATCTTGTTAGTTTGTGTCTTTTGTCAAAAAAAAAATTGTAGCGATTACTGTTCATCGTTACTGTTCCGAATTACTGTCCACGTTACTGTTCATCCGAGTAAAAAAAAAAAATGTTTGGGTGTTGTCTTTTTCTGTTTTCTGTCCAAATTTCATTCTTGAGTTTGTTATACTTGTGTTTGGGTTGTTAGGGTTTAAAGTCAAAAAAAAAAAGTCACATACCTTATATTGTTTAGTGTTCAAGTTGCTAGAGTATTGCTGGAATTTTCTTTTGAGTATTGCTGAAATTCTGTTTTGCCTATTTCTTGAGTATTGGTTGTTGTTCTTGCAAACCCTAGACACCGCAACATAATTTGGGGAAATTCTTGAGTTTCTTGAACAAATTCTTGAAGTTCTTGAACCACCAAGTCTTGTTTTGAAAATTCTTGAACAATAAATCAAGACCTAGGATTTTCTTGGAATTGGCATAACCTTTCATCCATTTTCTTGAACTTGTTGGTGTGATCTGAATTTGTGTTCCTTGAAGAACCGAAAAAAAAAATGAAAGAGAAAAAAAGAAAAGAAAGAAGAGAAGGAATTGGCTCTCATACAAAGGAAATCAAGTTTCCAAAAAAATCGTGAGTTTCCAATTCTTGGTGGGTTCCCAAATCTTGATTAGTCTCCAAATCTTGGTTGACTTCCCAAAACTTGAGTTTCCTAATCTTGATTGGTTTCCAACTCTTGAGTTCCAATCTTGATTGAATACCAAAGACCCCAAACGACCTAACCAGCCCCAAAGACACCCAATTCCGTTTTCAAAACCAAACCAAACACCTTAGCCCAAACCGCCTTAGGAGTTCTTGAGTTTCTAAAATCGGTTGAGCTAGTTTTGCGATCCGATTTGACTGAAATTTGAGGACTGGTTCGTACATTATTTGAGCACCCCAAAGGCACCATTTATACTCCAAAATACTGACCAGAAACTCAGCAAAACAACAGCTAAAAAAAAAAAGTTCCAGTTTCAGGTAAAGTTTTTGTTTTCTAGGATTCGCAAAAAATTCTGCTTTGTGTCTTATTACTTATAGGGTAATTAATTCTGGAATTTTTGAGAGTTGAGTTGTTTTAAGAAATTCGAGAAGGAAAATAGAGAGTGAGTGTGTTTTCTTGAGTGATACACGAGTGCTTTGCAAGGTAGACTAGGATACACTTATTTTTGCAGGTTTGGCAATATGTCTTAAGAGGGGAACATGCCTGAACCGTCTGAGACCGACATGTCACTCAAACTGGTGCTCCAAGCTCTTCAAAAACAAGCGGAGAAACATGAAGTTGTGATGACACAAATATCCGACAGGTTGGCTGTCATTGAGATGCGAGGTACCGGAGATACACACAATAGGGCCTCGAGTGTTCAGAGTGCTGATCATGATGCGGATGATGAGGGATATCATTCTAACACTTCCTTTCGATCAAGGAAAAACCAAAGGGAAGCGAGGGAAGGTCGAGACCGACCTAGGAAAACCGATGACAATCTTGGTTCCATCAAGACTAAGATGCCTACCTTTCATGGGAAAAATGATCCTGAAGCTTATTTAGATTGGGTTAGGAGAGTTAAGCAAGTGTTTGAAGTCCACAATTACTCTGAAGAGAAAAAGGTGAAACTTGCGGTTATTGAATTTGAAGATTATGCATCCATTTGGTGGGAGCAAGTATGTGCCACAAGGAGGAGAAATAGGAAACAACCAATTGACACTTGGGCTGAAATGAAGCAAGTGATGAGGAAACGATTTGTACTCTTCCATTACACCACGGACTTGTACAACCGGCTCCAAGGACTCACCCAAGGGTCCAATTCGGTTGATAAGTACCACAAACAAATGGAGGTAGCAATGATAAGGGCCAAATGTACAAGAGGATCCGGAAGCAACTATTGCAAGATTCCTTAATTTATTAAATCCTGAAATTAGGAAGAAGGTTGAGCTTCAAGACCACTTTGACCTACAACAAATGGTGTCTTATGCAGAGAAGGTGGAAAAGCAAGCCTTACCTATAAAGACCCCTAGTGGCCGAACCACTACATCCTCTTCCACACCTTGGAGAAGAGGTCAATTGCCAACATCTAATGCTTGGCCGAGGCAAGGCAATAAAGAAAGGGAAAACAGGCGAATGGAGCAACCGTTCCATCCGAGTGCAACTCCTTCTAAACCAACCCCGCGGCCGACTCTTCCAAGGGCAAATACAGACACCAACCAGCCAAAGGCATGTTTCAAATGCAAGGGAATTGGCCACCTCATGGCTCAATGCCCTAACCAAAGCATCATGTGCATGAATGAAGAGGGAATGTAGCAGAGCGAAGGAGAGGAGGAATATGCGGACATGCCACCGCTTGAAGAAGAGGGGAAGGATGATGACCTGGTTGAAATAGAAGAGGACCCCGTAGCTCGAACTATGGTGACTATGAGAGTGCTAAATGCACAAGCTCAAGAAGATGATCTCCAACGGATCAACATTTTTCATACGAGATGCAAAATTGAAGATGAGGTATGTCTCATGATCATTGATAGTGGCTCTTGTACTAATTGCGTAGTTGCTGACTTTGTTGAGCAAAAACACCTTCCATGGACTTACCACCCTAAACCCTATAGACTATCTTGGTTAAATGATGGGGGGGAAGTCAAGGTGACCAAACAAGCTTTAATCGCTTTTTCTATTGATCGATACAAGGACCAAGTTTTATGTGATGTAATTCCTATGCAAGTTAGTCATGTCTTGTTAGGGCATCCTTGGGAGTATGATCGGCAGGCTGATCATATTGGACTCACTAATAAGTATAAGTTCATTATGGACAAGCTCAAGATCACTCTTTCACCCTTGACACCTATACAAGTGTATGAAGAACAATTGCATCTAAGAAAAGAGAGAGAGAAAAGGCAACTGAGAGAGGCAAAGAAAAAGCCGAATGTACCTGAGGATGAGGAAAAAAAGAAAGTAGAGGCCGAGTTGAGTGAAAGAGAAAATTCGAGTGGGAAAAGACTCAGTGAGGCCGAGAGCTTGAAAGTGAAGAAAAAGAGCTTTTATGCAAGTGTGCGTGAGATAGATAGAGCCTTGAATGCACAAAGTCTTCTCATAGTACTTATGTACCGGGAAGCTGATTATTCTTCTTTTTACACACTTGGCATAACCGATTCTCTTCCTAGTGCAATCTATTCTCTTTTGCAGGAATTCAAGGATGTGTTTCCGGAGGAACTACCGAAAGGATTACCTCCAATTCGAGGTATTGAACATCAAATCGACTTTGTTCCTGGAGCAATTCTACCAAATCGACCAGCCTATAGAGCAAATTCGGAGGAAACAAAGGAAATCCAAAGGCAAGTCAATTCCCTCCTTGAAAAGGACCAGGTTCGTGAATCTCTTAGTCCTTGTGCGGTCCCAGTCATTTTAGTACCTAAGAAAGAAGGGACTTGGAGAATGTATACAGATTATCGTGTAATTAATAAAATTATTGTTAAGTATCGTCATCCCATTCCTAGGTTAGACGATATGTTAGAAGAATTGCACGGAGCAATCATTTTTATTAAAATTGATTTAAGATCTGGTTATCATCAAATAAGGATAAAGGAAGGTGATAAATGGAAAACTGCTTTCAAAACAAAGTATGGTCTTTATGAGTGGCTTGTGATGCCTTTCGACTTAACAAACGCTCCAAGTACTTTCATGAGGTTAATGAACTATGTTTTAAGACATTTTATTGGGAAGTTTGTTGTTATTTATTTTGATGATATATTGATCTTTAGCAAGTCTTTAGATGAACATGTTGAGCATTTGCGACTTGTTTTAAGTGCTTTGCGTGAAAATAGGTTGTTTGCTAACATGAAAAAATGTGTCTTTTGCACTCCTGAAGTTAATTTCCTTGGATATATTGTTGGTACAAATGGCATAAGTGTTGATCTCGCCAAGGTAAAAGCCATCTTAGAATGGCCGACTCCAACCAATGTGTCTCAGGTAAGGTCATTTCATGGTCTTGCAAGTTTCTATAGGAGATTTGTTAAAGACTTTAGTACTATTGCAGCACCTTTGAATGAGGTAATTAAAAAGAATGTGAGGTTTCAATGGGGAAAAGAGCAAGAAGAGTCATTTCTTAAGCTTAAGAAGTTGTTAACTTCGGTACCTATTCTTGTTTTGCCTAATTTTGACTTGACGTTCGAAGTTGAATGTGATGCTAGTGGAATCGGCATAGGGGCTGCCTTACATCAAAATAATAGGCCCTTGGCATATTTTAGTGAAAAGTTGAGTGGAGGAGCTCTTAATTACCCTACTTATGATAAAGAATTGTATGCTGTTGTGCGTGATCTTGAAGTGTGGCAGCATTATCTTATGCCTAAGGAATTTGTGATGCATACTGATCATGAATCAATTAAATTCCTTAAGGGTCAGGGTAAGTTGCATAAAAGACATGCGAAATGGATTGCATTTATTGATTTCTTTCCGTACATCATTAAGTATAAGAAGGGGAAAGATAATGTCATTGCGGATGCATTGTCTAGGAGGTATAATTTGATAACTAACATGAGCACTAAACTACTTGGTTTTGAGCACATTAAAAACATGTATGCACATGATGACGATTTTTCTAATGTGTTTCAAACTTGTGAACATGCTGCATTTCAAAAGTACTATAGACATGAAGATTTCTTGTTCAAAGAAAATCGCCAATGCATTCCCAATTGTTCGCTTAGGGAATTACTTGTTAGAGAAGCCCATGGTGGAGGATTGATGGGACATTTCGGCATTGATAAAACTCTTGACATCTTGCATGAACACTTCTATTGGCCTAAAATGAGGCGTGACGTTTCTAACATTTGTGATAAGTGTTTAAAGTATAAGCAGACCAAGTCAAGGAGTAACCCTCATGGACTATACACTCCTCTACCCGTACCTCATGCTCCTTGGACAAACTTATCCATGAATTTTGTGCTTGGTTTACCAAGATCTTCTAGAGGTATGGATAGTATCTTTGTTGTAGTGGATAAGTTTTTTAAAATGGCTCACTTTATCCCTTGTAGGAAAACAAGTGATGCGCGCCATGTTGCTGATTTATTCTTCAAGGACGTGGTTAGATTGCATGGGGTACCACGTACTATTGTAAGTGATAGGGATGTGAAATTCTTAAGTTACTTCTGGAAATCACTTTGGGGAAAGTTGGGAACGAAGTTGCTATTTTCTACTTCTAGTCATCCTCAAACGGATGTCAAACTGAGGTAACCAATCGAACCCTTGGTGCTTTACTTCGAGCCATTGTTCAAAAGAACTTGAAGAAGTGGGAAGAATGTTTGCCTATCACTGAGTTTGCATATAACCGAACCACTCATTCTACTACTAATCATTCTCCTTTTGAAATTGTTTATGGGTTTCAGCCGCTAACTCCTCTAGATTTATCACCTATTCCTGTTGATAAGTGTTTAAGCGCAGATGGTGTCAAAAAGGCAGAGGCTGTTCGGACCTTACATGAGAGAATTCGAGCTCAAATTGAGAAGAAAAATGCGCAATATGCACAACATGCGAATAAGGGAAGAAAGCATGTTGTATTCGAACCTGGTGATTGGGTTTGGGTACACATGAGGAAGGAAAGGTTTCCAACATCTCGACGGACCAAGTTACATCCAAGAGGCGAGGGCCTTTTCGAGTCCTAGAGAGGATCAACGACAATGCATACAAATTGAAATTTCCAAGTGAGTATGGCATAAGCGCATCTTTTAATGTGTCTGACCTATTGTAAGACCCAAAGACAACCTAAGAGGGGGGTGAATTAGGTTGATTAAAAAAAACTTAATTGAGTTTACGCACATTTTCTTTAATAAAAATTTACCTTCTTTTCTAGTAGTGATCATCCAAGTAAATTTAAAGAAGAGAACAATGTTGATCAGAAATAAGAGAGTATATAAGCAATGAGAATTTTATTAAACAAAAAGAATAAGATAGAGTATCAAACCGATTGTCTACCAAGCTTCCCTCAAACTTGAAGACCAATCACAAAGATGAGCACCTTCTCTTTGAAGAACAAAATCAACTCAATATACAATAGAGGGATCACTTCCTCCTTACTCCAAGCCTCACTTAGTCAAGTTAGGAAGTTTTACTATCACTCAGATAACCCTCAACAAAGCTACACTATTGAAAATTTCAAACACAAGAGAAGTGCTTACAAGAAATTCACACCACTTGAAGAACAAATTTTACATAGGAGACTATTTTCTAACTAAAATATCTCTTGAGATCTTGTAAACAAAGTGTGCAAAAGTCTTCTTCTGATTTAGAATCATTTGTATTTAGAATAGGCTTTATTAATGATTCCAACGGATAGAATGCAGATGAAGAGTCAACTAGCCGTTGGGGCTTTCGGACGTCCGACAATTTATTCATCGTCTGATCCCATCGTCCGAAAATCAGTCAAGTTGTCATTCGGACGTCCGATGGGATATCATCGTCCGACAATTTCTGCGTCCGAACGTCGTCAGAGAGTTATCAAAACTTTGCGAAATTTTTCGGACGTCCGATGCGATCGATGTGCGTCCAAAGCGTGCGTCCGATCCTTCCGGACGTCCGATGCTTTCTCACGAGTGTCCGACAGAGTTTCCTTCTTGATGTTTTTCATCCTTTCGGACGACCGACAGCTTCCTTTCGGACGTCCGACATGAGTGCCCTGTATTTGCTTCTTCTTTTGGTTGTTTTCTTTCCTTAACACCTTTGTACCTGATTCTCTAAAAATCAAAATACTTATATTTGAAGAGAATTAGATAAACATTTCAAAGTGTTTTGTGATCATCAAAATCAAGAATAACATTCTCCCCCTTTTTGATGATGACAAAACTATGGTTTGAAATGAAATTTGATTATAAATAGGCTCCCCCTTTCTCAATTGACAAAAACTCCCCCTTACTTGGTCAATCGTAGAACAAAAATTGAAAAACTCCCCCTCACTTGGCTACTCCACAGATTTATTTAATCATCCAACAACAGTTAAGCAAACGACATATTAATCATCCAACAACCAATTCATCACATCAAATTCTCTTCATATCTCCATACGCACAAATCTATATTCATATCTCTCCCCTTTTCATATCTTCATATCTCTCCCCCTTTTTGTCATCACAAAAGTCAAAAGGTAGAGAGACAATACAAGAACTAGTAACATGAAAAAGAACTAACCATCCATAACAAAATAGCTTACGAGCATCACAAATATTACAGCTACATATCCAATTTTGAACATTACAAGCACCAGAATCAAAGAAACAAAAGAGTCCGAGGCAACCATGTAACATCCAACAATAGAAAATAGTTGAATAGAATGCAAATGATCCTAATAGGGCTAGTGATCCTAAATGATAAACTAAATTAACCCAGGCATCCTTCGAGTAAGCAGATACTGAGAGAGATTTTCCTCCTCAATGTCTTCATCATCTTCAGCATCTTCACCAACTGGTTTCTTGCCTTTGTCAGATGTGGAAGGATCATGAGGTGTCACGGGAGTAGAGGTGAGGTCGATGGGAGCAGGACTCATAGAGTGAATAAGAGCTGATGAACTTGGATCAGTAGAGCGTGGCTCTTTGCCATGAGGAACTTCCTCAATCACAGGTGGGGAAAAGAGAAGATTCTTTTTATCCAAAAAGTCTGCTTGTTACTCGGATGACATGGTGAGCATGAGACCATGTTCAAGAAATAGAACATGTTGTTTAAGATCTCGAAGGAATTCAACCACTTTAGAATTAGAAGAAGAGAATGCCTTAGTGGCAGTCTTCCTAGGATGAATAGAAGTCAGTGCAACAGAGGATGGAGTGTGAAGGGGATCATGTGCAACCTTAGATCTAGGTTCATTAGACGTGTCCCCCTTATAAGCCCACATATTATCCACAAAGATAAGATTTTTGCGCTCAAAATAAGCCTTAGTAAAGGCAGAAGAAGACGTTTCTTTGGGACAAACACCAAGGATGGGTACTTTGTAAAACTCAAAAATTTTCTGAAGAAATTTGCCATAGGACAGTTTTCTACGAGAATCAGTGGCATAGCGAAATAAAAACTTGCACATGACAAAGCCAAAGTCAATGCGAATTTTTTCTCGAAAACAATAAAAAAGATACAGCTCTATTTTATTGGCATCTGTCCTATGACCATCGGTAGGCACAAGCAAATTTGAAATGATTGAGAAAGCAATGAGATTCACAGGAGCAAGGTCATTTAGTTTTGCATCAGCAGGGGCAGAAAACTTCTTTTTAAAATAGGACAGCATCTTAGTACCATCAAAGTGATTATCAGCAGTGGGATGCTCTTCATAAGAAAAAAAATTTACAATTTTACTTTTGCATCCACGTTCAATAGCAGTATTTAAAACAGCATTCACAATCTCAGGATCAAACACTAAATCTACCCCATTTACCCAGGACATAATTTCAGTGTGATCAGTGCATTTTCTAAGATTGGCAAAGAATTGATATAGCATTTCAGGGTAATAAACGTTAGGCATGGAAATGATATGTGACCATTTCTGAAATTCAAAGAGACGCAGAATGGACTCTAAACCTATCTTACGAAATTCAGAGGGATTAATGGTACGTTGAGGAATAAAACCTTTCTGGGATATTCAAGAGTGTTTTTCTTTGGCAGCAGCATCAAAGAATGGGGAGACTGTGGTTGATTAGGAGGGGGGTTGAGATGTAGTCCCTTGTCCAGATTCAGGCTGAGAGGGAGGCTGTGAAGTTTGAGCCATATCTGCTCCCTTTTTGACGCGTTTGGAAGATCTTTTGACCCTAGGAGAATCAGCATCCTCATCCCTGAGTGTGTGTTTGCATCCGGCAGGCATTTTTCCTCCTCTAAGTTTCACCATTGTGTGAAATGCGTGAGATGAATGATGCTAATAATGCACACAGTAGTATGGGAGCAAATCACACAAGAATTTTGGGGTAAACGAGTCTAGAAGATGATTGAACAGAATGGCTATGAGAAAATAGGGTTTTGAGAAAAATTTGGGAACTGTCAAAATGTGATGAGATTTGGTGAAAAAATCAGGAGAATCAACTCGCAATGATCAGCAAAAGTTTTTGGTTGAGTCAATTTTTAGAATGAGTGCTTCAGAATAGCATGAATTGAGAGCGAAAAGAGATACAGTTTTTCGTCCGAGAGGGAAGAGAAGAAGAAGAGTCTGAAGCAAATGAAGAGGGAAGTTACTTTAAAAAGTGTACCGTTGCACTGTCGGAAGGCCGAACGAAGTCGTGCGTCCGACAGTTTTGTCCGAACAAGAGCTTTCTGGGAAAATAGCTGAAGAACATTATCGGACGTCCGTTCATCTTCTTTCGGACGTCCGAAAGCTTTGAACAGAGAAATTTTTAAGATGATTTTTCGATTATCCCTAATTTTGATCTTAGATGAATGAATTGATCCAATGGCAAAACTTTTGTAAAAATATCAGCAATTTGATCTTTAGAACAGACATAATTCATACAAACTTCACCTTTTTGAACAAGATCGCGAATAAAGTGGCGCTTTATATCTATGTTTTGTCCTAAAATGCTGAATTGGATTTTTGGTCAAATTAATAGCACTAGTATTATCACAGAATATAGGCATGCAGTCATATAACAATCCAAAATCATTCAAAGTATGCTTCATCCATAAAAGTTGAGTACAGCATGCACTAGCGGCAATATATTTCGCTTCGGTTGTAGACAAAGAGATTGCATTTTGTTTTTTGCTAAACCAAGAAACTAAGCAATTGCCAAAAAAGTGACAAGTTCCACTAGTACTTTTTCTGTCCACACGACAACCACCAAAATCCGCATCCGAATATCTATATAGAGCAAATTCACAAGATCTAGCATACCAAAGACCATAGTCTAATGTACCTTTCAAATACCTAAAAATCCTTTTAACTGCGTTCAAATGTGATTCTTTTGGACAAGATTGAAATCTAGCACACAAGCAAACAGCAAACAACAAACATAATATCGGGTCTACTTGCGGTTAAATAGAGTAGGCTTTCAATCATACCTCTATTGTGCTTTTCATCCACATGTTTACCTTCTTTATCTTTGTCAAGTTTTGTAGAAGTGCACATTGGAGTTCCAACTTGCTTCGAGTCCTCCATGCCAAATCTTTTCAGCAACTCCTTGGTGTATTTTGCTTGATTTATAAAATTTCCCTCTAGGGCTTGATGTATTTGAAGTCCAAGGAAGAAATTTAATTCTCCAATCATACTCATTTCAAATTCACTTTGCATAATGGTGGAAAAATCCTCGCATAGATACTCATTAGTAGCATCAAAAATAATATCATCAACATATATTTGCACAATAAGAAGATCATTTAACAGTTGCTTAGTAAAAAGAGTGGTGTCCACAATATCTCTTTTGAAACCATTTTCAATCAAGAAACCACTCAATCTTTCATACCAAGCTCTTGGAGTTTGTTTTAGTCCATATAATGCTTTTGAGAGTTTAAACACATGATTTGGAAATTTTGCATTTTCAAAACTGGGGGGTTGATCCACATATACTTCTTGATCAATAAAACCATTTAAGAAGGCACTTTTAACATCCATTTGAAACAATTTGAAACTTTTGAAGCAAGCAAAAGCAAGAAGCATTCTAATTGATTCTAATCTAGTTACGGGAGCAAATGTTTCATCAAAATCAATTCATTCTTCTTGTGCACATCCTTTAGCAACTAATCTAGCTTTATTTCTTACAACTACACCTTTATCATCCAACTTATTTCTAAATATCCACTTTGTGCCAATGATAGGTTGATTTTGAGGTCTATCAACTAATGTCCAAACCTTATTTCTCTAAAATTGATTAAGTTCCTCTTGCATAGCCAAAATCCAGTTTTCATCCTTTAAGGCATCATTGATATTTTTAGGTTTAAAAAGAGAGACTAAAGCAAAATTATCTATCAATTTCTTAGATGAGGAGCGAGTCTTTACCTTCTCGGATGGATCACCAATTATAAGCTCATTTGGATGATTTTGGCTAAATTTCCAATCTATGGAAAGGTCTTTGAATGAATCATCATTCTTGTCTTCATCTTCCTTTTCTCGATCTTCATGAGTTTCATCCTCCATTTCCTTTGCTACCGATGTTGACTTTCCTTCGTTTCCAATTGTTAGCTTTTTCATTCCTTCCCGAACACCTACATCATCATCCTCACACGAACTTTTGGAATTATCATCATTAGTTTCATCAAATGTTATGTGTATAACTTCTTCTATCACAAGAGTTCTTCTATTAAAGACTCTATATCCTGTTTTGTTCTCACAATACCTCAAAAATATTCCTTCATCAGATTTTTTTCTCAAACTTACCAAGATGATCTTTTAAATTCAAAATAAAACATTTACAACAAAAAATTTTGAAATATCCAACCGTAGGTTTCTTATCAAAAATTAGTTCAAAAGATGTTTTATTCAAAATATGTCTCAAAAGGATTCTATTCATCACATAACATGCGGTGTTTACCGCTTCAATCCAAAAATATTTTGGCAAACTACATTCACTCAACATAGTTCTAGCAGCCTCTTGGAGTGTCCTGTTTTTCCTTTCTACAACACCATTTTGCTGTGGAGTCCTTGCAATAGAAAACTCATGTGTTATGCCATTATGATCACAAAATTCTGAAAAATCACAAAACTTGAATTCCGTCCCATTATCACTTCTAATCCTAACAATTTTTAAACCAAGCAGATTTTGCACTTTAGCAAACAATGAAATAAAATTCTTGAATGCATCATCTTTATGAGTAAGGAATATCACTCAAGTATATCTAGAATAATCATCAACAATTACAAAACAATATCTCTTACCTTCCAAGTTACTAATTTGAGTGGGACCAAATAAATCAAGATGCAAGAATTCCAAAGGTTTAGAAGTTAATACACACTTCTTTAGTTTAAAAGAAATTTTTGTTTGCTTCCCAAATTGACATGCATCACAAATTTTGTCCTTTTCAAAACTGATTTTTGGCAAGCCTCTAACCAACTCCTTTTTCGAAATTTCCTTTAGTAATTCCATGTTAAAATGACAAAGTCTCCTATGCCACAACCAAGGATCTTCATTTGAAACTTTAAGACATTGTGTAGACACCAAATTTTTGGTGTAATTTCTTTTACTTTTTATTCTCATTTGTCGTGGTTGCTTTTTAGTTTTTTTTTTTTTAGCTTCTAGTTTTTATTTTATTTTTAAGTTTTAGCGTAGAAAAATCATGAAAAAGAAAAAAAAGAGGAAAAGAAGAAAGAAGAAAAAAAGGGGAAAAAATCATGAAAAAAGAAAAAAAAGGAAAATTGTTCACAAAAATACGTTCAAATTCAATCTTTTGGCATTTTGGTTTATTTTTGTTAATTGATTTTGAAAAAAAAGAAAAAGGAAGGAAAAAGAAAAATGATGAAAAATGGAAAAATGAAAGAAAAAGATTGAAAATGGTAACTTTGTTATTTTTTTAGTTTGTTTATTTTGATTAAAATTGTTGTTTTATTATTATTTAGTTTTACTATTATTTTTGTTAAATTATTAAGTTTAAAAAAAAAAAAAAAAGTCGCGGCATGCAAGCCGCATTTTTTGCAGCTTTGCAAGGAAGGACTCGGGGAGCCCCTTAGCTGCAAATTTTGGGGAGTATAGCTGAGGGTTTAGGAGGGGGGTTCCTGGTATAAATAGCAAAAGAAACAGCAGCCGCAAGTGGTTGAGGAGAGGGTGGACGAATAGAGAGCTAAGGTGAGGCTGCAATCTGAGAAGGGAGTGACGCCGCAATAGGAGAGAGTCGGGGAGAGAGAGTAAACCAGCAAAAAGAAAAAGAAAAAGAGATGGCAGCATACGGATACAAGTTCTGGGGAGAGATAATCTGTCGGCTGAGGAAGAGTGTTGGGAGAGAACGGCTGCAAGGGAAAGAAGAGAAACCTACGGGCTGGATAGGAGAGAGCCGAGAGTGAGCGAGAATTTTTCTGGTTGAAAGGGAAGTGAGAGTGAGGAGGGGTGAAGCCGAGAGAGGTGGCGTTTCTGGGCAGAAAAGAGGAAAGGCCAGAGGAAGAGAGAACTTTTGGCAGTAGCAAGAGAGGATTACAGTGGCAACGGACGAACGACGCAACGCCGGAGAGGGAGGAAAAGATCGAAGCTTTCACTTCTCTCCATTGTTCAAAGACTTCAGGTATCTTCTCAAAACTGGTTTCTTAGCCTCACCAATTTTAGCCTCTCCAATTTCCTTCGTGATTGAGTTGGACTCTTGCTTTTAGTTTTCTGTTTTGTTGTTTGTTGCCGTTGTTTCTACCTGCTTCAATCTGGCCTGTGGAGTGTGTAGCTCCAAATTTTGTTAGGCAGTGAGTTGAAACTCTTGGGTTTTATGGGCTTTGTAGATTCACTGGTTTTGTTATATTGGATAGAAGCTTCAGAAAATAACCCAAGTTTGCATTTTTTGCTTCCGGTTTTTTTTTGGGGGGAGGAAGGTAGGGATTGAGCTTATGATTTTGTTGTTTGATCTAAAGAAGATTGGGTTGAAGTTCTGGGACTTTGAGTGAGGCATTTCCAGGTTTCCTTGGGTCATGTAAATGTTTGTAAACATGCTGGATTTGCAAAGAAAAGTTGCAGAAATTCTTGTTTTCTTCAAAATCAGTATGTTTCCGGATCATATCGTTCCATTTTTGCTGTTTGAAAGTTAGTTAGATATGTCCCCTACATTTGTCTCAAGTCTTTGTATGTTGTGTTTGAATGATGGGAAATGCGTTGAGTTGTTTTCATGAATGATTTCTTGGCCGAGTGGGTAAGAAAATTGCAGCAGCTTTCAAAAGTCAAATGTTTGCATGTTTTTCCAGATTTTTACATAATATTTTGCTAAGTTTTTTAGCCTGTTTAGATGCTGAAGTTCTTGATTTGGTTGCTTAGTTTAAAGTTTTGATGTTTGGTGGATCAAGTTTTGATAAAAGTTGTATTAGATTCTGAAGTTCATGTTTGAAGATGAAATGCAGCAGGCTTGCACATTTGGCTGCTGAAGTTCTTTTGGTGTTGTTTGAAATGTTTGATTTGTCCGTTGTGAGAGTGTTTGGGAGCTTAGCAATAGAAGCCAGCAGGTTGCTTGGTCTGTGGTTGTCAAAAGAAAAATCTTGCTGCAGTTTCCTTTCCTTCTTGTGTTGTCGATCACATCAGATTTTGCCATCTTAATTTTGCAAACAAAAATTTCATGCTTTGATTTAGTCAACAATTTCTGGTTTGATGAACTTGTTTGTATGATGAAATGGATGTAATTGTTGTTGGATATTGCCGAAGCTTGGGAAATAAAAGGGAGCAGCTTTTGGTTTAGTTGCAGGATCTTAAGTTCCTACGTAGCATGCATGAAATAATTCTTCAAAATTGCCTCTTAACCCCCTCAAGTTTTCCCTTATGCCACTATGACCCAACCAATTGAATAAAGTCCCCAATTTGGTCCTTGGCAGTTTTAATTTGTGCAACTTCATTGCTTGTTTGCTTCAATTAACTACCATGCTTTGTTTCAATTGCGCTTAAGTCATGACTTTAGGGACCTTATGATCAAGTGAGCTTTGTGTTGCACATTTCTTTTAATTTTTCTTAAATAAAGTGGTACCTTGACCCTTTTATTATTTTGGAGGGTACATTAGTAACTTCACTACGTTAGAGTTCCAACTCAAGGGAGGTATAACTTCTTTTATCTTTTTTGTCTCTCCTATGTGAACCAACGTGCTACGTGAGAAATACATGTCTACTTGGCTTTCCTAGCCTTTCTTTAATTTCTTTTATTTATGTCATTTACTTTTGCTTTTTTATTTAAGTTATTCTTTATGGGGTATGTGTACACCTCTTGGCTTGTAATAGTTAGGGATTCAAATTATTTCATTCCCTTTCCCCCCTTTTAGATTGTAGTCCCTAATGTAATAGATAGGGCTTGGAGGAGCATTCAATGAAGACCCATCGAAGACGTGTGCCTAGCTAGCAAATGTAATAGTTAGGGCTTTAATTGTCTTATGTGTCTTGCATGCTTAGTTGCTACGTGTTAATTTGCTTTGTTAGGGCCTTGCATCTAGTCGAGCATGCTAAATGTTATGTGCTATGTGTTTATGAGTGTTTGGCATGTCTACTCGCTTTCCATAGCCATGAATGAATGTGATGGATGAATGTACGTTTCCACTAGTCCAACGCTAGTCGGAATTCATAGAATGGGCTAGTCCAACGCTAGACCCTTAGGGATTTCCCCCCGTTAGTACATGTTTGCATGTTCATTACATGTCATGCATTCTTTTTTAGTTTTATCATTTTGCAGGCCCCTCGAACCCCTTTTCCCTCCATTTTAGGATTTTTGCATTTCATGCTAGGTATAGGGTTCATTTGCTTGAGAGTCCCCTTAAATATGGGATATAGACGAGTGTGGCTTTTTCTAAGCCTTAGCACGCTTGTATTCCCTCTATAAAAGGGCAAATTGAGTCACGATTTAGGTCTCCCCGTACCCAATATGCATATATTCCCTAGGATCATGCATCCACTCTACCATTTTATACTCTTATCACACTTTCATTTTTTTCCTCCCATCTTGCACATGTGCACCTTTTATCCTTTTACTTACACACGAACACTCTTGTCTCACTTGCACACATGCACTTCATATTATCATTTCACATACCGCACCTTGCCCACTCACGTGCACACTCTCACTTACATTGTCTTTTATTACTTTTTCAAACTCATGTCTTCACATTGCATACATGCATTCCATTCATTTGCATCCCACTTGCATTATTCGTGACCCCTTCAAAGGATCGTTATTGGGCTTCACAATTAATGTGATTGGCACCACTCAACCTTTGAAGAGAAATTTCCCCCAATACCCCTAGGTCTAGGGTTTGCATTCATGTAGTACATCCAAATGTAATAAATTCTTTGGTTAAAACAAGAAAATCTTTGATTAAATCAACGCAACTAGCCTTGGCTAGGTCGAAGGGGTGCCTTGGATTTTTATCCTTGCCTTCCCCTTCGTCAAATGTGACTCCCGAACCTTTTTCGTTGGTTTACGTGGACTAGGAGTCGTTTAAAAGGGGTTTCTTACTACTTTTTCTTATTTTTTCTAAAAATTCATTTTTTTCAGGTGACTTGGTACACCTTAACTCATTACCAAGTGGCGACTCCAATTGTTTCAAAAACCCTTTTTAAACTACATTTTGGGTCAAATCGTCGCATTCTCAAACCCCCATTTAGACCCATTTTTCTTTTAAATCACAATTCATTTTCCAATCACAAATTGAATCAAAATACATTTTTAAACCATTTATTTATTTCATCAAAAAATGGGGCGCGACAGTTGGCGACTCCACTGGGGACATTCGAGAGTCCGAGCAAATTTGATTTAATCAACCTTTTTCTTCTTTTAATCTTTTCATATATCACATTTGGGTGTTTAGGATTGCATTTTTCCTTTTATTAGGATTTTTGCATTTCACGCATACCAACTCCCTCACTTACTCATTTGGCGTACGATTGTTTTTGATTGATGAATGGTTTATGTATGTGATTCCGCGCTTTGCATTGCATTTGGGTGGGGGACATCACCTTAGAGCCTCGCGTTGGTTCTTGATCCCTCCCCTCCAAACGAGCACTAGCATACGTGCATACGCTTTAATTTTTCACCCCTCATTTTTTTCTTTTAGTGGCTTGTCACGCCACTCCACCCTATTAGGATTTTAGGCGACCCACTTGGACATGTGATCGTATCACGACGTGTGCGTAGCATGATCCGAGGGGTCACTCGATCTTCCGCTTTAAACTTTAGGTTGATGACCTATTAGTTTTTAGTCGAAGGTTGAGGATTCTTTTTAGATTCGCCCAGACGGGTAGCTGTAACACGACGTGTGCGTAGCAACGTCTGGGGAATCGCTCGAGCCACCGACAAGGAACCTTGGGAGTGATGACCCTTGGTTTCCGAGTCTGAAGGCTCGAGGACCTATGACTTATCGAGTCTAGATGCATTAGTGAACCCTAACCTCATGCATCCATGATAGCTTGCCTAGGGTAGAGTCGGCCTTATCCTGAGCTAGGGACACTATTCACGAGGGGAGGGGTCCAACCCCTTTCTCCTTTTTATTGCTTTATTTCCTTGTGTTGATTTCGTTGCTACAATGTGTTATATGTATTTATCTGGCTGAGCTAACTTTTCTTGGTTTTGTGTCCCCATTGCATTCACAAACCCTTAGCAAATAAGAGGTCTGGCATGACCTTCTTTTAGAAGCCTACCCTTGTAGATAGGCTATCGCACGTTTGAAAATTGTGATGCATTGTGTTCATAAATTCATAATGCCATACCATTTTAGGCCTACCTTGGCATATAAAGGGTCCCTTAGGCCATATTTCATTTCAAATTGCATGTTTTCCTGCTTTAATAAATGGCATCATGCATTATACCCTAGAAAGGGAATGCCATTTAGGGGATCCCGTGTTAGGAATAAACCACCTTGTGTCTCGGATACTTAATCCAAAGAGACTTGCACGTTTACATTTTTGTACCATCCAAAGGGGTAGTGCACAAGGTAAGGTAGGATCTGATCGTCTTCATAAGAGCGATTTTTGGAATATGAGCATCTAATAATCACTTTTTGGCCATTTTATCAAAATTGGTAAAATTCCCTTGCGTAAAAGGACATTAATTTGAAGAAAATTCACAAGTGATTTCTCCTATTGAGACGATAAATAAATCAAGGCCAAAATTTGATTTTAGAAGGTGCATAGGCTAATGCATCGCAATAGAATTTTGAAACTACCAATGGATGGACAATTCAACCCATATTTGAATACATCAATTCCATTCAATTCATTTGACCAATTTACCCTTTTTAGGGTTATCCGGTCGATTTTTGAATAAATCATCAATTCATTTGACTAATTTACCCTTTTTAGGGTCATCCGGTCGATTTTTGAATAAATCCTCATTTCATTTCATTTGACCAGTTTACCCTTTTAGGGCGATCCGGTCCATTTTGAATAAAATTCTCAATTTCATTCGATCAACTTCCTTTTTAGGATGATTCGGTCAATTTGGAGTAAGTTTTAAATTCCACTCAATTCATTTGACTAGTTTCCCTTTTTGGGGTAATTTGATCGATTTTAAATAAATGGTCAATTTCATTCAACCCATTTGACCAATTAGGGTTTCGATGTCAATTTCAACTTGGCAAACCTAGTCGATTTTTGAGAAAGACATCCATTGCATCTAGCCATTTGATCAGTTGGGGTTGACCCTACTTCACTGATAAAATTTTTGTCAACAAATTCCAATCTCTTCGATAGGAAGTTCGTCAAGGTCAAACCCGTGCGTTTTTGCAAACTCTTGTATCGATCAAAAGTGATCAATCCATTTGGACGTTGACATCATTTTGACAAATGTCTCTCGTCACTCCAATTGACCGAATTTTTCAAAATTATTTTTCACTTAAATGAGTTGATCAGATCCATCAGGTATGGTATAGTGCCTGCTCTGGAGGATTGCATTTTCATGCTAGGCCTACCATTGGCACAAAAAGGGTTCCCCCATAGGACATGCATCCGATTTTTCTGGATATCTACTAACTCTTGCCTTTTTCTTTTCCTTTTCTTTATTTTCTTTGGAATAACTAAGCGAGGGTTGAATCTAAAGGAAATTCCTTTCAAAATTCTCAGGTAATATTTAAACATAGTTTCTCGTCGAAACCCCATCATAACACGATCCCGTAGTTAAGCCCAGAGGAGTCGTGTAAACATGAGTTCACAACCGGAACAAGCAGATAGGTCTACTACTACCGCTCAACCCGAGACTACGAGTTTGGGGGTTCAGTTGACTGAGATACTTACTAAGTTTGGTGAAATGGCATCTGAGATGGCGGCCCAAAGAAAATTGATTGACGAGCTAATCAGCAGCGGAGTTCAACCTGAACCTATACCCGTCAAGCAGGCTGAGCCAGAATCGTTTGTCATCCCTTCAACTCAAGTCACTGTTACTCCATCATTCCCTATTCCACCCGAGGAAACTTTCGCCTATCCCACCACAAATTTGCCATACGCTTACCCTCCTAATCCTTCATCTTTTCTTACTCGCAGGCAAGGCCCACAACCCCAAGCTACTTCAAATATACCACCTGAGCCACATACCTTTTATTACCCTGCTGCTGAACCTTTCATACCAGACCACACTGTTCAAACCAAGCCAGAAATGGAGGAATCTTCCGCTCCCATTGATATGAAGCTGCTCAAGCGCCTTGACCGCTTTGATGAGTTTATGGGGAAAAGTCAGGGGTTGAACAAGTAAGGAGTTTTGGATTACGATGAGCTTTGCCTTTTTCCGAATGTGCGGTTGTCTGAGAGGTTCAAAACCCCTAAATTTAACAAGTATGACAGGACGGGTAATGTCTCTGCCCTCAAATCGCAGTTGGATGCTTTGCAAGGACAAGGGAGCCGTGGGAAAAAGCAACAATTCCAAAAAGAAGAGGGGGAAATCGTTTTTGTTTGTGATCGAAACCGTGTCCCAAGCTCCAGGCCTAGACAACACCCTACCTACTCAAACTCCTACCCTTATTATTCAAGCCATCATCCTGTTCATCACACTAATACCACTCAACCTCGACCTCGTCCTAAATACACCAACTCGTCTATAGCCCCTTTTCAAATATCTCAGCCTAACTTCCAACAAGTTCAACCCCGACCTCCCTACAATCAACAATTTTCTCCACCAAATAGACATACCTACAACTATCCCCAACACACTAAAACCTACAATCAAAGCCGTACCCGAACATTCACCAACCTAGGCAGGCCTCTGGACCAATTGTATGAACAATTAAAGGCTGCCGGTAGAATTGGCATAATTTTCCCTCCAACTTACTCTCATGGCGTCCCTGCCGGATACAATCCTCAGTACACTTGCGCCTATCATTCGGGAGCACCCGGCCACCCAACCACTGATTGTAGAGCACTTAAGCACAAAGTGCAAGACATGATCGAGGCAGGGGAAATAGTGATTAGAGAAGGGCCAGAACAAGGACCAAATGTGGATAAGAACCCCCTGCCAGAGTACGATAACACCATTGGGGTTATTATGGACAAAACGGAATTCAAGGAGCCTGCTAAAAACTCATCAAGTGAGGCTGAAGTGTTTGGAAATGACGCAGAATTTCCCGATATCCCTGAGGGATCAATTTCCAATTGGACAGCCGAATTTCTACCCATTCAGAAGGAGTTTCGGTAAACCTAAAGGGGGTTTGTCATTCATGCGGATTCATGAGGAAAAAACTTTTGCATCTGTAATTAGCTAATGAAAACATCTTTACTTTTGACCAAAATTTGCGCATGTAAATATTTTTACGTTTTCATTTCATTTCCGTTTGCTTTCAATCAAAGGTTTTATGAAAATGAACAAGTCATTCTTGTCATGTTATTTTGGTTTATTCGTTTGTTTATATTTCGGTCACATTGCTTGATTCATTTGCTTGTTGTATACTTGATTATTTATTATCCCAAATTCGTTAATTCTTTCAGATGGCCAAAAATAAAAATATTGGACCCTTTGGATATCACTTTTCTGGAATTCAATAATGGCAATCTTTATCACTCACGACTTGAGAATTTTGAACTTAAATTTCAAAGCGAGAGTAATAATGAGAAAGTATTTGATTCTTTTCAAAAATCTTGAACAACATGAGGAGAAATTCGAACCAAACCTAGAAACCACAGCATTTGTTCACATTGGCACCGAGAATGGAAAAAAAAAGAAAAAAACATCATCATGAATCAGCATTCGTTTGGACAAAAGTAGAAAAGGAGATGATTAAGAGTTTGACTATGTGTCAAGGTGTACAGATGATTGGAGGCAGTCTCGTTTGCAGTAGCAGAAATTCTATCTTTGCACACTCTAATGGGAATTCAGCCAAGAATGCCGTTTGTCATGAAATGTTACAAACATGCCTGGCCTGAGCCTACGACAAGAAGTTTCATCAGCATACATTTTGAGGAAGGCGACAAAGCACTCAAGCGAACTTTGCCAATACAAGACAAAGGCAGAGACAAATTCGCTCAAAATCAGAAAGGGCCGTTCGTTATCCAAAAGGTATTACCTGGCGGAACACTCATTTTGGCGGAAATGGATGGTCAAACATTCCCTCAACCCATCAAATCAGACATGTGCAAGAAGATTTTCATTTGATCATGCAAATTTTCCTTAGAAATTCATGCAAATGACGAAATGCAAGTCAGGCCATCTTCTTTTCCAATCAAAACATTTCATCCCTAGTCATCCCTTTTGAGCCATCACAATAATAATTTTCGTTTGGCAGCCCCTGAGGATTGCAAACCCCACACTGGGGCAAATTAATTTTGAAAAGAGATGATCAGAAAAGAAAAACCCCACACTGGGGCAAATTCATTTTGAAAAATGATCAGAGAGAAAAAGAGAACCCCACACTGGGGCAAATTTAGTTTTTGAAGAAAAATGCAAAAGTGAAAAAATGCAATGGAAAGCACAAAGAGAAGAATTCAATCAAACTGGGGCAAATTTTCCTCAGTTTTGTTCAAAATTTGGAGATGATCTCAAAATGATGCAATCTCAGGTTATTTCACACCTTTCAGAAATTTTGCTTGCAAGCCTCAACTTTCTTTGAAAAGTACCCCACCTGACCTCATTACAAGAGCCCAAAGCCCTGGCTTTCGTCACTTGTTGTATTTCTATTGGGATTTTTGCTAATCAACTGGCAAGTGATGTCCATAATGCCTTCGCCTAATCTTACAAGGGAAGTGCATTTTGCTGATGCCAGCAATCTTTAACTTACATTTCTGAGTCGATTATGGTCGAGCTCTTCCATTGCTTACTTAGGTGAAAGCCCGAAAGGGCACCTAAAAAAAAAAAAAAAAACACAAAACAAAACACAAACAAAAAGGGTAGGGGCAACCTTGGTGAAAACCCGAAAGGGCACCAAGGCAGGTTTTTGCAACGAGCAAGCATGAGGAGGAACAACTGGTGACTTGGTTCATTTGGATTTCTTCTCATTTTTGTCATACTTCTGCCAATATTAAATTCCAGAACAAAGATATCCAGAGATTTGAATATGATATCTGTTGGCCAAAACTGTGTCGCTTTGTAAAAATATTCTTTTCCAAACACATTCTCATCTTTCCTCATTTGCTTGTATTCATGGCATTTTGTAGGATTAAGCACAGTTGGTGGTGTTTTACATTCTTTGGCATATTCATTCAATGCATAACATAGGAAATCATCTTGCATATATTTGATTTTTCATGCATCATTCTCTTATCATTGGATTCGGATGAACGATAAACCCTAAGGTTTGTGCAAGAATATGGGATTCAATCATCTATTAAAGTGAGTAAAATGCAACCAAGCTGCTACAGGGATTTGGTAATGCGCACTTTATTAGTCGCCAGAATCGAAAGGTTTCAAAATTACAAATTTAACCAAGGCAGATGCCGCAGCAAAAGTTGGTAAAGGCATCAAAAGACTCATGTTTACACGATTCTCAAGGCAAACCGGATCGAATGATGGTGGCAAATTCATTATTTCTTCTTTTCTTGCAGGAACGTTGCATTTACAAACACAAACAACCACGCTTCTTTTCGCACCTGAATCGACGTCAGAAAAAGCTCCCCAGTAAGCAAAGACGAAATGATAATTTGGCAAAGGTTGGGTCATAAGAAACAACATCAGCTATCGTTCTAGCCATAGAGATCCAAATCTCCCTCTTGGTACAAAATTTGAACTACTCCCAGGTAAAAACTCAATTCATTGTTTAAACTTCCTCAGTGAAATCTCATTTAAATTTCTGTTCGGGTCTATCCCGTGGGTCTATCCCAATTTTAAATTTCTGTCCGGATCTATCCCGTGGGTCTATCCCAAAGTTAAACCAATTTTAAATTTCTGTTCGGGTCTATCCCGTGGGTCTATCCCAATTTTAAATTTCTGTCCGGGTCTATCCCGTGGGTCTATCCCAAAGTTAAATTTCTGTTCGGGTCTATCCCGTGGGTCTATCCCAAAGTTAAATTTCTGTTCGGGTCTATCCCGTGGGTCTATCCCAATTTTAAATTTCTGTTCGGGTCTATCCCGTGGGTCTATCCCAATTTTACATTTCTGTTCGGGTTTTATCCCGTGGGTCTATCCCATTTAAATTTCTTGTTCGGGTCTATCCCGTGGGTCTATCCCAATTTTACATTTCTGTCCGGGTCTATCCCGTGAGTCTATCCCAATTTTAAATTTCTGTTCGGGTCTATCCCGTGGGTCTATCCCAATTTTAAATTCCTGTTCGGGTCTATCCCGTGGGTCTATCCCAATTTTACATTTCTGTCCGGGTCTATCCCGTGGGTCTATCCCAAATTTAAATTTCTTGTTCGGGTCTATCCCGTTTTAAATTCCTGTTCGGCTCTATCCCGTTTTAAACTTCCAGTTCGGATCTATCCCGTTTTAAATTTCTCGTCCGAGTCAGTTTCGTTAAAAGGAGTCAGTCCTCATGTCAATAATAGCAGTCGTTCGAGTAGCTGAAGCCGAATGACCCAGGTAAGCATTTGGTGTCTACTTCTTTGTCTCAAATTTTTTCAAAACTCAGACAAAGATGGGCAAACTGTAGACACCAAATTTTTGGTGTAATTTCTTTTACTTTTTATTCTCATTTGTCGTGGTTGCTTTTTAGTTTTTTTTTTTTAGCTTCTAGTTTTTATTTTATTTTTAAGTTTTAGCGTAGAAAAATCATGAAAAAGGAAAAAAAGAGGAAAAGAAGAAAGAAGAAAAAAAGGGAAAAAAATCATGAAAAAAGAAAAAAAAGGAAAATTGTTCACAAAAATACGTTCAAATTCAATCTTTTGGCATTTTGGTTTATTTTTGTTAATTGATTTTGAAAAAAAGAAAAAGGAAGGAAAAAGAAAAATGATGAAAAATGGAAAAATGAAAGAAAAAGATTGAAAATGGTAACTTTGTTATTTTTTTAGTTTGTTTATTTTGATTAAAATTGTTGTTTTATTATTATTTAGTTTTACTATTATTTTTGTTAAATTATTAAGTTAAAAAAAAAAAAAAGTCGCGGCATGCAAGCCGCATTTTTTGCAGCTTTGCAAGGAAGGACTCGGGGAGCCCCTTAGCTGCAAATTTTGGGGAGTATAGCTGAGGGTTTAGGAGGGGGGTTCCTGGTATAAATAGCAAAAGAAACAGCAGCCGCAAGTGGTTGAGGAGAGGGTGGACGAATAGAGAGCTAAGGTGAGGCTGCAATCTGAGAAGGGAGTGACGCCGCAATAGGAGAGAGTCGGGGAGAGAGAGTAAACCAGCAAAAAGAAAAAGAAAAAGAGATGGCAGCATACGGATACAAGTTCTGGGGAGAGATAATCTGTCGGCTGAGGAAGAGTGTTGGGAGAGAACGGCTGCAAGGGAAAGAAGAGAAACCTACGGGCTGGATAGGAGAGAGCCGAGAGTGAGCGAGAATTTTTCTGGTTGAAAGGGAAGTGAGAGTGAGGGGGGGTGAAGCCGAGAGAGGTGGCGTTTCTGGGCAGAAAAGAGGAAAGGCCAGAGGAAGAGAGAACTTTTGGCAGTAGCAAGAGAGGATTACAGTGGCAACGGACGAACGACGCAACGCCGGAGAGGGAGGAAAAGATCGAAGCTTTCACTTCTCTCCATTGTTCAAAGACTTCAGGTATCTTCTCAAAACTGGTTTCTTAGCCTCACCAATTTTAGCCTCTCCAATTTCCTTCGTGATTGAGTTGGACTCTTGCTTTTAGTTTTCTGTTTTGTTGTTTGTTGCCGTTGTTTCTACCTGCTTCAATCTGGCCTGTGGAGTGTGTAGCTCCAAATTTTGTTAGGCAGTGAGTTGAAACTCTTGGGTTTTATGGGCTTTGTAGATTCACTGGTTTTGTTATATTGGATAGAAGCTTCAGAAAATAACCCAAGTTTGCATTTTTTGCTTCCGGTTTTTTTTTGGGGGGAGGAAGGTAGGGATTGAGCTTATGATTTTGTTGTTTGATCTAAAGAAGATTGGGTTGAAGTTCTGGGACTTTGAGTGAGGCATTTCCAGGTTTCCTTGGGTCATGTAAATGTTTGTAAACATGCTGGATTTGCAAAGAAAAGTTGCAGAAATTCTTGTTTTCTTCAAAATCAGTATGTTTCCGGATCATATCGTTCCATTTTTGCTGTTTGAAAGTTACTTAGATATGTCCCCTACATTTGTCTCAAGTCTTTGTATGTTGTGTTTGAATGATGGGAAATGCGTTGAGTTGTTTTCATGAATGATTTCTTGGCCGAGTGGGTAAGAAAATTGCAGCAGCTTTCAAAAGTCAAATGTTTGCATGTTTTTCCAGATTTTTACATAATATTTTGCTAAGTTTTTTAGCCTGTTTAGATGCTGAAGTTCTTGATTTGGTTGCTTAGTTTAAAGTTTTGATGTTTGGTGGATCAAGTTTTGATAAAAGTTGTATTAGATTCTGAAGTTCATGTTTGAAGATGAAATGCAGCAGGCTTGCACATTTGGCTGCTGAAGTTCTTTTGGTGTTGTTTGAAATGTTTGATTTGTCCGTTGTGAGAGTGTTTGGGAGCTTAGCAATAGAAGCCAGCAGGTTGCTTGGTCTGTGGTTGTCAAAAGAAAAATCTTGCTGCAGTTTCCTTTCCTTCTTGTGTTGTCGATCACATCAGATTTTGCCATCTTAATTTTGCAAACAAAAATTTCATGCTTTGATTTAGTCAACAATTTCTGGTTTGATGAACTTGTTTGTATGATGAAATGGATGTAATTGTTGTTGGATATTGCCGAAGCTTGGGAAATAAAAGGGAGCAGCTTTTGGTTTAGTTGCAGGATCTTAAGTTCCTACGTAGCATGCATGAAATAATTCTTCAAAATTGCCTCTTAACCCCCTCAAGTTTTCCCTTATGCCACTATGACCCAACCAATTGAATAAAGTCCCCAATTTGGTCCTTGGCAGTTTTAATTTGTGCAACTTCATTGCTTGTTTGCTTCAATTAACTACCATGCTTTGTTTCAATTGCGCTTAAGTCATGACTTTAGGGACCTTATGATCAAGTGAGCTTTGTGTTGCACAATTCTTTTAATTTTTCTTAAATAAAGTGGTACCTTGACCCTTTTATTATTTTGGAGGGTACATTAGTAACTTCACTACGTTAGAGTTCCAACTCAAGGGAGGTATAACTTCTTTTATCTTTTTTGTCTCTCCTATGTGAACCAACGTGCTACGTGAGAAATACATGTCTACTTGGCTTTCCTAGCCTTTCTTTAATTTCTTTTATTTATGTCATTTACTTTTGCTTTTTTATTTAAGTTATTTTTTATGGGGTATGTGTACACCTCTTGGCTTGTAATAGTTAGGGATTCAAATTATTTCATTCCCTTTCCCCCCTTTTAGATTGTAGTCCCTAATGTAATAGATAGGGCTTGGAGGAGCATTCAATGAAGACCCATCGAAGACGTGTGCCTAGCTAGCAAATGTAATAGTTAGGGCTTTAATTGTCTTATGTGTCTTGCATGCTTAGTTGCTACGTGTTAATTTGCTTTGTTAGGGCCTTGCATCTAGTCGAGCATGCTAAATGTTATGTGCTATGTGTTTATGAGTGTTTGGCATGTCTACTCGCTTCCATAGCCATGAATGAATGTGATGGATGAATTTACGTTTCCACTAGTCCAACGCTAGTCGGAATTCATAGAATGGGCTAGTCCAACGCTAGACCCTTAGGGATTTCCCCCCGTTAGTACATGTTTGCATGTTCATTACATGTCATGCATTCTTTTTTAGTTTTATCATTTTGCAGGCCCCTCGAACCCCTTTTCCCTCCATTTTAGGATTTTTGCATTTCATGCTAGGTATAGGGTTCATTTGCTTGAGAGTCCCCTTAAATATGGGATATAGACGAGTGTGGCTTTTTCTAAGCCTTAGCACGCTTGTATTCCCTCTATAAAAGGGCAAATTGAGTCACGATTTAGGTCTCCCCGTACCCAATATGCATATATTCCCTAGGATCATGCATCCACTCTACCATTTTATACTCTTATCACACTTTCATTTTTTTCCTCCCATCTTGCACATGTGCACCTTTTATCCTTTTACTTACACACGAACACTCTTGTCTCACTTGCACACATGCACTTCATATTATCATTTCACATACCGCACCTTGCCCACTCACGTGCACACTCTCACTTACATTGTCTTTTATTACTTTTTCAAACTCATGCCTTCACATTGCATACATGCATTCCATTCATTTGCATCCCACTTGCATTATTCGTGACCCCTTCAAAGGATCGTTATTGGGCTTCACAATTAATGTGATTGGCACCACTCAACCTTTGAAGAGAAATTTCCCCCAACACCCCTAGGTCTAGGGTTTGCATTCATGTAGTACATCCAAATGTAATAAATTCTTTGGTTAAAACAAGAAAATCTTTGATTAAATCAACGCAACTAGCCTTGGCTAGGTCGAAGGGGTGCCTTGGATTTTTATCCTTGCCTTCCCCTTCGTCAAATGTGACTCCCGAACCTTTTTCGTTGGTTTACGTGGACTAGGAGTCGTTTAAAAGGGGTTTCTTACTACTTTTTCTTATTTTTTCTAAAAATTCATTTTTTTCAGGTGACTTGGTACACCTTAACTCATTACCAAGTGGCGACTCCAATTGTTTCAAAAACCCTTTTTAAACTACATTTTGGGTCAAATTGTCGCATTCTCAAACCCCCATTTAGACCCATTTTTCTTTTAAATCACAATTCATTTTCCAATCACAAATTGAATCAAAATACATTTTTAAACCATTTATTTATTTCATCAAAAAATGGGGCGTGACACATTGGAAGCTAGATGAATCAAGTTTATCAAGAACAACAATATAAATATCGTTAAACCTCTTATCTTTGAACACAACATTATATTTAGAGTCAAGTACAATGCATTCAAATTTTTTGAATAACACATACAAGTCTTTATCACACAATTGACTAACACTAAGCAAGTTATAATCTAAATTATCAACTAAGAGCACATTATGAACAAAAGTTTCACCATCCTTACCAACATCACATATTCCAATTGTCTTAACTTTCACGTCATCACCAAATGTCATATTTCCACTTGATTTTGATTTTAGCTTTATGAACAAAGAAGGATCACCGGTCATATGCCTTGAACAGCCACTGTCAATGAATCATTTGGACTTGTTTGAGTCTTTTCCCTGAAAAGAGAGAGTGTTTGGTACCCTTTAACTTTTGGGTCCACAATAGTTAGTATTGTGTCTAACTAACCACATGCATCTCATTTCTTTATTCAGATTTCTTTTCACATAACAATCTCCTTTCAAATGTCCTTTTTGACAACAAAAACTACATATAATGAAAGAGTCTTTAACATGTAATGGTTTGATAAATCTCGATCCACTCCTTCTATATGTTGTGAAACCATGTGCATTTTTGTTGTGTGCCAATGTTCTTTCATGAGCAGTAAGAAAGGTGGTTGACATGTTCTTTTTGAGATAATCTTGTTTTCTAGCTTTTAACGTTTCATCCAAATTGTCTATCCTTTTCTTCAAATCACCATATCTTTCCTTTAGCATTTTACAAAGACTTGTCTTTCTGTCAAATTCATTTTGAACATCAAATCCGGCTCTTACAAGGCACTCATTGTCAGCCTTTAGTTGTTTATTTTGTTGAAAAAGACTTGCATTTTCTTGAATGAGAAAAACAATTTTCTGTTTTAACTGCTTGTTTTTATCATAAGATTCCTTCAAGGCATTATGCAATTTTTCAACAAAGGATTCAAGATCATCATCGTCTTCATCATCACTTTCAGATTGAGAGTGCATGGAACTTACCTCATTATCTCCAATAGCCATGAAGACCATTTGAGCTGATTCTTCCTCTTCTTCAACTTCGCCTTCGGAGTTACATTCATTCCATGTAATCTGGAAGTTGTTGAACCTTGTCTTTCGATCAGCTTTTCCATCTTTTTTTTTCTTCAGGGAGTATTCGTTTGCGTAGTGTCTAGACTGTCCACATTCGTAGCATTTGTTCAGAAGTTTCTTGTTGAATTCTTGTTTTCCTTTGTTCCTTGCGTTTGAAGGCTGATTCTGGAATTGATTGCTAGGACCTCCTCTTCTAAACTTCCTTTTATTCAAGATTCTCTTGAAACTTTTTGTGATGAGAGCAAGATCGTTGTCATCACCATCCGAGTCTTCATCATCCAACTGAGCTGGATCATCTTCACCTTGAACTGTCTTTAGAGCTATGTTTCTCTTTGTTCTCGCGTCCTCTTCCTCCTGCACTTTAGTTTTCAACTTCAACTCATTGGAGGTTAGTGAGTTAATGAGAGATTCAATAGGTACAGAATTCAAATTCTTAGCCTCCTCTATTGCAGTCACTTTACTTTCTCATTCTTTACCCAATGCATTGAGAATTTTCCTGTTTTTCTCACCCAAAGTGTACTCTTTGCCCAACACCTCGAGATCTTTGATCAAGTCATTGAACCTGCAATACATTTTGTCAATTTTCTCAAGAGGTTCTATTCTAAATGATTCATACTTTATGACCAAGATAGACTTTTTCTGTTCTCTCACATTGTCACCACCCTCATGAATTTTTCTTAACTTATCCCATATTTCTTTGGCAGATTTACATCCTTTTGCTCTAATTGATTCATTTGAGTCTAAGGCACTATAAAGAACATTCATGGCTTTGGCATTCAATGTGAGATTTGTTCTATCTTGAGCATTCAACTCAACTCTTGTTTTTTGCCTAAACAAACTTGTATCTGCATCAAGAATGTTAGTATCATGCGGTCCTTCATTCACAATAAACCATAATTCAATATCAATGGATTGCAAAAAGATAATTATTCTTTCTTTCCAACTAATATAATTTGAACCATTAAACATGGGAGGCCTAGTGACAGATTGTCCCTCAACAAACATGGCATAATTAGTTGTCATCTTTACTCCAAGCCAATTGAGCTTAACCTCAAGGAGACCAAGCTCTGATACCAATTATAAGGCCTAAAGACAACCTAAGAGGGGGGTGAATTAGGTTGATTAAAAAAAATTTAATTGAGTTTATGCACTTTTTTTTTAATAAAAATTTATCTTCTTTTCTAGTAGTGATCAACCAAGTAAATTTAAAGAAGAGAACAATGTTGATCAGAAATAAGAGAGTATATAAGCAATGATAATTTTATTAAACAAAAAGAATAAGATAGAGTATCAAACCGATTGTCTACCAAGCTTCCCTCATACTTGAAAACCAATCACAAAGATGAGCACCTTCTCTTTGAAGAACAAAATCAACTCAATGTACAATGGAGGGATCACTTCCTCCTTGCCCCAAGCCTCACTTAGTCAAATTAGGAAGTTTTACTATCACTCAGATAACCCTCAACAAAACTACACTATTGAAAATTTCAAATACAAGAGAAGTGCTTACAAGAAATTCACACAACTTGGAGAACAAATCTTGCTTAGGAGACTATTTTCTAGCTAAAATATCTCTTGAGATCTTGTAAACAAAGTGTGCAAAAGTCTTCTTCTGATTCAGAATCATTTGTATTTAAAAGGGACCAAAAATAGGCTTCATTAATGCTTCCAATGGATAGAAGGCAGATGAAGAGTCAGCTAGCCGTTGGGGCTGTCGGACGTCCGACAGTTTATTCATCGTCCGATCCCATCGTCCGAAAATCAGTCAAGTTGTCATTCGGACGTCCGATGGGATATCATCGTCCGACAGCTTCTGTGTCCGAACGTCGTCAGAGAGTTATCAAAGCTTTGCGAAATTTTTCGGATGTCCGATGCGATCGATGTGCGTCCGAAACGTGATTCCGATCCTTCCGGACGTCCGATGCTTCCTCACGAGCGTCCGACAGAGTTTCCTTCTTGATGTTCTTCATTCTTTCGGACGACTGACAGCTTCCTTTCGGACATCCGACATGAGTGCCCTGTATTTGCTTCTTCTTTTGGTTGGTTTTCTTTTCTTAACACCTTTGTACCTGATTCTTTAAAAAGTAAAACACTTATATTTGAAGAGAATTAGATAAACATTTCAAAGTGTTTTGTGATCATCAAAATCAAGAATAACACCTATCTCCTTTTGACTTTGATACAGATTTTGAAGATTCGAGGACGAATCCTTTCGAGGAAGGAGGGAATGATGCGGATACGGGTGCGCAACAACTTCAACCTTGGGTCAAGGACCCTTTGGGCAACATTGATGGTCCGATGACAATATCAAGAACCAAGAAGGTGAAGGAAGCTTTACGAGCCTTGATCATTCACCATACAAGCAAGGAGCAAGCTAAGCTTGAAGATTTGATAGACCATGAAGTTACTTTGTTCACTTGTACGTTTGAAGTGAAGGAATGATCTTATACTTGTTAGCTTAGTTGGTAGTTGTTTTAAGACTGTCTAGTTTAGTAGTTGTTAGGCGTTGAGTATTTTATTACTTATTGGGCCTTATCGGAAAGCCTTAAAGAGCTGGCTCTTTAAGCTTTTTATGCGGACCGAATTTCTTCCAGGTTTATGTGCGCCAGATTTTGCCCTAGGTTTAGCCTATAAAAAGGCACCTATTGTATGAGTGATAGAGAGAATATTACAACCAGAAATCGTGAGGAATTTTCCTTCAAGTTCTTAATCGAACTTACTCTTGAATTCTTGAGTTCATTGCTTAGGATTCAAATATGACTTTATCGATTAGTTTGTTCCCTAATTGTGGTGTCTCTTCATCCATCTTTATTTGCTTAAGGTTGTTGATTACCTTCGTGTGTCAAAGGTCTTGAGTTCATGAGAACAATTCGAGTTCAATTTTCATTGGGAGAAAAGGTCCAACTCTGATATTACAAGGTTGGGAGGTTCTAAGAGGGTCATCCCCTAGGGTTGCCTATATCAAGATAGCACACCTATTGAATATCGAATTATATACATGAGAGAGAGTTAAATTGTCACTTTCTTCCTTCTGAGGAACAATTAGGAAGTCACCGTCAATACTGTAGAATACACAACTCTCCATAGATTTATTAGCAATATACCTATAATACAGGAATACCAAAGAAACTATTAGAGAGCAAATTGTACATAACATCATCTACCTAAAATAAGTAATTTGACAGGATTCAATAGTTCCAATTTTATGTGCCACACCAATCCAAAGAGATATACTAATTATTGGAACCCAATTGGACCACTTAACATAGCATATCAGGTTAGGAGAATCAATTACATGTGAATAGTATAACCATGTCGGAGATATGAACTACCAGCCCCACATATAGTAAACAGATCATTAATGAAATCTGTTGGTGCTTCAGGAATCTCCATTGGTTTCCATCATAATTGAATTGGTGTAGTTTGACTGGTTAAATTCACTTACAAGCTTTCCATGAGTCAAAACTCTCGGTTTAAATGGCTCATGTGTCATAGATGGCTTAATCCGATATAGCCAACTATTACAAATGAAGCATCCACAACGATCAGATTCATACAACTTAGAATACTAATCTTACATTGTTTCAAACATCATATGCAAAAATGTTTTGGCAACAGTAAAATTTAGAATAGTGGGGATGTTGCAAATATTAATACTCTTAAGAGAATGAGACACCTTCTCAAAGATCGAAATTTCAAATAAATAAAAATTTAGGTATGTCCATCCTATTCTTAAAGATGTAAAATGGAGTCCAGTTTAAAGCGAAAATTAAAGAGGAAAATGAGGATCTAACTCATAACAAAAGCCAGGGACTTAACTTTTGAAAACAAATAAAAAAAGATCAAACCCATAATGCAAACTATACACAAGACCATAGCAACCAGTATAATTCATATCATTTTTCATAGTCCAAATTCTATTCCTTCAACAAAGCAAAACGAAATAAAAAACTGCAATGATGATTGCATCCTTATCAATCAGAACCTATTTTTCATGGAATCTACTAATTAATTGCAAACGACTGATCCTTCACTCCCTAGAACCACCAAAGCACTAAAAAGAGAGGCAAGCCAAAGGGAGAAAAATCACTAAATCATCAGCTTTTCAAGCCCTAAAATTTCAAGATATTTCGAAACACCAAAGTAAAACATCACCAAAAAAAAAAAAACAAAGGCATCTTTGGATGTAGAGAAACATGAAGAGGAGAAGAAAGAAAAATCCCCTAAAAAATAAAAAAAAACAACTAGCCAAGATACAAAAAAATCACTAAATGACTAGCTCTTCAAGCTCTAGAATTTCAAGATATTTTAGAACACCAAAGCAAAAAATCAAAAAAAAAAAAAAACTAAGGCATCTTCGCATGTAGATAGAGAAATAGTAAAAGAACCGAAAAGCCAAAACCACCAAAATAGTGCCTCATATTGATATTCCACCTACAAAAAACAAAAAAAGAGGAGCAAAAAAATAAAATGTAAATTTTACATTGTTTTTTCATTACAAAAAGAGAAGATGAAGGAATTACAATACATTAGGTCAACATTATTTTAACCCTATTCTCAGATATTCTGGCCAGCACTTATTAGGAAAAGTTTTAGAGGTCGAGAGTAGATGAGAGGGAGAGATAGAGAGAGAGGAAGAGGAAGGAACGGAGAGAAAGTTTGAGGAGAAAGAGACAGAGAGCATTAGCGGAATGGACAGAGGAAATAGACAAGGAAAAAAGGAGAAGAAAAAGAAGATAAGACGAGAGGCGGCGTCTTTTGAGTTTGACCTAGGGTTAGACTTAGAAAAGTATCCCGCAATGTGCTAAACAGATAAGAAGGAGAATCACGGGAGGACAACGAAAACACGTGCAAAACTACCTAACTCTTGACTTTTTTATTACTTATGTAGATGATGCCTTCAAATCTAAAGGTTAGCCTTGGGATTTTGTTGTGCTTGTTATTCTACTGTTGAAATAATTTTTCATATTTATTTTTCAAGAAGTTTTATGAATAAGCATTCTTAACTGCCAGTGTAAAATTAAATTTTAATACTTAAATTCTCCTTCTGCAAATGCATAGGTCATATGCAAGTATAGAGAGTTTCAAGGTCGATCTAATAGGAAAGATTAATCAATTACTAATGTTTGTCAAACTTTTCTATTATTAGACGGACCAAGTGCTAGTAGATAAACTTATACTAGAAAACATGTAACAAAACTAAGTAAAATAACAACAAAAAATTCCTATGATCCTTGACTTCCTACCTTTATTAGTGAAAAATCTCGATTAATTGAGTTTTATCTTTTTGACCGCTAAGGGATATCGTAATTTTACAATGGTGATAGTAGGTGCAACTGAGAGTGATAATTTTCTTACAATTTGTTATATTACCTTTGTATTTTAAAATTTAACCTTGGATTTATCAAGAATCATACTATATAGTTAGTTTAAAAAAACCAAAACTTTCTCGATTTTCATTATAGTGACATCTATGTTTAATTCAGAATAAATCGATACATTTAATAAGGTTAATCATCATAAAAATTTTTCTCATTTAGTGTGCTCAATTTGGATAAAGGAGAAATTTCATAAAATTTAAGGGACACATGTTGATAAAAGAATGAGTTTTGTAAAGTTAAAAGAAAACAGTATTGATACTCAAAGAATTTCACAAAAATTAAAAGTAAGTGGGTGGAAAAATTAAGAATAGGGTAAATTACCTTTTACCCTCCTGTTATTTGGTGTTTACCCCATAAGCTCCTCATGATTTGAGTTAAAGTGTTACCGTTAATTTTTCTGTTAAAACTAACGATTAACTGTAAAAAGTCAAAGTTAAATTAATAAATTGATAAATTAAACCTTTCACTACTTTTTTTCTATTTTTCTTTTTTCCTTTTTCTTTCTCTCTTTCTTTTGGAAGAGAAAAGATGATTTTGAAAACCTATACTAGGCTACAAAATCTCAATTTTCTCCAATACAAAAGAGTTGGAAGGGAAATAAAAAAATAAATAAGAAACAAAAAAAGGAAGGGAAATATAAAACAAATATATAAGAAACAAAAGTTACCAAATATTTTTTATTTCAAATATCATTTTAGGTTTTTAAACCAAATCTTTAATAATGTTTTCCAGTTCTTATTTATCTATTTTTATTTCAATTTCTTCTTTTTTAATTTTAGAAGAAAAAATAAGCAATGAAAGGGTAAATTTGTCAATTTATTAGTTTGATTTTGACTTTTTACTATTAATTGTTAATTTTAATGGAAAAACTAATTATGGCACTTTAATCCAAATCATGAGAATGTTATATATAGGTTTTTAAATCATAGAGGGGTTATATGGTAAAACACCAAACCATAGGGCAATAAAAAATAATTTACCCGTAAGAATATAACAAAATTATAAGGATTAATATTGCATACATTAACATTATATATACTGTTAATCTTGGATGAATGATAGTTGTGCAAATTTTGAATTTCAAATTTAATTTTTGCACATCTGTCATAGATTTAACATCATAGTGTATACACTATCAACGCATATAAGATTTACTCAAATTTTATAAATTTATACAATTTTTAAAAACTTGAGTAAGAGTGAAGGGGAATTGTCCACTTTCAATTGTTTTGCTCTTATATTTTTATCATTCTAATTACTAGATTTTTTATAAATTTCAATCTAAATTAGATTCTATTGAAAGAAAACAATAAAATCAATAAGGGAAAAAGGACATTGATCATATTTTAATAAAATCAATAGCAAATATTGCATAGAAGTAGTTGGATGAACCATCAACAATAGTTCCTTGGGTACTTTTCTCGAATTTTGAAAAGGAATAGTAAATTTTGTTGTGCATATGGCCATAGATTATGCTCGTGAATAGAAAGGACAGATAATATTACTGATGTAAAATATTGAATAGGGAGAATTACAATTTTGATCCCTAATATTTGGATTGTGTATAAATTGGTCCTGAATGTTTCGATTAAAATAAATTTAGTCCCCAAAATTTATGATCTTAGGCAGGTTTAGGACAATTAACAGAAATGAAACAATAACTAACAGTTAACATCAAATTGCCATTAGTCAACAATTTTGACTTTACACTTTTAGTCCCCAATATTTTAATTTTGAAATCGTTATAATTTTCTAAATTTTAAATAGTGATATTAAGAGTTTTAGCATGGATTGAGATACAAATTAGAATGGAATAGTATTAAATGGGTAATAAGAATACCCGGCCATCTATGAAAATATCGTAACCCGGCCGAGTCACATATGCTGCCATGTTGTTTGGCTCCTCAATGTTATTGGAGCGACTCACCCCTTTCTCTTATCAGGATCAGACAATGGAGCCTGGCGGCAATTGGGGTTGCTCCCTCACTTTAGAAGGCCAAGACCATTGCAGTGCATCACTCTGGTTTGGTCCTCGCCGCCATATCCATACAGCAAGCTGAATGTTGATGGGTCATACCTGGGAAACCCTGGGCACTCGGGGGGAAGAGGGATTGTCAGGGATCATCATGGGCAGGTCAGAGGTGCTTTCTCCACCTCCTATGGCTTCTGCTCAAACATGGAAGCGGAAACCAGAGCTCTCCTGGAGGGCCTTCATTATTGTCTCACCCTTGGCCTGGTCAACGTGATCGTCCAGATGGACTCAGCGCAGTTACTCAAAGCGGTGAAGTGCCTAGTCTCCACACCTTGGACACTTGATGGGCATATTCGCCACATACGGCACCTTTTGACTCGAGCAGAATTCATATTCGAGCACTGCTACAGGGAGATCAACTCGGCGGCTGATTCACTGGCAAAGCAGGCAGCCATTACAAGACATTCGGAGATTTATGGAGCCACCGGCTTACCAAAGCAAGTAAAGGGGATCACACACTTAGATGCAAACTAGTACCCTTATTTCCGCCTAAAGTGCTACATGTAATAGGCCTTAGTATTTTTTCGGAGTTTATCAATAAAAAATATGCAACATTTTTTTTAAAAAAAAAAGAATGCTAACTAAACCTTTTTCTTCTTTTTTGTTTATTTTTATTTCCTACATTCATGCTAATAATATATCATATTTTTTTTCCTTTTACATAGTCTCAGATTTGGCATTTTATGTGTGTGTATATGTTATTGTTTCTCACTATTAATAATGAATTTATAATAAGTTTTATTATTTTTAATTTTAATGATAATTAAAATACTTAATTAAAACCCCTTTAAATATATGGAATATATAATTTTTTAAATTACATTAATTTTTTTGATTTTGGCATTTTAATAGGTTATCAATTGAGTTTGAATTGAAATTGACATTTTATACATATTATATAAATCATTAAATGATTATCAACATACATAGATATTAAGTAAATGCATTATAATTACAATATTGGAATGTTAGCTTTTAATTGGTAGGAAAGACAACAAAAAAAGATAGTTTTTTTTAAATCCTAAAATCACTTCAAATTGATACTTACTTTTACTAATTTCTCTAAGTACAACGGCTAACTACAAAAATTGAAGCCTATATGCAAAAGATATGTAACAATTTTTGTAGTAGTAATTTTATTTATTATCGGTATATCATCATCCAATTATAATTTATTAACAAAGATATGCTATTTGCACTACAATCATGATATGCCAGTATAAAATATTTTATGAAATTTTATAGAACTTAAGGATCGTATTTGTCCTATATTTATTCATATATTATTTCATCTTAAAACCCTACACATAACTACTTAAATTTCAATGGACTATAATGATCAAAACTTCAAACATTAGCGACTAGAAATACAAATTCAAAACTTTTGACTAACGCCAATTAGTTGATCATTAGTTAAGATTATTTTTCATTGGTTATTTAGTTGTCCTAAAAAAATCCTAAAATAACAAATTTTAAGGATTAGATTTTTGGTGATGGAAACATTAGGAACTAATTTGGCACACAAGCCAAACACTTGGGACCAAAATTGCATTTCTCCCTGTTGAACATGTATTATAAACATATTGTACATGTTCAAAATGTTGTCAAGTAATTCTTAAAGTTTTAAAAAAAACACGCTGTAATCTCTTCCAGCAATTAGGTTTCATCAAATTTATAAAAGAGTATTTATCCACACAATGGTTTATTTAAATCTTCTCTCTAATGGTAGTTGGTTGATTCATTTAATTAACACTATGTACCTATGAAATTGCTTTTTGAAATAAAAAAATAGTGTTGTATTGAATAATTAAAATAAAACCAAAACTTTCTTTGACCTTGATCTAACATTATATTTATTCTAAGCAACAAATAACAAATAATAAAGAAAATTTTGGCACTTACATAATTTCACCATTCTTTTAATTTCAACTTTTCTTTGATTTTTTCATCATTAACATAGTAGGATTTATTATTATTGTACTGATATTTTGACCATAAAATAAAATTTTAATACATCTCCAGCAACATAAAAGTGTAATAGGATCATCTTAACCCAATTACCACAGTGAATGGCTATAATTAATTCAATGAACAAAGTTACTAAAATTATAATCTACTTCATAAACTAAAATTGGCTCCAAAAAAAAGAACCTATTGATTTATGTTCATTTTGGATTTCAAATCTCTAATCATACCCAACTTTTTCTCATTCTGAGGACAGAAAAATTAAGACTCTAATCTTATAGTTAGCAATAAAAATTACTATTCTAGATCATTCATCAATAGTGAAAGATACCACGATTTGTTCATTAAGCAGAAAACCAAATTTTAGAAGCAATTTTTGACATAGATAAAATTTTTCCTAATTAATAGATGCAATAGAAATGTTTTACCAACATTTTTTCACAATATAATGAATTTTCAAATACTGCACTATGAAAATAATCTATACTATCAAACACTTGCCAATCCTAAAAGTATATTTATGCTAATTTAGTTTTACTGCTCAAATTCTTTAAGTGTACAAGTCATACATGAGTATGAGAGGCTCAAGTCGATCCTACGAGAAAGGATGAACTAATTATTAAAGTTTAAAAATCACTTTATTATTTAGACAACTCAATCAAGCAAAAGGTTCAATTTTGCTTCTACAAACTATTACTAAAGTTGCACAAGAATATTAGGCCCCATTTGATAAGTGAGTTTTTTGGGTGTTTGTCTAAACCTTTACTGTATCTTACTATAGAAGTTGTAGAAAATTTTTTGAAATGTGTAAATTTTTGGATATTTTGAAATATATAGTTTAAAAACTTTTAAAAGTTTTTTGAGGTTACTGTTAACTAAAATTGTTAAAAAACTTGTAGCAGACAAACTTAATCAAAAACTTACTTGCCAAACAAGGCCTTAGATTTCCTAACTTGATCAAGTTTACAGTTCAAATCTATTTGATTGATTTTCTTTAATTTACATCACATCATAATTTTCAAATATACATGATACACCCTTTCACCAATGCATCCATTATATCTATAACCAACCTATATCTACTTTCATAGTATAAAATTAGTTACAAAGTCATCTAACTAATAGACAAAAAGGCTTGGACGGTTACCGAAGGTTTTCTTTGTCCTCCTATCCCTTGTGGTTTGCATGTGTGTGAATGAATGAACAAGCTAAGATTTGATAGAGAGATAATAATAATATAATAATCTAACTAATAATGCTAAGCAAATGTTCCTTTTGCCAATTAAACCCTTCAAAATTTCATTCTTTTTCAAAATAGTTGCCTACTATTTGAGGTTATTTTCGTCTTTGGGTTAAAAATCCAACTTTGCCCTTAAAAGTGTTAACATGGATTACAAACAGTGCATAACTATTGAAGGGTGATGCTGTAATAATTACATTTGAATTTTGTTATAGATTGGTAGAAAGAAGAGTTAATGAATCAGTACTCTTCTTCACAATAGCCAAAAAAGTAGAAGACACGGGCAGCGAAACCCTCTTCCTCTTTATTGACAATTCCACGAAATTCTTTTAGTTCCTACTATAGAATGCTTTTCTCACTTACTAATTGTCGCAAATAATAGATGCTTCATTTTGGCTCAAAATTCAGGGGTTTCTGCCCAAAAAAATGACCCGCTGTTTGATTTGCTTGATTTATACTGGATTTGATTTTGTAGCCATCCAATTTTTGCATAAAAACTACCATTCCAAAATTTATATTGAGGAATTTGATATGATGGGAGGGGAGCTGGTAGTCATTTAGGTAGTTAGATTTAGTAGGAAAAAAATAAAGGACGTATCAATATAAGGTTTATTGTTTTGTTTGAAAATCTTTTGTTTGGGCAGAAAAATGTAGTAGACAGAGAGGAGTGCCTTTTTTCGCCTATATGTGCTTTTTTGGTAAGAAAATTTCTTTTCTATATTTTTTAAAATTTGATTTTTTATACATAATAATAAGAATGAATAAGTAAAGAAGGTATACTGTTATTAATAATTTTATTGCTTTTTTTAATTGAAATTTTTAGTAAAGAAGAAAGAGTTGCAAATAAGAATTGGTTTCATCTACAAGTTAGTTTCTACTCTTTGCTAAATATTTAGTGATATGTATTAGAAAATATTAGATTTTTGGCTAAGTGTGTTTGTCAATTTTTGTTATTGTATTTGTTCATTAGGTGTTTGATTTGGGATGGATTGGACTGTGTACGTGGACTTTTAACTTCTGATTTTCTTTGTTACTTACTAGTTTGAAGTGTATACTGTGGTTTTATCAGTATGAAAGAAAAAAAAAACGACAAATGAAAGGTTTCAATTGATAGATGAGTTTTTGGATGAAACTTGTAACAATCGAATTTGATTAAAAAAATGCTCTTATACATCAGGACAATGTATAGGCCCAAGTGTAAATTTTTTGACTTGGTGTTCTTGGTTCTCATCATAAAGGATCCAAGTAATGAACTATGACACAAATCCTTGGAAGTTACTTCTAAGATATAATTTGTTTATAATCTTATGTTTGCTAGTCACCTATAAATTTATTTTTTCTTGTTGCTTGAATAATGAACAAAAAGTGGTTTGTTTGAGAAATTGGATCTTTCTAACTATAGTTACTAAACAATTTTTATAGACAAATATGGATAGCCTCTGTATGTTCGGATTATTTATGAACAATGCTTGATTTGGACAAGAGATGAAAAAGTTTAAGTGCAAATAATCATAGAACTCTCACAAACTGGATTTCATATATGATTTATTTGGTTCAGCACATTGACTAATAAGTCATTTTTAATGTGGTGGCTATTGTTTTATGGATATTATTTCTTGTAAGCTTTGTTAAATCCTATTTATCATTCTAATTTAGTAATTTGAAGTTTAGGATTTTTCAAAGTAAGTTTGCTTTTTACTCTATATATGTTAAAGAAACGATTTAATGGCCCCTTTCTTTTTCAACCAAATTGCTGACTTTTAAATTGTTGATCTTTACGAATATTTACCTAATTATTTAACTCAAATGAACTTCTCATTTTGATGCTGTACTTATTTTATAATATGGCATATTAATTTTATAAAGTTCACTAGATTTTTAGTACGAATGATTAGTATTTTGAAAGGTGTTCTTGGGGCAAGTCCTGAGGCGGGGCACTCTAATACTACCCCTGGGCAGTCACGTAAGGCGAAAGTGTTATGGGGCGTACACCCAAGATATCAGGGTTGGGTGTACGCCCGAACGTTTGGGAATGCCTCTGAAGTGAGGCGTTAAAAGCATACACCTCACAAATTTTCTTACAAAAAAAAAATGAATTAACTATTATTTGCTATTACTAGATATCAGAAAAAAATTTAATTCCTCTGGCTCCTTCCTCTTTACAACGAAACAAAATTTCGCAATTCTAAAACCCTATTCCTCCTATCTAAAAATCTGCAATTTCTCCATTCAACACCATCAATAATTTCATACCTTCGTTTTTGTGCCTTCAACAAGATCACAAGTTTACAATTCACCAAATTCTTCACAAATTCTAAATCCAAAGATCATCAACATACTATTGCAGTAATTTTCTCCCTTTTTTTTGCACAAGTTGAAAGAGCTATAAAAGCAAAAGGGTTTTTTGCTTCTTGATGCCGTTGTTGTTGCTGTGTGAAAGTCCATTTTATCATATTTGTTTTTGAGCACATTTTATTAGATTTTTGTGAGTGGGAAAGAGAGATTCTTTGGTGTTTCCTAGCCGTACTTGTTGGCTGTAAGAGCTAAATTTATTGGTACTCAAATGAACTTAAGTTTTCCCTTTCTTTTTTGTTTTTGCATTCAATGATAACATGTTCTGTATCTTTTACTCACCATATGGAAAATGCAGCCACTGAAATTTCAACATTCTTTGAATATCCAGTAACAAGGGTCATTGCCGTCAAATACCTGTGACTGGCTAGATTATAGTAGGATTAACAACAGAAAAGATTAAGCTAGAAATTGCAGATTTCTATTGCCAATTCAAGAGCTATGATATGTAGTTATATAATACTCTCAATTAAGAGAGTAAGTGACTATACCTCTGTTAGCATGTGTTTCTTAACTTTAAAAGTTTTTAATTGATATATCAATTAAAGTTTTTCTTTTTTCTTTTGTTCCTGATTTTCTAGACAAAGTTGGATGTGAAGAAAGAAGTGGGAATGAAAATATTGGAGATGGCTAAATTTGAATGCTCAGCATAAGTAGGCCTATCAACATGCAGGCCGGGTTCGGGCAGGAATTCATTATTCCGGACCCGGCATATTATATCGGATCCGGATCCAATCCGGGTCTTCTACTCTATGTTTCGGATTCGAATCCCGACGGGTCTACCCGAAAAAATCTATCAAAGCTTACAATTTCTAACAAAAATGAGAAAAAAATATATTTGTAAACTAATTTCTAACTAATACAAAAAAAAAACCAAATAAGAAAAGAAATCAAATTGTATTGATAACTATATATTTTTTAAATTATTAATTCATGTATATCCGGATCCGGGTCGGAATACTATATTCCGTATTCGACCCCTTTTTTTGTTTGACAAAATGGATCCGGGTAATGGAATTAAATCCCTACTCGTACCCGGAATAATTTGACGGATCCAGTCCAGGTCCGGGTCTAGACCTGAACCATTGACAGGCCTAAGCATAAGATAATTGATGTAAACCATTAACTAAATTTAATCACTAAACACTAAACAGCCTCAAGTAGAATTAGATGTCAAAATTTGCTCTTTTTTCTTATGTGTATATATCAATATTAATCAAATTGTAAATTTGAGTCATGTAATGATGTTAATCAAATTGTAAGTGTGACTCTTGTAAATAATAAATGGATATATTTTTGTTATAAAAGCACAACTATTATGTTTTGACAAAATGGCTTCAAATGAAAACATTAGCTCTGAAGGTGCAAGTAGAAAAGATTTTGCTTGAAAGCATGCCAAAGTAGACACTAATGAAAAGCATTTCAGATGTCTCTACTGTAACCAAAGATATACCGAAATTATTAATAGGCTTAAACACTATTTGGCTAAAACTCATAAAGATATGAAACCTTGTCCTTTTGTCCGACCAGAAGCATATGAGGAATGCAAGAAAGCTTTGAGTGAGATAAAATATGTAAAAAAATCAACGAAATGCTGTCTTGAGTGAGATTCATTTGACTGCTAGAGCAGACAACAGGGTTAATTCACAAATAGAGGAAATGGTTAGTAGTACTTGGATACTTAAAGATGAGGTTTAAAACATCAATAAAATGATGGAAGAGCATTAAAAGGCATGGAAGCAATATGGTTGTTCTATAGTGTCTGATAGTTGGACCAATGGAAAAAGTAGATGTCTTATAAATTTCTTAGTAAATAGTCCAGCTGGTACATGGTTTTTAAAGTCAATTGATGCCTCTAATTCTATAAAAAATGGAGAACTTCTCTTTACTTATCCTGATAATGTAGTAGAAGAAATTGGAGAGGAAAATGTTGTGCAAGTTATTACGGATAATGGTTCAAAATTTGTTAATGCTGGAAAAAGATTAATTGAAAAGAGAAAGCACTTGTATTCGACTCCTTGTGCTGCACATTATATTGATCTCATGTTAGAAGATATAGGCAAATTGAAAGTTCATGAAACTACACTTGCAAAAGCTAAACAGGTTGTCAAATTCATATATGGGCATACTTGGATTTTGAGTTTGATGAGATCTTTTACAAAGGATCATGAGCTTCTACGGCCTACAGTTACACGATTTGCCACTGCTTACCTTACCCTTCAAAGCATTTATGCTAAAAAACAAGCACTTCAATCTATGTTCACTTCAGAGGCTTGGAATACTTGTTTTTGGGCAAAACATGTTGAAGGTATGAAAGCCAAAGCCACGGTTTTATTGGATTCACAAATTTGGCCTGAAGTAGCTTATTGCATACGAAGTGTTGTTCCATTAGTGCTTGTTTTAAGGGAAGTTGATTCAGAAGAAAGACCAGCCATGGGTTTTATATATCATTTGATAAAATCTGCCAAGGATCAAATCGCTTTGAATTGTGGTATGAACAAACAAAAGTATCAACCTGTTTTAAATAAAATAGAGGCTAGATGGACTCCACAACTTCATCAATCATTACATGCTACAGGCTATTATTTGAACCCCCAAGCTGCGTTTTGAAATTGATTTTCAAATCTTGGTCATATAAAACAAGGTTTGCATGAATGCATGGATCGAATGCTTGATTATGATGATCGGCTTAAAGCTGATATTCAGCTCGATCAATTTGATTTTTCTAGAGGAGATTTTGATTCTCGAGTTGCAGTTGACTCTAGAAAATTACGAGCATATATAGGTCTGTATTGATTTTTCAATATATCTCTTTAATTATATTTAACTATTATCTTTATTTTTCTATTAATAATTTTTCCCTATTGCGTAGCTGATTGGTGGATTCATTTTGGTGGCAAAACTACATAGTTGACAAAATTTGCCATCCATGTCTTAGTTTAACTTGTAGTTCCTCAGGTTGTGAAAGAAATTAGACCACTTGTCAATCGGCATTATAATTTTTCATTCTTGTTGTTTGTATATTTTATATGAGCGTACCTTCTACCCTTTAATTCTTATTCTTTTTTTTTTTTGATCTGTTGTGATTATTATCTAGATTCATACTAAGAAAAGAACTAGACTTGAGTACAAGAAGTTGAATGCTTTGATGTATGTCATGTATAATACTCACTTGAGGGAGAGGAGTACAAGAAGAAAGCAGAATTTTGATCCCATTTTGGTTGATGAAGTTGATTCTGATGATAAATGGATAACTGAAAAGGAAGATCCTATTTTTCCAGAAGAAGTTGATTGGCTTGATGATGATGATTTATTTAGAGTTGATGCTGTCAGAACTATGCCAATTAATGAGATTTATGAGAAAACATCCCCAGTTGACAATTCTAACAATGCTTTATCTCAGTTGATGCCACAGAATGGAAAAAGAAACTGTGATGAAAGTCCAACTTCATCAAGTAATTTTTTAACTTTTTAATATTTAGATTTATTACGAATTTACTGTCTATTATATTGAGACAGTGAGTTAATTTGATATGAATTTATTTGAAATATAATATATGGTTAGGCAAAAGCAAAGGTAAAGGAAAAGAGACCATCACCTGTAGATTGGATCCTATTGAAGAAAATGAAGATATGATAGAAATTTCGGAACCACTGTCAAAAATTGGAAGAAAATTACCTAGTGTACACACACTAGATGAAGATGAAGACATGGATGATACTGACTTTGATGAATGGTATCATTTTATTTGTCAGTTTGTTTCTAATTATTGGTGCCGTTCCTTGTTATGTATTATAAGCAATATGATTGTTAACTTGGTATTTATTTTTGATACAAGTTAAGTATGTTTATTGAAACAATTAACATTTGAAGTGTGTATTTACTTGAATTTATATGTTTGTAATTTAAGTACTTCATAATGCGGTGACTGCTGAGTTGTGACTAGTTTGTTTTTAAAATTGAACTTTTTGTAATGTTAGTTATTCTACTACAACAATAATTCTTTATTTGTGTAAATTTTCTTAATTTTATCTAATTTTATTATATTTATTTATATCTTTAAATGATTTTTGATGATATATATCATATATATATATTTAAAAAATAAAAATTCATGGGGCTTACGCCCCATGCCTTAGGGCATTTGCCCCGTCTGGGTAGACTCGCCTTTTAAAACACTATGAATGATAGCAATAACATGCTGTTTAATTCTTACAGAGATAGCTATCTTGGTATCGAAAAATTAATTAATCAGGACCAGAGATAGACAATAAATCTATCACAAATGTTTTTATTAACCAGAATTATAAAACCTCCACAAGTATGCTATTAGAATCAGAATTGTAATGATCGAAAAGTAATCAGTAAATCAGATGAATATATGTGTTCAGAAAAATCTGGATATTCTAGATCAAATTCTCAATCCAAGAGATCAAATTGTGAACTATCATAGGATAAAGTTACATTTACTTACTTTAGTTATATTTAAAAAATACTCAAAAACTTTTGTCACCTGTTAAGATACACGATGGTGCTTTCCATTATTTTTTTTATGGAGGTGTATTGCTTATATCTCTATGAAATTAGGTGTGGTATTTTAAGATGTGTACCAAATAGTGCTATTTGACTTTTAAAATATCGCTGCTACAGGATAGGTGAGACTTTATGTATATATGTAGCTTGAGAATAAAGTGGCATCCTTTGTCCTTTTTTTTAATGAGGTGTTACTTTTCATTTCATTAAATTATGGAGTTCCATTAAGTATTATCTATATGAGGCATTTCTATGTTTTGTTAGATCTAAGAAGGACTGAATGATAAGTTCATTGTAAAATTCTTATACATAATTCTTTGCTTTTGCATGGTCTTATATTGTTCTATACTTTTTCATGTCTTTTATTCTTTCTCAAATTTCTCCTTGGTTGTTTGGAGAGTTATCTTGCTAATTTGTGAATTTTCTTATTGAAATATGACAATTTTGTTCTCAGAATAATGGTTGAATCTAAATTCCTAGTACTCCAAAATGAAAAGAGAACTTTATTTATTATTAAATATTATTTTTTTACTCAAAAAATCAGTTTTCTTCCCATTTGTATAGAGATTGCTTATGTTCAACTCAATAATATGCTATTTTATCATCTTTTAGAATTGCTTATGTTCAACTCACAAATAAAACTCAAGCAGCAAAGAGAGCAAAAAAGCAAGTACTTCGAGTACATGAAAAATCAACTTTCAAAAAACCTTTGTAAATATTTTTGGGCTATCTAATCTAAACAAAACAAATTCATAAAGTTATATAATTAAACTTGTCCAAATACTTATTCATTACTTTTTTTTTGTCTCTTTATAGGTTTTACTATTGAAATGAAACAATTCACGTATTGTGAATATGGATCCAATTTCCAACCCACTTGATAAATGATAGATTTTAAAGGAATGATTTTTTAATCTAATAATGTAGAATAGTGATTTTTTTTTTGAGAAAGGACTTTTATTGCTCAATAAGACCAAAATACATAGTTCATGGAAGCCTACTCCAATTTATCGAGACTTGGAAACAGGAGAACTATCTCCGGACAACTTGAATACGCAAGAAAAAAAACTCTCTAGAATCTAGTCGAATCACGGCTCTAATAGTTCTCGGTAGCTGTTGAAAAGAAGTGCAAAATAGATCCGAAGACGATCGCATTGTCGCCAACGTATCCGCGGAGCTATTGGCTTCTCTTACAAATTGAGTGATGGTAGTGGAAAGGTCTGATAGCAAAACCCTAATTCTTCTCAAAATTTCTTGTTGATTTAAAATCTCACAATGTAGAATAGTAATTTATTGGATCACTACTATTCTTACAAACAATGGGTTTGTTCGGATAGAGCATCATTTAAAATAATTATTGTATCACTTTTTGTGATGTGATATATGTGAGATAAAAAGATAATTAAAAATATAAAAAGGTAAATTAGGAAATGTGATTATGATGCAAGCGAAATATTATTTGAAAAAAATTTAGTATCCAAACACTCCCAATGTATAATTTATATTATACATTCCCTGTTGTATATCTAAAAGTTTTTATTTTCACATTTTTTTCATATTGTATTCAATGTAATAACAAATTCTAAACACAAAATTAGTTTTGATGAGAAATACCAAATAGCACAAAAGTAAGATATTAAGTATATCCACTAAAATTTTTTCACTATCATGTATCATAATTTAACTAATAAATCATAAATGACATAAATAATAGTCGATGAAATCCTTTCTAAAAAAATCATAATTATCCTTGCCAACTTTTGCAAAAGAAATCTCTTTTACTTTAAAAGTAATACTACATGGTTATAGATGACATAATAAATGTAGCCTACGCTCTCTTCCTGCACTACTTATATTTATGTTAGATTACCATATGCCACAAAACTTAAAATGTCATCTACATATAATGCAATTATTCTTCTCTAAATCCAATCATCACTCTTCAATCTTTTTCACCCTTTTTAATTTAATAGCACATAATTTTTCTTTGGCAGATACTTTATAATCCTTACACAGTACATAGCACAGTTTTCATTTCCTAGTTATGATGTGTAAAATTACTTGTTTTTGCCATAAAGATATACGTCTACTTTCATGAGTTTGTCTAGGGTTCATGTTTTTACTAACTAATATTAAATTTCAACTTTAGATGCATCATTCAATATTTTAGACGGTTTACAATTAGTAGCCCCTTAATTGCAAGTATGGACTTTAAAAATATGAAATAAATTTGATAAAGAATTTCATCAACCAACAAAAATCATAACATAAATCAAGATATATGCGAATGATTCCATCCTAACCCTAGAAATGAAAAACTTAATTAGCGTCAAATATTTGAAAGAAAATATCATAATTTCATTCAAACGAAACATATAGTTCAAGTAAACAAAATAAGGAAAGAAAAGCATTAAAGAGACTTGTGTTTCAAAATAGAGAAAGAACTCCTTGTCTGCCTTTCTCTAACTTCTTTTCAAACTAAATTTGCAATAGTATTTCAAAATTAAGAAAGCTCCTAAATTAGCTACTAAGTAAGTAGGTTTTACAAGTGTAAAATGAACTAAGTTAAGCATCTAAATTGTTCCAAAATTTTTGCTAGAGTCTCCTATATATAGAAATCTATATATAGAAAAGGTTATCTGTTAGTATATCTCTCCTAAAGTCAATCAACTAAATGACATCTTTATCATTCCAATTGTTTATGTTTTACATTTGAATAATAAAGTTCTTAAAATAAATCTAATTGATTAAATCATAAAGATCTTGATGATCAGATTCAATTAATTATTACTAGGGCTTATTTTTAAATATCGCTAATCATAGTACTAACAAGATAGGATGTTATTAATACAGATAAACTAATATATACTAAGTTGGGTCTTTTTATAAGAAAATATTAGATCTCATCTAATATGATGTTTGATGTGACAGCCCCACCTCCCCCTAAGGCGAACCAAAGGGTTCGGCGGACCGCCTGCTCAATTATCGCCGGGGCTACGGATCCGGAACGAACGTAAACCCTACCAACCGCTCAAAAGAACTTTGAGAAGATAACATTCACTGTCTGAAACCCAAACAAGCACAACAACTTTAGATAACCCTAGAAAAGAACATTTCCAAACCAAACCAACTCATGAACATGGTTAAACACTTTTATATACACATGGTTGCAAATTTACAATTCAAAAGAGAATTGTTTGGTTAAAATACATTTAAGATTTTCCAACCATCGAGGAGCTATACAAAAGAACACTAAAACTAACTCAACTCATGCTTCAAAACATCATAGTCTCCAAAAGATGATTTCCTGTAAAGAAAATAAGGATAACGGAACGGGGTGAGTTAGAAGCTCAATGAGGTACCAAAAGTATAACAGTAGAAATTATGAGAAAACACTTATAGGACACATATACACATCAAGTAAAAGAAATGAACAAACATCACAATTTAAAGGATACAGATGGCTCTCAGGAGCCAAATCCCCGTTGCAATACTTGATCCAGCCTCGTTGACCCTCTGTCAACATTCACATAAAGAAACCAATCCAGTAGAACACCATTTTAACGCCAAAATCCCATTTACCGAACATACCCCTTACCGGGTCCGAACGCCAAACAGGAACAGGAATGGTAATACTCGAATATACCGGAATCAAGAGTCTCAATACCCAAAGATTCCCCAGGAACAGGTACCCATGGATTGTCAATTATCTCGACCAAACCCTTGTTGGCTCGATTTAATTAACTCCCTATGAGGTTGAGCTCAAGTTTAACAGGACGATCGTTGGACACACTTTCAAATGATCTCATAACAAGTGCAAGTAACAAATCCAAGTACATAACAAGTACAAGAAATAGATTTCAGTTCGTTCAGTACAGGCAAGAGAACGAGTGTAATAAAGTACACCCTCGTCTCATACAAGATAAACAGTCAGGAAAGATATTCAAATAGCAAGTTGCAAGTACAGAAAACCAGTTTAGCAATAATTCAGGGGAGTGGTGCACTCACCAGTTAAAGCAAGGATACGTCAAAAGTTTCAACTAAGGTAGGGCTCTAATCACCAAAAAATCCTAGAATAACCAAGATAAACAATTATAGTTCCCATAATCACAAATCCGGTAAATGGAATGCATAAACGAGACTCGACTACATGTCGTACGCCTTTCCAGGTTAAGTACTAGAACAAAAGAATAAATTATGATTTTTGAGCAAAAAGGATAACAGTTGGTCCTAGGGTTACAAACAACTCCCAAAACCCATCATTTTTACCAAGATCAGCTCAACTTGAAAGAATCGCGCAGCCCTAAAATTTTTGGGCAGCATACCCTCTGTATTTACCTATTTTCCAGCCATTTATGGTTTCATTGTTTTCCTCAATCAATCCCAAAATCACACACAAAATAATCTCTTTTCAATAGCCGTTCAATAGGCTCAAAGTGATACAAGTATAAATTCAAGCGAGGACAATGTCCGGAAATGAAGTTTATGCCCTAAAACCAAAAGACAGTTTTGATGTCATTTAGCGGAACGGACACAACTAGGGCTACACTTATCGGATTGAGGTGTAATTTACACCGTTTTGAAGCTAAGAGAAAGGGCTACAATGTTGAAGAAGGCCACTCTGTCCAGGTTGTAGTACAACTAGGTCAAAAGTTCAATGTACCAAACCATAACCGTATAAACAGGTTAACGAACCGCATTCTGGTTAAATAACCATAATTCAGGCTACCAAAGTCCAATTCAAGTTATTCCAAAGCCATCTGAAAGCTAAGATACCATGATATATTTCTTAAGAAGACATCAACAACCAAATCAGTAGTATTCCCAATCAAATTAACCAATTACCAAAGCTGATTACTAGGTTCGGACGGAAACAGGGTAGCAGGGGAATTTCAGTCTTTTCACAGGCTACGTTGCTCCGATTGGCCTGAACTTTTGTAAGCATCTAAAAAATATCATTCCCTACAACTTTTATGTTTTAACCCAAGGCTAATTCGGCCTCTAACTAGGGGAAACAGTACCGAACAGAATGGGTTCAATTGCAACCCTAATTTCCGAAATTTCCTTTCAAAGCGGAAATTTTCCGCAAATAACCACAATTTACACCCTAAGGCTTCATTCTAAATCATTTTCAACCATCATCCATGGCCACACAATATTAATCATATGAAAACAGAAAAATCATCAATAAAATAAAAATTTCATCAATCTCCACCAAACATCATAAAATCTTCCACTAAAACATCTCTTTAGCCATCACAAGTCATGAATTCACCATTATTGGAAACAAACAATGAATATTTACACACCATACCTTGATAACTCACAAAAGGTAGTAGCTTAGGTCTCTTGCTTCCAAAACAACTCCACCAACTTCCTCAATCCTACCTAGCTAGAAGTTTTTATGGAATAATTTCAAGTTTGGATGGTTGGTTTGCAAGATTTGTGCAAGAAATGGAAGTTGAAGGTTGAAGCTTTCTTTCTTTTCTCTCAATATGGAATTCGGCCAAGGAGCTTGTAAAGAAGATGAATTTTGGGTCAATTTTTAGTGATTTAGTAAAGTTGATAAAATGGTCAAAGTCCAAGCTCCAATAAAAAAGTGACACCTAGCCCCCTTTTAAGCTTAACCTTATCCTCTTGTCTCTCTAACATTAATCCTTTTAGGTAAGCCCTAATTATCTCTTAGCACCTAGTAATTTAATCCCTGTATACGAAACTTAACCCAATTGGCCGAATTTTATCGCACTAGTGGGTCCCACATCCGGTATAGACTCTTAACACCTCATGAACTAACTTATACTAGAAAAATACTTTTAAAACCCTATTTACTCATAAAATTATTTAGAAAATTTTTCCTAATAAAGAAAAAGTATAAAAGACGTATAATTAAATAAAATAAAGCCTAGAAAATAAGGAAATTCACGGGTTCTCACACTTTCTCCCCCTTAAAGAAATTTCGTCCTCGAAATTTTCTTACCACCAGGATCTATAAAAACTAACGTAAATAGCGGATCGTACCTTCTACATCTTCAGATGGGTCAGGGGTTTGATATGACTCTAGGGAGTATACCCGAGCAGACACCTTTGGTCCAGTCCTTTCTCCCTTCGACTGGCTAGAGTTGGTCTTGGTTGATTGTCGATTATCACCACCTTCTTGAGATCTGCCTGGACAATTAGTGATTTGATGATCTGCACTCCTGCAACGTAGGCATTTTCTTCCTTTTTTCCAGCAGACATCTTCCGTGTGATTTGGTTTCCCACAGTACCCGCAAGGACCACGGGAAGCAGAGACTGGGCCTCTCTGTGAGGCACCATTTTACATCCTCGGTAATTGTGCTCTCTCGTTTCCCCTTCCAATCTTAGGAGGCATACCCATATCCTCTTACTCTGAGTTACTTCCAGGAAATTCCCTTTTCTTGGTTTGGAAGTTCTTGACTTGTAACCTCGCATTTTCGCCTCGTTGAGCTTTTTTTACAGCATCACTAAAGGTACTGAGTTGGGCTACGGCCAGGTCTTTCTGAATCTCAACATTTAATCCCTGGACAAAACGCCTTATCCTCCTTTGCTCAGTCACGATTAACTCGGGAGCAAACTTGGATAACCTGGTGAACTGGCTCTCATATTCGGCGACGGTTTGAGTTCCCTGGCAGAGCCTAATGAACTCATCTTCTTTCTTTTCCTGGATCAAAGGTGGGAAATACTTCTTGTTGAACTCTCTCATGAAATTCACGTACGTTCTTTGGGTTTGTTCTCTTTCCCATTTCAGTCTTATGATATTCCACCAAGAACGGGCTGCTCCTTCTAGTTGGAAGACAGCAAATGTGACCTGTCGCTCCTCAATGTAGTGTAACGCAGCAAAGATATCAATCATCTTTTCTAGCCACCTCTCGGCCACGTCAGGGTCTGGTCCCCCAAGGAATTTCGGTGGCGAGAACTTCTGAAATCGTTCGAGAGCCCTATCCTCTCCCTCTATATGGTTACCAGGGTTTCTAGGTTGAGAATTAGGGTTTTGCCCCTGATGCTCTACTACGTGAGCTAAAAGATCAATCATGCACTGGATAGCAACTGTTACCTGAAGGTTAGGATCCATTCCAGGTTCAGAATTGGGTTCAAGCATTGGTTCCCGATTTTTCCTTTCATTCACGGGTTGCCTACGTCCACGGCCCCAGCCCCGTCTACTACGCGTTCCTTCCATTAGATTAACTAATCTAGGCTCGAGGCGCGAATACAGGATGCAAACTAGCGAGGTCAGTGAGTCAGATATATATGTAATACGTTCGAATCAAGTCAAAAGTAAATATACATATAACACGACTATATCAAACAATTAACAAAGTAACAGTCAGTTAGATACAAGCAAAAGAAATCCTGTGGAAGTGAGGGAGGGTCATTAGCAACTAACAAAAAGCTTCCCCCTAGGGTCCACCTATAATCTACAGGAATACCACAATTTAGATCTTAGGCAGGGTTCATCATTCTTAGTGATCCCTAACACATTATATAAAGTTCCATAGAATCAGATTTCTATTGCGCCCAAATCATTTCTAACCTAGGCTTTCATCCATTTTCGTTCTCGGGCACAAGAATTCAAAATAAGATAATTCACCACTCGAGTTGGTCAGTCCCAAAAGTAAATCATCTACATTTGTAATTCCTACCTGACATACGTATCTATGGTCCTCAAATACCATGAGAAAGATTCAAGACCTATACATTTATGATTCATAACTTACGCTCAAACAAGCACTTAGTCCTTCAAACTTATTCACTATTTGGCCCAAACTCACTCCGCGCAGAGACCACGCGAAGTAGGCTCTGATACCACCTGTGACAGCCCCACCTCCCCCTAAGGGGAATCAAAGGGTTCGGCGGATCGCCTGCCCAACTCTCGCCGAGACTACGGATCCGGAACGAACGTAAACCCTACCAACTGCTCAAAAGAATTTCGAGAAGATAACATTCACTGTCCGAAACCCAAACAAGCACAACAACTTTAGATAACCCTAGAAAAGAACATTTCCAAACCAAACCAACTCATGAACATGGTTAAACACTTTTATATACACATGGTTGCAAATTTACAATTCAAAAGGGAATTGTTTGGTTAAAATACATTTAAGGTTTTCCAACCATCGAGGAGTTATACAAAAGAACACTAAAACTAGCTCAACTCATGCTTCAAAACATCATAGTTTTCAAAAGGTGATTTCCTGTAAGGAAAACAAGGATAACGGAACGGGGTGAGTTAGAAGCTCAATGAGGTACCAAAAGTATAACAGTAGAAATCATGAGAAAACACTTATAGGACACATATACACATCAAATAAAATAAATGAACGAACATCACAATTTAAAGGATACAGGTGGCTCTCAGAAGCCAAATCCCCGTTGCAATACTTGATCCAGCCTCGTTGACCCTCCGTCAACGTTCACATAAAGAAATCAGTCCAGTAGAACACCACTTTAACGGTAAAATCCCATTCACCGAACATACCCCTTACCGGGCCCGAACGCCAAACAGGAACAGGAATGGTAATACTCGAGTATATCGGAATCAAGAGTTTCAATACCCAAAGATTCCCCTTGAACAGGTACCTATGGATTGTCAATTATCTCGACCAAACTCTTGCTGACTCGATTTAATTAACTCCCCATGAGGTTGAACTCAAGTTTAACAGGACGATCATTGGACACACTTTCAAACGATCTCATAACAAGTACAAGTAACAAGTCCAAGTACATAACAAGTACAAGTAATAGATTCCAGTTCGTTCAGTACAGGCAAGAGAACGAGTGTGATAAAGTACACTCTCGTCTCATACAAGATAAACAGTCAGGAAAGATATTCAAATAACAAGTTGCAAGTACAGAAAATCTGTTTAGCAATAATTCAGGGGAGTGGTGAACTCACCAGTTAAAGCAAGGATACGTCAAAAGTTTCAACCAAGGTAGGGCTCTAATCACCAAGAAACCCTAGAATAATCAAGATAAACAATTATGGTTCCCATAATCACAAATCCAGTAAATGGAATGCATAAACGAGACTCGACTACATGTCGTACGCCTTTCCAGGTTAAGTACTAGTATAAAAGAACAAAATATGATTTTTGAGCAAAAAGGATAACAGTTGGTCCTAGGGTTACAAACAACTCCCAAAACCCATCATTTTTACCAAGATCAGCTCAACTTGAAAGAATCGCGCAGCCCTAAAATTTTTGGGCAGCATACCCTCTGTATTTACCTATTTTCCAGCCATTTATGGCTTCATTGTTTTCCTCAATCAATCCCAAAATCACACACAAAATAATCTCTTTTCAATAGCCATTCAATAGGCTCAAAGTGATACAAGTATAAATTCAAGCGAGGACAATGTCCGGAAATGAAGTTTATGCCCTAAAACCAAAAGACAGTTTTGATGTCATTTAGCGGAACGGACACAACTAGGGCTACGCTTATCGGATTGAGGTGTAATTTACACCGTTTCGAAGCTAAGAGAAAGGGATACAATGTTGAAGAAGGCCACTCTGTCCAGTTTGTAGTGCAACTAGGTCAAAAGTTCAATGTACCAAACTAGAACCGTATAAACAGGTTAACAAACCGCATTCTGGTTAAATAACCATAATTCAGGCTACCAAAGTCCAATTCAAGTGATTCCAAAGTCATCTGAAAGCTAAGATACCAGGATATATTTCCTAAGAAGACATCAACAACCAAATCAGCAGTATTCCTAATCAAATTAACCAATTACCAAAGTTGATTACCAGGTTCGGACGGAAACAGTGCAGCAGGGGTAGTTTAGTCTTTTCATAGGCTACGTTGCTTCGATTGGCCTGAAATTTTGTAAGAATCTATAAAATATCATTCCCTACAACTTTTATGTTTTAACCCAAGGCTAATTTGGCCTCTAACTAGGGGAAACAGTACCAGACAGAATGGGTTCAATTGCAACCCTAATTTCCGAAATTTCCTTTCAAAGCGGAAATTTTCCGCAAATAGCCACAATTTACACCCTAAGGCTTCATTCTAAACCATTCCCAACCATCATTCATGGCCACACAATATTAATCATATGAAAACAGAAAAATCATGAATAAAATAAAAATTTCATCAATCTCCACCAAACATCATAAAATCTTCCACTAAAACATCTCTTTAGCCATCACAAGTCATGAATTCACCATTATTGGAAACAAACAATGAATATTTACACACCATACCTTGATAACTCACAAAAGGTAGTAGTTTAGGTCTCTTGCTTCCAAAACAACTCCACCAACTTCCTCAATCCTACCTAGCTAGAGGTTTTTATGGAATAATTTCAAGTTTGGATGGTTGGTTTGCAATATTTGTGCAAGAAATGGAAGTTGAAGGTTGAAGCTTTCTTTCTTTTCTCTCAATATGAAATTCGGCCAAGGAGCTTGTAAAGAAGATGAATTTTGGATCAATTTTTAGTGATTTAGTAAAGGTGATAAAATGGTCAAAGCTCAAGCTCCAATAAAAAAGTGACACCTAGTCCCCTTTTAAGCTTAACCTTATCCTCTTGTCTCTCTAACATTAATCCTTTTAGGTAAGTACTAATTATCTCTTAACACCTAATAATTTAATCCATGTATACGAAACTTAACCCAATTGACCGAATTTTATCGCACTAGTGGGTCCCACATCCGGTATAGACTCTTAACACCTCATGAACTAACTTATACTAGAAAAATACTTTTAAAACCTTATTTACTCATAAAATTATTTTAAAAAAATTTCCTAATAAAGAAAATGCATAAAAGGCATATAATTAAATAAAATATAGCCTAGAAAATAAGGAAATTCACGGGTTCTCGCATTTGATATCTAAACTAGTATATGAGTACTTAATAAGATAATCAAATTCAATAGATTTATCCGTATAAAAAATCATTTTAAATACAAAATGATTATTCTCTAAGTGACGAGAGTCTAAGTGATTGTTAGACTCAATGTTATCATAGTATCTTGATTATGAATTACTATATTTTAACTCTATTTAATTATTTTTTGTAAATGAGTGGCTCAAATCAATAGTGAATAGGTATAGTATGAAATATGAGATGATAGTGAATAATCTATAAAATTATACTATTTTTTATGGTAGAGAAGTTATCTTATTATTAACTACATGTGAAAATGTAAATCGAAACTTTTAGTACTAAGTAAAAAGGCCTTAGAAATATGTTTTTGAGTATAATTTCATTTAAAATCATATTTTGGTATAAGTAAATAATATTAATCTACATAGAGTAAATGCATACTTCATACTCCAAGATAAATATGAAATAAGAATAGTGAGGGATATTATTTACACAAGAAACAATCATTGAAATGTGAAGTCAAACATCATCTACTTGATAGTTGTTAGATATATTGGGCAGGGGCACATCTAGACGTTGTTGAAAAAATATAAAAAGCTGTATATATACATTAGATCGAGCACATCTCGACGTTTCACCACGCATTGTGCCCTGGTGTTGTCCCACTTCCTTTCTTTTGGTCGCCTAGAAAGCGTTAGAATTATGCAATGGGATAACAAAAATGTTTTCTTCCATCCCTTTTCAGTTTGGTGATTAATTATTTTTTCTTTATAGTTAAAAAAGTAGGATGAGAGGAAGATTTTCACATTCTGGGGCCAGAGCATGTTACCACTCCATTAGGTGGCTTACTCTAATTCCTATGGATTGTCTACTAGACTTTAGTCGGTAACAATTATTTAGCTGACAACGGCCCTACTAAATGTTTCGACTGAAATATTTTCGAACTAGAGAACTTGTTGATAGAGCCCAACTAGTCTGAGGTTGGCCGGTTCCTTTGTTGAATGGGACCTAACCTCATATGGACTTTGGGTCTAAATGAAAGGGTCCAAAGATTACAAGGATGAGCCCTTATTATTCGGATTTGAACTCAAGCCTGTTTTCTAGAGAAAGTACTTCCATTTATTTCTTTTGATTCCTTGGAACCCTAAATGACCTTTCTTCCAAACCGTGTCTGCCTCCAAGTGATCGACCATGCCGCTAAAAAATGACCCAAATAAAAGGTTATCAATGTATATAATGTGAAGTCAAACATCATTATTTAGGTGGTCTTGATACATTGTTAGATACCAATCTTGATTTATAAGAATAAATAAACTGATTAGTTGAATCAATGATAAATTAAAGTACATTAATTTACCTAGTTCTTATTTATTAAGTATTATATTTTTAGTTTCGATTTGAATTAATAGCATTGCAACTCGTTTCAAGTTCTCCCTTTCTCTCTTCCAGGGTTTTTCTAGAATTTTTTCGTTCATATGGTTTCATCCTTCATGGTGGCTCTTAAGCGTCCATATCCTTTTGTTGGTGGGAATCAACCCTCGCCAATGGGAATCAACAATTTTGTGAATGATGTTGATGCTTGTGAGCCTTTTTGCAATGCTTTGGTTGGTCGTTTTGCCTTTAACAATCCTCCTATGGATGCAATACATAAGTTTTTTGTCTTTAGATTTTAAAGGCGATTGCTCGGTGGGATTATTGGATGCAACTCATATTTTGATACGGCCATTTCTTGAAGAAAACTATACGAGAAATTTTATGTGTAGAATTTGATTTATCCAGAGTTCTCCTTTGACTGTTTCAAAGTGATTTCTAAATTTTAAAGCTAATCAAGAGCTTTCCATCGTTCGTGTATGGATTACCTTTTCTAAACTACCTATTCCTTTTTGGGTAAGAAGCAATCAACAAAATTGGCTTTCACGTTGGGATATTTATTAAAAATAGATGCGGCAATAAGAGACTTGCATAGGCTTTTAGTTGCTTGAGTTTTGTTGAGGTTGATATCTCAACCGCTCCTGTCAAATGGATATGGATTGGTGATGATGACTTTAGTTTTTGGCAGCAAGTGGAGTTCGAAAACTGGCCTTCCTTTTTTGTCCTTTCTATGAACGTGTAGATCATCAAGAAATGGATTGTTTAAAAAGAATCTTTCTTTGAAACTAGTTAAGGTGAAATGGTCCAAACAAGCAGTGGTAAAAAATCAACCAATTTATATTCCTAAATTACAATCGGATATGTGGAAATACAAGGTGATGGATGATGATCATATTCAGCAACATACTAACAATACGTTGGAAGCAATGGTAATTTGTGATCTAAAAAAGACTTTCTAATTTTAAGTAAACTTGATATACCAAGCTCAGTTAAGGAGAATCATATGTCCTTCGAAAAAAGACTTCCAGCATGTTATTCAACAGGTTCAGACAATTGGAATTAATCTGGCAGAGCCGTCTCACTCAAATCAGGAGAATATAGGATCTTTGGAAGGTACGCAGTTGCATAAACATGCAGTTAACTCTGAAACTTTAGGAATTTCAAGTGTATCATCAACAATTTCACTGGAGGCAGAGTCTGTTGTAATCTCAAATCAGGATATTGATGGTTTTTTTATAAATTTGGATACGAATGATGATTCAATAGTGGATGTTACTAATACATTTGCCTTGTTGAAAAATTTGCTGGATAGTTCGGGGGATTTGAACTACTTTTCTTTGTTAGGTCATCAACTGTTTTGGACAAAATCAGCAAATAACTTGCATAGTTAGACAGATTTTTTACAACAAATGAAGGAGTTTCAATGAAATTTTAAAATGAAGTTGAAATATTCTAATTTTTTGGATGACAATTGTCCTCGATTTGCTCTTTTGGATGCGAAAAATAGTACTCTGATAAATAAACTAATTGTGGAGGAGCCAAGTAAAGTTAAGAGATGTTCTAGACATTCTTCTAAATCATGAGTGTATTCTTACGTGCCATTTTTTTAAACTATGTATTCATAGCGTTCTCATGTTAAATCTAATTAACATTATTGTTTGAAATATTTACGGAGCTTCCTGTGTTAAATCTTTACGTTTTTTTCATAAATTTTGTATGAAGAATTCTATTCGGTTGTTGGTTGTTATAGAATCTATGTCTAATATACTCAGTTGGAGATAGTTTGTCAGCATCTTCACTTTGATCGAGCTATTTCTTTTACTCAAGGGAAAATTTGATTTTTATGGTTTGATGATGTGGTTTTGAATTTTACTGAATACACAGAGCAATTGATTCACACATCTACTTCTTTTCATTTTGGTGCATCATTTATATTTTCCGGAGTATATGCAAAGTGTACTAGGGTTGAACATAGAATTTGTGACACCCCAACTTTTAAGATGCTATTGTTTTACGGTTTCTTTAGTTCATTTTATTTTAAAACATTATTTTGTTTCAAGGAAGATACTAAAGTTATTTCTTTGGGTTTGATTTAAAACCTTATTTTGTTTTAAAAGACGAGAAACCCTAAAATTTTAATCAAAAACCCTAGTTTACTTGTGACTATGTTTAAATCCCTCACATTTGACTCAAAACCCTAATTTTATTCTATGGAATTGTAAAATTCATCACACTTTTCTTAAAATTCCTTTTATTTGGAAATTATTCATTTAATATGATCCTACTACTCAATCATTCCTCAATAAGTGCAAATGAACCTAGGAAGTAGGGTTTCACTCTTCGTTTTCAAGATTGGAGCAAAATAGGGTTTTCGCGATTTTTCACCGGATGATTTTTCGGTACGGAGCAAGGATCAAATTTGGTGTTTAAGAGTGACTTTTGGGTGAGAAATAATATGTGATTAGATGCAATAAATAAAAGTTAGTGAATAGGAAGTAAAAACCCTAGTACGTGTGTTTTTAAGAAAAACGGCGAGAAAAAAAGGGGCCCCGCGCATTACCGATTGAACGCACCAATTGACCACCACTTTCTTACCATACAAGTTTATTGATATTTGAGCAAAATATCCTCTTAATTGTCAGCTTGTTTGACCGAAAATTAGAGGCTAGAAATAGCAAGGAAAGAAAGAGAAAAAAATGAAAGGTGGAGGTGGCGACACTTGTTGCCATCCTAGAGTTTCTTGGCCAAGTGAGCAACTAACCTTCTTAAACCAATTTTCTGCACTTTCCCTTCATTATTTCTGCTGCTGGCCGACCAAAAGAGAGAGAGAAAGGGAGAGCAAAAGAAAAATTCTTTCTTCTTGAATCTTAGCCAAACCAAGTGAGAAAATCAAATTTCCAAATCGATCAAAGTGCTAATTGTGAGTTGGGAAGCTAGGGGAACCAAAAATTTTCCAAGGAGGTTGATTATCACTCATCCAAGCTTGTCTTTGAGGTATGAAATCTGATCATGGTCTTTGATCTTTTGAATCTTGTGTAAATTAGCTTAGCAACTCAAATTTGGTGGTGAATAATGGATGCTATCATGTTTTGGGGGTTTTCCCCTTTTGGTTATATGAACTAGGGTTTGATGATTTGCTGCCCAACTTGGTGTATGGTTAATATATGTTGTAATTAAGGTTATATAAGGGGTTTTGGTAGTGTTAGAAGTAAGAAATCAAGGAAGGTTACATTGAAAATTGAAAATTCCAGAATCTGGAAAATTTTCCCCCCCTTTTCTGTCCGGTTTTGTAGCTCCATGTTAGAGGACGAATTGGCCTTAGGTCAAAACATGAAAGTTGTAGGAAATGGTATTTTATAGGTGCCTATAAAATTTCAGCTCAATCGGAGCAACGTAGGTTGTGAAAAGACCAAAATACCCTCACTATTTTAAGGTTTTTTCCAGTAGTCCATTTGATCAGTTTATCCAGTTTATCGTGTTTATTCACTAGGATTCGTACTGATTTATCCTTTTTCCAAAACATGAAAGTTTTAGTACTCTGTCTTAGATTTTAAACGCATCCAAGAACACCTTAAACGGACCTTGGTAGCCTAAGATATGACCATTCTAGTCTAGTGCGGTTAATTAGCCGTCAAGTTGGAAGTTGGTTCTGTAACTTGGGAATATGACCAGGTTACATTGGAAATTTGACTGAGTGACCTTCATGAAAGTTTTAGCCTTATGTTTTAGCTTTCTAATGCCTTTGGAATTTCATGATTTCGATTTGTGAGCTGCAAGTTATCATCCAGCAAACATACCCTGTCCGTCACCTTAAAGTGCAAATTTCTGGCACTGTTTTCCATACTTTCGACCCATCTCTGTTCAGATCCGGATTTAGGTGTCTTCATGAAAGTTATAGACTTTTCTCTTAGCTTCGCAATGGTACCTCATGTACCTTGATCCGACACTCGTAGCTTCGATTAGGCTCAAAACAGTTTTGACGGCAAAATGGCTAGGCCGCCATTCCCGTTTCCGTATGCCGTTTCCGCACTTGCATGTGCCAATTTTGTCGTTTTGCTTGTTTTAGGAATATTAGTAGCCGTTTGTGATACTATGTGACACAATCTTCTATTTCAGACGGTGGAGAGTTAGGTGGAGCCGGTGGGGCTACTAGCTACTCTTCGCGACGCGAATTTCGCCATTTTGTATCCTTGTTCGTTGTGTAAGTATTCAGACCATTCTTATGTGTTAGTTGCTTATGCGTTTCGATATGTATGAAAAGGGTACCTAGGCGAGGGTGTACTTTATCGCACTCGACCTAAACCCTAGTTTGCGCACATATTTGTACATGACATATGTATATGAATCATTTTGGAACTAAACCCCTTGAGCTTGTGGCTCGGGGTGACTTTTGAATAAATTTTGTGAAGTTTGTGAGTTTGGGGCCCGATCTCATGACCTAGATGGACTATTCGAGTCGGTTAGGGCTTGGTCGAAGTCAGTCCAACCTGGTTGAGGTCACCAAGTTTGTGAATCCGGTTCACCGATTATGTGGACCAAGTTTGTGACCCGAGCTTGTGACTCAAGCTCAAGTTTGTGATTTCGTTCGCTCGAGCAAGTTTGTGAGGTGACTGGCCAGAGAGGGTGATACGGTGTACGGTGGGAGTACAAGTGGAGTTCTACGGACCATTAGTTGTGGTCGACGGAGTGTCGGCAGGAGGTCACGCATGGCAAACGATTTGGCTTTGGAGCCACCTGTATTCTTATCATGTGATGTTACTTTTCTGCTTTTGCTTTACTCTTACTGTGTAACTGTTGTTACGTGAAATTTACGCTTTTGCCCCTGTTTACTTACTAAGCATATAGCTTACTCCGTTCCATTTGTTTTCCTTAACAGGGGGCCGACGCGGGGATCGCTCGGGAAGGTGGTTAGATTTTGAGCTATAGAATACTTGAATTTGTATTTGTTAAAATACGACGAGTAAGATGTATATAGTTGGCGTGGTGGTTGTAGTTATCAATTTTCTTGGTTTTACTTTCTGGTACTTGTGATATGTAATTCTTGGAGAATTGGATGTAATATTTGATATTTATCTTATACTTCATTGGAGGACTGTAGTGAGTGAGTGAGTCCCGGCGAGAACTGGGCAGGCGACCCGCCGAACCCTTTGGTACGCCTTAGGGGGAGGTGGGGCCGTCACAGAATTTTGTAAGAGGTAATGGAATCTCTAAGTTTGAATATAAACCAACCCTAGATGGTTGTTGGAAATTTTAATGTTATATCATTGGGAGAGGAGTAGGCTATCGGTTCTGCTGAAAATACTTGTAATATGGAGGAATTTGATGTTTAATTGTGGTTTATCAGCAGTAGAGTTCGAAGGCCAACCTTTTATTTGAACTAATGACACTATTTGATAAAGGTTGGATAGAGTTTTAATTAATGCATGATGGATGGAATATCATCTGATCACTAAAGTTCTACACTTGGCAAGAGATCGTTCAGATCATTCTCTTTTTTTGTTAAGTGTGGTTCAAGAGGGCCGTATCTTTCTTCTTTTCATTTTCTCAATGTCTAGCATAATCATTCTCAATTTTAGAAATGGTTTCAAATGAATGGAAGAAACATGTATCTGAGATTGAGATATTTAATTTTTTTAGAAAACTTATGGTGGTTCAAAAGAGGATGAGAATTTGAAATTGAGAATTATTTAGTAATATTTTTTTGAGAGTTAAAGTTGCAAAGAAGACATTTAAGTAGAGAGAAGTGGTTTAAGTAGAGATAAGTGAAATTTGATATGAACCAGGATGAGCAGTCCAAAATTCTTCTTCATGAAACTCGAGCTTTACATTCTAAAAGCTATTGAGTGTGCTTTTTGGTGTCAAAAGGTGGGAATTAAATGGTTGAAAGAAAGTAAAGCCAACATAGCCTACTTCCATGGATTATTGAAACAAATACGAAATAATAATTTTATTTCGTGCATTAAGGATATTTCTGACTTTTGATTGAAATTTGTGGATCTTATTAAATCTTCTAAGTTATTTTTTTCAAAACATCAGGTGGTTAATTCACAGCTTTCTTTTGAAGTTCCCGTTGTGTGTGATGAGCATAATGATATGTTAAAAGAGCTTTCGACTTTGAAAGAGTTTCAGTTGGTGGTTTTCCCAGTGGATGTTGATAGTGCTCTAGGTTCTGATGGATTTGGGATAAGTTTTTATCAGTCTTGTTGAGAGATTATTAAAGATAACCTATTGTTAGCAGTTCAAGAGTTTTTTCTAAGTGTAGAACAGCCTAAATGCTTATCTAACTCTCTTTTGGTCCTTCTCCCAAAGATGGAGGGTGCTCATCAATCGAAGGATTTCAGACCCATCAATCTTTGCAATATATGTTCGAAAATTATTTCAAAGATTTTAGCAAATAGGATCAATAAATTACTTCATTCACTAATTTCTGTGTGGTAGACAGATTGTGTTCCAGGTAGGTGAATTGTTGCTAACAAGTTGTTGGCTCAAGAATTGATTTTAGATTTGGATAGGCATTTGACTGGTCCAAATTTGATTCTTAAACTTGACATGAAGAAGGCTTATCATCGTGTCAAATGGCATTTTTTATTGTTTATGTTACGGAGTTTTGATTTTTCTAAATTGGTGGTTGATTTATTTTTTTCCGACATTTACGAATTCATGGTTCTCTGTGTTGATTAATAAGGAGCCATCGGGTTTTATCAAATCTATTGAGGTGTTAGACAAGGTGATCCATTATCGCTGGCTATTTTTCTTTTTGTTGCTAAGTTCCCAAGTTGGGGTTTTCATCAATTTTTTTTGGAAAATGACCAATGATTTTTTGTATCTGCTAGATCTCAAGTTACATACTTGGCTTTTGCAAATGATACAATTATTTTTACTTGATATTCGGAAGATTGTTTGAAAGCTGTTTGGGATTTCTGACTTTGTACCAATCCTTTTCAGGCCAAAAGTTAATGCTAGTAAGAGCTCCTTTGCATGTTTTTCGAGATATTCAGAAGGGCAGCTCTCTTTGGTTTCGTCCAACCTTCGATTTAGGGAACAACCCTTTCCAATGAATTACTTGGAGATTCCTTTGGTAAGAGGGAGGTTAGGATGTATTGTTTTTTATGGTCTCCTCATTATATTGAGAAAATATCTTTTTCATTAGAGTTCGCAATTACTTAGTATATGTGGTAAGATTATACTCATTCGGCATGTGCTGAGTTCTATACCTTTTTATTTATTACAAATGGTGCATTTACTAAAGGCTATTTTGGTTGCTTTGGAAAGAATATGCAATGCTTTTCTATGAGATTAGAATAATAAAGTTAAGCGAATGCATTGGCCTACCCGGAAAAAATTGTGTAATCCCATCAATAAGGAAGGTTAGGTTTTCGATCTTTTATTCATACCCTAAAAGCATTTTCATGTAAATTGTGGTAGAGATGGCAGAGGAATGAATCTATTTGGTCTAATTTCATGCATCAAAAACATATCAAAAGGATCCATCCATCTTTGGTTGTGATTGATAGACCTCCGACATCATGGAGAAGGTTGGAAGAGATTTGTGACTTTGCTGAAAGCCAAATTCGTTGGTTGCTAAGAGAATGTTTGGTTGATTTTTGGCAGGATACGTGGTGTTTTGATAAACCTTTAGCATGGATTACAGATATTTTTGATAACCCTCATGCTTTTGTAGGAGAATTCTATGTGTCTAATGGTTGGAATGAGCAGCAGTTTCATCAATGGTTGTCATCTTCCCATGTTGAGTGTATATTGAAGGTTCCTTTCTTCCCTGAGGAGCGAGATCAAATGATTTGGTCCCCTTCTTCTACAAGTGAGTTCTCAAGGTGTTAGCTTGGGAGATGGTTTGGCAAAAATGCAATGTTTCATTGGTTGATAAGCTTGTGTGGACTTCACTAGTTCCCTTGAAGATTTCTTTCTTTGTTTGCCGATTAATTCGTCATTGGGTTCCTTTTGATGATTTACTACAAAGAACGGGGGTAGTTTTAGCATCAAGGTGCTGCTGTTGTAATGCGCAAGCTGAGACAATTGAGCATTCATTCATGACTGGCCCTTTAGCTTTGGAAGTATGGCAGTTTTTTGGATGACAATTTGGTTTGTTAGAGTTGAGAGCTAGAGGGATTTCATCCATGTTGTTTGAATGGTTCGTCTTACACAACTTTGCTTAATTTGTGGTTTATATGGAAGGGTTGTAACTAGGCACATTTTTAAGGGTATTCCTTTTTTGCCTCTGATGTTATTTTTCAATGGATCATTTTATTATGCAGTTGAGGGCAACTAAATGTTTTTGTTTGATACATTTTAAAGGTTACCTTGATCATCCTTAGAGTTGGTTGATTTATCATACTACCAAGGAGATTCAGCTTGATATAGTTGTGTGGAATAAGCCATTACATAACTTTTTAAAGTTGAACCCTAATACTAGTGGGGTATCTATACGGGCATATGAGGGAGGTCTCTTACAGACTCATGAAGAAAAGCTAGTCTTTGCATTTTAAAAGGAATTTGGGGAGGTGGATGTGTTGACGGTTGAGGCCTTGTCTTTAGTACGGGGATTGCAATTTTGTAAGAAAAAGGTGTCGAAGATTTCGAAGTGGAAGTTGATTCATAGGTTCTTGTACACTTAGTTAAATCTGGGACGCTAGGTAAATGGCCTTTGTGTAATGTGTTGTGGAATATTAGGTCTTTATTGCATGGTTTGTGAGTTTCGTTGTCTCATATCTTTAGAGAAGCAAAATTTGTGTTTGATGCATTGGCTTCGTTGAACTTGGGATTTGATAGCGTTTTTAATTCAGTCAATTCTCTTCCTCTTAAAGTTAGGTTAGCATTGCAGTTAGATAGGCCTTTGATACCTTTTGTTAGGCGTCATGCTCTCAAGAAATCTCAGAATTGTTGGTTTTTTATTTCGTGCTGTTGAGATTAGGTTTGGCCACCTCAAGTTCTTTGTACTTTTATTTTTTATTTTTTATTTCAATAAAATGAAGGAGTGCCGCCCCTCCCCTGTGAATGAGGTTTGCCACACAAAAAAAATTGCAACTCCCAAAAAAAAGTATTATATTTTATGCTTAATGCCAACGTATATGAGAATCTAAACGGCCACACACATTAAAAACTTCATTAGTTAGATTAAAACAAATTCAATTGGGGACTTGAATGATAAGTTTTAATAACTTATAGTTTAATTTATATAAATTATGAGTTATGATAAATTAACCTTGAGGGACTTATAGTGCAAATAAGATTAAGTCTTGGAAGATAAGAGTTGTACTAGAAGATGGAAGCCAAATCTAATTGAAAACTAGTTGACCAATTTTCATATAGATTTAAGTAACTTATTTAGTTATAAATACGCTCATAATTTAATCTAGTAAGACAACACAATAACAAATGAGTTGTGTGATATTTTATGAAAATCGAGAGAGAGAGAGAGAGAGAGAGAGAAAAGTAAAATTGGCATCTAAGAGAGAGAAATAAACAATTCTCTCTCTTCTCCCATGTTAGCCAATTCTTGGGTTTCTCAACCTTAGGATTTCTTCATCTTCTTCCTTGACAACTTGTGTGTTAGGATCTAGTAATAAGCTAGCATTTTTCTACTTTGAGCAATATCTACCTATGAGGTTTAAAAATAAGAAAGTTCGTGTGGATCATCATAGAGGCTGAATAAGTAGACATTTTCAAGTGAATTATTAAGGACTTTGTACACATTCATCCTTGCTTAGTGGTTTAAGAAGATTTGCTACGTACATGGAGATAATCTTTTTAAAGTAACTTAAAATTATATGAAATTAATCAAAGATGATCTATAAGTGTGAGAGCCCTCACTTTAGACAATAATTTTCCTTAACTACATGCATTATTTTAAGATCTAGACCACTTATTATATGCCATTGTATTATATTCCCTAGGTATTACAACATTTCCCATGCATTACATTTCATTTTCTTTTACTTGAAGTAAAACATTTTCTTGAGTTGGTTTTAAATAATTCACCACTTACATTTTGCCAAGTGGTAATTATATGTGGTAAGGACTTTATATGAGAGATTTGAGGTGCTAAATAGGTATTGGTACATTTGGAAGGGTTGAAATATCATTAGTCAAAGAATTAAGAAAAGTTATGGACAAGAAGTGGGCTATGTGACAAAACCCTAGCCAAGTATTTTGTTTGACCAAAGATTAAAAGATAATTTAAACTAGCCTTAGCCATTTTTTTTCTCCTTATGGCCGGCCCTCTTGAAGCTTAGAGAGGAAGAGAGAAACTCTATTTTTCCTTGCTTTCTAACCCTAGTAGATCAAGAGCAAAAAAATCAAAAGAGAAAGATCTTGAGTTAGTTGAGAAACTTTCTTCCAATCCTAGTGGTTGTTCCAAGCTTGAAACTTTCATTTTGGTGGATTGTTTTGGTGACTTAAGCAACTTGTAAGAGAGGTAAACGACCTTTAAATTTGGGTGTTATAATGTTATATCATCTACTTTAAGTTTTAAAGGTAAACTATAAGTTGTTTTGGTTGAAAGTTGGGGTTAATCTCTTGAATTAAACAAGTAGTAGTTAAGCTAGTTAGTATGCCTACCATGTGTTTGATGAAATGTTTGAACTTTGTTCATGGTTGTTTATGAAGTATTAACATGTTTTAAACCTCTTTTGAGTTAGATCTAATACTTGTTATGTTGTTCAAGTGAAAATCATGAAAGGATGAAAGTTAGATGAACATGTAAACTTGTGGACTGATTTCCTTGCCTTGGCTGACCAATATTGGAAGAAGGGGTTTCCCTTTGATTTTTGTGGTTCAAATGTACCATATTCAAGCCTAATAAACATGGCTAGACATTGGTTAAACTCATGGGTGTTGAAATGAAATTTGAGCAAGTAAAGTGGTGGTTTGGTCTATAGTGGACTGGTTTGGTTTTCCTTGATGGCTAGGCTGCTATAATTATTCTCAATCATGTTTATGTGTTACTTTTTGAACTTCAAAGGTTCTAGGTGACTTGAATCCCTATACATGAACATTTGAGGATTGATTTGGGTGAATTTAAACACAAACAAATGAAGATAGCACCAAGAACTCATGTAGTTTTGCTTGAGGTTAGGGCTGATCCAGGGTTGGAAAATCAGCCAACTTTTCCGAGCTACTGGTACTGATAGGAGATGAACCAGTATGCATATTTGGTACCGTTGGAAATCCCTTTGAATCTAGTTTCCAACGCCGCTGACGGCACCTAATTCCGACCTTCCTACAGTGAGATATGACTGTTTTCCCAAGACTGCGTGGGCACAACTATTTTATCCGCGAAAAACATTTTTAACTTGAATGAAACTCTTCTTTTGGCCAACTTTCTTGCACTTGTTAAACTTGTTTTCTCATGAACTTTTACTGCATTTTGGGCTAAATTTACATGATGAATTGTATGGCTTTAACCACTCACTTGGTCTTTTAATGAGCCTACATTTGAGTGGAAAATGAACCTCGAATGTTAACGATTTCACTCGTTGCTTTAGGATTGGAAAACGAAGGTGGTCGTAACCAAAACATTTGACGTTTGACTACTACTTTACTTGACAGGTGAGTGTTCCACTACCTGCTACCTGTTATGTGAAATATTTGAATATCTGAAATACTTGATTTATGACTGTTGGAGCCAAATACTGTTTTGATAAAATGGAGGCGAGCGTGTACTTAATCGCACTCGACCTCCTTTGTTTTCTACTGAAGCTCAATATACTATTATTATGAGATGTGATATCTCTATGTATGACTGTTTTTGAGTTGTTTGGGTGATATCCCATCAACTACTGCTACTGTTTGGGTACCCAATCTCATAGGTGAATCGGTCGTATCGAACCAGCAGGGGCTTGGTCGAGAAGGCCGATAAACCTTGAGAACTATTTACTGAACACTGGAAATCGGTATGCTCGAGTATTACCAAACTACTATTTATGGTGTGCGGGGCCGGTAGGGGGTTGATTGGTGGACGGAGATTGGTGAAAGCAGTGTTCTACGGACTTACATCCTATGAATACAAACGTTGACGGAGGGTCAACAGATCCAGTTATGATCAAGCTTCAGTGGTTATTGGCTTTTGAAAGTCACCCGTATCTTTGAATTGAACTGTGATTAAACTACTATATTACCGTACGGTATTTATTTGATTATTTTGTGACCTTATTTGGCTTTGTATTTACTTGGAACCTCACTGGGCGTTACCTCACCCCACTCCCTTTGTTTTTCTTAACAGATCGGGGATAGATTTGATCAAGAGCTTTCTTAGCTTTACATTATTTTGGACTTGTATTTGAGATTGTAACCTTTTGTTTAAGTAGACCTTACTTTTGACTCCTGTAAGTTTAAACCTATAAGTTCGACTCTTGTTATGTAAGTTTATGTGTGGAGTGGTCAGCTGACATTTGGCTATATGTATACTAAGCTTTTGGGATGATTGGTGAAGTAATTATGTTTTAATTAGGGTTACACTTCCTTGCATGGAAGATATTTCATCCGCTTCATTTGAGTTATTAGTACTTTGATCGATTGAATCCCAGCGAGAGTTGGGCAGGCAGTCCGCTGATACCCTAGGGTTCGCCTTAGGGAGAGGTAGGGCTGTCATGATAAGACAGTATCAAAATTTTAACAGTTGGTGTGATTTTCTCGATATACAGATACATTGACAATTGTTAAAATAGTTTCTTATTAATCATAAAAGTATTTGTGCATTGTCACGAGCACTAAATGAAATCCACTATGATACTTTATAATCAAACTTGCTTCTTAATAAACTAAATTATAATTATACTTAGCCAACACTTTAGCCGAAACAATATTTTTTTTAAGTAAAACTTCAATAACTATAATTGGTGTACAATACATCTACAATTGCAACAAGAGAGTGTCATGGCCAACAATGAATTTTAAATTGATGATGTCAGACTTATGTGTGCTAGAGGCAAGATATGCCACACCTTCGAGTTGTATTTGAAGATAAGGGCATTAAGTTACCATGGAAATGATAACTGTACTAGATTATCAATGAGGATGCGGTGAAAAATGAGATTTAGATTACTATATTTAGAAATTTGAGGATTTATGTGTGAGGTTTAGGAATTTAGTAATTTGGAAATTTATCGAAAATTTGAGCCCTGTTTGGAACCATGGTTTTTTAGCAAGTTTGTTTGCTACTAGTTTTTTAACAACTTTTGCTACAGGAACCCAAAAAACTTCCAAAAAACTTTTAGAGGTTGTCTGAAACTTTAATGAAACTACATCGTTTTTGGCCTCAAAAACTTGCAAAAAATTTTCTAGTCATCTACTGAAACGACGTCGATTTGGCCTTTATTTTTTCCCGTCTTCATGAACAGCAAAGCAATCAGCTCGTTGCACAGATCAATAGCTGCCCTAGTTGTTGAACTGCAGGAGAACACCTAGCTAATTCATTCTCGTTCGTAGGCTGATAAACCCAAAGAGAAGCGGCGCACGAAGTTGGTTGGACACTCCTCTACTGGTGTAGCAGTCTTGCAGCCGACGGAGCTTTGTCCTTCGAAGGTTCAGCATTTTGGAAGGTACTTGCTGAAATCCGGCAAAGCCTACGGTGGCTGATAGTCATGTCCTCCACCACGGTGAGCCTTGCAACAGCTGCTCTTGTCCGCCTGCTACAAAAGCCCTCTACTTTCAGGTGCCAAACTACCAGAACTTGATGAATTGAGCTGGGCTACTCCCTTTTTTTTTTTTTTTTTTTATGTAGCAGATTGCCAAAATGGCTGAGCAGTCACTGTATATTAGATTCCTTTCCATTTGCTTCATTTTTTTTGTTAGTTGGTGGGATTGGGGCTAATTTATTTGGCCTTGGCGGTACATTTGTTCTCTTTCTGATCTGATAGTGCTAGAAATGCTTCGGTATGTGTTTTTTCGTCATGTAGCAATTAAGCCTTCTGCTCATCTATTTGTTTACCACATTCATGGCCACTTTTAATGAACGTATTCACAAGTTCCTGTAATTATTTTGGCATAACAAATAATCCGCATATTTATTTGAGATTCAATATTAATGTGAAATATATGAAAATTGCCATGGTAATTTATTTGTATCAATTAGTTAAAAAGAGTAAAATTTTTGCTACAGTAAAAGTTATTAAAAAATATTTTTTGCTACAGTAAAGTTTTTAAAAAATTTATACAGTAAAATTTTTTTACAACTTCTACAGTGATCTACAGTAAAGTTTTAGACAAACTTCCAAAAAACTCAGGTTCCAAACAGGGCCTTGATTCTCAGTCTCTCTAAATAGGTTTTGCTTTGGGACAAAAAACCACCTTTCTATTTGTACTTTCAGTTGGTATGGATTGACTTGAATGCAACTGTGAAAAAACTTGGGACTATTTTTGGAGAATGGTAAAACACTTTAGGGACTAAATTTGCAAATTTTTCTAAAATTGAAAATACGGAAGTTATTTATATCTCTATCTTTTTGTTGTCTCCCATGAATCTGACGAAGCACAGAACGGATATTAACAGCCCAAACTATGCCTCCTGGCTCCATTCTTTCGACCTGTTCTTAGACCGCTCCATTTCACACAGAAACGCCCCGGAATTTGTGCAAAATAGAGATGGGAACTCTAGCTGGCTATAGCTCTAGCTTCAGCACCATCATTTTCAGGTGCCCTTTGAAGAATCCCTTGATGGAGTATGCCTACAGGAACCGAATTCCATTGGTAAACGGTAGTGCTGGAAGCTGTAATGTGTTGTGCCGAGAAATTATCAGAAAAAGGCGGCGAATTTCAAGTAGGTATTTTGGGAAGTTGATGATGATAAGGGCTTGTTATAGTAACAATGATGATAATAGCGGCAGTGGAGAGGGAGAAGATAAGGAGAGTTCTAGTTTGGCAACGGCTGCAAAAGAGGACACTGAAGAGAGAAGAAATGGTGGTGGTGAAGATCTTGATTCTGAAGATTTTCCGGGCTCTGTTTCTTCCAGGGTAAACTTACTAGCTTTTCTTGTCTTATTGCAAGTGCCTTTTTTTTTTTTGAAAAAAAAAGGAGAAATGATTCGGACGCATTTGTATAATTTGAATTGAATTTAGCTTAAGGGAAAGTTAGTGAAAAGGGTAGGCTGCAATATGAATTGAATTTAGTTTTTGGAAAAATTAATGTAAAGGGTAGGCTAGCTTGGGGTTCTAATTAAAGAGGGCTCAATTTTTTGAAGGCATTTGTACGGACTTGTGTATAAGAGAAATTCTTGAAGTGCCTTACTCACCACAATGCTGAATAGTACCCATTCTTGGAACTCTGGTGGTATGGTGGGGTGGAAGTTAGATGGGCGCTATTGGGCAAATGCTGAATTCGGCACTAAGATGGACTCAAAATGCATCGATACGCGTACACTCAAAATGTACAAAATGTACTGATAGGCGTACACGACATAGTGTACATATTGTAATGAAGCTTCTACAAATATCCTTCGTAATAAAGAGACATTTCGTTATGGATTGCGGTTAAGTGGACCGCGTCTCATAATAGAGGTGGTGCCCATTTGCAACTTTGATGTGAGATGCAGTCCACTCGACTGCAGTTCATAACAGAAATCTCCATAATAAATAGTCTAAAGTTATGCCTTTTTATGGATTAGGGTGACAACTGCACTCCTTTGGAAATTTTCCATCAGTTTTCTAGATAAGCCCCCTGTTATAGAGCAGAAACTCTTTAGCATTGTTGGTTTATATTACTTGAGGAATGTCAAGGTTCCCAGCTAATGCTACCACTTTAATAATTGAACAGATGAAATAGAAAATATTCAAGTGGAAACTTTAGTTTCCTTTACGAATGAAACTAAAGTGCGGGATGGATTGTGGACTAGAATAAAAGAAAAATGTTTGACTGGTGTAACAGAATGTCCTATATTCTGATTGAGGACAATATGCTGCATGACCTGTATTGAACCTAATATTTTTGACTTTGTGTGGTGGTATGAGCTTTAAAAGGCTCAATAAAAACTAAGCCTGCATCTCTGCCAATTGGATATCCCTACAAACAAGCATGAAGAAAACTCTCTCCCAAATAAGCAGCAGAATTCCCGAGAAATAGTTTTTTTTTTTAATTTTTTTTTTGGGTTAAGATTACCTATAGGCTATCAAGTGACAGAAGTAGAAGAGATGTAGGAGGGGAAGTCAAGAGTGTCCAACTTAGATTTTGGTAGATTTAAGACCCCAATAGCTGTTGAATGTAATACGTAAAGTTCAGAAGGCAACATTTTCATAAAGTTGAAGAGAGCCTTGAGAAATGGGAAGAAAAAGGTGCAAAACTGCCTACTAAACCTATTGTTACATAAACACTAAACTACTAGAATAGAGCCTTGATCTTCAGGAAATAATCTGCTTACATAATTCTGGAGTTTTTAGTGATTTTCAACAAATTAGCAAAATACTGCTGCCCAGAAAGAATAAAGAAGAACTTCAACAATCAAAGCAACATATATTGTAGCTTTAATTTTTTTCACTGAATTGAGGATGGAAATTTGCAATAAATCTAGAAATGCTCACATTGCAGCTTAAATAGATTTTATAATATCTCTCAGGTTACTGTTTCTTCCTTGAAGCCTCTTGTCATGTACTATTCTCCTCTAGTTGGAAAAATCTCATTGATACACAGTTTCTTGAATCTCAGGATGAAAATAATTTTAACAGTCAAAAGGAAGGAGATAAAGTAATTCAGAACTCAGGATTTGCATTCTGGTTAAAATAAGAAATCACTTCTTAGAAATGGCCGTGCATTCAATCTCTGAAAGCTGAATAATGTCTATCTGGAGTTGAATTTTTGGCAAAGATTTATTACCTTCTTTTGTTTTTTGCATTTTACTGCTTGCCTTTGTTCCAAAACTCCAGCTAGCTACTAGCTGTTAACAGTTGGCTTTGCTTAATAGTATATGAGCTTAAAATGTGGGTTCGTATTCAAATAATGAGCTCAGAAGAGAGTTGACAGTACATGCAATGTACTTCACTTAAGCTTGTAATATTCTAGATTAGTAACTTGTTGTAAACTTAGAGTTGACAGTTTGCTTCACATAAGCTTGTTCCTGAAAATGTATTACTTGATGACTATTGGAGTTTCAGTTTTGTAGTGTGAGCAAGGTTGAGACATTTTTCTCAATTAGTTGATTAAGCATCTGACAAATAATAAAATCAATTTCAGGAAACAACAAAGCTCAAGACTCCTTTTGAACTTGTTTCCAAGCCTGACGAACAGCATCCTGTTCAAATACCGATGATGCAAAAATATTGAAACCTTGTCAGAATGTTTATTGGACCTAATCTCTTTATCAGTGAAGCTTAATTCCTCTAACAAAGCCAAACTCCACATTTACTTATCTAATCTATTTTGGTATCATGAACTTCAGTTGAAATTCACTTGCATGAATTTGCTACCACCTAGGATGAAGTCAAGTCGGACTTTACACATTAAGTGACTCTGCAACTAAGTAATCTTAACAAGAAACAGTACTTCATTTTGGTAATCTGAGTTGTTTGGCATGGCAAATACAAGAAATTAAACATGAGAGTGACAGGTTCTAACCTATTTGCTACTATTGGCTTGATATTATGCTGCTTCTGTATAAGTAACACAGGATATTTTGGTACGGGAAACAAAATATTGAAGAGAAATTATTTGATTTATAGTGACATGACTTATTGCACTTGCACATGCATTTGTATGTGTGGGAGAGACAGAGAGAGCGGAGATGGTAATGTTCTTCTATACAACCTGATTAGATTAAATCTGCTAGATTTTTTGCCTTACATAACTAACAAAGCAATGTGATTTACAATGCTAATATCTTAGTTTCAAATTTTATTCTGCAGCAACCAACTATTTCTCCAGTTGGATCAGGTTATAATAACTTCCAAGTAGACTCTTTTAAATTGATGGAACTCCTAGGGCCAGAGAGAGTTGATCCAATGGATGTAAAGATAATTAAGGAAAAGTTGTTTGGTTATTCGACCTTCTGGGTGACAAAAGAAGAGCCATTTGGTGACCTTGGAGAGGGCATTCTCTTCCTTGGAAATCTAAGGGGCAAAAGGGAAGAAGTTTTTGCCAAACTTCAAAATCAACTATCTGAGGTAATGGGTGATAAGTACAACCTGTTTATGGTGGAGGAACCTAATTCAGAAGGACCAGATCCACGTGGTGGTCCCCGAGTTAGCTTTGGTATGCTGCGGAAAGAGGTTTCAGAACCAGGCCCAACAACTCTCTGGCAGTATGTAATTGCTCTTCTGTTGTTTCTCCTTACCATCGGTTCCTCTGTGGAATTAGGAATTGCATCTCAGGTATGGTTAATAACTCATTGTCCTGGCTTAGTAACATTACCTCATGGATATTTGTTTTGTTTATTAATATTCACATTTTTGGTTGTTGCATCTGGTAAAAGATTCATTTATAGTTCTAGTCAAGCTAATGCTGATCTTTAAAAGCAGATAAATCGGCTTCCTCCAGAGATAGCCAAGTATTTCACGGATCCAAATGCCGTTGAACCACCAGATATGCAGCTTTTATTGCCATTTGTAGATTCTGCTTTGCCCCTAGCATATGGTGTATTGGGAGTTCAGCTGTTTCACGTAAGCATTTTTGTTTTTGCTCTGACCAGTTAGTTTCCTCTTGCAAACTCCCCTGCCTCCAATACATGACCACTGACATGCAGCTTTTACATGTTTACCGAATGGACATGGCATTTGTCACTTATTGGGGAAATTCATAGAAGTGCTGGTGTAGAAAAGTACTTTGTATGCTAAAATTTTCATCCGGTTCCTTATTTTGCTGCCCCTTTTTTCATTCTTTTCTGTTTGAACTAATTTCAACTTGAAGGAGTTTATTCCTGCAGGAAGTTGGACATTTTCTTGCTGCCTTTCCTAAGAAAGTGAAACTAAGCATTCCGTACTTCATCCCAAACATTACTTTGGGGAGCTTTGGGGCAATCACTCAGGCAAGCATATCTAGCCATCCATTTCTACACTTTGGAACATAATTAGTTGTGAAGATGAACTTTTTAATGTAACTCTCCGAGATTTCATATAATTTTTTCTGCTTCAAGGTTCGAGGATTCTGAACAAACCACAGTTTTATCTTCTATGGATTTATTATCTATGTGATTGCTTTGGATCTACCAGATAGTGTCCTGAGTTTGTAAAATAAAAAATAAATAAATAAATGAAGAACAATGTTACAAAATAGATAGACAAGGCAGCTTCTGGCTGTGAAAAATTTTAGGATTCATCTCACAGTTCTGCTGAAAAATTTCTTTTTCTTCTACTTCCTTCAGTTCTAGTTTTAGCCAGCTTCTGCTGACAAATTTTCTTTTTCTTCTACTTCCTTCAGTTCTAGTTTTAGCCAGCTAACCTTAGAATTGCCGTTGTTGCTGCTGCCGCCATCATTAGTGACCTGCCTATGGCCGCTGCTGGCTGATGACCTTTTCAACAAGCTAACTATAAATGTTCTAACTGTTGCACTTACTGTCTTTTGTATTACAATCAACAAAAGTCGAACCAATTGCAAAACTCTCCACCAATTGTGGCAGCTCCATCACTCTGAAATACAATCAAGACCAAACTGCAAAAGTATCATACCATAACTTTCCTCTCTGTACTGGAAGACGAAATCCCCAGTCAATTTCCATCAAAAGTAACCCTTATACGGCAATCAAGCTTGGAAAAAAAAAAAATCAAATCACAGTTGAACTGCCACCATGTTCCTCTATCTACCTCCACCTAAAGCCACTTAGAAGTGTGTGTGAGAGAGAGAAGGGGGGAGGGAGGGGCGGGGAAGAGAGAGAGAAAGAGAGTCTTTTGAGTGGGGGCGAGACTGTGGAAGAAATTGGCCAAATATATATCTCACTGTCCTTTGTGTTCTCTTGATTTTGTATTTTATTCTTTTTCAGGAGTTTTCAAACTCCCCGAATTCATGGGCAATGATTTTGGACCTTTCACAGGAATTAAATGATTATCAGTTCACTTAAGAAATTAAAAGCGTGGGGATCAGAAACTAGATGGCCATTCCTTACAGCTGTTTTCCTTCTTAGCAAACATGTCCATTTGTGTACTACAATAACTTAAAAATCTTTTATGAACCAAGTCTATTGAACAGAAAGGAGGCCCTTTACTTTTTCAATCTTTAGTTGTACTTGGCTTGTGTCCTAGAGTACATAATGTCTACCTCCAAGAGAAGAATAAACTTGATTAGAATTGTCTTCTAATGTGTTTCTTGTGTAAATAAGAAATTAACTGCAGTTATTTCCTGGATGTCGAGTATAATTTCAACATGTTATTTCGGCTATTCTGCATGGCTCTGTTTTTCATTTCACTTATCAATATCTATATTGCTTATGACCAATTTGCTACAGATATTTGTTTATTTTTCTTGTTGCAACTGGAAAAAGATGGTGTCCTCTCCTAAGTAATGGACTGGTTTAAATTGATCCTAAGCAGATGATAGTGAATTATTTCTGGCTGTCAAACCTTAATGATCAGTGTACCCTTCATGTTGAAGAAAAGTGATTGGTTGATTATCTAATTGTGATGACATTGCAGCCAGCAAATTATTCATTTTGTTTAATTATAATATTCCTTCTCTTTTTTTGGCTGATGCAGTTCAAATCCATTCTCCCTGATCAGAAGGCAAAAGTTGACATTTCTCTGGCAGGCCCATTTGCTGGTGCTGTGTTGTCCTTTTCTATGTTTGTTGTTGGTCTTCTACTTTCATCAAATCCAGCTGTTGCAAGTGACTTGGTGCAGGTTCCTAGTATGCTTTTTCAAGGTTCTTTGCTTCTTGGGCTGATCAGTAGGGCCACTCTTGGTTATGGGTAAGTTGCTAGTTTTCTTTCTTGCTCGATTATCCTAATAAGATCTCTTTTCGGGTAGATGACTCATCAGCAGTGTTAATTATTCTTCACTCCAAACCCCTCCTTTCTGCCCAAAAAAAAAAAAAGAGAAAAAGAAATTCTGGCCGCATGATCAGAAAAGTTCCACTCCTAGAGGTCACATTACCCTTTGGCCTACATGTTGCAGATTCACTTGATTGTATTATTTTGCCTGTTCAGTACTTGAGACAATTTTCTCTTTTAATAGGAGAACATTAACAGTAATTCTCAAGGAAATAGCATCTGTTGTTCGTTTGACTGAGATCTCTGCTCTTCTAGAGATTCTTGGTTTTGCCATGCTTGTTGATATTCTGGGAGACAGTGCCTCATACGTCAGCCTTTGACCAAGTCATCTAAATGTATTAGTTAACACTTTCTACCTACTCTTTTGCAGAGCAATGCATGCGGCAACAGTTTCAATCCATCCTCTTGTGATTGCTGGCTGGTAATGTACTGTTATGGGTCCTTGTGCTTTACTATGTTGTTTCCATGCATGACTTACTGTCAAGGGGTTTTGCAGGTGTGGATTAACTACATCAGCTTTTAACATGTTGCCAGTTGGATGTCTTGATGGTGGAAGAGCTGTGCAGGTTCTCACTTTTCTCTTTTCTTTTATTTTCCAACTTCGTTTTTCTTTTGGTGGTAGAATAAGTCTATAAGGTCCATTTTCCCTTTTCTTTGATTATGTTTTGATCAGCATCAGCTGTGATACATTAGCTAAAGGCAAAATGTTATTTTCGGTTGGTGGAGAAATACTTTGAAATTTACATTTTCATGCTGTATGAAATCTGATTCTGAGATCACTGTAAAGAATCTTACCTGGGATTTTCAAATTGTCCAAGGATGACCTTATAATTATGCTACCTAACTGCACTTTTGGTTGTCAAGTAAAATTTTCAGTTGTTTTCGTTGAAAGTCTTCACATAAACAGAGTTGACATGCAACTTTAGCCAATGCTAGTTTTCTTCTTTTCTCTGAAGATCTCGACAAAATTTTTGAGTGATTTCCTCCTAAATCTTAATGTAGATTGTTATGTCAATTACAATTGATCCTGAAACTAATATTCTCTTAAACCACAATGAGTGAGTTAAATATCATAAATTTTTAAAGGCTCAGGACGGTTAATCTTAAACCAAACCTTGACAGTTGAAATGTCCAAAACAGTAGGAGACAGAAAGCGAAGTGTATTTGAAGCACAGGTTTTGTTTCACTCTGCCTGAAGCTACTGGATTCTTATCTCTGTAGAAAACCTTGGTATTGCAATTTTCACTAGGTATTCCATCTTTGCGGGCTTTTTAGTGAATGTTTATAGAGCATTGGTGGAATTCTTGTATTTCTGACATCAAAGATGCTGTTTCTTGAAAAAAGATGTGTTTTAGGTCATCTAGCTCAAGTATGGGAACTGATTATGCTTCCACAGCAGCTTAACCTTTAAGAAAAGATTATGTAATGCGTTAGAGCTTCGGCTGCTAAGGCTACCATATTACGTGATTTGTGCTCTATTGCAGCTTCATGTTCTCTGGATAGACTTGAGGCCCTGATCTTCACTAGGAGTTGATAAAATGAAAAATGGTTCACCTTTTTTCCCCTTTTATTTGTTGTGGTCAACTTTGCACCCAGTTTATGACAGTTGATATTTGTTAGCAACATGATTTTCCCTCTCAATCTGAAGTCAGATACTGTTTGTTGCTTTTGGGGTTTTAGATTTTGAATTAGTTTGCTGAGATTATAATGTTAGAACATGACAATAATGCTCTTTTTCTTGGAATTGTATGAAAGGTATATAAGGATATTGGTCTTTCTAAATTATGAAATATAACATTGAACATACAAATGTAGAAATCAGGACTAACAAAATGGACAGAGTGAATTAAGATAGATTCATGCATTCTCCAAGTTGGTTGCACGTTAGATTTAATGTTAAGTTTCATTGGCTAGCTGGATGCTGAGCTGATTCAACGAAGTTTGGACCATTGTCCTTCAATAACATTCAAGAAGGTCCACTTGCCTGCTTCTTAGAAATCAAATGAGTTTCACATCTCTGCAACTTTTGATTTCCTGCAGTGGAAAGTGGAACACGATGGTGTAAACATATATCCATTATCCTTGTACCTCCTAGATTTCCCTGATCAACTAGACATAATAACAGGAGCTATTGAGAGTTTAACGATTTTGTTGTGTTGGTCAATCAATCTTTTATACCTACTGGTGTTATGTGCATTTAGATAAAAAATGGTTGAATGTGATTGACCTTTGGCTTTGTGTCTGACAGGGTGCTTTTGGGAAAAACGCGCTGGTTGCTTTTGGTTTAGCCACATACACTTTACTGGGACTCGGAGTGGTATGACATCTCTTTAATTTCCATATTTGATCAATATACTTTAGAATCTGGTTAAGTGCTCATGGCGCTGTGTTTATGAATAGATGAAAAGACCAAGTTTCCACTGGTTCATTATGTTTCATCAAAATTTCAGACAATTATTGAGAAAATTTTGTAACCTTTATGTTCCTGCTTGGCCTTTCCTTTCCTCTTTGTTTCAAATTGTCATGTGAAGATATCTGTTTAGTGCATAAGCCCACTGGGCTGTCAAAACTTCATTCCACAAGCATCTTGATGGAGGCAAAAAAAAAAAAAGAGCCCCACATAATGACTGTGGATGTGGTGAGCATTATTAATACAGTATTATTCTTTCACAAAAGGATTCTATATCACTTCTTTAGCTTTTATTTCATTGTATACCTTCAAATATCATCCTATACTTCTTGGAAATGAACTTGGTATTGTCTTGAATCTAAAATTGCCAAGTTAATACTTTCCTCCTAGAAATAGCAAAATTAGTTTTTAGAACTGCATGAATCTTAAGTACCTTTTGATACATTTACATTAGAAGAAATCAACAAAATGTAATATGAAGTTCTCTTATTTCCATTGTGCTTACTAAGGGGTTAGATGCTCTAATTTTCTATCGTTCTTTCTCTTCCTTCGCTTTCTTCTTTCCAGAAAGCTCTTAAGCCCGGTTTGCATTTGCAAACATTCCTGGGAATATGCGCTGAGTATTGAAAACTCAGCTCTTCGGTGTTCACTGTGTAGCTCACCTCATAGTGTCTGCTGCACATTAATGATGGAACAGCTTCACTTGTTCACTTGTTGTTCTTGTTCCATATTCAGATAGAGCCTTAACTTTCTCCTTTTCAGTGGCTCTGTAGAATGACTATATTTTCTTGATACCTGTTTCTGAATCTACTTTCAGCTTGGTGGTCCTTTATCACTTCCTTGGGGGTTATATGTGCTGATCTGTCAGGTATGTGAAGCCTGGAAAAAGTATATTAATAAGCAGTCTGTTGTAAGCTGAAATTTATTTCAAGAATGAAGGACCATGTGCATAAACTTCAGTCTAATAAGCAACTCTGGCATTTGCAGAGAACTCCAGAGAAACCATGCTTGAATGATGTCACAGAGGTTGGAAATTGGAGAAGAGCGATTCTGTCAGTAGCAATTTTCCTAGTAGTCTTGACGCTTCTTCCGGTATGGGATGAGCTTGCAGAGGAGCTGGGCATAGGTCTCGTAACCACATTTTGATGGAAAGTGGTAAAAGCAATTTTGAGTTTAACATTTGAGGAACCTTATTGATATGATGGCTCGGACAAGTCATTCTATCACAGTTTTTTCCTCATGTATTAGGTTCTGGAATTGTATTGTATATATACTTGTGTACAGAACGATTCTAAGGCATATCAATCTTGAAAGTGAAGGTCCCTTTCATTTTTCCTCTTGTTTTCCTACTTTCGGTTTTAAACCATGTAATTGCTTGAGAAAGGAAAATAGCTCCAATCCAAGGATTTTGTTGTCTTAAAATCAAGGGCTCTCTTTTGTCCTACTGCGTGTTGCCCTCCGTCCACCACCTAATTTTTTTGTAAGAAATCATCTTTTGATACGTTTTTCATTGATTAGATAGGCGGGCGAATATAATCAATTTTCTTCCGGAGGGGACTGATGATTTCGCAGTTTATAATCATCTTAAATAGGCCATGGGGCAATGTTTAACTGCTCCTTTGCAGAAAATTATGGGAAAATGGCACTAGGTTCTTCACTTTGAAAGATTCTTGGTAATTTGGTTTCAACTCTTGAATATAAAAGATTTGTTTGATAAAACTAATGTTTGAAATATGAATTTTGAATTCTGAAAATTAAGTGCTAAAAGTATTAAGTTCATGAACTGTTTAAGTAATATGTGTTTGATAACTAATTGAATTATAATAATGGGCTGAAGTATCACACAAATGTTGTGCTTTTATTTTTTATTTTTAAAAATTGTCTCTATTTGTGTATTTGGAGAAAAAGAGAAATGTGCGTGTGTGGGTGAGAGAGAGAAAATAATGAAATGATTTAAAGATGGTGTTTAAATATGAGTATTTGTGTGTAAGAGCGTGTGTGCATGCATGTGTGTTTGTGTATGTGTCGAATATAAAGAAAATAAATGTGTATTGTGTGCGAGATTAGTATGAGAGTGTGTTATGCGTGTGCGTGAGGTATAATATATATAGTTAATTCAAAAGATTCCACGAAAAATTTTTACCTATAATTTTGTATACAAATTAAGCAATGCTTAATATATTAAGTGATAAGGTATTTCTGTTAATGAATTATTTTCAGTATCAGGTAAAGTTATCACGGTCTCAGACTCTCAGCAAAATCGCAAGTCCTCATGGGTGAATTTCTTGAGATATTACTAATTTCAAAAAATGTCTCAAAAGTGGCATTGCTTTAGGATTTGTGCTAAACTTAAATATTCATTTATTTTCCATTGTTTTGGTTGCCATAAAAAGGACCAAACAGAATTTTTTTTTTTTTGGAAAAAAAGGTTCACCTCATGTCATATAGCTTGCGGTGAAGGAAAAAAAAAATTTTGAACGCTGAATCCTTTTTAAAATTTAAAATAAAATTTTTAATGTTTGTTATTAGTAATCCCTAAACCCTAAACCCTAATTTATCAACCCTAAATGCTAAACCATAATTTATCTGGGAACATGCTATGCTTTAAAACAAAAGTTATGTTAAAAATCTGCTATATTTTTCCATCATAACCAGTGATCAATCATCGATAAATGGCTACAAGTGAGATTTAGGTTCCATTTTAAAATATAATAATTAATTTAAATTGAAATATGCCGAAATCATATCCTACTTTGAATTTTTTTTTTCATTTTACGAATAATTTAAGGTACGATAAATAATGTAGCATCTAACCCTAAATGTCTAATATAACTAAATAAAAAGTATTATCATAGTTTAAAGCATGAGGTTTGATAACAAAATATATCTTGAAATCTGAATCACCCATCAACGTGCTTCTTGCTCTTATCGCGTGGAGTGGCAGAACACCCGTGTTTCCAACACATTCTATAGTGCGGTAGATCTTGCTGTAGTTGTAGCCATTCGAACCTTCTAAAAAGTGCTTGCACTCCCTTAGGCATTTGTTCATCCTCATCATCAATGGAGTCTACCATGGGAGTCTGATTGCATTTGGGATAGAAATAATCTGTAGATGTAGTGGAAGGAGTTTCACAGGGAACGTTGTATGCGTCTATCTGAAAAATAGGTGAAAAGTCCAATGAGAATCCTAAGAAGTCGTAAATACAAGCAAGGTCATCATCAAACTCATTATTAATCCCAAATGACATATGTGGTGTAACAGAACAGAGGATGATCTAACACCTATCGTATAGTCGAATGCGGGTATAGGAGTAGTTGTCTCAAGAAAATAACCTTTGAAGGCTAGAACATAGAGGTGTAAAGAAAACTCTAGGATGAAAAATTTAAGTGACAACGGTAAAGTTGTATCAGGCATTTATTGAAGTCTGAGTAGCCTGTATAACAGGCACATCATCATCATGTAATGAGATGCCCCTCCTACGATACTTACCTCCCTGGTTCCTATCACGCACCTGTCTAGATAGATGTTTGACGGGCATCTCGAAAAGTGTAGGATAAGAGGTAAATGTACCAACATCCTAACAGTCGAAGGATCCAACGGGCATCCACATTCCCTAATTTAAGTATTGTAATGTTTCAAAAGCCTCATTTCATATCGATGTAAGACTGGGATGTGTAACCTGAGTAGGATTAGGTGGATCGAAGTACCTATTGTAGATTGAATCGATTCGAGATACGGTATCAACCTATTGAAAGAAAAAATTTGTATATTATAATAATTTAATTCATATATACCATATAGTTAGAAGAAAATAAAAAAATATATAATAATTTACCAAGTCATCGAACTATACCCTATTTTCTCAATGACCATCACATCGGGGTTGCTGCGAAATAGGCGTAATGAAATGGACTGTACGATTATAGTACCATATTATGTACTCCTCCATAGACCTGAGCAGATCGCGATGATGGCCTCAAACATATGCACCAACACAATGCTCTCAGTATTCAATCCGACGACTATGGTACTGGCTGAATCCTTTCCGACACGACCTGACCGGCATAGAGAACATAATTTTTAGTCAGTGTCAACATCGTGGGGTATGGGTTGATGCATCCCATACTACCATAGTACTCACTGTGGAAAGTGAATTCGACAACCTCCTAATATATCAGCAGAACAACTAACTGCTAGATATGTCGATCAGTAAAGCAATAGGTGGAAAAATGTTCAATAAGGTCATCAGAATAAAGTTCCCATATAAACTATGCCAATCAGGAAGTGAAGTTAGTCACGAAAGGAAATCAAATTGCTCTACAATAACAATATTTATTAATGGAATGCCTCATCAATATCCATTTGGATAAGTTAATCGCAAAAGGATGACACAACGTGCGATGCCACATATTTTGTCGTAAGGTTGTCGGCCCATCAACCCCCTCTAGGAAATTCATTTCCCTGTATAGCGGGAACCAATATTATGGGGCAAATTGTGGGCATCGTCTCCCATGCCCATAACTGTTACGAAAGGATAAATTGTCCAAGTCATATTATTTAGGTATTACAGTGAAATTAGGACACTCTGCAATCCAAAAGCTATGCATTCTCACCTGTAAAAGTATATATGGGCCTGCAGTGTAGCTCGTGGATACATGTGATGCTTTGCAGGAACGGGAATATAAACATGCAAGTGTGGCATTGTTCCAATTGTATTGGCTTATACCCTCTATGTCTCAGTTGTAATCTAACCAATGGCAACTGACAACATTGTCGCATGTATTGGTAAAAAATTGTTCTCCAAATAAGATCAATATGTAGCACCGAATATGCTGATGGGCTAATTCTTTCGGTGCATTATTTGGAAGAGACTCATAGAAAATCTCCAATATGAGTACAAGTTTCAACCTCTCATTCTTAATGTGTTGGGTTTTTGGCCTGAATCCTAAAAAAATTACTAAATAATATTAATTAATCAACTTCAACTTAACTGTCAGTTATTCACAACATTAAGACATCAAATCCATTGAAATTAAAGTTTAAGTTGTACCTGTTTTGCCAAATGCGATGGAAGTTCAACTTCTTACTCTGGACTTTCACCTATGCTGAGAGGGAAGACAATGGTTGCTCAGTCGACAATCCTTTTGGAACCCATTGCTTTTAGCTTAAAAGACACAGGCGAGTTGAAAACACTGCTTTCGGAAGACATTGGCGGCCACAATCCACAAATAGGGAAGAAGAATTCAGGACAATTCTTAGGATATGTGGACAATCCACAAATGAGGATGGACGATAGAGAGAAATGGTGTTAGTGCGAGAGAAATGGATGAATTTAACAACCTATTTATAGCAGAAAATTTCTTCGTTTGTAAGGATAGGTTCACATCGTTTTGTATCAAACTGTTGATCTGCTTAAAATCAATAGCTAAACTTGATCATATTAAATAAAATATATTTTGTCGGTAGAGTATTGGACAATCATTATTGATCAACGGTCATCCCACTTTGCCACATCTAGCAAATCCAGATGTCGCATCTAGCTATTGAAAACATTCAAAAAAAAATTCACTTGCAAATTAAAAAACCAACCGTTGATCGATAGTTGATCAACAGTCGTCAAGGTTTTGCTGCATCCAATAGCTGACACTTCTAGTCACTACTTATGGTAGCGGTGACTAAAAATACTTTTAAAAAAAACATTGTTAACCAAATACTTGCTTTGTTCTGATATAAGAAAAAAAACCAAAAATAAATTTAATTTTGTTGTGCACTGCATTTCTCAATTGCGACACCCTAATTTGGGAACAAATTCCCACACAGCACCAAATTTGTGATGTTTTGGTATATTAAATATTTTGAGAATTTCGCCGTTCTCATGGGTACATTGATCTATTTATGACAATAGGCTCTGTACTTGTGCACCTCCCACCAAACTAGCAGTTCTTTTAAAATTTTTCTTAGTATCACCAAAATGTGAGAAAACCTTTCAAAATTAAAAATAGTAAATATGGCCTTTCTCCTAAGGTATGCGACTTTGAATAGATCATTAGAAAACGAAAATCAAGCACATTGAGTTAAGAAAAAGTTAAATCAATTCATCAATGGAAATGTATTGTCTTTAAAAGAAAAATCAATTGGCTACTTCATCCTTATTTTGCAAGTTAAGCAGTTAAAGTTTCAAAGATATTACAATGTAAATCACGAATTAGACTATGACACAAGACAATGACATGTGACTGCTATATTTTGATTTAAGTACTAAATTTTTTGAGGGTACATTTGCACATGGAATGGATATTTCCATTAGAAAATGCACAGTAATTTCTTGTAAGAGTGACTTTAATTTGTAATTATTGAATTGAGACATGTAAGGAAAAGTTAAATTTTCTTGGATATGTATAACGATTTGTCTTTATAATTTGTGCTACCGGTTGGAATAATATATCAATATGGAAATTAGAGGCAACCCTTTCTAAGTTTTATTTTCTTTTAATGTTGAATTATGAGGGAAGTAGTGAATTGAGAATAGAATTCACCACAAAAAATGTGTCATCCTATGAAAACAAGAAGGGTTCAGCTAACACTCGTCAAAAGAGATCTTTGGTATTACTTTTTTAGTAAAACTGAAATTAAATTGAAAAATATCTACATGCAAGGGTAGAATAATATGGGTGTGTGCATTCACATAGTATGTTAACTGTGATAAGAGGGACATTGGGTGTTAAATTTGTTGGAAGTGAAACTATTTTGAAAAAATGTATAAAACCCCGTTTGGGAATGCGGTAACTTATAAAGAAACACTCCTGATACAAGTACTTTAACAAAAGTACTTTTGAATTATCAAAAGTTGTACTCCTTAAGTTACAAAAAATTAGTTACCAAATATTTCAAAAGTACATTTAATGTTTAAAAGCATTTTCTTTTGTAAACATACCGCAATCACAAATGGGGGCCTAAATATAGGATTATAATAAATATGAGTGTGTGTATTCATTAAGTATGATTTAGGTGTACTAATAAGAGACACCCATTAGAAAAAAAAAAAAAGAATCATGGATTCCAATAATAGTAAAGTACATGGACGATAAGTTTAGGTTACCTTTTAAAAAGCTCAAACGAGAATGAGTAAATAATTATAGAAAAATATTTGGATTTTTTCTTTTTTATATAGCAAAGATCATTTCATTTAATAAATTTGCACTGATGGCAGAAATACATCAAATCAAACAAGACACAGATAAATATAGATCTAAAATCATTACGCATAACAGATTTGAAAAATCAATACAAATAAAGATAGCCTCCAACACATCTTCCATCTAGTTGAATCATTGCAAGTTCAGAGATCTGTGCATGTCTTTTAACAATTAGATCAAATTAAAAGTTTGTTCAAGTCCAAAGAGATGTTTAGATTTGATAATAATAAACAAAGAATTTGCAGATTTTAGAAACTAGATCTACAAAATCTCAAATTCATAGAAAAATATAAAACTAAAACAAAACTCTTACAAAGAACTAGAGCTGTTAAACGAACCGAATTGTTCGGTAGCTCGGTTCGTTTCGACAAGTTCGTGTTCGTGAAAGACTCATTCGAAACCTTAAACGAACCGAGTTCGAATGAATTTTTTTGTTCGATTAATAATTGAGCAAACACAAGCATGGTCACGAGTTTTAACGAACGTTCGTGAACATGGACATAATTATCATTTGACAAATTTTAGGGTTAATTTTATGGCTAGACTTTTATATTTGGAGGGTTTTATTTGTTATTTTTATGTTAATGTTAGTTATATAGTTAATGAATAATAGAATTTAGTCACTTAGTGCTTTAATTGTTTTTTTAGAATGATTAGTGATTTGTATGGCATATTTAAAGTTTAAAATAATTTGGATTTGAGCATTTCAAGCATGTTCGCGAACAGTTTAAACGAGCCGATACGAACTCAAATTCAAACATGTACTTTGCTTAACGAGCCGAGCACAAACACAGGTTTGGAGTTCGAAAATTAACGAACAAACACGAACGTTGTTCGAATCGCTTAACGAACAGGGCTCAAACATGAGATACTCAGTTCGATTCGACTCGTTTACAGCTCTACAAAACACTCTAGGAGAGAATAAAAATCTTATAAAAACAATCTAGGAGAGAAAAACTCTCATTAAGAGATTCTAAGAGAGAAGAATCTCTCACTAGGAAACTTTAGAAGAGAATTTATTCCTACAAGAAAAACTAAAGAACTAGAGAGAGGGTTCCCTTCCATGGGGAAAGACTAGATTTGTCTAGCCTCTCTCCCATGGGTAAGTTAGAAAAGATTTTTGACTGAAGGAGTTCTAAAAAGAATGAGGAGAAAATAAGGAGTTCTAGGAAAAATGAGGAGAAGATAGTTCTAGAGAGACACTATGATTTATATTCTTTTTTTATGAAGCAGCCGTAACAATCTATCCTACTCCTATACTACTCCTATATTATAGAGGAGGAGGGTCCAAAGGGATGTATATAGGGTAGTGCTTCTTTGTGATGCATTAGGCGGGCTCTGAACCCCCGATCTAGTATACAGGAAAGTTTTAAAGAGAATCTTGCTAGCTATTCAACCAAGATCCAATGGTTTCCTTTGACTAGTTAACTATATGTTTTTTCAATAGAGAGAATGATTTCATTTTTTTTTCTTTTGATACGTAAAAGAAGAAGTTGGGTCAACCTAGTGGTAGATGGATTGTGTCCTGAATCGAGTTCTCTTAAAATTGCATATTAGAATTACATATTATCCCTATTGGCCAGAGTAGAGTTCTCTTAAAAGTTACATGTTGTGCCCTCCATTAGAGTATGAAATAAATCTTAGGGTTAATCACAAAGGCACCTTTTGGATTGAAGGAAAGAAAAGGAAAGGACACCAATGGAAAAGAAAGAAAAAGAGAGTAGAAGAAAGTGGTTTCCATCTGTCTTTTTTGAATTAAGTATGGAAGGACAAAAAAAAAGAAAATACTAAATTTTAGTTTGGATTGAAAAAGGAGAAGAAAGGAAAGGAAAAGATCAAATGTTAATTTACTAGAAAAGATCGGAAAAATTTGATCCTTTAAAATAAATAAATTATTTCAATAAATTTAGTTTCATTTTCCTCGATTTCCATCCAATTTTGGACGAAAACCATAATTCAACAAAACAACTAGACCCTCTCCCTCCCTCTTCCTCTCTATCCTTTCCCTCTTCAAAAATCAAACCAAACAACAAAAACTAAATCCCTCCGATTCCTCCTCTTTCCTTTCCCTCTCATTCCCTCAATCCAAACCATGCCAAAAACTCTCCTTAAGTTTTAACCAATTTTGCACTTTACACCCCAATGTTATTTTTTTCTCACTTTATCCCCTATTTGCGGAAACGGAATTTAAGCTTGGGTTGGCTAACACAATATTTATATTTACTGTTCTTGCTTCAAAAGATATTTTTATTTTTAAATTGTATTCAGCATGCATAATATTTATTGATAAACTACTAAAAAGATTAGACATATTTTCCATAAAAAATTTTTGATAAGAGAATAGGGTGCAAACTATATCAAGACTTAACAATTTCTTATTAACAAAAGAAATGGGTCCAACACGCTTCCATACCTTTAATCTGATTTTTGACCGCAAAAACTCCGCTACCTCCCCGAGGACTTCTTACTTGGGCGTTGCAGCCTCCAACCATGGGGGTGACTTCCTTTAAGGGCCGCTTCAGAGTTTTACAGCACAGCTTAGTTTCGTTTCCTAACTCTAAGCGTACTCAGATGTAAATATGGAAAGATGTGAAGAAACTTGCTTCTTTTATTAATGAAGAAAGTTAAGTACAAGATGATAGCCTAGCACACTACTCTCTCTCTCTCTCTTTATTTCCTATACATGAGAGAATATTTTAAGACCATCGGTAGTAGAACTCAATTCTTTCTTACTAACACTAGTTTCAACTCCAAGTTCCACTCTAGGTTCGACTGCCTTCTTCATATGGCGTCTACATATTTATAAATGTTTGGCGGACTTCAATGTCGGATGTGAATTGATTTTTCCAGGGATTCCTCCTTTCTTCAATTCCGCGGACTTGAATAATATACTTTGGATTCCGAGAGTGTGACGTAAGTGCTTACGTCTTATTCCATGCTCTGACTGCTTGATGCCGTGTCCTTATCTTCATTTTTAGTACATGCTGGACACGTGTTATTTTTATGCTTCCTCATCCTGCACAAAGTCTTGATAGCTTTATTGCTGGATTTTATTCTGCTGCTTTCCAATAAGCGTATTTTCCAATTTAAATAATTTATAGCTGCTTCTGGAGTCTTTCCAGCATATGTAGTCATTATAGAAGAAAATGCTCCATTTCCTCCGTATGTACGAAATCCTTGCTTGGGTGTATTTTCTAGATTTTGCAAAACAATTCTTAACCCAAGTGCTCTTCGATAATGTATCTTTTCTTCCGAAAAATATTCATACTCCTTCCGCAGAGGATATACTTTTATCTCCAAGCCATCATATTTCATGACCTTAATGTGAGAAAAAGCGTCATATCTATTTGAGTCTTCAAAATCTGGTCCAGCTGCAATAATTTTGAGCATTAATATATCCTTGGGACCATAAGTAGGATTATTTTGATAGATGTGCCTAACTCCATCTTGAATCTATCGTGGGAGCTTGGAAATTTCAGCAAAGGTTGGAGTAGTCATATATATGGCATTGATTACTCCAAAATTGTACCACTTTTGAATAAAATTGCAATCACATCCCTGCACACAATTTATCCGAGGATAGATCCCCGTGAAATCCATATAATATGTATCGGTATTTTGCAAGGCATATAATTCTCTCATAAGAGAATTGTATTCAGTAACGAGCGGATGCTCATTAATTATATTATTTAATATGGGTATCCTCTGAGATGTCTGTTTCCGGCTAAAATCCGGTCTCAAGGATATTCCATCATTGGGAGTATTTAATCCAGAACTCTCGGTCTGTTGACAATCTTCTTGTCCCGGTGAAGGGGGAAGATTTTCTGTCTCATCTTTCTTGAACAGATCATATAATATTTGTTCAACCTTGTCGTAAAGGCTGAATGTATTCTGGCCTTTTTCGGCATGCTTGATAAGAAGTTCAGAGACTTCTTTATTTAGATCTTGGTAATTCACAATATCCATTACGTCATTGAATGACGTCTGCAATTGAGAAATTTTTTCAGATAACTCTGAAACCTTATCCAAAAGGATAGTTTGCTTATTCATTTGGCTTTCCATCTCTAGTGAGAAAATCTGCAAGACAATTCTCATCAGACTTTATTAGTTCAATTTCAATCATAAATTCAGATAATGCCATTTGCCATCTAATTAATCTTTTATTTTGGGGCAAAGGTTTAATATTATTTTTAATGAATGCTCTCACTTGAGAATTATCAGTTCTTAACTTAAATTTCTTGGGTAACAAAAAGTAATAAAATTTATGACAACCTCGCATTACTGCAAGTAATTCTTTTTCATTTATGTGATATCTTTTTTCCGTATCTGAAAACATTCCAGTTGCATATCTACATAATAAATTATTTTCTGTTTTTAAAACTGCACTCCAAACTTCTTCAGAAGCATCAGTTTCTAATATAAGATTATCTTCATCTGATGGTAAAGTTAAAAAAGGTAAATTTTTACATTGCTCCTTTATTCTTTTTACTAAAGCAATATGATTTTCAGAAAATTCATATTTATTATTTTTCTTCAATAATTTTTGCAATTCTTTTCTTTTATCTGCTAAGTTACAAATAAAATCAGATGCATAATTTAATGTTCCTAAAAATCTTTGCAATTGTTTTTTATCTTCTAATTTATCAGGAAATGCTTGTATTTTTTCCAAAATATGCGGTTGCATTTTTATTCCTTCACCATTTATTTCTAATCCTAAAAATTCAATTTCTTTTAGTCCTATTTTTGCTTTCTTTTCTAATAACCCAATTCCATGTTTTAAACATAAATCAGAGAATATATTTAAATGTTCTAAATGTTCTTCTATCGAATCTGAAGCTATTAATATGTCATCAACATATACATATAAGAAAGGACAATCTTTAAAGATTTTATCCATTTTTCTTTGATATATTTGAGGGGCATTTTTTAATCCAAATGGCATAACTAGCCATTCATATTGTCCTTGAGGAGTACTAAATGTTGTATATTTAATACTATCAGGGTGCATTTTTATTTGCCAAAAACCACTTTTACAATCAAACTTAGAATATATTTCCTTTCTTTTACTCATATTTATAAGGGTTTCTTTATGTGGTAAAAAGTATCCATCAAATATGGTTTCACTATTTAATTGTTTATAATTAACAACCATTCTAGGTTTATTTCTTATTATCTCAGCATGGTTTCTTACCATAAATGCAGGTGAAGAATGGGGAGAATTACTTTCTCTTATTAAAGGAATTTCTAATAATTCTTTAATTTGTTTTTTGAATTCATCTTGATCAGTAGGATTATATCTCATGGGTTTTACTCTAATTATTTTATTTTCATCTTTAAGTTTTATTTCAGCATAATCTTGGTTTTTATCCCAAAATTTAAGAGGATTTTCTGTATAACTTAATCGTAATTTTTCTTTTATATCTTCTAAAGTAGTAGATATAGTTTTTAATTGTAGTTGTTTTAAATGTAATTGTTTTTCAAAATTTAGCATGGAATTTCCTTTTGGTATTTTTGGTTTTTCTGAATATCCAATATCACCACGCTTACCTGTGCGGGTTACAAAAGTAATAGGAATTTTACGGGCATAAGCATTTTTAAGTCGGTTAACTACTATCCAATGTCCACAAGGAGTTTTAAAATGTATCTGCGATTGTAAAGTATCAAATAAAACTTTATTAAATAATTGAAGAAAATTATTTCCTAAGAGGATATCTAATCCTGTATCATAGAAGTAAAATGGGGGATATTTTACAAGGAATGAACCAAGTAATATTTGAGGTTTAGGTACTCCAGAATTTAAAATAATAGGGTTAATAGAAATATCTATTCCAGTTCGATCAGGTAATGTTTCATGATATTGTTGTGGAAAACATGTAGGTTTACATAAACATGTTCCAGATCCACTATCAATATATGCTGCAAAATATTTAGCTTTATAATCTTTATAGGTTATTCCTATAGGAATATAAATGCTATATTGACTTGTCATTTTCTTTCTACATATTTCTTTTTATCATTATGGGTGATAATTATTCCATTTGAAGTTATATTATAAGGGGATACTGAATCTAAAAAACTCGTTCCTAACATTATTTCAAGAGTATTATTAAATCCTTCATTTTCAACTAGAAGTTGAATAGGAATTCTATTACCATTTAATTCAATTTCTGTTTCTACAGTCTCCGTTATTTCATGAGTTTCTCCATTAAAATTCGTGTATTGATAAGGATCCTCTAATTTAAAAGTGGGTAAGTGTTCAATTAGTCTATGTGATATATAATTTCTATTAACTCCTGTATCTATTAAAATATTACAATTTGTCATATTTTTTCCATTCCAATATCTAGCTTCTATTCTATAATTTGCTGTTATTTTTTGATCAGTATTTATATTTGGTAAAAGGTAAGAATTACTTCTAACCATTTTTCCTGCATAGGATAATCTGGATGACAAGGCATTTGGCTTGTCTAATAGAGGTTTTTGACTTATATCTAAATTGAATTCCTCATTTAATTCTATATTAGTAATTTCTGGAGGATATATTTTTCCTACTTCGGAAAATAATTTAGGGAGATCAATAAATTCAGTTTTTGAAAAATGTTCAGTATGATGTGTATTTGATAAAGCATAAGAAATCATATATGTAATGGAATATGGTCTATTTCCATTGAAAAAGAAATCTTTTCTTTTGAAATCTTGTATTAAGGAAAGTGTCTTATCAAAATCTTTATCTTGTATGTTATAAGAGATTTTTGGATATATATTAAAAATTAGTTTTTGATATTTAAGATTTCCTCTAAGGATTCCAAGAGTTGCTTCTTCTCTATTTTGTATTCGGTTATCAACTATAGCAAGGTCTATAGGTGTATTCAATCCTTCTCTAAATGTAGATCTAATAATCATTTGGATAGAACCTATATGAATCCATCCTATTGATTCTCTTATTTTTTCTGGTATTTTTTCTAATTTGCTATAAATATCTTTTTTAGATATTAATGGAATCATTATTTTATTGGTGGTAAGGCTGAATTCTAAAGCTTTCTCCTTGAGATTTAATCCATAGTACATATGGTGTTTTCTTAGATAAAATCTTATTTTTTCTAATGCAGGTACATTAAATCCACTATAAGAATTTATTGAAAAATTACTTTTTTGAATTTTTGTTAATATTTTTCTATCTATGAGGGCTTCTTGACTATATTCTCCTAAATTTTCTGAATGAATATCTATTATTTTAGAAGAATTATTTTTCTCTTCTTCTATTTCACTCATCTTCACTGCTTATTTCATATTCTGTATCTGTGTAGATAAATATACTTTCATTGGAAGAAATTTCCTCTATTTCTGTAAATCTCTTTATTTCTATAAATTCATTACTATCAATCAAGTCTACAATATCCTCATCCACTTCAAATCTCTTTTTATTAAATTTCTTAGGACATTGATTTGCTAAGTGTCCCTTTTCTTTACAAAAATAACATTGGCAATCTGTTATATTTCTTCTTCTTTTATTTCTCCTATACATCTTTTTCTTTTTCGGAAATTTTTCTTTACTTTTGTAGTATTTTGCCTTTCTTTTCTTCATATATTTTCTTTTAAAATATTTTCGCTTTTTATATTTATTTTTCATTTTATGATAATAATAAGGAGTATCACATCCTATCTGGGTAGGCATGTTAAGATTATTACAACATAATTTCAATTGATATTTCAAATTACGGGTCTTTCTGAAGAGTGTAGATTCTTCACACCATTTACTTAGTTTATCTAATGTATGGAATATTCTTTTTCCTAATGTATCTTTTGTTCCAGGACTATATTCTTTTAATTTTTTACCCCATGGATCAGGAATTTTTGAGAAAAACATTTCTAAATATGTTTCTCTTTTTCTTGAATCTGTTCTATAATAATAATCTTGAAAAACACAGATATATTTATCTATTTCACACATATCACAGAGTGTTAATCTAAATAGTGCATCGGTATATTTTTGAACTGAATTAGCATCTTTAAAATAACTTCCTTCACCAACAAATTCAAGGCGAATTAATTCAAGTGCTCTAGTTACCATACCATTTATGTCTTCTTCTTCTCCAAATATTATTGACTTAGTTTCTTCTGGTAATGTCTTCCAATATCGAGAAACACTATTTACCAGTGATCTTTCTAAAAATCCTTTTGCCTCATCATATGTTAATTTGTTTATAGAAACAGCTAATCTTAATCCAATTTCCCATTTATCTATTGCTTCTTCAGTATTTTTTACACAGTCTAAATCTAAAAATGTACCAAAAGGAAATATAGCTTCAGGTGTGGTCCTACCTAAAAGGGTATAGCCTTCATTATCTAAATAGCCTTTTTGCTTTGTTATATTCATTAGTGATGAAACAAAAGAATTTCTTGAACCAGGCTTTCGTCTAGCAAACGGAATCCATCTGGAATGAAATTAACTGAAAAGGATTTTTTGGAATAAAGAGAAGTCCATTCATTGGGTGAACAAACTTTCTTTATGATGCATTTTAAATGACTAATAATATTTGGATTTTTCCTATCTGGAATAGGGTAGATTTCTACAGACTGTGTGTCTGTAAGAATCAATTCATAATAATCCAAATTTTTGGAAGGGTCATCTGGTTGCCAATAACATTTTGAAGGGAAAATTCTCTGAACGGTTTGATTGAGTGTAGTTTATAATGGTGTTTCTTGGAATCTCGTTAGAGTGATGCGTTGAGTGATTGGTTTTGTGAAATAAGTATTTTCTTTGGATTTTTCAATGGGGCTTGGAATTTGTTGAAGAGATCTTATGGGAGGAAAAGTTGGAGTACGAGCAGCTTGACTATAAGTCAAAGCTGGAAAGTCTTGTAGAATTTGAAATCTATTTTGAGAAACAGGAGTAAGACTCATCTCATAATCTTGAGGAGTCTTTGGCTTAGAATTGCCTGCTTTTGAATCCATGATCCTGCAAAAATTTTAACAAATAATTCTGTTAAGTTTTTCTTTAAGCTGTTGGATTCGGTTATTATAATATTGAATAACTTCTGGAGGATGATCGTTCTTTTTGAGGACGTCTTTGTAGATGATTAAGGTATTGATTTGTCTTTGGAAAAGAAAGGCTTGTTCTTTTGGTGTGGTTGCAGCCCAAAAGCTGTGTCTTATATGAACTGTATCATGGTTTCGAATTTGAGAATAAGGAATTGGTTGAATAGTTTTGTCGGAATTTTTGACAAAGTAGGTAAAGGGTCTATGAGAAATATTTGTATCTCTCTCTTGAAGAATAGGGTTATCTCTTTCAGCTCGTAATCTTTGAATATATTCTTTGTGAGTTTCACGTTCCATTTCCCTGTAAAAATTCTCTTGTCAAGAAGTCAGGAAGAGAATTATTTTCTCCTTTAATAAATTCTATCTCAAAATCAAATACTGAAAGAATTGCTTGCCATCTAGCAAATATTTGTTTTGAAACTATATTTTGAACATCTTTTTGTAAAATTTCTTTTGCTGATTTACAATCTATTCTAATTAAAAATTTTTTATTATATAAATCATCTTGAAATTTTGATATGCATAAAACTATAGATAAAATTTCCTTTTTAATTGTTGAATAATTCTTCTGAGGGTCAGACCAGGTTCCTGAATGAAATCTAACTAATTCTTCTTTAGAATTATCTATCTTTTGTTTTAATATTCCACCATATCCTAATTCTGATGCATCTGTTTCTACAATCATGAATGCTTTAGGATGAGGTAGGCATAAACATGGTAATGTCTTTATTTTTTCCTTTAAATATTTTATTTTTTGAGTATGTTCATCTGTCCATGGTTTTGGATTTTTCTTTAATCTATTGAATAATATAGAGCATTCTTGTCTTAACCTAGGAAAGAAATCTGCTATGTAATTTAAACATCCTAAAAATCTTTGTAATTGGTTTTTCTCTTTTATTTCATCTGGAAATTTATTTGCAAATTCTAAAGCTCTATCAATTGGTTTTATTGTTCCTTGAAATATATTATGTCCTAAAAATCTTACTTTGGTTTGAAATAATTTCATTTTTGGAGCAGAAACAACTAATCCATTTTTCTTAACTATTTTTAAAAATATATTTAAATGTTTAAAATGTTGTTCTATTGATTCTGAAAATATTAATACATCATCTATATAGACTATACTGAATGAACTATAAGGATTAAAAATATCATTCATTATATTTTGAAATTCTGATGGTGCATTTTTTAATCCAAACGGCATAACTTTCCATTCATAATGTCCAAAGGGTGTTGTGAATGCTGTTTTATATCTATCTTTTGGATTTATTAATATTTGCCAATATCCTGATTTTAAATCAAACTTTGAAAAGATTTTTGCATTAAATAATCTATTAAGCAAATCTTTTTTATTAGGAATGGGATATCTAATCCATTGTAAAACTTTATTTAAGGGTTTATAATTTATAACTAATCTTGGAACTCCTCTTTCTTTTTCAGCTTGATTCATTACATAGAATGCAGCACAGCTCCAAGGTGATTTGGAAGGAATTATTAATCCTTTATCTATTAATGTTTTTATTTCTTTTTTACAAAATTCTAGTAATTCAGAATTCATTTGTATTGGTCTGGCTTTGGTTGGAATATTCTTTTCATTAAAATTTTTTTCATATGGTAATTCTATCATATGTTGTTTTCTATCCCAAAAAGCATTAGGAATATCTGCACAAATTTCTTTTTGTATTAATTCTTCTAATTCTGATATTCTTTTCTGTATTTTAATATCATTTAATTGTTCTTCAATTTTTAAATAAGATTTTTCTTCTTTAATATAGCTTATCTGTTGTTGTACTTTAGTAATAGTATTTATTGTTTTGTATATTGAAGATGTTTGTAATATTTGTAATTCTCTTTGTCTTATTGGGGTTAAAAATTTAAAAATAACAATTTTTCCCATTATATTTACCGAAATTCCTTCATTGCTTACTGCAAATGGATATATTTGAATTAAAAAGGGTGTTCCTAATATTACATCATAATTTATATTATTTACAATTATAAAATTATGTCTAATACAATATTCATTATTACATATTGATCCTTTTGTAAATTTATACTTTACTTTTAAATCTTCACCATTTGCTGCCATTAATTTTTCATTTGTTCTTTCACAATATTTAGTGGGGATTATTCCTTCTTTTATACAGCTTGTATCAACTCCACTGTCTATTAGAGTTACAAATGTTTCTTTGAAATCTTCTACTGTAATTGTTACAAGGGCAAACCAAAGTTATTTTTTTCTATAGTGTTTAAGTATTGAATCTCATTTACTTGGTTTTCTGCTATTAATATTTCGTTTGTTTTAGAATTGGAAGTTGAAGGTTGATTTTCTAATAATGTTAACTTTGATTCTATTTCTAAATCTTTTACTTTTAATTCTATAATCTCTTGTTGTGATTGTTTTACTTGAATTTTGAGATTATTAATTTCTGATTGTAAATCTTTAGTGGTTTCTTTTTTCATTATGTTTATATTAGGATATTTATCTATTAATTTAGAAATGCTAAAAGGTTCTATTATTTTTGGCATTTTATCTTCTTGAATAATCAAACTTTTTAATCTTTCTAAATATTCTTTCTTAGCTATTGGATCATCATTTTTTCTATTATATCTAACAAAAATTCTTGGTCTTCTTTTTTAGTAATTACATTTATATATTTAGGAGTATTTGAACAATCACAATTTTCTTCACTTTCTGAACTAGATATATCATCATAATAATCGTCTTCAGTACTTTGATTATTTTCATTTATTAATAAATTTATTAATTTATTTTTAATTTCTTCTTCTTGAGCACATATTTCATTAATTTTTTCCTTCAATCTACATTTGTTTGCTTTATGTCCTACTTTTCCACATTTATAACAAACAATTTTCTTTTTAACAAATCTTCTCTTTTTAGTTGGTTCATTTTCTTTAGGTTTTTTATGTCTTATTTTCTTAGAATATTTTTTAATTTTCTTTCTGTATGATGATGGTGATTTAATTCTTTTAATTCCAAATGCATCACAGAATGATCCTACTTCTTTTCTTTTTGATCCATATTTTATTTGTAATCTTAATTCTGAACATAACATTAATCCTTCTTTTTTCACAAAAGCAAATAATTGTCCAAAGGTAATATTTTCAAATGAAATTACATCTGTTCCCATTTCCTTTTGTAAATTATCCATTATTCTTTGGGAAAATAAACTTGGTAATCCAGTTATGAATCTTTCTTTCCAAAATGAAGCATTACAATCTGGTCTTCTTAATACATTTGTTAAAAACATATCTTTATACCATCTAAAATCTGACAATGTTGGACATCTTAAATTTGTTAAAAATGTTTTATTAGAATTTAATTCTTCTTTTGGATTTCCTATAAAATACATAACTATTGTTACAATTAGAAATTCTGCAGCATCTGATTGTACTTGAATGTTTCCTTGATCATCTTCAATTTCTTGTGTGTGTTCTAGTATTGATAATTTATCTTGTAAAGTTAAAGCATTATCCCACCAATTTTTTAATTGTCCAGTAAATCCTGAAACTAATAATGTTGCAATATTTCTTTCTTGAATATTTTTTATTTTGTAGGCTAATCTAGCCATTCCCATTTCTTGCAAATTATTTAATACTTCATATTCTGCTTTGCCATCTATATTCCATTCATATATTGAATCTCCATCATATTTAGTAGTTCTAAATTTTGATCTTTCTTCATATTGTATGTCCGGAGGACTTGGTCTAGGATAATAATTTTTTGAACTTATCATTTTTCAATTTTTATTGTTATTATAGTTCCTTCTTTTTATTCGATTTATTTGATTATTCTCTTTTTCTTCTTCAAATTGGTTTTCTATTGGTAAAAGTATATTTTCTTCTATATCTGAATTTATTGATTCTTCTGATAAATCTTCTAATTCTTCAGTGGAGTTTTCTTCTATTATTTGGTCTAAAGTATTTATTTTGGGTGTTGTTGGTTTAGAATCTGTAGTTAGATTTTGTAATGCATTAGATATTTTATTTAATAAATTATCTGTATTACTTATCTTTTGATTACTGATACTTTGTACTAAATCTTGTTCTTTTTCTCTTGTCAAACTTCTAGGTTGAAAATGAGGTGCTGATATATCATTAGGGAATTTTAAATCTGGTTTCTTTAGTGTATCAATTTTGGTATTTAACATTTTCATATGTTGAGATATTGTATGAAGAATTTGATTTGTATAATTATTTTGTTGATAGACTTTTTTAAGATCTTCTAAATTTATGGAATTATTTGCACTTGATTCAGCTTCTCTTCCCTTCTTAAAAGGTGAGGCTATAATTTCTCCTTGTCCTATATTAATTTTTACTTCTTGTAATGGAGGGTGTATTGAGGTGATAATTTGTTCATCCTTTAATTTCCATTTTTTATATAAATTTGTTTGAACATTTATTTGAGGTGTATTATAGACATCATTTATTCCTAATTTTGAAGTATAAAATGATAACCAAGTAAAGAAAGGAAAATCAAATTTTCTTTTTTCTAATTGGTTATCATTTTATACTTCAAAATTAGGAATAAATGATGTCTATAATACACCTCAAATAAATGTTCAAACAAATTTATATAAAAAATGGAAATTAAAGGATGAACAAATTATCACCTCAATACACCCTCCATTACAAGAAGTAAAAATTAATATAGGACAAGGAGAAATTATAGCCTCACCTTTTAAGAAGGGAAGAGAAGCTGAATCAAGTGCAAATAATTCCATCAGGTTTTTCTATAATATCTGCGGCAGTAGTTTGTTCTATATTTCTTGCTATTTGTGGATTTTTAATTTCAAATTCACTTGGTATTGTTATTTCATTCCATTTTAATCTTTTTGGAGTATAAGTAGTTGGTCTATCTGCATCTACTTGTAATAAAGTTGTTTCTTCTTTAAGAGTTGGAGTCATTATAAATTTTGGATTTAAATGAGATGATAAAGGTCTATAATATATTCTATATATTATTGCAAAATTCTTTGTATGTTTTTCAAATTCATTTCCTTGCATATGAATATCTAATATAACAGAATTCAGTATATGGGGGTCTGTTAAGTCTATTGAAAAATTTGGAGCACAGTTAAAATATATTGGTCCGTTGCAAACATTGGGTTGAACCATTGATAGTAAAGAAGCTTTATATCTTTTGAGTCTAGTATCTCTTAATGCTAAGTATATGGGAGCATCAATTCCTAGATGGAATAAAGGTTTTACAGCAATCTGTATTAAACCTATATGAATATAGCGATATCCTTTACTTAAATATTTTTGAATTGTACTATGATTTAATAATTGTATAGTTTGATATTCTTCTTGAATAGATATTGTTTCTTCATGAGTTTTAACTGATAAGGCTGTTTTGAAATCTAAAGGGCTAATTCTATAAATGTGTTCAATTTTTTCTTTTGGGATAGTCCAATCTGAATTGTTTATAGGCATATGATATTCATGACTTTGTACTACATTTTCTTGCTTTGAATTAGATCCTATTTTTAATTGTCTAAGAAATGCAGCCATGCTTAATATTTAATTAAATTTTTACTTAGACGGGAACAACCGAGCACTATGCCTGAAACATCCTATCCTGGACTTACCAACGGTCTAACAAGGCATCAAGTCTTACCAACGTTTTCAGTAAAAGTTTAATAAAATATGCAAACACAAGTGCATGAAATAGTCAATTTAAAATAGAAACATAATTCAAATAAAGTAAATGTAAATGCAAAGTTTAAATATGCGTATGCTATTTAAACAGGGGTGTGGCTCTGATACCACTTCTAACCCAGGTACTTATATGAATGCATGTATTTGATTAAACTTGCAATAATCATAAAGTATGAGGACTTACAATGAAAATTTCTTGAGTAGCACACGGAAGTCTTGATCTTAATTTTGCTTCTTATTCAAACTTTGACAATATTGTACAATATCTTTGAAAAACTAATAGGAGTAGGTGAGTAGGTAAGAAGACTTTTGAGAGGATTTTCTAAGATTGCTAATGGGGTTTTTTCGCCGATGCCTTTCTTCTGTTTTTTGAATCTATTTATAGAGGCTCGGGTCTTCATTCCGATCTTCATTTCATCTTCATTTGAATTCCATTTGCTTTTTGTTGAGAAGTGGCCGACAGCTTTGAATGATTTCTTTTTCTTTTGGCATTGTCATCACCTTTGAGTGACTTAAAAGTCATTTGGGTCTTGTCCGCATGGTCCCCCAAACGGATCAAAAGTTGATTCAGATGAGCCTGCTGACTCCTCTATTTTGTCGCTTCTGTCATCCTTATCTTGCTTTTGCAAATAGTCCAAGTATTCTTTCAACATCTCGGGATTCTGTATCATCTTTTTCATCAGAAAATCATTTGAAAATGCCTCGGATGCCATACTGGTGACTTTTTCTTTATCTTTTTTCTTTGGAGTGGTTGGATTAGGTAGAATAGTAGTTGGATTGGGCGGCATTGTCATTGGAGTGGGTGACAAAGTTGTCGAAGCAGTAGTTGAATCTTTTGTCCATTTGAGCTTTTCTCCGGTTGTTAGAAATCTTATCACGTTTGCTTGATCTCCAAATTCCTGATTGAATCCTGTCCACCATTTAATTTTGAATTCTCTGACTAAAGACATTGGAAGTGGCTTTTCTAATTCTTGATGAATTTTGAAACTCCAGCAAAATATCCATGGTACTTTGAACTCCATATGGAATAAAATTGGTCTTGTATACTCTTCCCCCTTTGCTCTTTTTAGATAGGTTTGAAATCCCATGAGTACATTTGGAGGGAGTATTTCTGATTGTGGTCCAAACCATTTCCACCAGTGATTGAACCAAATTGGAAATTCTCTATTGCAACTTTCTTTGAAAGTAAAGAACCAGGAATGATTGAATGGTCTAAAAAGGAAAGCACGATACCATGCCATTTTGTAATCTTGATATGTGAATCCATCTGGAATGAAATTAACTGAAAAGGATTTTTTGGAATAAAGAGAAGTCCATTCATTGGGTGAACAAACTTTCTTTATGATACATTTTGAATGACTAATAATATTTGGATTTTTCCTATCTGGAATAGGGTAGATTTCTACAGACTGTGTGTCTGTAAGAATCAATTCATAATAATCCAAATTTTTGGAAGGGTCATCTGGTTGCCAATAACATTTTGAAGGGAAAATTCTCTGAACGGTTTGATTGAGTGTAGTGTATAATGGTGTTTCTTGGAATCTCGTTAGAGTGATGTGTTGAGTGATTGGTTTTGTGAAATAAGTATTTTCTTTGGATTTTTCAATGGGGCTTGGAATTTGTTGAAGAGATCTTATGGGAGGAAAAGTTGGAGTACGAGCAGCTTGACTATAAGTCAAAGCTGGAAAGTCTTGTAGAATTTGAAATCTATTTTGAGAAACAGGAGTAAGACTCATCTCATAATCTTGAGGAGTCTTTGGCTTAGAATTGCCTGCTTTTGAATCCATGATCCTGCAAAACTATCCAAAGAAACGCGGATGATAACACTATCCATCCTTTGCACAATGATAACACTATCCATCCTTTGCATCCGCGTTTGAGCCTAAATTGGTGGTTCGTTTCAAAAGCACTTATGATCGCACCCCCACACTGGGGAAGGAGATTTGAGAATTGAAAAAAAATGGCAAAGATGCTCAAAATTTTTGAAAGGGACATCAAAAAAAGAAAAAGAGTGAAAGAAAAAAAAAGGAGAGAAAAAATTACAAGTTGAGGAAATTTGACTCTACCATTGATATTTTGATCTTCAATTTTGGAAAGAAAGAGAGGCCATCTACACTCCAAATTAGGGAGTTTTCAATTTTATCATTGACATTGGGATATCAGTATTGGTAAAAAAAAAAAAGGGGAAAAGAGAGAAAAGAAAAATGTGAAAAAAATGAAAAAAAAAAAGAAAAAAGCAAAGACATCCAATGCTGAATTCCCTCTAGTGATTAAAAAAAAAAGGGGGAGAGAGAGTCAAATGGGGTCCCGGATTTTAAATCCAAAACTGGGGCAATTTTTGAAGGAATGCGATCTTAAGTGCATTGTTCTTGAAAAGTTTATTTCTTTTAGCTATCGTTGTTAAGCCATATTACAAGCTCATAAAGTCCATTGTTGACTTATCTTTCATGACAATTTGAAGTGAAAATCTTGCCTCTAAGGAATCTACCAATCACTCATGATCATAAGGTCATAGCCTGTTTTTATATGTTTAGCTATTGTTTCTACCCATATATTACAAGCCTATACAGCTTATATGTTGACTGAGTTTTCTCAAGAAATAAGAGTGATAAACTATTTGCTTTCACCAAAATGTGATATTGAATGTGTTAGATACAATATAGAGAAAAAAAAATGACAGACCCTGACATACCATCTCCCTGAACCACCTCAAAATCATGAATAATACCCATTAGGTTGGTCCTAAAAGATGAGCCACCAAGAAGGGGACCCTTTTCCCTCAACGCCGATCCCAAAATGAGGAAGAGATCTTTTGCAATCTGGTTTTATTTTGAGGGATTTATCATGGAATCTTCTATATGAGTTTGGATATGACATTTAAATTATTCATTTGAAAAATGTAGTTTCTTTTCACATTGTATGTGATTATTTTGCAACTAAAATAAGCCCGAATCGGGGCAATTTTTTTTGTAATATCTGTGAGATTTCACCAAATAAGTTCAAACTGAGGCAAAATTTTATAATACATTTGTAGGATATGTCCAAAGTCAAGTATATATTTTTCAAATCTTGATAAGTCAACACTTGGCATGAATCTTAATTGTTATATCATTGCTCAAAAAAAAAAAAAAAAACAAGAAAAGAAAAAAAAAAGAATTCTGAAAATTCAATTGTTTCGAAAAATCCCCCATTTGTGCAGGTGTTTATGGTTAAGATCGAAGAAAGGACGCAAGTGAAAGTCTTGCAAATTTGGAGAGCAATAACGAATGAAAGGGGGCGGTAATACTACCTTGCAAAGTGGAGGATCGGCTATTTTTGCAAAAGGAGTACATACTTCGGCAGCCAACTTGAAAAAAAGAAGAGAAAAGAAAAAAGGGGGGAATGAAAAAATAAAAAAAGGAGAAAAGAAAAAGGGGAATGAAAAGAGAAAAAAAAGAAAGAAAACGAGGGGGGAATAAAATAAAAGAGAAAAGAAAAGAAAGGGGGAATAAAAAAAAAAGAAGAGAAAAGAAAAAAGGGGGGAATAAAGAAAAAGAAGAAAAAGAAAAAGAAAAGAGAAAAGAAAAAAAAGAAGAGAATAATAAAAAAGGGAGGAAAAAATGGAAAAATGAAAAAAATGAAAAAAAGAGAGAAAAGAAAAAAAGGGATTGAAAAAAAGAAAAAGAAAAAGAGAGTTTCTCCTTCGATTTTGCAAATTTTGCAATTGAACTCTGGGAGCATTTCATTGGAGATTACATTTCTAAGTTGGGGCAACACCTTGCCCTCTTATGCTGAAATGGAAGTGGTAATATGCCAAAATCGAGATCCCGTCCTTGCACATTTTGACAAAGGCTCAGGCAGAAGAAATCAAATGGATTAAGGAGCACAATGAGTTGTTGTCTCTGATTGATGAAAAAGTGGTTGAATGTTTGTCATGGACAATGCTATCATCAAAGGATGGTTCGTCAGTTATGACAAGAAAGACAAATCTCGCTTATTTGAAGTGAGGGATAAGGTTTTGAAGTAAATTCTTCCGATTCAAGAGGAGGTTAAAGAAAAGTTTGCTCCAACTGGGCAAGGGCCATATGTTGTTCAAAAAGTGCTATCCGGAGGAATGTCCATTCTTACAGAACTGGATGGATAGGTCTTTCCTCTGCCAATCAATCCAGACATGTGTAATAAATTCTTTCTCTGATTATGTGATTTTTCTTTTTGGAATACCATCTATAGCGGATCAAAGGCGAGCCTTCTTCTTTTCTCTTTGAACATCTTGCCCCTAGTTTTTCCCCATTGAACCTGCAGAATAATTTAACCCTTCATTTGATAGCCTTCCTAAAGATTGCAAACCCCATACTGGGATCTCCTATTTGTCATGAAAAAAAAAGAGAAAAAGAAAAGAAAGAAGTCAAAAGCCAAATTGGGGCAATTTTTTCGATTTTAATACCCTCATACTGGGGTAAATATTGATAGAATGCGGTCTTAGGATTTTTGAAACCTCTTTGAAGATTTTGCTTTGAAGCCTTAACACTTTTTCTACACCCCACATGACCCCATCATAAAAGTCATAAAGTCTCGACCCCCGCTTTAGTGGTATTTCTAATAAAAATCACTTAATCAAATGGCAAATGATATCAATACACCGTCACCAATTTTGCATGGGAAGGATTGTCGCACTGATGCCATTATTTCTTAAAAAACATATTCTTGAGTTGATAAAGGTTGTTGACAAAATTTGTTCATTGAGTGAAAACCCGAATGGGTGTCTTTTCAAAAAGAAAAAAAAATGAAAAAATGAAAAAAAGAAAAAAAAAGAAGAAGAAATAGAAAAAGGAAAAGAAAATGGGGGGTGACCTTAGGAAAAATCCGAAATGCTAAGGTCATCAATGTAAGGTTTTGGAGCACAAGAGAATCATGAACGAAGAGCAGAGTGTTGAAACTTGAGATACTGGCCATTCATTCAAATCTGGTCATTAGAAAGAGTTGATTTGTGATACAAAGGGAAGTATGACTGACTGATGCTAAAAAACTGAGAAGATTCAACACAAGTTGCAGCACAACTCTTGGGGAGCAGTTTTGACATCAGAAGATCATGCTTGCATGGCTCTCAAGGCCAAAGGAATCATAAGGGATCACATGGGTGGTGACATTATGTGATCACTTTTGCTGTCTTTTCGAAAGCATGAAAAATGTGATTTTTGTTAAACATGATTTACGTTGGAGCAAATAGCAAAAGGAGTGAGCTCCAATTTTGGTAATGCATTCTAAATCGGTTTTGTGAAAGAAAAAAAAATGAAAAAAGAAAAAGAGCCTTTTAAAATCGAGAGGATAGTGACATATGTATGTACCTCTCGAATCTCTTGAAGGGAGAATTGTCATTGGTATTCTTCTAGTTTTAAAATTCGTCACTTTGGACTTTTAAAAAAAAAAAAAAGTGTGTGTTTCTTTCATTTCTTCAATAAAAAAAAAAATAAATAAAAAGAAGATTGCAAATCCACCAACTTGAGCAACGTACATTTTAATCTTTCAGTTTGATAGTATTGAACTTGCATTTTCATTTCTTTCGGTGTTTAATTGGGCTCGAGTCAATCCCACCAATCTGTTTTTAAAAAAAAAAAAATTAAATCAAGAAGATTCAATTTAAATTTTTGTTGGTGAGTCTCAGCGTCCACCGCGCACCCTTCTATCCCCCTTCTCGACAATTTAAATTTCTTGTTGGTGAGTCTCAGCGTCCACCGCGCATCCTTCTATCCCCCTTCCCGACAATTTAAATTTCTTGTTGGTGAGTCTCAGCGTCCACCGCGCACCCTTCTATCTCCCATTCTTGACAATTTAAATTCCCGCGCACCCTTCTACCTCCCATTCTTGACAAATTTAAATTCCTGTTGGAGCGTAATCGCGTCCCTCCGCGCATCAATTTAATTTCCTGTTGGTGAGTCTCAGCGTCCACCGCGCACCCTTCTACCTCCCATTCTTGACAAATTTAAATTCCTGTTGGAGCGTAATCGCGTCCCTCCGCGCATCAATTTAATTTCCTGTTGGTGAGTCTCAGCGTCCACCGCGCACCCTTCTATCTCCATTCTTGATCAATTTAATTTCCTGTTGGTGAGTCTCAGCGTCCACCGCGCACCCTTCTACCTCCCATTCTTGACAAATTTAAATTCCTGTTGGAGCGTAATCGCGTCCCTCCGCGCATCAATTTAATTTCCTGTTGGTGAGTCTCAGCGTCCACCGCGCACCCTTCTATCTCCATTCTTGATCAATTTAATTTCCTGTTGGTGAGTCTCAGCGTCCACCGCGCACCCTTCTACCTCCCATTCTTGACAAATTTAAATTCCTGTTGGAGCGTAATCGCGTCCCTCCGCGCATCAATTTAATTTCCTGTTGGTGAGTCTCAGCGTCCACCGCGCACCCTTCTATCTCCCTTCTTGACAATTTAATTTCCTGTTGGTGAGTCTCAGCGTCCACCGCGCACCCTTCTACCTCCCCTTCTTGAAAATTTAATTTTCAATTGGTGAGTCTCAGCATCCACCGCGCACCCTTCTACCTCCCATTCTTGATCAATTTAATTTTCTGTTGGTGAGTCTCAGCGTCCACCGCGCACCCTTCTACCTCCCATTCTTGACAAATTTAAATTCCTGTTGGAGTGTAATCGCGTCCCTCCGCGCATCAATTTAATTTCCTGTTGGTGAGTCTCAGCGTCCACCGCGTACCCTTCTACCTCCCATTCTTGACAAATTTAAATTCCTGTTGGAGTGTAACCGCGTCCCTCCGCGCATCTTTTTCTAGTTATGACAAGTTACTTTTCTTGACTGTTTTGATTAATAATTGTGCTTTCTCATTCATTTTGTGATTCATGTTTACAAGTTCTAAGAGCTCACACTTCTTCGACTTTGCAAAGATCACAGATGGTCAATGCACTCGTTTCATTGTGGTTTACTTGCATTCGAACTACGTTTGACCTGATTCCCATAGTGGGATACGTAGGCAACTCTACATGGGTTCGGTCACATTTTCTGCAATGTTATTGCATCATTTTGTCCAATAATTTCAACCAAGTGTTGGCTTGTTTATTTTAGCTCAGATACAGCTAGAAGAGACAGGTAAGCAATTTGGTGTCTACGTCTTTGTCTTGAGTTTCTTTGAAACTCTAGACAAAGAGGGGCAAGCTGTAGACACCAAATTTTTGTCAATTTTTAATATTTTCTCAAGATTTTTCTATTTAATAATTTATTTATTTTCTTACATTTTAATGTGCATTTTTCTTATTTCTTGCATGTTTGTTTTAAAATAAAATAAAATAAAAAAAATAAAAAAAAAACCAACTAAACCCATTTGACAAAATCCCTTGATTCCCTCCTTATTCTCGGGGACGGACAAAAAAGAAAGGAACGGCACTTTTGGGGCTCAAGAAAAACTACTCCCTCAATTCAGCTCACTCTCGGTTCTCTCCCGGACAGAGGACAAGAAAAAAAAAACAGAGGGAAGGAAGAAAAGAAAGACTCTCCACTCTTTCTCCCATAGAGATCTCTCGGCCTTTTCTTTTGAAAGAGGGGGAAAAACAAAAAAAAAAAGGAGGCTCTCGGCTCTCTCTCTTGTCTCAACCAAAAAGAAAAAAAGAAGGAAGCATTCTTCACTTTCTCCCTCTCTGGGCTTGGAACGCAGAAGAGAAACGCGGAAGAAGAAGAAACTTTCCCTGGGCCTTTCCTCTTTCCCAATGTTTTTCCAACACACCCACAGGCATCAGAGAAGCCACAAAGAAAAAAAAACTCTCGGCTCTCTCCCTCAAAAAGGCAAGAAAAGAAAAGAAAAATCTCTAGGTCTAGGGTTTGCATTCATGTAGTACATCCAAATGTAATAAATTTTTTGGTTAAAACAAGAAAATCTTTGATTGAATCACGCAACTAGCCTTGGCTAGGTCGAAGGGGTGCCTTGGATTTTTATCCTTGCCTTCCCCTTCGTCAAATGTGACTCCCGAACCTTTTTCGTTGGTTTACGTGGACTAGGAGTTGTTTAAAAGGGGTTTCTTACTACTTTTTCCTATTTTTTCTTTAAAAATTCATTTTTAGGTGACTTGGTACACCTTAACTCATTACCAAGTGGCGACTCCGATTTTTTATTTCAAAAACCCTTTTTAAACCATAATTTTGGGTCAAATCGTCGCATTCTTAAACCCCCATTTAGACCCATTTTTCTTTTAAATCACAATTCATTTTCCAATCACAAATTGAATCAAAAAATACATTTTTTAAAACCATTTATTTATTTATCAAAAAATGGGGCGCGACACGTTTGCTCGAGCCATTTTGTGAGGTGACTGGCCAGTGAGGGTGCTAAGGTGTACGGTGGGAGTACAAGTGGAGTTCTACGGACCATTATTTGTGGTCGACGGAGTGTCGACAGGAGGTCACACGTGGCACATGATTTGACTTTGGAGCCAACCTGCATCCTTAACTTGTGTTGTTATTTTGTACTTTTGATTTGACATCTTTGTGATATAATTGTTCATTTAATGTGCAATTTACGCTTTTATCCCTGTTTACTTACTAAGCTTATAACTTACCCTTTCCTTTGTTTTCCTTAACAGGGGCCGACGCGGGAAACTTTTGGCACTGTCACTAGTATAGATAGTTTTAGTTTGTCATAGTTGGACAATTAAGATGTTTCTTCTTGTTTTGGTGATATGTATAAGAACCCTTCCTGTAGACACCAAATTTTTGTCAATTTTAATATTTTCTCAAGATTTTTCTATTTAATAATTTATTTATTTTCTTACATTTTAATGTGCATTTTTCTTATTTCTTGCAGGTTTGTTTTAAAATAAAATAAAATAAAAAAAAATAAAAAAAAAAACCAACTAAACCCATTTGACAAAATCCCTTGATTCCCTCCTTATTCTCGGGGACGGACAAAAAAGAAAGGAACGGCACTTTTGGGGCTCAAGAAAAACTACTCCCTCAATTCAGCTCACTCTCGGTTCTCTCCCGGACAGAGGACAAGAAAAAAAAAACAGAGGGAAGGAAGAAAAGAAAGACTCTCCACTCTTTCTCCCATAGAGATCTCTCGGCCTTTTCTTTTGAAAGAGGGGGAAAAACAAAAAAAAAAAAAGGAGGCTCTCGGCTCTCTCTCTTGTCTCAACCGAAAAGAAAAAAAGAAGGAAGCATTCTTCACTTTCTCCCTCTCTGGGCTTGGAACGCAGAAGAGAAACGCGGAAGAAGAAGAAACTTTCCCTGGGCCTTTCCTCTTTCCCAATGTTTTTCCAACACACCCACAGGCATCAGAGAAGCCACAAAGAAAAAAAAACTCTCGGCTCTCTCCCTCAAAAAGGCAAGAAAAGAAAAGAAAAAAAAAAGGAAAGAACCAAAACACTCCAAGCCAATACATCTCTCGGACCTTTCTTTGCTCCCAACAAACAAAGCCATAAAAGAAGAAAGGGAACTAGCGGTCAGACCATTGGAATTTAGGAATTCCACCACAAAGCTCAATCAAGTGACTGCAATATCCTAGAGGTATTTTTTTTTTCTTTTTCCGTTTTGTTTTTCACATTAAATTCATATTTAATTGCCTATCTTCTCCTGCTTTTGCTGCTTTGCATTGTTGTTGTTGGATTGTTAAAAAATTGGAAATGGCATGAACCAGATTTAGGAAAAGGAAAGGTTTATTGTGAATGCATGTTAATTGTTTGAAAAAATGCCAAAAAGAATTTTAGGGGCTGTTTTGCTTTATTTTGGCCATTTTATGTTGTTTTCTTGTCAAATTAAGATTATAGTTGTATTGTAGAAGTTGCAAGGAGTGTTATGGCATAATTTTTGTGATTTTTGGTGAAAGATATAGTGTTTTTAAAAAATAAAAAACTGGACTGATTTTTTACTTTTTGGCCACCTTCGGATCATCTTTTGTAAAAATTAAATCCGGAAATGGAACCTACGCGAAAAATGGAGTGGGGAGGTGCATTTTGAGAAATTTTGGCGACTGGAAAAGTCGCCGGTGACCGGCGGTCCGGTGGCGGCGGCGCCACCGGCGGCCACCATGGCCGCCAACTGAAGTGAGCTTCAGCTGGCCGAACAAGAAGAAGAAGAAACGGAAGGAAGGAAAGAAAAGAAAGAAAAAAAAAGGAATTGGGCTGATGTTTATTTTTCTGATGGGCCAAGAGTTAGTTTTGGTTGGGTTTTGGAAATGGGTTTTGGTTTATTTTCTTTTGGGTTTCGGTTGGGCTAGAAGGTCAGAGCCCATGCCTTTATTTTGGTTGGATCTGAGTGATATAAGACGGGCTGGCCTGCTCGTTTCTTTTGGGTTTCGGCTGGGCTTAGGCAGTATTCGGCCCAAATAAATAAATAATGGCCCAGTGGCCTGTTTTCTTAAGAAGATCTGCTAGCGAATTTGCACTTCAGTCCCTGATCTTTGGAGTAATTTTACTGTGGCCCAGAACACTTTAAATTCCTTTCATTTAGGTCCTTAAGTTAATTGCATTTTGGTCCCTGAATTTTATCTTTTATTTACTTTTGACCTCTGAACTTTGGAAAAATATAACTTTTGTCCCCAAAAGTTTTTCAATTTTTGCAATTCAATCCCTAGTGAATTTTGACTCTTTTTATTTATTGTGATTGTTTCTTTTCTTTAATAGCTAATTATGTTACTTTTGAATATATTTAATTTGTAATTTTTTAGATGTTCTTAAATTTATTTACGTTTGACACGTTAAGGTGAATTTAGTATTTTCATTATTATTATTTTCAATTAAAGTGGTGCCATGATTCTTTTGTTCATTGTGAGTATAAATAGGGCAATTTGACTCCATTTAGTCACCACTTCAAACGGGAGGTATTCCTATTTTTATTATTTCAATGTCAATTACGTGCTCTTATGTGCTCCTATGTGTTCATATGTGTTTATATATTTTTATATGTTTTATTTATTTGATTTAAATATTCATTCAAATTTTTCTTATATATGTTTTAGTTAATTTTTATAATGATTCGAGAGGCATTTAAATAGCTCAAAATGTAATAGATAGGATAATTAGATTTGTTTTATTATATTTTTTCCTTCTAGATTGTAGTTAGGCGCTCCCCGATGTAATAAATAGGTTGCGTGTTTATGTGGCATATGTGTTATGTGTTTTATCCGCTTTTCTTAGGATCTTGGCATTTAGATATTATGTTTACGTGTTATGTGCTACGTGCTCTTATGTGTTTATTTATTTTAATTTATGCTTTATTTGTTTCACTATGAATTGTTAATGCATGACGTCACCACACTAGTCCAATGCTAGTTGTGGTTTCTCCCTCCGCTTACTTGCTAGTCCAACGCTAGTAAGGATTTTTAGAAATGAGCTAGTCCAATGCTAGACCCTTTAGGCCGACTTGCGCTAGATTCATTTTGTGTGATATTCATTACATTTTCATGCATATTTTCATTTTTAGGACTTTTCTCATTCATATGATATTCCCTACTATATTATCCCCTACCCTCTATAGGTGCTAATCATGTCATTTAGAATTGCATCTCATTTAAGCTAGTTCATTTGCTTGTTCATGTTAGGATAATTATTTTCAAACAGGGGAAATGGGTGATTATAACTTTTTAGTTTAAATATCCCATTAATCCCTGTATAAGAAAATTATGTCGCGAGTTTTTGCCTCCCGTACCCTTTATGTTGCATTCTCTTTTTCTTTGATCACATATATATATATGTATATAATTTAATTTCCTTTTTTTATTTTTATTTCATCATTTGCATACTCGTGACACTTTCAAGGAATCATTTTGGCCTTCGCAATTAATGCGATTGGTTCAATTAAACCCTTGAATGAACATTTTGTCCCTTTCGATATTTAGATTTGCATCCATGTAGGAAACATCCAAATATGATAAAATTAAGGGTTAGATTAGGGAAATTTTGACTAAACCTCGCAACTAGCTTAGACTAGGTTGAAAGGGTGCCTTAGGTTTGAGTTAATCGAACATTTGCTTTCCCTTTCTTCAACTGTGACTCCCGAACCCATTTTCTCTTGTTTTCAAAGACCTGGAGTTGTCAAAAAGGGTTTTGTTTTATTTTACTTTATTTTTTGGGTGACTTGGTACACCAAAACTCCATACCAAGTGGCGACTCCTATTTTTACTAAAAAACCCTTTTAGACTAAATTTTGGACCCAAATTGTCGCATTTTTTTTAAGTCCCATTCTAGGTCCTTTTTTATGATTAATAAATCACATCTTTTTATAAACACACCATTTATTTTTCCATCGCGAAAAAATGGGACGCGACACTTCCCCGGGTCTATTTTCTGATTTTGGTGGTTATCATAAGGTGATGTAGTGGACCGGGCATCTACTTTTGAAGATGTAAATAGAATTCTTTTGCCAATGTATATATGGTGAATAGTACTCTTTTGGTTTATATAGCTTTTCTCGTTTTGCATTTTCGAGTCCTCGTGCAAGCTAGGCAGGCGTCCCGCCGATACCCTTGGATTCGCCCTTGGGAGAAGTGGGGGCGTCATAGATAGTGGCTTTGCCATGGAAATAGGGTTGGAAATTGAAAGTTTAACTAGAGGAACTTGGGGACAAGTTGTTGAACTTTTGCTTGGTTGGCTGATTGTGCGGGCTGGAGTTTGAGTTTTAGTGTTTGGGTGCTTTTGATTACTCTTGCACATATTTTTACTCAAGACACTTGTTAAAATCTTGATCTTCGCATGTATGTTGGATTTGAACCAAAACAAAAAGGGATAAGGGGAGGAAAATGAGTTTTCTCCAAATTGTTTTATTGCTCGAAACTTCAAGCTTTGAACCTCAAGAGTCTTGTCCTATTTTCTTCAAAATTCTCGACTATAATTGATGTATTGTGCTCCATATTATCATTGAAACATTGTTTTAGCATGCATGTGGCTTTTCCTCTTGATTTGAACAAGAAAACTTTGCAATTTTGGAAGCTATATTGGGGTAAAACCTGCAAACTGATGTATCGTCTAAGTGAGCTTCGAAGCTCAAATTTTCTCATTTATATTGGCTTAGAGTTGATGGACTCTTGATGTACTATCTAATCACAGGTCAAGAGAAAGAACCAAGGTTTGAAGTGGAAAGATGATGATCTATAAGTGACTGTTCCAATTGCATGTTAGGACCATGTGATGTACTTGATTGATGCTTCATGTGACTTGTTGATTGAAATGTGACTTGTTGCTTGAAATTACTAGATAACATGACTTGTTATTGCATAGGCGACTGTGTACTTTATCGCACACGACCTTAGTGAACTGGAATTCCATGATCTTGAATGAAGACTTGAATGTGCATGTGTATGAATGTAAGCCGGATGTATACTTTATTGCACCGGTCGAACTGGGCCTTTTGTTGGAACCGTATCCAAGACCAACCTTAGTAAGGTCGAGTAGGCTAGACAGCCTTGGGTAAAGAAAGGATTCTTGCCATGTCTACAAGTGATCTGAACATGTGACATGCAATACTTGAGCATTAGGTGCTCCTGTGTTTTACCCCAATGTCTCTACTGTGTGACTAGCTTGCAAGTCGATTGTGTGCGCCTTTACCACATTGGCTATCCTGTTACTTGGGGCTTCAAAGCCCAAACCCTATTGACTAGTTGGTCGAATCGAGCGGCCAAGCGTTTGATCGAGGAGATTAACGAACCATGGGTCATGTTTCTTGTTTAATCCCCTGGATTTGGTATACCCTAGTATTACCCCTCTTATTATATTTGGCATTCGGGTTCGGTAAGGGGATGATTGGTGGATGGAGATGGCATTAAGTGGTGCTCTACTAGACTTGTTACTATATTCTTATGATTGACAGAGTGTCAATGGATCATAGACAAGCTGCTACTCAATTAGCTCGCAAGAGCAGACTGTATCCTTTTACATAAATATGTTATTTACTATACATTGTTAAATGATCTATCTGGATATTGCTTGCTTCATGAAATATGTGATCATGCCGCAATGTGAATTTTATAATGCTTGCTAGATTGCTCAATTAGCTTGCGAGAGCCAGGCAGGTAGTCTACTAACCTCTGGGGTAAGCTCTAAGGGGAGGTGGGGTCGTCACAGATCTAATCTTTTTAGCAAATTCTTGTCAATAGGTGTAGTGTATTCATCTATTCCTGGCTTTACCTGGGAGCCGATATCCAATATAAACGGCTCTGCAATGGGATGTTGGGTTCCTTGAGGATTAGTTGGAATATATGGGTTGGTCTATAGGTTAATTTGGGGAATTCAATTATTTGTCGGGATAACCAAGACATAGGTCGGATGTGTGTGTGAAAAATCGAGATTGGGTAAGACACCTTCTTGTGGATTGGCAAACAATGGAACTAATATATTTTGAATGTTGGATGCATGGGGTGGTGGGTTATCTGGTCTAGATTGGTTACTATCAATAGGTATATGATTATTTTGGATACCACCATTATTGTTCAAAACAAGCTAATCAATTACACACTTTTGCACTGCCATTTCTACACTAAACTCATTGAATCTGCTCAATATCTCAGTTAATTGGGCCCCTAAAGCTACAATGTCAGATGATGTAATAATTGCAGACCTTTCAGATGATTTCGGATTTGAACTTATGTTTATACAATTTCTGAAAAGCTTTACTGCAGGGCCTTGTGACGATGAGGCTTCTACGTGTAGCTATATTTGAAAGTACCTGAAATTTAGAAAAGAGGTCCATTCAGGAGTTTGTTCTTGATTACTACTATAGTTCATTCAAAAGAAAAGGTAAGGAAAAAAGAAATTAAAAAAGGCATGAGTTGATAAATGTTTAAGTGATTCGGATGTATGTCCTATGAGGAACACTTTTTATGCCAAGGGTTGGCCTAACATAATGCAACTCTTTTGAAGCAAAATCCCAATGTCAAACCTGTAAATGAATTTTGGATGGTAAAATTTGAACCAAGGATTCTCATTGATCGTCAACAATCTTAATCATTCTTTATAGCATCATCAATGATTTGGCTTACCATTTTTACAAAATCCCTATGTCTTGCCATACAAGTACGCTGAGACTCTGTAGAAGTCCCTATGTTTATTGCATCCAATGTTTGCTCCAATTTTTCAGTTTTCCTTGATTCTCTCTTCAATTATGATTTAGCATCCTCCAAGGCATGGCTAGCCACCATAAGCTGTAATTGACAATCCTCCAAGTCCTTCTTCAATTTCTCTATTTACTTCTCAGGGCTGATGGGAATAGACTGTGACTTCTTCATTTCTTCTACATTTTGTCTGAACTAATCATCACATTCCAATGAAATTTTAGGAAATCAATCCTAATCCTACAAGAGGTTGGAATAGTGCCCATGTAAAATAAAAGAAAAAGGGGAACAAAGCAATGCATGTGCGTAAGAAGTGCTCCTTTGAGATGAGAGATTAAGTACCATTAAACACGCATGAAGGCTCTGGAGTAACTATACCTGCCACCCCAAATGCAAAGTGTGATACAAGTAAATAAATGAAAGTAAACAAGCCATTCATCACATTCACCATAGACAGGGATACGATTATGTGATGCAAAAAGTCCAAAAGGAAAAATACAACATAAGACATCCAAATGCGATATGTAAAAAAGGTTAGAAAAGAAAAGAAATCGACTAAACCAAGTGCTTGAACTCACTATTGATCCCTAGTGGAGTTGCCAAGCCATCACACCATTTTTTTTATTTTTTGAAATAAAAGGAAGTACAGAAAAATTGATTTTTAATTTAAAAAACAAAGGAAAATGGGCTAAAATGGGACTTTGGAAAATGCGATGGTTTTGGCCCAAAAGATAATCTAAAAAGGGTTTTTAGAAAAAAGGAGTCACAACTTGGTATTGATTTTAGGTGTACCAAGTCAACCAAAAATGTTTTATAGTAAAAAAATGAAAAAAAAAATCCTTTTAGATGACTCCAAGTCTTTAAAAACTAAAGAAAAAAGTTCGAGAGTCATGGTTGAAGAAAAGGAAGGCAATGATTCGATCAACTCAAACCTAAGGCACCCTTTCAACCTAACCTAAACTAACTATGTGGTTTAGTCAAAATTTTCCTAGTTTAATCATTAAACTTATCACATTTGGATGTTTACCATATGGATGCAAATCTAAACCTAAATGGGGTATCAAGAGGGACAAAATATCCCTTTAAGGTTCAATTGGTATCAATCATATTAATTGTGAAGCCTAATAATGATCCCTTGAAAAGATCATATAGGAATGCAAAGATGAGACTCCGAGAAAAAGAAAAAAGAAACTAAAACTTATGTGTGTGTGTGTGTGTGTGTGTGTATATATATATATATATATTGGTATAAGCTGCCAAAGAAAAAGGGAATGCAACATGAGGGGTATGGGGACTAAAACTCATGATACGATATTCTTCCTTAAAGAGGGGTAACAACATGCTAACACTAAGAGAGCCATGCTCACCCATTTTTCATATTCGAAGGGTAACTCTTCCAACCTAAACAAGCAAATAGATTAATTTATTTTCAAATTTTCTATATGAAATACAAGTCTAAATGATATGGTTCATACATATAAGGATAAGAAAATAATATAAGACAAAATATCATGCAAATGAGAAAAATAATCTAAAGTGAAAAATGCATGAAAATGGAATGGATGATACACAAAGGATGTATCTAACACATGGATAATCTAAGGGTTTAACGTTGGACTAGCTCATTTCTAAAAGTCCTCACTAGAATTGAACTTGTGTGGTGATGTCGCACATTCATAATTTGTAATATAGCAAATATAATACAAACTAAAAGTAGGTAGGCACATAGGAGTACTTAAAGCACATAAAACACGTAGCACATAAGCATAATATTTAGATACAAAATTCTAAGAAAGTGAGTAAGTCACATAAGCACGTAAGCACACAAAACCTAACTGTTATATTGGGGCCCTAACTATAATCCAAAAATGGGAGAAAATAAGAAAATAAACCTATATAACCTATCAATTACATTTGCCTATCTAATTACATTTCTTATAAAAGAAAACATAACCTACCTATTACATCTTGGGTATTCGAGTACCCTCCAAATAATTTTAAAGCTTGAATTAAGTAAATAAACATAGAAATGAATAGCAGTTTAAAGCAAATAAACAAAAGAAACAACACATAAAACATAAGAGCATGTAAATATAATAAAGTACCTCCCTTTTGAATTAGTTGCTAAATGAGAGGAGGAAGGGTCATCTATTTACTCAAAATCAACAAAAAAAATGTCAAGGCACCAATTTAATTGACAATTAATTGTTAGAGATAAAAATACTTAATTCGTTTAAAAAGAAACTCACTAATGTCATGAAACAAATAATAAATTAACATTCAAACATGAATGAAGGATTAAAAAGTCAAGAGCACTCTTAATGATAAAAGCAACAAAGATTCTTAGGGATTAAAGTGAGAAAAATAAAAGGAAGACCAAGAATCAGTCCACCAAAACATGTATAAACATCATAAAGGGAGACCAAGACTCAAAAAGAGAGAAATTCTATCCATTTTCAAAATTTTTAGGCCTTAGAATAATTATGCAAGAGCTAGGGGCCAAACTACAAATATTTCTCATAGGCTTAGATGAGAATCAGCTACCATAAGAATACAAACGGATTTTCAGAAAATTAAAGAGTGCATACAACTTACAAGATGTCAAAACTACACATTAAAAGAAAAATGAAGACAAAGTAAAGTTTTAGCCCATGTTCATAAACAAAATCTTGAAGATTTGGGCCAAGCCTTCTAGCCCAAGCTAAAATGAACAAATAACCCAACATAAATGCCATGAATAAATCCAAGATAAAGTAAAGATTAGCCCCAACTCCTCAATCAGGCATTATTATTCAAGGCCCAACTTGAAGAGAAGTAAGCCTATTCCTTCACCAAGGTCTAGAATGGAAAACAAAACAAATTACGGAAAATAGAAGGAAAAGGAAAACCAGAAGAAGAAGAATGATTCTACATTTGACTAGGTCTTCTACCTAGTAATGGAAAGTTGGACGACATTCCAGCCACTTGGCCGGAATTCTTGTCAGAAAAAGACTTTTAAAGTTAAATTTTGACATAAACATAATCCTTACAACATTGTAAAGATATCTAGAACTTTAAACAAGATCCATAAACAACATAAAACATGCAAAATAGCATCTAAATTTCCAAACAACAACATTGACCCAACTCCATATTGTTTCTTAAAACCAAACAAATATCAATGGCAACTATACAATCGGATTATTGGGATGGTAAGGGGCAAAATTTATTAACATTCCTGTATTTATAGCATTCGTATCAAGATCTACCACTTTTTACATTAAAAAAAAAAAGCTTCAAATGAAGTAGGTTTCTCATTTCTGTTCAAAGCTTGGGTTTATGGGTTGTATCATGCTATTAGAATCCAAGATAAAGAGAAATAAATGTGACATTTAAGTGAAAGTGGACACATAGTCAAACACAAAATTCATACTCCAAAATTGAAACAAAAGGAAGCAAAATAAAGTTTTGTCCCAACCCAACATGGCATGAGAATGAAAAAGAGATTCAAGGAGAGTTACCTCTAGTGTCTATGAAGCTTAGATTAGATGGTGCAGAGGAGCAAAAATTCAAAAAAAATCACGATGGCCAAGTTGCTTGTTCTTCGGTCACCAATGATAAGGGTTGGAATTATCGCAATTTCAAATTCAAATTTCACAACTTTACAGTGATTTTCTCTAGAAATTTTTAACAAAAAAAGTTCTTCTACTATGACTCGAGTTATTTAAAAAAGAAATCTCACTAAATGGAGCTAGAACGAAGGAGAAATTTGGATTGGAATAGGGCTGGTTTGTCGGCCCTATTTCTTCATTTTTATTTTCAAAAATTTTTCTTCCTCTCTCGTTTCTCTCTTTTTTTTCTCTCTAAATCTCTTTAGTGGCTGGTAACTATCCAATCTCCTCTCCAACCCTAAAATCCTCCTAAAAATCGTATATATATGGGTGGACGTAAAATAAACCCTAAAAGGGAGGATGATAATTAATTCTTGGAGAGGAAGCAAGAAGATGTGTCATTTTGTTGATCATTTGATCAAAATATTTGATAAGATTTCATACCATGAGTGGAATGAGAGAAGTAGCTGCCATTGGTATGAACATCCAATGAAAAAAAAAAGAAGGGAAAAATTCTCCAAAAATTTTGTTGCCTCTCCGCACAAGAAGACCCCTTTTTTGGGGAAGGAAAAGAAATAGGCCAATGGGCCTCTTTCTTAGGTATTTCTTTCCAAGCTTTTTGCTATACCTGACCGGACTTGTACTTCTTTTGCATGAGTTTTTACTTGGATTTCATTTGGGCTTATACTTCTTTAGACTCACATGTTTTCCTATTTTCATATCTCAGCTCATCTTCCGCTGAAGGCTTCTGACATTATGAGCTACATTTTTTAGATGGACACTCGATACAAGAACAAAAAACACGAGGCATAAGACTGGGGAGAAATAAAATTTTAAATGTTCGATACCAAAATATACTTATTTTACATGATTGTGTAGTTAAGAATTTCCTATGCAGACACGAGCTTAAAATGGTTGAGCTACTTTCATTGCATCTTCATGATTCATATGTTTAGATACCGAACCCGTTGAATTCTCACACACACTATGTTCTAAAGGTACGGAGGAAATGTCATGATCCAGAAAATTGGTTCTAGTGCCTTCTACCTTTTCAATGAAAGGCAAGTTGTCAACTTGACACACTTGCACCTCTACAAGTGTAGATCTCGTTATTATGACTAACTCCTACTGGCAATAAACAAATAGACAAACGCATCTCCTATGTCGATACAGTTGCTATGACTACCACATGACGGTTTACTTAATAATTCCGATTCAATACCATCCCTTCCGATAAATATTTGAACTTGTGCTGGTAGAAGATCGTAGCTTTGAGATCAATTGACCTTTATGATTCCACCATGTTCGAGATAACCTTATAGAATGTTTAATCTATAAGGCAACTATTTCTTGAGTCACCTCAGTACCCCCCTGAACCCCATATAACAGTTGATGATAATATATGTGTTGCCTTGTGTTAATAGAAACAACAAAAAATAACAACCGAAAATCCATGAATAAATGCATTAACAGAGCATCTTTACATATTTCACCCAAAAAGCATACCAGCCAGCTGACCTGAGCTCTGTCTTTTCTTTATATCCATTAATAAGTGCATTAGCAGTGTATCTTTACAATCCATTAATACGTGCATTTACAGTGTGTATCTTTACAAACTTGACTCGCAAAGCATCCCAAAACCCTACCAGGGCTCTTTCTTTCTCTCTCTTAAACCAGATAGCTTGAAAGCAGCTTTTTGCTGATGGAAGAGTTACGGAACTGTCTCCATCATTTTTTGCTTCTGTTACAGCTTGGCAAGATCAACCTGCCATTAAAACAAAAGCAACTAACTGGCCATTATATACACTACAGAGATAAAGTCCAAAACGAGCAAAAAATTTGAAGGAAATAATAATGAAAAAATGAACAAAGAAAAATCCATAATTAGAACACTAAAGGAGCAAATGACTATTTAACCTGATTCGTGTACTGCCCATCATATCCGCCAAAGAAAACCAGCACATCCTCACCATTGTATGAACCTAAAACTGAAGTCAAGCCCTGAAAGGTGAAAATTTTCTATGAGATTTAATTTTTTATATCAAAGTTACATAAGTCAAAAATTAACTGGAATAAACACTCGACATATTTTAATTTATGTCCTCCAAAGCCCAGCTGAAGTGTATGACAAATTCAAAGGCCAAACAACTATGAGCATGTACTCAATATGTCTCTAAAATTTCAGGAAAAAGTCAGTCCTCCAATTAATTGTAAACTATACTGAGAAGAGTACAAGAAACCAATTTCACAAAATAATCAGGACAAATACAGTGAATTGTCAATTTTTGAATTTATCGTGGATAAAATACACATAATTGGAATTAACACTCAAAACACATTTTCATTTATGTCCTTCAAAGCCGACTTAAACAAACTACATTATGGGTTTAAAAAGGCAAAACAGAGATGAGCATGTTCTTAACATGTCTCTCATAAATCTGAAATGTTAAAGTTACTCCTCCAACGAAACATAAACCATGCTGAGAGGAAATAACACAAAAATAAACCAATTTCACTGAATATCAGGACAATTAAGGTGAGTTCTCAGATTTTTCTAAAAATAAACGCTAGACACTTTATTCACTTATAACCTTGAAAGCCAGCCTAAATTAACAACACAGTCAATCAATTACATGACAAATACAAAGGCAAAACAAAGATGAGCATTCTCAATATCTGTCCTATATTTCCATAAAAGCAAAAGAAGCTACTCCTCCAATAAATCCTAAACCATGGTCAGAGGAAATAACCCCAAAAAAAAAAAATCACAGTATCACAGGACAAACATCGAGTGTTTTCGGTTTCTTTGTTTGTAACATATATTGTACATATAACTGGAACAAACAAACAAAACATTTATTGCAAATCCTTCAGATCCAGTTTAAACAACCACAAAGCTGGTAAGTGAAGGAGAAATACATGGCAAAACAAATGTTACATGTGCTCAATATGTCTCTAATATTTCTGAAAATAAACAAAAGTTGATCCATAAGGAATCATAAAATATGCTCTGAGGAGCCCCCAAAAAATATCACTCAATATCAGGCAAAATACGGATTATTTTCATTTTTTTGGTAGATTGTGTATGTAATACAAATAATGCTAAACAAATTTTTGCTTATGTCCTACAAAGACAGCTTAAACTAACCACATACCGGCTCAGGGAATGACAAATTCAAAGGCTAAACGAATATGAGCATATAGACCATGCAGAGAGGAAGAAACAACAAACAAGCAATTGCACCAAATATCAGGACAAATACAGTCTTTTTCAGTTATTCTATTTATCTTGTACACAATCAACATGCAAAATTAACAGACTTATCATGCCTTGCCTGCAATTGTACTGCTATAACTTTAACAATTTGATGCTGTTTCTTTGAATACTGATACAAGGACACCAGGAAATTCATGCTCCAGCTTAAACTCTGCCCTCTTATGGTGAAAATTTTCTCGCTTACTTGTAAGTATTCTTAACCTTTCAACTTATGGTAGTAATACTCTTCAATTTGCTTCTGGTCCATTACTGTTTCTTCCAACTATTCAGATTCTACCACTAAGGAGATTTTCTTTGCTTAAAAGTTCTCCGTTCCATTCACTATCTTTTGAAGAAACCCCATTCCTTCCCCTAACTCATACCTAATCAAATTCTTAGATCTTGACCACCTTGCTTCCAAAACTTGCTAGAGCTGAACATTCACAGGATAGTTAATCAGAGGATTTGACATCACTTTTCTCACAGTATGCTCTGTTTTCAGAGATCAATTGTCAAATGTACGAGAAATGTGTTAAATAAGAGCCATATAGCCAGTAATCAGGATAAAAAATGGAGCTTGACAGTGGTACCAAATCTTAGTGGTACCAATTGACAAGGAACCTACTCTTGCAAAGGAAAAAGATAGTAGGTCTACCAGTAACGGTTTGAATCTATTTAACATTATATTTTATTTTTTCCAATTTGATTTCCAAAAACATGTTTTGGAAGAAAATATCAATTAGACACCAATTATGACTTGTAGGTTGCAACTGGTATCTCTTTTCAATCTTCCAAATGAAATAAAGTTCTAACACTTAAAGATGTGTAAATAACATAATTAAGTAAAACACATGTTAAATCATAGCCACATGCATCAATCTGGCTATAGATTTTAACCACCCAAAAAAAAAGGTGTTATCCTTGTAAATGAACTGACAGCTCAACCCTCTGGAACTATGGTAATGAAGCATATCAAAATGTCCTATTCACTAATGCTTGTTTGATTTGAAGCATTCTGGTGGCATTTTCTGCTGGGCTATTTCCAAAAAGATTTGAATCTAGGATAGATTCATGGAACTATTGTACAGGCAGAGGGAAATATTGTATGGTCTGAATCCCTTTTTTTTTTTAACTCTGCTCTGTGCTATTGGTTCCACTGTACTAATTAATTATTATTGAGGACTAATGGAATAATTCCTTCATACTTATAGAGATATTGGTACATAATTCATATGTTGCAGCAAGTCTCGCTTGGGCTGCTTTAGTAATAGTCTTTGCTTTTCCCATCACTCGTAGTGTGGGGAAGAAGGACTCTCAAGAGTATTAACAATTAATCAAATGTATCATGTTTTCCAGATCAATCTTAACATGTTTTGAACTATTTAAAATCAACCATAAAAAGCAGCTACATGACAAAATGCTAAAATTTTAATTTCCAAACACAATAACATTATACATCCTTAGTTCACCTCCCTCAACATCAATACCCCAAATGGGAGAGAAATACTACAGATTCAAGAATGGCACTAGAATAAACGAGAGTTAGAGAATATTAGCTAGATTCAGTTAGGAATGATAAAAACATATACTTAACTGACGATATTAAAAGGCTGAGTAGAGCAGAGTAGTGTTTGCATAATTCAATAATATTCTCAGCCAGGCCATTGTTGTTGTTCTTTTTAACATGTTAAGCATGCAGATATCCTTGAGAACTTAAAAGAAAAATCCATCACATATGTGATATGGTACACACCTCTCTAGCAAGTGAAGCAAATCCTTGAACTCTCTTAATTACTGACCAGACCAAGGTGGACATGTTGAGCACAACACTTTGGGACACTCCTGAAAGTTGTAGCGAAAGGCAGAAACATAAAACATGAACGACAGTATGAAAGCAATAAACGATTTTCATCAAACAATCAATTTTATTTACACAGAAAGATGTGAACACACTAATGCCAAAATCATAAGCTTCTGGCTGTTAATAACTCTTTAATTATTAAATAACAATCCATTGACATTTAAAATAGGAAATGTCTAGCGGGCACAGACCATTCTCTACACTATACACTAAATTATAAAGAATACTACCTCTCTTATGGTCACCACCGCCAAAAATAAACCAGAGTTCTCCGACTGTCACACCAGCATGACCAGCCCGGGGACTTGGAATTTCACCCTTTTGGGCAGGTCTTGACCATTCTTTCTATGACATCAAAAGACATGCAATTCAATGACAACATTAATAATGCACTACTAGACACCAAAAAATAATTAGTCGTCTCACAGTCTGCAAATCGAGAACATGCAAATCATTGAAGCAGGTTGCATGTGAACATCCACCAAAAACAAAAAGGTATCGATCTGCATGAACTGCAGCAACATGATCCGACCTTGGAGAAGGTGGCACCCCCCTACATAAGCAACAGTTAAAGATGTCCCATAGAAGTCATTCAATTGAAGAAAAGAATAAGGAGATTGCTTTTAGACTATTGGAGAAATTAATATGTGATCCAACTGGACAATTTGGATGAGCACCTTTCAGCTTCAGAAAGGTATCATATCTCAAAAGGGGAAACAAAACCCAATTTCTGAAGGAACTAGTTAGATGAGCACAATGATTGCACTTTGTGTCTACCCAATGTATGCTAAAAAACCTAACCAGGCAACCATAATACACTGTGACTGAACTACGCCTTCTCAAATGGCAAACAGAATCTTACAATGTATCCACTTTGCCCCAGTTCATTGTCTCCAGGTCCAGAATATGCAGGTCATTTGAGAAAGATTGCTTGGCATCTTGTCCGCCAAATATAATTAAGCTCACTCCCATAAGGGTAGCTGAATATCCATCTCGAGAAACCTATGAAATCAGAATTAATGGTAATGCTCTCCTTATTACATGGAAAGAGAAGGTAAAATAGGCCTCTGCAAGCATTGAGGGGAAAAAACTAAAAAATAAATAAATAAATAAATAAACATACCTGGATCAGTTGTATACATAACCTAGATGTACATCTTAGCATATTACAACGGCATAAAGGATAGTTATTTGTACATGCATGCCTCATGGCACTTCAAAACGATGTGAATTAATTTAGTTCTCATTTTAAACGTATCTTTTAAACCCACATGTCCTAAGTAGTCTCATTATTTGGGCAATTCCCACCCCAAGTATGACATGGATGAGGGTTAAAGCTAATTGTTTTGCAAATGGACACAGATAGACTTGTATCAAGTGCAAAAGTAGACTACAAGCAGTAATAGACCACAGCTTGAGGTTGGGAGCCACATAAGAAAAAAGAGTACAAGTAGGGAGGTAGGCTGTACATTTTACTTTTACCGTTCTCTCTTACCTTTTCCCCTCTTTCTTAACACATAGTTGTTGGCATCTTATATCACTTCTCACATGATACCTCTGAAATGCTTGTGAAATTTTGTGCCTGTTTAACTCATTTGTCTACCAAAAAACTCCTGGAATCCTTGAATAATGGAAGCCTATATTGTTTTCCGCACAGAAGGATGCTGGATAAAGCAGTCTAAAAGCAATTACTCCAAAGTTTAAATACAAGTTCGTATTCATGTTAAACTGTTCGGTAACTCTTTTAAGTATAATGATTCTAACGAGTCAACACATTAAGGACAAGAATTCCATTATTTGACAGTCTCAAAAGCCAACATCAGAGTGAAAGTTGACAAATGATAGAAGTATCTACTCATTGCAAAGACAAAACGACATAGATAGTGGTAAGAGAAAAGCATCTACCGGTGGCTTTCCATAAATCTTCAAGGTTGACCAGCTACAAGTTTGCAGATCAAACACCTTCACTGCAAGTAACAATACATGTATTACATAGAAGTAGTTTTGCACAAAATTATTTCATTTTATAAACAGGGAAGAAAAGTCAATAGTTCCCCGCAAAGTTCATTCATTTAGTAATCAGGAAAGGAATGCCATAGTTTCCCACGTTTTTCCTTTGTTTCATAACTTGGGAAGGAACATTAAAATGACCCAATCATTCAAATACCAAAAATTTATATTTCAAATACCATTGCATCTACTAAAAGTACAGTTCCTGAACAAATATTTGAACTTAGGCTCTCACTAATTTTTGTTCAAAAAGCATTGAAAGATTCAACTGCATAAATCTCAACTAGACATCAAGTATATATCTAGACCACTTTTAAGTTGGTGACTAGAATTAACATTAGGGGCAAAAAGTACCCCCATGTAAGGGGAGAAGGGGGGAGGGAGGTTAATTTTGACTTGATCACATATGAAATAGAATCTCCATTTTCATAATTTGCAATCAAATCCACAGCTTTCTTACCTCTTCATGTCTCCAGTTTTATATGCATATGGCAAGGAAACCAGAAACTAAGTTTAAATTTAACACTCCACACCAGTTCACTGTTTTATGACCCCAACAATAGCCCCCAGAATAGCACTTCAGATAATGCACAAAATGGAAAAAGTGATGATAATAAAATAAAGGCTACCTACCTCCAGACACAATCAATGTGCCCATTAAACCATAATCTTCATCATCATGTAGAGATAATTTGCATCTCTATTTTCCATAATTTACAAAAACAAAATCCAGAAGAGATGCAAGTTTCTTTTTCCCCCCAACCCTCCTCAACCCAATGATCATAATTTGCAAGAGAACTTTCTTCCATAAAACATTCACACAATTCTCCAGAATCAAAGAACTATAGTTGGAAAATTTTGGTAAAATGTATCAATACCAAATTTTGAATACACAGAAAAATCGACACCAACAATCATAGAGAAAGATATAATTCCTAAAAGCAAACCTTGCATGATTCCCAAGGGATCTTTCACATGGTGACCTACTGCCAAAAGCTTATCTCCTTCCCATGCTATCTGACAAGACAGCACAACTTGGTGGCATCAGCAATGAGATACATATGTCAACAAACCATCAAATAAAAATATGAGTTCACAACAAGGAAGCATGAGCTAAGCTATGTGCTCCATAATTACTCAAACAATTGAACACAAACTTTCTTTGCAACTTGAGAAAGCCAAAGTAAACAAATCTGAATACTAACCAAGGAATGGCTAGCAAAAGAACCATCAGGGCTTGCTTTAACTTCAACCCTGGTCCAAGTCCAACTTTTCAAATCCAAGACCTGAATTATTTGACAGAGTGAGGTGAATGCATCTAACACTGGCAGAACCAAGATTTTCATTCAGTGGGGGCACAAATCAAAAGATTTTGTTTTGATATCATGTATAGACAGGAGAATAATAACATTCATGAAGCAAGTAATGACTAGCAAGTAGTGACATACATATTTAAGAAATACAACAATGGTATGCAATAAACCTATTAATGTCCTCCTCCAACTGATTAAGATACAAACTTTTGGTATTCAAAAAACTCGCTAATTGAACTTCATAAAATATTGGGCTTGAAATCTAGCAATCATTTTGTCATTTATTTATTAATAAGAATTGTTTCCAATTACTTATAGGCACAAATCAAAATTAACTTTTAGCTAATTATCTCAGATAAAAACAAATGTTCCTCGTACAAAAAAAAAACCATTTTTCCTTAAATCAGTGGGATACATTTATCCTTTAGCACGACAAAAATAAATACTTTTGAAAATATGACGCCTAAAACTGAAATTTTACTTTCTCCAGTGGGAGCATGTGCCCCTTTGGATAATAATTAGATCCGCCCTTGATCTGAGAGCTCATAACCATTTAGAAGATCACTCTGGAAGTGTCCAAAGTGGAAAAGCTAACAATAGAGATATTAAATGCTAATCTTTTCCTATTCACTAAAGGACAGTAAAAAATACAAAGAAAGCGCACTGAAAAAGAGCTCCCCAAGATCAATTTCCATTTCCAGCGTGAACCAAGCAAAATAATACATATTTCTCATACCTGGAGATCGTCTAGACGGCATCCATTATAAACTCCACCATATATGTACATTTTGTCATCAGTAACAGCAGCCCCATGCTGTAAAAGTGCAAACATAACTTCGTTGAGCATATAGAAGAAAGGTACCCTGGGAACTGTAATGAACAATGAGCAATAATTAATAACACCTTATATCGGCCTCTCGGACAAGGACCAGATACTGGAGGAGCAAACCATTGGTCATACAGAGAAACTGTAGCAAGACCTTCTGGGAATCTTAAATTCCAAGTACTTGATGAGTTTCCATTTTCAGCAGGAATTGTCTGGTTATCAGGATATCCTTTATCAGTGGCTGACTCCAATTTTCCACTTTGCTGAATCAAATAAAGAGCAGATTAATGAAAAAAAAAAGGGAAGCCTAATAGAGGACAGAAAAAAAAAAAGGAAAACCGTATCATAGTCTACTAATAATTCCAAGAGACTCATTGATCCAATAATCCCCTTTCCATTCATGATGAGAGAGCAAATAAAAAGCTAGTAGAAGATAGTAATGCAAATTCTCAAGATAGGATATCTGAATTCCAGACAACTTGTCCTATAAACCAGTGGCATAAAATAAGAAGCACCAAAATTTCAAAATTCAAAAATAATTAAAAAAAAAGATAGAAAATTACTGTTTACCATTCACTGGCAAAGTAGAGACTCAAGCCTTATTTATTGGCATTGTTGAAACTAAAACGACATAAGGAGCAAGAGTAGAGAGAGAAAAAATGAATCAAATAAGATAAACAAAGAGAAATGTATCTACCGAAGATGTTTATCTTACTAGACAAGAGTCAGATGGACATAAAGGAAAGCTTAAATTTTGAAATTACACTTGCATAATTTCCCAATTCCATGTCTTGGTTGTCCAACATCCTTAATGAAGGTTACAATAACAATCCAAGTGTTGGTCTTTTGCTAAAGTCTTAACATTATGACTAATTTATGTCAGCCACCCCAATATAACAAGTTCAAAAGGCTCAAGACAGAGGGGAGAGAAGATTACAAAGGGTTTGAACCAAAATCACAAAGAGGACAAAGATAACATGAGAGTACTAAGATGCCATATCATACATCACTATGTAGTTAATTATTTCCTAATGGGCACATTTGAGAATAGTGGATCAACTTTCACTCTATCTTTAGAGATTAAAATTTTTTCCTATTAAATGCAAAAACTGTTAAATCCTCAAACACTAGTGTTTCTTTGCACAGCATTGCTCGTATTCTGGTAACTTTTATCTTTAGAGGTACAGAAGATTAATCAATTATCCAGGTAACTAGTTTTTAGGTTTGTCCACCCTCGTTGAGTTCCTCCATTGTTTGCTTTTATCTTAATTCTTTGAAATTCTTCTCAAGGATGCAATGGCAGCAAAGAGTTCAATTAATAAAATTTTACATATGCAAATATTATATTCACCTTATTCAAGGAAAAGCAAGTTGACACACTTGCCTCTGCATCTGTGTGAATACATGAATACCTAAACTGCCTTTAATTGGCATCAAACACACAGAACATGCATATGATAATTCACATAGCTCCTAAAAACTTACATTCACTTCAGTATCCATACGAATCTCTTCACAGTATTTTGAAAACCAGTTTGGGTCAGCTTTCTGCCCACAAAACAAAGTCTGTAAATGAAATGATTATCACAAGCGAATAGACCATCAATTCTAGCAGTAATATCATGGTGCCAACCTTCATTGTGTCCAAAAAGAATTTCATTCCATCTACATATGTTAACCCAGGTAGCGCATCCTGGCTGCAGCGACAAAAGAGATGTTACGAATAAGAACTTTCACCATAATCAAAGTGAAGTGTAATGATCGGTCTGCACTTCATTTACAGTACGTCCATGTGAAGGTGCAGAAAGAGATCAAATTTTAAAAATTAAAAAAAAAAGAATAAAGTATTTCTTGCAGAAACTAGTTCTTCAAGGTCGTCAATTGCTCAAGGATCTCAAAAATCAAGTAGCGATTTGTTCATCAAATCTAACCAACTAAAATCTTAGGACCGCACAACTCAACTATCTTGTTGAAATTGATGCTTGTTGAGCAGAGCTTGCAAAAACTAACACTAAAATTGTTTTAAGCTTTGATTTGAAACAATTAATTAGCCTATCAAAAACAAGCGCCTGGTGAAATTGGTTTCATGCCCTAACATTAGTAGTTTACTTGCATACTTAAATGTAGTTTCTGACAATACAGTTTGCCCCTTAATATCTACTTTGATTACATCGTTGAATCTTGAAACCAAGCCAGAGTCACTAAAGTCAAACGATATTCCAGGGTTAGTATACTAATGACAGAAACACAATCTATGGCTTGAAAATTGAAATATCTCTATGTATAAGATAGCATCAATTGACTTGAGATCAAAGTCAGTAACACCTCCTCTGTGTTCCATTTTTTAATTAAAGCAGAAAGCTATATGCAATCCATCAAGCCTGAGTGCTATGAAAAAAAAATGACATAATGCGCTGCTAATAAGCAAATCAATGCTCGAGAATACAAACCTATAATATTGCAGCATCTCTAGAAAATCAGGATCAGAGGATTCAGGCACGCGATCAGAGCCTGATCTGCCAGTCGCCTGCAAACCACAAAAGGCAAAATAAGAAGAGGAAAAAATCACTGGCGAACAACAGCCTGAAATTTAAATAGAAAACGCTAATGGTGAATATGTATATAAAAAAAATTCCAGTACTAAACTCAAACAAAACCCTAAAAATTAGCACAAAACATGGTAAACAGACTATCAGAAATCAGCACCAAGGAAAAAACTATGAGTGGAATAAAAAATCGACCCAAACCGGCCGGCAGACCTTCTTATAGAAGCGGTACAAGCGCAAACTGTGTCGTAATGAATACTTGGAGTAAAGGACATCAAAAGCATCCGTAGAATCATCAAGGCCAATGTAGGCTACCGCCTGAAGGAATCGGGCCACGAGTTTCTGATCCTCCACCTCATCCCGGCCGAATCGGGGCTCGCTAGGATAATTCCAAGGTTGATACCCGCCGAAATCTGATGGAGTTTGATAATCTATATATCGCGTCATTTTTTGTCGATCAAATGGATCTTCTTCTTAGGGCTAGAAAGGGACCACGACGGACAAAGTACTACCAGGAACCAACTCCGTTTTTTGTCTATACGCGAGAAATAAAGACAGAGGACGAAAGGGCATGGGTTATTTCTCTCCTTTTCTTTTTGTAATGAAAAGGCGAAGGGAAAATCGTCAATTTAGTCCTCAAACTATTTCACTTAAGCCGATTTGGTCTCTTAATATTTTATCGCATGAATTAAATCCCTTAACTAAAATTCTTGTGTCAATTGAGGACCTATACAGTGTCGCCACCAAAAATACATATATCTGTATACAATTCAACGGCGAGGCAGGGGCTTTTTTGGAAGTAAAAAAATACGATTTCTACGAGGAAGACACCATTTATTCCTGTAGACACCAAATTTTGGGTGTAATTTCATTTTTAGTTTTTTATTTGTCGTGTTTGTTTTTTTAGTTCTTAGTTTCTAGTTTATTTTTATTTTTAAGTTTTAGCATAGAATTTCTTGAAAAAAGAAAAAGAAAAAGCATTCAAAAAATATGACTTAGTCGTTCGTAACTTAAATTCAATGCTTTCTTGAAAGTGAAAAAGAAAAAAAAAAGTGAAAATGATGAAAAATGAAAAATGAAAGAAAAGATTGAACATGGCAATTTTGTTGTTTTAGTTTGTTTATTTTGATGTAAAATTGTTGTTTTTTTATTACTTAGTTTTTATTATCATTTTTGTTAAATTAATCTCTAAAAAAAAAAAAAAAAAATGTCGCGGCATGCAAAGCCGCGTATTGTCGCAGCTTGCAAAGAGAGGACTGGGCAGCCCCTTTGGTGGCAATTAGGGAAGAGTTTGCTAAGGGTTTATGTGACGCCCCACATCTCCCTAAGGCGGACCGAAGGGTATCCGCGGACGCCTGCCCAACTCACGCCAGGACTCAAGCAATTCCATTCAATTTAAAATCGAACTAAACACTTCGATGAGAGCAACATGAATACAATAATGCGGAAGCGTTCAAGCTTAATAAGTCACTCAATGTATAACCAGTACATCGGGTAATCATGAAACGACTTAAATTCAAAGTACACATCAGGTCCCAAACTTTTCAAGTTTACAATTTCCAAAAGTACAACCCAAACCAGGGCCTAGTCAAAATATATAACAAGAGTCTTAACAAAATTACAACGGATGGTTTCTCCATATTTCTCCAAGAGTCGGTCCTGTTAAGGAAAACAAAACTATAGGGTGAGCTAAACGCTCGTGAGGCCAAGAACACACATGCAAGCACTTAGTCAAATAACAATCCCAAATTTAATAAACAAAACCATGTCTTTTCAATAATCATTCAATCAAACAGGAAAAGTAATCAGAAACAATTCAAGGATATAATAGCTCTCAGGAGCTGAGTTCCACTCGATCTGCCGTTGTCATTCGTATACCTTCCCGCATTGACCCTCCTGTCAACCGGGTCGGTATTTCCATTTCCGTATATCACCACTTACTTTCCTCCGTCCACCGTACACCCCAAGGGCCCACAATGTCCATTATTGGGCGATACTCAACGAGTATGCCAAGCAAGACCTCTTATTAGGTCGAGCTTATATGTATCTCATGACTCGCCCAAATCCCCGACCAAACCCATTGCTGGCTCGAGTCTAAGGACGGCTTATGAGTTTGGGCATCCCCCATTCATTTGAAGGTCGAGGAGGTTCACTCCAACGACACAAGCATTCATGACATAACATTGCATTTCATTCATTCATTCAATACATTTCATTCATTCATTTGAAATTAGAACGAGTGCGATAAAGTACGCACCCGCCCTTATTTTTAAAACCTTCAACAATACCACAAATAAACAAGTATCAAAATTCACACACTTGACACTCACCGAGCAATTCAATAAGAATTATTTTCCGGGAGTTCAAGTGTCCACGGTGAAATCCTCTTGAAGGTCTCCTTGTGTGCCTGGCAATTAACAGTGGATAATCACACAATTAACCCACTTATCAAGAAGATTGTACACTAGTACAATCTAAGGATTATTTCGCAAAAAGGAACCTCAATTACACGTAAATCGAGGTTCAACTTGCCTTTTATTATGTACAATATTATTTGAGTTTTTATCATGAAAATCGTAAGCAAAACGTTTTAAGAATATCAAAAGAATAAAGAGTTCTTGAAAAACTCTATTTCTTTGGAATTGGAAAATTTTTCAGTTTTATGATGAATCTTGGAAAAATCATAACTCGCTCGGTATAAGTCGAGAATTGGAAAACTTTATACCGTTGGAAACCTCTTAGAGAGTACTATAAGTTCCTAGAAGACACTTTTCCATGAATCGAAGTGAAAAGTAGTCAAAAATGAGCTTGAAGACGCAGGGTTGGTTTTCATGGTAGAATTAAGTTGGATTTCGGCCAACTTTGGAAATTCGGCACGATTCACACGTTGCAAACCGGCCTCTGAAATTTTCAGCTCAATTAGTGTTGCAAGTGAAGTTTATAACAAAACAAGCGGATCAAGAATCGGAGTTTCGAGTACCGAGATACGGTAGCCCGAAGTTGAGCAAATTCAAGACTGGAGAAGAATTTCCAGACTTGAACCCCCAACTTTAGAATTTTAATTAGGTATCGAAACGAACTTGAATTGGCACCAAAATTTGGCAGTATTTCAATACTATATGGAAAGCATCTCTCTATCGAATTTCGGGGAAAAATACCTTCGGCAAGGTAGTTAATTAGCCAACCAAAGTTCAAGAAAAATCCTAAGGCAATCTGCCTTTGACTTTCATTTTCCAAATTCCCAATCGTTTAACCAAGAAAGTTATCCAACCATGGTTCATTTGTGAAATAAGGGTCTAAGATATATCCATGATACCTTTGGTAAGTGTTTAATACCAAAAACATCAACTAACAAGTTCACTCCAAGATTTTGTTCCAAACCATTCCAAACATTAGGGTTTTCCAAAACAGAGCAGTCCACTTGATTCAGTCACAACTCAGTCAATATAGCTCGAAATCGAGCATGGCTTACGCCGTTGGAAAATACATTCATAGGACTAAAATATCACAGAAGAAATCATTTCCAAATTCGGCACCCATCTGGTTCAAATTCGGGCATCAAGTTGCTGCCTGAACACTTTATTCCAGATGAACAGAGCAACAGGACAGCGAACTTAAAACATTTGGTTCGGCTTGCTCACAAAGAATCAGAACGTGCATTATATACCAAATTAAAGCTAGGAATGTCTAGTTTCAAACGCCACCGACGGCACATGATTTTGACATCCGAGGACAGAGTTATAGCCAAAATACTACTGCTGGTCAGAGTCATACGCGAATCAGTTTCCAGATTTGCTGGTTCCTAAAAAAATTCATTTGCCCATTCAAACCTCATTATTTTTCAATGAAATTTTCCACACCTCTAATACATCATATAAGCATCCAATTCAAGCCATTAGTTCATTAAAAACTGGTCTTAAAATGGCCGAATAAAACAGGGGTAGAATCGGAAGTTTTTGCTTCTTGCACCCAATGAAGTTCCTACTAATTACCCACCACTAATGCATCATTATAATCACTAAACCAACAATATAATCACCATTAATTATCACATCAGCTACAACAACCCAAGTGTGGGAATTCCAAGAGCCCACTTTCACATTTTTACACCATAATCAAGTAACTAAGTGCATGCATGAGCTTAATCTTGCCATATAATCTCCAAAAGATAAGAATCCATGGTTGATCATTACCTACTCCTTTGGTTTGCAAGATCAGAATTTTCGGCCCTCTTAAAGCTCCAAGAAACCGTGAAAGCTCCCCTCTTCCTTAGCTAGATATAATCTCCAAGTGGTTTGCTAAGTGGTCTCCAAGTTTGGTGTGATTTGGATGAATTTTGGTGCATGGATTGAAGATGAAAAATGAAGAACAATGGAGAGCTCTTCTCCTTTCTTGTTGCACGGCCAAGTGAAGTGAGGAGAGAAGGAGTGTTGGTTCAATTGTGGCTTCCTAAGAAAGATTCATTGTGTGGTGCAAAATGCATCTCAAAGTCAACTTGAAATAGTGTAATTAGGATGCGTTTGGACTCGATTTTTCTCGCGCGTTTGGTTCACTAGTGCACTAAACCTCCAATGCATATATATTCCCGTAAATATTATTCACTCTTAGTTGTCCCGGAATAAGGGTCTAAAGTCCCTCAATCGAAGTCGCGCGTGTGAAAACGCGTACCGTCAATTTTACCGCTATAACGCGAAACTTTCGAAAAATTCTTATAACGATTGCACTACTAACTATCACTTGAATATTTATTCATAAGATTACCTATTTTAGGACCATAGTACAAGTCTCCAATATTCCAAGCTTATTGTGCTACTACGCGGATAAAATCTCCAAGTACTATTCACTATTTTTACTAAACGCGCTCCAGGAAATTAATTTTCGAAACGAATCATTTTAAAAATATAACGAAGTTATATTACCATCTATTTAGGTCTAATAAGACTAGAAAATATTCCTTGGGAATAAAATTCAATTAAATAATTTATTAAGCCATAAATTAGGCATAAAATAATAGTTTTTGCGAGTCCTCACAGTTTAGGGTTATGATGCCTATATAAAAGCCAAGGAAAAGATCAGCCGTAAGAAGAGGGCATACAGAGAGAGGTTTTTGGGGTTGACGGCTAAGGAAAAACTGAGAAGCGAGAGAGCGGGAGAGAACCAAAAAAAGCTACAGAGAGATTGAGGGAAACAGAGGAGGTTTTGAGGAAAAAGGAAAGGGCTAGAAAGGTGGACGGCTGGAAAGCTGAGATAATCTGGGGGGTTAAGGAGGAGTTCCGAGAGGGGACGGCTAAAAATTGAGTGGAGAGCTTGGGGGAAAAGGAGAGAAAACAAACGGTAAAAAGAAAAGCTTCAGAGAGGGAAAGGATAGCTATGGCTGGAGGTTGCAGGAAGAGAGCGACTGGGCTTTCATTCATCACTGTCTGACATTCCTTCGAACGGCTGAAAAGATCGTTTGAGTTTTTTTTCTTTCCTGGGTCATCCGCACGTTCCATTCCTTGGTTGAGGTATTGTATTCACCTTCCACAGTTAAAAGCTGCTATCTTTAGTCGTTTGCTTGCATTTTTCTTGCTGTTTACTGGTTCCATCTCAGTTTCAATACGTTTGATGGTTCTTATTTGGGTCATGAAAAATCTGAAGTTTGGGTAATGAGTCGGTATTCTGCATGTTTGTGTCTTGGCCGAAAAGAAATTGCAGAAAAGTTTCCAACTTGGATTGATCTTCATCCAGAATTTCTTCGGCAGAAACAGATCTATAGTGGGGTTTGTTTTAGATCGATTTTAAGGTAGAAATCTAGTTTTTTTCTTGTTTCTGTTCGTATGATGAACAAGCAGAATCCAGGAAAAATGGTATAAAAACTTTGAACAAGTCTGTTTTGGATGTTTTCCTTATGTGTCGCTTATCTGTTTTGGTTGTTTCTGTAATGTTTGATGTTGGATTTAGGATTAAATGGAGTAAAATGGTAAGTTTTGTTTGTTGGCTGGTAGTCCGATACGTGGGTTGTGTTAACAATGGTGAGTTTAACTCAATAACCTACGCAAGTTTGAAGCTATGAAATTCGCAGCAAAGAAAAAGCTGCTACATTTTTCTGTGATGTTTTAGTTTGCCTTCTCAAATGAATGTTGATGTTTTCTTTGCTGCATTCTTTTTGTTTTCCTTGATGCTAAAGCTGATGTTTGGAGGCATGTGGACTAGGTTGATAAAACAAATAAGTTTTGTACAAAGTTTTGGCATTTCCCTTGCGTGAGTTGAGATGCAAAGTTGCAGCAGTTTTTCTTGTTATCAAAAGCTTCTCCAGGCCTTTTGCATGAAGTTTGTTTCAGTATTTGTATAATCTCTTTTCATGATTCTGTTTGTTTGGATGTCAAGATCATGTTTTTGTTTAAAGTGTGAGATCAAACCTGAATTTAGTGTTTGAAAGTGAGAAGGAAGTTGCAGCAGAAATGATAGAAGCAAAAGAACCGAGAATTGTGTCCTGCATGCATGAAATACTTTCTGAATATCGCACTTTGACCCCTTGGCTTGTCCCTAATGCCGCTATGACCCAACCAATTGAATGATTTTCTCAATTGAGTCCTTGGTAGCCTCATTTTTTCAACTCGATGGCTTGTTTGCTTTCATTAATTACCGTGTTTTGTTAAGGTGGTACTTAATGCATGAATTTGTGAACTTCGTGTCTAAATGAGCTTGTGTTTGCCTTTTTTCCTTTAATTTCCCAAAATAAATTGGTTACTTGACCTTTTCTTGCTCTTGGACTTTTAAAGTTCCTAAAATGTTCCATTTGGACTTGAATGATCGATTAAGGGTTGTTTTGAGCTCCTAGTAGTTGCTATATTTGGGAATTTGATGGTTCACTTTTGCTTGGAAATTATGCATTACTTGATCATTTTTAAGTTGCAAGTGAGGAAGGATTTGATGTTTGATGGATTCCGATTGGCTTATTTACATTTTACCACTAAATTGGTGCATTAATTCTTTGCTTTGGATGATTTTAGCCCAAGTTATCCCGTTCTTTGGTGACTTTAGCCCAATCTAAGTCTTGTCCACTTTATTAGCACCACAAAAAGGGGGAGGTATAATTTCTTTTATCTTTTTTTTGTCTCTCCTATGTGATCCAACGTGCTATGTGAATTGCATGTCTACGTGGCTTTCCTTGCCTTTCTTTAATTTCTTTCATTTACTTCATTTACTTTTGCTTTTTATTCAAGTTATTCTTTTATGGGGTATGTGTACACCTCTTGGCTTGTAATAGATAGGGCTTGGAGGAGCATTTGATGAAGACCTATTGAAGACGTGTGCCTAGCTAGCAAATGTAATAGGTCCTTTAACTTGTTTTTGTTGTTATGTGTTACTTGCTTTATTAGGTTCTTGCATCTAGTCGAGCATGCTAAGTGTTATGTGCTATGTGTTTATGAGTGTTTGGCATGTCTACTTGCTTTCTATAGCCATGGATGAATGTACGTCACCACACTAGTCCAACGCTAGTTGTAGCTCATTTATGAAAGGGCTAGTCCAACGCTAGACCCAATAGGCCGTCCCCCTTTCATTAGTGCATACTTGCATGTTCACTACATGTCATGCATTTTTCTTAGTTTTATCATTTGGCATGCTCCTCGAACCCCTTTTCCCATCATTTTAGGATTTTTGCACCTCGTGCTAGTTATAGGGTACATTTGCTTGAAGAGTCCCCTTTCGATAAGGGAAACGAGCGAGTTTGGCTACAAAATAGCCTTAGCACGCTAGTTCTCCTTTCTAATCAAAGGGAAAATTGAAGTCACAAAGTTAGGACTCCCGTTCCTGTCTTGATGCATTCCTATAGGATTCATGCATTTTACTCATTCACTATCACATACACTTCTACTTTATATTCTATCCCTTTTTCCATATTCTCACTTCACACGACTTTAATTTTGCACGTTTTCACTCAACTACTTACACTTTATAATATCACTCGCACACATGCACTTTATGTTATCTCACATACATTTTCACATTATTTCTTTACTCACCTTATCTTGTACATCCATTTGAACACTTCCACTTACACACTCTTATTTTTATCACTTTTTCACTTCACACAAACTCACACTTTCACATGGCATGCATTCATTTCACTCATTTTTACGTCATTTAGGATTATGAGTGACCTCTCCAAAGGATCATTATTGGGCTTCACAATTAATGTGATTGGCATCACTCAAGCTTTGGAGAGAAATTTTACCCCCCCAATACCCCTAGGTCTAGGGTTTGCATTCATGTAGTACATCCAAATGTAATAAATTCTTTGGTTAAAACAAGAAAATCTTTGATTAAATCACGCAACTAGCCTTGGCTAGGTCGAAGGGGTGCCTTGGATTTTTATCCTTGCCTTCCCCTTCGTCAAATGTGACTCCCGAACCTTTTTCGTTGGTTTACGTGGACTAGGAGTCGTTTAAAAGGGGTTTCTTACTACTTTTTCCTATTTTTTCTTTAAAAATTCATTTTTAGGTGACTTGGTACACCTTAACTCATTACCAAGTGGCGACTCCGATTTTTATTTCAAAAACCCTTTTTAAACTATAATTTTGGGTCAAATCGTCGCATTCTCAAACCCCCATTTAGACCCATTTTTTTAAAATTGAATCAAAAAATACATTTTTAAACCATTTATTTATTTATCAAAAAATGGGGCGCGACAGTTGGCGACTCCACTGGGGACATTCGAGAGTCCGAGCAAATTTGATTTAATCAACCCTTTTCTTCTTTTTTAACCTTTTCATATATCACATTTGGGTGTTTTAGGGTTGCATTTTTTCCTTTTTTAGGATTTTGCATTTCACGCGTATCCAACTACTCCCTCGCTCACGAATGGATGTTTGGTTGATTGGATGTATGTTTACTTGCTTATCTCGCGTTTGCATTGCATTTGGGGGGGGTGTGTGTCACCTTTAGAGCCTCGCGTTGGTTTTCAACCCTTTCCCTCAAAATAGGGAACACTTCATACGTGCACGTTTACTTACTGCTATCCCATTTTATTTTATTTTCGTGGGCTCTTTCCCACACCGCCTTGTAGGACTAGGAATGGTTTCTCTAGGTATGTGGATGGTGTGCGTTGCGCCCATAGCAATACCTAGGGGCCGCTCGAGCCACCGACCGAGGGTCTTGGGATTGATGACCCATTCCCTTAGGTCTGAAGGCTTGGGGACCTTTTAAGCCTTATCGAGTCTAGTCGCATTAATGAACCCCAACCTCATGCATCCATATTAGCATTTTCCTAGGTTAGAGTCAGCGTCACCCTCTTTTAAGCACATTAGGCACGAGGGAAGGGGTTCCACCCGTTTTACTTGCTTTTATTGTATTTCTTTTCTTAATTGCTCCCAATATGTTATGTGTACTATCAATTGCACTAACCATTCTTTTGTTTTCTTGGCTTGCATTCATGTGCCTTAGCAAATAAGAGGCCTCTTTAGCTCTCTTTTAGTGACTTACCCACTAGATAACTCACATGTTTAAATTTCAGTTATTACACTTAATTTTCAATAAGTACATCTCATTTTTAGACCTTTTCCCCCCGATGCATTATTTATGTCCTTTAGGCCATATTTGTCACATATTTACATCGCTTTAATAAACTGGTATCATGCATAAACCCTAGAAAGAGAATGCCATTTAGGGGATCCCGTGTTAGGAATAAGCCACCTTGTATCTCGGATACTTAATCCAAGGAGACTTGCACGTTTACATTTTGTACCATCCAAAGGGGTAGTGCACAAGGTAAGGTAGGATCTGATCATTTTCATAGAGCAATCTTTGGAATATGAGCGTCTAACAATCACTTTTTGGCCAAATTGGTAAAAATCCCTTGCAAAAAGGACATTAATTGGAACATTCACCAATATTTCCTCACTGATGAGACGATAAATAAACTGAGGCCAAAATTTGATTTTAGAAGGCTCATAGACTAATGCATCAAGCCATTCAGTCCATTGGATCATTTGATTCCTCAATTTCATCCAGTCCATTTTATCAATTTGTTCATTTTAGGGCAACCTAGTCGATTTTGAATTCATTTGACTAGTTTATCCATTTTAGGGCAATCTAGTCGATTTTTGAATAAGATCACCAATTTCATTCAATTCATTTGATTAGTTTACCCATTAGGTCAACTCAATCGATTTTGAATAAATTCAAATCATCAGATTCGTTCAATTTCATTTGACCAGTTTACCTTTTTTTAGGGCAATCCAGTCAATTTTGAATAAAATTCTCAATTTCATTCGATCAAGTTCCTTTTTTAGGATGATTCGGTCAATTTTGAGTAAGTTTTTAAATTTCACTCAATTCATTTGACCCGTTCCCTTTTTAGGGTAATCCGATCGATTTTAAATAAATGGTCATTTTCATTCAATCCATTTGACCAATTAGGGTTTCAATGTCGAATTTCAAATTGGGAAACCTAATCGATTTTGAGAAAAACATCCATTGCATCCAGACATTTGATCAGTTGGGGTTTTTGACCCGCGCTTTACTGAGGAAATTTTGTCAAACGAATTCCAGTCTCTTCGATAGGAAGTTCGTCAAGGTCAAAACCCGTGCGTTTCTGCAAATTCTTGTATCGATCAAAGGTGATCAATCTATTCGGACGTTGATCTCATTTTGACAAAGTGTCTCTCGTCACTCCAAATTGACCAAATTTTTCAAAATTATTTTTCACTCAATGAGTTGATCGGATTCATCAGGTATGGTATAGTGCCTACCCTAGAGGATTGCATTTTCATGTTAGGCCTACCCTTGGCACAAAAGGGCTCCCCCATAGGACATGCATCCGAATTTTTTGGATATTTACTAACTCTTGTCTTTTTCTTTTCCTTTTCTTTATTTTCTTCGAATAACTAAGCGAGGGTTAAATCTAAAGGCAATTTTTCAAAAAATTCTCAGGTAATATTCAAACATAGGTTCTCGTCAAAGCCCCATCATAACGCGATCCCGTAGTAAAGCCCAAAAGAATCGTGTAGACATGAGTACTCGGCCAGGATCGTCTGATAAGACCGCCGCAACTACCCATCCGGAAGCCACAAGTCCCGGGGTTCAGTTGACTGAATTACTCACAAAATTTGGGGAAATGGCATCTGAAATGGCCGCGCAACAGGAGTTGATCGACTAGCTCGTTAGTAGCGGAGTGCAGCCCGAGCTTGCGCCCATCAAACAACCGGAATCCGAACCATTTGTCATTCCTCCAATTCAAACCACTTTTGATGGAGTTTTCAACCCACAGTATACTTATACTCAAAATCCTCCGTTCTATCCTCCCTATGGGCAAGGATTTCAACCTCAAGGTGGTCCAAACATGCTTCAGAATCCACAAGCTTTTTACCAGACTACTGCAGAGCCTTTCCTACCAGACCACACTGTCCAAGCTAAACCAGAAATATGAGAATCTTCTGCTCCTGTTGATATGAAGTTGCTTAAGCGTCTCGATCGTTTTGACGAATTCATAAGGAAAAGTCAGGGGTTGAGCAAACAAGGAGTCCTGGATTACGATGAGCTTTGCCTTTTCCCGAATGTGCAGTTGCCTGAGGGGTTCAAAACCCCGAAATTCAGCAAGTATGATGGGACGGGCAATCCCAAGACACACCTCCGATTGTTCGCCAACAAGTTGGGTAGGCCAACAGATGATGAAAATCTGCCTTTAAGGTTATTCCCCGAAAGTCTGGAAGGGGATGCACTCGACTGGTACTCCAGCCTGAAGCCCGAAGAAGTGAAAACCTGGATTGATTTATCAAATGCTTTTGTGAGACAGTATGAGTATAACTGCGAGCTGGCTCCGACACGGACTACGTTGGAAGGAACAAAGAGAAAACCCTCTGAGGACCATAAGACTTATGCTAAGAGATGGAGGAAAATAGCCGCAAAAGTCGAGCCACCAATGACTGAGGATGAAATCATACGCACCTTCATTAAGGCACATGATCCGCTGTACTTTGAAGAAATTTTTCGAATGACTGGGTGTTCCTTTGCCGAAATTGTCAATAAATTGGAAGAATATGATGAGTTTATGAGGGCAGGAAAGATTATTAACGTGTCGGCTCTGAAATCGCAATTGGAAGCGATGCAAAATCAAGGCAGCAGTAACAAGAAATCCCCATTCAAAAAGAGAGAAGAGGAGGCTTCATTTGTCTCGAATCGAGGCCCTGCTCCCCAACCGAGATACCGACAGGACCCCACCTATTCACCCCGTTACCCGTATCAATCACACCTTCAACCTGTGCACCATACCACTAGTAACCACCCTCGACCTCGACCAAATTACCCAAACACACCTACAACACCATTTCATACTTCTCCACACAACTTTCAAACTAGACCTCGCTCTCCTTATCATCCAAGACCCACCTTACCCGTCAACCATAAATACAACTATCAACATACCGCTGGCACCCAAGACCCGGCCCGATATAGAACTTTTACCAATTTAGGTCGGCCCTTGGATCAACTATATGAGCAGCTCAAGGCCGCAGGGAAAATTGGTACAATACCTCCTAAAGTCTATGCTAAAGGAGTTCCCCCTGGTTATAATCCTCAATCTTTTTGCGCCTATCATTCTGGAGCTCCTGGACATTCTACTACCAATTGTTGGGTACTTAAACTGTGACAGCCCCACCTTCCCTTAAGGCGAACCAAAGGGGTTAGCGGACTGCCTGCCCAACTCTCACCAGGACTAACAGTTCAAATTACGTCGATATATTACGCTCCGGAACATAGCAAAGCGCGCAAACAAGTCAAAATCACAAAATAAAAAAAAATGAAAATTCGAAACCGAAATGAACAGTAAAAGACACGTCAGAATCCGGCTGGAATCTGGCCGGATTTTCGGCCGGATTCTCTGCCGGATACAAGGCCGAGAGCAAACTCAAAAATTTCAATTTTCCCTCGCAATCCGGCCGGCAATCCGGCCAAGATTCCGGCCGGATTGTCTGGCCGGATACTGGCCAGAGAGCAACTGGCCGGATTTCATTTTTTTCCAGGCAATCCGGCCAGTTTCTGGCCGGATTCCTGGCCGGATTCGGCACTATTCATCTTCGCCAAATTTTTTCCTTTTCCGTTTGAAAGTCGTGGTGATCCGAAATCCATCCAAACATTTACCAAACATATATATACATTGAAAACCAACCTTTACAAGCCACACGGCCTACCAAAGTATCCATTTAGTTCATACATATACAAGTAGCCATTTACACACCAAACATTGGTGGAATCCAAGCACTTAGGGTTTTCACCCTCAAGGAGCTTATACAAAAATACATATACATGAGCTCAACTTGCATCCAACTATCATAACCTTTCCAAAAGTGTTCATTTTCCTGTAAGGAAAACAAATAACACGGAATGAGCTAAAGCCCAGTGGTATACCACTACATAAGCAATCAAGTCATATAAGAATAAACTTTCCATTTAAAGTGCACAAATAAGCAATGAAGCAAAACGACAAAAGGATACGGTCGGCTCTCAAGAGCCCATTTCCACGCTTGCAATCTTGATCCAACCTCATTGACTCTCCGTCAATGTTAAAAGTACCAAACCGTAGACCACCCTTTACTTCCAATCCTTCCACCAAACATACCCCAACCGGGCCCGCACTCCATTTCAGTAGTTTTTGGTAATACTCGAGTATACCGGAACCAAGGGTCTCATTACCACAAGGTTCCCCAGTACAGTCCCCGTGGCATGACAATTTTCACGACCAAACCCTCGCCGGTTCGATCCAGTTGACTACCAAACGGGGTTGAGCTCAGTGATACAGTAAAGCCGTTGAATACTCGTCCAAACGACACCAAATCAGTTTCCATGAATGGAATGCAGTATCTCATATAACCAATGCAGTATTTCAGTAAAACAACTAATGGCCATGAATGGAATCACAAGGGGTGAGGGCGGTCAAGTACACCCTCACCTCAACCACTTCCAATAACCAATTAAGCCTTCAAGGCATCAAATACACATAGAACAAAGCCACATTATAACAAGTAAGTGAGTAGTATACTCACCAAGTGAGAAAGTGGTGTTTCATACACCGTGGTCACCAAGACGTCGTGAGCTACTGTCACGCCCTAGAATCACGCAACAAATGCAATGAGACTCGATAACGAGTCATATAGCAATGCTAGACACAACCCCAATAGGGTTTCATATGCATAAATGAGCATAATAGCAAACCAGAAATTAGAAAATGGCCTTAGTCTTGGCCCCAAATAGAAAACTGTTTTGCCCTTATTATGCGGTAATGGCGTCAATTTCACTACGGTTATCGGTTGGGGGTGTAAGACCCACCGTTTCGAAGCTATGAAACAGGGCTACAACAATGTAGAAGGTCACTCAATCCGTTTCCTAGCTTAACTAGGTCAAAAATGCCAAATACTAAACCAGAATCACCAAAATAGGTTTGCAAAACACAGAAAACTGTAATTGGTATATCTCAGTCCATACAAGTCCAAATGCCGAAATTCCAAAGGCATATGATAGCTAAGACATCCAGATACATTTCATCAGAAGACACCAACTTCAAAATCCAAACCAATTCCAGTCAAAACAGACGATTACAAGCACAGTTTTCACATTCTGAGCAACCCAGATCAGCAATAGTAAAAACGACATATCTCATTCTACACTACTCCAAATGACCTGAAATTTTACAGGCACCTCAACCACATCAATACCTACAATTTTCATGTTTTAAGAAAAGGCCAATTCGGCCTCTAAGTAGGAGATACAAAACCGGACAAAAAAGGGGGTGGTGAAACCCTAAGTTGCTGAAATTTCCTCCAAATCCAAAATTGCTTGCAATTATCACTCATTTGCACCTACTAGAGTCATTACCCCTTATGTCCAATCATCATAAGTCATCACACCATCATGATCATATGAAAACAGCAATAATCCCAAAAAATTGAAAACTCCATCAATTTCTCCAAGAACAAGAAATAAATCACAAATCTCAACACTTTAGCCACTACTAAGCATAACCTAAGCTTCATGAAGTATATGAGGAAGTTGAACCACTACTTACCTAGTAAACAAGAGATGGAGAGTTGTAGGACACCTTAGCTTCTCCAAACACTTCACCAATCAAGACAATAACACCAAATGAGGAGAGTTTATGGAGTGGAAACAATTTTGAGTTGTTGTTTTGGAAGCTTGAGCTAAATGGAAGCCAAAATGGTGAAGAGTTTTTTCTTCCTTTCTTGCTAGTGAGGGCCGGCCATAAGGAGGAGAAGAAATGGTGATTTTTGAATGATTTTTGAGATATTTAATCCTTTGGTCAAAAAAGTCAAAAATTGGAATAGTGTTTCTTAAGTCATGTCCACTCTAATGGTGACAAGTGTCACCTCATTAAATGCAATCTTATCTTTTTTTTCCCTCTCACATCAATCAAATCTCACTCTCTACTTATCTCCTAACACCCGATAAATTTTACACAGTATCCGGAATTTAACCTGATTGGCCAAATTTTTCCGAACTTTTCGCACTAGTGGGTCCCACGTCCAATATATATTCTTAATTTTCTAAAAATTCTCCAATACTAGAAAAATCATCTAAAAACTATAATTACGCATAAAATCTACCAGAAAAATATTTCTAAGCCCAAAAATGCGGAAAACATGCAATTACGGGGAAATAAACCCTAGGAAAATGATTAGGATTTTTACGGGTTCTCACACTCTCTCCCCCTTAAAAGAATTTCGTCCTCGAAATTTCTCACGGAATCTATCATGATCTAAGGTACCCAACGGATCATACCTTCCTCAATTTCAGGAGAATCGGGGACCTGTTGTGGCTCCAGTGAATACACTCGAGCCGTTACCTTAGGTTTGGTTCCTTCCACCTTGGCCGGTTCAGAATTAGTCTTCGTCGATGGCTGACTCCCCTTTCCATTTCGGGTTAAGACTGGACAAGTGGCGAGTTGATGGTTTGCACTTCCACAGCGCAAACATTTTCCTTCCTTCTTCCAGCAATTGCCCTCCGAGTGGTTTGACTTTCCGCAATACCCGCAGGGTCCGCGTGCTGCAGAAGCCGAGCTTCCTCTCTGGCCTCTCCCCACTTGGCTGCCTCGTGACGGGTCCTCTTGTGACACTCCCAGCGTCCTTTCTCCTTCCGTTCCCCGCCCAAACTTAGGAGGGGTAATCTCATCCCCCTGGCCGAAACTGCTTCCAGGAAAGCTTCGCTTCTTGGCCTGGAAGTTCATCACTTGCAGTCTAGCACTTTCCACTCGCTGCGCCTTCTCAACGGCCTCGCTGAAGGTATTAATTTGGGCTGCCGCGAGGTCCTTCTGGATTTCTACGTTCAGGCCCTGGACAAATCGCCGTATTCTTCGCTGCTCAGTCATGATAAGTTCGGGCACAAATTTGGACAGACGAGTGAACTGGCACTCGTATTCCGCCACTGATTGAACCCCTTGGCGGAGGCAAATAAACTCATCTTCCTTCCTTTCCTGAACTAAGGGAGGGAAGAATTTCGCATTGAATTCCCTGATAAAATTCACCCAAGTCCTGGGCGTTTGTTCCCGATCCCATTTTTGTCGAATCACGTTCCACCAGGAACGGGCCGCTCCCTCAAGTTGGAACACGGCAAAAGTCACCTGGCGTTCGTCTGGGTAGTGTAGAGCTGCAAATATGTCAACCATCTTCTCAAGCCATTTCTCGGCAACGTCTGGGTCGGGTCCCCCAACAAACTTTGGTGGGGAAAACTTTTGAAAGCGTTCAAGGGCTCTATCTTCGCTTTCGATGTGGTTACCAGGGTTTCTAGGGTTAGGGTTTGGGTTTTGGCCCTGTTGCTGCACTACTTGTGCTAGCAAGTTAGTCATTTGCTGCATCGCAGCCGCTATTTGAACACTAGGGTTTACTTGCGGTTCAGGATTCGGTCCAGTAGAGGTTTCCCCGGTACCCCTAACCGGTGTGGGTTGCCTACCCCTGCGTCCATGGCCTCGACCACTTCGGGTGCCTTCCATCAATCTAAGTCAATCTAGGTCATCAAATAAATACACTGTTAAAGGGCACCTAACCCTTCCTTCCGTAGCACCAGACAGGAACAATGAAACAAGAATAAGTAACTCAAACAATTACCGCGAAGAGCATTTAAACACATAACACGTATACATAGATCACATAACCAGGTTAAGCAATTATACGGAACAGTCAGTCAAGTACATACGAAGTCATTCCATGAAGAAACAAAAAGGTCCTCCAAAAGTACTATAGACACCTAGGTCACAAGTGCAAAAGAACTCACGAAAAGCTTTTCCCCCTCTAGGGCTTCGTCCACATATTTATATCTTAATCAAGATCGATCACGCTTAACCTCACCCGAACAAACCACTCGAAGTTCCATAGAATTACATTTCTAGTTCGCCCAAGTCCTTTTTAACCTAGGCTCACATCTCTTCCGTATCCGGGCACAGGAATCCCATCTAAGATAATTCACATCTCGAGCCGGCCGGTCCCAAGAGTAAACCATCCTTATTAAAGATTCCTACCCGACATACTTACCTAACTTCCTCAAGTCCCATGATAATGATTCGTACACTTATAACATGCTCGGTTCATAACTTATGCTCAAACGAACACTTAGACATACTCATGAAATTAGGACCACAACACCACTTGGCCCAGTCTCACTCCACGCAGAGACCACGCGAAGTGGCTCTGATACCACCAGTGACAGCCCCACCTTCCCCTAAGGCGAACCAAAGGGGTTAGCGGACTGCCTGCCCAGCTCTCGCCAGGACTAACAGTTCAAATTACGTCGATATATTACGCTCCGGAACATAGCAAAGCGCGCAAACAAGTCAAAATCAAAAAATAAAAAAAAAATGAAAATTCGAAACCGAAATGAACAGTAAAAGACACGTCAGAATCCGGCCGGATTCTCGGCCGGATACAAGGCCGAGAGCAAACTCAAAAATTTCAATTTTCCCTCGCAATCCGGCCGGCAATCCGGCCAAGATTCCGGTCGGATTGTCTGGCCGGATACTGGCCAGAGAGCAACTGGCCGGATTTCATTTTTTTCCAGGCAATCCGGCCAGTTTCTGGCCGGATTCGGCACTATTCATCTTCGCCAAATTTTTTCCTTTTCCGTTTGAAAGTCGTGGTGATCCGAAATCCATCCAAACATTTACCAAACATATATATACATTGAAAACCAACCTTTACAAGCCACACGGCCTACCAAAGTATCCATTTAGTTCATACATATACAAGTAGCCATTTACACACCAAACATTGGTGGAATCCAAGCACTTAGGGTTTTCACCCTCAAGGAGCTTATACAAAAATACATATACATGAGCTCAACTTGCATCCAACTATCATAACCTTTCCAAAAGTGTTCATTTTCCTGTAAGGAAAACAAATAACACGGAATGAGCTAAAGCCCAGTGGTATACCACTACATAAGCAATCAAGTCATATAAGAATAAACTTTCCATTTAAAGTGCACAAATAAGCAATGAAGCAAAACGACAAAAGGATACGGTCGGCTCTCAAGAGCCCATTTCCATGCTTGCAATCTTGATCCAACCTCATTGACTCTCCGTCAATGTTAAAAGTACCAAACCGTAGACCACCCTTTACTTCCAATCCTTCCACCAAACATACCCCAACCGGGCCCGCACTCCATTTCAGTAGTTTTTGGTAATACTCGAGTATACCGGAACCAAGGGTCTCATTACCACAAGGTTCCCCAGTACAGTCCCGTGGCATGACAATTTTCACGACCAAGCCCTCGCCGGTTCGATCCAGTTGACTACCAAACGGGGTTGAGCTCAGTGATACAGTAAAGCCGTTGAATACTCGTCCAAACGACACCAAATCAGTTTCCATGAATGGAATGCAGTATCTCATATAACCAATGCAGTATTTCAGTAAAACAACTAATGGCCATGAATGGAATCACAAGGGGTGAGGGCGGTCAAGTACACCCTCACCTCAACCACTTCCAATAACCAATTAAGCCTTCAAGGCATCAAATACACATAGAACAAAGCCACATTATAACAAGTAAGTGAGTAGTATACTCACCAAGTGAGAAAGTGGTGTTTCATACACCGTGGTCACCAAGACGTCGTGAGCTACTGTCACGCCCTAGAATCACGCAACAAATGCAATGAGACTCGATAACGAGTCATATAGCAATGCTAGACACAACCCCAATAGGGTTTCATATGCATAAATGAGCATAATAGCAAACCAGAAATTAGAAAATGGCCTTAGTCTTGGCCCCAAATAGAAAACTGTTTTGCCCTTATTATGCGGTAATGGCGTCAATTTCACTACGGTTATCGGTTGGGGGTGTAAGACCCACCGTTTCGAAGCTATGAAACAGGGCTACAACAATGTAGAAGGTCACTCAATCCGTTTCCTAGCTTAACTAGGTCAAAAATGCCAAATACTAAACCAGAATCACCAAAACAGGTTTGCAAAACACAGAAAACTGTAATCGGTATATCTCAGTCCATACAAGTCCAAATGCCGAAATTCCAAAGGCATATGATAGCTAAGACATCCAGATACATTTCATCAGAAGACACCAACTTCAAAATCCAAACCAATTCCAGTCAAAACAGACGATTACAAGCACAGTTTTCACATTCTGAGCAACCCAGATCAGCAATAGTAAAAACGACATATCTCATTCTACACTACTCCAAATGACCTGAAATTTTACAGGCACCTCAACCACATCAATACCTACAATTTTCATGTTTTAAGAAAAGGCCAATTCGGCCTCTAAGTAGGAGATACAAAACCGGACAAAAAAGGGGGTGGTGAAACCCTAAGTTGCTGAAATTTCCTCCAAATCCAAAATTGCTTGCAATTATCACTCATTTGCACCTACTAGAGTCATTACCCCTTATGTCCAATCATCATAAGTCATCACACCATCATGATCATATGAAAACAGCAATAATTCCAAAAAATTGAAAACTCCATCAATTTCTCCAAGAACAAGAAATAAATCACAAATCTCAACACTTTAGCCACTACTAAGCATAACTTAAGCTTCATGAAGTATATGAGGAAGTTGAACCACTACTTACCTAGTAAACAAGAGATGGAGAGTTGTAGGACACCTTAGCTTCTCCAAACACTTCACCAATCAAGACAATAACACCAAATGAGGAGAGTTTATGGAGTGGAAACAATTTTGAGTTGTTGTTTTGGAAGCTTGAGCTAAATGGAAGCCAAAATGGTGAAGAGTTTTTTCTTCCTTTCTTGCTAGTGAGGGCCGGCCATAAGGAGGAGAAGAAATGGTGATTTTTGAATGATTTTTGAGATATTTAATCCTTTGGTCAAAAAAGTCAAAAATTGGAATAGTGTTTCTTAAGTCATGTCCACTCTAATGGTGACAAGTGTCACCTCATTAAATGCAATCTTATCTTTCTTTTCCCTCTCACATCAATCAAATCTCACTCTCTACTTATCTCCTAACACCCGATAAATTTTACACAGTATCCGGAATTTAACCTGATTGGCCAAATTTTTCCGAACTTTTCGCACTAGTGGGTCCCACGTCCAATATATATTCTTAATTTTCTAAAAATTCTCCAATACTAGAAAAATCATCTAAAAACTATAATTACGCATAAAATCTACCAGAAAAATATTTCTAAGCCCAAAAATGCGGAAAACATGCAATTACGGGGAAATAAACCCTAGGAAAATGATTAGGGTTTTTACGGGTTCTCACATAAACACAAAATTCAGGACATGATTGAGGCCGGAGACATAATTTTGAGAGGGAGAGAAGAACAAGGACCAAGTATAAGTACAAACCCTTTTCCCAGACATAAGGACACCTTTGAGGCATCCACCTCCAATGACGAAATTTGAAAATCCTGAAGGAGCTCTGTACAATTTGGATGGCTGACTATCCTCCCTCTCGAAGGGAATTTCGATAAATCTAGGGGTTGTCATTTACTAAAATTCACGAAAACTTTTTCTTGCATATGTGAATAGCTTAACGAAAGCATCTTTTGCAATTGAGTTTTGTCTTGTTTCTGCTTTGATTTGGAGTTTCATGAAGTGCACAATTTGTTTTATTTGTTTATTTGATTATTGTCCTGAATTTTTGTTAATTCTTTGAGATGGCCAAAGGTGAAGTTGTTTGACCCTTTGAATATTACTGTTCTGGAATTTGATGAAGCCCTTCATTGAAAATTCCTTCATTAAAAATCGCTTCGTTGAAAATTCTTCCTTTGAGAAAGCCTTCATTGAGGAGACCCTTCTTTGAGAAAACCCTTCATTGAGAAATTCTTTCATTGAGAAAATCCCTTTCCTGCCAGGATGGAAGCTGATTGGTTAAAGCAGCGTCATCAACGATTGATTCTGATTGATGTAAAGCAGTCGAATGCTATGTGCCATAGCCAATGTTGCCAAAACGCATGGCCTGTGTTAACAAAAAGATCCGCCACCGATTCTTTAAAGAAAGGAATCAAATGCTAAAGTGATTTTGCTATTGAAAGATGAAGTTAAAGGCGAATTTGTTTCAAATTGGCAAGGGCCATTCATTGTTCAAAAGGTATTGTCTGGCGGAGCACACATTTTGGCAGAGATGGATGGACAGACATTCCCTCAACTTATCAACTCAGACATGTGTAAGAAATTCTTTATTTGATTATGCAAATTTCTTCTAGGAAATCGCGCAAGAGACGAGGCAAAAGTCAGGCCATCTTCCTTTTCGATCAAAATATTTCATCCCTAGTCATCCCCTTTGAGCTATCAGAACAATAATTTTCGTTTGGCAGCCCCTGAGAATTGCAAACCCCACACTGGGGCAAATTCATTTTGAAAAAGATGATCAGAAAGGAAAAGAAAACCCTATACTGGGGCAAATTTATTTTGAAAGAGAGATGAAAAGGAAAAGAGAACCCCACACTGGGGCAAATTTAGTTTTTGAAAGAAAAATGCAAAAAGTGAGAAGAATGCAATGAAGAAAATGCAAAGAAAAAAATATCCAATCAAACTGGGACAAATTTCCTCGGTTTCGTTCAAAATTGGAGATAATTTCAAAATGATGCAATCTCAGGTTATTTCATACCTCTCATTAAAATTTGCTTTCAAGCCTCAACTTTTCTTGAAAACACCCCTACCTGACCTCATTGCAAAAGCCCAAAGTCCTGGCTTTCGTCACTTGTTGTATTTCTATTGGAAAGTTTGCTAATCAACTGACAAGTGATGTCCATGGTGCCTTCGCTTAAGTCTATAAGGGAAGCGCATTTTACTGATGTCAGCAATTTTTCAACTTACATTTCTGAGGCGATTATGGTTGAGCTCTTCCATTGCTTCCTTAGGTGAAAATCCGAAAGGACACCTCAAAAGAAAATGAGGAAAAGAAAGAAAAGAGAAAAACATGAAAAAAAAGGGGTGGGGGCAACCTTGGTGAAAACCCGAAAGGGCGCCGAGGTAGGGTTTTGCAGCAAGCAAGCACGAGGAGGAACAGCTGGTGACTTAGTTCACTTAGATTTCTCCTCATTTTTGTAATATTTTTGCCAATCCCAGAACAAGGATATCCAGAGATTCGAATATGACATCCGTTGGCCAAAACTATGTCATTTTGTAAAACATTCTTTTGCAAATACATTCTTAAGAAGCTCATTTTTTTTAAAATTACTTGCATTCATGGCATTTTTGTAGAATGTAAGCACAAATGGTTATGTGTGCATTCTTGTGCATATTTATTTTTACATGACATGTGATTTTTCTTGCATACTTCATTTTTTATCATTGAATTGTGGTGAATAACAATCCTCTTGGTTTATTGAATATCCTTGGATACCAAGGGCCTTATAAGCATTGGAAGTCAATGGAATTTGATCAGATCACAGAGCAAAGTTGAGTTTTCGAAGTATCAAGGGAACACATCAAAGTACTCATGTTTACACATTTCTTGTGGGAGGAATTGATCGGATGGTGGTGGCATCGTTTGTTTTATTTCTTTTGCAGGTATTCATAGTTGAAATCGACGAAAGAGCATTTGGTGATGTGGAAGGCCGATGCCGAAGAAAGAAGGGAAAAGGGCCCTACACTGGGGGCAAATTATTTTTGAAAAAGATTCTATCGAAAGATCAGAAAAATTCAAAAGTCAAAAATCAAAAATCAAATTCAAATTCTTCTTTCTTGAAAAATCAAATTTAATTACTTGTTTTTTGACAAATCAAATTCAAAAGATCATGTTGGGATCGGGTTTCATCCCGCCAACCTTGGCAGGACCGGGTTCTATCCCGCTGACCGCTTACCTCGGCAGGACCGGGTTTTATCCCGCTGACCGCTTACTTCGTTGGGACTGGGTTTTATCCCGCCAACCTCGGCAGGACCGGGTTTTATCCCGCTGACCGCTTACCTCGGCAGGATCGGGTTTTATCCCGCTGACCGCTTACTTCGTTGGGACTGGGTTTTATCCCGCCAACCTCGGCAGGACCGGGTTCTATCCCGCTGACCGCTTACTTCGTTAGGACTGGGTTTTATCCCGCCAACCTCGGCAGGACCGGGTTTTATCCCGCTGACCACTTACCTCGTTGGGACCGGGTATTATCCCGCTGACCGCTTACCTCGGCAGGACCGGATTTTATCCCGCTGACCGCTTACTTCGGCAGGACCGGGTTTTATCCCGCTGACCGCTTACTTCGTTGGGATCGGGTTTTATCCCGCCAATCTCGGCAGGACCGGGTTTTATCCCGCTGACCGCTTACTTCGGCAGGACCGGGTTTTATCCCGCTGACCGCTTACTTCGTTGGGACCGGATTTTATCCCGCCAATCTCGACAGGACCGGGTTCTATCCCGCTGACCGTCCATACCCCGTCAGGCTCAGATGTTATCCCACTGACCAAATTCATCACACTGGGGCAAATCTTTGGATAATTTTCCAAGCAAATCTTATACAGTTTCTTCATACATACCAGCATTTCATTCTCATAGCCACTGGAGCGTGAGGTTAGTCCCACTAGTGCGCATTTTATTTTACACTGCCACTAGCCGTGGGTCATTCCCACTAGTGAGCATTTCCGTTTGCACCGCCACTAGCCGTGGGTTAGTCCCACTAGTGAGCGTCCCATGATTAAAAGCTTGCTCGGGTCAGCCCCGTTTTAAATTTCTGTTCGGGTCAGTCCCGTTTTAAATTTCTGTTCGGGTCAGTCCCGTTTAAATTCTGTTCGGGTCAGTCCCGTTTAAATTCCTGTTCGGGTCAGTCCCGTTTAAATTCTGTTCGGGTCAGTCCCGTTTAAATTCTGTTCGGGTCAGTCCCGTTTAAATTTCTGTTCGGGTCAGTCCCGTTTAAATTTCTGTTCGGGTCTATCCCGTTTACATTTCTGTCCGGGTCTATCCCGTGGGTCTATCCCATTTACATTTCTGTTCGGGTCAGTCCCGTTTAATTTTCTGTTCGGGTCAGTCCCGTTTAAATTTCTGCTCGGGTCAGTCCCGTTTTAATTTCCTGTTTGGGTCAATCCCATTTCAAAAAATTTTTAAAGAGGTCAGTCCTCATTTCAGAAGCGTCCATTGCAGCCGAATAACACAGGTAAGTATTTGGTGTCTATTTTTTTGTCTCAAGTTTTTTCAAAACTCAGACAAAGAGGGGCAAACTGTAGACACCAAATTTTGGGTGTAATTTCATTTTTAGTTTTTTATTTGTCGTGTTTGTTTTTTTAGTTCTTAGTTTCTAGTTTATTTTTATTTTTAAGTTTTAGCACAGAATTTCTTGAAAAAAGAAAAAGAAAAAGCATTCAAAAAATATGACTTAGTCGTTCGTAACTTAAATTCAATGCTTTCTTGAAAGTGAAAAAGAAAAAAAAGTGAAAATGATGAAAAATGAAAAATGAAAGAAAAGATTGAACATGGCAATTTTGTTGTTTTAGTTTGTTTATTTTGATGTAAAATTGTTGTTTTTTTATTACTTAGTTTTTATTATCATTTTTGTTAAATTAATCTCTAAAAAAAAAAAAAAAATGTCGCGGCATGCAAAGCCGCGTATTGTCGCAGCTTGCAAAGAGAGGACTGGGCAGCCCCTTTGGTGGCAATTAGGGAAGAGTTTGCTAAGGGTTTAGGGTTATGATGCCTATATAAAAGCCAAGGAAAAGATCAGCCGCAAGAAGAGGGCATACAGAGAGAGGTTTTTGGGGTTGACGGCTAAGGAAAAACTGAGAAGCGAGAGAGCGGGAGAGAACCAAAAAAAGCTACAGAGAGATTGAGGGAAACAGAGGAGGTTTTGAGGAAAAAGGAAAGGGCTAGAAAGGTGGACGGCTGGAAAGCTGAGATAATCTGGGGGGTTAAGGAGGAGTTCCGAGAGGGGACGGCTAAAAATTGAGTGGAGAGCTTGGGGGAAAAGGAGAGAAAACAAACGGTAAAAAGAATGTAGACACCAAATTTTTATTTTTATTTTTTTTTAATTTCATTTTTATCATTTATTATTTATTTATTAATTGGGTTAGATTCATCATTTTCATTTTTGTAAGATGTTAAAAGTGGCTTTAATTCTCTTAAATTTGGTTTGAAAATTGTTAGCTTATCTTTAATTGATTTTTGAAGAGAAATGAAAATGACAAAAATAGGTGGAAGTGTGCATGTTGAACAAGTGTACAAAATAATTATTAGACAAGTGTCTAAGGAACTATAGGACAAGTGTATAGGAGGTAGGTGTTAAGGACACTTGGTGGGCTTAGAAAATTTTGGGGGAGCTGGGTCTGGAAAAAAAAACAAAAGAAAAAGGCCGAGAGGGGTTTCGGTTGAAAGGAGGGCAAAAAGAAAGCAAAAACGGAGGAGGCTGGAGGAAAAACGGAAAAAGAAAGAAACAGAAGGGGGAAATTGGCGGCTGCATAAGGAGAAAAAAAGGAAAATGAGGCGGTGGAATTTTGAGGAGCAACAAAGGAGAGAGAGCAGAGAGAAATTGGACGGCTAAGAAAATGGGGGAACATCGGCTGAAAAGGGGGAGGGGAAGAAAACAGAGTGAGGTTTCGGCTGAGCGGACGAAGGAACAAAAACAGAGCAAGAAAAGGGAAAACAAGAAAACCAAAGCAGAAGGCTGCGGGCTGGAGGAACTAAGTGAGGGAAGAGAATTGGTGAAAAGTCAAGGGAGAAGACAGAAAAGAGGTCCGCGGCTGCAAACGGAAATGGAGGAAGAAAATTGCGGCAAAGTGAAGGACGAACTTGGAAAACAGAGCAACCAGAGCCATCACCATTCCGTCAGAATCGGCTACTGTCGTCCACGAACCTCCACTGTGAGAGAGCACTGTAAGTAATCTTCTCCTTTACGTTTTGGTTTCTTGTTCGAATACGAAGCTCTGAAAGCTTTCAGAGCATGTCCGCCGATGAACATGCCATGTCTGCTGTTAGTTTTGTTGTTTCAAATTTCCCGTCAATTATTCATGGCATTTTCTGTATGTTGATTGAACTGAAATTTTGGGTTTTGCTGAAAATTTTGGGGCGGGTTTAGCGTCAATTGAGCGAAATTTGCTGAAAGTTTTTGCATGCCCACTCATTGTTTGTTAAAATGTCTGATTGAATTTTCTAATTCAATGATGATTGTCTGCATTTCCGTACAAGGAAACTGGCTAAATCACCCAATTCCTTTTCTCACGCTCGAGAATTTTCGATGCATTGCCGCCTTACCATTTTGCTATTCCTTTCGCTTCCATTGTGTGAATTTGAATTAAGGTTGGGGGGGAATTTCTTGCGGGTTTCATTGTCTGATTACGAATGGTTGGAATTGAAATTAAATTTTGATGTTGTCGACCAAAAAAGGAGCCAAAATGCTAAATTGATGTTAAGCTCGCTGGAGAAGACAATCAATTGTCTAAAATTGCATTCTCAGCCCCTTCATTTTTTGCTTCCGCTGTGATATAACCCCAAAAGTTTTAGAGCTTCATAATTTGCCCCCAAATTGTTGTAATTCTGTCAATTGGGTCCTTACTTTCATTGCATTGGAACCCCTCAAATTTCCCCCTTGTGCTGATATGATCCGGAGAATTGGAAAAAGTGAACTTGTTTCTCCCTTTTAGATTTTAATCATCTTTTAATACGCATGAGCAGTCTTTTAATCAGATTAATTCTTGATTGTGGGTTATAATTGGGGCTTAATAATCTTAGTTGTTTTGTTTATATATTGTTGGGCTTAGTGTTATGATTTAGGATTTGGGTAATAATACTTGATTGGGTTTGTGCAAGTGATTTGGCTTATTTTTATTTGGATTTTTGGCTTGGGCCTAGGAAATAAAAACCCACTCCTTTTGTTGGGTTTGCTTTGTTAAGAAATGAAGGCCAGCCCACCTAAAGCCTCTGGGCTTTGCGACGGGCTCAAGGAGCTTTCGGCCCACAACAAATAAATTGGTCCAAATGGCCTGTTGGGTTGTCAAGACCAGAAACGAATTTGCAAATCAGTCCCTGTACTTTTTGATAATTTCACTATGGCCCTAACAACTTGTGTTTTCCTTCAATTGAGTCCCTAATTTAATTGCACATAGGTCCTTCAACTTTCTTTTTCTTTAATTTAGACCCTAAAACTCTGTTAATGTTTGCAATCTAGTCTTTTATTCTTTTGACTTCTTGAATGTGGGTTGTTTATATGATTTAATTGATTCAATTTCACAATTCATTTTATCTTTCATGATTATTTATCAAATAAATTGGTACCTTGACAATTTCTTCTATTTTGGAGGATAAATAAGTGACTTCAACCCATTGGAGCTCCAACTCAAGGGAGGTATAACTTCTTTTATCTTTTTTGTCTCTCCTATGTGATCCAACGTGCTATGTGGAAATTGCATGTCTACTTGCTTCCCTTGTTTTTCTTTAATTCCTTTCATTTACTTCATTTACTTTTGCTTTTTATTTAAGTTATTCTTTATGGGGTATGTGTACACCTCTTGGCTTGTAATAGATAGGGTTTGGAGGAGCATTCAATGAAGACCTATCGAAGACGTGTGCCTAGCTAGCAAATGTAATAGTTAGGGCTTTAATTGTCTTATGTGTCTTGCATGCTTAGTTGCTACGTGTTAATTTGCTTTGTTAGGGCCTTGCATCTAGTCGAGCATGCTAAATGTTATGTGCTATGTGTTTATGAGTGTTTGACATGTCTACTCGCTTTCCATAGCCATGAATGAATGTGATTGATGAATGTACGTTTCCGCTAGTCCAACGCTAGTAGGAATTCATAGAATGGGTTAGTCCAACGCTAGACCCTTAGGGATTTCCCCTCGTTAGTACATATTTGCGTGTTCATTACATGTCATGCATTTTTCTTAGTTTATCATTTGGCATGCTCCTCGAAACCCTTTTCCCTTCATTTTAGGATTTTTGCATTTCATGCTAGTTATAGGGTTCATTTGCTTGAGAGTCCCCTTAAATATGGGATATAGACGAGTGTGGCTTTTTCTAAGCCTTAGCACGCTTGTATTCCCTCTATAAAAGGGCAAATTGAGTCACGATTTAGGTCTCCCCGTACCCAATATGCATACATTCCCTAGGATCATGCATCCACTCTACCATTTTATACCCTTATCACACTTTCATTTTTCCTCCCATTTTGCACACGTGCACCTTTATGTTTCTTCACTTGCACACGAACACTTTTATCATCACTTGCACACATGCACTTCATATTATCATTTCACTTACCGTACCTTGCCCACTCACGTGCACATTTTCACTTACATATTTATTGTCTTTTATTACTTTTTCAAACTCATATCCTCACATTGCATACATGCATTCCATTCATTTGCATCCCACTCGCATTATTCGTGACTTCTTCAAAGGATCGTTATTGGGCTTCACAATTAATGTGATTGGCACCACTCAACCTTTGAAGAGAAATTTCCCCCAATACCCCTAGGTCTAGGGTTTGCATTCATGTAGTGCATCCAAATGTAATAAATTCTTTGGTTAAAACAAGAAAATCTTTGATTAAATCATGCAACTAGCCTTGGCTAGGTCGAAGGGGTGCCTTGGATTTTTATCCTTGCCTTCCCCTTCGTCAAATGTGACTCCCGAACCTTTTTCGTTGGTTTACGTGGACTAGGAGTCGTTTAAAAGGGGTTTCTTATTATTTTTTCCTATTCTTACTTTAAAAATTCTTTTTTAGGTGACTTGGTACACCTTAACTCATTACCAAGTGGCGACTCCGTATTTTGTTTCAAAAAACCCTTTTTAAACTATAATTTTGGGTCAAATCGTCGCATTCTCAAACCCCCATTTAGACCCATTTTTTTCTTTTAAATCACAATTCATTTTCAAATTGAATCAAAAATACATTTTTTAAACCATTTATTTATTTATCAAAAAATGGGGCGCGACAGTTGGCGACTCCACTGGGGACATTCGAGAGTCCGAGCAAATTTGATTTAATCAACCTTTTTCTTCTTTTAAACCTTTTCATATATCACATTTGGGTGTTTTAGGGTTGCATTTTTTTCTTTTTTAGGATTTTGCATTTCACACGTATCCAACTACTCCCTCGCTCGCGAATGTATGATTGGTTGATTGGATGTATGTTTACTTGCTTATCTCGCGCTTGCATTGCATTTTGGTGGGGGACATACCCTAGAGCCTCGCGTTGGTTCTTGATCCCTCCCCTCCAAACGAGCACTAGCATACGAGCATACGTTTTTCACCCTTCATTTATTTTTCTTTTAGTGGCTTGTCACGCCACTCCACCCTATTAGGATTAGGGGACCCATTTGGACGTGTGATCACGACACGATGTGTGTGTAGCACGATCCAATGGGTCACTCAATCTTCCGCTTTAAGCTTTGGGTTGATAGCCTTTAGCTTTTAGTCGAAGGTTGAGGATTTTTGATAGATTCACTCAAACACGTAGCCGTGACACGATGTGTGCGTAGCGGTGTTTGGGGAATCGCTCGAGCCACCGACAAAGAACCTTGGGATTGATGACCCTTGATTTCTAAGTCTGAAGGCTCGGGGACCTGAGCTTATCGAGTCTAGATGCATTAGCGAACCCCAACCTCATGCATCCATATTAGAATTGCCTTAGGGTAGAGTCGGCCTTATCCTGAGCTAGGGACACTATTCACGAGGGGAGGGATCCAACCCCCTTTTTCCCTTTTATTGCTTTGTATTGATTGCTTTATCTCGTTGCTACAATGTGTTATGTGTATTTATCTGCCTGAACTAACTTTTCTTGGTTTTGTGTCCCCATTGCATTCACAAACCCTAGCAAATAAGAGGTCTGGCATGACCTTCTTTTAGAACCTACCCTCGTAGATAGGTTATTGCACGTTTAAAGATTTTGGTATATTGCATTCATAGATTAATAATTGCATAGCATTCTAAGCCTACCTTGGCGTATAAAAGGTCCTTTTAGGTCATGATTTCATTTTAAATTGCATGTTTTACTGCTTTAATAAAATGGCATCATGCATAAACCCTAGAAAGGGAATGCCATCATACAATGATATCACCCAGGCTTTGGGATCCCGTGTTAGGGATAAGCCACATTGTGTCTCGGATACTTAATCCAAAGAGACTTGCACGTTTACATTTTGTACCATCCAAAGGGGTTGTGCACAAGGTAAGGTAGGATCCGATCGTTTTCATAAGAGCGATTTTTGGAATATGAGCGTCTAATAATCACTTTTTGGCCATTTTATCAAATTGGTAAAAATCCCTTGCGTAAAAGGACATTAATTTGAAGAAATTCACAAATGATTCTTCCTATTGAGATGATAAATAAATTGGGGCCAAAATTTGATTTTAGAAGACTCATAGGCTAATGCATCATAATAAATTTTTGAAACTACCAGTGGATAGCTTGATGTTTTTCCATTCAATCCATTGGACCATTTTCTTCATCAACTTCATCCAATCCATTTTGTCAATTCATTCAATTTTAGGACAGTCTAATCATTTTCGAATAAATCATCAATTCATTTGACCAATTTACCCTTTTTAGGGTCATCCGGTCGATTTTCGAATAAATCATCAATCCATTTGACCAATTTACCCTTTTTTAGGGTCATCCGGTCGATTTTTGAATAAATCTTCATTTCATTTGGCCAATTCACTCATTTTTAGGGCGATCTGGTCAATTTTGAATAAATTCGCGATTTCATTCAATTCATTCAATCAAGTTCCTTTTTAGGATGATCCGGTAAGTTTTTAAATTTCACTCAATTCATTTGACCCGTTTCCCTTTTTAGGGTAATCCGGTCGATTTTAAATAAATGGTCAATTTCATTCAACCCGTTTGACCAATTAAGGTTTCAAGATCGAATTTCAAATTGGGAAACCTAGTCGATTTTGAGAAAACCATCCATTGCATTTAGCCGTTTGATCAGTTGGAGTTTTGACCCATGCTTCACTGAGAAAATTTGTCAATGAATTCCAATCTCTTTGATAGGAAGTTCGTCAAGGTCAAACCCGTGCATTTGTGATCAATTCATTCGGACATTGTCCTTATTTTGACAAATGTCTTTCGTCTCTCCAATTGACCAAATTCTTTAAAATTATTTTTCACTCAATGAGTTGATCAGATCCATCAGGTATGGTATAGTGCCTACCCTAGAGGATTGCATTTTCATGCTAGACCTACCCTTGGCACAAAAAGGGTCCCCCCATAGGACATGCATACCGATTTTATATTCTTTCTTACTAACTCAGGGTATTTTTCTTTTGTTTTCCCCCCTTCCCTTGCATTCATAAAAAACATTTCAACAAAAGGGAAAATATTTTTCTATATCTGATGACACTTCTGATCTAATAAGGTGTCAAAATTGCAAGTATTGTGTGATTCTTGGGCAGATCCTACAATGAAAACATCAATGATCTATCTGGAAGCTCTACGCTAAAGCATCTGAGAGATTTTGTAATTATTTCCAAAGGAAAATTTTGTATATTTGATTTGTTAATACATTTTGTTCCAAAAGAAAAGGAGACAAAAAGTGTATATGTGGAGCTCTTTACAAGTTTCTCTCTTCTCATTTGTATCGTAATTGAATGAGAAATTTTGTTTCAAACTTTTTCAGCAATAAAATTTTTGGACAATCATTGTTTTGTGTATATTTATGTACATTTCATTCTTTATTTTTATTCATTAGAGATTTCATGATGAATTTCAAAAAATAAGATCAAATTGAGAATTTTTTCCACCTCCAGCCTGAAAATTCACAAGTGTATGCTTTCTAAAATCCTTACGTACACTTGATTGGTGATTCGAGCTACACAATAAGAGTGCTCAGAATCAAAAGAGGTCACTCAAAAGGCCCTATGAGATTCCTTTTCTCCTTCATTTGACCCCAAAATAAAATCAGTCACATTGATTGATAAATTGGGGCCATCTTTGCTTGAAAATATCCATTGTGTTTAACCGATTCAATTCACATCTAAGTGAAAGCAAAAATGTGCATTATTCTTGTTTGTTTTGAAAATTTGGAATGATACTTTGAGCATTCGTTTCTCTACCTATACAGAGTTTATCATTTGCCCTCCTGTTTGAGCCTTTAAAAGAATAATTTCGTTTCAAATAAGCGCCTTGATGATCACTACCCTACATGGAAAATTTTCAAATATCAAAAGGGAGTGGATTTTCAATGAGCATTGTGTAACAGTTCTCAGGGTCATATCACAGGGTACCTATCAGCTTGCCACCCGCACGCGGGCATCCCCTACGGAGAGTTTCGTTTCGTGACTCTTCACGAACGAGAGGCTCGGGGCTTTTCCAGACGAAGGACGTAAAGTCCCAACTGTCGGCATATGGCTCTGATACCAACTGTAACGACCCCATTTTCCCCTAAGGCGAACCAGAGGGGTTAACGGGCCGCCTGCCCAGCTCACGCCGGGACTCAGTCGCTCACTTCAATCAATCCAGAATACAACCATAAGAAAGAACAAAACCATGATCCAACACTTAAAACCAACCTTATATACATTAATATCTCAAAAGCATTACAACTCAAGTACAAAGGTTCTCCATTCTCCATACAGCCAGCCCACCAAACGTTTGGGCGAGAACCATAGCAAAAGAAACAAAAGTACTAGATCGGCTAGTCTATACGTAGCTTCCGTCCTTGCACGTCTTCCCCTGTTAAGGAAAACAAAACTAAAGGAATGAGCTGGAAAGCTCAGTGAGGTTCCGAACACATAAGTAAACAATCAACTCAATGCGTTAACCAAATACAATCAATAGTTCAAGTAACATGTACAAAATAAAGCGGTAACACATTCATTAAAAGGATACGTGCTCACGAGGAGCCATTCATTCATTCGTTCATTCATTCATTCTCCTTTCATTCCCTTATACCTTCAATCATTTGAAAATGCATTTTTGCAAGTAAAAAACCCCTCATTCATTCATTCGTTCATTCATTTCATTCACCCCCTTCCCGGACATTGGCCAGGCTCCACTAGACTTCAAGGTAATACTCGAGTATACCAAAACGTTCACCCAAGTTCCTAGTCGCCCGACCGAGTCCGCTTCTGGCTCGAGACGACCGGTAACAAGGGGCAATGGCCAGTTCAGCCCAAAGGCTTACATTCATGCACAATTAACATTTCAATCGTTCAATCGTTAAAATTTCACCATCATTTAGGCTAAGTGCGATAAAGTACACACTTGCCTTGAAAACTCGTTTTGAACAATCATTGAAAGCAATTAACACATCATCAATCAAGAATACGAGTCAATCAATAATACAAGTCATAAAGTCACGAAGAATATATCAAACAAGGAACACTCACCTAGTTATGCAAAACAACGTTCACTTCTCAATCACCAAGGAAGCCTAAAAGTAAACAAAGAACGCATTACAATCCATCTAGCATGATTTAGATGAAATCAAGAAATGCTCGACTACTCACGCGTAACCGTAGGAAAATGACTTTTAAAGTGTAAAGAGGGCATTTGGATCCGTGGACGGAAATAATTAGAACTCGAAATCCAAACGTAAACCCAAAACAAAAGGGTTATTAAAATCGGAAAACACTTAATCCAAAACAATTCAAAAGTCCAATAGAGAGGCTAAGGAAATATTCTCTTGGAATTGTAAAGAATCATTCGTATAGCTACAAGCCACTATATATTCAAGTAGCGGTTATATAATAAGCGTTTTGATGAGAATCATATGGAAAAGAGGACTCTTAAAACCTTACTTGAAAGTAGTTCACTTGTGGCCGAGAAAACCCTAACTTGGCTGATAAAACCCCTAATTCATACCTCTTTATTTTGAATACGGGGTAAGTAAACATTTGGTGGTTCAAATCGAAAAGGTATCATGTTTTCGAATGGTACAACGGTCACATTAGTTGCCTTGCGGAAATATACAAGTTTAACTAGAACTTAGCCCTCGAACCCCTATTTGAAAGACCCAATGAAATTCTCAAGGAAATACACCCAATTTGATACAAAATACATTTCCAAAACCACCTTAACTCATTCAATTTCCAAGAAAATAAATGGACGGCATATCCCCTTAAATTTTACATTTTCACCCTATAATACAAAAACCCACAACTCATAGCAATTATCCACCATCACATATACATTTAACAAGCAATAAAACGTACTCAATTAAGCCATAAAACCCCTCAATTAAAGCTAATTATAAGCTCCAAAATCAACTATAAGAAAACCCTCAAACTAACCCTAGAAACCGGAAATTCACACCAAAAGCGGAAATTTTCCGCAAGCAACCACCACTAACGTATCCAAGCTTCAATTAACACCATTTTAATCCATCAATTCAAGACCAATCCATGACTTTTATATAAAATCAGTAAAATCTCTAATAAATCAGAAAATTGTCCAACTTGACCTAGAACCATAAAATCATTCACCATATAGCATGATTAACCCTTCCAAACCTCTAATTAACCAACTTCAGAACAAAAGGGGGGTTTCTTCAACTTACCTTATGAATTCAAGAAAGGTAGAAACTTGCAACTTCCCTTCCCAAAACAACTCCACAATCACATTCAACTCACTTTAGCTAGCACATGTACCAAGTAACTCGAAAATCCAACGGTGAAAACTCAAGTTATGAGTGAAAGATGAAACTAGAAATTGAAGAGTTCTTTCTTTCTCTCAAGAGCCTCGGTTGAGTAGGAGCCAAAAATGAAGAAAACAGCAACCAAGACAAGATATTTATGAAGGAAACAGCCGGTCAAAGCTCATGACCGACTCTGCCACGTCAGAATCCGGCCGGTTTCTGGACGGATTTCCGGCCGGATTCCTGGCCGGATTCGAGGCAGTAGCTAACTCGTTTTTTTTCGAAAACCCCCAACAATCCGGCCAGCAATCCGGCCAAGAACTGGCCGGATTTCCGGCCGGATTCGGCCCTTCCACTTTTTACAAAATTTTTTCTCCTTTTCCCAAATCAATTGCCACGCTCAAACGCACTTCCAACACGTACACATATATACATCTCTCACACACAAAGACACGTATCAAGAAAACCTTCCTTTGTTCAAACCAATGGTTAACAAATTTCACTTAAAGGAGGAAGCGAGAATAACCTAAAAGTCTGGGAAAATGTGACGGGTTTAGGGTTCTCACACATTGCGTTACGTTGATTGTCATGAAGTGTAAGAATGATGCTTTGGCCGTCATTTCTACAACATAAACACTGATCATCCCTTGCATCCTCATTTGAGCTAAAAAATTGGTGGTTCTTTTCGAGTGCACATATGATCGCACCCCACATTGGGGAAGGAGATTGGGAAATTTTGAAGAAAAGAAAAAAAGAAAAGGGGAAAGGGAACCGCGAATTGGGGAAATTTGATTCCACTTGGGTTCCAATTTTCGAAAAAAAAAAGAAAAAGAGTTTTGTCCGCGTGGATCGCCTATGTTTCACAAATATGGATGAACAAGGGTCTTCCTCAATCAGTTAATTCAGATACATGCCAGAAATTTCGCATTAATGAAAGTTTCCTTTCAGAGTTATTGTAAGGAACGGAATACAAGTCAGGCCATCTTCTTTTTCCAATCAAACATTCTATCCCTAGTTATCCCTTTTGAGCCTTCAGGATAAAATATTTCGTTTGGCAACCTCTGAGAATCGCAAACCCCACACTGGGGTAAGTTTGAGTTGAAAAGGAACGAAAAGTCCCAAGAGGTGAAAAAGTGAAAAACCACAAAATTAAAAGACAAAAGAAGAAAAGAGAACCTCAGTTCAAAAAATAAACTGGGGCAAATTTTGTGAAAGTTTCAAAGAATGGCAAAAGGCCGAAAAGTCAAAAGAAGAAAGAAAATGAAAGTGAAAAAGCCTCAATTGAGCATAAACTGGGGCAAGTCTTGATTTAACCCTAAAATAGGGTTGGCACAACAATGCGATCTCAGATTACTTAAACCACTCTCGAAATTCGCTTTCAAGCCTTAACTTTTCTAAGCACCCCACCAGACCCCATTACAAAAGCCAAAAGTCCTGACTTCTGTTCTTTGCAATATCTCTGTCAAGAAATGTTCTAATTGGCAGGTGATGCCCATATACTGATGCCGAGAAATTTTTCAGATGTATTTCTGAATTGATTAGATGAGGTTGACACTGCTCTTCATGTGAAAACCCGCGGGGGCACTTTTGAAAAAAAAAAGGGAAAGGAAAAGGCAAGCAAAATGAATGCAAAGGAAATGAAAAGGAAAAATTCGATACTGAAAGTCCTTGTTGAGTGATTATGAAAGGCAAACAAAGTCCAAGTTCTTGGAATTCAAAATAGGGGCAATTTTGGAAAAATGCGATCTACGGTGCAGTGACCTTGAAAGTCTTATGCTTTTAACTGTCGCTTTCAAACCACATTAAAAACTCAGAAAGTCCATTGTTGACTTATCCTTCATGACAACCCCAAGTGAGGATTATGCTCATAAGGAATCCATCAATCATTTGTGATTTTAAGGCTATAACCTGTTTCCACATGTTTAGCTGTCGTTTCTGTCCACATGTTACAAGCCTAAAAAGCTTGTAGTTGACTAAATTTTCTTAAGAAATAGGGGTGACATACTATTTGCTTTCACTAAGATGTGATATTGAATGGTTTAGATACGATTTGGGCGCAAGAATAAGACAAATTCTGACCTCCCATTTCCTTAGCCATTTCAAAACTAAAGTCACTTGATTGGTCCAGAAAGATGAGCCAACCAGAAGTGGTGACCCGTTACCCTAAACACCAATGCTAAAAGTGAGGAAGAAATCTTCTTGAATTTGGTGTTACTTCGAGGAATTCATCATGAAATTTCTGCATGAGTTCAAACTTGACGTTTAAAGTTTCTTCACATTGTTGTATATGTGCATTCTTTTCTAAATTTTAGAAAGTGCGGTTTTTCTTTGCTCAAATAAATGGGAAATCATCTGAACAAAATTTTGCAATCAAGGGAGCCCACACTGGGGCAAAATTTTATTTGTGAGATTTCATGAAGTAAGCCCATACTGGGGCAAAATTTTTTTTGTAATACATTTGAGATTTTTGTCCAAAATCAAATAATAACATTTTTTCGAATCAATCCCGCTGCTCTTTTCATGGAATTTAAGTGCATGACATACTTTGATGAACCCCTTGTACAGGTATTCATGGTTCAAAATGACGAAAAGCATCCAGTGAGGCGGAAGGCGATACTGCAAAAAGAAGCAAGAAGAAGGAGGAAAAATGGACCCGACACTGGGGCAAATTATTTTGAAAAAATTCTCTCGGAAAAATCCGAAAGGAAGGAAAAAAATCAAAAAATCAAAAAATAAAAAAAAAATCAAAAAATCAAAAAATCAAAAAAATCAAAAAAATCAAAAAATCAAAAAATCAAAAAAAAATCAAAAATCAAATCAAGTTCATCTCGGCAGAACTGGGTTCTATCCCGCTGACCGCTTACATCACGTTGGAACTGGGTTTTATCCCGCCAACCTCGGCAGAACTGGGTTCTATCCCGCTGACCGCTTACATCACGTTGGAACTGGATTTTATCCCGCCAACCTCGGCAGAACTGGGTTCTATCCCGCTGACCGCTTACATCACGTTGGAGCTGGGTTTTATCCCGCCAACCTCGGCAGAACTGGGTTCTATCCCGCTGACTACTTACATCACGTTGGAACTGGGTTTTATCCCGCCAACCTCGGCAGAACTGGGTTCTATCCCGCTGACCGCTTACATCACGTTGGAACTGGGTTTTATCCCGCCAACCTCGGCAGAACTGGGTTCTATCCCGCTGACCGCTCATATCACGTTGGAGCTGGGTTTTATCCCGCCAACCTCGGCAGAACTGGGTTCTATCCTGCTGACCGCTTATATCACGTTGGAACTGGGTTCTATCCCACTGACCATTTCGTCACACTGGGGCAAATTTTTGGATAGTTCTCCAAGTAAACTCTATACCGTTTCTGCATGCATACCAACATTTCATTTTTTATTGCCACTAGCCGTTGGGTTTGTCCCACTAGTGTGCCTTTTATTTTCATTGCCACTAGCCGTTGGGTTTGTCCCACTAGTGAGCTTTTCATTTTCATTGCCACTAGCCGTTGGGTTTGTCCCACTAGTGAGCCTTTCTTTTGCATTCGCCACTAGCCGTTGGGTTTGTCCCACTAGTGTGCCTTTTATTTTCATTGCCACTAGCCGTGGGTCTATCCCAATTTTAATTTTACATTTTTATCCGGGTCAGTCCCATGATTTTCATTTTATTCGGGCCAGTCCCATAATTTTACATTTTTATCCGGGTCTATCCCATGATTTTATGTTTATTCGGGTCAGTCCCATGATTTTCATTTTATTCGGGTCAGTCCCATGATTTAAAGCTTATTCGGGTCAGTCCCATGATTAAAAGCTTATTCGGGTCAGTCCCATGATTTTATGTTTATTCGGGTCAGTCCCATGATTTTCATTTTATTCGGGCCAGTCCCATGATTTTCATTTTATTCGGGCCAGTCCCATGATTTTCGTTTTATTCGGGTCAGTCCCATGATTTAAATTTCCTTTTCTAGTCAGTCCCAATTTTATTTTTCTGTTTGGGTCAGTCCCATTTTGAAGTTTTGGGGTCAGTCCCCATTTCTAAAGCGTCCATCATTTGAGACGCTCGCAGCGGAATAACACAGGTGAATATTTGGTGTCTACTTCTTTGTCTCAAATTTTTCCAAAACTCAGACAAAGAGGGGCAAACTGTAGACACCAAATTTTTATTTTTATTTTTTTTAATTTCATTTTTATCATTTATTATTTATTTATTAATTGGGTTAGATTCATCATTTTCATTTTTGTAAGATGTTAAAAGTGGCTTTAATTCTCTTAAATTTGGTTTGAAAATTGTTAGCTTATCTTTAATTGATTTTTGAAGAGAAATGAAAATGACAAAAATAGGTGGAAGTGTGCATGTTGAACAAGTGTGCAAAATAATTATTAGACAAGTGTCTAAGGAACTATAGGACAAGTGTATAGGAGGTAGGTGTTAAGGACACTTGGTGGGCTTAGAAAATTTTGGGGGAGCTGGGTCTGGAAAAAAAAACAAAAGAAAAAGGCCGAGAGGGGTTTCAGTTGAAAGGAGGGCAAAAAGAAAGCAAAAACGGAGGAGGCTGGAGGAAAAACGGAAAAAGAAAGAAACAGAAGGGGGAAATTGGCGGCTGCATAAGGAGAAAAAAAGGAAAATGAGGCGGTGGAATTTTGAGGAGCAACAAAGGAGAGAGAGCAGAGAGAAATTGGACGGCTAAGAAAATGGGGAACATCGGCTGAAAAGGGGGAGGGGAAGAAAACAGAGTGAGGTTTCGGCTGAGCGGACGAAGGAACAAAAACAGAGCAAGAAAAGGGAAAACAAGAAAACCAAAGCAGAAGGCTGCGGGCTGGAGGAACTAAGTGAGGGAAGAGAATTGGTGAAAAGTCAAGGGAGAAGACAGAAAAGAGGTTCGCGGCTGCAAACGGAAATGGAGGAAGAAAATTGCGGCAAAGTGAAGGACGAACTTGGAAAACAGAGCAACCAGAGCCATCACCATTCCGTCAAAATCGGCTACTGTCGTCCACGAACCTCCACTGTGAGAGAGCACTGTAAGTAATCTTCTCCTTTACGTTTTGGTTTCTTGTTCGAATACGAAGCTCTGAAAGCTTTCAGAGCATGTCCGCCGATGAACATGCCATGTCTGCTGTTAGTTTTGTTGTTTCAAATTTCCCTTCAATTGTTCATGGCATTTTCTGTATGTTGATTGAACTGAAATTTTGGGTTTTGCTGAAAATTTTGGGGCGGGTTTAGCGTCAATTGAGCGAAATTTGCTGAAAGTTTTTGCATGCCCACTCATTGTTTGTTAAAATGTCTGATTGAATTTTCTAATTCAATGATGATTGTCTGCATTTCCGTACAAGGAAACTGGCTAAATCACCCAATTCCTTTTCTCACGCTCGAGAATTTTCGATGCATTGCCGCCTTACCATTTTGCTATTCCTTTCGCTTCCATTGTGTGAATTTGAATTAAGGTTGGGGGGGAATTTCTTGCGGGTTTCATTGTCTGATTACGAATGGTTGGAATTGAAATTAAATTTTGATGTTGTCGACCAAAAAAGGAGCCAAAATGCTAAATTGATGTTAAGCTCGCTGGAGAAGACAATCAATTGTCTAAAATTGCATTCTCAGCCCCTTCATTTTTTGCTTCCGCTGTGATATAACCCCAAAAGTTTTAGAGCTTCATAATTTGCCCCCAAATTGTTGTAATTCTGTCAATTGGGTCCTTACTTTCATTGCATTGGAACCCCTCAAATTTCCCCCTTGTGCTGATATGATCCGGAGAATTGGAAAAAGTGAACTTGTTTCTCCCTTTTAGATTTTAATCATCTTTTAATACGCATGAGCAGTCTTTTAATCAGATTAATTCTTGATTGTGGGTTATAATTGGGGCTTAATAATCTTAGTTGTTTTGTTTATATATTGTTGGGCTTAGTGTTATGATTTAGGATTTGGGTAATAATACTTGATTGGGTTTGTGCAAGTGATTTGGCTTATTTTTATTTGGATTTTTGGCTTGGGCCTAGGAAATAAAAACCCACTCCTTTTGTTGGGTTTGCTTTGTTAAGAAATGAAGGCCAGCCCACCTAAAGCCTTTGGGCTTTGCGACGGGCTCAAGGAGCTTTCGGCCCACAACAAATAAATTGGTCCAAATGGCCTGTTGGGTTGTCAAGACCAGAAACGAATTTGCAAATCAGTCCCTGTATTTTTTGATAATTTCACTATGGCCCTAACAACTTGTGTTTTCCTTCAATTGAGTCCCTAATTTAATTGCACATAGGTCCCTCAACTTTCTTTTTCTTTAATTTAGACCCCAAAACTCTGTTAATGTTTGCAATCTAGTCTTTTATTCTTTTGACTTCTTGAATGTGGGTTGTTTATATGATTTAATTGATTCAATTTCACAATTCATTTTATCTTTCATGATTATTTATCAAATAAATTGGTACCTTGACCATTTCTTCTATTTTGGAGGATAAATAAGTGACTTCAACCCATTGGAGCTCCAACTCAAGGGAGGTATAACTTCTTTTATCTTTTTTGTCTCTCCTATGTGATCCAACGTGCTATGTGGAAATTGCATGTCTACTTGCTTCCCTTGTTTTTCTTTAATTCCTTTCATTTACTTCATTTACTTTTGCTTTTTATTTAAGTTATTCTTTATGGGGTATGTGTACACCTCTTGGCTTGTAATAGATAGGGCTTGGAGGAGCATTCAATGAAGACCTATCGAAGACGTGTGCCTAGCTAGCAAATGTAATAGTTAGGGCTTTAATTGTCTTATGTGTCTTGCATGCTTAGTTGCTACGTGTTAATTTGCTTTGTTAGGGCCTTGCATCTAGTCGAGCATGCTAAATGTTATGTGCTATGTGTTTATGAGTGTTTGACATGTCTACTCGCTTTCCATAGCCATGAATGAATGTGATTGATGAATGTACATTTCCGCTAGTCCAACGCTAGTAGGAATTCATAGAATGGGTTAGTCCAACGCTAGACCCTTAGGGATTTCCCCTCGTTAGTACATATTTGCGTGTTCATTACATGTCATGCATTTTTCTTAGTTTATCATTTGGCATGCTCCTCGAAACCCTTTTCCCTTCATTTTAGGATTTTTGCATTTCATGCTAGTTATAGGGTTCATTTGCTTGAGAGTCCCCTTAAATATGGGATATAGACGAGTGTGGCTTTTTCTAAGCCTTAGCACGCTTGTATTCCCTCTATAAAAGGGCAAATTGAGTCACGATTTAGGTCTCCCCGTACCCAATATGCATACATTCCCTAGGATCATGCATCCACTCTACCATTTTATACCCTCATCACACTTTCATTTTTCCTCCCATTTTGCACATGTGCACCTTTATGTTTCTTCACTTGCACACGAACACTTTTATCATCACTTGCACACATGCACTTCATATTATCATTTCACATACCGTACCTTGCCCACTTACGTGCACATTTTCACTTACATATTTATTGTCTTTTATTACTTTTTCAAACTCATATCCTCACATTGCATACATGCATTCCATTCATTTGCATCCCACTCGCATTATTCGTGACTTCTTCAAAGGATCGTTATTGGGCTTCACAATTAATGTGATTGGCACCACTCAACCTTTGAAGAGAAATTTCCCCCAATACCCCTAGGTCTAGGGTTTGCATTCATGTAGTGCATCCAAATGTAATAAATTCTTTGGTTAAAACAAGAAAATCTTTGATTAAATCATGCAACTAGCCTTGGCTAGGTCGAAGGGGTGCCTTGGATTTTTATCCTTGCCTTCCCCTTCGTCAAATGTGACTCCCGAACCTTTTTCGTTGGTTTACGTGGACTAGGAGTCGTTTAAAAGGGGTTTCTTATTATTTTTTCCTATTCTTACTTTAAAAATTCTTTTTTAGGTGACTTGGTACACCTTAACTCATTACCAAGTGGCGACTCCGTATTTTGTTTCAAAAAACCCTTTTTAAACTATAATTTTGGGTCAAATCGTCGCATTCTCAAACCCCCATTTAGACCCATTTTTTTCTTTTAAATCACAATTCATTTTCAAATTGAATCAAAAATACATTTTTTAAACCATTTATTTATTTATCAAAAAATGGGGCGCGACAAAGAAAAGCTTCAGAGAGGAAAAGGATAGCTACGGCTGGAGGTTGCAGGAAGGGAGCGACTGGGCTTTCATTCATCACTGTCTGACATTCCTTCGAACGGCTGAAAAGATCGTTTGAGTTTTTTTTCTTTCATGGGTCATCCGCACGTTCCATTCCTTGGTTGAGGTATTGTATTCACCTTCCACAGTTAAAAACTGCTATCTTTAGTCGTTTGCTTGCATTTTTCTTGCTGTTTACTAGTTCCATCTCAGTTTCAATACTTTTGAGGGTTCTTATTTGGGTTATGAAAAATCTGAAGTTTGGGTAATGAGTCGGTATTCTGCATGTTTGTGTCTTGGCCGAAAAGAAATTGCAGAAAAGTTTCCAACTTGGATTGATCTTCATCCAGAATTTCTTCGGCAGAAACAGATCTATAGTGGGGTTTGTTTTAGATCGATTTTTAAGGTAGAAATCTAGTTTTTTTTTTAGTTTCTGTTCGTATGATGAACAAGCAGAATCCAGGAAAAATGGCATAAAAACTTTGAACAAGTCTGTTTTGGATGTTTTCCTTATGTGTCGCTTATCTATTTTGGTTGTTTCTGTAATGTTTGATGTTGGATTTAGGATTAAATGGAGTAAAATGGTAAGTTTTGTTTGTTGGCTGGTAGTCCGATACGTGGGTTGTGTTAACAATGGTGAGTTTAACTCAATAACCTACGCAAGTTTGAAGCTATGAAATTCGCAGCAAAGAAAAAGCTGCTACATTTTTCTGTGATGTTTTAGTTTGCCTTCTCAAATGAATGTTGATGTTTTCTTTGCTGCATTCTTTTTGTTTTCCTTGATGCTAAAGCTGATGTTTGGAGGCATGTGGACTAGGTTGATAAAACAAATAAGTTTTGTACAAAGTTTTGGCATTTCCCTTGCGTGAGTTGAGATGCAAAGTTGCAGCAGTTTTTCTTGTTATCAAAAGCTTCTCCAGGCCTTTTGCATGAAGTTTGTTTCAGTATTTGTATAATCTCTTTTCATGATTCTGTTTGTTTGGATGTCAAGATCATGTTTTTGTTTAAAGTGTGAGATCAAACCTGAATTTAGTGTTTGAAAGTGAGAAGGAAGTTGCAGCAGAAATGATAGAAGCAAAAGAACCGAGAATTGTGTCCTGCATGCATGAAATACTTTCTGAATATCGCACTTTGACCCCTTGGCTTGTCCCTAATGCCGCTATGACCCAACCAATTGAATGCTTTTCTCATTTGAGTCCTTGGTAGCCTCATTTTTTCAACTCGATGGCTTGTTTGCTTTCATTAATTACCATGTTTTGTTAAGGTGGTACTTAATGCATGAATTTGTGAACTTCGTGTCTGTAGACACCAAATTTTTGGTGTAATTTCTTTTACTTTTTATTCTCATTTTGTCGTGGTTGCTTTTTAGTTTTTTTTAGCTTCTAGTTTTTTTTTTTATTTTTAAGTTTTAGCGTAGAAAAATCATGAAAAAAAAGAAAAAAAGAAGAAAGAAGGAAAAAAGGGAAAAAATCATGAAAAAAGAGAAAAAAGGAAAATTGTTCACAAAAATACGTTCAAATTCAATCTTTTGGCATTTTGGTTTATTTTTGTTAATTGATTTTGAAAAAAAGAAAAAGGAAGGAAAAAGAAAAATGATGAAAAATGAAAAAATGAAAGAAAAAGATTGAAAATGGTAACTTTGTTATTTTTTAGTTTGTTTATTTTGATTAAAATTGTTGTTTTATTATTATTTAGTTTTACTATTATTTTTGTTAAATTATTAAGTTAAAAAAAAAAAAAAAGTGTGTCGCGGTAGCAAGCTGCATTTATTTTTGCAGCTTGCACAAGAAGGACTGGAGCGGCCCCTTGGATGCAAATATGAAGAAAGGACTGAAGGGTTTTAGGGTTGATTCCCACATAAAAGGAAAGGGGGATTCAGCCGCAAAGGGAGATTTTTTTGACGAGGAGGTAGTGACGGATAGGAAAGCAAAGAAACAGCGAGAGAAAGAAAAAGGAACCAGAGAATCAGAAGGAGAAGGAGCCGTGAGTTTACAAGGGAAACAACCAGAAAGTGAAAAGAAAAAGGAGTGAAACAGAGGGGAAGGGGGGAGATAGAAAGCTGAGAGATTTGAGTTGAGAGCAAAAAGGGAGACAAAAGAACCGTGAAGTGAAGGAGGACGACGAAACTGAGTGTGGTTCTTCCATCGCAGCGGCTGGTTTCCTGGAGAAGCAGTTGGCGCTCCACCACGCCTTGGTAGCCCAAACCATCGAACAAAGGAGAGGCCACAGTAAGCTATTCTCCCCTCTAAACTTTGAGTTTAAGTGCTGATTCTTTAGGCTTTCCCAGCATATATATACCTGATTAGACATTTACAAGCTCAAGTCTATGAGTTCCATGTTGCGTCAAAATTGGTTTTTTTATGCCTGCCGTTGTCTTGCACGATCAGTGGGGAAAGTTTGAAGTCCATTGGTGTTTTGTTCCTAGGTTGAAATTCAATAGCAATCTCCTAGCTTTGAAAAGGAAGGATCTTTTTGGCCTGTTCATTTAATTTGTCAAATGCAAATCATGAAAAAGTCGCCTGTTTCATTCTATTGCCTGTTGTGGTTTGGATTGTGAAGCCTTTGTCTTGGTTGTTGTTGGAACCTTTTGTTTGGATTGAAATCTGGGAATGGTTGCTCTGTTCATACATTACATGTTTACCCAAGCCAAAATTATGATATTCAGCTTGAGTTGAGAATTTAAGAAAGTTACGGCAGTTTTGTTCTTCAAGTAGTTGCATTTTTCCAGAATTTTTGTATGATATCTTGCCAAGTTTCCGGTCATTAGATTGTGATCATCATGAATTTTTATTGCTCAGTTTAAAGTTGTGATGTTGAAAAATATCTAATCAAAGCTGTGCATTTGAATCAAAATCTGGTCTTCATGATGAAAAATGGAAAGAAGGGCCGTGACTGAAATTTTGCTGCAAGTGTCATCTTTTCTTTTGCTGCATTTGTACCCAGTCATTTCAGTTTGGAGTGTTTGTTAGCAACATGAGTTAAGGGCTGTAGTATTTGAGTTAAGAGGGTAAAATTGATAGGTCTCATGGGCATGAATGTGTTCTAGCTGAGAGTGAGATATTGAAGAAAGTTGCGGCTGGAAAATTGCAGAAATGCATGAGTTTCTTTGCATCTTTGGCATGAGGTTCCTTTATGTTTTTTGCTTGTTTAGGTGTTAAGGTTCTATACTCGATTGTTTGGTCTAGAGTTTTGATGTTTGGTGGGTGAAGTTCTCCTAAAAAAATTGAACCTGTGAATGGAACTTTGTGTTTGGAATTTGAACTTGCAGCAGAAAAATGGAAATGAAATCTGTTTTGCCGAGAGCCTAGTCTGCATTCTTGTTTGCAGGAAAATCTTCCTCACTTTATTTTCTGCCATTTCCTTTTATGCATGATAAGTTTAACAAGAACATGAGGTTAGGTTTTAGTTTGAGATGATTGTGTGAATGTACGGACAAGGTTTTTGAAGTTGAGAGTATAAAGAATTGTTGCAGAAATCTGTCTTCCTGCGATACATTGCATTGCATGCATGAAATAACTTTTAAAATTTGCACTTTAACCCCCCAAGTCTCCCCTTGTTCCACTCTGACCCAACCAATTGCATAATGTTTTCAATTTGGTCCCTGGCAGCTTTAGTTTTTGCGATATCATTGATTGCTTTGCTTCAATTAACTACCATGCTTTGTCAATTGCACTTAAGTCATGAATTTAGGAGCTTTACGACCATGTGAGCCCGTGTTTGCATGTTTTCTTTAATTTTTCTCAATTAAAGTGGTACCTTGACCTTTTTATTGTTTTGAAGCCATTTTTCTTTCATTTGGACACCATTCAAAGGGAGCGGTATAATTTCTTTTATCCCTTTTTTTTTGTCTCTCCCATGTGATCCAACGTGCTATGTGGAAATTGCATGTCTACTTGCTTCCCTTGTTTTTCTTTAATTCCTTTCATTTACTTCATTTACTTTTGCTTTTTATTTAAGTTATTCTTCATGGGGTATGTGTACACCTCTTGGCTTGTAATAGATAGGGCTTGGAGGAGCATTCAATGAAGACCTATCGAAGTCATGTGCCTAGTTAGCAAATGTAATAGTTAGGGCTTTAATTGTCTTATGTGTCTTGCATGCTTAGTTGCTACGTGTTAATTTGCTTTGTTAGGGCCTTGCATCTAGTCGAGCATGCTAAATGTTATGTGCTATGTGTTTATGAGTGTTTGGCATGTTTACTCGCTTTCCATAGCCATGAATGAATGTGATGGATGAATGTACGTTTCCGCTAGTCCAACGCTAGTAGGAATTCATAGAATGGGCTAGTCCAACGCTAGACCCTTAGGGATTTCCCCTCGTTAGTACATGTTTGCATGTTCATTACACGTCATGCATTCTTTTTAGTGTTATCATTTGGCATGCTCCTCAAACTCCTTTTCCCCTCATTTTAGGATTTTTGCACCTCATGCTAGTTATAGGGTACATTTGCTTGAAGAGTCCCCTTAAATATGGGATATAGACGAGTGTGGCTTTTTCTAAGCCTTAGCACGCTTGTATTCCCTCTATAAAAGGGCAAATTGAGTCACGATTTAGGTCTCCCCGTACCCAATATACATGAATTCCCTAGGTTCATGCATCCACTCTACCATTTTTACCCTCATTACACTTTCATTTTTTCCTCCCATTTTGCACACGTACACCTTTATATTTTCACTTGCACACGAGCACTTTTATCATCACTTTTATCATCACTTTCATCATACACTTCATATTATCATCTCACATACCGCACCTTGCCCACTCACGTGCACACTCTCACTTACATTGTCTTTTATTACTTTTTCAAACTCATGCCCTCACATTGCATACATGCATTCCATTCATTTGCATCCCACTCGCATTATTCGTGACTTCTTCAAAGGATCGTTATTGGGCTTCACAATTAATGTGATTGGCACCACTCAACCTTTGAAGAGAAATTTCCCCCAATACCCCTAGGTCTAGGGTTTGCATTCATGTAGTACATCCAAATGTAATAAATTCTTTGGTTAAAACAAGAAAATCTTTGATTAAATCACGCAACTAGCCTTGGCTAGGTCGAAGGGGTGCCTTGGATTTTTATCCTTGCCTTCCCCTTCGTCAAATGTGACTCCCGAACCTTTTTCGTTGGTTTACGTAGACTAGGAGTCGTTTAAAAAGGGTTTCTCACTATTTTTTCCTATTTTTCTTTAAAAATACATTTTTTAGGTGACTTGGTACACCTTAACTCATTACCAAGTGGCGACTCCGTATTTAGTTTTAAAAACCCTTTTTAAACTATAATTTTGGGTCAAATCGTCGCATTCTCAAACCCCCATTTAGACCCACTTTTCTTTTAAATCAAAATTCATTTTTCAATCACAAAAATACATTTTTTAAACCATTTATTTATTCATCAAAAAATGGGGCGCGACAGTTGGCGACTCCACTGGGGAAATTCGAGAGTCCGAGCAAATTTGATTTAATCAACCTTTTTCTTCTTTTAACCTTTTCATATATCACATTTGGGTGTTTTAGGGTTGCATTTTTTCCCTTTTTAGGATTTTGCATTTCACACGTATCCAACTACTCCCTCGCTCACGAATGTATGATTGGTTGATTGGATGTATGTTTATTTGTTTATCTCGCGCTTGCATTGCATTTGGGGGGGTGTGTGTCGCCTTTAGAGCCTCGCGTGGTTCTCAACCCCTTCCCTCAAAATAGGGAGCACTTCATACGTGCACGTTTATTTATTGTTATCCCTTTTTATTTTATTTTTCATGGGCGTTTCCCATACCGCCTTGTAGGATTAGGATCGATCGCCTTGGGTAGGCGGCTGGTGTGCGCTGCGCCCATAGCGCTACCTAAGGGATCACTCGAGCCACCGACCAAGGGCCCTGGGAGTGATGACCCTTCGCCTTTAGGTCTGAAGGCTTGAGAGCCGAAGCCTTATCAAGTCTAGTCGCATTAGTGAACCCCAGCCTCATGCATCCATGTTAGAATTTTCCTAGGTTAGAGTCAACCTCACCCTCTTTTAAGCACAATTAGGCACGAGGGAAGGGGTTCCACCCCTTTTACTTGCTTTATTGTATTTCTTTTTTTGCTCCCAATATGTTATGTGTACTATCAATTGCACTAACCATTCTTCTGTTTTCTTGGCTTGCATTCATGTGCCTTAGTAATAAGAGGCCTTTGTGGCACTCTTTTAGTGACTTACCCATTAAATAACTCACATGTTTAAATTTCAGTTATTATCCGTAGTTTTCAATAAATACATTTCATTTTTAGACCCTTTCCCCCCGATGCATTATTCATGTCCTTTAGGCCATATTTGTCACATATTTACATCGCTTTAATAAACTGGCATCATGCATTAAACCCTAGAAAGGGAATGCCACTTAGGGGATCCCGTGTTAGGAATAAACCGCCTTGCGTCTCGGATACTTAATCCAGTGAGACTTGCACGTTTACATTTTGAACCATCCAAAGGGGTAGTGCACAAGGTAAGGTAGGATCCGATCATTTTCATAGAGTGATCTTTGGAATATGAGCATCTAATAATCACTTTTTGGCCATTTTATCAAAAATTGGTAAAAATCCCTTGCGCAAAGGACATTAATTTGAAGAAATTCACAAATGATTCCTCCTATTGAGACGATAAATAAATTGAGGCCAAAATTTGATTTTTAGAAGGTCATAGACTAATGCACTTCAATAATTTTGAAATAACCAATGGCCGGACGATTCAACCAATCCATTTTGCCGATTCATTCGATAAATCGTCAATTCATTTGACCAATTTACCCTTTTTAGGGTCATTTGACCAATTTACCCTTTTTAGGGTCATCCGGTCAATTTTGAATAAATCGTCAATTCATTTGACCAATTTACCCTTTTTAGGGTCATCCGGTCGATTTTGAATAAATCGTCAATTTACCCTTTTTAGGGTGATCTGATTAATTTTGGATAGATTAAATTTCATTCAATAAATTTCATTCAATTCATTTGACCTGTTTCCCTTTTTAGGGTAATCCGGTCGATTTTTAATAAATTGTCAATTGCATTCAACCCGTTTGACCAATTAGGGTTTCGATATCGAATTCCAAATTGGGAAACCTAGTCGATTTTGAGAAAACCATCCATTGCATCCAGCCATTTGATCAGTTGGGGTTGACCCTGCTTCACTGATAAAATTTTTGTCAACGAATTCCAATCTCTTCGATAGGAAGTTCGTCAAGATCAAACCCGTCCGTTTTTACAAACTCTTGTATCGATCAAAAGTGATCAATCCATTCAGACGTTGACCTCATTTTGACATATGTCCCTCGTCACTCCAGTTGACCAAATTTTTCAAAATTATTTTTTTCACTCAATGAGTTGATCAGATCCGTCAGGTATGGTATAGTGCCTACCCTAGAGGATTGCATCCTCATTCTAGGCCTACCCTTGGCACAAAAAGGGTTCCCCCATAGGACATGCATCCGATTTTTCTGAATATCTACTAACTCTTGCCTTTTTCTTTTCCTTTTCTTTATTTTCTTTGGAATAACTAAGCGAGGGTTGAATCTAAAGGAAATTCCTTTCAAAATTCTCAGGTAATATTTAAACATAGCTTCTCGTCGAAGCCCCATCATAACACGATCCCGTAGTTAAGCCCAGAGGAGTCGTGTAAACATGAGTTCACAACCGGAACAAGCAGATAGGTCTACTACTACCGCTCAACCCGAGACTGCGAGTTTGGGGGTTCAGTTGACTGAGATGCTTACTAAGTTTGGTGAAATGGCATCTGAGATGGCGGCCCAAAGAAAATTGATTGACGAGCTAATCAGCAGCGGAGTTCAACCTGAACCTATACCCGTCAAGCAGGCTGAGCCAGAATCGTTTGTCATCCCTTCAACTCAAGTCACTGTTACTCCATCATTCCCTATTCCACCCGAGGAAACTTTCGCCTATCCCACCACAAATTTGCCATACGCTTACCCTCCTAATCCTTCATCTTTTCTTACTCGCAGGCAAGGCCCACAACCCCAAGCTACTTCAAATATACCACCTGAGCCACATACCTTTTATTACCCTGCTGCTGAACCTTTCCTACCAGACCACACTGTTCAAACCAAGCCAGAAATGGGGGAATCTTCCGCTCCCATTGATATGAAGCTGCTCAAGCGCCTTTACCGCTTTGATGAGTTTATGGGGAAAAGTCAGGGGTTGAACAAGCAAGGAGTTTTGGATTACGATGAGTTTTGCCTTTTTCCGAATGTGCGGTTGCCTGAGAGGTTCAAAACCCCTAAATTTAACAAGTATGACAGGACGGGTAATGTCTCTGCCCTCAAATCGCAGTTGGATGCTTTGCAAGGACAAGGGAGCAGTGGGAAAAAGCAACAATTCCAAAAGGAAGAGGGGGAAATCGTTTTTGTTTGGGATCGAAACCGTGTCCCAAGATCCAGGCCTAGACAACACCCTACCTACTCAAACTCCTACCCTTATTATTCAAACCCTCATCCTGTTCATCACACTAATACCGCTCATCCTCGACCTCGCCCTAAATACACCAACTCGTCTATAGCCCCTTTTCAAATATCTCAGCCTAACTTTCAACAAGTTCGACCCCGACCTCCCTACAATCAACAATTTTCTCCACCAAATAGACATACCTACAACTATCCCCAACACACTAAAACCTACAATCAAAGCCGTACCCGAACATTCACCAACCTAGGCAGGCCTCTGGACCAATTGTATGAACAATTAAAGGCTGCCGGTAGAATTGGCATAATTCCCCCTCCAACTTACTCTCATGGCGTCCCTGCCGGATACAATCCTCAGTACACTTGCGCCTATCATTCGGGAGCACCCGGCCACCCAACCACTGATTGTAGAGCACTTAAGCACAAAGTGCAAGACATGATCGAGGTAGGGGAAATAGTGATTAGAGAAGGGCCAGAACAAGGACCAAATGTGGATAAGAACCCCCTGCCAGAGTACGATAACACCATTGGGGTTATTATGGACAAGACGGAGTTTAAGGAGCTTGCTAAAAACTCATCAAGTGAGGCTGAAGTGTTTGGAAATGACGCAGAATTTCCCGATATCCCTGAGGGATCAATTTCCAATTGGACAGCCGAATTTCTACCCATTCAGAAGGAGTTTCGGTAAACCTAAAGGGGGTTTGTCATTCATGCGAATTCATGAGAAAAAAACTTTTGCATCTGTAATTAGCTAATGAAAACATCTTTACTTTTGACCAAAATTTGCGCATGTAAATATTTTTAAGTTTTCATTTCATTTCCGTTTGCTTTCAATCAAAGGTTTTATGAAAATGAACAAGTCATTCTTGTCATGTTATTTTGGTTTATTCGTTTGTTTATATTTCGGTCATATTGCTTGATTCATTTGCTTGTTGTATACTTGATTGTTTATTATCCCAAATTCGTTAATTCTTTCAGATGGCCAAAAATAAAAATATTGAACCCTTTGGATATCACTTTTTTGGAATTCAATAATGGCAACCTCTATCTCACTCACGACTTGAAAATTTTGGAACCCAGATTTCAAAGCGAGAGTGATAATGAGAAAGTATTTGATTCTTTTTCAAAAATCTTGAACAAAATGAGGAGAAATTCGAACCAAACCTAGAAGCCATAGCAATTGTTCACATTGGCACTGAGAATGAGGTCAAAAGGACATAAATCAGCATTCATTTGGACAAAAGCAGAAAAGGAGATGATTAAGAGTTTGACTATGTGTCAAGGTATACAGATGGTTGGAGGCAGTCTCATTTGCAGCAGCAGAAATTCTATCTTTGTACACTCTAATGGGAGTTCGACCAAAGAATGCCGTTTGTCATGAAATGTTACAAAATGAATGGCCTGAGCCTACAACAAGAAGTTTCATCAGCATACATTTTGAGGAAGGCAACAGAGCATTCAACCGAACTTTGCCACTACAAGACGAAGGCAGAGGCAAATATGTTCCAAATCAGAAAAGGCCGTTCATTGTCCAAAAGGTATTACCTGACGGAGCGCTTATTTTGGCAGAAATGGATGGACGGACATTTTCTCAACCTATCAACTCAGGCATGTGTAAGAAATTCTTTATTTGATTATGCAAATTTCTTCTAGGAAATCATGCAAGAGACGAGGCAAAAGTCAGGCCATCTTCTTTTCCAATCAAAACATTTCATCTCTAGTCATTCCCTTTGAGCCATCACAATAATAATTTTCGTTTGGCAGCCCCTGAGGATTGCAAACCCCACACTGGGGCAAATTCATTTTGAAAAGAGAAAAAGAAGAGAAAGAACCCCACACTGGGGCAAATTCATTTTGAAAAATGATCAGAGAGAAAAAGAGAACCCCACACTGGGGCAAATTTAGTTTTTGAAGAAAAATGCAAAAGTGAAAAATGCAATGAAAAGCACAAAGAGAAGAATTCAATCAAACTGGGGTAAATTTTCCTCAGTTTTGTTCAAAATTTGGAGATGATCTCAAAATGATGCAATCTCAGGTTATTTCACACCTTTCAGAAATTTTGCTTTCAAGCCTCAACTTTCTTTGAAAAGTACCCCACCTGACCTCATTACAAGAGTCCAAAGTCCTGGCTTTCGTCACTTGTTGTATTTCTATTGGAAAGTTCGCTAATCAACTGGCAGGTGATGTCCATAATGTCTTCGCCTAACCTCATAAGGGAAGTGCATTTTACTGATGCCAGAAATCTTTAACTCATGTTTCTGAGTCCATCATGGTCGAGATAGTTCATTGTTCTTTAGGTGAAAACCCGAAAGAGCGCCTCGAAAAAAGAAAAAGCAAGCAAAAAGCAAAAAAGAAGAGAAAAAGAAAAAGAAAAGACAACAAAAATAAAAAGGGTGGGGGCAACTTTGGTGAAAACCCGAGAGGGCGCCAAGGTAATTTTTCTCAACAAACAATCTCAAGAAGGAACAGCTGGTGACCTGGTTCATTTGGACCTTTTCCTCATTTTTTGTCATACTTCGGCCAATGTTGAATTCCAGAACAAAGATATCCAGAGGTTCGAATATGACATCTATTGGCCAAAACTGTGTCGCTTTGTAAAAAAAAAAAAAAAAAAAATTTCTTTTCCAAATACATTCTTATGAAACTCATCTTTCCTTATTTGCTTGTATTCATGGTATTTTGTAGGATTAAGCATAGTTGGATGTGTTTTACATTCTTTTGGCATATTAATTCCTGCATAACATAGGAAATCATTTTGCATATATTATTGATTTTTCATGCATCATTCTTTCACCATTGGATTCGAATGAATGATAAACCCTAAGGTTTGTGCATGGATATGGGATTCAATCATATATTAAAGTGAGTAAAATGCAACAAAGCTGCTGCATGGATTTGGTGACATGGTAAATGCGCACTTTATTGATCTCCAGAATCGAAAGGGTTCAAGATTACAAGGTCGACTAAGCCAGACACCGCAGAACAGAAGCAAAAGCATCATAAGACTCATGTTTACACGATTCTCAAGGCAAACCGGATCAAATGATGGTGGCAAGTCCATTATTTCTTCTTTTCTTGCAGGAACGTCGCATTTGCTAACAAAAACAACCACACTTCTTTTAGCACCTAAATCGACGTCAGAAAAAGCTCCCCAGTAAGCAAAGACGAAATGATAATTTGGCAAAGATTGATCATAAAAAATAACATCAGCAATCGCTCCAACTACAGAGATCAAAATGTCCTTCTTGGTATAAAAATTTGAGCTGCCCCCAGGTAAAAACTCAATTCATTGTTTAAACTTCCCCAGTGAAATCCAATTTTAAATTTCTGTTCGGGTCTATCCCGTGGGTCTATCCCAATTTTACATTTATGTTCGGGTCTATCCCGTGGGTCTATCCCAATTTTACATTTCTGTCCGGGTCTATCCCGTGGGTCTATCCCAAATTTAAATTTCTGTTCGGGTCTATCCCGTGGGTCTATCCCAATTTTAAATTTCTGTTCGGGTCTATCCCGTGGGTCTATCCCAGTTTTATATTTCTGTCCGGGTCTATCCCGTGGGTCTATCCCAAATTTAAATTTCTGTTCGGGTCTATCCCGTGGGTCTATCCCAATTTTACATTTCTGTTCGGGTCTATCCCGTGGGTCTATCCCAATTTTACATTTCTGTCCGGGTCTATCCCGTGGGTCTATCCCGTGGGTCTATCCCAATTTTAAATTTCTGTTCGGGTCTATCCCGTGGGTCTATCCCAATTTTAAATTCCTGTTCGGGTCTATCCCGTGGGTCTATCCCAATTTTACATTTCTGTCCGGGTCTATCCCGTGGGTCTATCCCAATTTTAAATTTCTGTTCGGGTCTATCCCGTGGGTCTATCCCAATTTTACATTTCTGTCCGGGTCTATCCCGTGGGTCTATCCCAAATTTAAATTTCTTGTTCGGGTCTATCCCGTGGGTCTATCCCAAATTTAAATTTCTTGTTCGGGTCTATCCCGTTTTAAATTCCTGTTCGGGTCTATCCCGTTTTAAACTTCCAGTTCGGGTCTATCCCGTTTTAAATTTCTCGTCCGAGTCAGTTTCGTTAAAGGAGTCAGTCCTCATGTCAATAACAGCAGTCGTTCGAGTAGCTGAAGCCGAATGACCCAGGTAAGCATTTGGTGTCTACTTCTTTGTCTCAAGTTTTTTCAAAACTCAGACAAAGAGGGGCAAACTGTAGACACCAAATTTTTGGTGTAATTTCTTTTACTTTTTATTCTCATTTTGTCGTGGTTGCTTTTTAGTTTTTTTTAGCTTCTAGTTTTTTTTTTATTTTTAAGTTTTAGCGTAGAAAAATCATGAAAAAGAAAAAAAAAAGAAAAAAAGAAGAAAGAAGGAAAAAAGGGAAAAAATCATGAAAAAAGAGAAAAAAGGAAAATTGTTCACAAAAATACGTTCAAATTCAATCTTTTGGCATTTTGGTTTATTTTTGTTAATTGATTTTGAAAAAAAGAAAAAGGAAGGAAAAAGAAAAATGATGAAAAATGGAAAAATGAAAGAAAAAGATTGAAAATGGTAACTTTGTTATTTTTTAGTTTGTTTATTTTGATTAAAATTGTTGTTTTATTATTATTTAGTTTTACTATTATTTTTGTTAAATTATTAAGTTAAAAAAAAAAAAAGTGTGTCGCGGTAGCAAGCTGCATTTATTTTTGCAGCTTGCACAAGAAGGACTGGAGCGGCCCCTTGGATGCAAATATGAAGAAAGGACTGAAGGGTTTTAGGGTTGATTCCCACATAAAAGGAAAGGGGGATTCAGCCGCAAAGGGAGATTTTTTTGACGAGGAGGTAGTGACGGATAGGAAAGCAAAGAAACAGCGAGAGAAAGAAAAAGGAACCAGAGAATCAGAAGGAGAAGGAGCCGTGAGTTTACAAGGGAAACAACCAGAAAGTGAAAAGAAAAAGGAGTGAAACAGAGGGGAAGGGGGGAGATAGAAAGCTGAGAGATTTGAGTTGAGAGCAAAAAGGGAGACAAAAGAACCGTGAAGTGAAGGAGGACGACGAAACTGAGTGTGGTTCTTCCATCGCAGCGGCTGGTTTCCTGGAGAAGCAGTCGGCGCTCCACCACGCCTTGGTAGCCCAGACCATCGAACAAAGGAGAGGCCACAGTAAGCTATTCTCCCCTCTAAACTTTGAGTTTAAGTGCTGATTCTTTAGGCTTTCCCAGCATATATATACCTGATTAGACATTTACAAGCTCAAGTCTATGAGTTCCATGTTGCGTCAAAATTGGTTTTTTTATGCCTGCCGTTGTCTTGCACGATCAGTGGGGAAAGTTTGAAGTCCATTGGTGTTTTGTTCCTAGGTTGAAATTCAATAGCAATCTCCTAGCTTTGAAAAGGAAGGATCTTTTTGGCCTGTTCATTTAATTTGTCAAATGCAAATCATGAAAAAGTCGCCTGTTTCATTCTATTGCCTGTTGTGGTTTGGATTGTGAAGCCTTTGTCTTGGTTGTTGTTGGAACCTTTTGTTTGGATTGAAATCTGGGAATGGTTGCTCTGTTCATACATTACATGTTTACCCAAGCCAAAATTATGATATTCAGCTTGAGTTGAGAATTTAAGAAAGTTACGGCAGTTTTGTTCTTCAAGTAGTTGCATTTTTCCAGAATTTTTGTATGATATCTTGCCAAGTTTCCGGTCATTAGATTGTGATCATCATGAATTTTTATTGCTCAGTTTAAAGTTGTGATGTTGCAAAATATCTAATCAAAGCTGTGCATTTGAATCAAAATCTGGTCTTCATGATGAAAAATGGAAAGAAGGGCCGTGACTGAAATTTTGCTGCAAGTGTCATCTTTTCTTTTGCTGCATTTATACCCAGTCATTTCGGTTTGGAGTGTTTGTTAGCAACATGAGTTAAGGGCTGTAGTATTTGAGTTAAGAGGGTAAAATTGATAGGTCTCATGGGCATGAATGTGTTCTAGCTGAGAGTGAGATATTGAAGAAAGTTGCGGCTGGAAAATTGCAGAAATGCATGAGTTTCTTTGCATCTTTGGCATGAGGTTCCTTTATGTTTTTTGCTTGTTTAGGTGTTAAGGTTCTATACTCGATTGTTTGGTCTAGAGTTTTGATGTTTGGTGGGTGAAGTTCTCCTAAAAAAATTGAACCTGTGAATGGAACTTTGTGTTTGGAATTTGAACTTGCAGCAGAAAAATGGAAATGAAATCTGTTTTGCCGAGAGCCTAGTCTGCATTCTTGTTTGCAGGAAAATCTTCCTCACTTTATTTTCTGCCATTTCCTTTTATGCATGATAAGTTTAACAAGAACATGAGGTTAGGTTTTAGTTTGAGATGATTGTGTGAATGTACGGACAAGGTTTTTGAAGTTGAGAGTATAAAGAATTGTTGCAGAAATCTGTCTTCCTGCGATACATTGCATTGCATGCATGAAATAACTTTTAAAATTTGCACTTTAACCCCCCAAGTCTCCCCTTGTTCCACTCTGACCCAACCAATTGCATAATGTTTTCAATTTGGTCCCTGGCAGCTTTAGTTTTTGCGATATCATTGATTGCTTTGCTTCAATTAACTACCATGCTTTGTCAATTGCACTTAAGTCATGAATTTAGGAGCTTTACGACCATGTGAGCCCGTGTTTGCATGTTTTCTTTAATTTTTCTCAATTAAAGTGGTACCTTGACCTTTTTATTGTTTTGAAGCCATTTTTCTTTCATTTGGACACCATTCAAAGGGAGCGGTATAATTTCTTTTATCCCTTTTTTTTTGTCTCTCCCATGTGATCCAACGTGCTATGTGGAAATTGCATGTCTACTTGCTTCCCTTGTTTTTCTTTAATTCCTTTCATTTACTTCATTTACTTTTGCTTTTTATTTAAGTTATTCTTCATGGGGTATGTGTACACCTCTTGGCTTGTAATAGATAGGGCTTGGAGGAGCATTCAATGAAGACCTATCGAAGTCATGTGCCTAGTTAGCAAATGTAATAGTTAGGGCTTTAATTGTCTTATGTGTCTTGCATGCTTAGTTGCTACGTGTTAATTTGCTTTGTTAGGGCCTTGCATCTAGTCGAGCATGCTAAATGTTATGTGCTATGTGTTTATGAGTGTTTGGCATGTTTACTCGCTTTCCATAGCCATGAATGAATGTGATGGATGAATGTACGTTTCCGCTAGTCCAACGCTAGTAGGAATTCATAGAATGGGCTAGTCCAACGCTAGACCCTTAGGGATTTCCCCTCGTTAGTACATGTTTGCATGTTCATTACATGTCATGCATTCTTTTTAGTTTTATCATTTGGCATGCTCCTCAAACTCCTTTTCCCCTCATTTTAGGATTTTTGCACCTCATGCTAGTTATAGGGTACATTTGCTTGAAGAGTCCCCTTAAATATGGGATATAGACGAGTGTGACTTTTTCTAAGCCTTAGCACGCTTGTATTCCCTCTATAAAAGGGCAAATTGAGTCACGATTTAGGTCTCCCCGTACCCAATATACATGAATTCCCTAGGTTCATGCATCCACTCTACCATTTTTACCCTCATTACACTTTCATTTTTTCCTCCCATTTTGCACACGTACACCTTTATATTTTCACTTGCACACGAGCACTTTTATCATCACTTTTATCATCACTTTCATCATACACTTCATATTATCATCTCACATACCGCACCTTGCCCACTCACGTGCACACTCTCACTTACATTGTCTTTTATTACTTTTTCAAACTCATGCCTTCACATTGCATACATGCATTCCATTCATTTGCATCCCACTCGCATTATTCGTGACTTCTTCAAAGGATCGTTATTGGGCTTCACAATTAATGTGATTGGCACCACTCAACCTTTGAAGAGAAATTTCCCCCAATACCCCTAGGTCTAGGGTTTGCATTCATGTAGTACATCCAAATGTAATAAATTCTTTGGTTAAAACAAGAAAATCTTTGATTAAATCACGCAACTAGCCTTGGCTAGGTCGAAGGGGTGCCTTGGATTTTTATCCTTGCCTTCCCCTTCGTCAAATGTGACTCCCGAACCTTTTTCGTTGGTTTACGTAGACTAGGAGTCGTTTAAAAAGGGTTTCTCACTATTTTTTCCTATTTTTCTTTAAAAATACATTTTTTAGGTGACTTGGTACACCTTAACTCATTACCAAGTGGCGACTCCGTATTTAGTTTTAAAAACCCTTTTTAAACTATATTTTGGGTCAAATCGTCGCATTCTCAAACCCTCATTTAGACCTACTTTTCTTTTAAATCAAAATTCATTTTTCAATCACAAAAATACATTTTTTAAACCATTTATTTATTCATCAAAAAATGGGGCGCGACAGTGTCTAAATGAGCTTGTGTTTGCCTTTTTTCCTTTAATTTCCCTAAATAAATTGGTTACTTGACCTTTTCTTGCTCTTGGACTTTTAAAGTTCCTAAAATGTTCCATTTGGACTTGAATGATCGATTAAGGGTTGTTTTGAGTTCCTAGTAGTTGCTATATTTGGGAATTTGATGGTTCACTTTTGCTTGGAAATTATGCATTACTTGATCATTTTTAAGTTGCAAGTGAGGAAGGATTTGATGTTTGATGGATTCCGATTGGCTTATTTACATTTTACCACTAAATTGGTGCATTAATTCTTTGCTTTGGATGATTTTAGCCCAAGTTATCCCGTTCTTTGGTGACTTTAGCCCAATCTAAGTCTTGTCCACTTTATTAGCACCACAAAAAGGGGGAGGTATAATTTCTTTTATCTTTTTTTTGTCTCTCCTATGTGATCCAACGTGCTATGTGAATTGCATGTCTACGTGGCTTTCCTTGCCTTTCTTTAATTTTTTCATTTACTTCATTTACTTTTGCTTTTTATTCAAGTTATTCTTTTATGGGGTATGTGTACACCTCTTGGCTTGTAATAGATAGGGCTTGGAGGAGCATTTGATGAAGATCTATTGAAGACGTGTGCCTAGCTAGCAAATGTAATAGGTCCTTTAGCTTGATTGCTTGTTTTTGTTGTTATGTGTTACTTGCTTTATTAGGTTCTTGCATCTAGTCGAGCATGCTAAGTGTTATGTGCTATGTGTTTATGAGTGTTTGGCATGTCTACTTGCTTTCTATAGCCATGGATGAATGTGATGGATGAATGTACGTCACCACACTAGTCCAACGCTAGTTGTGGCTCATTTATAGAAAGGGCTAGTCCAACGCTAGACCCAATAGGCCGTCCCCCTTTCATTAGTGCATACTTGCATGTTCACTACATGTCATGCATTTTTTTTAGTTTTATCATTTGGCATGCTCCTCGAACCCCTTTTCCCATCATTTTAGGATTTTTGCACCTCATGCTAGTTATAGGGTACATTTGCTTGAAGAGTCCCCTTTCGATAAGGGAAACGAGCGAGTTTGGCTACAAAATAGCCTTAGCACGCTAGTTCTCCTTTCTAATCAAAGGGAAAATTGAAGTCACAAAGTTAGGACTCCCGTTCCTGTCTTGATGCATTCCTATAGGATTCATGCATTTTACTCATTCACTATCACATACACTTCTACTTTATATTCTATCCCTTTTTCCATATTCTCACTTCACACGACTTTAATTTTGCACGTTTTCACTCAACTACTTACACTTTATAATATCACTCGCACACATGCACTTTATGTTATCTCACATACATTTTCACATTATTTCTTTACTCACCTTATCTTGTACATCCATTTGCACACTTCCACTTACACACTCTTATTTTTATCACTTTTTCACTTCACACAAACTCACACTTTCACATGGCATGCATTCATTTCACTCATTTTTACGTCATTTAGGATTATGAGTGACCTCTCCAAAGGATCATTATTGGGCTTCACAATTAATGTGATTGGCATCACTCAAGCTTTGGAGAGAAATTTTACCCCCCCAATACCCCTAGGTCTAGGGTTTGCATTCATGTAGTACATCCAAATGTAATAAATTCTTTGGTTAAAACAAGAAAATCTTTGATTAAATCACGCAACTAGCCTTGGCTAGGTCGAAGGGGTGCCTTGGATTTTTATCCTTGCCTTCCCCTTCGTCAAATGTGACTCCCGAACCTTTTTCGTTGGTTTACGTGGACTAGGAGTCGTTTAAAAGGGGTTTCTTACTACTTTTTCCTATTTTTTCTTTAAAAATTCATTTTTAGGTGACTTGGTACACCTTAACTCATTACCAAGTGGCGACTCCGATTTTTATTTCAAAAACCCTTTTTAAACTATAATTTTGGGTCAAATCGTCGCATTCTCAAACCCCCATTTAGACCCATTTTTTTAAAATTGAATCAAAAAATACATTTTTAAACCATTTATTTATTTATCAAAAAATGGGGCGCGACAATTCCTACTCTCCCCAGCTCAAAACTCAATGTAGTAAGGAGTTCCAGTGTATTGCATAACAAAAAATCCACCCCTCTTCCACCATTCTCTTCCTCCTCCCTAAATGCTAGTAGCAGTTAAATTAAATGGCCATCTCTTCCATCTTCCCCACTCACCAACACTGGTATGAGTCCTCCCTCACCTCTCTTGCTGCTAGCACTCCCCTCCTCTTCTTGTCCACACCTACAGCACCGTCTTCCACGGCTTCTCTGCTCAGCTCACTGTTTCCCAAGCTCACGCCCTTCCACGGCTTCTCTGCTCAGCTCATTGTATGCGTTTCAACATTCGTTACACAACCCATCTCCATATTCACTTTCCTCCTATATATGTACGCCGTCTCAATCACTCACTCTTTAGCCCTATAATCCTTTTTCTCTTCCTCTTCCTCTTCCTCTTCTCTTTCCTTTCTGTCTCGCTCGGCTTCAACCTTTTTTCTGTGACAAATCTCTGTAGCTCTTGGACCACCCAAACAGCACTGACAAATGCAAAGAAATCGGAAATTCCCCAATTCCCATTAGAATCGGTCAATCCAAACAAAATCTCCTGGAATATTTCTGAACTCAAAAAGCTCTGTCCTTTTCCTACTCTTTCGAGAGGGATTTTTGTTAACCAAAAAAAAAAAAATCTTACTGGGAAAATTAGTAAAACATCATCATCAGTTCATCACCAACCACCATCTTTATCCCCTTCATTTCCTTCCTAGCGAGGTTTACGACCGTTTCCTTCCTAGTGAATATGTATTTCTTCAGTGATTGGAAAACTTGTGTAGTGAATATGTTATTTCTAATCTTAAAATCGGATTCCGGCCAGGAAACCATCCTTACACGCCTCCATCATTTATCTTGCCATCTGCATTATTGACGTCTCTTACAGTTACTGTAGCTTTCATAATAATCAATGGTACAGTTTACAAGGGCAGTGTGATTTTTTGAGCAACGTCGCCTGCCCTGGAACCCTCATAAACATCGCCGTATGGGACCTTTTTTAAGGGAAGTGAGGAGGTGAAGTCCTCAGGGTCCAAATCGATTAAAATTGCTAGTAATGATTAAATGCGGCAAAGGTGTTCGATGAAATGCCTCAGTGAAGTTTGCTTTGTTATTGTGGTAGCAATTAAACATCTGGGTTTTATGAACTTAAGGAAACTATAATGGAGTACCTGTTTTGCCACATAGCAGGTCTAAATACTACAAAGATCAAAACATATACATCCTAGATCCTTGTAAGCAGCTGTCCAATAGCCGGTGGGCTAATTTCATTTGTAATCGCAAGTTTAGTTTCCTAAAATATCGGCACACTTTCCGAGATGAGAATCAAGCCACTCTAGAAACACGTGCCTTTTTAATCAGTAGCCTATACAACTGGTGTTTTTTTATTTCCAAAAAAACCCCTGCCTCGCCGTTGAATTGTATACAGATACATGTGTTTTTGGTGGCGACACCGTATAAGTCCTCAATTGGCACAAGAATTTTAGTTAAGGGACTTAATTCATGCGATAAAATATTAAGGGACCAAATCGGCTTAAGTGAAATAGTTTGAGGACTAAATTGGCGATTTTTCCAAAGGTGAAAATGTTCACCGAATTTTAGCACCAAAACCCTATTAACTCGCGGCTGAAAATCTAGAAAACTTTTGCTTCAATGGGATGGTGATAAAATCGGGAGGAATGGATCTAAAGGCAGAAAAATAAGTCAAAAACCTTCCAGGTTTTAGGGACGAGCAGACATTTCATCTAAATAGGGTTTTGTGACTTTTTGAAGAAGGAAATAGTACAATCCAATGATTGAGGTAAATCAAACGATGCAGCATTTTTTTGGATGCGGGCAGAATGACTGTCCCTGAACGGTCCCTCTCAATCCCAGGCGAAAGGACTAGAAATAATCACGTCGATCAATTTTGGGAAGGTAGAAAAACGACATCACATAAATTAGTAATGAAAAAAAGAAATTGACGCTTCTGACGGACCTCGTCATGAAGCATTAGCTCCGTTCCACAAAATCCCGCGCCAATGAATCGTCAAAAAAGGTCATTTGCTTTCCCTCCATAATAATTGTCAATTTTCATTCGTCCATAACACCAGAAAACGGAAGCAAACAGAGAATACAAGAAAGTGGCTGGAGGCAGAACAAGTACGTGGTTGGAGGCAAACTACGGATAGGGGAAAACAGGGGAAATACAATTGTGCTGAGGTATATTACAGCAAGAAAAAAGAAGAAGTAGCAACAGAAGAGTAGAGTTTCGCATCCGGAGAAGAGATAAAGCAGGAAATACCCAAGTAACAAAACAACAATGGTATCACATAACTTTCGAAATTTGACAAGGTCATGGAGCAATGTAAGTAGTTGTCATTGTTGGACAAGTTGTGAATGAATAGGTTAATTGATCTTTAATAGTTTGGTGGAACAGATTGTTCACTAGTCACGAGTAGCAGAAGGTAGGTATTTTGGTGGCCAACATAGGGAAGGATAGGTGAGGAAAATTTAGTGCGCCAAGTGTTTGTAAAATCGTGTGAATGGGATGAAAAATTGCTTGGGTTATAATATGACAAGGGTGCTGGTTGTTTCTATGAATTTCTTATAGATTTTATTGATAGCAGTGCCTGCGTGCAGATTATACTTTATGTGTGGTTTGTACATACTATTCATGGCAACATACAAAGCAAAAAAAAAAGTATTACAAAGATAATTCTTTTAAAAATGTCTCTTACAGCATGTTTTATAAGTGACATTTCACATGAATAAATAATGACGAGGAGTAAAATTATTATGCGGAGTAAAATAACATGACACTTGTGGCGACCCCACTTCCCCCTAAGGCGAACCAAAGGGTTGGCGGGCCGTCTACCCAGCTCTCGCCAGGACTCACGCAAGCATTCTAACCCAAATCCTTTCAAAGGATAACTTAATCTGTGATAAAACAAATCTTCCCGAATAAGATCATCCTTACATCCACCTTAACTTCAGAGATAGCAGAGATAAATTAGCCAGTCGAGGCTCTTAAACGTCCCACGTGCTACGTACCAAAATATAAAGTCGTACCAATCCGGATAGATAAATACATAAATCTCTATTACAAATTACAGGCCAAGTAATCGAATTAGGGTTTACACATTTTCCAGTTTCAAGTGGCAATCCAGAATGAAAATACATTATCCCAAATAACATATTACAGCCCACAGAATAAGTTATAGTACTCAAATACAATCCAAAAGGAAAACTTAAGTAAGCATCCAGCTTTCAGTTTCCAGAACCTGTTAAGGAAAACAATGAACGTGGGGTGAGCTAAAGCTCAGTGGTGCCCCAAAACATGCAATCACATAAATCAAACAACGGATAACAATTTAAACAAATTTAATCAATTAGGAAAGCGTATAACAGCACAAGGTAGGATACAGGGGCTCTCGGGAGCCATTCTCCTTGCTTGATCAGATACCCTCGTAGTTGACCCTCCGTCAACTTTCACTACTTATAGTCCATGTAGATCCACTTATTTAATCCTAACCCGTCACCGTTCATACCTCTGCTTCGGGCCCGAACTTCGTCTACCGACGCAGTATACTCGAGATATACCCGTATAAAATTAGTCGAGGGATTCACCCAACGATGTTATGGTAGTTGGATTCACGAGTCGAGGGATTCACCCAACGACGCAACTACATTTAGATTCACGGATTCATATGTTATGGTAGTTGGATTCACGAGTCGAGGGATTCACCCAACGACGCAACTACATTTAGATTCACGGATTCATATGTTATGGTAGTTGGATTCACGAGTCGAGGGATTCACCCAACGACGCAACTACATTTAGATTCACGGATTCATTAGAAAATGTTTCACACACGTCACCACTCGAACGGCTAGTGCGATAAAGTACACACTGCTCACTTCGATGGATCACAAACTATTTATTGCATTTTGACAATTATCACATAGCGAGTTGATAAAGCGCTTAACCACATAAGCATAAAACAAGCAAGGACACTCACCAAGAGTGAAGTTCAGAGGTCACGCTGGGATTCAAAAATCCACGTCCTCGCTATACCCTAGAAATCCAGAATTTAAAACTATAAGTGTTGTTGTACGGTTCTTGGTTTATAAATACAAAGTTATCTGGTATATAACTAGTTTATCTACTCCAAATAAATTAACAATTTCCCTAGAGTTAAACTAGTGAAAGTGATGAAATACTTCATAGGATTTCTTTCTTTCTAGAGGTGCAAACCAGAGCCAATTTGCTTTGAATAAGGTTTCTTGCCAAACAAGTTTTCTGCGTAAATTATTAAAATCAAGTTTGACCTTTAAAGTACAAATATAACATTTTCAATTTCTATTCAAGTTCTAGGTTTATAAGTATAAAAGATTCTCTAGTTTATAAATGGTTTATTCTCTCGAAATAATTCGACAATCCACTAAAGATTAAGGGTTAGTAAAAGTAGGAAATGTTTTACATGGCTTTCCTTTAAATACTTTTCTTTATAAGAGTGCGGCTAGTATTATTTTATTTAAAGTAAGTTTTCTTGCCAAGTAAGTTTCTGCTGGTTTTAGTTAAAGTCACTAAAATCTTGTATTTTTGGAAATGTTCTTCTAAACAACTAGCCAGGGCCTATTTAAAGGAAATGAAATAAATCAAGACTTAGGTCTTAGGAACTAGTGAAATCATTTTCTAAAAGTAATAAGGCTAGTTTAAGCTTAAAGAAGAAATATCGAGTTGACAAGGTTTAGAAAATCCCTACATGTAATTTCTAACTTTAACACACTGTGCTAAGTTTCATCGTACCATACTAGAGCGAGGATATATTTAATTGGCTTGCTTAAAATTTTCTCAAGTTTACCAGACCAAAACGGATTCCTTACCATTCCGATTCACACACACATGTAATATTTTCAGATTCGTCAATATATCAAACTCACATTTCAAATAGAAGTCTCACTAGGGCTTCATCAATCATTAGCCCTAGGTTTCAGCAGATTCATTTCAGATTAAGACTAAATTAAACGACCAAGGCTTCGTCAATCATTAGCACTTGATTTTTGGCAAACTCATAGCACATCTCAACTTAGACGAAACAAATATGTCAGCTCCAAACAAGTCCAGCAGTTCAATTTCACCACACTTAAACACTTATATAAAATCATTCAAATGGTCAAGGGCTTCGTCAATCATTAGCCCTTAGCACCCAACAAGTAATTCTTATAGCAACAAGGCTAACATTTCAAATGTTTAAATTTACTAACAGGTATTTAAAGTCAAGGACCAAATTTTCAACAGCTTCATACTCAAGTAATTGTTCCACAGCCAGGAAATTCCAACCATACTATCACCTTGTCACCCCAAAATTCAAATGCATGACCATCTCAAGGTATTTTAAAGTGAATTCAACAATAATGTAATTTTTCACAGCCCCAAAATCTATAAGGAAACCAATAAGAAATTCTTTATCAAACTTGACTAAGGCTGGAAAAATTTTCCCAGCTTATATCCACAGCCACACTTCACTATTTCCAATTTAATCTCCCAAGATATCGAGAGTTTCACATCCATATATCTTATAACCTTTAAAACAACTTGTTCCAGGTATTTCAACCATTATGTCTTCAAAGAATAATTTCACATTCAAACTGGAAATTCTTACTCAAACTTTGGCAACCGCAAGGAAAATTTCCAGCATTTGTATTCCCACATTTTTGGTTAAATCTTTCGCTATATCAAATGTTTCATTGCTAAACAACTTATATTTCTTAAAATACACCTTTTTCCTGCGTTTCGAAACCATTTTATGCCAAGGAAAATATTCAAACATCAACTAGTGAAATCCGGAAACAATTCAATATTTTCAGCTCAACCACTTGGTTAGCTAAATTTTCCCAGCAACCTTCATCTTGTATTAAAAATTTTCCTTGGCTTATTCAGTTATTTAATTACTCAAATTCGGCATATAGATACTCAATTAACTGGTTAACATTTCCAGTTCAAAAATTAGGTTTGAATCACAACCCAAAACATCGAATTTCCAAGAGGGAATCTCCAACTAGCCTCGGTTTGAGCTGCACAAAAATCTGGTTGCATCTTATTTTTATTTTTAGTTCTAACTCAACTAATTAACTACGTACAAAGCTAAAATTTCTTGTCATTTACTAGATAATCAAGGTTAGAGGCTCAAAACAGCAAAGTTATACTACATGAGCTACATTAACTAAGACAACTCTCGGCAGAAACTTTTTCAGCAAAGCAGAATTTTCCTAAGCTCCTTAATTCCTCATTCGATTGCATAAAATTATCATGCAAGGTCCTAATCATAAAATCATCCAAGATTCGGTTAGTTAATCACCATTGCATGCTCAAATCACTTCAGGAAAACACATTAAAGCTGCATTTCCAAACCAGATTCTCGGCTAAGACATTTCTTCTTAAAACAGAATTTTTCTTGTGCTTTACCGTTATCATCCGAAAGCACAATCAACATGCATGGTCTTAATCATCAAGTATTCTCACGGCTAATTCCATTAGAGTGCTCAGATCGTCACAGGAAAAACAAAATGAAGCCGCCTTTCAAATCAGCTTCTCGGCAAAAACATGTACTTCCAAAACAGATTTTCCCAAGACTTTGATTTCATTAACCGGCTGTCTAAACCATGCATGCATGTCCCTAAATGTTTCAGTATACCTCTGATCAACCCTAAAATGATCCAGAATTTACCTCACAGCAAGCTAAGCTTTCGCACAGAAAGTCTGAAAAAATTTCCTTCCTCTCGGCTCTCACGCACGCAGCAGACTTTGGTTGCGGTAGTTGCAGCTGGAAACTGGTTGCAGCTGGTATGGGTTTGCGGTGAAGGTGGTTGCAGCTGGTGGATGTTGGTCTAAAGTTGACGAAGATGGTGATGTTCAGTAGCTCCTACGACTTCCACTTGCTCTCCCTTTTCTTTCCTCTAGCTTGCGGACAGAAATGGAAGATATAGCAGCTCGGCCTCTCACTCTCTCCCTCGGTCGATACTCACGAGGTAAGTCTCTCCCTCTCTCTTTTGTTGTTGGTCCGAAGCAGAATGAGGTTGTGAAGGGTGGTGGTGTTGCGGTATTTAGGAGAAGAGGTTGAGTGTTGCAGGAGGGTGGAGTGTGAAAGTGGTGAAGAAATGTATTGGCCGGTTGGGGTGGTGGCTGATCAAGCTGTCCGAGGAGTTGTTTGGCCGTGCATGGAATGGTTGTGGTGTAGTGGAGATTTTTGTGGGTTTGTGAGGGTATTTTGGTCTTTTCACTTTGCTTCCAAACCTCTACTTAAATTCTCAACTCCAATTTAATTCCAAAAATTATCCCCAAGTGTGATTTGAAAGCCTAATTATACACTAGTACACTTAAACCATTTTTATCGAATATTTATCGGTTGCAATCTAATATTAAGGTTCCTAGTAATTCCTAACATTATTTAGCGATTATTAAGGTTTGCGGTGAAGGTGGTTGCAGCTGGTGGATGTTGGTCTGAAGTTGACGAAGATGGTGATGTTCAGTAGCTCCTACGACTTCCACTTGCTCTCCCTTTTCTTTCCTCTAGCTTGCGGACAGAAATGGAAGATATAGCAGCTCGGCCTCTCACTCTCTCCCTCGGTCGATACTCACGAGGTAAGTCTCTCCCTCTCTCTTTTGTTGTTGGTCCGAAGCAGAATGAGGTTGTGAAGGGTGGTGGTGTTGCGGTATTTAGGAGAAGAGGTTGAGTGTTGCAGGAGGGTGGAGTGTGAAAGTGGTGAAGAAATGTATTGGCCGGTTGGGGTGGTGGCTGATCAAGCTGTCCGAGGAGTTGTTTGGCCGTGCATGGAATGGTTGTGGTGTAGTGGAGATTTTTGTGGGTTTGTGAGGGTATTTTGGTCTTTTCACTTTGCTTCCAAACCTCTACTTAAATTCTCAACTCCAATTTAATTCCAAAAATTATCCCCAAGTGTGATTTGAAAGCCTAATTATACACTAGTACACTTAAACCATTTTTATCGAATATTTATCGGTTGCTATCTAATATTAAGGTTCCTAGTAATTCCTAACATTATTTAGCGATTAAATTAGTTATCAGAATTTCCAATTATTTATTCTCAAGAAATAGAGTTAGTCTAACTCGAAATTTATCGATTTAGTAATATAAAATCAAGTGAAATAATAATTTAATACAAGTGTGTCAGTTTGCACATAAAAATTATTTTTACGCACTTATTGTGAAAACAAAGAAGGATAAGACTATAATTATCGAAATTTTCACGCCTTAAGTATGTTTAGTATATTAGTATCATGTTTATCTAAAATTCATTGGTTTTCATCTCAACGCGGAAATTCCTATTAACATTTAACATTATTAACGATTAAAACTAGTTATCGGAAATCAAAGAATTTATTTTAAAGTAATAGAATTAATCTAACTCAAGAAATATTAATTTAGTATAGCAAAACCGAATAATTCAATAATGGGCACAATTATATTATTTATTACATAGAAATTATCTTTACACTTTTATTTCAAAACAATTAATTACAATACTAGAATTCAAAAAAATTAATGATTAGATCAATGAAATAGTTTACCATCGAAATATGAAGTTAATGTAACAAAACTAAGAAGTTTAGTAGTTTAGCACAATTCTTTTATTTTGCACATAACGTTTATTTCTACGTACTTATTTAAAAACAATTGGACTTAGTGCTAAAATTTATTAAAGAATTAAAATGCAAATAAAATATGCACTGATATTTATATGTCTATTTTTAGGGTTCTCACAACACTCAGATTGGAAGACGCATTGCAGAGAAAAAAGTTACAAGTTTTTTTAGTTAGTGGGGTTGGACACCATATTGAATAACTGTTACATGCAATTAGTCAACAATTACAGTAGCAGAACTGATATGCAATATTGCGTGAACATACTGTGAAATTGCTACCTAGTGTTTGTTAGTTAACTCGTATTTGCATAATCACAGGATAAATAGAAGAAGAGCTTGATTGTTTGAAACTTGATAGCTAGGGCACCAGATGACAATCTGAACAGGGTAGACAGAATGAATAACATAGTTTTTAACTTGGCATACTTAATGAGGAAAAAGGTTACAAGTTTTACTTTGCTAGTGTGCTTGGACATGAAGTTGGATAACTGTAACACGCAGTGAGTTAGCAATTACAATATAAGAACTGCTCTGTAAAATTTCGTCAACATAACTATGAAATTGGTACCTCCTGGTTGTTACATTAACTCATATTTGTAAAGTAGGACAAGAAATAGAAGAAGAAGTCAATCCCATCAAACTTGATAAATGAGTGAGAGTAGATTGTAAGTGGAATTGGAGAAACAGAATAATTAACCTACTGTTAACTTTGACAAACAGAGTATGAAAAATAAGGTACAAGTTTTCATAACTATTGTTATTAAGATTTGAAAGTGATAAATTATTTATGTTAGTACTTTGTAATGCATTAAGAATAAGTGGGGAAAGCATAATGGAACTAAAGTGCAATTGTCTGTGTAAAACTCCAGTTTAAATGGCAGGAAAAAATCGAGAACTTCCAGTAAAAAAGGTGGTAGAGATGAAGCAACAGGATAGTTTGATGGCAGACAACCTAAGGCTCCATCTAAATCACTTAATATGTAAGTGGCTAGTATTTGTCTCTCGCAACATCTATAGAACTCAATACATGAGTTTGGTGATAATTATGCGGAACATGCAGTGGAAAGAAGTTAGGAAAAAGAAGGAAAAAAAAGGTAAGACATCTTGTTCAAATTGCCTTTCTTAGTGTGGAAAAATAATTCAGTTATCTTAATTAGTATGCATGTATATCTTGTTAGATAATTATTATATTCTATGATAGAACAGTGACAGTGGAGAAATACTTTGACACGATTGTAAATGCACAATCAACTAGCATAATGATATTAAATCAAATCCTAAAAATTGATAATGGAACCCTTGTGAGGAAAAAAATGCAAACATAAGTTTACTCTTGTTTATAAGTTGAAACCCCAATTAATTGTAGCAAATCAGTAATTGAAGCCTACAGTATGAAAGTTGATTGGCATGAATCTTGGTTCTAATGCCTATATGTTAGGTTGAATATACTTGTTATTCAAAATGTCTTGCGGATAATGGAATCTATTATATCATTATTTTATCTTGATTTGGGAATGTCAGGAGAAAACCTTATCAACATGAAAACAACCACATAGCTATACCTCCACAGAAAAATGCAAATATCAACTATACCAAAGTTCTAGAATACATTCCAACTCACATAACTATTTTTTGCTGTGCTATTTCCAATCTATTTTTTTATAAATATGCACAGTCAAGTAACTAATACCTCATTGATCATGTATATTTTCGTAAGCTAATTAATACAGACATTAATAAACATTAGTAATTGTTTACTCTTGTTCATAAGTTGAAATCCCAACTAACTGTAGCAATCCAGTAATTGAAGCCTACAACATGAGAATTGATTGGCATGAGTCTTGGTTCTAATGTCTATATGTCAGGTTGAATGTACTTGTTATTCAAAATGTCTTACTCATAATTGAATCTACTATATCATTCTTAGAACTACTATCTTGATTTTGAAATATTGGGAGAAAATCTTATGTAATTGAAATGTAATTGTTTATCAAAAAGTTGGTGCAGATGGCATGAAGGAGATTGAGAAGTTTGACTAAGAAAGCAGTTAGAAAAGAAAAAAGTGAAAAAAGTATGTTGGCAAGATAGTGAGACATGATTGTTTGATTGATTGCAATTACGAGTTGTTGAATTGGTCTCACTTTGTTTTAATTTGCATAGATAAAAGTATATAAAGCCTTAGCTAAACTGATATGTGTTGAACAAAGTAAATAACCTTTACAATTTGTTTGAGCAGTGGCAAGATGGCACGGAAAAGGACAAAGAAGAATCCACGTGAAAAGAAAGAGTGTGCAACGTATCTGGAGTGATATTCGACAAATGAAAACCTTCTTGACGATTTCAGTTTCAATCGCCCTGCTGCTGCTAATAATAGCAGTTTTTCACTGACCCCACGTTAGCTACAATGGAAGACATATGAAGCGGACTTCGCTGGTAGGTAGTCGTAGATGTAAGCTCATTCACACAGTCTGTGACTTTTGCGTGTACTGTTGAATGAAGACACACAAAATTTTTTTTTTTGGGCCCAAGTTATTGGGAACTATTAAGTGTGTTACTTACATCTGAATTCACTTGCGCTACTCAATTGTTCTGTGTCATTAACATCAGCAAGCCTGCCACTACTATGTTTATTGAGTTAAACGAGATTGTATGGTTACCTTAATACACGAACTTCATATTTCATCGTGGAACTCCAACAACTCACTATGATGGTCAACACCAAAGTGCATATCTAGTCACAATTCCTGCGTTCTTACTTACAGTTTTGTTCATTCTTATTTACAACAATGAAAATTAATGAAGTGTCTGAGACAACCCTCACTGCAAATTACTACATGCCTGTGGATGAAAAGGACGTTCCAAACGTTGGACAGAGTGTTGAAAGGCTGGATCATAAACTGACCAAGGGCATAGAGTGTTACAATGCAAAATGTTGGGCCACCCAACAAATAAAAGAAGGTAAAATGCAAACAGAGTATTTAGAGCATTACTGTGTATGCAAACAGTGAAACTTATAGTCAATAATGTGTAACTCTATATGCACATGACCCCCAATGTTGGTGTACAGGTCCTTTCAGCATAAAAGTTGCCAAAAATTGTGCTAAAGTCTGTAACTGATTAGCAACAGCTCATAACACGTAGCAAGACTCTCGGTACTACAAATTTCACGCTTTCTACGTAAGAAAGCTTATCCGACATGGTTCAGGTGCTGCATGTGAGTCTACAGCTTCCACTCCCTTGATGTACTAGTTGATCTCATATGCGTTGGGATCTGATATTTTACCATATTAGAGGGTATTGCCGACTATAAAAGGCCGAGGTTGCAGTTGTATATCCCTTACACAGATTCTAGTTTATTCGTCCCCCTTTCATTTTTGCCCGCATTATTATTCAACTTCACACTTCCAATTTCTCTTTATATTAAAGTGGCAATGGACTCTGTCACGCCCCATTTTTTAAGAAAAATTTGTTTGGATTAGGAAAATGAAATTTTGATTTAAAAAGAAAATGAAAAAACATGGGTCTAAATGGGACTTGAAAATGCGACGATTTGACCCAAAATATAGTTTAAAAAGGGTTTTTGAAATAAAAAAAATCGGAGTCGCCACTTGGTAATGAGTTAAGGTGTACCAAGTCACCTAAAAAATCAATTTTTAAAGAAAAAAATAGGAAAAAGTAGTAAGAAACCCCTTTTAAACGAATCCTAATCCACGTAAACCAACGAAAAAGGTTCGAGAGTCACATTTGACGAAGGGGAAGGCAAGGATAAAAATCCAAGGCACCCCTTCGACCTAGCCAAGGCTAGTTGCGCGATTTAGTCAAAGATTTTCTTATTTTTAACCTAAAGATTTATCACATTTGAATGTACTATATGAATGCAACCCTAGACCTAAGAGGGTATCGGGGGGGTCGAAATTTCTATTCAAAGCTCAATTGGTGCCAATCACATTAATTGTGATGCCCAACGCGGACTCTTTGGAGAGGTCACGAATAATGCAAAAATATGTGACTCGAAAGAAAGAAAAAGTAAAGAAAATAATAATATACAAATGCGTATGACCTAAAGGAATGCATCATAATGGGTGCGGGGACTTACACTTGTGACTTTCAATGTTCCCTTTAATAGAGGGAATACGAGCGTGCTAAGGCTAGAAAAAGCCAAACTCGTCCATATCCCATATCCAAGGGGTTTTCCCTAATCTAGTCAAGCAAATGAACTAACCTAGTTCTAATGCCTATATGAAATGCAAGACTAATGTCATGTTTCATACAAAAGGAAGAAGTAATATATATATATAAGGGAAAATATGGGAAAAGGGGCGTACATATATAAGGAAAATGCCACGCAATATGGTGAAAGAGGTCCTAAACAGTAAAGATATGCATGAGATGAAATGATTTATCACACAATCATGATCTAACGCGCGAAGGGCTCCTAAGGGCTAGCGTTGGACTAGCCTACATCTACGCTCTCTCACAAGCGTTGGACTTGCAAGAGCTCGAGGGGACAACCATGACTAGCATTGGACTAGCCACAGTTACGTGCGTTGTCATCCATCGTACAAATATATAAGCAATGTGCATAATTAAAGCAAGTAGACATGTGAGCACGTAATTCACATAACACATAAGCATGCATATCTAGATGCAAAGGCCTAGGAAAGCGATAAACACATAGGCACACACAAACACATAACACATAAGCCCTATCTATTACAAAGGGGGATGCCTACTACAATCTAAAGGGGAAACGGAATATAATAAATAAAATAAATACCTAACTATTACAAATTTGGCATTCAAGTGCCTTCAAATGACTTGCTAATTAAAAGACGAAATAAAAAAAGAAAGCGAAATAGGCAATTAAACATAAAATGAAAAGCGAATTAAAGCATGCATGTTCACACATAACACGTAGGAGCACGTAGGAAGAATAAACTCAAAGAGATAGAGGTTACCTCCCTTGCAACGGTAATGAAATGAAGGAAATATTAGCTTCAAAACAATAAAAGGGTCAAGGTACCACTTTAATTGAGAAAAATTAAAAGAAATGAGCAAATACAAAGCTCACTTGACCATAAAGCCCCTAAAATCATGCATTAAGTGCAAGGGAAACAAAGCATGGTAGTTAATTGAAGCAAACAAGCAATAAAGTTGTAAAATTAAAACTGCCAAGGACCAAATTGAGGACATCATTCAATTGGTTGGGGCATAGTGAAATGAAAGGAAACTTGGAAGGCCAAAGTCCAATTTTTTTTGGAAACATTCTCATGCAGATTCATGCAAAGTGACGTGAGAAAGCTTCTGCAATAAAAAACAAACAAATGAACTGCTGCAACTTTTCTGTAACTTCAGCAAATTTCTTTTCCCGCAACCGTGCTCATGCCATTTCCTTATTCAATTTAAATGCATTCATGCAAGCAAACCAAGAAGAAACATGCTGGAATTATTATCTAAACAAAACATCATAGCTTTGGACCGAAAAGGAATGACAATCAAAGAGCAAGACCATAAAATGTTTTATCCGGCAAACTGAAATACTTTTTCCAGCAAACATTTGGATATGCTTCAAGTGTTTTAAGGACTTGAACATGCAAACTCAAAACAATCTTCCCCTGCCCCCTTTCCACACCAGGCTAACTAACAAACTAGAAGAGGCTAAAGCCTGGTGAATGGTCACGGAAAAGGAACACAGCAAAACAGATGTAGTAGCCTTTGCTCTGCTGCAAATATCGCAGCTTCATACTAGCATGTATGAAATGCCGAAAACATTGTGCTAGACTTCATCATTTATCAATCAAATTCACACACATCTGTAAACATAAATCCTGACATAGATTAACATGGATGCCTCCCCCTAACTATCACAAACAAGATGATCCAGGCCCAAGAATAACAAAAACGCAGCAAAGAAACTTAGCAGAAACACATGTTCATGCCATTTTTCACTCAAACGAAATGCATTCCCACGAAGCCTTAACACCTTAAAGGATTCAGCAACTGACCAAAAATAGAGCAAAGAAAACAACTCTCGGCTATTGGAGTTCGTTTTCGGAACAACAAAGGAAAAAGATGACAGTGTACCCTTTTTACGAAAACAAAATCCAGCATTCTAGCTAGGATGACCCAGGACATTAATGAGGCTAAACCATCCTCAATGAAAGAAACAGGTTCTCATGACAAGAATCCCATCTAGATTCATAAACCCATGGCTAAACATGCAACCAAGGAGATCTAGTGTAGAGAGGGGACCAAAACAAAACGAACGGCAAGGAACTATTAGACAGCATGGAAAACCAAGGAAAAGACATCAGACAGCAAAAGACGAGCAAATAAACAGCAAAAGGAAGCAACTTGGACTGTACAACACAGGCAAAACGCAAAGAAACGGCAACAGTAGGCCACTGGACTATAACGGATACATTCACAGACTTCGAACAATTTGGGACTGATCGAAGCTTCGCCCACCAGAATAGAAATCATAGCGGACAAACATCAGCAGCCGACAACTGAAGCAAAAGGCACAAACATCAGCAGGAGAGGAGAAATTTTACCCAAATGAAAAGGGAAGATCAACAGCGGACAACTTACTGCAAAAACCCGTGCTTTTCCCACGAGGATTGAAGATGATAATGGTGGCGTTGGGTTCCTCCTCTGTTCCGTAGCTGCTACTGGTTACCGACACCCTCTCGTTCGCAGCTTTTCCTTTTTCTTTTGCTGGTTTTTCTTCTCCCGAAACTCTCTCAGTCTCTCCCTTTCCCTCAATCCTTAGCCGTTCCTCCAGCCCTCTCTTCGTTTCTTTCTTTTGCCGTGAAAACCTCTCTAAAACCCTCTCATCGTTCCTCTCTCTTTTTCCCTCTCTCTCCAATCAGCCGTCAAAAAACCCCCAGCTCGCTCTAAAACCCAGTCGTCCCCTCCTCTCCTTTTTCCTCTCTCTCCAATCAGCCGCCACAAACCTCCCTTGGTTTCCCCTTTTCTTCCTCCTAAAACCCAGCCGTCACTCTCTCTTTCTTGCTCTTCTTCCCCGTAGCCTTTTTCTCTCCTTTTGGTTTTCTTTTTGTCAAAACTCCTTCTAGCCTCTTCAACCCTAGCCGCCTCTCCCCTTGTTTTTCCTCTCACCGAAGCTCCCTGTTTCTCCCGATTTTCCCCCTTTTTCTGTTGTTTTTTTTTCTATTCCTTGTTGCTCTATTTTTTCAATTTCCTCTGCTCTGTTTTTTCGTTTTCAGCCCTTTCTCCTCCGTAGCTCTTTCTCGCATTTTGTTTTCTCAGCCGGCCTCCTTTTCTTTTCCTTTTCCCAAAAAATCTTAAAACCTCCCAAGTGTCTCTCCCTTGCCACCTAAGTGATGTGTTGTTAAAAAGCAAGAAGGGACACTTGTCCCACATGCAAGTTTCCACTTGTCAAATTTTCTTTTTTCCTTTTTTTCTTTTTTCCCTTTTCTTCTTTTCCTTTTTTCTTTTTCTTTTCTGAAATTTAGTATGAAGACAAGAAATAAAAAATAAAAATAAACCAGAACAAAATAAAAATAAAATAAAATAAAATAAAAACACTAGAATTGAAGCAAATAAAGCTTAAAAATTAATTAAACAAATAAAGTTAAAAAAATCAAAAAAATTTGGTGTTTACAGACTCGTGTACTAGATTCCTTTTTTGTTATCTTCAACCTCCCTACAATAGTGATTACAGTCTCATCAATACAGTGTTCAGTTTTAATAGAAGTTCCAAATAATTTTTCAGATTTGCTTGATGTTCGGGAAGATCTCGCTATTTTATTGAGATGTTCGAGAAGGCCTCGCTACATCAAATGTTTTGGGGTTCGAAATGATCATCTCTATATTCTCAATAGACACTTAATAAAGTGTCTAAGAAATTTAATATGTCGGGGGGAGGAATTATTGTTTGTGTCAAAGGCAATAGCACAAACAAGAGAAGAGGAAAGGTTCATCAGATATTAACTAGTTGTAGTAACTTGAGGTTGTAACATCGAGGAGTATCTAGTTGTAATATCACTAGTTTTAACAAGAGAAGATGAAAAGGTACCGATTGCAAATTCATTAGTTGTAATGAATTGTGACATACACCTAACTGGTTGTAACTCAATCTGTACATGTCGTTATGACTATTTGTTACATTTTAAATATTAGTTACCCCATTTTCAAATTAGTTGTCGCAACGAAATATCATGTTCTTCTGCAAAACTGTTACTTATTATGTGGTCGTGTGGAACCAAACCGAGCCACCAATTGTAACTTCATTTCCGTACTAAAGGAGTAATACCTATTGAAGTGCCTGTAATACTATCTGTAATACTCATCGTTAATACAATTGTAAATCACTTGTCTAATTTTTAACATAGAGGAACGTGACAAGGTGCCTATACAAGCACATCAATAAGTTGTAACAGTTTATTAACTTCTTGTAACGTACATATGCGGTATTCCCTGATAGGGATGACATGGCTGCATTTAGTAAATGTTCATCCAAAAACACTGCAAATCTGGTGCTAGACACCTAATGTCTGAAAAATCTGGTGCTAGACACCTAATGTTTGAAAAATCTGCTGCTAGACACCTAATGTCTAGTGCAAGCATTAATTCATTGAGAGATTGTAGATTAAAACAAACTTACAATATGGAACCGATTGAAACTGAGCAATATCATCTCTGGACAAGTACGAACATCAGGACGGATATTCGAAACTCAATTGTTTGGAACAGCCAATTGGTTTGTATTCATAAAAATTATAGGTACACATCATTCATCAACCTGCACATTGAGGGGAGTTGACGTCAATAGTTAGTCGCAATCCTTGGGTGTTATTTCTTTCCTGAAATGCGTAATGATGGCAAATCAGCTAATACAGTTAATGGAACATACGGTTAATGATATACGCTGTCGAAGTATCCAATTAACAAAACTACATAAATATGTGATGTAATGATAAAGCTTGTTACCTGGGGTGATGGTGAAAATACATGATATGCATCATTATCACAGTGCGTTGAAATTGCCGCACACTCCGCCTGCGTTGTACAATAAAACTATTCGACTGTCAACAACTCATTAACAATGCCTATATTGCTCAGTTACAAAGTTAAATTGAGTTAGACATTATAACAAAAATGATATTTCAGACCATTAAGATATCTCTAACAGAGTTATGTTTGAAAAATATAGAAAATTTGGGATGCATCTATTGTGTAGGGACACTTCCATGAGGCCCCTGATTAATCAATCGGTGGACTTTCGGATAATACAAAATAATATGTCATTAAAGTATTATATGTTAACTACAAAATATGCATGCTTTGACAGCGTTCGGGTGCCCACCATTACAATTAAAGAAAAAGTAGTTTTACGATACGAAAAAAAAACTTTATTTTATCTACTAAATGTATGCATACCGTTTGATTTTTCTCGATTTCGGGAGCAACAGCGTTTGGAAGACTATTCACTGACTGACTCATTGAATGCGTCTACGAGTTTTGTACAAGCCAAATAATTGTATAAGACAGACAAAAAGGGTATATATCATGAGGGATGTCAGCTGTAACAAAATCATCATACAATGTTACCTCATCATAACTAATTGTGCTATTAGAAACATCCAAATGAAAGTTAAAGCCATACCCATTTTATACTAACCGAAATTGAGTTAGTTGATGAACGGCATCCCATAAACATGTGTTCATCAAATAAAATTCATGTCGGCTCCGATTCTGAGACTTGTATTATTGACACGACAATAATGTTATTTTATAGTGAATGGTACCTATTCATTAGTTAACCGTACAATGATAACATTGTTGTAGCATAAATGTTTACCATCATCGTTCTTACCGTAGTCTGTGGTCTTTGACAATCTAGATTTTCTTTTTAATCTGTCAAATTTATCGACCCAACTTCGCATCACTTTACTTCTCTTCCCACCGGCACGTTTTTTAATGCCTCTTCCGACTACTACCTCTCCCATTTCATTTACAAATTGAATCTTATCCCATCCCACCTGCCTCATTTTTCATAAGCTCATGGATCTATTTCAATGAAAGCCCAGCATCCTCGCTTAATTCAGTTTGGAATCCTCGAGTCTCACTCACTTTTCTTTGTGATGGCATCATGTGCAAATATTGAATAATGTGCAACTCATGGTTATGCTCTAAGACAAGGTCATGCACACGGTACTTCATTGTCCCTCTAAACAACACGATAACCATTTTAGCTTCACACCTTGTTTTCATCGGCGCTCGTGTCCTCTTTGGCATCATATCACCTCCGTACTTGCGTTTCACACCTTACTTGTAGCAACTATATCTCCTAGACATGGTCACGCCGTCTTTGTCTTTATTCAGATAGTGCTTGCGTACACTAAAACCCATTTTAAAGGTATATTTATTGTAAAACTTGTACGCGTCCTCTTCACTGTAGAACTCCATTCTTAATTCAGGGGTTCTATCTTTTGTCAATTTGCTGCAATCCATTACTTCTGCTTCTGCCAATTATGCATCAAACACCGTAATTTGCAACATTTCATGAATAGTATATACATAAACGACAACATAAATGTATATTACCACTCATAATGTGCTATGAATCACACATTACTCGTATGTTAAATCTTATTATTGCGCTTATCAATATGATTAATGATTCACATTACCTTACTTGTACTCTAAGACAACGGCATTATCTATGTACAAATACAACTCCATGTACACTAAGTTATATAGACTGTAATATATTGGTCACACGATATAAGTCTATTTTAACAGTATGTACATCCACACTGGTGATTATATTTCAGTTCTAGGTTCTTTAACTCACTGGACCTTATATCATTCGTTAATGACCACCGCCTAAGTCAACTCCGTATTTTCTACTATTTCTACATTTTGAGGGCCAAACAAGCACTTTCTACTCATTGTAATATATTTCTTATATCATGTAATTTACTTACAACACAAGGTATACTCATTTATTATTCACATATACGTTTTTTCCTCTGCTTCACCTTATTCAACTTTACGCCTCCATTTTATACACACTGCATGGTCAGGAGAGGGGCAAACTAAGATTGCGTGATGAGCATGGACCAACTACATATTACTCATTTAACACACTGCATTCAGTCACGTTACCTTGGTCTGCTAATACGCTTTATGTTTCACCGAACTCGGAGAACGCAGTTGCTTCTGCTATTAAGTTGCACGACAAAATCTGGCTTCGTGAGATGATAAATTTCCTCTGTTTGCTTCTACCTTGTCACCTGCCTTGCACGCATTCAAAATGGATACAACACTCTCATACCCAGCTTCAAAATGCATACAACACTCTCACTGCACTGTTTGTTTTCTTCCTTATTCACTCAACACCATACCCCAACTCTCTCTACCCACTTTTCTGTCAATTGCTACCTTCAGCAGGACGCCACCTCTCTTTTCTCAGTTTTGTTTTGTGCGGCTGATTCAAATTTTCAACTTGATTTTCAAAATTGAAACTCTTTCGTTTGGTCCATCATGTTCCCGTTTTGGCTAAACATTTTTCACCGAATTCGGAGAACGCAGTTGCTTCTGCTATTAAGTTGCACGACAAAATCTGGTTTCGTGAAATGATGAATTTCCTCTGTTTGCTTCTACCTTGCCGCCTGCCTTGCACGCATTCAAAATAGATACAACACTCTCATACCCAGCTTCAAAATGCATACAACACTCTCACTGCACTGTTTGCTTTCTTCCTTATTCACTCAACACCATACCCCAGCTCTTTCCACCCATTTTTCTGTCAATTGCTACCTTCAACAGGACGCCACCTCTCTTCCCTCAGTTTTGTTTTGTGCGGCTGATTCAAATTTTCAACTTGATTTTCAAAATTGAAACTCTTCTGTTTGGTCCGTCATGTTCCCGTTTTGGCTAATCATTTTTTTCTCGGAACGGCATCGTTTTTGGGGCCTGTTGAAGGCTTCCTGACGTGGAATATTTCTCGCCTCACATTTAGGTCTTGTGAGGAGACCGTTCAGGAGCGGTCGGTCTGATGACCGCTCCTGCCCCTAATCCCATTCTTTTAGGCCTCCATTTGTTTTTGGGAGTATTTTTGAAAAATTACTGTAACAGAATTTTTAAAGTATATTTTGGTATATTTTTAGAAAATATGTAAGAGTAGTAGAGTTTTTAAAATATATTTTGAGATATTTTTCAAACATTAAAAAAAATTTAGACCGATTTTTAAGGCAGCAGGAACTGCCTAATTAATAGTAAATTCACTGGATTGTATCCTTCCAAGTACAATAAGCAGATAAGAAGGAAATTATGGAGTAGAAATTCAAAGAAATTGGATGGCATTGTTAGCCAAAGAAGAAGGATGTCTTCCGCTTTGTTTCTTTTCTCCTGACTGCAAGAGAACGAAGAAGACCACTAATCTCAGGCTAAAAATTAAAGAATTGTTAATTACATAAACAGGCCTCAATAGTTATACACTATTCGGAGCCTCTGTTAAAACTTGAGGGACAAATTGGTAATTAATAGTCAAAGGACAAAATAGTAAACCCTTATGAAAGACGTAAAAGACACGCGTGAATAGGATTACATCTAAGGTCTTTATAATATGGAAGAACTTTTTGCTAGTCATTCCTTTGTTAGAACTTTCTGCACCTAAGGCCTCAATAGTCATATGTGAAAAACATAAAAGGTACAAAACTAATATGTGAAGGATTATTTGCATGATTTTCCCAATTTCAAAAATTAATGTGATACAGATTAAGTGCGATTTTACTAACGTGATTAAGGTTGGATCAATAAGTGGTCAAGATATACTTTTTACTCTTTTCTTATTTTGGACTTATATAATGTAGAACAGACTCATATCTCTACTAACATATCTATCTATTACTATATAAAAAGCATAATGAGTCTTTAATATGAGTGTAAGAAACTTATTTTAGTTTTTGTGATATCAATATTGCCCTTAATACTAATAAAAGGACCGATTACATTGCATTTTCTTACTAATGAATGAGAATTATGCTATCAGTTACAAAGAAATATTTTTTGAACTGTGGTGATTTTCATGAATTAAACCAAAAAAAAAAGAACAACCAATTCATTACATTTCGTCAATAATTAATATCAATTATGCCAACAATTACAAGAATGAAAAACATTCCCTTGAGTTATAGTGAATTAAATCGAAAAAGAAGAACAAATTTTATTTATAAATTATAAAAAATATGGTGAATCTTAGTGGCTAATAATGTAACAAAAAATGTTAGTATTAGTTTTTACGATGCCAAAATTACACTCCTCTCTAATAAATGGATAAATTGCGTTACATTTCATCATTGATAAATAATATTAAACATGCTAGCAATTACAAAAATGAAAGATTTCTTACTTCTTATTTACAAAAAGAAAAAAGAACAAATTTTATTTACAAAATCCAAGTTTGGAAAGTATTTCGAACATGAAACAAAACATAATAAATTGGTACTATGAGTCTCTTAAAAAGCACCATGAGGCTATTTATTTTCAGATACAAGTAAATTAAGTCTTAAGAGCACCTTTTTAATATGCGTATATTAGTATTGAGTAAAAAAACATTAATACAAAATATAATAGGAAAAAGAGTACCAAGGTGGACAAAGAGTTTTATGTTGGAAATTTATTTATTCAAATTGCAATAAAGATTAAATTTAATGAACTTTATCAATCATATTCTTGTAACAATTAATAGTATTAAACTACAATTATTGAATATTATATTCATCAATGCCAATTATAATAATAATTACAAAGGTGAAACATCCCTGCCAAAAAAATATTTTTTTATAAAATATCAATTTCAAGGAGTACTTCAAAGGTGAATAAAAATATATCCAAGTTCAATTTGACTATTACATAATAAATAATCTTAATGTCTTGTAATTCTTAATCACATAAACTCTATAATCATAAAGCATGTCATTAGTGAGAAATACAAATAAGTTTCACCAAGGGTCCGTTTGGTTGGAAGTAAAATGTTTTCCTTGGAAAAATATCAATCATATTTTTGTAACAACTAATAGTATTAAACTACAATTATTGAATATTATATTCATCAATGCCAATTATAATAATAATTACAAAGGTGAAACATCCCTGCTGTAGTGGGGCAAATCCATGCGTGACACGTGTCAGATCGGCAGACCGCGTTCATCAGGTCGGCAGCAGAGGTCTTGCAGCTCAAACATCCCTGTTCGGCATGAAAGAGCCAGCTCGGCCATGACAGTCGCGGTATTGGGCCTCATGGGCCGCCACCTCCGAACTTTCAGGAGCCGTCATGGGAAACCCTAAGAAGACCCCGAACCCTAAGGGGACTTTGACTCCCATAAGGAAACTACTACCTATTCAAAGCCTATAAGTACAGCATCCTAAGACAACACAAGGTACGCAATCTGCAGTATTCCCCACTGTTGTTCTACCCTTGAGCTCTACTGACTTGATCGTCGGAGCTGCTCCGGGGACCCCAGTCCCGCCATCTTTCCCTTTTTCTTCGCAGGGTGTTCAGCTCGGCCATCCCCTATCGGCGCGGCAGCTCAGCTCAACACAGCTCAGCACGGACCTGGTTTTGGCAGTCGCATCAATTGGCGCCGTCTGTGGGAAACAAGTATTTCTTCTTTGCGAATCATGCCAAGAACGAGGTCTCAAAGGAACGCCGATGGATCCAAAGGGAACGAGGGAAGTGGCCCCCAGAACCCCACACAGGGTCTGACACCCGGAGCAGAGGGGGCGGGGCTCTCACGGATCCCGCCGGAGCAATTGGTCCAGACGGTGGCAGAAAACTTACCGACTTTTGAGGCAATAATGAATTACCTCAAGGGACAGACGGGAGGTCAGCCCGACCAGGGGCCCAACAGTCCGGGAGATGGGCTGTCAGAATCCCGGACGGGGAGCCCTGACTCCCGGCCCAAGCGGATGCACCGGGAGCTTACGCGCGAACAGGTCGGCGTCGTGGAGCCCTCTCACAAGCGCTCCCGAACTGATCACCCGGAGCCCGTTCGGAGGAATTCGAAGGAGCTCTCCCCACGGAGAGAGCAATACCAGGTACAGGACGAGCTGGACCTGTTGTTGGACCCAGTGGCAGATAGGTACATTGCCTCTCCTTTCGTGCCCGATATTGAAGACTACCCGCTGCCTGCGAAGTTCAAACTGCCCAGCATGAAATCTTACGATGCGACCACGGATCCAGAAGATCACTTGTTCGCATTTTTGACCCAAATGCGCTTGCAAACGGCTGCGGATGTAGTCAGATGCAAGACCTTTCCAATGTTCCTGGAGGGGAAGGCACATCAGTGGTTTCAGGGGCTCCCTCCCGGGTCCATCAGGTTCTTCGCCCAGCTCGCAAGATTGTTCGCGGCTCAGTTCGTCTCGTCGCAAGCCTTCTCCAAAAGCACAGCTCATCTGATGACTATCCAGCAGAAGCCTGAGGAGTCCTTGCGTGAATACATGGTGCGTTTCAATAACGAGTCCCTTCAGGTTCGAGATCGCGATGACAAAGTGGTCATGGCAGCCTTCATAAATGGGCTGCGCAAACAGAAGCTCTACACCGAGCTCGTGGAGAGACCACCCCAGTTAGTACGGGAGATGCTGGACCGAGCTCATGAGAAGGCCAACGCGGAGGAGGCCAACTGCCTGAAGAGTGCGCAGGAGAGGCTGAGAGATGACAAGCGCAAAAGGGGCGCCGGTCAGGTGGAGGCACGGCCCGATCAGGGAAGGAAGAATGCCTATGACCGCCTCCCCAAGAGCCGCCCAATGGGAGGAGATAAAACCTGGACTACCCTCACTGTACCTCGAGCTCGGGTCCTCGCCGTGATGGAACAGGAAGGGCTCTCCCGACCTCCCCGACCCTTGGGCGGGGATAAGAACAGACGGGACCAGGGTTTGTACTGCGCATATCACCGAGATGTGGGGCACGATACGGAGGACTGTCGTCACCTCAAGAAAGACATCGAAAGGTTGATCAAACGAGGCCACCTTAGGCAGTTCATTCGTGATGAATGGGCTGACCAGCGACGGGGAGGGCCCAGGTCGGAGCGCCCGGGCTATTCCCGAGACCGACCTCAATGGCCTCGCGGCCGAACTCCCGAGCATGAAGTTCAGAACCTCGCCGGAGTAATCAACACTATCGCGGGAGGACCGGTGGGGGGAGACAGCCACATAGCTCGGTGCCATAATTGCCCTCCTTCCACCGGGGAGAGCTCGAGCAAATGATTGAAAATGTACGAAGAGATAATCTATGGACCTGAGGATGCGGTCCCTTTGGCTTCTAATAATCATGAAGCAATTGTGATAGAGGTCATCACCTGTAACTACAAGGTAAAGAAGGTGTACATAGACAATGGAAGTGCCATAGACGTGTTGTATTACAAGACCTTCAAGGAGCTACAGTTGGAGGATAGACAGCTCGTCCTGGTTCGAACCCCGTTGATGGGTTTTGCAGGCCCTCCGGTGAGGCCGGAGGGAATGATAACCCTCATGGTCACTGTGGGGGTATCCCCGAAATGCTGAACTATTCCGGTGAATTTCGCGGTGGTAAAAGAGCCCTCATCGTACAACGTTATTCTGGGGCGCCCTACCCTGAACGCCCTCCGGGTTATCTGCTCCACCTTGCACCTCAGCATGAAGTTCCCCACTCCTGCGAGGGTGGCAAAAGTGCTCGGAGATCCGGAGGTGGCCAGGGCATGTTACATTGCCACCCTCAAGGGCAAAGAAAAATTGGTAGCTCAAACGGCTCGTTTAGAGCCCTGGGAACCCATGGAAAAAGCAGAGAGATTGCAGACAGATGAGGGATTAGCCGAGCTGCTTGTCCGCCCAGACCAACCTGAGCGCACGGTTAAGGTCGGCACATGCCTAAATGAGCTAACTCGAAGCTCTCTGGAGTCTCTCTTGGGAGAGTACGCGGAGATTTTTGCTTGGACTGCTGATGATATGCCAGGGGTTCCCACCAAACTGGCAGTTCATAGGCTACACGTGGACCCCAACGTCCGACCTGTGAAACAGAAAAAGAGGAACTTTGCTCTTGAGAGAAATGAGATTGTCAAAGGTGAGGTGGGTAAGTTGTTAGAGGCTAAGATCGTAAAGGAAGTCTATTACCCGACCTGGCTAGCTAATCCGGTGCTGGTCAAGAAGGAGGAAAGAGTTTGGAGGATGTGTGTGGACTTCACAGATTTAAACAAGGCTTGCCCAAAGGACTGCTACCCGCTCCCGCGGATTGACCAGCTCGTGGACTCAACATCTGGATATGAGATTTTCTGCTTCTTGGACGCCTTCAAAGGATACCATCAGATAGCCCTGGCCGAGGAGGACCAGGAGAAGACCTCGTTTATCACCGAGGACGGCACCTATTGTTACATCACCATTCCATTCGGACTGAAAAATGCAGGCGCGACCTACCAGAGGTTGGTAAATAAGTTGTTCAAAAATCAGATTGGCCGGAACATGGAGGTCTACGTGGACGACATGTTAGTGAAAAGCCGGACTCAGGAGCAGTTCATCGCTGACCTGAGAGAAATTTTCGATGTCCTTCGGAGCACACGAATGAGACTGAACCCAAAGAAGTGCACCTTTGGGGTCAGGTCGGAGAAATTTCTGGGCTACATGATTTCCAAAGAAGGGGTGAGAGCAAACCCGGACAAAATTAAGGCCATCATGGATATGGCTCCACCCCGGAACATTAAGGAGGTGCAACGCCTGATTGGGAGGATGGCAGCTCTGAACAGGTTCTTGTCCAAATCAGCAGTTCGGGGATCTCCCTTCTTCAGGGCCTTGAAAAGAGGTCCTCGATTTGAGTGGAGTTTGGACTGCCAGAAAGCATTTGACGAACTGCAGGCACACCTTGCTCGGCTGCCGGCCTTAACTTCCCTCGAGCAGGGGGAAACTCTGTTCATCTATTTGGCTGTGGGGCAAGAAGCTGTTAGTGCTGTGTTGGTACGAGAGGAAAGCAAAGTCCAGAAACTCGTGTATTATGTCAGTCGCGCCCTACAGGGGGCCGAAGCACGGTACTCGGCGGTAGAGCGATAAGTTTTAGCATTAGTCCATGCAACTCGGAAGTTTAGGTGGTACTTCCAAGCTCATCCCGTAGTGGTAGTGACGGACCAGCCCTTGAAGCAGATCCTCACCAAGCTTGAGGCCTCGGGTCGAATGGTGAAATGGGCTGTGGAGCTGTCGGAGTACGATCTTGGATACCAGCCAAGGACAGCCATCAAGGCCCAAGCCTTGGCAGACTTCATAGAGGATGGCGTCTCCTTTGGGTCGCCCGAAGCGGAGGTCGATCAGGCTGGAGTGACAAGTAAGGTCGAGAAGGATGAAGAAATCATCAAGGACGCGCACACCGGGTGAGCAGCCGAAGCCCTGCAGGCCCAGAAAACTACCAAGGTCACGGCGATCCAAGAAGCAGCCGAGGTTCTACAGACTGAAGATGCTGCTGAGGTCGCTCAGGGTAATCAGGTAGCAGAGGCCGAACAGGCTAAGGAAACAGATAAGGCCGATCAGGCCAGTGGAGCTGCCGAGGCCGAACAGGCCAGAGAAGCAACTGAGGCCGAACAGGTTGGAGGAGCTGCCGAGGCCGAGCAGACCTGGGAAGTTGCCAAGGTCGAACAGGCTAGGGAAGCAACTGAGGCCGGACGGGCCAGAGGAGCTGCCGAGGCCGAGCAGACCCGAGAAGTTGCCGAGGTCGGACAGGACGGGGAGGCGGCCAAGGTCGGACAGGCCGGAGAGACTGCCGAGGCCAGGAAGGCTACAGAGGCTGCGGGGCGGACAGATCCCACCTGGACGCTGTACGTAGATGGTGCGTCAAGCAAGGAAGGATGTGGTGCCGGGCTCCTCTTAATCAGCCCTACCGGGGAAGAGCTCCCTACGCACTGAGGTTTGATTTTAGAGAGCCTCTAACAATGAATCTGAGTACGAGGCTCTGATCGTGGGGATGGAGATGGCTTGGAAGTTAGGGGCTAGATTAATAAAAATCTACAGCGATTCGCAGTTGATAGTAAACCAAGTAGGGGGGAGCTACGAGGTCAAAGAGGGGTCGCTGAGGAAATACGTCGCCAAGACGCTTGAGTTGAGGGACCGGTTTAAACAGTTCACTCTCGAATAGATTCCCCGAAGCCAAAACAAGAGAGCTGATGCCCTATCCAAGCTGGTCTCTACCTTGCTCGGTACGCTAAATCGAGAGATATTGGTGGAGGTCGTCCAAGGTCGGGCATATGAGCAGTCGAGGGCCGCAGTCATTCAAGTTGTAAGCTCTTGGATGGACCCCATTGTCCAGTACCTAGCTCGTGGGGAGCTCCCCCCAAACAAGGCAGAAGCCCGTAAAGTCCTCTTGAGGTCGCAGAAGTACGTGTTCACACAGGGAGTACTGTATAGGAAATCCTACTTACAGCCATGGTTAAGGTGTGTGACGCCTGATAAAGGGAGCTATATCCTGCGCGAGTTGCATGAAGGCATCTGCGGCAATCATGTCGGACCAAGGGTGCTGGCCAAGAAGGGAATGCTATCAGGATATTACTGGCCCACCATCTTCAGGGATTCGGCCGAACTGGTGGCCCGGTGTAAGTCTTGTCAGCTACACGCTCCAATTCATCATACCCCTACTCAGGAGATGATTCCTCTCCATAGCCCATGGCCGTTCTTCCAGTGGGGGATTAACCTGTTGGGGCCATTTCCCCGAGCTCCGGGTAGTTATGAACATTTGGTGGTGGCAATTGATTACTTCACCAAATGGGTAGAGGCCGAGCCTCTCAATACAATCAATAGCAGGTCGATCCAAAAGTTCCTTTGAAAAAGTATAGTCTGCCGATTTGGCATACCGAGGGTCCTCGTCTCAGACAATGGTCGGCAGTTCGCGGATAGTTCCCTCCAAGAATGGTGTACCGAGCTCGGCATCCAACGGCACTTCACCTCAGTGGGGCACTTCCAGGCTAATGGGCAGGTCGAAAATGTCAACAGGACCCTTCTGCACGGCCTGAAAACGAGAATAGAGTCTGCCCGGACTGGTTGCTGGACGAACTGCCCACCATACTGTGGGCTTACCGGACTACACCTCGGACGGCCACCCAGGAAACCCCGGTTGCCCTGACATATGGGGCCGAAGCGGTGATCCCTGCGGAAATCGGAATGCCCTCAGTCAGAGTGCAGCACTTTGTGGCCCAGAGCAACGGGGAGGAGATGCGGTTCAACTTGGACCTGCTCGAGCATCGCAGGGAAGAAGCGTGTATAAGAATGGCCAAGTACAAGGGTCAGGTCGCGAGGTACTATAATGGTAGGGTCTGGCGGCTCTTCTTTAAACCGGGAGACCTGGTGTTACGCAGAAACTCCGTAAGCCGAGCTGTAGGCACGGGAAAGTTAGATCCGAACTGGGAAGGTCCCTACGTAGTACGGGAAGCTGATCGCGCGGGGTACTGTAGGCTAGCTCACCCCAATGGGGACGAAGTCCCTCGCACCTGGCACAATTCGAATTTAAGGCTTTTTCGTTAGAGTTCTGCCCGAGCTGGAAGTGGTTAGCTGGGCGGCTATAGCTGAAGAGGTCCGCTCGGCATTTTTATTAGTTCAACACTTGGGATTATATTATAATAATGTATTCAAGGCTTTGAGGAAATAAAGAATTTTTACAAGTGTTGGATAAAAAGAAAAGCCATCTATTCCATTTCAAAAAGGCATACACATAAGGGGGCATACAAAAACGAGCTGGCCAGCTCGGTTCCTACCTTGTCCTAAGCCTATACTAGATCCTATTTATGCTTAGTTCTCCCCTTGCTGCTCATGCTCGGGCTCTGGGGATGTCACAGGGAGGTTAGGGTCGGCAACCAGCGCTGCCAGGTCGCGCCCATGCAAGTAGCCCTCCACGAGCCTGTCAATCTGGTGAACTGCCTGAGGGTTGTAGTTGGGCCACCTGCTCAGGTCGAACCCGGCAAGTTCAGAGATTGAATGTCGTGCATGGCTTGGGCGTACCCCACCTGCAGGACTGGCCCATTGAGGATGGCCAGGTCCTTCATGAAATCCTTAGACTTCTTGAAATCCCTGACGCCTAGCCGGCGGCCCTCCTCACGAGCTGTTTCAACCTGGCCAGGCAGCTCGGCGGATTTCAGTTGCTCTGCCTCCAGCTGCGAGGTCAGCTCAGCCGATTTCTTCTTTTCCAGCTCGCAGGACGACTGAGACTCGACGAGCTGCTTTCTCGCAGACTCCAGCTCTGCCTCCGCTGCCTCCAGCTGGCTGGACAGCCTGTTCTTGGCAGCGTCGGCCTGGGAGAGGTTCTCTCCCATATTCTCATACCTTTGAGCCAGCTCAGCTCCAGCCACGCTGAACTGCAGAATCAAACATAGAATAAGAGAGTGACATGTTCAAGGAAGTTTCTTTGAAGGACCAGAGGTTGAGGGATTACCTGAGCTGCACTCAGGTAGTAGTGCTCCAGCAGCTCAGAATTGGAGGCAAGCTGGATGAAGTGATGATCGCGTGGAAGCACTGTGCCCCTGACAAGCTCCCGAGCTGCCTCTGAAAATTGAGCTCGGTCATTCACTGACAACCCCCACTTCGGACAAAAGTGTAGGGGGTGCGGGTGTGAGCTCTGCCCGGCAGGAGGCTTTAGAGGAATCACGTTCCTCATACGCCACATGGCTGGCGGTGACTCAGATGAGGCCTGCTGCTCGGCGGTATTTACCCCGTAATGGGGGGTAGGGACCGCGGTGGGCCCTTCCAGGGGCGGTGGGGAAGCCACCTTCTTGGCGGTGGTCTTCTTTCTTTTCTTCCTGTGCTCCTCCCCAGGCGGTGACTGAGCTGCGGCCTGAGGAGTAGGCTCCGATGGGGAAAGAGCCGCGCTACTGGGAGCAGTGGAAGGAGTAGGAGTAGGTGTGCTCGTGCCGCTACTTCCTCCAATGTTCAGCAGTTGGGAGAATCTCTTCACTGCAAGGCCAAAAGAATAGGTCAGCTCGGGCGACGTGACAAGCAAAAAAAAAAGAGAGAGAGAGAAACAAGGGGTGAGGTCGAGAATTTACAAGATGTCAGCTCCTCGGGGGTGATAGGTCGGAGATCGGGGGCAGGGTCGTTCACCTCTGCTCGAATTAGCCCCGTCGACCAGAGCTGGGCATTATTGAATTCCTTCACCTTCAGCCGAACTTCCGAGCTGACCAGGCGATCCAGCTCGCCCGCGGGCAAAGGTGAGGGAATAGGATCAGATACCTGAGTCTCCTCCCTCCAAGTTAGGGGAGGAAACCCAATATTCTTCACGAAAAAGTACTGTGCCTTCCAACCTTTGATGGAGGAAGGCATCTGTGTGAACAGCTCGCGGGTAGGGAGCTCCCCTCCTCTCCTGCGAGCGAAGTAGAACCAACCGTGGACCGGGCTGCTCACCTTCATCTGAAAAAACGATCTGAACAGGTCCAAAGAATATGGGATTTCGAGAGTGCGGCATAAGAAAAAGAAGCCGAGAATGGATCGAATGGCGTTGGGGACGAGCTGGGTAATCCGAACGCCCCAGAAGGTCAAGATCTGGTGAAGAAAGTGGGGGATGGGAAGCCGGAGACCAGCCACGAGCTGATCTCTATAGATAGCCACGAACCCAGAGAGGGGACGGCAAGCGTATTGTCCTGGCCGGACTGCTCTAGCTTCGAACTGGGGAGGAATGTCATACCTCCCCACCAGTTCGTCTACATCTCCCTGGTCCAGGAGGGGAGGGATGATTTCGACTTCCCCAAAGTCAATATCAGGCCCCCTGGAGGGTCCTTTCCTGGCGTGAACTGGAGCCGCTACCAGAGGGATCTCTGGGGCAACAGCTCCAGTGTCGGGCTGGGCAGGTTGGTCAAGCTGATCCATGTTATGGGCGAGGGAATGTGCAGGAGAAGGAAGATACTTAGAGGAGCTAGAAGAGGAAGAGCTGGTGGAGGAAGAGATTACTTCTATGGGGGTAGGTCGAGCGACTCTACACCTAGGTGCTGAGCTGGTGAGGTCTGAGTGTGTGGAAGAAGACGACATACAAGGAAAAGAGGACTTACTGGTGGCTGAAGGGGAAGAGCTGAAGTGTGCTTAGAAGGGAATCCTACTCTCGGACGACCTCACAAAGTGCGGAGCGAGCTAATGAAGATGAGGAAGAAGATAAAGTGAGAAAGGAAGCTTGAAAGTGACGTCTGGGGGGGGGTCTATTTATAGGCCACCTGGGCGGGAAGACAAAGAGTCCCGAATTGAAATTTCAAATTTATTGCAAGGAAACCGCTGTCTGAGGAGACGTTAGAGCTGACAACCGCCATCTCAGGAGGACGTGACCTTTGAAGTGACGGTTATGGCAGTAGACGTGGCGGTTACCCGAACAAGGTGCATGATCATGGGATCATGGGCCCCACACCAAGCCGACCTGGCGCTTCGTAATTTGGTCTAGACTCACGCGACCCCTCGGTGACTCTAGACTCCAAGGGGACTAGTGTAGTGGGGCAAATCCATGCGTGACACGTGTCAGGTCGGCAGACCGCGTTCATCAGGTCGGCAGCAGAGGTCTTGCAGCTCAAACATCCCTGTTCGGCATGAAAGGGCCAGCTCGGCCATGACAGTCGCGGTAATGGGCCTCATGGGCCGCCACCTCCGAACTTTCAGGAGCCGTCACGGGAAACCCTAAGAAGACCCTGAACCCTAAGGGGACTTTGACTCCCATAAGGAAACTACTACCTATTCAAAGCCTATAAGTACAACATCCTAAGACAACACAAGGTACGCAATCTGCAGTATTCCCCACTGTTGTTCTACCCTTGAACTCTACTGACTTGATCGTCGGAGCTGCTCCGGGGACCCCAGTCCCGCCATCTTTCCCTTTTTTCTTCGCAGGGTGTTCAGCTCGGCCATCCCCTATCGGCGCGGCAGCTCAGCTCAACACAGCTCAGCACGGACCTAGTTTTGGCAGTCGCATCACCTGCCAAAAAAATATTTTTTTTATAAAATATCAATTTCAAGGAGTACTTCAAAGGTGAATAAAAATATATCCAAGTTCAATTTGACTATTACATAATAAATGATCTTAATGTCTTGTAATTCTTAATTACATAAACTCTATAATCATAAAGTATGTTATCAGTGAGAAATACAAATAAGTTTCACTAAGGGTCCGTTTGGTTGGAAGTAAAATGTTTTCCTTGGGAAAATATTTTCCGTGTAAGTAATTTTCCAGGAAAATCATTTCTCTTTCATCATTTTCAGGTGTTTGGTTAGCCTATTAAAATATTTTCTTATTTCATTTATCTGGTGTTTGTTTAATTTTGAAATATTTTCACTTTTACCTCTATCTTTACTTTCTACACATTATAACCACATACTTCTTCCCATACAAGATAAAAAAATTTATCACATTATTTAACTTTAAAAAAATCTTGGAGAAATGTATATATTTATAAAAAATATCTCCTTAAGCAATAAACAAATTGCTTGCCATTCAATGTCAAATATTAATCACACGCAATGCTTATTGTGACATATATCTTGCACTCTCACTGTTGAAAGTTTCTCTAGAAAAGAATGTCCATATTATACATAATTAATTACTAGCATAGGATGAGCAGGGTGACGTCTTTTTTTGATTTTGAACATACTACAAGCTTTGAAAGCTTGACAGATACCTTTATCAGGCGGGATGCATGTATTTCGGAAAACAACTTCAGTAAGTTTGGAAGGGAAGTTGTTTTCCATAAGATGAGTGAAAATCTTTTACACAGTAAAATATTTTCAATAACTTTTGTGTAACCAAACACAGGAAATTAGGAAAATATTTTCCTGGAAAAAATTTTCACCCGAAAAAAAGGACCCCAAATCAAAACAATTTTCTTCAAAGTTAAGCTATTCAAATTCGAATAATGGAATTTCAATATATTTAGATACTCTAATAATTACAATAGTATTATAGATCATTTTACAATCCATTGTTAGAAAAAAATAATAATAATTAGAAACTCTCACTGAAACTAATAAACAATTCATAGAATGATTTAAAGGGAAGCAACAAATTATTCAAAAAATAAAAAATCTAAACTCAAATGGAATAGAAAAGAACATTTAGGTCATCTAAATTTAACCAAAAAAAAATGTTACAAAATAAAAGTACTCTTGGAACAAAAATGATTTATTAGTTTTGCATTTGTATTGGTTAGGGCAAACTAAGTTAAAAAAAATATAAAAAAATATAAATATTAAATATTACATTTTTTTTGTCTCAATTACATTTATTCCTTCAAAATAATTGATTTTTTAAAAATTTTAAAGGAAAAAAATCTAAAAGCATCATGTTCATGTGCAAAGCATATGCTTTATTACTCGTATTTACTAAAGGGATGTAAGATATGATTTGATAATTATAATTGATTGTAACTGTGATGACTGGAAAATTCGCTCATATTGTCTTAAATTTCCCTCTTATTTTGATTAAATTATTTTATAATATTTTTACTACTTATTCACTCCCTCAATAGTTGGAATAAATAATAAAATTAAGAGTTTCCCCTTTACTCTCATCGTTAGGGTAAATTAGGGCTTTTACATTTTTTGGTAGTGTGAGTAATCTGTACTGAGTGTGTACTAAATTTGGTGGTTAAGAGTGAGTTTTAGATAAGAAAAAGTGCGTGATTAAAAGTGATAATAATGAGTTAGAGAATCATAAGTTAAAACACTAGTACGCTCGAGTTAGGGTAAAACGGTTTGAACTGACGTACTCCAGTTGGAACCGATTGAATACACCACTTGAATACTATTTTATTACCTTAATATCCTTGCGCTTTTATTTTAGCTAATTAACCCTAAAATATCTCTTAAACCAGCCACAATCTTTGACCAAAGAAAAGAGAAAAAAAGAAAAAAATTGAGAGTTAATCCTACGGTGACACTTGGCGGCCATCTACCTAACTTTGACCAAACTAAATTCCTATCTTCTTATCTTTCTTTTAGCTTCATTTCTTCCTCATATCCTCCATGGTGGCCGAGAGTTAAGGAGAAAAAAAGAGAGAAGAAACACTTCCATTCCAATCTTGATTTTTGGCTTTGTTTGAGTTGAATCCAAAATCTAAACTGATTAAACTTTCTCTTGGGAACTTAGGAAACTTTGTGTGGTAAAGTTTTGGAAGGAAGGGTTGTGGTTTTCACCTACAAGCAGCCTTTGTAAGGTATCATAGTTTCCTTTCCTTTTCTTGTACTTAATTTTGTTAAAATTTGGATAGAAGCTTACGTTCTTGGCTTATGATGGTTAATTAGTTAGTTTTGAATGATATGGTGGCAGTTTTGCTAGGGTTTGAGATTTTCAGTTGTGTTTATTGTTGTTTATATAGTATATGATGTTGATGAACTTGGATAGGGATTTGGAGTAGTGATTCAAGACGAATGTTATTTTTAAGCACTGAATCATCAAATTTCCAGCCGTAATGATGAATCTGCCCTGTATGTTCATCCATGTTAGAGACCGAATCAGGTCTAGCTTAAAACATAAAAGTTGTAGGGAATGGAGTTAACTAACTACCTGAAAACGTTTAGCTCAATCAGAGCACAGTACCATATGAAATGATTAAAATACCCCTGACTGCCAAATGCCCTATTTCACAGGCAGTTTTTTGTTTTCTCTGAAATTTCACATTTTGACCTTGAAAATGCATGAATTAGGTGTTGATATCTATAGGAAATGTAGCTCTTTGTCTTAGCTTCGAAACGGCATAAAGTATACTCAATCCGATAAGCGTAGCTTCATTTGTGACTAAAATACTAGAATTTAGCAACACCAAAAGAGCGAGTATGAATTTTCTAGAGTTTGATAAGTAACATGAATACTATCTAAATGAATTTCATTTACTTGATCTTCTTGAAGCAAAACTCCTATGTTTCGAACCTTAGTTGATTTCAAGTTCTTAAATGATATTGTATCGCAGATTTGGACTCCAACCAAGAATTTACACCTGAACGTGATTTTTGACAAGTACTAAATCTTTAGTGAGTGCTTCCAAGTACATGATTGAACATGATATTTGATTTAAATACTTGATATTTGATTGGTTTGGCCGGGCAAAGGTGTACTTTATCGCACTTGCCCTAATGTGATATATATTTATTTATTGTTGCAATTGATTTTATATACTTGTGTATGATGTGCGCACTTCCTCGAATTCCAGAAACCCTATGGCGAGTTACTCGAGTCGATCCGGCAAAAGCTTAGTCGATTGGGTAATGAATCCTGGGTCTCTTGTTTTGTCAAGTGGAGTGATATCTCCTCGACTAATCGGTATACTCGAGTATTACCACCAGTGTTTATTGAGGATTTTGGACCCAGTAGGGGGTTTGGATGGTGGATGGAGATTGAAGCTAAGTGGTGCTCTACTGGACTGGTTACTTTACTTGAAAGTTGACGGAGTGTCAATTACTACTTAATTAAACTCTGGTGAAGCAACGGAAACTTGACTCTTGAGAGCCATCCGTATCCTTATACTTTGACATGATTATTACTTATCGGGTTATTGTTTCTTTTGAAAAACTTTTACACTCGCTCATTTTGAGATTTGTTACTTGAAGCCTTATTGCTCACTTTTATGAACTGGTTATGCTCACTATTTCGCTACGTTGATACTTGTACTTTTAAATAATGGTCAACTTGCTATTTAGAATTTCACTGCTCTTTTAGTTCATTCCATGCCATTTGTTTTCCTTACAGGGGATACGAGCAAGGCGTGAGACTGGTACAAGTTAGCATAATCTAGTTTTGGAAATTTTATGATTGTACTCGCACTAGTCGCTCAATTAGGGTTGAATGTATTGAGAATTTAAATCTTGTGATATAATTGGGATTGTATGGATATTTGCGATAGAAATGAATGTATTTTGTGACGACCCCACTTCTCCCAAGGGCGAACCCAAGGGTATCGGCGGGCCGCCTGCCTAGCTCGCGCCAGGACTCAAAACTTAAAACAATAAAAGCCAGAAAATCCAAAAGAGTTCTCGATACAATCCCAAAATAGTTATAATTACATTCTCCAAAAGTACCTGCTCACACTATTACATCCTTATACTTACCACCAAAACAAGAACAAACATCCTAACTGTTCAACTATTACAAGCCAATCTAATTACTAGTATACGAGCCAAAAGTCCCCGCGTCGGCCCCTGCTAAGGAAAACAAAAGGAATGGGGTAAGCTATATGCTTAGTAAGTAAACAGGGGCGAAAGCGTAAATTTCACGTACAACAGTTACACAGTAAGAGTAAAGCAAAAGCAGAAAAGTAACATCACATAATAAGGATACAGGTGGCTCCAAAGCCAATTCATATGCCATGCGTGATCTCCTGCCGACACTCCGTCGACCGCAAATAATAGTCCGTAGAACTTCACTTGTACACCCACCGACACCTTATCACCCTCACTAGCCAGTCACCTCACAAACTTGCCCGGGCGAACGAAATCACAAACTTGAGCTTGAGTCACAAGCTCGGGTCACAAACTTGGTCACCTTCTCGGTGAACCGGATTCACAAAATTGGTTCATAACATGAACCTACAAACTTGGTGACCTCAGACTAAGTTGGACTGACTTCGACCAAGCCCTAACCGGCTCGAATAGTCCAACCAAGTCTTAGATCGGGCCCACGAACTCACAAACTTCACCAAATTATTCAAAATCACAAACTTTGCAAACTTCACAAACTTTATTCGAAAGTCGCCCCGAGCCACAAGCTCAAGGGTTTTGGTTCCAAAAGGTTCATATACATATGCCAAGTACAATTATACATTCAAATTAGGGTTTAGGTCGAGTGCGATAAAGTACACCCTCGCCTAAGTGCCCTTTTCACATATCGCAAACACATAGCAAAGAAAACACACCAAACTGGCCTGAATACTTACTCAGAAACTGGAATAGCAAAAGTACGAATCGGATCGAAATAAACAGCTAGTAGTGGGCCCCACCAGTTTCGCCCAGCTCACCACCGTCTGAAATAGAAGATTGTGTCACATAATATCGCAAACGGCTACTATCGTGCCTAAAACAAGCAAAACGGCAAAAACGACACGCGCACACGTAAATATGACGAACGGAAACAAAGACGGCCGTTAGCGGAAACGGCAGATTTGACACTCGTTTCTAGTTTACTCATAAGTTGAGCTACGAATATCGGATTAAGACGTATGAGATGCCATATCGAAGCTTAAAGGATGAACAACAACTGTTATGAAGACATCCAGAACTGAAACTGGAGGCTTCAGTCCCAAATGAACCAAACACAACCACTTACGAAATCTGGCCAATACACAAATGGTCAGTTTTGAGTGCAAACTGTTTTCTATGCTACACATGGTCAAAAGAGCTGAAAATTGGCAGTTAGATAGTTCATTCCAAATGGAACAACTTTCATGAAGGTCGGCAATCCAAATTCGGAACGGAAATTGGTCATCAGGACCAAAACAGATCTGACCAGAAAATGGTCATATTCACGGACAGGCCTTGTTTGCTCGGCTATATCTCAGGTTTTATAAATCCGATTCATGAAATTCCAAGGGCGTTAGAAAGCTCTGATATAGGGCTATAAGTTTGGTGTTTTGGTCGCAAGCCCAAACAGCTTGTAACTCAGTCAAATGTAAAGCCAAAGTTCCAGCCATAAACTTTCCAAAAACGTACCAGAATCACAAACCGTATTTGACCTCAATATGCGGTAATGGCACCAAATTCACTACGGTTATCGGATGGGGGTGTAAGACCCACCGTTTCGAAGCTAAGAAACAGGGCTACAACAATGTAGAAGGCTACTCAATCCAAAACCTAGCACAACTAGGTCAAATATGCACAATACGAAACCAGAATTACCAAAATAGGTTTGCAAAACACAGAAAACTGTAATGAACACAACTTAGTCTAAACAGGTCCAAATGCCGAAATTCCAAAGACATATGTTAGCTAAGACATCCAGCTACATTTCATCAGAAGAAACCAACTCCAAAATCCAAATCAATTCCAGTCAAAATGGCCAATTACTATCGCAGTTTTCACATTCTGAGCAACCCAGACCAGCAACAGTAAAATCGACATAACTCACTCTAAACGTATTAAAATGACCTGAAATTTTACAGGCACCTCAAACACATCAATACCTACAACTTTCATGTTTTGAGCAAAGTCCAATTCGGCCTCTAACCCTATGATCTAAAACCAGACAGAATTGGGGTTTTATGAACCCTAGCTTTTCATTTTCCAATCCAAATCCATAATTGGTTGCATTTATCCACAATTCACACCCACTAGAGTCATTATAGTCCATTACCATTCATCATACAAGGCCACAACATCAAGATCATATTAAACCAGAAAATTCATCATAAAATGGAAAACTTCACCAAAACTCTTCAAATCAAGAAATAAAACACATATTCCATCACTCAAGCCACTTCTAAGCAAAGCATAAGCATCATTAGGTGTAGTATGGTGTTTAAGCATCACTTACCAAGAAATCAAGAGAGAGGGAGATGATGGACACCTTAGCTCTTCCAAAAAGCTTCACTAAACCAACCACTATCACCAACTAGAAAAGTTGTATGGAAAGGAAACTAATTTATGTGCTTGATTGAGATGATTTGCTAGTGGAAAGCTTGAAGATTGAAGAGGTTTTTCTCCTTCTTGCAAGGGAGAGAGAGAGCCGGCTATGGAGAAAGAAAATGAGGGAATTTTAGTGAATTTTTGAAGATATTTAACCTTTGGTCAAAAAAGTCAAAAATGTGAATAGTGTTTCTTAAAGTCTAACCAATCATATTGTGACACTTGTCACACTCATTAATGCATTCTTATCTTCCTTTTCTCTCTCACATCAATCACTTCACACACACTACTTATCTCTTAACACCCGATAAATTTTACACAGTATCCGAAACTTAACCTTATTGGCTGAGTTTTTCCAAACTTTTCGCACTAGTGGGTCCCACGTCCAATATACGTTCTTATTTCTCAAAAACTAACTAATACTAGAAAAATCATCTAAAAACTCTATTTACTCAATAAAAATTATCTGGGGAATTTTCTAATAAAAAAAATGTAGAAAAGACGGGTTTTCAATCTTAACCGGAACTTAGGGTTTAAATCTTAATCCCTACTTAAGGTTTTCGAAATACTCCCAAAACCAAACGTTACAGCCCAAATAATGAATATAACAATGTAGAACGAACTGGGGCCTCACATATTTGTACGTTCCAAACTTGGAAACCGTTATTTCTTTTATTCTTGAGGTTGCACCCTATTTTCTTGACGTGAGTGAGTGAGTCCTGGCGAGAATTGGGTAGGCGGTCCTCTAAACCCTGTGGTAAGCCTTAAGGGGAGGTGGGATCATCACAGCAACTTAGGTAATTAATTGATTGATAATCTTATTGGTAAGACTTATCGTTATACTAGTGTTTTGGCTCCCAGTACGCATGAACCTGTTCAGATTGGAGCCTAGATTTTGCATTCTTCAAATAAATCCTCATGCCATAAGCAAATAGCTCACTAAAAGAAAAATAAGAGTGAAAACAAAAGGAAAAGTGGAAAAAAAAATAATGAACTGCTATTGAAAGCATAATTGCATATTTTCATGTTATTAGGCTTATTGTTTGGAGTTTATTGCCAAAATAACTCTTCTTCCAAAACATATATCCAAACTAATCTAATTTTAAAATTTATTACCTTTATGATGCTTTTTTTGCCACTTAACCTACATATGTGCCAGAATGGAGATAAAGATACCCTCCATTTTTCTTTCTCACATAATATTTTCTCCAATTTTCTCTCTAAACCTTCCCACATTTTTTTTTTCATTATCTTTTCCTTGTCAAACATAATCTAAGAAACTAATATTTATATTAACAACATATAAAAAGTATGCTTCTCGAGTTGATAATCTTAAGGCAAATGAAGATTATTCTTTTGTCTTTTCAAAGAATAGGAAGGATAACATAAACAAATATGAAGCCTTGCAGTTTTTGTAATTGCTTACAAATTTCGTTGCAATTTTTGTATTTTTAAATTTATTTTTTGAAAAAATATATGCAATAGGTTTGATACATTTAAAAAAATTCAGAGACCAATAATAGAAAGGTCAATAATGGTAGAATTTATTTTAGATAATCAAAGGAAATTATAAAAGTTATGCAATTTTCTTGAACCTCTATAATAAAAAAAATTAAAATATTAGTTCATGTTGAAAACTATAAACTAAATTAGAACTTTGCTTTCTTGTTATCCTATATAGAAATCACGATAATTAGATGGCAACAATAATATCATTTTGGGAATAAAATTTGAAAGTGAATCACATTGGGAATATTTTTTAACAAGAGTGTTATTTTGGCAAAAACCTCTATTCTTTGTGGGTCAAACTTCATCACATGATGCAATATTCGTCAATACTCCAAAGTTATAGGGAAACCCAGAAACTCCACAAGTTTGGCCAAAAATACACGTACATATATGAGGTAGGGAAAGTTTGGGGTAAAAAATGAAACAAGAACTAGCAAAAGAGCAGGGTCCTAGCTACACCTAGTCTAGGATACAGCATGAGCATGAATGCAGATAACATCTATTAACATCCATCCAGCAGTAAGCATATCTGCCTTTTTGAGTTAATTTCTATGTAGATCAAAAGTAAGAGAAAGTAAAAAAAGTAGATCATAGAACGCTCGTTTTTTGGCTCATTTGCCATAAAAAATAGAAACGATGAGCTATGTCAGTAAATGCAATGAATATCCTGCACAATTGCACACAGATATCTAAACCACGAGACTTTTTCATAAAGGAACATGCTTATGACTTAATATTTCTTGCTAAGCTTTAAAATGCATCAGGTGCAAGAGATAGAGGCGTGCATTAGGCCTTTTCCCTTAGCAGACAAAGCACATATTATTGCTTAATACAAGCTTTGTTGCATCAATTTTGTCAATCTTTCCTATTTTACATTCCAACTTTATGCTTCACAAACAGTTAAAGCCTTGCAATGTCTTTCTCTACTATTCTTTGTGGCCAACTACATCAATTTATAAGGCAAAATTGCTTGCTGATCCAAACTGTTGGCTGCTTCTTCAGCCAGCGTGCACAAAATGATTATTGGAAGAAACAACAAGAGTCCTAGAGAGTGTGGAAACCACATAGATGACACCATTAATCGGACAAAATGAAATTGTTAATCAGCTCTGTTTCCTCCTTCCACTTTCCACTGATTGAGATCCTTTACCAAAAAATAAAACTTTGTGAGAGAAAATGTGAGAACCCGAAAATTATATTTATATTTATATTCTCAAAAATTATATATATATATTTGTATTCTAATCTAATTGCCTTGAATCTTTGGTTAATCTAACAGTTGAATCATGATTTTACTCCTATTGCCTCATTCAATTTATTGCATGTTGGTTTTCTTGGGGTGATATACCAATTCGTCCAACTAGCGAGGTAGGTGCGATAAATTTTGTGAACTAGAGGAGATTTGTACAAAAGGGGTTATTGTGCTACAAGGTGTTTTCAAAACGTATTTGTTTTGAAATTTTCTACTTTGAATGAATTATATTTCTTAGTAATTGAAAAATGATTTATATATGATTTTATACCTTCTTGTTTCCATCCTATAATTAAAAAAAAAAAGCATTTGCAAGGGTTTAATTGAAGTAGGCAAACTTATTTGGTTGTGCAAACTCTATTTGAGTGGAAATGAAGGGTTAATCTTAGCTAATTACTTTTAGAATTATTGGATTTTTGACTTTGATCAAGACTAGTTTTAGTCTTCACTTTGTAAGCAAAATAGACCAAGACATTTCATTCCTTTTCTCACCTCTTGGCCGACAATGGAGTGGAAAAATTAGCCATAATCTTCTTATCTTGACCAAGAGCTCCCTAGACCAGTCTTCAACCAAGAGAAAGTGAGGGATAATTTGCTCATTGCATGACTAGCCACAATTTTTGACCAAGTCAAAATAGCTTCCATTCCTTCTTATTTCCATTCAGCTTAACCGAAAGCCAATTTCCCCTTTCTTCACTTCAGGTTGGAGCCGAGAGAGAGAAGAGAGTTGAGAAAAAAAAAACTTCATCCTCTCCTTCTTATCATCAGCCAAGAGTTAAGGCTGATTTAGCCATGGTAATTCCACAAAATCTCCCTATTTCGTCAAGCCTAAACCATGAGTGAGAAAGAGACAAGAAAGCCATATTGGGAGATGAAGAAACGGAGGAAACCTGGACCGAAGGAGAAGGAAGTGGACAGCCTGCATTTTTTTTTCAGCTTGCTTGAACCATAGAGGAATCAAGGAGGTGAGCCAACTTCTAGCTTGATTTGTGGCAGAAAAATAAGGTAATATGGCTGAAAAACTTCAATTTTTCCTTATACATTAAAGAGATAGTGATTTTGTTTAACTTTACAATTGGCTTTGTGTGGTGAAATCATCTTGTTAATGTCTTAAACATATGATTAGACATTAATTTTGGTATGAGTAGTGAATTGAAGTAGAAAATGAAAGGTTGAGAGGTGAAAACTTCACTTTTACATGTTTCATGTCCCAAGCGATAAATTTCTAGTTTGAGTTGAGGAAAATGAGTGTTAATATGTTAATATCATGTTTAATATAAATGTTAGCCATGTCATGGGATTTTTCTAGTTTGTACATGTTCTATTAGTTTGCTTATGGAAATTTCAGCTTGTAGAGTTGAACTTTTGCTTGATGGCCAGCCTTGGTATGGAGACATGTGAGTTGAATACTTGTCTATTTTTGGTGGCTTTATGGTCTGAAACTAGTAGCTTGTATAGCCTATCATTTGTGGTCTTGATTTGGATGGTTTGGCCATGAAATTTGTATTGAATTTGGAGAGGAAATATAGGATAAAACAGGGGTGATGCTGTCCAAATTTTGGGGCAGTTTACTACCTTGATTTTGGACTGATTTGGTGATGTACTTGCCTAATATGTTTAGTGAACCTTTAAGCTTTGCTTATGTATTGCATTTTGGTTGAAATGGAAGGGTTTCATTGGGATTTTCTTCCAAATTGCTGGCTAAAATTGTGCTTGTTTGTCGATGGAGAGTGCAGCCTATTACATTGTTGTTTTTCTAACGTTTTAGTAATTGGCTTTGGCCAAAACTTGTTCCAAACTTTGGAGGAGCCTTTTGTGCGTGAATTTGAATGAAAAATATGAAGATTGGGAGGTGAAAACGTCATGATTGTACTTGTTTCATGGCTGCGAAAAATTCTGATTTGGAGGGCAGTTTTGCACCTTGCTACCTTTTAGCCTCAACGTCTTTAGTTTGAAAGTCTTTTGGACACAACCTCGCTAACTTGACTTGAGAAAACCTTGTTTCTTTCATTGGTTCGCCGCTGGAAAATTTCCCGCCATGAAGCGAATAAGGAACTTGTTGGTTATTCATGTTTCTTGAGTCCACAATGCTCTCATACGCTTCAAAACCCTACTTGAGTGTTTGCCCTAGAATATACTTAAAATTTTCCTTGATTTGCATTCTAAATATGGCTGTGTATGTTGGGTTTTGAAAAAAAAAATTTAACTTGGAAAAGTATACGACTCATAGCCGAGTCTAAATTATGAATTCTGTTCACTTGGTTATTCTTAGGGCTTGTCTGATCAAGGGGGCAATCCAGGAGGAAACTTTTGACACTATTTTTGCTTGAACAAGTGAGTGTTCCAACTGCAAGTTCCATGTTACTTGTTGCGCAAATATGACCTGTATATGACTTGTTACTTGAATTGATTTGTTATTACATAGGTGAGTGTGTACTTTATCACACTCGACCTAACTTGACTGAATTCCTGTTTTACTACTATAAGTGAATCGTTTACAAGTGAACTGAGATTCATGCGCATGAGTTGAATGTAACGGCCTGGATCCTAAACCCCATAGGCTAGTTAATCGAGTCGAGCCGGCAAGGGCCTGGTCGATTAGATAACGAACCCTGGGTCTACTGTTTTGCCGAATGGAGTGTTATCTCCTCGACTAATTGGTATACTCGAGTATTACCACCACTGTTTATGTTTGGAGTTCGGGCCCGGTAGGGGGTTGATTGGTGGATGGAGGTTGGAGTTAAATAGTGATCTACTGGACTTGTTATGATTCCATGGTTGACGGAGTGTCAACAGATTCTGAACAAGTTGTCACGGAACCTGTTCCCGAGAACAGACTGTATCCTTGTATATGCATGTGTTATTGGCTGTACATGGTTAAATGAGTTCTCTGGATGTTTTGTTTTTTATGGAAAATGTGATCATGCTATCATGTGAATGCTAAAATACCTAATTGCTTGTTGTTCTCTTGGAACCTCACTGAGCTTTTAGCTCATCCCTTCATTTGTTTTCCTTAACAGGGAACGAGGATGACAAGGACAAGCATAGTGCTAGTTGTAATAGGAAATCTTAATCTTGTATTTGTTCGGCACTGTATTATGGTATTAGTTTACCAGTTCTTATCTTTTGGTCTGTATTTTGGTTTGTATATTCCGATGATTGGTAGCATGTAGATGTTATATTGAAGAATTTAGTGTTATTGATTTTCTATCCAAAGAATAAGGAATTGAAAAGTTGTAATCCTTATTTTAAGTAATTGAAATCCTATTTATACTTAGAGAAGTGATTGAACTACTTGCATTTCATTTCGCTTAGTCGTAGACATAAGTATGGAGTTTTTGTGAAGTTGGATGGCTTGTAATATCTATTGGGGAGTTTCATTCTTAATTTGAAGTTAATGTTATCTCTGAAATTAATGTTAGTGAGTGAGTCCTGGCGAGAGTTAGGCAGGCGGTCCGCTAACCTCTGGGGTTCACCCTTGAGGGAAGTGGGGTCGTCACAGGTGGTATCAGAGCTCTTAATGAGCTCAAGCCAGGAGAGGGCTCTCGGACTGTTGGGATTGGCCTAGTTAGTGTTGAACTAATTACTATTGTTAAGGGAATTAGATATGTACATCAGGTAGGAACCTCAAATATAGGTGTGTTACTCTTGGGACTGGCCAGCTTGAGCTGTGAATTATCCTATGTCAGATTCTTGTACCCGAGTACCAGATATTTCATTCAATGGTGTATTTGCAAATTGTGAAGAATTTAGTATATTGCATTATGATGAGACTAGAAAGCATGATTAAATTTGACAAAGTAGAATCGAAAGGACCAAGTCTAGCTTTTGAAAGATAAAAGTGAAGAGCCAATAGTGAGATCTTGAAGATTAGTGCCAATTCTGTTTTTAAGATGAATAATTTTACTAGTTGTTCAATGGTAAATAGAGTATATGCCATCTCTTACCCAAAATATAGGTTTAGACTTAGAATTTGAGTGAAATCGTAGTTTAAGTAAGAACTATGTAGTTGTGAACAGCTCTAAACCTTGAGGAGAGTTTTCAAAATTGAGGTGAGATAAGTTTGACGAATTTGCCATGTGAGGTGAGTTCTCGTTGACATTGTGGATCCTTAAATTTTATTGGAGGATTATTTGGGGCTAATGTCCAATAGGATAAAGATAACTAGTTGTTAGGTTATTAGAAAAGCCAATGTATGAAATGTTCGAGATCATTTAGAATACTTAAGAGCCACTGATGTACCTAAGTAATGAGCATGTTATTTGATTTGATATTAGACGTAGTAGATCTACAATTTATTAAGGAATTTTGATTAGTGTTACTAATGGGGTAATTGGATTAGTGAATGCACTTGAACGATTGTCACCTTGACTATGTTGGGATGATTATACACGGTAGTCAGTATAAAATAAACGTCTATTAATGGATAAGAGTAAGTCAAGACTTAGGTTCATGGTGCTTTAACTATTAGGGCAAGGCTTAGATGGATGACATAAGAAAATGAATTATTTTGCAGTGGAATTCAGAGAAATGTAATACATGGAGTAGGTGGTGATTATTATGGCAATGATGTTATCGTTGCAGTTTATGAGTCTAAAGAAATATTTATCGTAACATGTTTACAAGTTGTGGATATAACAGTTATTGATAACAAGAAGCAGGAAAGGGTGACAACATGAATAATATTTTAAAGTTAGTAAATTTGATCTATTTGTCAGCTCATACGTTTAGAAAAAAGGACAGACTAATGATGAAGCCATGACTTGATAGATTCAGTGAATGGGATGATATTATTGGGATAATTGAACATAAAAAAAAACTGAACTTTTGTGAATAAAGGTAGGAATTTCAGGGATCTACCAGCTCTATTATGGATAGAAACCAATAGGTTGGGATGATTGAGTCGGAACTTTGCCATGTTTGGATATTGAATGTACTTAAAAAGACTTGTTTGACTTCTTATTAAAGTGTACTTGACCTTGATATATGCTGTAATTGACTTTGTTATGTGGTGTAATTTAATTGATCATGAATTTGCTTTGTATTAATGATATATATGGAGTGAATGTGTTTCTGGGTTACAGCTACCTCCAATTGTATGCATGCATAATTGATTATTACATATTTGTAAATCGACTAGTTGTGAGAGATATAGAGTTTAGGGAACGATAATGTCAGGCTCAAAATGTTAGCATAGGTATAGATTATTTAATTAGGTATAATGCCCAGTCGAATTGTATAACTAAAGAAATTGAATTTTATATACTTGGGAAAGTAGCTGATATGCGAGATACAAGAGTTCAATGATGAAGGGCCAATGGTGTATTTAGGTCATGACTACAGGAATTGTTTTTGGACTAGGAATAGTAGATTGGCGAATTACTAGGTGATGTTTGCTACTTTGGATTGGCTTTACTAATAATATATTTGAATTTGTTCATGTATTTGAAGAGTTTTGTACCTCGACTAATTTGAGAGGCCGATGATATATGATTTATGTGAGAAAGGATGTATCTACTTGATGAACGCAGGACTTGATACTTGATGTTTTTCCCTAGTGATAGTCAATGTTTGTCTTTGATTGGAGTTTTATATGTTGATGAGAATATAAAGACCAAGGCCCATTCAAGCACATGGGGAATTGGAAGATTCAAGTGAAGACTAGTTGATTGCACGAATACTTGAGTTTAGTAGGATTATTTGATTTTCCTCGTTGATTTTGGTTATTTCTCGCTTTAGACAGTCTAGGTAATTAAGCTAGTTTAATTGCGGCCCATTTGTTAGTAAGTGAGGCCCAAAATCTTCCTTAAGTATGTAGGGTAGTTTGGTCAATTTTTGGATTAGGGTTAATGCTTGTAAGGGCTATAAATAGCCCCACTTCCTCTTTGTTTTGGGATCAGTTTTTGGCTATTAAATACAATTAGTGAGTTTTCACTTTCTCTTTGGCAAGAGAGTTGCCTTTGAATACTTGAGAATCTTCTCAAGTTATTCACCCGAACTTATCAATCGAGTATCTCCTTGATTGTGGCGTTCTACTACCTCCAATTTGGTTCGTTAATTCAAGTAGTTACGGGTTGAGATAATATCAAAATTGTTCGTGACTTCTAGGGATTAGTTGGGTCAAATTTCCGCTGCCTAAGCCATGGTGTTTTGGTTGTCTAGATCGGGGTTTCACATCATATGTGTTGTGCATTACTATTCTTGAGTTCAAGTGAGAATTCTTTCTTTGTGGTCTGTAATAAAGGAAATTCAATTAGAAAGCGGTAGTACACGTATAGGGATTTAATTGTAGACATGATCAGAGATTTACATAATAGACTAGTTGCCAGTGCATAGTGTATGAAACCAACATTTAGTAAATGTAGCAAACAAATTTCGTAGCTATGGTTCCTTTTCATCGAGTTTTAATTTTATATCCTCGTAAATATTCTAAGCCATCTTAGTCCTCCCTTAGAGCAATAGTTTAGCCATTACGTTCATACGACTATCCCTCAAGTAAACTTTAGTAGAAGCATCTAGGGTAGCAGGAAGCTACTTTGGAGTTGAGGAAAAACCCTGTAGAATCAAGCTTTGTATGAGCAAAGGTTGGAATTTCGAGGACGAAATTCTTTTAAGGGGGGAAGATTGTGAGAACCCGAAAATTATATTTATATTTATATTCTCAAAAATTATATATATATATATTTTGTATTCTACTCTAATTGCCTTGAATTTTTGGGTAATCTAATAGTTGAATCATGATTTTACTCCTATTGCCTCATTCAATTTATTGCATGTTGGTTTTCTTGGGGTGATATACCAATTCGTCTAACTAGCGAGGTAGGTGCGATAAATTTTGTGAACTAGAGGAGATTTATACAAAAGGGGTTATTGTGCTACAAGGTGTTTTACCCAAATTGCATCAAATCCTTTTTGACTTTTAGGCAGTCCTGTTACAAAATCCATTGTGATGTGTTCCCATTTCCATTCAGGGATTTCTAACGGTTGCAACAAACCAGAGGGCTTCTGATGCTCTGCTTTTACTTGTTGGCAAGTTAAACATTTCTGCACATACTCTACCACATCCTTTTTCAAACCTTCCCACCAATATAGACTCTTCACATCATGATACATCTTGGTTACTCCTGGATGTATGGTATACTTCGATCGATGTGATTCTTCTAAAATCTCCTTCCTTATCTCTTCGTCTGCCGGAATCACGATTCGATCTCGAAATCTTAACACTCCTTCAGGCCCTAATTTGAAATCTAAGATTTTCCCTTTTTGCACTTTCTCCAAATTCTCTTGAGTTGTAGGGTCCGTTTTCTGGGCCTCCTTAATACGCTCTAGTAAGGGTGATTGCAATGATAAATTCCCAAATAATATCCTCAATTTCTCCAAGCGAGGGTTCCAACCACTTATTTCTTCTAGCATGTCCCATTCTTTAACCATCAACCCCGCTATTTGGGCCTTTCTACTTAAAGCGTCAGCTACCACATTGGCTTTTCCTGGATGGTAGTTGATCGAACAGTCATAATCTTCCAAAAATTCTACCCATCGCCTTTGTCTCAGATTCAGTTCCTTTTGGGAGAACAAATACTTGAGGCTTTTATGATCTGTAAAAACCTCAAAATTCACGCCATACAAGTAGTGTCTCCATTTCTTTAAGGCGAAAATCACTGCTGCTAACTCTAGGTCATGAGTTGGGTAGTTCTGTTCATGAGGCTTCAATCTCCTGGAAGCATAAGCAATCACTTTACCCTTTTGCATTAAAACACATCCGAGACCTTCTCCGGAGGCATCGGAGTACACGGAGTAGCCTTCGCATCCGTCAGGTAATACCAAAACAGGAGCGGATGTTAAACGCCTCTTTAACTCCTGGAAACTTGACTCGCATTTTGGGGTCCAGATAAACTTACTTCCTTTCTTGGTTAGCTCTGTCATGGGTCCTGCAATCTTCGAAAAATCCTGAATAAATCGCCTATAATAACCTGCTAAACCCAAGAAACTTCTGATTTCAGTTGGAGTTTCTGGCCGCTTCCAATTCATAACGGCTTCAACTTTTGCCGGATCCACGGCAATCCCATCTTTGGAAACCTTGTGCCCTAAAAAGGAAATCTCCCCCAACCAAAACTCGCACTTGCTGAATTTTGCATATAACTTATGCTCTCTTAGTATCTGCAGTACTATCTCCAAATGCTTGATATGTTCCTCTTGAGTCTTGGAGTATATCAAAATATCATCTATAAAAACCACTACAAACTGGTCCAGGTATTTCTTAAAGACTCTCTGCATTAGGTCCATGAATGCAGCTGGTGCATTAGTTAATCCAAAAGGCATGACTGCAAACTCGAAATGCCCATATCTTGTACTAAAAGCAGTCTTGGGTATATCTTCCTTCTTAATCTTCAATTGGTAATATCCTTGCCTTAAATCCAACTTAGAGAAGACCACTGATCCTTGCAGTTGGTCGAACAAACTATCTATCAACGGTAGAGGGTATTTATTCTTAATGTTAACCTCATTTAACCCTCGGTAATCGATACATAGCCTCAAACTTCCGTTCTTTTTCTTAACAAATAGAACGGGTGCTCCCCATGGTGAGTCACTTTCCTTCACGAAACCTTTCTCCAAGAGATCTTGTAACTGAATTTTCAACTCTTTTAACTCGGTAGGAGCCATTCGATACGGAGTCTTAGAAATTGGAGCCGTTCCAGGCACCAAGTCGATCTTAAACTCCACTTCTCTCTCCGGCGGTAAAGTCATTAATTCTTCAGGGAAAACATCCGGAAATTCCCGTACCACTAGCACATCTTCTAGTTTTACTTGATCACTGGGAGTATTGATCAAGAAGGCTATGAAACCTTGAGCTCCTTTAGATAACATTTTCCTTGCCCGTATTCCCGAGACCATAGCAGAAGATGCTAACCTACCTTTAACATCTAATCTCAGAGTTGCTTCTCCAGGTATACAAAATTCCACCATTTTCGCTCGGCAATCAAGCTTAGCATGATGGTGACCTAGGAAATCCATTCCTATGATAACATCATAACCTTTTATGTCCAAACTGATCAGATCCACTAACATTTTTCGCTCTCCAACCCAGAATTCGCAATTCCTATAGGTCAAGCTAGTGATTACCTTCTTATTACCCATTGGTGTCCTAATTTCAAGATCATAGGGTAATCTAACGGGTTGCACATCTATACCAGACATAAAAGATGGATTTACGAATGAATGCGTTGCACCAGGGTCAATTAACACTTTAGCTAATCTATGAAAAATTGGAAGTGTACCTTCCACAACTTCCGAGGAATCAGGTACGGGTTGATCCTCTATAGCATACACTCTGGCAGGAACTGTTGGCCGGCTCCCTCCAGATGTGTTTGGTCTAGCGTTCTGGGGAGTCCCTTCCTGCACCTTTGGACATCCAGAGATTTGGTGCTCACTACTTCCGCATCTCAAACACCTTCCTTGTTTCTTCCAGCATCCATCCATAGTATGACCAGTTTTCTTGCAATAAGTGCAGGTCAATCGAGGAATTATGGCTCGTCCTCCCTGCGAGTTATTCCTAGATTGCCCCCTTCCAATCGGTCCCCCTTTAGCTCCATTATTTCGTCCCCCTGCATTCCTGGCCCCGTTTCCTCTTGCTTGGGCGCCTCGGGGTGCTCCAGAACTATTCACTCCACTGGTTCCTCGGCCCACTTTGGGCGGTGGAGCATTTTCAAAAGTCGGCTCCCGACTATTGCTAGGAGTAAATTTTTTCTTGGACTGAAAAGACTTCACTTGAGCTCTGGCTACTTCAACTCGCTGCGCTCTTTCAACAGCCTCAGCGAAGGTATCAATCCTTACAGCGGCTAAACTTTCCTGTAGTTCCACATTCAAACCCTGCACAAACCTCCGAACACGCCTTTGCTCGGTGGCTATCAACTCAGGTGCAAAGCGTGATAGCTTTGTGAACTGGACTTCATATTCGGCGACACTCATCGCCCCTTGTTTGCATCTAATGAAATCATCCTCTCTCTTCTCCTGAATGAGAGGTGGAAGGAATTTGGCATTGAACTCCCTTGTGAAGTTCGCCCAAGTCCTTGGCGTATGGTTAGTCTCCCACTTAACCCTCACCAGGTTCCACCAAGAGCGGGCAGCTCCCTCAAACCGGAAGGTAGCAAAGGTCACTTTTCGCTCCTCTGTATAGTTCAAGGCGGCGAAAATCTCAGTGATTCTCTCCCACCAGCCTTCAGCCACTTCCGGCTCGGGTCCTCCATAAAATTTGGGAGGTCCAAATTTCAGAAACCTTTCTAGTGCCCGATCATCCGAATCGGCGGGGCCTCCTTGATGGCGCGCTTGTCCAGGGACTTGATTTTCGGTCAAGCGTTCCAGGACATCGGTAATTCGATTGATCGCGGTGGCCACGCTATTTCCGGCCACTCCCTCTTGCCTGTGGTCTTGGTTGACCTCAGGTTCTCTCTCATAGCTCGTCTCTGGGTGTTGCCTTGTGGGTCGCCCACGACCTCTTCCCACTACTGATCGAATCATAACTTAGTGTATGCCTAAAATTGGGAGGTACGACAGTTAGGCGAGAGAAATATAGTGGTCATGATTATTATTATTATTACTCTCTTAGTACATAAAATCAACGTAAAGTGGATAAGATAGTAATAAAGTACTTAATATATATTTACGATAAAAGTCATACAATTCAAAGTTGGGACAATTCCAAAAGAAAGGCACATCAGTCTAACAAAATACGTGTAACTAATCCCTTAAACAAAAATTAGGGATAGGTGCCTTAAAGGTAAGTCATCCACCTAGACAAAATTTGATGACTTAGCTAGTGTCCCTTGCCTAACCTTCTATATCTAATGTAAACAGGTGAGTCCTAACCTAACCCTGAGCAGGGCTATCCGGAGCAACGTCCTCCTCCGGATCCTCCTCCGGGTCCTCCTCTGGATCCTCCTCCGGATCCTCCTCTACCCCTGCCTGCTCACCACCCTGAATAAAACTGGTGACCTCATCCATCATCATGGCAGCATCAGCCCTGATGCCTGCGCTCCTATCACGCATCCTCTCTGCTAATTGAGTCGCCCTAGACTTTTGCCGCTCTATCTCCAAGCGAGCAGCCTCCAGTAGATGATGCTCAGCAGTGAGCCTAACCTCCAGATCAGCTATGCGATCAAACTGAGTATCCACCATTATACTCAGTTCCTCTACGTCCTGGGTCAGGGTGAAGTTAGCGTCCCTCAACTGGCGGCGCTCATTGTCTAAGGATAACACTAGCTCATTGGGGTACGCGTACATGGCTCGGCACTGGCACCTAGGGTGCCTGTCAGCAGGTGAGTAACGTATATGCGCTCCTCCGCCTTGTGGCCTATAGGAGATGGATCTAAGCGGCTCCGCATGTCCATTAGCCGCACTACCCCCGTTAGCATGTCCGTTTCCATTTTCCATACCTGCAAAATGATCAAAACTTAAAGATTAGGACTTAAATAGCTAATTGGATCGGATATCACTTAACGTATATCTACGGTCTCCATTCTTATTTCTAGAGAGGATTAGGGTTTCTAACACATCTATTAAGTCTCTTGAATAACTTTTCTAACCTAGGCTCTGATACCACCTGTGGCGACCCCACTTCCCCCTAAGGCGAACCAAAGGGTTGGCGGGCCGTCTGCCCAACTCTCGCCAGGACTCACGCAAGCATTTTAACCCAAATCCAGTCGAAGGATAACTTAATCTATGACAAAGCAATTTATCACCACTAGGGTCATCCTTAAAACCACATTAACTTCAGAGATAGCAATGGTAAATTTTTGCCAGTCATGGCTCTTAAACTTCCCACGTACTATGTGCTAAAGTGTAAAGTCGTACCAATCTGGATAGATAACTACATAAATCTTTATTACAAACATACAAGCCAAGTAACCGAATTAGGGTTTACACATTTTCCATCTTCAAGTGGCAATCCAAGGAAAAGGAAATACATTATTCCAAAACACATTACAGCCCATAGAATAGGTTATAGTATTCAAATACAATCCAAAAGGAAAACATAAGTAAGCATCCAGCTTTCAGTTTCCAGAACCTGTTAAGGAAAACAATAAACGTGGGGTGAGCTAAAGCTCAGTGGTGCCCCGAAACATGCAATCACATAAATCAAACAACGGATAACAATTTAAACAAATTTAATCAATTAAGAAAGCGTATAACAACACAAGGTAGGATACAGGGGCTCTCGGGAGCCATTCTCCTCGCTTGATCAGATACTCTCGTAGTTGACCCTCCGTCAACTTTCACTACTTATAGTCCATGTAGATCCACTTATTTTAATCCTAACCCGTCACCATTCACTCCTCTGCTTCGGGCCCGTACTTCGACTATAGACGCAGTATACTCGAGATATACCCGTGTAAAATTAGTCGAGGGATTTACCCAACGACGTGTTTGCAGTCAGATTCATGCGTCGAGGAATTCATCCAACGGCGTAACTGCGTTTAGATTTATAGATTCATGCGTCGAGGAATTCAACCAACGACGTGATTGCAGTCGGATTCATGCGTCGAGGAATTCATCCAACGACGTAACTGCGTTTAGATTTATGGTAGTTAGATTCATGCGTCGAGGGATTCACCCAACGACGTAACTACATTTAGATTCAAGGATTCATTAGAAAATGTTTCACACACGTCACCACTCGAACGGCTAGTGCGATAAAGTACACACTGCTCACTTCGATGGATCAGAAACCATTTATTGCATTTTGACAATTATCACATAGCGAGTTGATTAAGCGCTTAACCACATAAGCATAAAACAAGCAGGGACACTCACCAAGAGTGAAGTTCAGATATCGAATGAGGAATCGAATTCCACGTCCTCGCAATATCCTAAAAAAAACCAGGTTTTGAAACTATAAGTTACTATACAGTTTCTGAGCTTGTAAATATCGAGGTATACCTAATATATTACTAGTTTATTTTCCTTTAGAAACTTTGACAAAAATAGAAGGAATGTTTATCATAGTTTCCCTTAAGATACTTTTCCTGAGGAAAATAACTGGTATTACTTTCTTGAAATAAGTCGATAAGCCTCTTAATATCAATGTTAGGAAGTTACTTTGAACATTTCTTTTAAAGCTATGACTCTTGCAACAATTATTATTAAAACTATTTTATTAAAATAGGGTTTCTTGCCGAGCAAGTTTCCCAAGCTTTTCACTAAATTTAGTAAAACTCGTATTTTGGAACTTTTCCTATAGTTAACTATCCAGAAGCAATACTTAAGGAAAGAAAAGGATTTAATATAAAGCTTAGGGTTTTCAAAAGCTATAGAGTTTATTTACTATAGTTATCGAGGCTAGTTTGAACTAAAGGAAATTATCATGTTGGAAAGTTTTAGGCCAAAACACTAGATTTTGAGTTTTATAATTTAATACTAGCTGGGAAATATTTTTGATTACTTTGATCACAGCTACTCGAGTTAGCAAGGTCGATACAAATAAAATGAACGACCAAGGCTTCATCAATCATTAGCACTTGGTTACAGCAAACCCAACATAGGCAAATAAAAGTAAAAGTAAGGCTTCCAAGACATTCCAATAATCAATGTTCGTCATCCAGTAATAATTATAAAGTCATTCAAATGGCCAAGGCTTCATCAATCATTAGCCCTTGACATCATCAATTACTTCCAACCATAATTCAGTCGAGAATTTGAACCACTAGTAAGATAAAAGCTCAATCCGAATTCAAGTTTAGTTTCAAAATGAAACAGGTCATTCATGCCAAACAGTTCACTTTGAAAATTCACCGACAGCAGTACACATGGAGTAAAAATACGAAATTTCTATAGGACAAAGGCCTATGATTGTAGTTTCAAATGCCACTGACGGCGCTTTAAACGGATTTTCCTACACCAAGATATAACCGTTTTATCGAGACTGGTCAGGGACTTCCGAAAATCTGGAGTTTCATTATCCCCTTATGAAAAACTCCTTTTTCTCATTTAACACCAACATGTTTTTATTTCAAACCGTCCATACATTTCCTTATAGACTTCCGAACAATATATTCCAGGCAATTTCATCCATTATGAATTCAAAGAAAACTTCACAATCAAGCTGGGAATTTTAAACTCAAACTTTGGCACTCACAAGGAAAATTTCCAGCAATTGTATACCCATATTTTTGGTTAAATCTTTCAAGATATCAAACGTTTCATTGCTAAACAGCTTTCACAGTTTAACGTATACATTTTGTCATGCGTTTCGAGCTCATAATACCCCAAGGAAAAATTCCAGGAACCACTTAAAAAAATTCAGTTCAACCTTTCGGTTATTAAAATTTCCAGCAATTGTATGTTCTTAACTCCAACTTTTCCTTGGCCAAAACAGGGTATTAGTTACTCTAATTCAACATGCCAACACTTAACCAGGTACTTAACATCTATCGTTCAGAATCAGATTCAATTAACAGCTACAAACATCCCAAAAATCCAGGACTTCATTCGGCTCTTCTTGGATAATCTTGCATGCAGCAGATTTTCCTATTTATTTTTGTTTCTAGATTAGCCGGACCAAAACACTTCATGCAAGGCTTGATCATTTAGTTTTAATTAGTCAAACACCTAACCAAGTGGAAATCAAACACGTTCCAGCAATTTCATGTTAGAATACCCAAGCAATTTCCAAAACAACTTCAACAGCTAATCTGGAAAAATTAGTTCAGCAGTCCAGAAATTTTCTGATAAGTTTTCCAGCCATGCAACCGAAATTCCTAGCCATAAAGTTTACATGCAACACTAAGTAAGGAGCTTATCTATCAGGTTAATCCAAGATTAAGCTCAACTCATCACGCCCAGCAATTTAAAACCAAAATTTCCAGGTTCAAGTTCTTGGCAGAAACAAATTCTTATGCAAATCAGATTTTTCTCTTTTTTTTTTTTATTTTATGACTCATCCGATGGTTTAACATTCAACATGCAAAGCTTAATCCTCTGGTCCTGAGGTAAGTAATCATATTTCTGAGCTCACATTGCCACAAATGGCCGAGATTAAGGCTGCATTTTCCAGTTTAGTTTCTCGGCAGAGTCGTTTAACCAAAACAGATTTTTCTGAAACTTTGATTTCCTCATCCAACTATACAACCAAAACATGCATGCCCCTAAGTGATTCTATCTTCCTCTGATCAACCCAAAATAGTACAGAAAAATTACCTCAGAATAGCTCAGCTCGCGAATAAGAAAGCTACGAAATTTTCTCTCGGCTCACGCACAGGTTTGGTGGTTCTGGTTTTCTGGTTACGACTGGTGGAGGTGAAGCTGGGTTGCAGCTGGTTGTTGATGCGGAAAGGGATGGAGCTTGCTCACGGCTTCTTCCTAGTTCCACTCTGGCTTGCAGACAGAACCTTGGAAGAGTTGCAGCTCGTGCGGCTTCCTTTCTTTTCTCCTCTCTCGGATGGCAGAGTGAAGCCCGGTCTCTTCCTCTCTAACTCAGTCGATAATAACGAAGTGAGGGTGGAGTGTGGTCTGATATGTGGAGTGGAGATGAAATGAAGAAGTGCCGTGGTTTTGGAGCTGGTTGAGTGTAAGAGTTGGTTTACTTGTGGAGTTGGTGATGGATTTGGATTGGTGGTATGGGGCGGCTTGGTGGAAGGGTTGGAGTGTTGGGATAGCTTGTGTATTGCAGTGAAGAAGTTGCCGATTGGTTAGCTAGAGTGGCGGATGATCATGGTGTCCAAGGAGTCGTTTGGCCGTGAGTGGTGATGGTTGTGGTGCAGTGGGGATTTGGTGAATTGCGAAGGGCATTTTGGTCCTTTCATTTTGCCCTCTAACCTCTACTTGAATTTAGATTCGAACTTAGTATCAACGATTTTCCTCAAGTATGATTTAATGGCCTAATTATACGTTAGTATACTTAAACCGTTTTATCGAATGTTTATCGGTTACTATTTAGTATTAAGGTTCCTAACATTCTTACTTTATTAATTTCTTATTAAAATCAAGTTTGACCTTGCAATAAAAATCTAACATTTATCGTTGGCACTAAACGGAATTAATCATTAAAATTCGAGCAATTGGCTTTAAGATAGTAAGGTTATCGATTCAAGTGTCCTTAATTTTTGAATCAAAGAATTTAAGTATTCTAACATTTTATTTTAGGACGGAGATTTAATCTAAAGAAACCAGGAAATTTCATGACTTAGGGAAATTATATTATGCTTCACATGGTCCTATTTTTTTTTTTACACACTTACTTGCAAACAAGTAAAAGTAATGCTCGGAATTATTAAGGAATAAAAGGAATGCCAACAAAATATGCACTGGTTTATATATCTATTTTCAGGGTTCTCACAGGCCATCTGTTCCTCGACTCATTTTAGAGGGTGGCTCGTTTCTCGAGCTTTGTCCATCCGTGAAGTTGCTCGAGCTAGGTTGCCTCCTTTTCCGGTCATGGAAGGCTTTGACTTGTCCCCTGGCAGTCTCAATTCTCTGAGCCTTTTCTAGTGCTTGGCTAAATGTGTCTAACTGAGCAGCTGCTAGTGCCTCTTGAATCTCCACATTTAAACCTTGGACGAAACGGCGGATTCGCTTTTGCTCCGTTAGCACCAAATCTGGAGCAAAGCGGGAGAGTTTTGTAAATTGGGTTTTATATTCCGCCGCACTCGATGCCCCTTGACACAGGCGGATAAAGTCATCCTCACGTCTCTCTTGCATAATAGGAGGTAAATATTTCTCATTAAATTCCCGAATAAAATTAACCCACATCCAGGGGGTTTGTTCTTGCTCCCACTTAGCCTTGATCACATTCCACCAAACTCGGGCAGCCCCCTCAAACTGAAATACAGCAAAAGATATCTGCCGCTCCTTTGAATATCTAAGCGCGACAAATATATCCAACATACGGTCTAGCCAACCCTCCGCTAAGTCAGGGTTGGGTCCACCTATAAATTTTGGAGGTGCAAAATTTGGAACTGTTCTAAAGCACGGGCCTCTCCCTCCTAATTACCCATATTATTTCCAGGGTTTTCGGCATTACCTCCCTGGCCCTGAGCCTGTTGGTTAACCATCCGTTCTAGCAGGTCAGCTATTCGCTGGATGGCTGTAGCTACCTAATCTGGCTCGTTCTCATTTTCTCCTTCGGGGCCTCGTCCTCGCCTTCTACCTCTACCTCGACCACCGGAGTCCATTTAGGTTCAAAAGTCTATAATTCGAAACATAACGTGTACTTATTATTCAAACCATGAACAAAATAAAGAACACAAAGCATATACACAAAAGACACGCAAAAGATAAGTTCAAAAGATTATATTCAAATATATACATATATTTACAAAGTCACACCAAAAGATATACAAGTTATCCGACATCCGGTCGGTACAAAACCCATTATTTACATGAGCACTCCGGCTCCAAAAATGTAGTCAACCACCAGATATCAAAAGAAACCAGGCATACTGGTTATAACAAAAACAAACATGTCAGATAGTCAAAAGGAAATCCCAACAATGGCCCTACGCGCCTCCCCTAGGGTCCCAATTCCCAACAGAACTTAAAGTGTTCACCTCGTCCATCAGCTCTGGGCCGGTAGCTCGTGGTGGTGCCTCAGCGGCCACATCTAATAGGACCTCATAGTCCAGCATGATACCCCGAACCCTCTCCCTCAGCTGCCCCTTCAGAGCGAAGAGGTGTTGGTGTGTGTCATGGAGCTGACGACGAAGAGCATCTATCCTCTCCACCTCAACTCGGAGACCCTACTCCAAATCCCTAATACGCATAGCCTGCCCGTGGCCAATTTCTCTAACCTCCTCCACCTGTCTAACCAAGCGATCGGCCGCCTTCCCCAAGTAACGTCGCTCGTCATCCACCGCCAGGACGACCTCGTCAGGGTAGCCATAAGCATGGCGACACTTGAAGGATCGGTGCGGCATCCGACCAAAGGGTGAATACGAAGTGTAGGGCTCCCCAGGCCTCCTCTGATATTGGATCACCCGCCTACGTAATACCCGGTTCACCGGGCCCCCCGCATTTGGAGGTCTCGGTCCCGATCCAGATCCTACGCCGCTGGATCCCGCACCACTATAACTACCCGGATCCATACCTACAAAACATTAAGTCATCAGTTTACCGGCATTTCAGGTTAAAATATACCATTCATCTTAAATAGGAATGTGTAATGCCTATCACGTATGTCCCACTTGCCCAAGTCCTCTAACCTAGGCGCTCTGATACCACCTGTGACGCCCCCGCTTCTCCCAAGGGCGAACCTTAGGGTATCGGCGGGACGCCTGCCTAACTCGCGCCAGGACTCGAGATTTCAAAACAATAAAAACTAAATAAACCAAAAGCATACTATTCACAATATATCCAACTTCAAAAGAGTTCTATTTACATCCCAAAAAGTAGCTATTCAGACCACTATATTACATTATGATAACAACCAACAGAAAGTGGACCCTAAGGAGGGTCCTTATACAAACCACCAAAACAAAAAGAAACATCTTAGTTGTCTGGCTATTACAAACCAAGCCTAACTATTCTAGTGATAATGCCAAAAGTTCCCCGCGTCGGCCCCTGTTAAGGAAAACAAAGGGAAAGGGGTAAGCTATATGCTTAATAAGTAAACAGGGGTAAAATCATAAATTTCACATTAAAATAAATAATTACGTCACAAAAATATCAAATCAAGAATATATAAATAACAACACAAGTAAGGATACAGGTTGGCTCCAAAGCCACGTCATGTTCCATGTGTGACCTCCTGTCGACACTCCGTCGACCACAAATAAGGTCCGTAGAACTCCACTTGTACTCCCACCTAACACCTTATCACTCTCACTGGCCAGTCACCTCACAAAATTGCTCGAGCGAACGAAATGAAATTGAACTTGCTTCGCAAGCTCGGTTCACAAACTTGGTTCATAACTTGAACCTACAAACTTGGTGACCTCAAGACTAGGTTGGACAAGCTTCGACCAAACCCCGGTCAGCTCGAATAGTCCGTCTAGGTCTTGAGATAGGGCCCCACAAAAGTCACCCCGAACTACAAGCTCAAGGGGTTCAACAGCAAAATAATTCATGTATACACATCTCATAAAGGAGCACAGGTGCAAATTAGGGTTTAGGTCGAGTGTGATAAAGTATACCCTCGCCTAAGCACCCTTACATTCATCTCAAAACACATAAGCAACGTAGACAAACAAATGACCTGAGTACTTACTCAAAAAGAAAGTATGGTAACAGAGCGGAAATCACGTCACGTATAATAACTAGTAGGCCCCACTGACTCCATGTAACTCACCACCGTCTGAAATAGAAGATTGTACCACATTATTCTACAAATAGCTACTAGAATGCATAAATCAAGCAAAACAGCAAAATTGGCACATGCAAGTGCGAAAATAGCAAACGAAAACGGAATCGGCCGGCAAACGGAAACGGCAGATTTGGCACCTAGAACTGTTTTGATCAAATTTCAAGCTAAGTTTATCAGATCGAAGTGCATGAGGTACCGTTGCGAAACTAAGAAGAAGGGCTACAATTTTTCTTAAGATATCTCAAGCAATGGAACTAGGATAAAAATGCACAAAACAGTTCTATTCATTTCATTTTAGGTTACCAAACAGGCCCTGTTTGAAAGACCATAACTCACGACTCAGAAATCAGAATCAAGAAATTCTAGAGGTGTTAGAAAGCTTATTTATAAGGCTATAACTTTTGAGTTTTGACCAAAAACTGAATTGGTACAGAGCATAGGGAAAAATGGGTCCAAAGTTCCTGTCAGAACTGTTCAACTTCAACAGCAGTTCTGACACCCGATTTTGTTTTGAGTGTAACTTGAGCTACAGAACTCAGATTTGGATGCACTTTATACCGTTTCGACGCTGAAACAAAGATCTACAAGTCTTATGAAGACCTAAACATCCAGTTCGCACATTATCGAGGTGAACGGAGCATGGTCAGAAGCGAAATCAAGAAACGCAGCAAAATTTCAAGTTTAGAACAGAATCGAGTGTTTTGGCCATAACTCAGGCTACACAGATCCGTTTGATCTGACATTTTGTAGGAACAACAAGGACTTAAGAAGCTACAACTTTCATGTTTTGATCAAACTCTGAATCAATACGTAGCATAAAGGAAAAAGGAGCCAAAATTCAGGTTCTGGACTGCCCTGTTTTCCAGATTTAACCATTTTCGCACGTCTCAAATGCATGGTCTGTTTTCTTGGTTTCCATGCAAATTTTCCAACCAATGTCATACCAAATATACACACATAAACCACCTCCTATTTGCCCTAAAAGAAAACCGAAATTCCTTTCCCAATTTAATCCCAAACTTAACAAACACTAACCTTAGTCTAGGCACTAATCTTGCTAACTCAAACTAACTTCAACATCTTAACCAACTAAACCCTAGTCATCCAAACCCTAAATCAACCAAAATACCTTTCTATTAAACTAGGGTTTCATGGTCAAATCTGATTTTGCTAAAATCTAACCATACAAGAACAATTAATACGTCACAAATTCCATTTACAAGCCAACAACCAACCAAATCAACTTAATGAACCATGAAGCAAAAACCGTAACCTTTCATAGTCTTGACCGAAATTTAGGCAACCATGTCCCAACAAACAAAAAAAACATTAAACTTCAACATAAACACCACATACACCATACAAGTCCATAATCACAACAAAATACATCACTCTCATGGTTTCAAAAATTAATCCCCCAACTTTAACTTCCAAGAGAGATAATTTACCTTCAAATAGGCTTTGTAGTTGATCAAACCTCAACAATCAAGTACCCAAGTTGATCCCTTAAGCTCCAAAAGCAAGATGGAAGGCTAGAAGATGAAGAACTTGAAGGAAATTTTTTCTCCCTTCTCAAGCTTAGGTTTGGCCACCTCTCTCTCTCTCTCCCTTGGCTTGTTTTGTTTTATTTCTTAAGCTTATCTAGCAAATCCTATGATATATAGATTAGTCAAAGCTTTGGAAGATATTTTCTCTAACAACCAATCACATAAAAGCTTCAATTTGCTCTTTAGCCCTTACACTCCAACTTTGTATTTGATTCACTCTTGCCCTTAAACATTTGAACTTCTTACATTTTACTCCATAGGATCTAAACTTAATCTAATCCAAACTAATTAATCTTACTTAGTTTCTCTACTAATCACTCCACTAACTTAGTCATCTATACTTAACCATGTATTAACATACACAAATGCAATCAAACAACAATCTTTTTATCATGGGAAATATTAAGGGTTTAAAAACCCAACTTTGGATTCTAATAAATCATATCACTAGAAACTTTTTCTACTTTAGGGTTTTTCTAACTTTTAAACTCACTTAACCTATATAAAATGGATCGAATCCTATACTTACCTGTACTAAATCACACACTAGAATAACTAACTTTACCTACAACTCGAGCTTGTGAGTAATACAAAAGCTAGGGTTTAATCTTAACCTAAATTAGGGTTTGCTAATTAACCCTAAAACCCAATTTTACCGCACAAATAAGGAATATCACCTAATATCAAACTTAATAGCTAACCGGGGTCTCACACTGCTCCTGAGCCGGGCTCTAGACAACGTCCATCACCTCCTCAATCAGCATAGTAGTGTCTGCTAGGATCCCACCGGCCCGATCCCGGACCTCCTCGCCTAACCTAGTAAGTCAAGCCCTAACTCTCTGAAACTCGTCACGAGTAACCTCAGCCGTAGACATCTCGCCTACCAATGTCTCTTTAAGCTCGGCAATCCTCTCACTCTGAGCATTCACCATGAGGCTTAACTCCTCTACCTCCTGGAGTAAGTCCCTGTTGGTATCCACCAACTGGCGTCGCTCATCATCAATGGCTAGTACGAGGTCGTTCGTGTGAGAACCCGTAATTTCCCTAATAATTTTCCTAGGGTTTATTTCCTTTAATGGCATGTTTTCTGCATTTTCTGGCTTAGGAAATTTTTCCTGGTGAATTTTATGAGTAATTATAGTTTTTAGATGATTTTTCTTGCATTGGAGAGTTTTTGAAAAATTAAGGATATATAACGGATATGGGACCCACTAGTGCGAAAAGTTCGGAAAAAGTCGGCCAATTAGGTTAAGTTTCGGATACTGGTTGAAATTTATCGGGTGTTAAGAGATAAGTAGAGGTTGAGATGTGATTGATGTGAGAGAGACTTAAAGGATAGAAAAGCTTTAAATGTAGTGACAAGTGTCACTTGGTGAATGGTGGCACTTGTAGGACAACTATTCATTTTCTTGACTTTTTGACCAATTGCTTAAATATCTCAAAAATCACACAAAATTCATTCTTGTCTTCAACTTCTTGGCCGGCTCTCTCTCTAGGAAAAGAAAGAAAACTTCTCCAATTTTCAAGCTTCCAACTAGCTCAAATCCTCCAAAACAATTGCTTAAATTTGTTTCTACTCCATAAAATCCCTCCATTTGGTGCTAGTAAGTGATTTTGTGGAAGTGTTCAAGGAAGCTAAGGTGTCCTACAACTCTCCTTCTCTTGTGTTCTAGGTAAGTGGTGTTTGAACTTCCTCCTACACTTAATGAAGCTTGAGTTGTGCTTAGTGGAAGCTAAAGTGATGACATTTGTGATTTATTTCTTGCTTTTGGATGAAATGATGAAGTTTTCAATTTAATGGTGATTTTTCTGGTTTAATTTGATCATGAGGTTGTGGCTGTCCATGATGGTTGGAAATGATGTTTAATGACTCTAGTAGGTGTAAATGATTGGTAGTTGCAACCAATTTTGGATTTGGAAGGAAATGTGAAAAGTTAGGGTTTCATAACCCCCTTTTCTGTCCGGTTTTGTATCATATGGTTAGAGGCCGAATTGGCCTTTGCTTAAAACATGAAAGTTGTAGGTATTGATGTGTTTGAGGTGTCTGTAACATTTCAGGTCATTTGGAGTAATGTAGAGTGAGAAATGTCGAAATTACTATTGCTGTTCTGGGTTCTTCAGGATGGCAGAACTGCGCCTGTAATTGGCTGTTTTGACTGGAATTGCTTTGGATTTGGTTGTTGAGGTCTTCTGATGAAATGTAGCTTGATGTCTTAGCTACCATGTGCCTTTGGAATTTCCGAATTTGGACCTGTACAAACTGAGTTGTACTAATTATAGCATAGTGTAATTTGTAAACCTGTAATTAAGGTTCTGGTTTGGTATTTTGCATATTTGACCTAGTTGTGCTAGGAATTGGACTGAGTGACCTTCTACATTATTGTAGCCCTGTTTCTTAGCTTCGAGACGGTGGGTCTTACACCCTCATCCGATAATCGTAGTGAAATTGGTGCCATTACCGCAAAATAAGGACAAAAAACTGTTTTATTCAGGGCCAAAGCTAATGCCATTTCTTGAATTTCTGGTTACCTATGATGCTTATATATGTTTATAAAACCCTATTGGGGTTGTGATTGGCATTGCTTTATGACTCGTTATCGAGTCTCATTGCACTTGTTTGCGTGTTCTAGGGCGTGACGGTGGTTCACGACGCACTTTTGACCACGGTGTATGAAACTTCACTTACTTGATTGGTGAGTATACTACTCACTTAAATGTTACAATGTGGCTTTGCTATATGTGAATTGATGCCTTGAAGGCTTATTTGGCTATTGAAATTGATTGAGGTGAGGGTGTACTTGACCGCCCTCACCCCTTGTGGTACCATTCATAACTGTTTACCGTTTTATGGAAATACTACACTTGATATATGAGATAATGAATTCCTTTCATGGAAAACTGATTTAGTGTCGTTTGGACGATTATCCAACGGCCTTACTGTATTACTGAGCTCAACCCCGTTGGTAGTCAATTGAATCGAGCCGGCGAGGGCTTGGTCGTGAAAATTGACATGCCACGGGGACTGGACTGAGGGATCTTGTAGTAATGAGACTCTTGATTCCGGTATACTCGAGTATTACCAAAAACGACTGATTGGAGTGCGGGCCCGGTTGGGGTATGTTGGTTGGAAGGATGGAAGTAAAGTGATGTCTACGGTTGGTTACTCTTTAACATTGACGGAGGGTCAATGAGGTTGGATCAAGAATGTAAGCGTGGAAATGGGCTCTTGAGAGCCGTCCGTATCCTTTTACTGATTTGTTTTATTCCTTAATTGTGTACTTGAAATGAAAGGTTATGCTTAAGTGATCTTTGTTGCTTATATGGTAGTATATCACTGGGCTTAAGCTCATTCTGTTCTATTTGTTTTCCATACAGGGATATAATTACTTTTGGGATTGGAATGGATAGTCGATTGCCAAGTTGAGCTAGTGTAAATGTCTTTTGTTTAGCTTGTTGAATGAAACCCTAATGTGTATTGGGTTCATTTTCTTTTGATTGGCAAACCGAACATGTATATCCATGATGAATGGCTTTTTTTTTGGCATGCCATTTGGTTGTAAATGTTGAATTTCAATGTATGTATATGTTGGATTGATGTTGGGTTGAACTCCGGATTCTGACGTGTCCGGCACTGTTCATCCGCGGCTTCGATTTTCGGTTATTTTATTTTATTTTATTTTGTGATTTTGACTTGTTTGCGCGCGTGGGTGTGTTCCGGAACGTGGTAGATCGACGTAAACTGATCCGTTAGTCCTGGCGAGAGATGGGTAGGCAGTCCGCTAACCCCTTTGGTTCGCCTTAGGGGAAGGTGGGGTTGTCACAGTTCGGGTAAGCGTACGTCGTCCTATAGGGATAACGGGGAATCCTCGAAGCAGGTGAATAACGTACACGAGCTCCCTTATCATGAGCTCGGTAGTAAATAGGCCTAAGGGGTTCCACGTGGTCATTTGCATGACCATTACCATTAGCAGCCGATCCCCCATTTCCATTCTCCATCCCTGCAAAACAACCACAATTTCCAAATTAGAAACTTAAAGTCGCTATCTCGCTCAAATATCACTTAAGGTATAACTAAGTCATCACATCTCAATTCTTAAGGGTAAGGTCTCTAATATATCTCCCCAAATAGATCTCTAATCTAGCGCTCTGATACCAACTGTGACGCCCCCACTTCTCCCAAGGACGAACCCAAGGGTATCCGCGGGACGACTGCCCAACTCTCGCCAGGACTTAAGACAATTCAATTCAAACTTAACAATACATACCAAATAATATAAGTCTAAAATGAAGAAAAGTCACTTCCTTAACTGAATATCCAAATCTTACATCATGTTCTCAAAAGATATATCAAGTCCTAAAATACAACCATTAAAAGTCAACTAAACATTTACAACCAAGATTCTAATCAAAAGTATAACCTAGTCGGCTTTTCCAAAATCTTCCAATCCAACCTGTTAAGGAAAACAAATTAATGGGATGAGCCAATACTCAGTGAGGCCAAGAAACACACATGCAAGCACGTAATCCAAGTAGCAATCACAATTTAGCAAATAAAATAGTAGTATTCAAGTAATTAACAATTCGAGTGAGAAAAGTAAACAGAAACAATTCCAGGATATGGAAACTCTCAGGAGCTAAGTTCCACTTGCTTTGCCAATGTTCGATCAATTACCTCCCCGCGACGACACTCCGTCAATCGGGTCGGTATTTGGTCCGTAAAAACTTCACTTACTCGTTCCCCGTTCACCATTACATACCCCAGTGCTGGGCCCGCTCTTCTTTTATATAAGGCGATACTACTCGAGTATGCCAAGCAAGATCTCTCAATAGATCAAGCTTATATTTTTCTTATGGTTTACCAAGATTCCCGACCAATCCCATGCCGGTACGAGTCCAAGGTCTGCCAATGAGATTTGGGCGTCCCCCACTATTTTCACTAAGAGCCGAGGAGATTCACTCCAATCGACTTATGCAATCATAGCATAAATAATCATTGAAACACTTCACTTAAATATTCACTTCAAGTAATTCAAATACACTTCACTTAAATGAGAACGAGTGCGATAAAGTATACACTCGACTCGGCATTTTCAAAATACCCAATCAATAATACAATTAAGCATGTAACACTTTTTCACACACTTGACACTCACCAATAAAAAACAAGGAAGTAGTGCCCAATTGAGGGTTTAGGCATCCACTGTGAGATCCTCTTGAAGGTCCCCTTGAGTGTCTGAGCAAATAATAATTAACTATCACACACTATTGCTTATAAGTCTCTTGTTAACAAAAGAGATCGTACATTGTACAATTTAAGAAAATATCATGGAATAGAGCTTTACTTACTCAAAATTCATTGTTCAAAAGTGGTGTTTAATAATGCAAGGAAAAACCATTTTCCTTCACAAAGGCAAGTCTAAAATGGTCATTCAATATCGAAGGGTAGTGAAGAGTTTCTAAAAACTCAATTCCCTTCAAGTTCAAAAATTCAGCTTTAAGGAGCAATTTTTGAAAAATCGGATCTTGCACACAGTAGGTCCAAAATTGGAAAACTTGGTACCGTTGGAAACTAGTTTGAAATTACTAAAAGTTCCTAGAAGACACTTTTCCAAGATTCTAAATGGAAAACACTCAAATTTCAGTTTAAAGTGGCTGATTCACACTACAAGATAGTTTCAATCTTGGTTTTCGGTAAATTTTGGAAATTCGGAAAAATTCACAGAAGGTGAACTAGCCTCTGAAATTCACAGACTTATTAGAGTTCCAATCAAAGTTTTAAACACAATAAACTGAACTAGAATCGGAGTTTCGAGCGTCAAGATATAGCAGCTCAAAGTTGGTTAAAATTAAGAACTGTTCGGTCCATTTTCCAGATTTGGAAGAACAAATTCGGTATCTTGTTTGTATATCAAAACAGTCTTAGAATGACACCAAAATTGGTACAATTCAAATTCCATAGGAGAAATACTCTTCTATCAAATTTCATTTGAAAATTCGCACGGGAAGGTAGTTAACAAAACTACCAAAGTTTAAGGAATTTTCCAAGGCAAATCTGTCTTCTTGCTTCTGTTTTCTTTTTCAAACATTTGGCCCAATGAAATCAACTCAAATCTAGCTCATTTGTGAAACAAAGGTCTAAGAAACATCTAATATACATTTGGTCAAGTGATTGACATCAGAATTTTCAAAACAACAAGTCCCAAGTCAAGCCAGGCCATTCGGCTAGCAAAATTAGGGTTTTCCAGATTTGGTACAGTTCGGTAATTAGACCATATCATACTCAATTCAACTTGGAATTGAGCATGGTTGGTGGCGTTGGAAACAAAATTCAAAAGGACACATTTCATCTGAAGAAGTTGTTCTGAAATTCAGTTTGCAAGTAAGAGAAAATGGAGCCACAATTTGCAGCTTCTATAATTTTCTCGGTTGCACAGACATTCAGGACAGCTAACTTTGATCAGTCACTACAGATGACTCACTTCTAACTAGAAGGTGCATTTTACACCGTTGAAAAACTACGGATGTCTAGTTTCAAATTTCACAAATGGCACTTGATTTTGACATCTGAGCAGAGAGTTATGATCGTTCAAAGATGCCCTGTCCAGAACACCTGGACACCGTTTTCCAGATTTGAAACATTTTGAAATTTCAACTTTTACCCAACCAAATCAAATGATTTTCGGTAGAAACTTTCCACACATCATACACAACATATCTACATCAGATTTAAGGTCATTTGAGTATCAAAAATTTGAATCAAAGCTTCGAGAAAAACAGGGCAGATTTTCGGCCTCTTCATATATAATTTTCCTTTGGTTTTCCTTTCACTTTTCCAACAAATCTCATCTTGTTTATCACATAACTAACACAACCAACACTTGTCATCATCATATCAGTCCTATATCATCAAGGTGGGATTTCATAGAGCCCACTCCAACCATTTAAATCCAACAACAACAATAACAATGAAGCTACAAGCTTCCTAGCAAAGTTTAACCCACTAAAGCCAAGGTTAGATGGTTGGATGATTACCTCTTACTCTCTTGAGTGAAATCAGAAATTTTGCACCTCTAAAGCCCAAGAAAAACCATGAGAAAGATGTCCTCCACCAAGCCAAGGTGAATCTCCAAGTTGTTAGAAGTTGGATGGTGTTTTTGGGTGCAAGATTGGAGCAAAAATGGTGCAAGGTGAAGTTGGGTGGCCGACTATGGAGTGAGGAGAGAGAGAGTGTAATGAGTTGTGTGGCTTCTTGAGGAAGATTGGAGGGAAAATAAAGTGAAAGCTATTCAAAGTCAACTGGGAATAGTGTTTCCCGCGCGCGCGTTTCGTGTTCGTTTTCTCTTGGATTTATTTCACTTGTGCACTAAATCTTTAATATACTTTCTGTAACACTATTATTATTCACTTATAGTAGTTTTAAAATAATTTTCTAAAGCCCTTCAATTAGACGTGCGCGTGAAAATGTGAATTTCCGACTCGTGCGCGATAAAGTGCAATTTCTAAGAAATTCTTGTAACGATGATATAACTAATTAATACTAGGGTAATTAAGCATAAAAATACCTATTTTAGAATGACCAAATAAATAAATGAGTAAACCGATAAAATAAATAAATAAAAATAAAATAAAAATACGAGCCCTCACATTACAACCTCAAGGTCTTACATTGCTAGCTTAGGTCATCACTGAACCAATTGATTCCACTTCTCTCTCAAGCTCAACTACATTCCATTTCTCTCTGGCTGATATTGTCCCATACTCGGTTAAAATATTCTCCATCCAATTTCTCACTTCTCTTACTGCCCGAATTAGACGTCCGTTGACCTCTTGCATTTGCTCTCACAAAACATTAACCCGTTCTTGTTTCCCGCAAATAGAGATCTCAAGTCCTTAACATTGCTCTCAACTCTTGAGTACTCGGGTACAAGAATTTGAAATAAGATAATTCACAACTCGAGCCGGCCGGTCCCAAGAGTAAATCACCATATTTGAGATTCCTACCTGACATACATATCTAATTTCCCCAAGTATCAAGATAAAGGGCTTATACCTATAAATTCATGATTCACAGCTTACACTCAAGAAGAGCAGCTAATCCTTTATGCTTTTCATGTAATTGGGACCATAACACCACTTGGCCCAATTTTACCCCACGCAGAGACCACGCGAAGTGGCTTCAATACCATCTATGATGACCCCACCTCCCTATAGGGCATACCTCAAGGTTTGGCGGACCGCCAACTCTCGCCAAGACTCGTTCACTCTCTTCAAATAAAATAAGGTACAACCTCAAAAATAAGTCAAATAATAGTTCCCAAGGTTGGAAAGTGTACTTACATTCATTCCTATCTCAAACATTCATACAATCCTAAATATGACAAAAGGTGCGAATTCCAGATACATTCATACCCTACCCGAGCACTAGCGCGAGTACAATCACCAAAATTCAAAAACTAGACTATGCTAGTCTGTACCAGTCTCACGCCTTTGCTCGTATCCCCTGTAAGGAAAACAAAACTAAAGGAATGAGCTAAAAGTCCAGTTAGGTTCCCAAACAAGTAATCAGATATAGAAACCAGGGATTTTGCACAGTAATATCCAGTCATTCAAGAAAGAAACACTCAATCATTGGAAGGATACGTGCTCACTTGGAGCCATTCGTTCAGGCCATTCATTCATTCATTCGCCAACCATTTTCCTTATCCCTCCGACATTAGAAAATGTTTGCAAGTGAAAACTCCTTTAGTGATCTTGTCATTCATTCATTGATATCATTGCATTGAATTCACTGGCCAGTTCTGTAACAGCCCCACCTTCCCCTAAGGCGAACCAAAGGGGTTGGCGGACTGCCTGCCCAGCTCTCGCCAGGACTAACGGTTCAGATTAGCGCGGTCTAATACTTTCCGGGTCATACAACCACGTGTAAACAAGTCGAACCCACAAAAAATAAAATAAAAAAAACAAAGTCGGAGTCGGCCATGAAGAGGAACCGACACGTCAAAACCCAACCAAACGTCAAGCAAATATTTACATCTCACAAGTTAGCATATACAACCCAAAAGGGGCATACCAAAGTGATTCAAAAGTGGATACATGTACGGTTTGCCAAATCCAAAAGAGAAACGGACCCAAGCTATATTTAGGGTTTAAATCAATGAGCTATACAAAAGATATGTCCAACTAGCTCAAGTCGGCAACCGATTATCAAATCCAGTCCAAAAGTATTTATTTTTCCTGTAAGGAAAACAAAAGGAATAGAACGGGGTGAGCTTGCGCTCAATGAGGTACCAAACAGATAGCAATAAAATCATGGCATTTCACATTTAACAAATCAGATACCCATGTCAGATGTAAAGCAAAGGAACTAATGATTCAAATCAGAAGGATACGGGTGGCTCTCAGGAGCCAAATTTCCAGCGCAGTACTTGATCCAAACCGGTTGACTCTCCGTCAACGCATATAGAACCAACGCGTCCGTAGACCCCTCTTTACACCGAATTCCGTCCACCAAACACCCCTTTACCGGGCCCGCTCACCGTAACCGAACAGAAATGGTAATACTCGAGTATACCCGGAATCAAGGGTCTCAATACCCAAAATCCCCGAACAGACTACCGTGGTTCGTTATCTAATCGTCCAGGCCCTTGCCGGCCCGACTCGAATAACTTAGCCACAGGATTGAGCTCATAGGTCATAGAAATCCGAACAGATGCAGACACAGATAACAGATTCAAATTTTGCATAGTAAATTGGCATATGAACAGACTAGAGAACGAGTGTGATAAAGTACACCCTCGTCTCGAACAAATAAACAGATTGCAGAGCAGAAATCAAGTTAAACAGCAATGGAGGGGAGTGGTACACTCACCGGCTCAACTTCAAAAGTTTTCACTTCAGATTGGCCTTAATCGCCAAGAAACCCTAAAATAATCAAAATAAACCAATTGAAGGTTTTACTTCCAGAATCGAGTAAACAGAATGCACATGTGAGGCTCGACTACTAGTCGTATGCCTCGCCAAATAATTACTAATGCAAGGGTGCAAAACATGATTTTCTTAGAAACGAAAAGGTAACATGAAGACTTAGGCGCAAACAACCCAAAAGCCTTTCATTTCCACAAAAAGGCAAATCCAACTTAAAGGAACCAAACGGCCTATAAAATCGGGCAGCACCTCCCCTAAATTTTCTTACTTTTCCAGCCATTAAGGCTTCATTATATCCTCAAATCAGTCCCAACATTTCACACAAAAGTCATCTCATTTCTCAAAAGCCGTTCACTAGGCTCAAAGTGGTACAAGTACAAAAGTTAGCTAGGAAACAACCGAAATGAAAGCAAGCCCTAAAGAGACTCGATAACGAGTCATAAAGCCATACCAATTATAACCCTAATAGGGTTTCATATGCATAAATAAGCATCATAGGTAACCAGAAATTAAGAAATGGTATTAGCTTAGGACTTAACAAAAAAAACAGTTTTCGTCATACTTTTGCGGTAATGGCACAAAATGCGCTACGCTTATCGGATGAGGGTGTAAGACCCACCATCTCGAAGCTAAAAGACAGGGCTACAACAATGTAGCCACTCAGTCCGAATCCTAGCACAACTAGGTCAAAAATGCAGAATACCCCAACCTGAACCGCAATTGCAGGTTCCCAAATCGCACTATGCTGTAATTAGTCTATTTCAGTCTACACAAGTCCAAATGCATTGATTCCAAAGGCATATGATAGATAAGACATCCCGGTACATTTCATCAGAAGACACCAACAACAAAATCGAAACCAATTCCAGTCAAAATGGCCAATTACTAGTGCCATTTTCGCATTCTGATCAACCCAGAACAGTAACAGTAAAATCGACATATCTCACTCTACACTAATCCAAATGACCTGAAATTTTGTAGGCACCTCAAACACATCAATATCTACAACTTTCATGTTTTGAGAAAAGTCCAATTCGGCCTCTAACCCTATGATCCAAAACCGGACAGAATTAGGGGTTACCAAACCCTAACTTTTCTCAATTCATTCCAAACCCAAAATTGATTGCAAATTCTTATCAAACACACCTCCTAGAGTCATTACCCCTCATTATCAACCATCATAAACAACCACAACACCATGATCACATTAAACCAGAAAATTCCTCAAAAAAAATAAAAACTTCACCAAATCACTTCAAATCAAGAAATAAATCCCAAATTTCATCACTTTAGCCACTACTAAGCATAACTTAAGCATCATTAGGTGTAGGAGGAAGTTTAAGCATCACTTACCAAGTAACCAAGAGAGAGGAAGTTGTAGACCACCTTAGCTCTTCCAAAAAACTTCACCAAATCAACCACTAACACCAACTAGAAAGATTTTATGGAGTAGAAACTAATTTATGCACTTGATTTGGAAGATTGAGCTAGTTGGGAGCTTGACAAATGAAGAAGTTTTCTTTCCTTTTCTTAGTGAGAGGGCCGGCCAAGAGGTTGAAGACAATGGTGATTTTTTTGTGAATTTTCAAGATATTTAATCAAATGGGTCAAAAGTCAAAAACATGAATACTGTTCCATAAGTCACAACCACTAAGAGGTTGACACTTGTCCCTTTCATAAATGCATTCTTATCTTTTCTTTTCTCTCTCACATAGACTAGCCGATCTAGTACTTTTGACTCTTTTGTTATGGTTCTCGCCCCAATGTTTGGTGGGCTGGTTGTATGGAGAATAGAGAACCTTTGTACATAAGTTGTATTGCTTTTGGGATAGTTATGTATATGAGTTTACGTTTAAGTTTGGAATTATTGTTATTTCGTTTGCTTTGTGGGTTTTATTGCCCTTTCTTATAGTGACTGACTGAGTCCCGGCGAGAGCTGGGCAGGCAGTCCGCCGAACCCTTTGGTTCGCCTTAGGGGGAGGTGGGGCTGTTACAACAGAGATCTGAAACCTAGGCTCTGATACCAACTGTGACGGCCCCACCTCCCCCTAAGGCGAACCAAAGGGTTCGGCGGGCCGCCTGCCCAACTCTCGTCGGGACTCAGTCGATCACTACAATCCTCAAATATATTACAACATAAATTTCATATATTACATCAAATGTTCCCACAATTACACATCCAAGTCTCCAATAATTACATGTCACCAGCGAAGCGAAAACAATTCTCAACTATACATAAAATGATTCCAAATCCAAATTGTACAAAATATATGCCCTCCAGCCTCGTGAATAAGTACTACAAGCCTTCCTTCGCTTTGAGTCCTGTGGAGGCGAATAAAATATTTTTGGGGTGAGCTAGAAGCTCAGCGAGTAACCATTAAAATCAGTAATCAAATCGGTTTCATAATAGTTCATTTCAATGATGTCATATAACCATGATGTCATAAATCAAATGATAAGTCCAGAAACAACTACAACATTTGCAAAACAGTAAATATGGAGTATCAATAACTCAAGAAATATTTACAATGGAAAGCGATAGTAACATTCATGAAAAGATACGCTCGTTCTCCTGACATTTCCTCCTTCCTTCAAACTTTTGAAAAAAATGCATTTTCTTTTCTTTTATAAATAAACCCCTCGCTCATTTGGTCATTCACCTCATTTCATTCACCCCGTCCCTGGCTTTTGGCCAGGCTCCACCAACCTACATAGGTAATACTCGAGTATACCAAACGTTCACCCAAGTTCCTAATCGCCTGACCGAGTCCGCTTCTGGCTCAAGACGACCGGTAACAAGGGACAATGGCCAGTTCAGCCCAAAAGGCTTACATCATGCGCAACTAGCATTTCAATAATTAAATCCTTGAAAATTGCACAGCTATTTAGGTCGAGTGCGATAAAGTACACACTCGCCGAGAAAACTCGTTTTAACAATCATCGAAAGCACTTAACACGTTATTAATCAATAATACAAGTCATGAAGTCAAGAAAATATAGCAAACAAGGAACACTCATATGCAAGTACGCATGATATGCAAGAAAACAGTTCAAAAGGAACTTTGGAAACAGGTCAAAAGTAAATAAGACAAGAAAACAGTTCAAAAGTAACTTTGGAAACAGTTCAAAAGTAAATAATGCAGGAAACGGTTCAAAAATAACTTTAGAAATAGTTTGAGGTCACTCACCTCCATGGCTCAGAAATCATCCATCATACAACATTGCCTTGCTCAAATCCAAGTCTTTGATCACAAACTCAAAGCAATCCAACCCTTTAAAACTTCGGACAGCACTTCCCCTAAATTTGCTTACTTTCCCAACCATCATGGCTTCATTATATCTTCAGCCAGTCCCAAAGGTACACATACAACAACAAGTTCATCCAATAGCCATTCAGCAAGCTCCAAGTAATACGAGTACAATTCAAGCTAGGGAGAAGTTCGGAAATGAAAGTTAAGCTCAAAACCAGAAAAACAGTTTTGGACGTCATTTTGCGGTAATGGTACCAAAGGCGCTACAATTGTCGGATGAAGGTGGAAGACCCACCGTTTTGAAGCTAAGAGACAGGGTTACAATATTACAGAAGGTCACTCAACCCAGTTTCGAGTGTAACCAGGTCAAAAATGCAAGATACTATACCAGAATCACAAAAACAGCTTCACAGAACGCATTCTAGCGGAAACATCATAACTCAGGCTCTACAAGTCCAAATCCAGAAATTCCAAAACCAGATGAAACCTAAGAAACAGGGCTAAATTTCATCAGAAGGCCTCGACAACAAATTCTGAAGTATTCCCAGGCAAAATAACCAATTACAAAGGCTGATTAACATGTTCGGGTAGAAACAGTGCAGCAAGGGTAATTCCATCTTTTCCCAAGTTACGCTACTCCGATTGACCTGAAATTTTGCAGACACCTCTAAAATATCATTCCCTATAACTTTCATGAAGACCATTCAGTCCATTTCTCACCCTAACTAGGTCAAATATGCCAAAATACCAAACCAGAACCACTAAAACAGGTTCACAAATCACACAATACTGTAATGAGTCCAACTCGGTCCATACAAGTCCAAATGCATTGATTCCAAAGGCATATGGTAGCTAAGACATCCAGCTACATTTCATTAGAAGACACCAACATCCAAATCCAAAGCAATTCCAGTCAAAATGGCCAATTACAAGTGCAGTTTTCGCATTCTGATCAACCCAGAACAGCAACAGTAAAATCGACATATCTCACTCTACACTAATCCAAATGACCTGAAATTTTACAGGCACTTCAAACTCATCAATACCTACAACTTTCATGTTTTAAGCAAAGGCCAATTCGGCCTCTAACATGGTGCAATAAATTCGGGCAGAATGAAGAACTACAAAACCTAATTTTCTGAAATTTCTTCCAAAACAGAAATTGATTGCACTTAATCACTTTTTCCACCTCCTAGAGTCATTAAACATCATTTCCAATCATCATACATGACCACCTAATCATATCCATATGAAAACAGGAAAATCCCCAAAAATAATAAAACTTCACCAATTCAACCAAACTCAAGAAATAATCCATGAAATTGCATCTTATAACACCGCTAATCATGAATTGAACATCATTAGAGGAAGGAGAGGTGTTCATCCACCACTCACCTTAGCAAAACAAGAGGGAGAGCTACTTGTTACCTTAGCTCCTCAAACAACTCCACCAAACAACTCACAAACACTAAGTGAAGAGGTTTTATGGAGTAATTTGAAGTTTTAACGGTTGGATCAAGAGATTGAGCAAGAAAATGGAAGGCAAAAGTTGAGGGATTTTCTTTCTTTTCTCCTTATGTTGCTCGGCCAAGAAGAACCAGAAAATGAAGAAGATTAAGCTAGTTTATAAGGTAAGAAGGTAGGAAAAATAAGGATTAATTTCCACCACAAGTTTGGCTCACACTTGGTCTAATTTCAACCACACAAATTTTCTCTTTCCTTCCTTGCATTTGAGCCACAAATTTCGGTCAAGGTGTCATCATGAGAGAGGAGATATTTTGCTCAAATATCAATAAACGTATATGGTAAGAAAGTGGTGGTCAATTGGTGCGTTCAATCGGTAATGCGCGGGTCCCGCCGGTTCGCGCCGTTTTTCTTAAAAACACACGTACTAGGGTTTTTACTCCCTATTCACTAACCTCATCTCATTGCTCCTAATCACATATTATTTATCACTTAAGAGTCACTTTTAATCACCAAATTGATCCTTGGTCAGTACCGAAAATTCATCCGGCGAAAAATCACGAAAACCCTAATTTGCCCCAATCTTGAAAACGAAGAGTGAAACCCTACTTTCTAGACTCATTTGCACTTATTATGGAATAATTGGATAGTAGGGCTTTAATAAATAATAATTTCAAAATAAAAGGAAATTTTTAAGAAAACGTGAGGAATTTTTCAATTCCAGTGATTAAAATTAGGGTTTCAATTAAAATGTGAGAGATTTAAGAAAATCGGTTAGTCACAGGTAAACTAGGGTTTTTGACTAAAATATTAGGGTTTCTAATCTTTTAAAACAAAATAAGGTTTTAAATCAAACCCGAAAAAATATACTTTAATATTTTCTTCACAAACAACCTCCTAATATTCGGGATGTTACAAGTTTCGAGTGCAAACAGGTCTAAAAGGCAAGATACTATATCAAAAACGTAAAACAGATTCACCAAAACGCATTCTAGCAGAAACATCATAACTTAGGCTCTACAAGTCCAAATCCAGAAATTCCAAAGGCATATGGTAGCTAATACATCAAGATACATTTCTTCAGAAGACCTCAAAGGCCAAATCGTGCATTTTCATGGTCAAAAATGGAAGACTACACGAAAACAGAAATCTGGGCACGAAACAGGTTTCAAAAACAGTCAAGGGTATTTCGGTCATTTCACATGCTACAGTGGTCGGATCAAGTTGAAAATTTACAGGAAACTATTTTATATCCTTGGCTACAACTTTCATGTTTTGGCCAAAATCTAATTCGGTGAGGATCAGGGTGAAAAGTCACGGTCAAATTGAGTGAAAAGGCAGCCCTGTTCGCAGAACCCTTTCCTGGACCAGTCTAGGTATTTCCGACTTATCTCAGCATATACAACTCCAATTCAAGTGATTCCAAAGCCATTTGAAAGCTAAGATACAAGTATATAATTCATCAGAAGACCTCAACAACAAATTCTGAAGTATTCCCAGCCAAAATAACCAATTACAAAGGCTGATTAACATGTTCGGGTAGAAACAGGGCAGCAAGGGTAATTCCATCTTTTCTCAGGCTACCGAGCTCTGATTGGGTTGAAAATTTACAGGCAACTAGAAAACATCATTCTCTACAACTTTCATGTTTTATACCAAGCCAAATTCGGCCTCTAACATGGAGTACTAAAACCGGGCAGAATGGACTCAAGAAATTCCAGAAATCTGGAAATTTTGCTTATTAATGGAACTTTCTTCAATTCCTTGTTCCAATCACTACCAAAGCCCCTTGTATAATCATATATACAACATATACTAACTATACAACAAGTTTAGGCAGAAATTAATCAAACCCTAACTTACATATTTCATCCAAAATCACCACAACAACTTGCATAACTTGTGATCTAACCCAAAACATGAGCTATTTAACATCTTAAACAAGAATAAAAGGATCAAAGCCATAGATCAGATTTTATACCTCAAAAACAAGGCTTGTACAAGTAACACTTCACCTCCTCTTGAAAATTTTAGTTCCCCTAGCTTCCAAAGATCACAACTCACTCTTTAATCGGTTTAGATTTTGATTTCCTCACTTGGTTGGTGCAAATCAAGAAGAAAATGGTTGTTTCTTGCTCTCCCTTTTCTCTCTCTCTCTAATTTCGGTTATGGGCAGAAAAATGAAGAAGAAAGGCTGTTCTTAAGGAGTTAAGAAGACAAGAAATTAGGATTAATCTAAGCCACAAGTTTGGCCAACACTTGGTTTAATTACAACCACAAGAATTTCTCTTTCTTCTCCTTGCATTTTGGCCACAAATTTTTGGTCAAGAAGTCATCATGAGAGAGGAGATATTTTGCTCAAATATCAATATACTTATATGGTAAGAAAGTGGTGGTCAATTGGTGCGTTCAATCGGTAATGCGCGGGTCCCGCCGGTTCGCGCCGTTTTTCTTAAAAACACACGTACTAGGGTTTTTACTTCCCATTCACTAACCTCATCTCATTGCTCCTAATCACATATTATTTATCACTTAAGAGTCACTTTTAATCACCAAATTGATCCTTGGTCAGTACCGAAAATTCATCCGGCGAAAAATCACGAAAACCCTAATTTGCCCCAATCTTGAAAACGAAGAGTGAAACCCTACTTTCTAGGCTCATATGCACTTATTATGGAATAATTGGATAGTAGGGCTTTAATAAATAATAATTCCAAATAAAAGGAAATTTTTAAGAAAACGTAAGGAATTTTCCAATTCCAGTGATTAAAATTAGGGTTTCAATTAAAATGTGAGAGATTTAAGAAAACCGGTTAGTCACAAGTAAACTAGGGTTTTTGACTAAAATATTAGGGTTTCTAGTCTTTTAAAACAAAATAAGGTTTTAAATCAAACCCGAAGAAATATACTTTAATATTTTCTTCACAAACAACCTCCTAATATTCGGGTTGTTACATCCACCATACTTCGTGGTAATATTCGAGTATACCAAACACTGTCCTAGGGTCACCAGCCGCCCGATCGAGTCCGCTTCTAGCTCGAGTTGACTGGCAACGAAGGGCAAGGGCCCAATTCAGCCAAAAGGCTTACATTCGTGCACAAGTAGCACTCAATCATTTAATCATTTGCAAATTTCACGCTCACTTAGGTTAAGTGCGATAAAGTACACACTCGCCTATCAAAAATCCGTTTAGCAATCCTTGGAAAGCATTTAACATTCAAGCAAATATTCACAAATAGTCACATAGTCATTTATTTATTGTACAAACACACAAGAAACACTCACCAATCTAAGCCAAAATAGCGTCAAAGGTTTCTTCCGAATTATACCCTTGATCACCGACAAACCCTAAGAATAACTAATCCTAAATTGAAGTGAGCAAATGTAATTTAAGATTCAACTAACCCTAAAATCAAATCTTACATCTCACTAATATTCATAAAAGCAAGTAATAGAAATTTGGGCAGCATGCCCTTTGTATTTAGCTATTTCCAGCCATTTATGGGTTCATTATTTTCCTCAACTCAGCCCAAATTCACATATAAGCAATCTTAACACAATAGTTCTTCAACTGGGTTCAATATCATCCAAATACAAGTCAATTCTAGCAATGAAACCACCAAATACCAAAGCTGGAAACTAGTATTAAAGAAGATTGTCTAAGTGGTAGATTGGTCATCCTGCGGTGTTTTGGTCATAAATGAAGCTAGGTCTATCGGATTGGGGTAAATTTTATGACGTTTCGAAGCTAAGACAGAGACCTACATTTCTATGAGACATCAACACCCAGTTCCTGCATTTTCAAGGTCAAAATTTGAAATCTCAGAGAAAATAGAAAGCTATCGGTTAAACAGGGCATTTGGGCAGTCAGGGGTATTTTAGTCATTTCACAAGCTAAGTACTGTAATTGAGATGAAATTTTTCAGGTAGATAGTTAACGTAATTCCCTATAACTTTCATGTTTTGAGCAAGAACTGATTTGGCCTTTATCATGAACGAATATGCAGTGCAAAAACAGGGCAGATTCCACTATCAAAGCTGGAAATTCACCTCTACTCTAAAATTTATATCCTAACTCACTACCATCAAGTATTATATCATCAAAACTATCAATTACTAGCTCAATACTATCAATTACTAGGTAAACAACCATAATCAAGGTTGAAAATGTAAACCCTAGCTAAACATTCCACTATATCATTCAAAATTAAACAATCAACCATTATATGCCAAGATTACAAGCTTCTATAGCATTTTTAGCTAGATTAAGTTAAAGACAAGAGGTGGATGAACTTATACTTTCCCAAAGCCTTCTTGTAAGTGAGGTTTCAACCGCTTTCTCCCAAGATTTGCACCGCTCCTAGCTTCGTAAGCACCAAGAGGTAAGTTTAATCTGTTTGGTTTGTGTGATTTCAACTCAACAAGGAAGAATCAAGGTTGGAGTTGCACGCTTTCTTCTCTCTTTTCCCTCTCCAAAATCACGGCCAAGATGAAGAAAAGTGCAGGAATTTTGGTCCAAAACAAAGTTAAGAAGATAGGAAAGTTTGTTGGTCAAACACCTCTTGGATTGCTGCCACTTGTCGCAACAAGATTAAATCTCAAAATTTTCTTTTCTCTCTCTTCTTTTAGTCCAACATTTCAGCTGTCTTAAGGAGATATTTAGGGCTGATTTTACTCAATTAATAACGAGAAGATTAAGATAATAAAGTAGTGTTCAAGTGGTGCACTCAATCGGTAGCAAACGGTGCACATCGGTTTAAGCCGTTTTTCCCTAACTCGGGCGTACTAGTGTTTTAACTTATGATTCACCAACTTATTATTAACACCTCTAAACACATACTTTCTCTTATATAAAACTCACTTTTAACTACCAAATTTAGTACACACACTCACCAAATGATCACACCGCCAAAATGCACCAAAAACACGCCCAAAACCCTAGTATGCACAAAAAAACCATAACTTATGCCATTCCTTTAGAAAAATTATAACTTAAGTTATAAATGTCAAACATTCATACAACTTGGCCAGTTAAAAACTAGACTTAAAATACTAGTAATCTTTAGAAGACACCTCAAAGAAATTCAGCTCATAAGTTAGTCCAAATTGAGCCATAAACTACTACAACATTCCTATGTTTACTTGTGCAGGGTAGAATTTTTAGTCAACTTTGCCAATTTTCTGGAATTTATAGAGATTGAATCAAATTCTGAATTTTATACCGTAGAACCCCTATGAGTCTAGTTTCAAACGCAATAAACGTAACTCAATTCCGACTTTCGTATACGAAGTTATAGCCAATTTTTCAAAACTGCGCAGAGCCTCCCGTGAAAATTTCTAGATTTTCTCACAACTTGGGATTATGAAACTTTTCTTAACAAAATTCACTCCGTTGGCTCACATTCAACCAAGAATCTAAGGCAAGCAAGTTCAAATAAGAGCTATAAAGACAAGTAAACTTTCAGGGTCTCACAACAAATAAGGAGATTTCACAGATTTTTTTATCATCATGTATATAAACACAGCTAGAAATAAACACTACACACTTTATTCACTTCTAACCTTGAAGCCAGCTTAAACTAACAATACAGTGGATCAAGTACATGACAATTACAAAGGCAAAACAAAGATGAACATTCGCAATATCTATCTTACATTTCCTTAAAAGCAAAAGAAACAGCTACTCCAATAAATCCTAAACCATGCTTGGATGAAACAACAAAAAAAAAATAAAAATTCACAGTATTATAGGACAAACATCAAGTGGTTTCAGTTTCTTGGTTTATTGCATATATGACACACATAACTAGAATAAACAAACAAAACATTTATTGCAAGTCCTTCAGGTTCAGTTTCAACAACCACACAGTGGGTCAGTGAATGACAGATGCACAGCAGAACAAATATTACATGTACTTAATATGTCTCTAATATTTCTGAAAATAAACAAAAGTTGATCCACTAAGGAATTAAAAAATATGCTCAGAGGAGCAAAAAAAAAATCACTTAATATCAGGCAAAATATGGAGTATTTTGATCTTTTCGGTAGATTATGCATGTAATACAAATAACTGAAATAAATGCTAAGCTGCTAAACAAATTTCGCTTATGTCCTTCAAAGACAGCTTAAACTAACCACATACTGGCTCAGGGAATGACAAAATACAAAGGCAAGACGAATATGAGCACAAACTATGCTGAGAGGAAGGAACAACAAACAAGCAATTTACACAAAATATCAGTACAAATAGAGTCTTTTTTAGTTATTCTATCTTGTACACAATCGACATGCAAAATGAACAGACTTATCATGCCTGGCCTGCAATTGTACTACTATAACTTTAATAATTTGATGCTATTTCTTTGAATACTAATAAACGGACACCAGGGAATTCATGTTCCAGCTCAAATTATGTCCTTTTATGGTGAAAACCTTCTTGCTTACTTGTAAACATTCTTAACCTTTCAACTTATGGTGGTAATAAACTTCAATTTCCTTCTAGTCCATTAGTCGTTCTTCCAACTATTTAGATTCTACCATAAAATCATTCTTTCCTTAAAAATTCTCCCTTTCCATTCACCATCTTTTGGAGAAACTCCATTCCTTCCCCTAACTCATACCTGGTCAGATTCTTAGATTTTGACAACCTTGCTGCATAACTTGCTAGAGTTGAACATTAACAAATATAGTTAATCAGAGGATTTGACATCATTTTCTCATGGTATGGTCCCTTTTCGGGGATCAATTGTCAAATGTACAATAGATGGATTAAGTAAGAGTAATATAGCCAGTAATCAAGATTAAAGACAGAGCATGGCATTGGTACCAAATCTTAGTGGTATCAATTGACAAGGAACCTAATTTAGCAAAGGAAAAAGATATTATGGTTCAGTCTATTTAATATTATATATATATTTTGTGAGAACCCAAACCTTGCATATTTTCTAAGTGTTTTGGTTTATTCTCGCTCCCGTTTAAGTGAGGATTTGTCCACTAATCGTTTTAAAAAAGGGAAGGCCTTGTTGTTATGTGCAAGTGTGTGTGAGATATGTATGTATGTGTATGTGTTAGAAGTGCGATTGAGCGTGGCAATTAAACTTGGGGAAAAGGAAAAAATTTTCGAAAAAGGATGCAGGACCGAATCCGGCCGGAAATCCGGCCAGTTCTTGGCCGGATTGATGGCCGGATTGCTGAGCAGTTTTGAAAAAAAATGGCCAAGTCTCTGCCCTGTATCCGGCCAGATTCTGGCCGGATTGTGACGTGGCAGCTCCGGCTGCCAAGTTTGACCGACTGTTTCTTCACCTTTTAAACTTGTTTTGGCTGAAAATGTCTTCATTTCCTCTTCTTGTTCAGCCGTGGCTTTGGGAGAAAAACCAAGAAAAGCTTTTCATCTTCCAACTTCAATTTTACTTAAATCTTGATATTTCACCGTTGGATTTTCAAACCGCTCCGTACAAGTGCTAGCTAAAGGGGATCAAAGGTGATAGTGGAGTTGTTTTTGAAAGTAAAGCTTTAAGTTCCTATCTTTGCTTGAGTTGTTACAAGGTGAGTTGTTAAGGAAGTTATTGTTTTGTTTGAATAATGGTATATTGATGGATTATGAAGGTTAAAGATGTTTTATTGTGAATGATTTCTTGGGTTTAGGTCAAGTTGGACCATTTTCTAATTTATTTGGGATTTATCTGATTTTATATGAAAGTCATGGATTGGACTTGAATTGATGGACTGTTATGGTGTTAATGGAAGCTCTTATATGTTAATTGTGGTTGGATGCGGAAAATTTCCGCTTGTTGGTGAATTTCCGGTTTCTAGGGTTTCAAGTTGGGGGTTTTCTAGGGTTGGCTTATAAGCTTCTAATTGGCCTTGATTGAAAGGTTTTGTGGCTTTATTGAGTGTGTTTTATTGCTTGTTAATTGTGTATGTGATATTGGTTAATTGTTATGAATATTGGGTTTTTGGATTGTAGGGTGAAAATGTACAATTTAAGGGGAAATGCCGTCCGTTTATTTTCTTGTAAAATGAATGAGTTAAAATGGTTTTGGAAATGTATTTTGTGATGAATTGGACGTATTTTCTTGAAAACATCATCGGGTCTTTTATTATGGGTTCGAGGGTTAAGTTTCTATTCGAACTCGTATAGTTTCAATTGGTAAATATTGTGACCGTTTTAACCTTTTAAGACATGATACCTCTTCCGTTTGAAACTTCAAATGTTCCTTATGCCCTTCCAACACATAAAGGTATGAGATAGGGTTTTATCGGCCACAAGTGAATTGCTTTTAAGCAAGGTTTTAAAGGTGGAAGTTAAAGTACTTTGTTTCCCTTTTCACATGATTTTTATCAAGAGATTGGTCATTTATTGGCCACTTGAATATATATGCTTTTGAGTCCTATAAACAAGTCCGGAAAATTATTGCCTTAGCTTATTCCGTGGAATTTTGGATTTGCTTGGGTTAAATGTTTCCCGTTAGAGATTTTATAACCATTTTGGTTTGGGTTGCATTAGGGTTACGGAACTTTAGTTATTTTCGTCCACGGATCCAAATGCCCTCTTTACACCTTAAAAGTCATTTTCATACGTGTACTCGCGAGTAGTCGGGTGTTTCTTGATTTCATCTAAGTCATGTTAGATGGATTGTAATATGATCTTTATTTCCTTTTAGGTTTCGTTGGTGATTGAGAAGTGGACGTTATTTTGCGTATATAGGTGAGTGTTCCTTGTTTGATGTATTCTTCGTGACTTTATGACTTGTAATATTGATTGACTCGTATTCTTGATTGATGATGTGTTAATTGCTTTCAATGATTGTCCAAAACGAGTTTTCAAGGCAAGTGTGTACTTTATCGCACTTAGCCTAAATGATGGTGAAATTTTAACGATTGAACGATTGAAATGTTAATTGTGCATGAATGTAAGCCTTTGGGCTGAACTGGCCATTGCCCCTTGTTACCGGTCGTCTCGAGCCAGAAGCGGACTCGGTCGGGCGACTAGGAACTTGGGTGAACGTTTTGGTATACTCGAGTATTACCTTGAAGTCTGGTGGAGCCTAGCCAATGTCCGGGAAGGGGGTGAATGAAATGAATGAACGAATGAATGAATGAGGGTTTTTACTTGCAAAAATGCATTTTCAAATGATTGAAGGTATAAGGGAATGAAAGGAGAATGAATGAATGAACGAATGAATGAATGGCTCCTCATGAGCACGTATCCTTTTAATGAATGTGTTACCGCTTTATTTTGTACATGTTACTTGAACTATTGATTGTATTTGGTTAACGCATTGAGTTGATTGTTTACTTATGTGTTCGGAACCTCACTGAGCTTTCCAGCTCATTCCTTTAGTTTTGTTTTCCTTAGCAGGGGAAGACGTGTAAGGACGGAAGCTACGTATAGACTAGCCGATCTAGTACTTTTGATTCTTTTGTAATAGTTCTCGCCCTAGTGCTTGGCACGGGCTGGTTGTACGGAATTGAGAACCTCTGTATTTGACGGTTGTATTTCTTTTGAGAGATCTATGTATATAAGTTTTGGTTTTGATTGGATCGTGTTATTGTTGTTTGATGGTTATTCCGATGGTTGCTTGATATTATCGACTGAGTCCCGACGAGAATTGGGCAGGCGGTCCGCCGATACCCTGGGGTACGCCCTAGGGAGAAGTGGGGCCGTTACAGTTGGTATCAGAGCCTGCTTCGCGTGGTCTCTGCGCGGAGTGAGCCTGGACTGAGTGGTGAATAGGTATGACGGATCAAGTGCTCGTTTGAGCTTAAGTTTTGAATCGTGAATGGTATAGGATTTAAATCTTTCTTGTGATATGTGAGGTCAACAGATAGGTACGTCAGGGAGGAATTTCGACTGTAGATGGTTCACTCTTGGGACTGGCCAGCTCGAGAGGTGAATTATCTTATGTCGGATTCTCGTACCCGAGTACTCCAGAGTTGAAATGGTGTTACGTATGTGAGATTTGTATTTTGGGAACATGAACAGGCTTTGTTCGACTGGAAATGAGTACAAGAGGTCAATGGATATCTGGTTTGAATAGTAAGTGACGTGAGGGACCGGACGGGGTTACCTTAGCTGGGACTGGACGGCACATTACCTCCTTGTTAAATTCGCCCGTATAATCTTGTTACATGACATCCCTTGATGTATTTCTGCATATGACTGACTATTTGCCTGACTTGATACGTACTTGTGTAATTGCTCATCTATTCTTTTGGTATGTGGAGTGTTATGTGCATATATGTTACTTGTGTGCTTGGAGCTACAATTCTGGTTACTTTAATCACCTTATTGCATTTATGCCTTAAGCTACTTTGGAAAGAAAAGAGAGAGGAAAATAATATGGAGGGAAGACGTAGTCGTGGTCGTGGCCGTGGCGCTAAGCGAGCCCAGGAACCGAGGGCAGAAAGGGAAACATCGGCGGAACCAGTACAAGGACCGAGGGTTGAACAAGGACCAGTACAAGGAGACCAGGTGGCGACGGCCATTCAACAAATGACCAACATTCTAGCCCGGTTGGTGGACCAACAAGGTCAAATGCCTGTAAATCAACCCCAGAACCCTGAAATAGGAGACGATCGGGCCCTTGAGAGGTTCCAAAAGTTTGCACCTCCAAAGTTCGCTGGAGGGCCTGATCCGGATGTTGCTGAACAATGGTTGGAGGCCATGGTGAACATTTTCACGGCTTTGAACTACACGGAACAGAGACAAGTGAGCTTTGCCGTGTTTCAGTTTGAAGGGCCGGCTCGGGCATGGTGGAACGTAATTAGAGCGAAGTGGGATAGAGAGCGGACTGTATGGACGTGGGCAAACTTTGTAAGAGAATTTAATGAAAAGTACCTTCCACCTTTAGTCCAAGAAAGGAGGGAGGACGAATTTATTGGACTACGCCAGGGAGCCTTAAGTGTGGCTGAATACGAAACAAAATTTACCAAACTATCCAAGTTTGCTTCCGAATTAGTAGCCACGGAACCGAGAAGAGTAAGGCGGTTCATACAGGGATTGAACTTGGACATCCAGGAGGTGTTGGCGGCGGCGCAAGTGAATACGTTTACGGAGGCCCTTGAGAAGGCTCAACGCATCGAGAGTGCAAAGGCACAATTAAAGGCCTCCCAGACTCAGAAAAGAAGTGTCGCGGCCAGTGTGGATGAGAAACCGGGTGAATCGATAACACCCTCTAAAATGCAGAAAGTAAAACCGTTCAACCGCCCACCCTGGACATTAGGGGCAGTAGCTGAAAGATCTACAAAAGGAAGCCAAATCGGACCTGAGGAAATTCCTCAAGAAAGCCAAATGATGGTTTCGCACTTGACTTGTGGTTACTGCGGAAAGGCTAATCACACCGAGGATGACTGTTGGCGAAAAGGACGGAAATGTTTGATTTGCGGAAGCAGTGATCACCAAGTTAGTAACTGCCCGAGGTGACAGTCACGCGGAGGTAGTATTCCGCAACCGGAAGGAGCTAAAACAAAACAAGCGAATGAAAGAGGGAACCGACCTGGTGGGCCAGCGAAAGCTTATGCGTTGGATACCCAAACAGTCCCGGACTCGTCTAATGCAAATGAAGGTAAAATTTCGAGGACGAAATTTCCTAAGGGGGGGAGATTGTGAGAACCCAAACCTTGCATATTTTCTAAGTGTTTTGGTTTATTCTCGCTCCCGTTTAAGTGAGGATTTGTCCACTAATCGTTTTAAAAACGGGAAGGCCTTGTTTTTATGTGCAAGTGTGTGTGAGATATGTATGTATGTGTATGTGTTAGAAGTGCGATTGAGCGTGGCAATTAAACTTGGGGAAAAGGAAAAAATTTTCGAAAAGGATGCAGGACCGAATCCGGCCGGAAATCCGGCCAGTTCTTGGCCGGATTGATGGCCGGATTGCTGAGCAGTTTTGAAAAAAAATGGCCAAGTCTCTGCCCTGTATCCGGCCAAGAATCCGGCCGGAAATCCGGCCAGATTCTGGCCGGATTGTGACGTGGCAGCTCCGGCTGCCAAGTTTGACCGACTGTTTCTTCACCTTTTAAACTTGTTTTGGCTGAAAATGTCTTCATTTCCTCTTCTTGTTCAGCCGTGGCTTTGGGAGAAAAACCAAGAAAAGCTTTTCATCTTCCAACTTCAATTTTACTTAAATCTTGATATTTCACCGTTGGATTTTCAAACCGCTCCGTACAAGTGCTAGCTAAAGGGGATCAAAGGTGATAGTGGAGTTGTTTTTGAAAGTAAAGCTTTAAGTTCCTATCTTTGCTTGAGTTGTTACAAGGTGAGTTGTTAAGGAAGTTATTGTTTTGTTTGAATAATGGTATATTGATGGATTATGAAGGTTAAAGATGTTTTATTGTGAATGATTTCTTGGGTTTAGGTCAAGTTGGACCATTTTCTAATTTATTTGGGATTTATCTGATTTTATATGAAAGTCATGGATTGGACTTGAATTGATGGACTGTTATGGTGTTAATGGAAGCTCTTATATGTTAATTGTGGTTGGATGCGGAAAATTTCCGCTTGTTGGTGAATTTCCGGTTTCTAGGGTTTCAAGTTGGGGGTTTTCTAGGGTTGGCTTATAAGCTTCTAATTGGCCTTGATTGAAAGGTTTTGTGGCTTTATTGAGTGTGTTTTATTGCTTGTTAATTGTGTATGTGATATTGGTTAATTGTTATGAATATTGGGTTTTTGGATTGTAGGGTGAAAATGTACAATTTAAGGGGAAATGCCGTCCGTTTATTTTCTTGTAAAATGAATGAGTTAAAATGGTTTTGGAAATGTATTTTGTGATGAATTGGACGTATTTTCTTGAAAACATCATCGGGTCTTTTATTATGGGTTCGAGGGTTAAGTTTCTATTCGAACTCGTATAGTTTCAATTGGTAAATATTGTGACCGTTTTAACCTTTTAAGACATGATACCTCTTCCGTTTGAAACTTCAAATGTTCCTTATGCCCTTCCAACACATAAAGGTATGAGATAGGGTTTTATCGGCCACAAGTGAATTGCTTTTAAGCAAGGTTTTAAAGGTGGAAGTTAAAGTACTTTGTTTCCCTTTTCACATGATTTTTATCAAGAGATTGGTCATTTATTGGCCACTTGAATATATATGCTTTTGAGTCCTATAAACAAGTCCGGAAAATTATTGCCTTAGCTTATTCCGTGGAATTTTGGATTTGCTTGGGTTAAATGTTTCCCGTTAGAGATTTTATAACCATTTTGGTTTGGGTTGCATTAGGGTTACGGAACTTTAGTTATTTTCGTCCACGGATCCAAATGCCCTCTTTACACCTTAAAAGTCATTTTCATACGTGTACTCGCGAGTAGTCGGGTGTTTCTTGATTTCATCTAAGTCATGTTAGATGGATTGTAATATGATCTTTATTTCCTTTTAGGTTTCGTTGGTGATTGAGAAGTGGACGTTATTTTGCGTATATAGGTGAGTGTTCCTTGTTTGATGTATTCTTCGTGACTTTATGACTTGTAATATTGATTGACTCGTATTCTTGATTGATGATGTGTTAATTGCTTTCAATGATTGTCCAAAACGAGTTTTCAAGGCAAGTGTGTACTTTATCGCACTTAGCCTAAATGATGGTGAAATTTTAACGATTGAACGATTGAAATGTTAATTGTGCATGAATGTAAGCCTTTGGGCTGAACTGGCCATTGCCCCTTGTTACCGGTCGTCTCGAGCCAGAAGCGGACTCGGTCGGGCGACTAGGAACTTGGGTGAACGTTTTGGTATACTCGAGTATTACCTTGAAGTCTGGTGGAGCCTGGCCAATGTCCGGGAAGGGGGTGAATGAAATGAATGAACGAATGAATGAATGAGGGTTTTTACTTGCAAAAATGCATTTTCAAATGATTGAAGGTATAAGGGAATGAAAGGAGAATGAATGAATGAACGAATGAATGAATGGCTCCTCGTGAGCACGTATCCTTTTAATGAATTTGTTACCGCTTTATTTTGTACATGTTACTTGAACTATTGATTGTATTTGGTTAACGCATTGAGTTGATTGTTTACTTATGTGTTCGGAACCTCACTGAGCTTTCCAGCTCATTCCTTTAGTTTTGTTTTCCTTAGCAGGGGAAGACGTGTAAGGACGGAAGCTACGTATAGACTAGCCGATCTAGTACTTTTGATTCTTTTGTAATGGTTCTCGCCCTAGTGCTTGGCACGGGCTGGTTGTACGGAATTGAGAACCTCTGTATTTGACGGTTGTATTTCTTTTGAGAGATCTATGTATATAAGTTTTGGTTTTGATTGGATCGTGTTATTGTTGTTTGATGGTTATTCCGATGGTTGCTTGATATGATCGACTGAGTCCCGGCGAGAGCTGGGCAGGCGGTCCGCCGATACCCTGGGGTACGCCCTAGGGAGAAGTGGGGCCGTTACATATTTTTTCAATTTGATTCCCAAAAGCATCTTATAACAGATAATGTAAATTAGACACCAATTACAACTTGTAGGTTGCGTTTGATATCTTCCTTTCAATCTTCCCAGTGAAATACAGTCTAATACTTAAAGAAGTGTAGCTAACATAAACAAATTAAAACACATGTTAAATGATACCCACATGCATCAATCTGGCTACAGATTCAGCCACTTGAAAAAACGGGTGCTATCCTTTCTAATGAACTTACAGCTCAACCCTCTTGAACTGTGGAGAATGAAGCATATCAAAATGAACTATTGACCAATGCTTGTTTGATTCAAAGCATCCTGGTGGTATTTTTTAGTGGCATTTTCGAAAAGATTTGAATTTAGGATAGAATTCAAGGAACTATTATACAGATACAGGGATTATCTATCAATATTGTTTGATCAAAATCCTTTTATTTATTTATTATTTATTTATTTACTCTATGCTATGCTATTCATTCCACTATACTAATTATTTCGCATTGAGGACTAATGGAATAATTCCTTCACATTTATAGAGGTATTGGGTCATAATTCACATGAAGTCTCACTTGGGCTGCTTTAGTGATAGTTTCTACTTTTCTCGTCCTGTCATTCGTAGTGTGGGAAGAATTGGACTCTTGCAAGTATTAATTAATTAATCAAACTGTATCATGTTTTCCAGATTCATCTGTAACATGTTTTGAACCATTTAAAAGAAAATCAACCACACATACAAAAGCAGTTATGTGACAACATGCTAAAATTTTAATTTCCAAACGCACTAATAGTATACATCCTCAGTTCGCCTCCCTCAACATCAATACTCCAAATGGAAGTGAAAATGTGAAAACACTATAAAATTTGTGTGTAAGTCTTGCATATATTATTTTCAATTTTGCTATTAGAAATAATAATTGGTCGATAAAATATCTAAATTTAAATTTTACAACAATATCAAGAATTTATAAATACTTTGGAGTGGTGTAAAAATATATATAACAAAAGATAGGGGTTCATGCATGAGATTATAAAAATTTCAGACCTTGGAGAGCAATTAAACTACAATTAAAAGACCAAACTAACCCTTTAATCAAACTAATCTACCATGCGGCCAACTAGTATCAGAATCTTAGAAACAAAACTGAGTGGAGAGGCCTTGGAATTATCATCACCGACTGAGGAGTGAGTGATCAGCTTATTTAGAGTACCAACTGAGAGAGTGAGGGAGAGAACTCTGTCATTTTTTTTCCTTAGACAGCAACAACCGAGAAACAAAACAGAGCAACCGGATAACTTTCCCATTTCTACATTCTGTAACCGACCAAAACTGAGAGCTAAAGTGAAGGATAGGAAGAGAAACTTTGTTAGTTTCATCACTGATTAGCTTCAGCCGAGAGGAAGAGTAAAAGCTGCTGCAATTTTAGGAGGAACCGAAGCTAAGAGCAATCTGCCTCTAGTGAAACTTAACGGAGAAGGTAAGAGTCATGTAACCATCCTTTTATTACTTGAATATAGCTGAAAATATGGGCTGCATGTTAGTTTTAGCAAGGAATAATAAGATTTAATCGAGAAGAAATCTGATAAAGGAGAGAAAAATTGGAACTGGATAGAAATGAGGGAACCGAGAGTTGTTGTTGAGTTGCAGCTCATAAATGACGTAAATTTGCTGTAATAACCTCTTAGTCATTCAGTACACTTGAATATTAAGGTTGCATTTGGATTTTAGCTAAGAAAAACTAAGTTTGGTTGAAGGAAAAATCTGGTTTAGAGATTGGTTACCTGCTGGAATTCACCTAGTCTTATCCGAGAACAAGAAACGATGAAGTACCAGTTTTTTTTTGTGAATTTGGTTCTAAAATTCTGTATTAATCTGTAGAATATTGTATGACACCTTGGTTTCTTCATGCATGAAAGATTTGAGCATAAACTAAAGGGATTGTTGGAGAAATTGTGCTAAAAAGCTGAGTTGCTGCTAAAAACTGTCCAGCATGACCGAGGAAGAGAATTAAACTTCAGATCAGCTTGTCCTTTGAATTTTGGCTGGCTGTAAATTCTTATATTAATGATCAAGAGTACCCCGTGGCATGATAGCCATCTTTTATAAGTTGAGTTGGAGTGGAAAACTGAAGGAACATGTGGAGATATTACTGTGTAGTAAGCTGTTGTATTGCCGAATGTGTTAGTTAGCTGATGACAGAATTAGTTGTGGTTTTTGGGTTGAATAATCTGTTGAAACTAGATGCTAATTGCTTTGGTATATGCTGGAATGAATGTATTTTAAGTATTTAGATCTTTAAGCAAGTGAAAGAACAGAGTTTTTGCTTAAAAGCTTGAAATAACATTACTGGAAATTTTGTAGTTGCTGTCCGGGAGAATGAAGCAGAATTTTGTTCTGACCATCCCTTTTTGGCCTTGAAAAAGTGAGAACTAGATGTCAATGTATTCATAAGAAATGTAGGTCTAGGTCTTAGCTTCGAAATGCTATAAACTTTACCTCAATCCGATAAGTATAGCTCCATATATGATCAAAACACCAGAGAGTGGCAATGCAGAATGTTGGCCGATGGAGTGAAGCAGAATGTGCTTCTGTCCAGCCATTTTTGACCCTGCAAATGTGAGAACTGGATGTTGATGTCTTCATAAGAAAAGTAAGTCTATATATTAACTTCGAAATACTATAAAATTTGCCTCAATTTGATTAGCGTATCTCCAGTTATGGTCAGAACACCAGAGGATGGCAAAGCTGCCTTTCTCGTTGCGTTTCCTTTTGTTCTCGAATTCACTTTGCTTTGATAATGCCCATGAGGAACCAACTTTGAACCAGCATTTCTTCTAATTTCCAACCTTGTAAGCTTACATAAATGATAGTTACGGTTGTCCTAAGATTTAATGATTATAGCTAGATCTACGAGTGGAGTTAAATTAAGGCAATTAAGAGAAAAACTCATGACAATTATAAATTATCTTCTAATTGCTTGATTTTGTCTTCATGAATATTTTAGAGACTATAAAACTTGAGAGGTTAGGGTTGCGGAACAAAATTTAATTACAAATAACCTGGAGTTTAGTAGTTCTAAAAAGGGAAAATGGAGTGCCTATAAGCCTAATTAATATTGGATTGAGAAACTATATTGGTTTGAACGATTACACAAGTTTATAAACTTGAAGATAGGTATGTCTCATGGTTTAAAAATAATAAAGTTAATAAGGTCGAAAATAAAAGGATGAGTAAATACTGGGAATGTTAAATTTGTATTTTAAGGTCAAACTTGATTTTAATACGTTTAAAGGTTAAACTTGATTTTAATAAATTTAAAGAAAAAAATAATAAATGATTATTTACAAATTATATATTTACCATGAAATTATTGACTTGTACCAGGAAGTACCTGTGAACCAGGAAACCAACTCGAGACTCGAGAGTAATCATTTGAATCCTTGGTGAGTGTTGTCGAATGTATATGTGTAACTGGTTGTGTTACTTTAAATAAATTTATGTGAGAAATGTGCTTGTTTTGAATATTGCTGGTGATTTATTGTGATATGTGTATCAATGGTCCCTCGCCTTCTAAGTCGGGAGTGTACTTTATCGCACTCGACTTAGTTAAACTTAAAGATTGATTATTGAATGAATGATACTATAAACGTGTATGAATGTAAGCCTTTAGCTGAACTGGGCCCAAAACCCTTTGTTTAACGGACTATTCGAGCCAGCAAGGGGCTTGGTCGGATAGGATGGTAACTTTGGGTAAATGTTTTGGTATACTCAAGTAGTACCTAGAAGTTGGGAGATTACTGAACTAAATGTTGAATGTAGGGGATTGTTTATTGATTCGGAGGACATAAGGGGGAGTTTGGGCGGAGTGAATACAATGATATTGAAATGTTTAACTTCTGACTCTGGAATGATAGCTCCATGATATTGAAATGACTCCCAGGTGGAGTGCGTATCCTTTTTAATGTGATTGTTCAATGAAATGTTCATTATTTGTGTAATTGCAATGATTCAAGTGTTTATTGACTGTTTCTTGCTTGGCAAACCTCATTGGGCTTTAACTCAACCTTTTAGCTTTGTTTTCCTTACGGGAGTTGATGGACAGGGATTGAACGAAGGATTTTAGGAAGTTAGCTTGGAGAATTTTGAGTTGTGAACTCTTTTAGTGTTTTGCTAAGGTTGGAACATTATATTGTACTAGGTTGTAAAAGAGTTATATGGTTGGTTTGGTTATGTATCTGTTATGTGTGAAGTTAATATAAGGATAATGGAAGTATTGATTTGTTATCTCTGAAGTTAATATGTTATTAGGGAGTCCTGGTGAGAGTCAGGCAGGCGATCCGCTAACTTCTAAGGTACGCCCTAGGAGAAGGTGGGGTCATCACAGGTGGTATCAGAGCCCAGGTTGAATGAAATTTTGGAATTAGTGAATATGTGATTTAAACTGTTTAAATTATTAAAGAAAGTGTTAGGTAAAGGATTTAACTGAACTCAGTAGAGTTTAATTATTCTAACAGTGTAATTGTAGGATGGGAAGGGAATGGAGGGGGAAATAGTCTGGAAAGGGATACTCCTGAATCATCCCAAAGGAGACGAAGGACTATTTGGTACCAAGAAGGACCTGGTCAGTCTTTTCGACAATATTCCCCAGCTCGACGAATGACTAGACAGGGTGATTGTTGGAGGACATATTCCTACCCAGATCGGGTAGTACTGGCAATCGTGGATGAAAGGCAGAGGTTGGCAAATCGAGGCGATGCTTGTTATAACCAAATTTGGGAAATGAGGGCAGTTACTAGATTGCAAGGTGAGATAATCCGAGAGATGGATTCGGAATTGATGGCTGAACAGGAAAAGGACCAACACCTTGAGGGAGCAGTTACAAACGACTAACAACCACTTGGAAGGCATGGTAAGGCAAGTAAGAGACCGAACTGAGTGTGAGGTTCTAATGGAAGAGGTAGTGGGAGACAATTTAAATGCGGAAGGCCAAGGTTTGGAGGCTCTTGGAGTTGGAAATGCTGTTGAACCAATAGAGGAAGATCCGGAGGAAGAGGAACCTAGGGAAGTGGAACCAGAAGAAGAAATTGGGTCTAGTGGGACTGTTCAGAACTAGATTCATGAAGTTTAAGTCGAATCTAAACTAAGGGTTGAACTAGTAGCTATGTGATTGTAAAAGTTTGTGTGTTATTATATTGTTTCCTTTTGTGTGTGTTTAAGTTTGAGAATTGCATGGAGAATATCGGTTTGTATTTGTGAATTGCTTGGCTTTCAAAGTTGTATGAAGTTGGTGTGTAATGTAACTTATATTGTGTAAATGTAACTGATGATTATGTGTTTATTTTGTTAGCAAGTTGTAATGTTTAGAGGTCTTTGGGATTAAATAATTACTAATCCGAGTATACGGGAGTGGATATTTACCATTTAATGTATGACTTGGTAGTGAAATATGGAAGTTGGGCTGCGACGACGTGGTCATAAACCTAGAGAACCTCAGGACCAAGCGAGAGAGCGGGAACCTGGGGCTGAACAGAATCAGGGTCAAGGAACTAATATAGGTGACCCAGTAGCTACTGTGTTGAACCGGATGACTGATTTATTAGAACGAATAGTGCCTCAACAGGGACAAAGGGTTGGAAATGAAAATCAACCGAGGGGTCGGGAGGAAGGAGAAGATAGAGCCTTAGAGAGGTTTTTAAAATTTTACCCACCTAAATTCTCTGGTGGTTTTGACTCGGAAATAGCTGAAAATTGGTTGGAAAATATGGTTACCATATTTCATGCTTTGAAATACTCGGAGGAAAGACAAGTAACTTTCACGGTATTCCAATTTGAGGGGACGGCTCGGTCCTGGTGGAATGTTATTCGAGTCAAGTGGGATAGAGAAAGAGTACCATGGACTTGGGTAAATTTTACCAGAGAATTTTATGAAAAATATATTTCTTCGATAATCTAGGAAAGGAGAGAGAATTAGTTTATAAGGCTTCGGCACGGGACGATGAGTGTAGCTAAGTACGAAATTCAGTTTACTAAATTATCAAAATTTGCTCTTGACTTGGTTGTTACAGAGCAGAAATGAAAACGGCGATTCATACAGGGGTTGAATTTGGAAATACAGGAAACCTTAGTTGCCGCGCCAATAAGCACTTTTGGGAAGGCTCTTGAGAGAGCTCAGCGGATAGAAAATGCTAAATCCCAATTGAAAGCTTTTCAGGCTAGGAAGAGAAGTATACCTAGCTATAACCCTGGAAATCTAGGGAGAATGCACCTCATCCCAAAGCCAGTAGAGCTGTGGGTGGAATAAGACTTGCCCCACTTCCATCCCTACTCCAAAGGAGATTGGAAGGAGTCCTAGCTGGGGGAGTTCAGCTGGGAAGTGGGCAACAAGGGGGTTCCTCTCGAGGAGGACAAGTGACGACACCTCGTCCAGCGTGTAACTACTGTGGAAACGGGAATCATACTGAGAATAATTGCTGGGTGAAGGGTCGAAAGTGTTTGGTATGCGATAGCACTGAGCACCAAGTCAATAGTTGTCCAAAGAAGGGGCAGAGGGAGATAAGCATTCAATCATCAAACCAAGCTAACCGTAGACTGGCCAACAAGGGAAGTAGCAGGCCAAGAGTATCAGCCAATGAGGGAACTAGCAGACCGAGGGCACTAGCTAACAAGGGAGGTAATAGATCCAGGGTAGTGGCCAGGGTTTATGCAATAGATTGACATCAGGCCCCTGAGACAACGAAAGTGGTGGAAGGTACGCTTCCTGTCTTCCATCGACTTGTCCAAATTTTAATTGACCCCGGTGCTACTCACTCTTTTGTAAACCCTAAATTTATGTGTGACATTGATATAAAACCAATCAAGTTATCATATGATTTGGAGGTTAAAACACCAACTGGTGAGCACACATTGATAACTAACATGGTTTACTGGGATTGTGAATTTTGGGTAGAAGAAAGAAATTTGGGGGTAGATCTAATAGCCTTGCCTATTTGAGGATATGATGTTATTATTGGCATGGATTGTGTAGCTCGGTATAATGCTCAATTAAATTGTAGAACAAAGGCAGTAGAATTTCGCATACCGGGATTAAGGAGGTGGCCGTAGTGAAAGACTACCTGGATGTGTTTCCCGAGGAATTAGTATCTGTACCCCCTGAGAGAGAGGTAGAGTTCAAAATTTAATTAATGCCTGGAACAATGGCTATCTCTAAAACTCCTACAGAATTGCCGCAATTGAACTTAAGGAATTGAAAATACAGTTACAAGATTTGTTAGAAAGAGGTTTTATACAATTGAGTGAATCTCCGTGGGGGCTCCCAGTTTTATTTGTGAAGAAAAAGGATGGGAGTTTGAGACTATGTATAGATTATCGAGATCTAAATAGTGCCACTATTAAGAATAAATATCCTCTGCCAAACATTGATGAGCTATTTGATCAATTACAAGGGGTGGTATATTCTAAGATAGATCTCAGACAAGGGTATTATCAACTAAAGATAAGGAGGGAAGATGTGCTAAAGACTGCTTTTAATACCTGCTATGGGCATTATGAATTTGTTGTGATGCCCTTTGGATTGATTAATGCCTCGGCAGCATTTATAAATTTGATGCATCGAGTATTTAGACCATATTTGGATCAATTTGTGGTAATCCTTATTGATGATATTTTGGTATATTCTAAGACTCGGGAAGAACATGAGCAGCATTTGAGAATGGTATTATAGGCATTAAGGGAACACCAATTGTATGCTAAGTTTAGCAAATGTGAGTTCTGGTTGGAGAAAGTGGCTTTTCTGGGACATGTAATTTCAAAGGAAGGAATTGCGATGGATCCAGCCAAAGTGGAATGGAAACGACCGGAGTGTCCCACTGAAGTACGGAGTTTCTTGGGTTTAGCGGGATATTACTGGAGGTTTATAAAAGATTTTTTTAAAATTGGCGGGCCCTTAACTAATTTGACTAAAAAACACGGCAAATTCATCTGAGATGCTAAGTGCGAGGTTAGTTTTCAGGAGCTCAAAAAGCGGTTAACCATAGCCCCAGTTTTGACATTGTCCAATGGAAAGGATGGGTTTGTAGTATATACGGATGCATCGAAGGAAGGGTTGGGATGTGTGTTAATGCAAAATGGGGGAGTAATTGCATATGCCCCTCGAAAATTAAATCCTATGAACAAAATTACCTGACGCACGATTTAGAACTAGCTGCCATTGTGTTTGTTTTAAAGAAATGGAGATATTACTTATATGGGGTAACTTTGAAGTTTATACTGATCATAAGAGTTTGAAATATCTATTCTCTCAAAAGAAGATGAACTTAAGGCAGCGAAGATGGATGAAATTTTTAGAGGATTACGATTGTACCATTAACTACCACCCGGGAAAGACAAATGTGGTAGCTGATGCTCTAAGTAGAAAGGTACAGATAGTAGGATTAATGATTAAGGAGAGAAGGTTGTTGGAAAAGATAGGGGAATGGAACCCTCAATTCGAGTGACAAAAGGTAATTTTTGGAGAAGTTACAGTAAAATCTTCATTGTTGAAACGTATTAAAGAAGGACAAAGGAATGACCCCATGATACAAAGGTGGATGGAAAAGGAGAAGAACGAAGAAGTGATGAAATTCAAAAGGAGACCAGAAGGGATGTTGAAGTTTCAAGATTGGATAGTTGTGCCAAGAAATTTAGAGCTAAAGAAGGAAATCTTAGAGGAAGCACACAGTTCTAAGTATATCATACATCCCGGTAGTAACAAGATGTATCACGATCTGAAAAAAGTTGTCCTATTGGGATAATATGAAGAAGGAGATAGCTGAAATGGTTCAAAACTTGTATCAATTGTCAACAAGTTAAAGGTGAACACCAGAAATCATCAGGATTATTGCAACCCCTAGAAATCCCTGAGTGGAAAGGAGAGAACATTACAATGGATTTTGTGTCAGGATTACCACGGTCCAAAAAGGGGTGTGATGCAATATGGGTGATAGTAGATCGTTTGACTAAATCTGCTCATTTCTTACCTGTAAATATGAAGTATTCTCTTGAGAAATTGGCCAAATTGTATTTGGTTGAGATTGTTAGACTGCACGGAGTACCTATAAGTATAGTGTCGGATAGGGATCCTCAGCTTGTATCCTGGTTTTGGAGCAAATGCAGGGGGCGCTGGGAACTAAGATAAGTCTCAGTACCACTTACCATCCTCAAACTGATGGGCAATCAGAAAGGACTATCCATACTTTGGAGGATATGTTAAGGGCATGTGTAATGGATTTTGGGGGTAGTTGGGATCAACACTTAACCTTGATTGAATTGGCCTATAATAATAGTTATCATTTTTCCATACAAATGGCTCCATATGAAGCTCTTTATGGAAGAAAGTGTCAGTCGCCAGTTTATTGGGATGAAGTGGGGGAGAGGAAGGTGTTAGATTCTGAAAAGGTACCGTGGGTTGAACAGGCGTATGACAAAGAGAAAATAATTCATCAAAGAATTCAGGTAGCTCAAAGTAGACAGAAAAGTTATGTAGATAACCGGAGGAAGGACCTGGAATTTGAGGTGGGAGATAAAGTATTTCTTAAGGTTACTCCGTTGAAAGGTTTAGAGTTTGGGAAAAGAAAGACACTTAAACTTGGATATGTGGGACCATTAGTGGTTCTTCGGCGGATAGGAAAGGTGGTGTACCAGCTGGAGCTGCCTATGAATTTGCCCAAAATACACGACAGTTTTCACGTCTCATTATTAAAGAAGTATCATCCAGACCCGGTCCATGTGTTGCAACTTGAGGAAATTGAGATTGATGAATCACTGACTTACTCGGAGCAACCAGTGAGAATTTTGGATCAAAAGGTGAAAGTATTAAGAAGTAAGCAGATACCCCTTGTTAAAGTTCTATGGAAACATCAGGGAGTGGAAAAAGCAACCTGGGAGCTAGAAGATAAAATGCGAAAGGAATACCCAAAACTTTTTACAATAGAAGGTACGAATTTCATGAGCGAAATTTCTTTAAGGAGGGGGGGAGAATGTGAAAACCCTTAAAATTTGTGTGTAAGTCTTGCATATATTACTTTCAATTTTGATATTAGAAATAATAATTGATCGATTAAATGTCTAAATTTAAATTTTACAACAAAATCAAGAATTTATAAATACTTTGGAGTGGTGTAAAAATATATATAACAAAAGGTAGGGGTTCATGCATAAGATTATAAAAATTTCAGACCTTGGAGAGCAATTAAACTACAATTAAAAGACCAAACTAACCCTTCAATCTAACTAATCTACCATGCAGCCAACTAGTATCAGAATCATAGAAGCAAAACTGAGTGGAGAGGCCTTGGAATTATCATCACCGACTGAGGAGTGAGTGATTAGCTTATTTAGAGTACCAACTGAGAGAGTGAGGGAGAGAACTCTGCATTTTTTTTCCTTAGACAGCAACAACCGAGAAACAAAACAGAGCAACCGGATAACTTTCCCATTTCTACATTCTGTAACCGACCAAAATTGAGAGCTAAAGTGAAGGATAGGAAGAGAAACTTTGTGATTAGCTTCAACCGAGATGAAGAGTGAAAGTGTGTGGACTCGTATTTTTTTTATTATTTTACTTATTTATTTTATCTATTTATTTATTTGGCTATTCTAAAATAGTTATTGTATGATTATTTACCCTAGTATTAGTTACTTATATTATGGTAACAAGAATTTCTTTTAAGTTTCGCTTCATCGCGCGTGAATCGGAAGTTCGCGTTTTCGCGTCAGATCGACCCAATGGAGATTTAAGAAGTTTATTCCAGACTACTAAGAGTGAATAATTATAATGTTAAAGGAAGTACATTAGAGGTTTAGTGCACAAGTGAAACAAACCCAAGAGAAAACGGATACGAAACGCGCGCGCGCGAGTACTATTCATAGTTGACTTTTGCTCAAATTTTAACCACAAACACACAAACTTCTCCAAGAAGCTTCATTCATCAGCCATACTCTCTCTCTCCTCTCCTCAAGCTGGCCGAAACTCTCCAAGGAAGAAGAAGAGCAAGAGCTCTTTCCATTTCACTTCATCTTGCTTACATTTCTTACACAAATCATCACCCAATCTTCTAACCTTTTGGAGATCTACTTAAACTAGAAGAAAGACTTCATCTTGGCAGTTTTCTTGGAGTTTTAGTGATAAAAAATTTTTGGTTTCACTCAAAGTTAGGAGGTAACCATCCAACACCATCCAATCTTTCATTCTTAGCTTGGCTTTAATGGGTTTTATCCTTGGCATTGAAGCTTGTAGCTTCAGTATTGTTGTTATTACTTGGATTGGATTGGTTGAAGTGTGCTCTATGAATTCCCACCTTGGTTGTATGGGCTGATATGATGATATAATGCTTAGTTTGAGTTGTTTAAGTGTTGGTTAAGATGATTATAGATATAGAGTCGAAGGAATGTTGACGGAAAACTTTGCATGGTTGCTGACCGAAACCTGTCCTGCTTGTGCCGTGCATTTAGTTCAAATTTCTAATGCTCAAATGACTTTAAAACTGATGTATATATGTTGTGTAGAATGTTTCTACCAAAAATCATTTGAATTGGTTGGATAAAAATTGAATTTTGGCAAGAACAAATCTGGAAAATCGTATAGCAGTGGTCCACCGGCAGTGTTCTTTGAACAGACATATCTCTGAGTATGGAAGTTGAAATTTATATTCTGTCAGTGACATTCAAAACTAGACATCTGTAGCTTTCTAACGGTGTATAATGCACCTGCTAGTTCAAACTGAGTCATCCGTAGTGATTAATCAAAGTCGGCTGTTCTGTTGGACTGATCAGCCGAGAGAAGTATAGAAGCTGCAACTTGTGGCTCTATTTTCTCTCACTTACAAACTGAATTTCTAAACAATTTGTTCTGATGAAATATAGTCCTTTGAATCTTTTTTCCAATACCACCAACCATTCTCAATTTAAAGTTGTATTGAGTGAGATATGGTCCAATTCCTGAACTGTACCAAAGCTGGAATTCTGGAAAAACTCTTCTTTCTTGCTAGCCGATTGGTTTAATTTGACTTGGGACTTGTTGTTTCAAAATTTTGATGTCAATCACCTACTAATTATATATTAAATGTTTCTTGGACCTTGGTTTCACAAATGAATGAAAATGGGACTGATTTCATGGTGCAAAGTGTTTGGAAAAGGAAAGAAAACAAGAAGACAGATTTGCTTTGGGAAATTTCTTGAACTTTGGTAGTTTTGTTAACTACCTTCCTGTACGGGCTTTTACATGAAATTTGATATAGAAATAGCTCTCATATGGGAGTTTAATGGTACTAAATTTGGTGTTATTCTAAAACCATTTCATTACCCAATGATGTGCCAAAGTTGTTCTTCAAACCTGGAAAATTTACTGAATTGTCTTTGATTTTAGCCAACTTTGAGATGCTATATTTTGACACTCAAAACTTAGAATTTAGTTCTGTTTATTGTGTTTGAAACTTTATTTAGAACTCTTATTGTATTACAAATTTCAGAGGCTAGTTCACTTTCTGTAAATTTTGCCGAATTTCTAAAGTTTACCGAAAAACATGACCGAAACTGTCTTGTGTGTCTAAGTCAGCCATTTTGAGCTGAAATTTGAATGTTTTTCATTTATAATCTTGGAAAAGTGTCTTCTAGTAACTTTTAGTACCTTGAACCAAGATTCCAACGGTATAAAGTTTTCCAATTTTGGACCTATTGAGTGCAAGTTCTGATTTCTCTAAGTTTGGCGTGCAAAACTGAAATTTTTCGATTTTGATGGGAAATGAGTTTTTGGAAACTCTTCCCTATCCTTTGATATTGATTGACCGTTTTAAACTTGATTTTATGAAGGAAATCAATTTTTCTTGTGTTAATAAATCCTCACTTTTGAACCTTTATTTTGAGTGGTTAAGGTTCTTTGTTTGAGGTATCAACTAGTCTATATGAGTGTATCTTCTTTACTGGTAAATACATGGTTGTGAGTGAGAATACTTGTTAATTGTCCAGACGCTCAAGGAGAACTGCAAGAGAATCTCGAAGCGGACGCCTAACAACTCACTTGCTCGTTCACTCACTCTTATCTTGACATGGTGAGTGTCAAGTGTATGAAAAATTGTTACGTGCTTAAATTGTTATTATTGACTAGTATTTTGAATATGCCGAGTCGAGTGTGTATTTTATCGTACTCATTCTCGTTTAAGTGAAGTGAAATTGAATTGCTTGAATTGAGCTGCTTGAAGTGAAGTGCTTGAAATAAATTGTCAAGTGTATTAAGTGAAGTGTTGAAATAATTAAATATGCTATGGTTGCATATGTCGTTGGAGTGAATCTCTTCGACTCCTAGTGATAATAATGGAGGATGCTCAAATCTCATCGGCCGACCTTACGACTCGAGCCGACATAGACTTGGTCGAGAAGATTGGTGAGCCATGGAAAAAGTGTATAAACTTGATCTATTGGAGAGATCTCGCTTGGCATACTCGAGTAGTATCATCTTATATAAAAGAAGTGCAGGCCCGGAGCAGGGGGAGTAACAGTGAACGGGGAAAGTGTAAGTGAAGTTCTACGGATTATAACCTACCCGATTGACGGAGTGTCAACTCGTGGAGGTTCTGGATCGAGCAAGTGGGAATAGCTCTTGAGAGTTCATTTATCCTTATCAAGTGTGTTTTATTGTTAAATGTGAAGTATTTGAATGATACAACTTTCATTCTTGTTCAAGTGTTATTTTTAATTGAACTACGTGTTTTGCATGTTTTCTTGGCCTCATGAGCATCCGCTCACCCCATTAGATTTGTTTTCCTTGGCAGGAGCTGAACTGGAAGGGATTATGGAAAAGCCTACATGATGGCTCTTTGACCAGAATTTTGGAATGTATTTGTCTGGACAGCTTTTGGGAAGTGGATGTATTTTAAACTTGTAATGTAAGATTGAATATTTATGTATGGAAATAACTTTGTGCCTTTATTTTGAATTTCAGTGTTAGTATTGTACTTTAAGCTTGAACGGGAATTGTATCGAGTCCTGGCGAGAGTTGGGCCGGCGTCCCGTCTATACCCTTTGGTTCGCCTTTGGGAGAAGTGGGGGCGTCATAGCTGGTATCAGAGCGCTAGGTTAGAGATCTAATTGGGAGATGTATTAGAAACTTTACCCTCGAGAATAGGAGTGAGATAACTTAGTTAGGCCTTAAGTGATCTTTGAGCGAGTTAGTGACTTTAACTTTCTAACCCGGCAATTGTGGTTGTTTTGCAGGAATGGAGAATGGAAATGAAGGACCTGCTGTTAACGGTAATGGTCATGCTAATGGTCACGTGGAGCCCCACAGGTCTATTTACTATCGAGCACAGGGTGGAGGAACTCGTGTGCGTTACTCACCATCTACTAGGCATCCTCGATGTATCTGTAGGGCGACATACGCTTACCCAAATAATCTCGTATTTGCTCTTGACGATGAGCGATGTCAGTTGGTGGATACCAACCGAGCTCTACTTCAGGAGGTAGAGGAGTTGAGCATTATGGTGAATGCTAAAAGTGTTAGGATTGTTGAGTTGGAAGGGACTGTAGTGGACGAGGTGGTTAGGACTGAGGCCACTTGTGATGAGCTTGAGAGAGTTAGAGCTCGACTAACTAGGATAGGCGAGAAGGTCCGGGATCGGGCCGCTGGGATCCTAGTAGATACTACTATGCTGATTGACGAGGTGATGGGCGTTGTTCAGAGTCCGGCTTAGGAGGAGGATCCGGAAGAGTGCTCTGAGGAGGAGATCCCACCTGATAGCCCTACTGTGGACTAGATCTAGAGTGATAGACTTTTGACCTTTGTAGTTAGAAATACCTGGGGTGATGCTAGTGCTAAGGCCATTGTATTTTGCTTGATTGTGTGACCTGCTTTTGAGGCACTTGGCTTTACTTTAGTCGTGCATGACTAAAAGAATCTTGTGGCACCTGTATGCTATATTTTTGTAATACTCCATGACTTGTTAATTGTTTGAACTTTGAAGCGTTAATGTATGTAAATTATTGTTACTTCCAATGTTTTCATGATTGGCTCTTGTTTTAAGTATTTTCTCGTGTAATTACTTTCATTTCTTGCACTAGGCACACCTAGAATTATGGACGGACAAAGGAGTGATCGAAATCGTGGGCAAGCGACTAGACAAACCCAACCTTACGGGGGTGATCAAGGATCGGCAACTGGGTTGACCCAGGATCAAGAGAATTTAGAGGGTATCCAAGTGGCTACTGCCATTAATAGGATGACTGATATCCTTGAACGGTTAGTTGAGAGACAGGGTCTAGGGCCACTTAACCAACCCGGGGCCCAAGATAGAGGGGAAGATAGAGCCTTGGAGAGGTTTCTGAAGTTTAACCCGTTTAAGTTCATTAGTGAACTTGATCTCGAGGTAGCGGAGAACTGGTCGGAAAGGATGACTAATATATTCGCCACCCTAGATTACGCCGAGGATAGGCGAGTGAATTTTGCTACGTTCCAATTTGAGGGAGTGGCACGTGTTTGGTGGAACATGATAAGGGAAAAGTAGGAAAGAATCCAAAACCCTTGGACTTGGGAGAACTTCACGAGGGAATTTAATGAGAAGTTTCTTCCGCTGCTAATCCAGGAGAAGCGGGAGGATGAGTTTATAAAGTTGAGACAAGGAACCCTTAGTGTAGCTGAGTATGAAGGGAAGTTCACTAAGCTTTCTAAGTACGCTCCTGAATTGGTGACTAATGAGAGGAAAATGATAAGACGGTTTATACAAAGGCTTAACGTGGAGATCTAGGAGAGCCTGGCTGCAGCCCAAATCTCTACATTTACTGAAACTTTAGAGAAAGCACAGAGAGTTGAGAGCGCAAGAATGCAAGTTAGGGACTTTCACTCTAAGAAAAGAAATATTTCTAGTTATACTTCTGGTCAGGCTAATAAGAGTGCCCCGTCTTCCAAGATGGGAAGGGGAATGGGAGGAGTGAGGACCGCTGGAGCTTCAAGGGGAGATTTATCCAGAGGAGGTTGTAGTGGGCAGGTTCTAGCAAGGAGAGTGCCTTCTAGTGGTCCGGCCATAACCCCTCAAGTCAACTGTGGTTACTGTGGCAAACCAAATCATTCGGAGAATGATTGTTGAAAAAAGTTGGGAAAGTGTTTGTTCTGTGGCAGTGCCGAGCACCAACTTGCGAGTTGTCTGAAGATGCCAAGAGTAGGAGGTAGTACTCAAAAGCCAGAAAAGTCAACCTCTAAGCAGACTAGTGCTGGAGGGAGTCGACCAAAGGTACATACTAGGGTTTACACATTGGACTACCAACAGATCCCCGATGCTACTGAGGTGGTTGAAAGTACGATCCCTATTTTTTACTGTTTAGCTAAGGTTTTAATTGATTTGGGTGCAACACATTCTTTTATAAACCTTAACTTCGTGAGTGGAATAGATCTGAAGTCAATTAAGTTATCTTATGATTTGGAGGTTAAAACGTCTACTGGGGATCAAAGTTTACTAGCTAATTTGGTGTATAAAAATTGTGAGATATAGGTTGGAGAACAGAAATTACTAGCCGATTTGATGGGTTTACCGATTAAGGGGTATGATGTGATCTTAGGAATGGACTGGTTAGCCCGTTATAATGCTCAGTTGAATTGTAAGATAAAAACAGTAGAATTGTGCATTCCAGAAGAGGCAACCCTGAAATTGGATGTAAGGGGCAGATTAGTCTCGTCTGCACTTATCTTAGGGATTCGAGCGAGGAAAATGTTAAGTAAGGGAGTTTAGAGATATTTGGCTTTTCTTATCAATACCCCTAGTGATAAAGTGAGATTAGAAGACATGTCTATAGTGAAGGAGTATCCGAACGTTTTTCTTGAAGAGTTAGAGTCTTTACCCCATGAAAGGGAAATAGTTTTTAAGATTGATATGACTCCGGGAGTAGAACCTATCTCTAAGATACCGTATAGAATGGCTCCAACTGAATTGAAGGAGTTGAAAATGCAATTACAAGATTTACTAGAGCGAGATCTTATAAAGGAAAGTGATTCCCCGTGGGGAGCCCCGGTCTTATTTGTTAAGAAGAAGGATGGGAGCTTAAAATTGTGTATAGATTACCGAGACTTGAACTATGTTACTATTAAGAATAAGTACCCTTTGCCCCACATTGATGAGTTGTTTGACCAATTGCAAGGGGCGGTAGTATTCTCGAAGTTAGATCTGAGACAAAGTTACTATCAGTTAAGGATTTTGGAGAAGGATATACCCAAAATTGCTTTTAACTCGAGGTATGGACATTTCGAGTTCACAGTAATGCCATTTGAATTGACCAATGCACCTGCGACTTTTATGGATTTAATGCATCGAGTCTTTAAGTCTTATTTAGATCAGTTTGTCGTGGTGTTCATCGATGATATACTGGTGTACTCTAAAACATTGGAGGATCGTGAGAAACATTTAAAAATTGTTTTACAGACTTTGAGGGAACATCGATTATACGCCAAGTTTAGCAAGTGTGAGTTTTGATTGAAGGAAGTGACATTCTTAGGTCATATAATTTCTAAGGACGGAATTAAAGTGGATCCAACCAAACTTGAAGCAGTCTCTAAATGGAAGCTACTGGAAAACCCTACTGAAATTCAAAGTTTTATAGGGTTAGCAGGGTATTACCGGAGATTTATCAAGAATTTTTCTAGGATCGCTGGACCCATGATTGAGCTGACTAAGAAAAGTGAGAAGTTTGTATGGAATCCTAAGTGTGAAAAAAGTTTTCAAGAGTTAAAGAGACGTTTAACGAGAGCACCTGTGTTAGCTCTACCGAATGGAAAGGATAGTGGTCTATACACATGTTTCGAAGGAAGGTTTGGGATGTGTATTAATACAAAATGAGAAAGTGATAGTGTATGCCTCTATAAAATTAAAGTCGCATGAGAAAATTTACCCGACTCATGATTTGGAGTTAGCGGCTGTAGTGTTTGCATTGAAGAAGTGGAGGCATTACCTATATGGAGTGACATTCGAGGTTTTTACCAACTACAAGAGCCTTAAGTACCTGTTTTCCCAAAAGGAGTTGAATTTGAGGCAACGTAGGTGGATGAAATTCTTGGAAGACTATGATTGCGCGATAAAATACCATCCGAGGAAAGCCAATGTAGTGGTCGATGCCTTAAGTCGTCAAGTGCAAGTGGCAGGATTGATGATTAAAGAGATGCACTTGTTGGAGGAGATTAGTATATGGAACCCTAGGCTTGAACCAAGAAAAGTAATCATTGGAAATATCGCCGTGAAATCCACTTTGTTGGAACGTATCAAGGAGACATAGGAAAAGGACTTTGAAGTGCAAAAATGGTTGGAAAAGGTCAAAAAGGGAGAAAATTCGGATTTTAACTTGGGAGTAAATGGCGTATTGAGGTTTCGGAATCAGATAGTAGTGCCAAAGGATGAAAAACTTAAGAAGGAGATTTTGGAAGAAGCACACCGATCGAAGTACACGGTACACCCTGAAGGGAATAAAATGTATCAGGATCTGAAGGCTTTGTACTGGTGGGAGAACATGAAGAAGAAAATTGCTCAATTTGTCCAGACCTGTTTGATTTGTCAACGGGTTAAAGCCGAACATCAGAAACCATCAGGTCTTCTACAACCTTTGGAAATACCCGAGTAGAAATGAAAAAATATCAGCATGGACTTTGTATCTGGACTACCTAGGACACAAAGGGGTCATGATGTCATTTGAATAATAGTAGATAGATTGACCAAATCGGCTCACTTTTTGCCGATTAGTATGAAGTACCCTTTGGAGAAGTTAGCTAAGTTATACTTGGATGATATTATAAGCCTACATGGGATACCTGTAAGTATTTTGTCCGATCAAGACCCTAGGTTTGTCTCGCGGTTCTGGTAAAAGATGCAAGAAGTGTTGGGGATTAAATTGAATTTTAGCACTACTTACCATCCCCAGACAGATGGACAGTTTGAGAGGACTATTCAAACTCTTGAGGACGTGTGTTTTGGATTTTGGGAAGAGTTGGAGTAAGTATTTGACATTGATGGAATTTGCCTATAATAATAGTTACCATTCTTCCATTCATATGGCGCCGTATAAAGCACTTTTTTGTCAGAAGTGTAGGTCTCCAAATTGTTGGGATGAAGTAGGTAAACGAAAAATTTTAGACCCTACTACAGTGTCTTGGATTGAGGAGGCGAACGAAAAGGTGAAGTTGATTCGCCAGAGAATTCAAACCGCATAAAGTCGTCAAAAGAGTTATGCCGCTAACCGAACGAAGGATTTAGAATTTGCGGTTGGAGATCAAGTTTTTCTCAAGATTACTCCTCTAAAAGTAAGTTTGTTGGCAGGAAAGGGAAAGAAATTACAACCAAGATTTGTAGGACCGTACAAGATTATCCAATGCGTGGGAAACGTGGCTTGTAAGTTGGAATTGCCATTAAGTCTGTCTCGAATTCACAATGTTTTCCACGTGTCCATGCTCAAGAAATATTATCCAGATCCATCACATATCTTGCAACCGGAGAATATTGAAATTGATGAAGCACTGACCGATGAGGAGAAACTGATAAAGTTTCTAGATCGTAAGGTGAAAGTGTGACGCCCCGAAAATTAGGGTTTTTATTTTATGGATTTTTCGTTGGACGAGCGGAGTAGCACAGCTTTTCAACTCGGAAAAGAAGAAAAAATTTTGGAAACAAAAAAAAAAGGGGGGGCCAAATCCGGCCGGAAATCCGGCCAGTTTCTGGCCGGATAGCTGGCCGGATTGCCTTGCCATTTTGAAAAAAATTGAATCAGCCTCTGCCTCGAATCCGGCCAAGAATCCGGCCAGATTCTGGCCGGATTGTGACATGGCATGTCGGCCATCAACTTTTGACCGGCTGATTTCCTTTCTTTTATTCAGTTTTTGGCCCAAAATATCTTCATTTCTGCCCCTTGCTCAGCCGAGCTTCACAAGAGAGAAAAAACTCTTCATTTTCTTGGTTTCAATTTCTACACAAATCTTGAGTTTTCACCGATGGTTTTGGAAAATATTTCATACAAGGGCTCACTATGGTGGATTAAAGCTTTTGGTGGAGTTGTCTTGGTTGGAGAGGCTTTAGGTTGCTATCTTCTTGAACTCATGAGGTGAGTTGCTAAGAAAGTTGCTATTTTGGTTTAATAATGGTATATTAATGGTTTGTGGTGGCCATGTTTGTTATTTTGAGGAGTATTTCATGGGTTTAAGGAATTTATGGTGAATTTCTGATTTATTGGGTATTTTCTGATTTAATATGATTATGGTTAGTTGGACTTGAATTGATGGATTGTTATGGTGTTAAATGGACCCTTTATACGTGAATTGCAATTATTTACGGAAAATTTCCGCTGGTGGTGTGAATTCCGGTTGCTAGGGTTTAAATTGGGGATTTTTTTTATGATTGGTATATTGGCTTTGATTAAGGGGTATTGTGGCCCTAATTGAGTATATTTACTAGTCTATAAATTGTATGTAAAAATGGGGTTGAATTGAGGTATATTTGGTATTGAATGGTAGGTTGGAAATGTGTAAAATTAAGGGGAAATGCTGTCCCATTTTTGGAGAGTATATGATTGATTTGAATTTGTGTGATCTTGATTAAATTTATGGAAATTCTTGTGATTTGGAAGTTGGGATGATAAAGTTCCATGTTAGTGACATCTCCAGACTCTATTTAAGTGAATTCATGTTTGATTTGCCAAGTATATGATTAGAAGAAGCTATGTTAGAGTTAAAGTGGAATTACTAGCCTTTAATCGTGATTATTGATGGTTATTTGCAAATATTGGATTGGAAGTGTAATTGCAGCTTTTGTTGCTTTATTTCTGCCCTCATGTGATAAATAGTGGTTGTCCATAGCATGATAGCTTGATATTGGGATAAATGAAGCTTTGGTATACTAGTTTGGATTACTTAAAAGAATTTCAGCAAGAGTACATGAATCCCAGCTTAGGGTTAATCTGCCCTGTTTTCGTACAGTACATTTGACCATGTTAAAGACCGAATCAGCCCTTGTGCAAAACATGAACATTGTAGATATGTGAGTTGGCTACCTACCTGCAAAATTTCAGATCGTTTGGACCTCTGTAGCCTGAGAAATGACTGAATTGCCCCTGACTGCCCATAGATCCTGTTTTGCGGACAGTTTTCTGTCCTCTCCGAGATTTCTATATTTGACCCTGAAAATGTATAATTTGGCCTTGGAGGTCTTCATAAGAAATGTTGATATATGTTTTAGCTTCGTAACGCCATAAGATTTGCATCAACCGGATAAGTGTAGCTTTCATTATGATTAAAATGCCAAAAGGTGACAGGAACTTGTTAAGTTTAGAATTCCTTTTCTTTGACTTGTTATTTGCAATTTTAGGGTTTTAATTTGAGCGAGGCAATGAGGTATGCTGGAAAAAGGCTCGTGTGCCGTGGTTGGTGAGTGAACCTCTCCTTTTTTTTCCGAAAGTTGCTTTTGAAATAATTCTTGCATTGGTTATACGATTGCATCATTGTGCATGTGTGTGTGTCCCATAGCATTTTGGCTCCGATGAGTTCTTGGGAAACACTTGTGCTTAGAACCAACGTCTCCGCTACTGTTATGCATATTTTGGAGCACGATGGCTCCTTGTTTCTGTTTACTTGATTACTTGATCTGAGGGAGCGTTGGATATTTGAGTACAAGAATTTTCACTGGCTCTAAAGGGCATTATATGCGCTCTTGTTAAACTTATTGATTACTGCTTTTACTGTTCACTCGCTGAGCTTTTAGCTCACCCCCAAATGTTTTCTTTTCCCTACAGGGATCGAGGTAAAGGAAGCTTTCGTATTACGTTATGTGTATGACCGGATGGCATGTAACTTCTATAGTTTAGATTTGGATTCGTTTGTGTAATAGTTGGGCTAGGATGATTGTTTGAATTGGAATGGATGGATTATATCTTGTACGGTTTGAATTTGGATTGCCTCTTGTGTAATAGCTTATTATGAGGATTTGTGATAAATGATTGGACTTGAATGGATGTACGTGTACATCCCGCTGCGTTTGTGAAATGAAATTTTGGGGAATTCAATGTATATTCGATGTATATTTGAGTTTTGTATTGAAATTTACTTGAGGACCGTAGTGAACGACTGAGTCCTGGCGAGAGCTGGGCAGGCGGCCCGTTGACCCCTCTGGTTCGCCTTAGAGGAAAATGGGGTCGTTACAGAAAGAATTGAGGAATAAGCGGATTCCGTTGGTAAAAGTTCTATAAAGAAACCACGGACTCGAGGAAGCAACTTGGAAAGTTGAAGAAGAAATTCCAGGAAAATATCCAAACCTGTTCTCAAATCAAGGTATAATTTCGAGGACGAAATTCTCTTAAGGGAGAGAGAATGTGTGGACTCGTATTTTTTTATTATTTTACTTATTTATTTTATTTATTTGGTTATTCTAAAATAGTTATTGTATGATTATTTACCCTAGTATTAATTACTTATTTTATCGTAACAAGAATTTCTTTTAACTTTCGCTTCATCACGCGCGAATCGGAAGTTCGTGTTTTCGCGTCAAATCGACCCAATGGAGATTTAAGAAGTTTATTCCAGACTACTAAGAGTGAATAATTATAATGTTAAAGGAAGTACATTAGAGGTTTAGTGCACAAGTGAAACAAACCCGAGAGAAAACGGATACGAAACGCGCGCGCGCGAGTACTATTCATAGTTGACTTTTGCTCAAATTTTAACCACAAACACACAAACTTCTCCAAGAAGCTTCATTCATCAGCCATACTCTCTCTCTCCTCTCCTCAGCTGGCCGAAACTCTCCAAGGAAGAAGAAGAGCAAGAGCTCTTTCCATTTCACTTCATCTTGCTTCTATTTCTTACACAAATCATCACCCAATTTTCTAACCTTTTGGAGATCTAATTAAGGTAGAAGAAAGACTTCATCTTGGAAGTTTTCTTGGAGTTTTAGTGATAAAAAATTTCTAGTTTCACTCAAAGTTAGGAGGTAACTATCCAACACCATCCAATCTTTCATTCTTGGCTTGGCTTTAATGGGTTTTATCCTTGGCTTTGAAGCTTGTAGCTTCAATATTGTTGTTATTACTTGGATTGGATTGGTTGAAGTGTGCTCTATGAATTCCCACCTTGGTTGTATGGGCTGATATGATGATATAATGCTTATTTTGAGTTGTTTAAGTGTTTGTTAAGATGATTATACATATAGAGTCGAAGGAAAGTTGACGGAAAACTTCGCATGGTTGCTGACCGAAACCTGTCCTGTTTGTGCCGTGCATTTAGTTCAAATTTTTGATGTTCAAATGACTTTAAAACAGATTTATGTATGTTGTGTAGAAAGTTTCTACCAAAAATCATTTGGATTGGTTGGATAAAAATTGAATTTTGGCAAGAACAAATCTGGAAAATCGTATAGCAGTGGTCCACTAGCAGTGTTCTTTTAACAGACATATCTCTGAGTATGGAAGTTGAAATTGGATTCTGTCAGTGGCATTCAAAACTAGACATCCGTAGCTTTCTAACGGTGTATAATGCACCTGCTAGTTCAAACTGAGTCATCCGTAGTGATTAATCAAAGTCGGCTGTTCTGCTGGACTGATCAACCGAGAGAAATATAGAAGCTGCAACTTGTGGCTCTATTTTCTCTCACTTACAAACTAAATTTTAAAACAATTTGTTCTGATGAAATATAGTCCTTTGAATCTTGTTTCCAATACCACCAACCATTCTCAATTTAAAGTTGTATTGAGTGAGATATGGTCCAATTCCCGAACTATACCAAAGCTGGAATTCTGGAAAAACTCTTCTTTCTTGCTAGCCGATTGGTTTAGTTTGACTTGGGACTTGTTGTTTCGAAATTTTGGTGTCAATCACCTACTAATTGTATATTAAATGTTTCTTGGACCTTGGTTTCACAAATGAACGAAAATGGGACTGATTTCATGGTGCAAAGTGTTTGGAAAAGGAAAGAAAACAAGAAGACAGATTTGCTTTGGAAAATTTCTTGAACTTTGGTAGTTTTGTTAACTACCTTCCTGTATGAGTTTTTACATGAAATTTGATATAAAAATAGATCTCATATGGGAGTTTAATGGTACCAAATTTGGTGTTATTCTAAAACCATTTCGTTACCCAAATGATATGCCAAAATTGTTCTTCAAACCTGGAAAATTTACTGAACCGTCATTGATTTTAGCCAACTTTGAGCTGCTATATTTTGGCACTCAAAACTCAGAATTTAGTTCTACTTGTTGTGTTTGAAACTTTATTTAGAACTCTTATTGTATTACAAATTTCAGAGGCTAGTTCTGTGACAGCCCCACCTTCCCCTAAGGCGAACCAAAGGGTTCGGCGGGCCGCCTGCCCAACTCTCGCCGGGACTACTGGATAAAATTACTCCCAACTCTATAGCCCACGTGATAGAAATCAAAGAAAACGAACGATTGGAAAACCTCCAAGTTAAATGTAACTTACCAACCCATAATATTGTCGAAATCCCTGCTGTAGACACCAAATTTTTGAATTAATTTTGTATGTTTGGTTTTAGTGATAATTGGTTGATTTTTGTTTAGACGGTTTGCATTTTAGTTCATTTTCGTTTGTCTAGTTTTTTTTAGGTTTTATTTTATTTTTATTCCCTTTTTAGTTTTTAGTTGTTTTTGTAGTTCTTAATTTATAAGTTTTAGCGTAGATTTTTTTAGAGAAAAAAAAGAAAAAAGAGAGAAAAGTGAAAGAAAAAGGAAAAAAGGGGGGAAAAGAAAAGGGAAAAATGGTTTAATGCATACTGGCCTATTTTTGAAAAAAAAAAAAGTGAAAAGTTTGAAAATTGAAGAAAAAGTTTTTTTAGTGTAATAGGCATTATTTACTTTTTGATACATTGTAATTGTTTTTCAAAGAAAAGAGAAAAAATATATATTATTATTTCAGGTTACAAGCATTTGTGTTTTTGATTGCATTTTATTGTTATTTCTTTTATTGTTATTTTTATTTAAGTAAAGAAAAAAAAAAAAGGAAAATTGTTGCCGCAGCATGAAAGCTGCGGACTTGCGCCGTTTGCAAAGAAATCTGGGACGGCTCCTGAAGCTGCAAAATACAGAAAAAGGACAGAGGTTCTTAGGGTTGAACTGGGATATAAAAAGCAAAAGAGAAAGCCAGCAGCAAGGGGGAGATTTTCTGGAGAAGATAGGGACGGAAAGAAATAGACAAAAGAAACGGCGGAGGAAAAACAAGAAGAAAGAAGGGGTAGCCGCAAGGGAGAGGGGTGACGGCCAAAGTCTGAAAAGGAAAACAAACAGCGAAAAGATGGAGTTTTAGGAAAGACTAACGGTGAGGGTTTTAGGAGGGAGTGACGGCTAGGTTCTAGAGGGAGGGGGAGTTAAACAGGGAAAGCAACTAGAGAGAAATCAGAGTGAGGGTTTGCGGCTGAAATTCTGGAGAAGACAAAAGCAAAGAAAGATCGTGGAGAGAAAGGTGACGGGTAGGAAAAGGCTAGAAAGAAAGGAGAGCTAAGGGTTCCATTTGAGAGCTTGGGAGAGAGCGGCAGAAGAGGAGGTCACGGCTAAGAGGACGACCGAGAGGAGGATTTCGGCTACGGAAAAGCAGAGAACCGGGAGGCGACGGCGGAGGAAAGCCAGAAAAACTGGTTGCCGGGAAAGGAGGAGAACCAGGACCTCCTCTTTTGATTGCATCAAGTCTCAGCCGACAAAAAGAAACCCAAAGGTAACAGATTTCCACTTTGGAATGTGTTTATGAGTTGTTGAACTATACTAGAATGCAGAAAGTCTCGGTCTTTACATTCGTTTTCATCCCCATGTGAGTCCCGTTTGTGAATCTGATTGGGATAGGATTTGTGTTTAGCTGTGGGGATATGTGATGAATCCATGAAGCTTTGGTTTAATATCCATGGCCGAATCTGTTGAATTTGAATGAACCAATCCTGAAAAACGACAGCTTTTTGGTCAGCTTCGTTCGATTTTTGGTGGTTTATGCGTGAGAATGTTTCTTGTTGTTTTTCTTTCCCTGCTATGTTTGTACCCTGCCCATTGTTTTGTTGGAGTCTTAGAATGTTCAGAATAGGGGTTAGATGATGTTTATACTGCCTTGCATTATTGCCGAAGTTTCAGAGCATGAAAGTCACAAAACATTTTCCAGATTTGCTGCATACTCTTTACCTCTGTCATTGCATTAAAACATGAGAGTTGGGTAATAAAAATGGAAGGAATGAATGGTTGCATCGCTGTTTTGATCCACATTTGAGTTGGTTGAAGCTAACTAGTTTATGTTTGGGATGGAAATTGGCATTCGGCATTCACAGAACCGAAACCGCCATAAAAATTGCAGACTTATACCTCCTGTAGACCTGCATAGAACTTGCATGATTTCCTTATAAGTGGTGTTGGTTGGGATGTGAAAGATATGTGTTTCGTTGCTTAGTTCAAGTTTCTTTGGAGATTAGATGAGAAGTTGTGATCAAAGAGCTCCTGAAATCTGCATTTGGAACCAGAAATTGCCGAAAGGATGTTTGCTGCACTTTGTCTTTTGCTTTTGCTGTTATTTCCTGCTTTCTTAACAGTCAACAATCCAGTTTTTTCCTGCCTTAATCTTGTAATAAAAGTGTGGTATTGGATTTGGTAATGATTGGGATTGTATTTTGAGGTTATTTTGGTTCAAAGCTGGTGTTTGTTGGTGATGCATTTAATGAATAACGAAACATAGCATGTCGTATGGAAGGGAAACCAGAATTGCAAATGAATGTTCCTACGTAGGCATGCATGCAAATCTTTCTAAACTTGCACTTTGACCCCTCAAGTTTCCCCTTATGCCATTATGACCCACAAAATTAAGAAAGCTAATCAATTGGGTCCCTGTGACTTTTGCAGCAATGCATTATGACCCAATTACATTTCTTTTTCTTGCATTAGGTCCTAAGGTGGGTGTATTTTGAGTCATCATTTGGCCTTTCATTGTTTTTGGGACTTTTGAAGCTCTTAAATTTTTCAATTGGTTTTATTTGGTTGATTAATGGTTGCTATTGAGTTTTCAAAATGCATGTTTAAATCATTCATGGACCCTTGTTCATTCTTGGACCTTCGAATTTCCATAATGTTTGCTTAGATCTTGTTATTTACTTGGGGAACTTTTTGTATTTTTAAATGTTTCAATTAGGTTCAAATGATTGAGTAGTGCTTGCTTTTGGGTCTTTAGTAGATGTTATGCTTGGGGATTGGATGATCATGCCTTTTGCCTTGGTCTTTAAGTAGTTTTGACTTCATTGAGTTGCAATTGAGGGAAAGTTTGATGTTTTGATGGATTCAAATTGTTTAGTTTATATCTTATCACTAAATTGGTGCATTAATCTTTTGTTTTTGGTGATTTTAGCCTAAGTTAGTCTTTTCTTGGGTGAATCTAGCCAAGTTGAGTTTGTTTACTTCTTTAGTATCACCAACGGGGAGGTATAATCTCTTTTACCCCTTTTGTTTCTCTCCTATGTGGACTAATGTGCTAATTGAAATTTGCATGTCTACTTGCTTTCCTAGCTTCTCCTTATTTCCTTTCATTTATTTCATTTACTTTTGATTTTTATTAATGGGGTATGTGTACACCTCTTGGCTTGTAATAGATAGGGCGTAGCAAGTAATTTGGTCCATTTTCCCTTTCCCCTTTGTTTTAGTTAGCAAATGTAATGGTTGCATGCCTATGTGTTATATGTTAAATGCTTTATTAGGATCTTGCATCTAGTCGAGCATGATAAGTGCTACATGATTTAGGTGATTTGCATGTCTACTCGCTTTTTGTAGTATAGATGAATGGAATGGATGAATGTACGTCATCACACTAGTCCAACGCTAGTTGTGGTTCATTTTTTTCACTAATCTAATGATAGTAGAATGTCATAGAAAGGGCTAGTCCAATGCTAGACCCAATAGGTTCTTTTTTCCTTTTTTTTCATTAAATGCATGCTCACCACATATCACGCATTTTTCCTTAGTTTATCATTTGGCATGTTCCTCAAACCCCTTCCCCTTCACTTTAGGACTTGCATCTCATGCTAGTTAGGGTTCATTTGCGTGAAAATCCCCTTCCGATAAGGGAAACGAGCGAGTGTGGCTACTCGATAGCCTTAGCACGCTAGTTTCGCCTTCTAATCAAAGGGAAAATCGAAGTCGAAAAGTTAGAAGTCAACCCCCGTACCCGACTTGTTGCATTCCCCTAGGGTCATACTTTCATTTTTATCACTTCCATACTCTTTTAATCACATTTTTCTTACATTTCTCAATTCATATTTTTCACTACATCTTTATCATTTATTTACTTTACTTCACAAATGAAATTCAAGTTTCACTTATATATGTACTATTCTATCTTCATTCATTTGCACACACAAACACTTTGATTTTCATACAAACTCACACATGCACTTTCTTTACACATTCGCACACAAACACTTTGTTTTTTTTACCATTTCATACATGAATCTTTTCATACACTTGCACACTTGCACTTGAGTCACCATTTGCATCAATCGACCTCTATGAGGTTTCCCTTTATTGGCCGCCACAATTCATGTGGTTTGGGACCAAAAACCTCACGAGAGACATCGTAGAATTTAGGATTGCATTTCTCATTCATTAGTCTTTGTCCAAATTGCAAATACATACTTTGGGTAGAAAAAATTAGGAAAATAAGGGTTAAATCACGCAACTAGCCTTGGCTAGGTCGAAGGGGTGCCTTGGATTTTTATCCTTGCCTTCCCCTTCGTCAAATGTGACTCCCGAACCTTTTTCTTTGTTTGCGTAGACTAGGAGTCGTTCAAAAGGGTTTCTTACTTTTTTCCTTAAAAAATTCACTTTTTGGGTGACTTGGTACACCCTAACTCTATACCAAGTGGCGACTCCATTTTTCATATAAAAAACCCTTTTTGAACTATTTTTCTTGGGTCAAATCGTCGCATTTTCAAAAGTCCCATTTAGACCCATTTTTATTTTTATCAAAAAATTCACTTTTTCCAAACCAATAAAATCACAAAAACAATCATTTATTTTTTGCAAAAAATGGGGCGCGACAGTTGGCGACTCCACTGGGGACATTCGAGAGTCCGAGCAAATTTGATTTAATCAACCTTTTTCTTCTTTTAACCTTTTCATATATCACATTTGGGTGTTTTAGGGTTGCATTTTTTCCTTTTTTAGGATTTTTGCATTTCACGCGTATCCAACCACTCCCTCGCTCGTGAATGTATGATTGGTTGATTGGATGTATGTTTACTTGTTTATCTCGCGCTTGCATTGCATTTGGGTGGGGGACATCACCTTAGAGCCTCGCGTTGGTTCTTGATCCCTCCCCTCCAAACGAGCACTAGCATACGTGCATACGTTTTAATTTTTTACCCCTCATTTATTTTTCTTTTAGTGGCTTGTCACGCCACTCCACCCTATTAGGATTTTAGGCGACCTACTTGGACATGTGATCACGACACGATGTGTGTGTAGCATGATCCAATGGGTCACTCAATCTTCCGCTTTAAGCTTTGGGTTGATAGCCTTTAGCTTTTAGTCGAAGGTTGAGGATTTTTATAGATTCACTCAAACACGTAGCCGCGACACGATGTGTGCGTAGCGGTGTTTGGGGAATCGCTCGAGCCACCGACAAGGAACCTTGGGAGTGATGACCTTTGGTTTCCAAGTCTGAAGGCTCGGGGACCTGAGCTTATCGAGTCTAGATGCATTAGCGAACCCCAGTCTCATGCATCCATATTAGAATTGCCTAGGGTAGAGTCGACCTCACCCTAAATTAGGAACACCATTCACGAGGGGAGGGATCCCACCTCCTTTCCTTATATATCTTTGTTGCTTTTTAATTGTCCAACGTGTTATGTGATTATGTGTTATGAACTAATGTTTCCTTGTTTCTTATCTTTTGCATTCACAAACGTTAGGAAATAAGAGGTTTGGCATGACCTCCTTTTAGGACCTACCCTTGTAGATAGGCTATTGCACGTTTGAAAATTGTGGTATATTTTGTTCATAAATTAATAAAGCCATACCATTTTAGGCCTACCCTGGCAAATAAAGGGTTCCTTAGGTCACGTTTCATTTCGAATTGCATATTTACATCGCTTTAATAAATGGCATCATGCATAACCCTAGAAAGGGAATGCCATTTAGGGGATCCCGTGTCAGGAATAAACCACCTTGTGTCTCGGATACTTAATTCAAAGAGACTTGCACGTTTACATTTTGTACCATCTAAAGGGGTAGTGCACAAGGTAAGGTAGGATCCGACCGTCTTCATAAGAGCGATTTTTGGAATATGAGCGTCTAATAATCACTTTTTGGCCATTTTATCAAAGTTGGTAAAAATCCCTTGCTCAAAGGACATTAACTGGAAGAAATTCACAACTAATTCCTCCTATTGAGACGATAAATAAATTGAGGCCAAAATTTGATTTTAGAAGGCTCATAGGCTAATGCATCGTAATAATTTTTTGAAACTACCAGTGGATAGCTTGATTTTTTAATATGCTCCCAATTCCATTCAATCCATTGGACCATTTCCTTCATCAATTTCATCCAATCCATTTTATAAATTTGTTCATTTTTAGGGCAATTTAGTCGATTTTTGAATAAATCACCAATGTCATTCAATTCATTTGATTAGTTAGGGCAATTTTGTCGATTTTCGATAAATCATCAATTTCGTCCGATTCATTTGACCAGTTTACCCTTTTAGGGCGATCTGGTCAATTTTGAATAAATTCTCGATTTCATTCAATTCATTTGATCAATTTCAAGTTTTTAGGATGATCCGGTCCATTTTGAATAAAATTCTCAATTTCATTTGACCAATTTCTTTTTAGGATGATTCGGTCAATTTTGAGTAAATTTTAAATTTCACTCAATTCATTTGACCCGTTTCCCTTTTTAGGGTAATTCGGTTAATTTTAAATAAATTGTCAATTGCATTCAACCCGTTTGACCAATTAGGGTTTCGATATCGAATTCCAAATTGGGAAACCTAGTCGATTTTGAGAAAACCATCCACTGCATCTAGCCATTTAATCAGTTGGGGTTTTAACCCGTGCTTTACTAAGGAAATTTTGTCAAACGAATTCCGGTCTCTTCGATAGGAAGTTCGTCAAGGTCAAACCAATGCGTTTTTGCAAATTCTTGTATCGATCAAAAGTGATCAATCCTTATGAACATTGACGTCATTTTGACAAATGTCTCTCGTCAATCCAATTGACTAAATTTTTCAAAATTATTTTTCACTCAACAAGTTGATCGGATCCATCAGGTATGGTATAGTGCCTACCCTAGAGGATTGCATTTTCATGCTAGGCCTACCCTTGGCACAAAAAGGGTTCCCCCATAGGACATGCATACCGATTTTATATTCTTTCTTACTAACTCAAGGTATTTTTCTTTTGTTTCCCCCCTTCCCTTGCATTCATAAAAAAACACTTCAATAAAAGGGAAAATATTTTTCTATATCTGATGATAATTTGGATCTAATAAAGTGTCAAAAATGCAAGTGTTATTTGATTCTTGGGCAGATCCTACAACGAAAACATAAATGATTTATCTGGAAACTCTACGCTAAAGCCTCTGAGAGATGTTGTAATTGTTTTCCAAAGGAAAGTGTTGTATATTTGATTTGTTAATACATTTTGTTCCAAAAGAAAAGGAGGCAAAAGTGTATATGTGGAGCTCTTTACAAGTTTCTCTCTTCTCATTTGTATCGTAATTGAACAGGAATTTTTGTTTCAAACTTTTTCAGGAATAAAATTTTTGGACAATTATTGTCTTGTGTATATGTACATTTCATTCTTTATTCTTACTCATTAGAGATTTCATGATGAATTTTGAGAAAATAAGACCAAATGGAGATTTTTTCAACCTATAGCCTGAATTTCGTAAGTGTATACTCTCTAAAATCCTCATGTACACTAGGTTGGTGATCCGAGCTATACAATAAGAGTGCTCAGAAAAGGGTGAACGGTCACTCAAAAGGCCCAATGAGATACCTTTTCTCCTTCACTTAACCCCAGAATAAAATCAGTCACATTGATTGATAAATTGCAAATTGGGGCCATCTTTGCTTAAAAATATCCATTGTGTTTAACCGATTCAATTCACATCTAAGTGAAAGCAAAAATGTGCATTATTCTTGTTTGTTTTGAAAATTTGGAATGATACTTCGAGCATTCTTTTCTCTATCTATACAGAGTTTATCATTTGCTCTCCCGTTTGAGCCTTTAAAAGAATAATTTCGTTTCAAATAAGCGCCTTGATGATCACTATCCTACATGGAAAATTTTCAAATATCAAAAGGGAGTGGATTTTCAACGAGCATTGCGTTACGTTGATTGTATGAAGTATAAGAATGATGCTTTGGCCATCATTTCTACAACCTAAACACTGATCATCCCTTGCATTTCTCATTTGAGCTAAAAAATTGGTGGTTCTTTTCGAGTGCACATATGATCGCACCCCACTTTGGGGAAGGAGATTGGGGAATTTTGAAAAAAAAAAAAAAAAAAAAGAAAAAAGAAGAAAAAAAAAGAAAGAAAAAAGGGGGAAAGGGAACCGCGAATTGGGGAAATTTGATTCTACCTGGGTTTCAATTTTGAAAAGAAAAGAAAAGAGGAAAAAGAACAAGTTCTGTCCGGCGGATCACTTATGTTTCATAGATATGGATGAACAAGGGTCTTCCTCAGTCAGTTAATTCAGATACATGCAAGAAATTTCGCATCAATGAAAGTTTCCTTTCAGAGTTATTGTAAGGAACGGATTAAAAGTCAGGCCCTCTTCTTTTCCGATCAAGCATTCTATCCCTAGTTAACCCTTTTGAGCCTTCAGAATAAATCACTTCATTTGGCAACCCCTGAGAATCGCAAACCCCACACTGGGGGCAAGTTTGAGTTGAAAAGGAAAGTTTCAGGAAGTGAAAAGTGAAAAGCCACAAAATCAAAAGACAAAAGAAGAAAAAAGAACCTCAGTTCAAAAATAAACTGGGGCAAATTTTGTGAAAGTTCAAAAGAGCGGCAGAAGGCCGAAAAATAAAAAGAAAATGAAAAAGAAAAAGAAAAAGCCTCAATTGAGCATAAACTGGGGCAAATTCTGATTTAACCCTAAAATAGGGTTGGCGCGACAATGCGATCTCAGATTCTTCAAACCACTCTTGAAATCTGCCTTCAAGCCTTAACTTTTCTAAGCACCCCACCAGACCCCATTACAAAAGCCGAAAGTCCTGACTTCTGTTCTTTGCAATGGCCCCGTCAAGAAAATTTCTGATGCCGGAAAATTTTAGCTGTATTTCTGAATTGCCTGGGTATGAGGTTGACGCTACTCACCATGTGAAAATCCACCAAGTTGAGGGAAAAGAAAAAGAGGCAAAAAGCAAAGCAAGAAAAGTAAATGCAAGAAAAATGCAGAAAAATTCGACGCTGAAGTCCCTGGTGAATGATGAGAAGAATATAAACAAATTCTGAGATCTTTGAGTTCAGAATAGGGGCAATTTTGGAAAAATGCGATCTTCGGTGCAATGTCCTTGAAATCTTATTTCTTCAACTATCGTTTCAAGCCACATTACAAGCTAATAAAGTCCATCGTTGACTTATTCCTTCATGACAATCCAAAGTGAGGATTATGCTCGTAACAAATCCATCAATCATTTGTGATCATGGGGGTATAACCGGTTTTCACAGGTTTAGTTATCGCTTCTACCCATTTTGTTGCAAGCCTATAAAGCTTATACGTTGACTAAGTTTTCTTAAGAAATAAGGGTGACAAACTATTTGCTTTCACTAAGATGTGATATTGAATGGATTACATATAATGGGGGCACAAGAACCAGACAAATCTTGACTTCTCATTTCCCTTAACCCCCTCGAAAATCAGAAATAAGATCACTTGATTGGTCCTGAAAGATGAGGAGTGGTAACCCGCTACTCTAAGCACAGATGCTAAAAGTGAGGAAGAAATCTTTCGTAATTTGGTGCTATTTTGAGAAATTCATCATGAAATTTTCTGTATGAGTTTAAGCAAGTCATTTAGTTTTCCTCACGCTATATGTTAGGAAACACAGTTTCTTACATTGTTCAAATAAATGGAGTGTCATCCAAACAAATTTTTGCAATTAAATGAGCCCACACTGGGGCAAATTTTCATTTGAGAGATCTTGCAAAATGGGCCCACATTGGGGCAAATTTTTATTCATGGGATTTCACAAAATAAGCCCACACTGGGGCAAAATTTTTATAGTTCATTTGAGGATTTCGTCCAAGAATCAAATAATGCATTTTTCAAATCAAACACGCTGTTTCTTTTCATGAAATTCAAGTGCATGTCATATTTTTGTAAGCCCCGTGCAGGTATTCATAGTTGAAATCGACGAAGGAGCATCTGGTGATGTGAAAGGCCAAAGCCGAAGAAAGAAAGAAGGGAAAAGGGACCCTACACTGAGGGCAATTTATTTTGAAAAAGATTTTCTCGAAAAATCAGAAAAAATCAAAAATCAAAAATCAAAATTCAAAAATCAAAAATCAAAAAAATCAAAAATCAAATCAAGTTTCATCACGGCAGGATTGGGTTTAATCCCACTGTCCGATTGTCAAAGCATTTTCGGGTCAGTCCCTCGATCAAAAGCATTTTCGGGTCAGTCCCACGATCATTCGGGTCAGTCCCACGGTTCAAAGTTCATTCGGGTCAGTCCCACGATTGAAAGTTCATTCGGGTCAGTCCCATGATTCAAAGATCATTCGGGTCAGTCCCACGATCATTCGGGTCAGTCCCACGATTCCAATTTTATTCGGGTCAGTCCCGTGATTCAAAGCTTATTCGGGTCAGTCCCGTTTTAAATTCTGTTCGGGTCAGTCCCGTTTAAATCCTGTTCGGGTCAGTCCCGTTTAAATTCCTGTTCGGGTCAGTCCCGTTTTAAATTCTGTTCGGGTCAGTCCCGTTTAAATTCTGTTCGGGTCAGTCCCGTTTAAATTCTGTTCGGGTCAGTCCCGTTTAAATTCCTGTTCGGGTCAGTCCCGTTTAAATTCCTGTTCTGACCCGTTTTAAATTCTGTTCGGGTCAGTCCCGTTTAAATTTCTGTTCGGGTCAGTCCCGTTTAAATTCTGTTCGGGTCAGTCCCGTTTTAAATTCTGTTCGGGTCAGTCCCGTTTAAATTCTGTTCGGGTCAGTCCCGTTTAAATTTCTGTTCGGGTCAGTCCCGTTTAATTTCTGTTCGGGTCAGTCCCGTTTAAATCCTGTTCGGGTCAGTCCCGTTTAAATTCTGTTCGGGTCAGTCCCGTTTAAATTCCTGTTCGGGTCAGTCCCGTTTATTTTTCTGTTTGGGTCAGTCCCATTTTAGAATTCTAGTTCGTTGAGATCATTTTGCTGCCAAGTAACACAGGTAAGTTTTTTTTTGGTGTCTACTTCTTTGTCTCAAGTTTTTTCAAAACTCAGACAAAGAGGGGCAAACTGTAGACACCAAATTTTTGAATTAATTTTGTATGTTTGGTTTTAGTGATAATTGGTTGATTTTTGTTTAGACGGTTTGCATTTTAGTTCATTTTCGTTTGTCTAGTTTTTTTTAGGTTTTATTTTATTTTTATTCCCTTTTTAGTTTTTAGTTGTTTTTGTAGTTCTTAATTTATAAGTTTTAGCGTAGATTTTTTTAGAGAAAAAAAAAAGAAAAAAGAGAGAAAAGTGAAAGAAAAAGGAAAAAAGGGGGGAAAAGAAAAGGGAAAAATGGTTTAATGCATACTGGCCTATTTTTGAAAAAAAAAAAGTGAAAAGTTTGAAAATTGAAGAAAAAGTTTTTTTAGTGTAATAGGCATTATTTACTTTTTGATACATTGTAATTGTTTTTCAAAGAAAAGAGAAAAAATATATATTATTATATCAGGTTACAAGCATTTGTGTTTTTGATTGCATTTTATTGTTATTTCTTTTATTGTTATTTTTATTTAAGTAAAGAAAAAAAAAAGAAAAAAAGGAAAATTGTTGCCGCAGCATGAAAGCTGCGGACTTGCGCCGTTTGCAAAGAAATGTGGGACGGCTCCTGAAGCTGCAAAATACAGAAAAAGGACAGAGGTTCTTAGGGTTGAACTGGGATATAAAAAGCAAAAGAGAAAGCCAGCCGCAAGGGGGAGATTTTCTGGAGAAGATAGGGACGGAAAGAAATAGACAAAAGAAACGGCGGAGGAAAAACAAGAAGAAAGAAGGGGTAGCCGCAAGGGAGAGGGGTGACGGCCAAAGTCTGAAAAGGAAAACAAACAGCGAAAAGATGGAGTTTTAGGAAAGACTAACGGTGAGGGTTTTAGGAGGGAGTGACGGCTAGGTTCTAGAGGGAGGGGGAGTTAAACAGGGAAAGCAACTAGAGAGAAATCAGAGTGAGGGTTTGCGGCTGAAATTCTGGAGAAGACAAAAGCAAAGAAAGATCGTGGAGAGAAAGGTGACGGGTAGGAAAAGGCTAGAAAGAAAGGAGAGCTAAGGGTTCCATTTGAGAGCTTGGGAGAGAGCGGCAGAAGAGGAGGTCACGGCTAAGAGGACGACCGAGAGGAGGATTTCGGCTACGGAAAAGCAGAGAACCGGGAGGCGACGGCGGAGGAAAGCCAGAAAAACTGGTTGCCGGGAAAGGAGGAGAACCAGGACCTCCTCTTTTGATTGCATCAAGTCTCAGCCGACAAAAAGAAACCCAAAGGTAACAGCTTTCCACTTTGGAATGTGTTTATGAGTTGTTGAACTATACTAGAATGCAGAAAGTCTCGGTCTTTACATTCGTTTTCATCCCCATGTGAGTCCCGTTTGTGAATCTGATTGGGATAGGATTTGTGTTTAGCTGTGGGGATATGTGATGAATCCATGAAGCTTTGGTTTAATATCCATGGCCGAATCTGTTGAATTTGAATGAACCAATCCTGAAAAACGACAGCTTTTTGGTCAGCTTCGTTCGATTTTTGGTGGTTTATGCGTGAGAATGTTTCTTGTTGTTTTTCTTTCCCTGCTATGTTTGTACCCTGCCCATTGTTTTGTTGGAGTCTTAGAATGTTCAGAATAGGGGTTAGATGATGTTTATACTGCCTTGCATTATTGCCGAAGTTTCAGAGCATGAAAGTCACAAAACATTTTCCAGATTTGCTGCATACTCTTTACCTCTGTCATTGCATTAAAACATGAGAGTTGGGTAATAAAAATGGAAGGAATGAATGGTTGCATCGCTGTTTTGATCCACATTTGAGTTGGTTGAAGCTAACTAGTTTATGTTTGGGATGGAAATTGGCATTCGGCATTCACAGAACCGAAACCGCCATAAAAATTGCAGACTTATACCTCCTGTAGACCTGCATAGAACTTGCATGATTTCCTTATAAGTGGTGTTGGTTGGGATGTGAAAGATATGTGTTTCGTTGCTTAGTTCAAGTTTCTTTGGAGATTAGATGAGAAGTTGTGATCAAAGAGCTCCTGAAATCTGCATTTGGAACCAGAAATTGCCGAAAGGATGTTTGCTGCACTTTGTCTTTTGCTTTTGCTGTTATTTCCTGCTTTCTTAACAGTCAACAATCCAGTTTTTTCCTGCCTTAATCTTGTAATAAAAGTGTGGTATTGGATTTGGTAATGATTGGGATTGCATTTTGAGGTTATTTTGGTTCAAAGCTGGTGTTTGTTGGTGATGCATTTAATGAATAACGAAACATAGCATGTCGTATGGAAGGGAAACCAGAATTGCAAATGAATGTTCCTACGTAGGCATGCATGCAAATCTTTCTAAACTTGCACTTTGACCCCTCAAGTTTCCCCTTATGCCATTATGACCCACAAAATTAAGAAAGCTAATCAATTGGGTCCCTGTGACTTTTGCAGCAATGCATTATGACCCAATTACATTTCTTTTTCTTGCATTAGGTCCTAAGGTGGGTGTATTTTGAGTCATCATTTGGCCTTTCATTGTTTTTGGGACTTTTGAAGCTCTTAAATTTTTCAATTGGTTTTATTTGGTTGATTAATGGTTGCTATTGAGTTTTCAAAATGCATGTTTAAATCATTCATGGACCCTTGTTCATTCTTGGACCTTCGAATTTCCATAATGTTTGCTTAGATCTTGTTATTTACTTAGGGAACTTTTTGTATTTTTAAATGTTTCAATTAGGTTCAAATGATTGAGTAGTGCTTGCTTTTGGGTCTTTAGTAGATGTTATGCTTGGGGATTGGATGATCATGCCTTTTGCCTTGGTCTTTAAGTAGTTTTGACTTCATTGAGTTGCAATTGAGGGAAAGTTTGATGTTTTGATGGATTCAAATTGTTTAGTTTATATCTTATCACTAAATTGGTGCATTAATCTTTTGTTTTTGGTGATTTTAGCCTAAGTTAGTCTTTTCTTGGGTGAATCTAGCCAAGTTGAGTTTGTTTACTTCTTTAGTATCACCAACGGGGAGGTATAATCTCTTTTACCCCTTTTGTTTCTCTCCTATGTGGACTAATGTGCTAATTGAAATTTGCATGTCTACTTGCTTTCCTAGCTTCTCCTTATTTCCTTTCATTTATTTCATTTACTTTTGATTTTTATTAATGGGGTATGTGTACACCTCTTGGCTTGTAATAGATAGGGCGTAGCAAGTAATTTGGTCCATTTTCCCTTTCCCCTTTGTTTTAGTTAGCAAATGTAATGGTTGCATGCCTATGTGTTATATGTTAAATGCTTTATTAGGATCTTGCATCTAGTCGAGCATGATAAGTGCTACATGATTTAGGTGATTTGCATGTCTACTCGCTTTTTGTAGTATAGATGAATGGAATGGATGAATGTACGTCATCACACTAGTCCAACGCTAGTTGTGGTTCATTTTTTTCACTAATCTAATGATAGTAGAATGTCATAGAAAGGGCTAGTCCAATGCTAGACCCAATAGGTTCTTTTTTCCTTTTTTTTCATTAAATGCATGCTCACCACATATCACGCATTTTTCCTTAGTTTATCATTTGGCATGTTCCTCAAACCCCTTCCCCTTCACTTTAGGACTTGCATCTCATGCTAGTTAGGGTTCATTTGCGTGAAAATCCCCTTCCGATAAGGGAAACGAGCGAGTGTGGCTACTCGATAGCCTTAGCACGCTAGTTTCGCCTTCTAATCAAAGGGAAAATCGAAGTCGAAAAGTTAGAAGTCAACCCCCGTACCCGACTTGTTGCATTCCCCTAGGGTCATACTTTCATTTTTATCACTTCCATACTCTTTTAATCACATTTTTCTTACATTTCTCAATTCATATTTTTCACTACATCTTTATCATTTATTTACTTTACTTCACAAATGAAATTCAAGTTTCACTTATATATGTACTATTCTATCTTCATTCATTTGCACACACAAACACTTTGATTTTCATACAAACTCACACATGCACTTTCTTTACACATTCGCACACAAACACTTTGTTTTTTTTACCATTTCATACATGAATCTTTTCATACACTTGCACACTTGCACTTGAGTCACCATTTGCATCAATCGACCTCTATGAGGTTTCCCTTTATTGGCCGCCACAATTCATGTGGTTTGGGACCAAAAACCTCACGAGAGACATCGTAGAATTTAGGATTGCATTTCTCATTCATTAGTCTTTGTCCAAATTGCAAATACATACTTTGGGTAGAAAAAATTAGGAAAATAAGGGTTAAATCACGCAACTAGCCTTGGCTAGGTCGAAGGGGTGCCTTGGATTTTTATCCTTGCCTTCCCCTTCGTCAAATGTGACTCCCGAACATTTTTCTTTGTTTGCGTAGACTAGGAGTCGTTCAAAAGGGTTTCTTACTTTTTTCCTTAAAAAATTCACTTTTTGGGTGACTTGGTACACCCTAACTCTATACCAAGTGGCGACTCCATTTTTCATATAAAAAACCCTTTTTGAACTATTTTTCTTGGGTCAAATCGTCGCATTTTCAAAAGTCCCATTTAGACCCATTTTTATTTTTATCAAAAAATTCACTTTTTCCAAACCAATAAAATCACAAAAACAATCATTTATTTTTTGCAAAAAATGGGGCGCGACACCTGCCAGATTTTTTTTCCTTTTCACACTTGAATACTATACTCGTCCGAAACCTCAGTAATTCCAATAAACTCCATGTAGCCATAAAGAATGAACACGTTCGAGCAGTGTAACACATGTACATGATTAAACACTTATATATATATATATAAATACATGATTGCAAATTTACAAATCAAAAGGGAGTTGTTTGATCGAAATACATTCAAGGTTTCTATCTATTGAGGAGCTATACAAAAGAATACATATCTAGCTCAACTCATGCTTCCAAACATCATTGGTCCCAAAAGATTTTCCTGTAAGGAAAACAAGGATAACAAAACGAGGTGAGCTATAAGCTCAATGAGGTATCAAAAATAATAACAGTCAAGGACCAAGGAACTTCATGCTCAATTAATCACATAGGTGTACCAAATAAGGAAATAAGTAAACAACTTAAATAGAAAGGATACAGATGGCTCTCAGGAGCCAATTTCCCGTTGCAGTACTTGATCCGACTACGTTGACCCTCCGTCAACTTTCAACTGAAGAAAACTAGTCCAGTAGAACACCACTTTAACGCCGAATCCCGTTCACCATTCATACCCCCTTACCGGGCCCGAACTCCAAATAGAAACAGGAATGGTAATACTCGAGTATACCGGAATCAAGAGTCTCAATACTCAAAGATTCCATAAAAACAGGCACCCACGGATTGTCAATTTCCTCGACCAAGCCCTTGCATGGCTCAATTTAATTAACTCCCCATGAGGTTAAGCTCAGGTTTAACAGGACGATCAAGTTTAACAGGACGATCGTGGACACACTTCCAAACGATCGCATAACAAGTGCAAGTAACAAGTTCAAGTGCATAACAAGTACAAGTAATAGATTCCAGTTTGTTTAGTACAGGCAAGAGAACGAGTGTGATAAAGTACACCCTCGTCTCATACAAGATAAACAGTCAGGAAAGTTATTCAAATAGCAAGTTGCAAGTACAGAAAGCCAGTTTAGCAATAACTCAGGGGAGTGGTGCACACACAGTTCAAATAGGGATAACTTCAAAAGTTTCCTTCCCAAGTGCGGCTTTAATCGTCGGCACCTCCTAGAACAATCAAGGCAAACACTTAAGACTCGACTCCAAGACCTAGTATGGAATTCGCAAGTGTGACTCGGTTATGAGCCATATGCCTAGTCAAAAGAACTATTAATGCAAAGCAAAGAGGTGATCTCGGAGCGAAAAGGTAACAATTAGTCTTAAAGGCATGAAAAACCTCAAAACTCTACCTACAATGATTGGCCAACTCCAAATTTGAAGTAGAAAATGAAAGTAAGGTCAATACTAGAAAAACAGGATTTTCCAGTTCCGCGCAACCTTATATGAAATTCATATCTCAAGTTTTGTAAGTCCAAAATTAATAAAAGTTATACCGTTGGAAAATACATTCAAAGGGCTATAACTTTCCAGAAAACACTATTGTAAGATTCACAACGCAAGTCAGTCGAATTCAAGTCGCAAGTTGCTGCTTTAACTAGTGGAAGACAGAACAGGTACAATATTTCAGTCAAGTTTGAAAAATCACCATAAATTGGACAGATAGAAACAGTGTCTAAAATTTACACGGTTTATAGCCCTATGAATCTAGTTTAAAATGCAATAAACGGAACTCAATTCCGACATTTCTACATCAAGATATAGCAAATCTCCCGAGACTGCACCGAAGCTCCTGCAAACATTTGGACAGCACTTCCCCTTGTCTTTCTTTACTTTTCCAACCAAGCCTCAACACCCAATCACAAACTATCAAACACCTTTAATTAAAGCCACAATACCCTTCAACACAACCAAATGGTAGCTCAACAAAGAAACCCTAGAAAAGCCCCAATTATAAACCCTAAAACCAAAAGACAGTTTTGACGTCATTTAGCGGAATGGACACAACTAGAACTACACTTATCGGATTGGGGTGTAATTTACACCGTTTCGAAGCTAAGAGAAAGGGATACAATATTGAAGAAGACCACTCAGTCCAGTTTACAGAGCAACTAGGTCAAAAGTTCAGTACACTAAACCAGAACCGCAAAAACAGGTTAACAAACCACATTCTGGTTCAACATCCATAATTCAGGCTACAAAAATCCAATTCAGGTGATTCCAAAGCCGTCCAAACACTAAGAGTCCAGGCTAAAATTCTTAATAAGGCATCAAAAACCAAATCAGTAGTATTCCCAATAAAATTAGCCAATTACAGAAGCAATTATCAAGTTCGGGTAGAAATAGGGCAGCAGGGGTATTTCGGTCGTTTCACAGGTTACGTTGCTCCGATTGGCCTGAAAATTTGGAGGAAACTATAAAATATCATTCCCTACAACTTTCATGTTTTGAGTTAAGGCCAATTCAGCCTCTAACTCTGAGAAACAGTGCCAGGCAGAATGAGGGGAAATGAAACCCTAACTTCCAAAATTTCTTTCCAAAGCAGAAATTTTCTGCAATTAACCACACTTTACACCTTCTAGCTTCCTTCAATATCATTTCCAACCATCATACATGGCCACATAACATAATCATATGAAAACTGTGACGACCCCACTTCTCCCTAGGGCGTACCAAAGGGTTCGGCGGGTCGCCTGCCCAACTCTCGCCAGGACTCACTCACTCGTATCATGTATATACATCCATAGACAATAGATGCTCAAGTAAAAGATAAGAAACTTCTATACACCAGAAGTCTTCAAAGTTTTTACCATTCAAGTACAACATCGAATATACGAAGGTTCTCACTTCACCATACAACTAGCCCGTGCCAAGCACTAGGGCGAGAACCATTACAAAAGAAACAAAAGCCCTAGACTAGGCTAGTCTATGCTCTCATCTTGCTCGCCGTCCCCTGTTAAGGAAAACAAAACTAAATGGGTGAGCTAAAAGCTCAGTGAGGTTCCAAACAGATAATCAAACAATCAATTCAATACATTAAACATGGAGTATCAATAATTCAAGAAACATTTACAATGGAAAGCAATAGTAACATTCATTAAAAGGATACGGCTCACAAGGAGCAATTCGTTCATTCGTTCATTCGTTCTCCTGACATTTCCCCTTATTCCTCCAATCATTTGAAAATGCATTTTTCGTTTATCAATAAACTCTCGTTCGTTCGTTCGTTCGTTCATTCATTCATTCACCCCCGTCCTGGCCGTTGGCCAGTCTCCACCAACCTACAGGGTAATACTCGAGTATACCAAACGTTCACCCAAGTCCCTAATCGCCCGACCGAGTCCGCTTCTGGCTCGAGACGACCGGTAACAAGGGGCAATGGCCAGTTCAGCCCAAAAGGCTTACATTCATGCGCAAGTAACATTTCAATCATTAAATCTTTGAAAATTGCACAGTTATTTAGGTCGAGTGCGATAAAGTACACACTCGCCTAGAAAGCTTGTTTTGGAAACCATTAAAAGCAATTAACACATTAGCAAATAATAACAACAAGCCATAAAGTCAAATAAGGAACACTCACCTAGAAATGCAAAATATCGTGCAAAATATCCTTCCGGATATTACCCTTAATCACCAATGAAACCTAAGGTTGAACAAGAGAACATTATTATAGTTTATCGAACAAAACATTTAAGGGAAACAAAGAAACCCGACTAATTAAGAGTAAAACGTGTAAAGATGACTTTTGAGTCAAAAGTGCAAGTAAAACGGTTTCGTAGTGATTCATATCGTTTTCCTAAGGGTACAAGTTCGGCCAAGTTCTAACGTATAACCCTCGAGAAACATAGTAGCAAAGGTCCTTGCACATTCAAGTGATAAGTACTTAACCTTCACTCAAGTCGCTAATATAGTTTTCTAGTTATCGAGTAAAAATTTGGGCAGCATGCCCTTTGTGTTTACCTAATTTCCAGCCTTTTAGGCTTCATTGTTTTTCTCAAACACAACCCAGCATTATACACATCAGCAACTCATGTCAAGAGCCGTTCCATAGGCTCACAATATCATAATAATAAGATTCACAACAATAGCAAGTACAGAAATTCAATGTGGCACAAGACAGATTTGACGTACAAATGCGGGAATAAAATATCCGAGGCTACGCTTATCGGATTGAGGCATAAACTATGCCGTTTCGAAGCTAAGACACAGGGCTACAATGTTCATGAAGGTCACTTAGTCCAGATTCTAATTTAACTTGGTCAAATTCTCAAATTACTAGACCAGAAACCAATTTGTCGGCTGTTAAATCGTATTCTACTGGAATGGACATAACTCAGTGTACACAAGTTCAATTCAGGTGTTCTTAGAGTCATTTTAAAGCTACTTCAGAACACTACAACTTTCATGTTTTGGTACAGAGCTAAATCAGAAGGGATCCTGGTCAAAAAACGTGATAAACTGGACTCAACTGCTGAAACGGACTGCTGGGAAATACTTAGAACAGTAAGGGTATTTTGGACTTTTCACGTCCTACGTTGCTCCGATTGAGCTGAAATTTTACAGGCACCTACAAAATACCATTCTCTACAACTTTCCTTCTTTGACCCAAGGCCAATTCTGCCTCTAACATACAGCAACAAAACCGGACAGAATGTTTGGGAAATTTTCCAGAAATCTGGAATTTTTAGCTCTAAGTGTAATTTCCTCAAATTTCTGGTTCTAATCACCACTAAACAACCTTATATAACCTTAATTGCAACATTCATGCATCATACATCAACTTGGGCAGAAAATCAGAAACCCTAGTTCATCAAATAAATTGGGGAAAAACTTCCAAACATGCTAGCATCCATGATTCCACTACTACTCAAGTTACTAGACTTAATTTAGCAAGATTAGAAGTAAAACTTGGAGAGATAAACTCTCTTACCTTGAATAAAAGTCACCAAGAGTAGCACAAGCTCTCCCCTTCAAGAATCACACCACAACTCACTAGCTAATCACTCAAGGACAAGATTAATCGGTTTATTTTGTTAGATTTCTCACTTAATTGCTAGATTGAAGATGAAATGAAGAAATTTCTCCCTTGCTCTTCTCCACTCTCTCTCTCGGCTCTCTTGGCAGAAATATGAAGAGAAAATGCTAAGTGTTGGAGTTAAATGGATGGTGTTAGTCTTGGGTAAGAAACCATGAGGTGGTGACAAGTGTCACCACCACCACCCTTTCTTTTTCTCTTTCTTTCTTGCCTTTCTTGGCCACTAATTTCGGTCAAGGCTGCTACAATGTAAGAAGATATTATGTACAAAAGTCAACAAACTTGTTGGGTAAGAAAAATGGTGGTCAAGCGGTGCGTTCAATCGGTAATGCGCGGGACCCGCCGGTTCGCGCCGTTTTTCTTAAAAACACCCGTACTAGGGTTTTTACTTTCCATTCACTAACTTTATCTCATGGCTACTACTCACATATTATTTCTCACTTAAAAGTCACTTTTAATCATCAAATTGATCCTTAGCCAGTACCGGAAATTCATCCGGCGGAAAAATCGCAAAACCCTAATTTTGCTTAAATCTTGAAACCGAAGTGTAAAACCCTATTTTCTAGGTTTATCTACACTGAATGTGAAACATTTGGGTAGTGGCCTTTGATAAATACTAATTTTCAAATAAAAGGGTATTTTTGAGGAAAAATACAAGGAATTTGCGAGTCCTCACATTCTCTCCCCCTTAAAAAAAATTTCGTCCTCGAAATTTTACCTTCAGTTGCCTCAGACGAGTCCGGAACTTGTCGGTTGTCTAAAGCATAAACCTTTGCTGGTCCGCTAGTTCGTTTCCCTTCTTCATTCACTTGTGATTTAGCTCCATCCAGTTGCAGAGTATTGCTTTCACGTGACTGTCTCCTCAGACAGTTGCTAACTTGATGATCGCTACTTCCGCAGATTAAACATTTCCGCCCCTTTCTCCAACAATCGCTTTCGACATGATTTGCCTTTCCACAGTACCCACAGACCACGTGAGAAGCCATCTTTTGGCTTTCTTGAAAACTTTTCCCAAATCTGATTTGGCTTTCTTTTGTAGATCCTTCACCTATCGCCCCTAATGTCCATGGTGGGTGGGACAAAAAGTTCACTTTTTGCACTTTGAAAGGGACTCTCGCTTCACTTAATTCCTCCGTTACACGACTCGATGCACTCCTTTTCTGGGTCTGGGAAGCTTTTATCTGTGCCTTTGCAGTCTCGATTCTTTGAGCTTTCTCAAGGGCCTCCGTAAACGTATTCACTTGTACTGCCGCTAATGCTTCTTGGAGTTCCAAATTTAATCCCTGTATGAACCGTCTTACTCTTCGCCGCTCTGTGGCCACCAATTCAGAAGCAAACTTGGATAGTTTCGTAAATTTTGTTTCATATTCGGCCACACTTAGCGTTCCCTGGCGTAGTCCAACAAACTCTTCCTCTCTCCTCTCTTGAACTAAAGGAGGGAGGTATTTCTCGTTAAATTCCCTTATGAAATTCGTCCATGTCCATACGGTCTGTTCTCTTTCCCATTTTGCTTTAATAACGTTCCACCATGCTCTGGCCGGTCCTTCAAATTGGAACACCGCAAAGTTTACTTGTCTTTGCTCGGTGTAGTTCAAGACGGTGAAAATATTAATCATGGCCTCTAACCATTGTTCGGCTATATCCGGATCAGATCCTCCAAGGAATTTCGGAGGAGTAAACTTCTGAAACCTCTCAAGAGCCTTATCTTCTCCGATTTCAGGGTTTCGGGGTTGATTCACGGCCATTTGGCCTTGTTGATCCACCAATCTTGCCAAGATATCTGTCATTTGTTGCATTACCGTTGCCATTTGGTCTCCGGCTTCAACCCTCGTTCCTTGCTCTTGTGCAGCTGTTGTTTCCCTTTCCTCTCTTGACTCTTGAGCTCGTTCATTCCCACGGCCACGTCCACGTCCACGGCTACGTCTCCCGTCCATATATATTTTCCCTCTCCTTTTCTTTTCTTTTCCCCCAAAAGGTAATTTAGTAAATAAACACGATAAGGTGACTAAAGTAACTAAAATTGAGGGCACCAAATACCCAAATAAACATATACCCACGTAACACACCACATAAACATATCAAGGAAACAAATAATCAAATACACAAATACGTCTCAAGTCAAGCGGATATTCAATACACAAGTACACAACTGACGGCATGTAGTGACAATATTCAGGTAAATCAAAAGGAAAAGGTGAAGTCGTCCCAGTATCAGCCCGTCCGGTCTCTCACGTCACTACTATCCAACTAGATGTCCCTGATCTCTTGTGCTCATTCTAGTCAGACAAAGCCTGTTCATGTTCCCAGAATGTAAGTCTCAAGTATTTAGCAGCACCTCAACTATAGAGTACTCAGGCACGAGAATCCGAAATAAGATAATTCACATCTCGAGCTGCAGTCCCAAGAGTAAACTATCTACAATCGGAATTCCTACCTGACATACCTATCTATGGTCCTCAGATACCATTGGAAAGATTTAAGGCCTATAACATTCGCAATTCATAGCTTCACTTAGTCCCTCATACTTATTCACCACTTAGTCCAGGGTCACTCCACGTAGAAACCACGCGAAGCAACTATAAATTTTATCCCTCAATCGCTTAACTTTCAAGTCCAATCAAATCCCACAGTCCGGTATCCTAATCTTTAATCTAGGATACACTACAGAGATCTGAAGCCTAAGCTCTGATACCACTTGTGACGACCCCACTTCTCCCTAGGGCGTACCAAAGGGTTCGGCGGGTCGCCTGCCCAGCTCTCGCCAGGACTCACTCACTCGTATCATGTATATACATCCATAGACAATAGATGCTCAAGTAAAAGATAAGAAACTTCTATACACCAGAAGTCTTCAAAGTTTTTACCATTTAAGTACAACATCGAATATACGAAGGTTCTCACTTCACCATACAACTAGCCCGTGCCAAGCACTAGGGCGAGAACCATTACAAAAGAAACAAAAGCCCTAGACTAGGCTAGTCTATGCTCTCATCCTGCTCGCCGTCCCCTGTTAAGGAAAACAAAACTAAATGGGTGAGCTAAAAGCTCAGTGAGGTTCCAAACAGATAATCAAACAATCAATTCAATACATTAAACATGGAGTATCAATAATTCAAGAAACATTTACAATGGAAAGCAATAGTAACATTCATTAAAAGGATACGGCTCACAAGGAGCAATTCGTTCATTCGTTCATTCGTTCTCCTGACATTTCCCCTTATTCCTCCAATCATTTGAAAATGCATTTTTCGTTTATCAATAAACCCTCGTTCGTTCGTTCGTTCGTTCGTTCGTTCATTCATTCATTCACCCCCGTCCTGGCCGTTGGCCAGTCTCCACCAACCTACAGGGTAATACTCGAGTATACCAAACGTTCACCCAAGTCCCTAATCGCCCGACCGAGTCCGCTTCTGGCTCGAGACGACCGGTAACAAGGGGCAATGGCCAGTTCAACCCAAAAGGCTTACATTCATGCGCAAGTAACATTTCAATCATTAAATCTTTGAAAATTGCACAGTTATTTAGGTCGAGTGCGATAAAGTACACACTCGCCTAGAAAGCTTGTTTTGGAAACCATTAAAAGCAATTAACACATTAGCAAATAATAACAACAAGCCATAAAGTCAAATAAGGAACACTCACCTAGAAATGCAAAATATCGTGCAAAATATCCTTCCGGATATTACCCTTAATCACCAATGAAACCTAAGGTTGAACAAGAGAACATTATTATAGTTTATCGAACAAAACATTTAAGGGAAACAAAGAAACCCGACTAATTAAGAGTAAAACGTGTAAAGATGACTTTTGAGTCAAAAGTGCAAGTAAAACGGTTTCGTAGTGATTCATATCGTTTTCCTAAGGGTACAAGTTCGGCCAAGTTCTAACGTATAACCCTCGAGAAACATAGTAGCAAAGGTCCTTGCACATTCAAGTGATAAGTACTTAACCTTCACTCAAGTCGCTAATATAGTTTTCTAGTTATCGAGTAAAAATTTGGGCAGCATGCCCTTTGTGTTTACCTAATTTCCAGCCTTTTAGGCTTCATTGTTTTTCTCAAACACAACCCAGCATTATACACATCAGCAACTCATGTCAAGAGCCGTTCCATAGGCTCACAATATCATAATAATAAGATTCACAACAATAGCAAGTACAGAAATTCAATGTGGCACAAGACAGATTTGACGTACAAATGCGGGAATAACATATCCGAGGCTACGCTTATCGGATTGAGGCATAACCTATGCCGTTTCGAAGCTAAGACACAGGGCTACAATGTTCATGAAGGTCACTTAGTCCAGATTCTAATTTAACTTGGTCAAATTCTCAAATTACTAGACCAGAAACCAATTTGTCGGCTGTTAAATCGCATTCTACTGGAATGGACATAACTCAGTGTACACAAGTTCAATTCATGTGTTCTTAGAGTCATTTTAAAGCTACTTCAGAACACTACAACTTTCATGTTTTGGTACAGAGCTAAATCAGAAGGGATCCTGGTCAAAAAATGTGATAAACTGGACTCAACTGCTGAAACGGACTGCTGGGAAATACTTAGAACAGTAAGGGTATTTTGGACTTTTCACGTCCTACGTTGCTCCGATTGAGCTGAAATTTAACAGGCACCTACAAAATACCATTCTCTACAACTTTTCTTCTTTGACCCAAGGCCAATTCTGCCTCTAACATACAGCAACAAAACCGGACAGAATGTTTGGGAAATTTTCCAGAAATCTGGAATTTTTAGCTCTAAGTGTAATTTCCTCAAATTTCTGGTTCTAATCACCACTAAACAACCTTATATAACCTTAATTGCAACATTCATGCATCATACATCAACTTGGGCAGAAAATCAGAAACCCTAGTTCATCAAATAAATTGGGGAAAAACTTCCAAACATGCTAGCATCCATGATTCCACTACTACTCAAGTTACTAGACTTAATTTAGCAAGATTAGAAGTAAAACTTGGAGAGATAAACTCTCTTACCTTGAATAAAAGTCACCAAGAGTAGCACAAGCTCTCCCCTTCAAGAATCACACCACAACTCACTAGCTAATCACTCAAGGACAAGATTAATCGGTTTATTTTGTTAGATTTCTCACTTAATTGCTAGATTGAAGATGAAATGAAGAAATTTCTCCCTTGCTCTTCTCCACTCTCTCTCTCGGCTCTCTTGGCAGAAATATGAAGAGAAAATGCTAAGTGTTGGAGTTAAATGGATGGTGTTAGTCTTGGGTAAGAAACCATGAGGTGGTGACAAGTGTCACCACCACCACCCTTTCTTTTTCTCTTTCTTTCTTGCCTTTCTTGGCCACTAATTTCGGTCAAAGCTGCTACAATGTAAGAAGATATTATGTACAAAAGTCAACAAACTTGTTGGGTAAGAAAAATGGTGGTCAAGCTGTGCGTTCAATCGGTAATGCGCGGGACCCGCCGGTTCGCGCCGTTTTTCTTAAAAACACCCGTACTAGGGTTTTTACTTTCCATTCACTAACTTTATCTCATGGCTACTACTCACATATTATTTCTCACTTAAAAGTCACTTTTAATCATCAAATTGATCCTTAGCCAGTACCGGAAATTCATCCGGCGGAAAAATCGCAAAACCCTAATTTTGCTTAAATCTTGAAACCGAAGTGTAAAACCCTATTTTCTAGGTTTATCTACACTGAATGTGAAACATTTGGGTAGTGGCCTTTGATAAATACTAATTTTCAAATAAAATGGTATTTTTGAGGAAAAATACAAGGAATTTGCGAGTCCTCACATTCTCTCCCCCTTAAAAAAAATTTCGTCCTCGAAATTTTACCTTCAGTTGCCTCAGACGAGTCCGGAACTTGTCGGTTGTCTAAAGCATAAACCTTTGCTGGTCCGCTAGTTCGTTTCCCTCCTTCATTCACTTGTGATTTAGCTCCATCCAGTTGCAGAGTATTGCTTTCACGTGACTGTCTCCTCGGACAGTTGCTAACTTGATGATCGCTACTTCCGCAGATTAAACATTTCCGCCCCTTTCTCCAACAATCGCTTTCGACATGATTTGCCTTTCCACAGTACCCACAGACCACGTGAGAAGCCATCTTTTGGCTTTCTTGAAAACTTTTCCCAAATCTGATTTGGCTTTCTTTTGTAGATCCTTCACCTATCGCCCCTAATGTCCATGGTGGGTGGGACAAAAAGTTCACTTTTTGCACTTTGGAAGGGACTCTCGCTTCACTTAATTCCTCCGTTACACGACTCGATGCACTCCTTTTCTGTGACGCCCCACATCTCCCTAAGGCGGACCAAAGGGTATCCGCGGACGCCTGCCCAGCTCACGCCAGGACTCAAGCAATTCCATTCAATTCCAAACCGAACTAAACACTTCGATGAGAGCAACATGAATACAATAATGCGGAAGCGTTCAAGCTTAATAAGTCACTTAATGTATAACCAGTACATCGGGTAATCATGAAACGACTTAAATTGAAAGTACACATCAGGGCCCAAACTTTTTAAGTTTACAATTCCCAAAAGTACAACCCAAACCAGGGCCTAGTCAAAATATATAACAGGAGTCTTAACAAAATTACAACGGATGATTTCTCCATATTTCTCCAAGAGTCGGTCCTGTTAAGGAAAACAAAACTATAGGGTGAGCTAACGCTCGTGAGGCCAAGAACACACATGCAAGCACGTTAGGCAAATAGCAATCCCAAATTCAATAAATAAAACCAGAATATTTCAAAAGTCAATCATTCGAGCAGGAAAAGTAATCAGAAACAATTCAAGGATATAGTAGCTCTCAAGAGCTAAGTTCCACTCGATCTGCCGTTGTCATTCGTATACCTTCCCGCATTGACCCTCCTGTCAACCGGGTCGGTATTTCCATTTCCGTAGATCACCACTTACTTTCCTCCGTCCACCGTACACCCCAAGGGCCCACAAGTCTATTATTGGGCGATACTATACGAGTATGCCAAGCAAGACCTCTTATTAGGTCGAGCTTATGTGTATCTCATGGCTCGCCCCAGTCCCCGACCAAGCCCATTACCGGCTCGAGTCTAAGGTTGGCCTATGAGTTTGGGCGTCCCCCATTCATTTGAAGGTCGAGGAGGTTCACTCCAACGACACAAGCATTCATGACATAACATTGCATTTCATTCATTCATTCAATACATTCCATTCATTCATTTGAAATTAGAACGAGTGCGATAAAGTACGCACCCGCCCTTATTTTTAAAACTTCCAACAAGTATCACAAATAAGCAAGTATCAAACTCATACACTTGACACTCACCGAGCAATTCAATAAGAATTATTTTCTGGGAGTTCAAGTGTCCGCGGTGAGATCCTCTTGAAGGTCTCCTTGCGCGCCTGGCAATTTAATAGCGAATAATCACACAATTAACCCACTTATCAAGAAGATTGTACAATAGTACAACCTAAGGATTATTTCGCAAAAAGGAACCTCAATTACACGTAAATCGAGGTTCAACTTGCCTTTTATTAGGTACAATATTATTTGAGTTTTTATCATGAAAATCGTAAGCAAAACGTTTAAGAATATCAAAAGAATAAAGAGTTCTTGAAAAACTCTATTTCTTTGAAGTTGGAAAATTTTTCAGTTTTACGATAAATCTTTGAAAAATCATAACTCGTTCGGTATAAGTCAAGAATTGGAAAACTTTATACCGTTGGAAACCTCTTAGAGAGTACTATAAGTTCCTAGAAGACACTTTTCCATGAATCGAAGTGAAAAGTGGTCAAAAATGAGCTTGAAGACGCAGGGTCGGTTTCATGGCAGAATTAAGTTGGATTTCGGCCAACTTTGAAAATTCGGCACGATTCACACGTTGCAAACCGGCCTCTGAAATTTACAGATCAATTAGGGTTGCAAGTGAGGTGTATGACAAAACAAGCGGATCAAGAATCGGAGTTTCGAGTACCGAGATACGGTAGCCCGAAGTTGAGCAAATTCAAGACTGGATGAGAATTTTTCAGGTTTGAACCTCTAACTTTAGTAATTCAATTGGGTATCGAAACGAACTTGAATTGGCACCAAAATTGGCAGTATTTCAATACTATATGGAAAGTATCTCTCTATCGAATTTCGGGGAAAAATACCTTCGGCAAGGTAGTTAATTAGCCCACCAAAGTTCAAGAAAAATCCTAAGGCAATCTGCCTTTGACTTGCATTTCCCAATTTTCCAATCGTTTAACCAAGAAAGTTATCCAACTATGGTTCATTTGTGAAATAAGGGTCTAAGATACACCCATAATATCTTTGGTAAGTGTTTAATGTCAAAAACATCAACTAACAAGTTCACTCCAAGATTTGGTTTCAAACCAGTCCAAACATTAGGGTTTTCCAAAACAGAGCAGTCCACTTGTTTCAGTCACAACTCAGTCAATATAGCTCGAAATCGAGCATGGCTTATGCCATTGGAAAATACATTCATAGAGCTAAAATATCACAGAAGAAATCATTTCCAAATTCGGCACCCATCTGGTTCAAAATCGGGCATCAAGTTGCTGCCTGTACACTTCATTCCAGAGGAGCAGAGCAACAGGACAGCGAACTTAAAACATTTGGTTCAGCTTGCTCACAGAGAATCAGAACGTTCATTTTATACCAAATTAAAGCTAGGGATGTCTAGTTTCAAACGCCACCGACGGCATATGATTTCGACATCCGAGGACAGAGTTATGGCCAAAATGCCATCGCTGGACAGTGCAATTCGGGACAGATTTCCAGATTGCTAATTCTAGGAGAAAAATTCATTTGACCCACCAAACGTTAATGTTTTCCAACGAAAATTTTTACACACATAATATAACATATATACATCAGGTTCATGCCAATAGATCACCAAAAATGGGCCTTCTTATGGCCGAACAAAACAGGGGCATTTTCGGAAATTCTTGCCAAGACCTCTACTTTGAGTTTCCAACAATAACACTCCATAAACTCATCATTATAACCACTAAACTACCATTAAATCCAAAATTAATCCTTAAATCAGCAACAACAACCCAAGTGTGGGAATACCAAGAGCCCACTCATTTCATTTTCACCATAAACAAGCTAACTAAGTGCATGCATGAGTTTAATCTTGCTATATAACCTCCAAAAGACAAGAATCCATGGGTTGATCATTACCTATTCCTTGGGTGTGCAAGGTCAGAAATTTCGGCCCTCTTGAAGCTCCAAGAACCCGTGATTTCCAGCCCTTGTTTGCAGCTCAAGATGATCCTCAAGTGTCAAGCTAGGTGTGGTGCAAGTTTGGTTAAATTTGGAGATGATTTGGGGTGGTTTTGAGTGAGATTAGTGAGCAGAAATTTTGTTGCAAATGAGTTAGAGAGAGGGGGAAGCTTGGCCGGCTGTGAGGAGAGAGAAGAGAGAGTGTGATTTTGATCTAAGTTGGCTTCTCCAAGAAGATTAAATGTGTGGTGAAAAATTGCTCCAAAGTCAACTCTTATAAGGCTCGTTTGGCACGTTTTTAGGCTCGATTTTCTCGCGCGTTTGGTTCACTAGTGCACTAAACCTCTAATGCACTCATGTTAACATAAACATTATTCACTCTTAATTGTCTCGAAACAAGGGTCTAAAGTTCCTCAAATAAATTCGCGCGTGTGAAAACGCGTACCGCCAATTTTTCCGCTATAACGCGAAACTTTCGAAAAATTCTTATAACGATTGCACTACTAACTATCACTTGAATATTTATACTTAAGATTACCTATTTTAGAACCATAGTACAAGTCTCCAATATTCCAAGCTTATTGTGCTATTACGCGGATAAAATCTCCAAACACTATTCACTATTTTTACGAAACGCGCTCTAGGAAATTAATTTTCGAAACGAATCATTTTAAAAATATGACGAAGATACATTACCATGTATTTAGGTCTAAGAAGACTAGAAAATATTCCTTGGAAATAAAATCCAATTAAATAATTTATTAAGTCATAAATTAGGCATAAAATAATAGTTTTTACGAGTCCTCACATTTTCTGGGTCTGGGAAGCTTTTATCTGTGCCTTTGCAGTCTCGATTCTTTGAGCTTTCTCAAGGGCCTCCGTAAACGTATTCACTTGTACTGCCGCTAATGCTTCTTGGAGTTCCAAATTTAATCCCTGTATGAACCGTCTTACTCTTCGCCGCTCTGTGGCCACCAATTCAGAAGCAAACTTGGATAGTTTCGTAAATTTCGTTTCATATTCGGCCACACTTAGCGTTCCCTGGCGTAGTCCAATAAACTCTTCCTCTCTCCTCTCTTGAACTAAAGGAGGGAGGTATTTCTCGTTAAATTCCCTTATGAAATTCGTCCATATCCATACGGTCTGTTCTCTTTCCCATTTTGCTTTAATAACGTTCCACCATGCTCGGGCCGGTCTTTCAAATTGGAACACCGCAAAGTTTACTTGTCTTTGCTCGGTGTAGTTCAAGACGGTGAAAATATTAATCATGGCCTCTAACCATTGTTCGGCTATATCCGGATCAGATCCTCCAAGGAATTTCGGAGGAGTAAACTTCTGAAACCTCTCAAGAGCCTTATCTTCTCCGATTTCAGGGTTTCGGGGTTGATTCACGGCCATTTGGCCTTGTTGATCCACCAATCTTGCCAAGATATCTGTCATTTGTTGCATTACCGTTGCCATTTGGTCTCCGGCTTCAACCCTCGTTCCTTGCTCTTGTGCAGCTGTTGTTTCCCTTTCCTCTCTTGGCTCTTGAGCTCGTTCATTCCCACGGCCACGTCCACGTTCACGGCTACGTCTCCCGTCCATATATATTTTCCCTCTCCTTTTCTTTTCTTTTCCCCCAAAAGGTAATTTAGTAAATAAACACGATAAGGTGACTAAAGTAACTAAAATTGAGGGCACCAAATACCCAAATAAACATATACCCACGTAACACACCACATAAACATATCAAGGAAACAAATAATCAAATACACAAATACGTCTCAAGTCAAGCGGATATTCAATACACAAGTACACAACTGACGGCATGTAGTGACAATATTCAGGTAAATCAAAAGGAAAAGGTGAAGTCGTCCCAGTAGCAGCCCGTCCGGTCTCTCACGTCACTACTATCCAACTAGATGTCCCTGATCTCTTGTGCTCATTCTAGTCAGACAAAGCCTGTTCATGTTCCCAGAATGTAAGTCTCAAGTATTTAGCAGCACCTCAACTATAGAGTACTCAGGCACGAGAATCCGAAATAAGATAATTCACATCTCGAGCTGCAGTCCCAAGAGTAAACTATCTACAATCGGAATTCCTACCTGACATACCTATCTATGGTCCTCAGATACCATTGGAAAGATTTAAGGCCTATAACATTCGCAATTCATAGCTTCACTTAGTCCCTCATACTTATTCACCACTTAGTCCAGGGTCACTCCACGTAGAAACCACGCGAAGCAACTATAAATTTTATCCCTCAATCGCTTAACTTTCAAGTCCAATCAAATCCCACAGTCCGGTATCCTAATCTTTAATCTAGGATACACTACAGAGATCTGAAGCCTAAGCTCTGATACCACTTGTGACGACCCCACTTCTCCCTAGGGCGTACCAAAGGGTTCGGCGGGTCGCCTGCCCAACTCTCGCCAGGACTCACTCACTCGTATCATGTATATACATCCATAGACAATAGATGCTCAAGTAAAAGATAAGAAACTTCTATACACCAGAAGTCTTCAAAGTTTTTACCATTCAAGTACAACATCGAATATACGAAGGTTCTCACTTCACCATACAACTAGCCCGTGCCAAGCACTAGGGCGAGAACCATTACAAAAGAAACAAAAGCCCTAGACTAGGCTAGTCTATGCTCTCATCCTGCTCGCCGTCCCCTGTTAAGGAAAACAAAACTAAATGGGTGAGCTAAAAGCTCAGTGAGGTTCCAAACAGATAATCAAACAATCAATTCAATACATTAAACATGGAGTATCAATAATTCAAGAAACATTTACAATGGAAAGCAATAGTAACATTCATTAAAAGGATACGGCTCACAAGGAGCAATTCGTTCATTCGTTCATTCGTTCTCCTGACATTTCCCCTTATTCCTCCAATCATTTGAAAATGCATTTTTCGTTTATCAATAAACCCTCGTTCGTTCGTTCGTTCGTTCATTCATTCATTCACCCCCGTCCTGGCCGTTGGCCAGTCTCCACCAACCTACAGGGTAATACTCGAGTATACCAAACGTTCACCCAAGTCCCTAATCGCCCGACCGAGTCCGCTTCTGGCTCGAGACGACCGGTAACAAGGGGCAATGGCCAGTTCAACCCAAAAGGCTTACATTCATGCGCAAGTAACATTTCAATCATTAAATCTTTGAAAATTGCACAGTTATTTAGGTCGAGTGCGATAAAGTACACACTCGCCTAGAAAGCTTGTTTTGGAAACCATTAAAAGCAATTAACACATTAGCAAATAATAACAACAAGCCATAAAGTCAAATAAGGAACACTCACCTAGAAATGCAAAATATCGTGCAAAATATCCTTCCGGATATTACCCTTAATCACCAATGAAACCTAAGGTTGAACAAGAGAACATTATTATAGTTTATCGAACAAAACATTTAAGGGAAACAAAGAAACCCGACTAATTAAGAGTAAAACGTGTAAAGATGACTTTTGAGTCAAAAGTGCAAGTAAAACGGTTTCGTAGTGATTCATATCGTTTTCCTAAGGGTACAAGTTCGGCCAAGTTCTAACGTATAACCCTCGAGAAACATAGTAGCAAAGGTCCTTGCACATTCAAGTGATAAGTACTTAACCTTCACTCAAGTCGCTAATATAGTTTTCTAGTTATCGAGTAAAAATTTGGGCAGCATGCCCTTTGTGTTTACCTAATTTCCAGCCTTTTAGGCTTCATTGTTTTTCTCAAACACAACCCAGCATTATACACATCAGCAACTCATGTCAAGAGCCGTTCCATAGGCTCACAATATCATAATAATAAGATTCACAACAATAGCAAGTACAGAAATTCAATGTGGCACAAGACAGATTTGACGTACAAATGCGGGAATAAAATATCCGAGGCTACGCTTATCGGATTGAGGCATAACCTATGCCGTTTCGAAGCTAAGACACAGGGCTACAATGTTCATGAAGGTCACTTAGTCCAGATTCTAATTTAACTTGGTCAAATTCTCAAATTACTAGACCAGAAACCAATTTGTCGGCTGTTAAATCGCATTCTACTGGAATGGACATAACTCAGTGTACACAAGTTCAATTCAGGTGTTCTTTGAGTCATTTTAAAGCTACTTCAGAACAATACAACTTTCATGTTTTGGCCCAGAGCTAAATCAGAAGGGATCCTGGTCAAAAAACGTGATAAACTGGACTCAACTGCTGAAACGGACTGCTGGGAAATACTTAGAACAGTAAGGGTATTTTGGACTTTTCACGTCCTACGTTGCTCCGATTGAGCTGAAATTATACAGGAACCTACAAAATACCATTCTCTACAACTTTCCTTCTTTGACCCAAGGCCAATTCTGCCTCTAACATACAGCAACAAAACCGGACAGAATGTTTGGGAAATTTTCCAGAAATCTGGAATTTTTAGCTCTAAGTGTAATTTCCTCAAATTTCTGGTTCTAATCACCACTAAACAACCTTATATAACCTTAATTGCAACATTCATGCATCATACATCAACTTGGGCAGAAAATCAGAAACCCTAGTTCATGAAATAAATTGGGGAAAAACTTCCAAACATGCTAGCATCCATGATTCCACTACTACTCAAGTTACTAGACTTAATTTAGCAAGATTAGAAGTAAAACTTGGAGAGATAAACTCTCTTACCTTGAATAAAAGTCACCAAGAGTAGCACAAGCTCTCCCCTTCAAGAATCACACCACAACTCACTAGCTAATCACTCAAGGACAAGATTAATCGGTTTATTTTGTTAGATTTCTCACTTAATTGCTAGATTGAAGATGAAATGAAGAAATTTCTCCCTTGCTCTTCTCCACTCTCTCTCTCGGCTCTCTTGGCAGAAATATGAAGAGAAAATGCTAAGTGTTGGAGTTAAATGGATGGTGTTAGTCTTGGGTAAGAAACCATGAGTGGTGACACTTGTCATCACCACCACCCTTTCTTTTTCTCTTTCTTTCTTGCCTTTCTTGGCCACTAATTTCGGTCAAGGCTGCTACAATGTAAGAAGATATTATGTACAAAAGTCAACAAACTTGTTGGGTAAGAAAAATGGTGGTCAAGCGGTGCGTTCAATCGGTAATGCGCGGGACCCGCCGGTTCGCGCCGTTTTTCTTAAAAACACCCGTACTAGGGTTTTTACTTTCCATTCACTAACTTTATCTCATGGCTACTACTCACATATTATTTCTCACTTAAAAGTCACTTTTAATCATCAAATTGATCCTTAGCCAGTACCGGAAATTCATCCGGCGGAAAAATCGCAAAACCCTAATTTTGCTTAAATCTTGAAACCGAAGTGTAAAACCCTATTTTCTAGGTTTATCTACACTGAATGTGAAACATTTGGGTAGTGGCCTTTGATAAATACTAATTTTCAAATAAAAGGGTATTTTTGAGGAAAAATACAAGGAATTTGCGAGTCCTCACATTCTCTCCCCCTTAAAAACAATTTCGTCCTCGAAATTTTACCTTCAGTTGCCTCAGACGAGTCCGGAACTTGTCGGTTGTCTAAAGCATAAACCTTTGCTGGTCCGCTAGTTCGTTTTCCTCCTTCATTCACTTGTGATTTAGCTCCATCCAGTTGCAGAGTATTGCTTTCACGTGACTGTCTCTTCGGACAGTTGCTAACTTGATGATCGCTACTTCCGCAGATTAAACATTTCCGCCCCTTTCTCCAACAATCGCTTTCGACATGATTTGCCTTTCCACAGTACCCACAGACCACGTGAGAAGCCATCTTTTGGCTTTCTTGAAAACTTTTCCCAAATCTGATTTGGCTTTCTTTTGTAGATCCTTCACCTATCGCCCCTAATGTCCATGGTAGGTGGGACAAAAAGTTCACTTTTTGCACTTTGGAAGGGACTCTCGCTTCACTTAATTCCTCCGTTACACGACTCGATGCACTCCTTTTCTGGGTCTGGGAAGCTTTTATCTGTGCCTTTGCAGTCTCGATTCTTTGAGCTTTCTCAAGGGCCTCCGTAAACGTATTCACTTGTACTGCCGCTAATGCTTCTTGGAGTTCCAAATTTAATCCCTGTATGAACCGTCTTACTTTTCGCCGCTCTGTGGCCACCAATTCAGAAGCAAACTTGGATAGTTTCGTAAATTTCGTTTCATATTCGGCCACACTTAGCGTTCCCTGGTGTAGTCCAATAAACTCTTCCTCTCTCCTCTCTTGAACTAAAGGAGGGAGGTATTTCTCGTTAAATTCCCTTATGAAATTCGTCCATGTCCATACGGTCTGTTCTCTTTCCCATTTTGCTTTAATAACGTTCCACCATGCTCGGGCCGGTCCTTCAAATTGGAACACCGCAAAGTTTACTTGTCTTTGCTCGGTGTAGTTCAAGACGGTGAAAATATTAATCATGGCCTCTAACCATTGTTCGGCTATATCCGGATCAGATCCTCCAAGGAATTTCGGAGGAGTAAACTTCTGAAACCTCTCAAGAGCCTTATCTTCTCCGATTTCAGGGTTTCGGGGTTGATTCACGGCCATTTGGCCTTGTTGATCCACCAATCTTGCCAAGATATCTGTCATTTGTTGCATTACCGTTGCCATTTGGTCTCCGGCTTCAACCCTCGTTCCTTGCTCTTGTGCAGCTGTTGTTTCCCTTTCCTCTCTTGGCTCTTGAGCTCGTTCATTCCCACGTCCACGGCTACGTCTCCCGTCCATATATATTTTCCCTCTCCTTTTCTTTTCTTTTCCCCCAAAAGGTAATTTAGTAAATAAACACGATAAGGTGACTAAAGTAACTAAAATTGAGGGCACCAAATACCCAAATAAACATATACCCACGTAACACACCACATAAACATATCAAGGAAACAAATAATCAAATACACAAATACGTCTCAAGTCAAGCGGATATTCAATACACAAGTACACAACTGACGGCATGTAGTGACAATATTCAGGTAAATCAAAAGGAAAAGGTGAAGTCGTCCCAGTATCAGCCCGTCCGGTCTCTCACGTCACTACTATCCAACTAGATGTCCCTGATCTCTTGTGCTCATTCTAGTCAGACAAAGCCTGTTCATGTTCCCAGAATGTAAGTCTCAAGTATTTAGCAGCACCTCAACTATAGAGTACTCAGGCACGAGAATCCGAAATAAGATAATTCACATCTCGAGCTGCAGTCCCAAGAGTAAACTATCTACAATCGGAATTCCTACCTGACATACCTATCTATGGTCCTCAGATACCATTGGAAAGATTTAAGGCCTATAACATTCGCAATTCATAGCTTCACTTAGTCCCTCATACTTATTCACCACTTAGTCCAGGGTCACTCCACGTAGAAACCACGCGAAGCAACTATAAATTTTATCCCTCAATCGCTTAACTTTCAAGTCCAATCAAATCCCACAGTCCGGTATCCTAATCTTTAATCTAGGATACACTACAGAGATCTGAAGCCTAAGCTCTGATACCACTTGTGACGACCCCACTTCTCCCTAGGGCGTACCAAAGGGTTCGGCGGGTCGCCTGCCCAGCTCTCGCCAGGACTCACTCACTCGTATCATGTATATACATCCATAGACAATAGATGTTCAAGTAAAAGATAAGAAACTTCTATACACCAGAAGTCTTCAAAGTTTTTACCATTCAAGTACAACATCGAATATACGAAGGTTCTCACTTCACCATACAACTAGCCCGTGCCAAGCACTAGGGCGAGAACCATTACAAAAGAAACAAAAGCCCTACACTAGGCTAGTCTATGCTCTCATCCTGCTCGCCGTCCCCTGTTAAGGAAAACAAAACTAAATGGGTGAGCTAAAAGCTCAGTGAGGTTCCAAACAGATAATCAAACAATCAATTCAATACATTAAACATGGAGTATCAATAATTCAAGAAACATTTACAATGGAAAGCAATAGTAACATTCATTAAAAGGATACGGCTCACAAGGAGCAATTCGTTCATTCGTTCATTCGTTCTCCTGACATTTCCCCTTATTCCTCCAATCATTTGAAAATGCATTTTTCGTTTATCAATAAACCCTCGTTCGTTCGTTCGTTCGTTCATTCATTCATTCACCCCCGTCCTGGCCGTTGGCCAGTCTCCACCAACCTACAGGGTAATACTCGAGTATACCAAACGTTCACCCAAGTCCCTAATCGCCCGACCGAATCCGCTTCTGGCTCGAGACGACCGGTAACAAGGGGCAATGGCCAGTTCAACCCAAAAGGCTTACATTCATGCGCAAGTAACATTTCAATCATTAAATCTTTGAAAATTGCACAGTTATTTAGGTCGAGTGCGATAAAGTACACACTCGCCTAGAAAGCTTGTTTTGGAAACCATTAAAAGCAATTAACACATTAGCAAATAATAACAACAAGCCATAAAGTCAAATAAGGAACACTCACCTAGAAATGCAAAATATCGTGCAAAATATCCTTCCGGATATTACCCTTAATCACCAATGAAACCTAAGGTTGAACAAGAGAACATTATTATAGTTTATCGAACAAAACATTTAAGGGAAACAAAGAAACCCGACTAATTAAGAGTAAAACGTGTAAAGATGACTTTTGAGTCAAAAGTGCAAGTAAAACGGTTTCGTAGTGATTCATATCGTTTTCCTAAGGGTACAAGTTCGGCCAAGTTCTAACGTATAACCCTCGAGAAACATAGTAGCAAAGGTCCTTGCACATTCAAGTGATAAGTACTTAACCTTCACTCAAGTCGCTAATATAGTTTTCTAGTTATCGAGTGAAAATTTGGGCAGCATGCCCTTTGTGTTTACCTAATTTCCAGCCTTTTAGGCTTCATTGTTTTTCTCAAACACAACCCAGCATTATACACATCAGCAACTCATGTCAAGAGCCGTTCCATAGGCTCACAATATCATAATAATAAGATTCACAACAATAGCAAGTACAGAAATTCAATGTGGCACAAGACAGATTTGACGTACAAATGCGGGAATAAAATATCCGAGGCTACGCTTATCGGATTGAGGCATAACCTATGCCGTTTCGAAGCTAAGACACAGGGCTACAATGTTCATGAAGGTCACTTAGTCCAGATTCTAATTTAACTTGGTCAAATTCTCAAATTACTAGACCAGAAACCAATTTGTCGGCTGTTAAATCGCATTCTACTGGAATGGACATAACTCAGTGTACACAAGATCAATTCAGGTGTTCTTAGAGGTATTTTAAAGCTACTTCAGAACACTACAACTTTCATGTTTTGGCCCAGAGCTAAATCAGAAGGGATCCTGGTCAAAAAACGTGATAAACCGGACTCAACTGCTGAAACGGACTGCTGGGAAATACTTAGAACAGTAAGGGTATTTTGGACTTTTCACGTCCTACGTTGCTCCGATTGAGCTGAAATTTTACAGGCACCTACAAAATACCATTCTCTACAACTTTCCTTCTTTGACCCAAGGCCAATTCTGCCTTTAACATACAGCAACAAAACCGGACAGAATGTTTGGGAAATTTTCCAGAAATCTGGAATTTTTAGCTCTAAGTGTAATTTCCTCAAATTTCTGGTTCTAATCACCACTAAACAACCTTATATAACCTTAATTGCAACATTCATGCATCATACATCAACTTGGGCAGAAAATCAGAAACCCTAGTTCATCAAATAAATTGGGGAAAAACTTCCAAACATGCTAGCATCCATGATTCCACTACTACTCAAGTTACTAGACTTAATTTAGCAAGATTAGAAGTAAAACTTGGAGAGATAAACTCTCTTACCTTGAATAAAAGTCACCAAGAGTAGCACAAGCTCTCCCCTTCAAGAATCACACCACAACTCACTAGCTAATCACTCAAGGACAAGATTAATCGGTTTATTTTGTTAGATTTCTCACTTAATTGCTAGATTGAAGATGAAATGAAGAAATTTCTCCCTTGCTCTTCTCCACTCTCTCTCTCGGCTCTCTTGGCAGAAATATGAAGAGAAAATGCTAAGTGTTGGAGTTAAATGGATGGTGTTAGTCTTGGGTAAGAAACCATGAGGTGGTGACAAGTGTCACCACCACCACCCTTTCTTTTTCTCTTTCTTTCTTGCCTTTCTTGGCCACTAATTTCGGTCAAGGCTGCTACAATGTAAGAAGATATTATGTACAAAAGTCAACAAACTTGTTGGGTAAGAAAAATGGTGGTCAAGCGGTGCGTTCAATCGGTAATGCGCGGGACCCGCCGGTTCGCGCCGTTTTTCTTAAAAACACCCGTACTAGGGTTTTTACTTTCCATTCACTAACTTTATCTCATGGCTACTACTCACATATTATTTCTCACTTAAAAGTCACTTTTAATCATCAAATTGATCCTTAGCCAGTACCGGAAATTCATCCGGCGGAAAAATCGCAAAACCCTAATTTTGCTTAAATCTTGAAACCGAAGTGTAAAACCCTATTTTCTAGGTTTATCTACACTGAATGTGAAACATTTGGGTAGTGGCCTTTGATAAATACTAATTTTCAAATAAAAGGGTATTTTTGAGGAAAAATACAAGGAATTTGCGAGTCCTCACAAAAACAGAAAAATCATGAATAATTATAAAACTTCACCAATTTCACCCAAAATCAAGATATAATCCACAAAATTACCTCTTAGGCTACCACAAGTCATTAATTAGACATCATTAGATAGAGGAGAGGGGTTCTTCACTACTCATCTTAGTAACCAAAGGAAAAGAGCAACTTGGCACCTTAATCCTCCAAACAACTCCACTAATCACCTCACAACCTCTCACTTAAGGGTTTTTATGGAGAAATTTCAAGATTAATCGGTTGAGTTGTTGATTTGGGCAAGATTAGAGCAAGAAATTTGAAGAGGTTTTTCCTTTCTTTTGCTTAGAGAGAGCCGGCCACAAGAAGCTTGAAATGGATGAAATTTTGGTGAATTTTGATATTAATTTGGTAAAGGCATGAATAGTGGTCAAAATGGCAAGATTAAATCATATGGTGACACTTGTCACCCCATTAAATGCATGAATATCCTTTTGTTCCCTCTCACACTAATCCATATGGTATCCTCTAATTATCTCTTAGTACCGGATAAATTAAACCCTGTAGACAAAACTTAACCCGGTTGGCCCAATTTTTCCGAACCTTCCGCACTAGCTGGTCCCACGTCTGGTATACGGTCTTAATTTTCCCAAAACTAACCGATACTAGAAAAAATCATCTAAAACTATATTTACTCATAAACATTATCTGAAAAATTTTCCTAATAAAGAAAATGCATAAAAGGCGTGCAATTCAATAAAATAAAGCCTAGAAAATAAGAAAATTTACGGGCTCTCACAAGTTCACTTTCTGTAAATTTTGCTGAGTTTCCAAAGTTTGCCGAAAAACATGACCAAAACTGTCTTGTGTGTCTAACTCAGCCATTTTGAGCTGAAATTTGAATGTTTTACGTTTAGAATCTTGGAAAAGTGTCTTCTAGGAACTTTTGGTATCTTGAACCAAGATTCCAACGGTATAAAGTTTTCTAATTTTGGACCTACTGAGGGCAAGTTCTGATTTTTCTAAGTTTGGCGTGCAAAACTGAAATTTTCCGATTTGATGGGAAATGAGTTTTTGGAAACTCTTCCCTATCCTTTGATATTGATTGACCGTTTTAAATTTGATTTCATGAAGGAAATCAGTTTTCCTTGTGTTAATAAATCCTCACTTTTCAACCTTTATTTTGAGTGGTTAAGGTTCTTTGTTTGAGGTATCAACTAGTCTATATGAGTGTACCTTCTTTATTGGTAAATACATGGTTGTGAGTGAGAATACTTGTTAATTGTCCAGGCGCTCAAGGAGATCTGCAAGAGAATCTCGAAGCGGACGCCTAGTAATAATAATGGAGGACGCCCAAATCTCATCGGCCGACCTTGCGACTCGAGCCAGCATAGGCTTGGTCGAGAAGCTTGGTGAGCCATGGGAAAAGTGTATAAACTTGATGTATTGGAGAGATCTCGTTTGGCATACTCGAGTAGTATCACCTTATATAAAAGAAGTGCGGACCCGGAGCAGGGGGAGTAACGGTGAACGGGGAAAGTGTAAGTAAAGTTCTGTGAATTATAACCTACCCGATTGACGGAGTGTTAACTCGTGGAGATTCTGGATCGAGCAAGAGGAAAATAGCTCTTGAGAGTTCCTTTATCCTTATCAAGTGTGTTTTATTGTTAAATGTGAAGTACTTGAATTTTACAGCTTTCATTCTTGTTCAAGTGTTATTATTAATTGAACTACGTGTTTTGTATGTTTTCTTGGCCTCACGAGCATCCGCTCACCCCGTTAGATTTGTTTTCCTTAGCATGAGCTGAACTGGAAGGGAATATGGAAAAGCCTACATGATGGCTCTTTGACCAAAATTTTGGAATGTATTTGTCTGGACATCTTCTGGGAAGTGGATGTATTTTGAACTTATGATGTAAGATTGAATATTTATGTATGGAAATGACTTCATATCTTTATTCCGACTTTCAGTGTTAGTATTGTACTTTAAGCTTGAACGGGAGTTGTATTGAGTCCTGGCGAGAGTTGGGCAGGCGTCCCGCCGATACCCTTTGGTTCGCCTTAGGGAGAAATGGGGGCGTCACTGAAAGCTGCTGCAGTTTTAGGAAGAACCAAAGCTAAGAGCAATCTACCTCTAGTGAAACTTAAAGGAGAAGGTAAGAGTCATGTAACCATCCTTTTATTTCTTGAATATAGCTGAAAATATGGGTTGCATGTTAGTTTTAGCTAGGAATAATAAGATTTAACCGAGGAGAAATCTGATAAAGGAGAGAGAAATTGGAACTGGATAGAAATGAGGAAACCAAGAGTTGTTGTTGAGTTGCAGCTCATAAATGAAGTAAATTTGCTGTAATAACCTCTTAGTCATTCAGTACACTTGAATATTAAGGTTGCATGCTGGATTTTAGCTAAGAAAAACTAAGTTTGGTTGAAGGAAAAATCTGGTTTAGAGATTGGTTACCTGCTGGAATTCACCTAGTCTTATCCGAGAGCAAGAAACGATGAAGTACCAGTTTTTTTTTGTGAATTTGGTTCTAAAATTCTGTATTAAGCTGTAGAATATTGTATAACACCTTGGTTTCTTCATGCATGGAAGATTTGAGCATAAACTAAAGGGATTGTTGGAGAAATTGTGCTAAAAAGCTTAGTTGCTGCTGAAAACTGTCCAGCATGACTGAGGAAGAGAATTAAACTTCAGATCAGCTTGTCCTTTAAATTTTGGCCATAAATTCTTATATTAATGATCAAGAGTACCCTGTGGCATGATAGCCATCTTTTACAAGTTGAGTTGGAGTTGAAAACTGAAGGAAATTATGGAGATATTACCGTGTAGTAAGCTATTGTATTGCCGAATGTGGTAGTTAGCTGATGACAGAATTAGTTGTGGATTTTGGGTTGAATAATCCGTTGAAACTAGATGGTAATTGCTTTGGTATATGCTGGAATGAATGTACCTTAAGTGTAGACACCAAATTTTTGGTGTAATTTCTTTTACTTTTTATTCTCATTTGTCGTGGTTGCTTTTTAGTTTTTTTTTTTTTAGCTTCTAGTTTTTATTTTATTTTTAAGTTTTAGCGTAGAAAAATCATGAAAAAGGAAAAAAAGAGGAAAAGAAGAAAGAAGAAAAAAAGGGAAAAAATCATGAAAAAAGAAAAAAAAGGAAAATTGTTCACAAAAATACGTTCAAATTCAATCTTTTGGCATTTTGGTTTATTTTTGTTAATTGATTTTGAAAAAAAGAAAAAGGAAGGAAAAAGAAAAATGATGAAAAATGGAAAAATGAAAGAAAAAGATTGAAAATGGTAACTTTGTTATTTTTTTAGTTTGTTTATTTTGATTAAAATTGTTGTTTTATTATTATTTAGTTTTACTATTATTTTTGTTAAATTATTAAGTTAAAAAAAAAAAAAAAAGTCGCGGCATGCAAGCCGCATTTTTTGCAGCTTTGCAAGGAAGGACTCGGGGAGCCCCTTAGCTGCAAATTTTGGGGAGTATAGCTGAGGGTTTAGGAGGGGGGGTTCCTGGTATAAATAGCAAAAGAAACAGCAGCCGCAAGTGGTTGAGGAGAGGGTGGACGAATAGAGAGCTAAGGTGAGGCTGCAATCTGAGAAGGGAGTGACGCCGCAATAGGAGAGAGTCGGGGAGAGAGAGTAAACCAGCAAAAAGAAAAAGAAAAAGAGATGGCAGCATACGGATACAAGTTCTGGGGAGAGATAATCTGTCGGCTGAGGAAGAGTGTTGGGAGAGAACGGCTGCAAGGGAAAGAAGAGAAACCTACGGGCTGGATAGGAGAGAGCCGAGAGTGAGCGAGAATTTTTCTGGTTGAAAGGGAAGTGAGAGTGAGGGGGGGTGAAGCCGAGAGAGGTGGCGTTTCTGGGCAGAAAAGAGGAAAGGCCAGAGGAAGAGAGAACTTTTGGCAGTAGCAAGAGAGGATTACAGTGGCAACGGACGAACGACGCAATGCCGGAGAGGGAGGAAAAGATCGAAGCTTTCACTTCTCTCCATTGTTCAAAGACTTCAGGTATCTTCTCAAAACTGGTTTCTTAGCCTCACCAATTTTAGCCTCTCCAATTTCCTTCGTGATTGAGTTGGACTCTTGCTTTTAGTTTTCTGTTTTGTTGTTTGTTGCCGTTGTTTCTACCTGCTTCAATCTGGCCTGTGGAGTGTGTAGCTCCAAATTTTGTTAGGCAGTGAGTTGAAACTCTTGGGTTTTATGGGCTTTGTAGATTCACTGGTTTTGTTATATTGGATAGAAGCTTCATTAGAAAAGTTCCCCAGATAATTTTTATGAGTAAATATAGTTTTTAGATGATTTTTCTAGTATCGGTTAGATTTTGAGAAATTAAGAATATATATTGGACGTGGGACCCACTAGTGCGAAAAGTTCGGAAAAATTCGGCCAATTAGGTTAAATTCCGGATACTGTGTGAAATTTATCGGGTGTTAAGAGATAAGTAGGGAGTGTGAATTGATTGATGTGAGAGAGAAAAGAAAGGATAGGAATGCATTAATTGAGGTGACAAGTGTCACCATTTCATTGGGCAAGGCTTATGACTTACTATTCCAATTTTTGACCTTTTGACCAAGAGGTTAAATATCTTAAAAATTGCACAAAAATTACCATTTTTCACCTCCTTGATGGCCGGCCCTCTCTAGCACAAAAGGAAGATAAACTCTTCAACATCTTGGCAAATTCCTAGCTCAAATCATCCAAACTACTTGCTTAAATTAGTTTTTACTCCATAAAATCCTTCCACTTGGTGTTAGTGAGTGTTTTGGTGAAGCTTTTTGGAGAACTTAAGGTGTCCAACATCTTCCTCTCCCTTGTTTACTAGGTAAGTAGTGGTTCAACTTCCTCATATACTTCATGAAGCTTAAGTTATGCTTAGTAGTGGCTAAAGTGTTGAGATTTGTGATTTATTTCTTGTTCTTGGAGAAATTGATGGAGTTTTCAATTTTTTTGGGATTATTGCTGTTTTCATATGATCATGATGGTGTGATGACTTATGATGATTGGAAATAAGGGGTAATGACTCTAGTAGGTGCAAATGAGTGATAATTGCAAGTAATTTTGGATTTGGAGGAAATTTCAGCAACTTAGGGTTTCACCACCCCTTTTTCTGTCCAGTTTTGTATCTCCTATTTAGAGGCCTAATTGGCCTTTCCTTAAAACAGAAAAGTTGTAGGTATTGATGTGTTGGAGGTGCCTGTAAAATTTCAGGTCATTTGGAGTAGTGTAGAGTGAGTTATGTCGTTTTTACTGTTGCTGTTCTGGGTGATCAGAATGAGCGAACTGCGTCTGAAATGGGTTGTTTTGGTTGGGATTGGTTTGGATTTTGTTGTTGGTGTCTTCTGATTAAATGTAGCTTGATGCCCTAGCTATCATATGCCTTTGGAATTTCGGCAATTGGACTTGTATAGACTGAGTTATACCGATTACAGTTTTGTGTGTTTTACAAACCTGTTTTGATAATTCTGGTTTAGTATTTTGCATATTTGACCTAGTTGTGTTAGGATTTGGACTGAGTGACCTTCTACATTGTTGTAGCCCTGTTTCTTAGTTTCGAAACGGTGGGTCTTACACCCCCATCCGATAACCGTAGTGAATTTGGTGCCATTACCGCATATTAAGGTCAAATACGGTTTGTGATCCTGTTTTGCAATTCTGGTATAGTGTCTTGCATTTTGACCTTGTTACATTCAAAATTGGACAAAGTTTCCTTCTTCAACATTGTAGCCCCTTAAGTCCTGGATATCCCTGTAAATTTTCAGGTTAAACGGATTAGTATATCCTGAGCTATAAACGAAATACTCAGACCTGGTTTGACCAGCAAATTCTGTTACGTTTTTGGAAAGTTTACGACTGGAACTTTGGCTTCACATTTGACTGGGTTACAAGCTGTTTGGGCTTGCGACCAAAACACCAAACTTATAGCCCTATATCAGAGCTTTCTAACGCCCTTGGAATTTCATGAATCGGATTTATAAAACCTGAGATATAGCCGAACAAATAAGGCCTGGCCGTGAGGATGACCATTTTCTGGTCAGATCTGTTTTGGGTCCTGATGACCAATTTCCGTTCCGAATTTGGATTGCCGACTTTCATGAAAGTTGTTCCATTTGGAATGAACTATCTAACTGCCAATTTTCAGCTCTTTTGACCATGTGTAGCATAGAAAACAGTTCGCACTCAAAACTGACCATTTGTGCATTGGCCAGATTTCGTAAGTGATTGTGTTTGGTTCATTTGGGACTGAAGCCTCCAGTTTCAGTTCTGAATGTCTTCATGACAGTTGTTGTTCATCCTTTAAGCTTCGATTTGGCATCTCATATGCCTTAATCCGATATTCGTAGCTCAACTTATGGGTAAACTAGAGATGAGTATCAAATCTGCCGTTTCCGTTTCCGTCCGTCATATTTACGTGCGCGCGTGTTGTTTTGCCGTTTTGCTTGTTTTGGGCATGTTAGTGGCCGTTTGTGATAAAATCTTCTATTTCAGACAGCGGTGAGCTAGGCGGAGCCGGTGGGGCCCACTACTAGCGAACGCGCGAAGCGATTTTGCTTTCGTACTACTTTTGGTATTTTGAGTAAGTATTCAGGCCAGTTTGATGTGTTTTCTTTGCTATGTGTTTGAGATATGTGAAAAGGGTACTTAGGCGAGGATGTACTTTATCGCACTCGACCTAAACCCTAATTTGAATGTATAATTGTACTTGGCATATGTATATGAACCTTTTGGAACCAAAACCCTTGAGCTTGTGGCTCGGGGCGACTTTCGAGTAAAGTTTGTGAATTTTGTGAAGTTTGTGAGTTCGTGGGCCCGATCTAAGACCTGTTTGGACTATTCGAGCCGGTTAGGGCTTGGTCGAAGTCAGTCCAACTTGGTCTGAGGTCACCAAGTTTGTAGGTTCATGTTATGAACCAATTTTGTGAATCCGGTTCACCGAGAAGGTGACCAAGTTTGTGACCCGAGCTTGTGACTCAAGCTCAAGTTTGTGATTTCGTTCGCCCGGGCAAGTTTGTGAGGTGACTGGCCAGTGAGGGTGATAAGGTGTCGGTGGGTGTACAAGTGAAGTTCTACGGACTATTATTTGCGGTCGACGGAGTGTCGGCAGGAGATCATACATGGCACATGAATTGGCTTTGGAGCCACCCGTATCCTTATTATATGATGTTGTTCTTTTCGGCTTTTGCTTTACTCTTATTGTGTAATTGTTGCTACGTGAATTTATGCTTTCGCCCCTGTTTACTTACTAAGCATATAGCTTACCCCTTTCCTTTTGTTTTCCTTAGCAGGGGCCGACGCGGGGACTTTTGGCTCGTACACTAGTATAGTTAGAACTTTTGGCTTGTAATAGTTAAACAGTTAGAATGTTTGTTTTTGGTTTTGGTAGTTTGTATAAGGACCCTTTTAGGGTCTATCTTCTGCTGGTTGTAGTTGTAGTATATTAGAGTGGTTTGACTCGAGACTTTTGAAGATGTAAATATAACTTTTGGGATTGTATATATTGTATATAGTGCTCTTTCGATTTATCTAGTTTATTGCTTTAAGTTTTGAGTCCTGGCGCGAGCTAGGCAGGCGGCCCGCCGATACCCTTGGGTTCACCCTTGGGAGAAGTGGGGCTGTTACAAAATTGATGATTGTATTCGGCGGATTGTTGGGAAGGATTCTCAATACTTCATCACAGAAGGGGGTTGTGTTGTTAGGAAGGCTGCTAGGCTTAATGTTCCAAAGTGGTCCCATCTCAATCCCGGTGACCGAGAAGGCATATACAGCACGGTTACAGTATTTGTTGTCCTGCTAATACTCTAATTTTGATCCAGAAAGTATGAGAGATTTTACTGCTTTAGATTTGCTTGGTTTTAAGTAGATTGCACTGTTATTGTAGGATGACTTTCGATTTCCAGAGCACATCACCTCAAAAACTGCTATTAATAGGCAGTTAAACACACAATATCGAAACCATCGATATCGGCTTCACAAGTATTTCCAGAGTTTTGAATCAAGGCAAGAAGCATTGAGGCAAGTTCCTGAAGGTGTGAGTGAAGAAGATTGGAAGTGGCTGGTCAGCTACTTTGAAAATGATGAATTTAAGGTTAGCTTGTCAAAATAACCTATCCTTTTATTAAATTTCAGATTTCACTTCACAAATTTGCTAATCTTTGTCAGTTAAAATTTTCACTAATTTGTGGCAGAAAATTAGTGAACGTAACAAGCAAAATCGTGCCAAAAATGACTGCTACACTACTGTTGGCACAAAATCGCTTGCAAGAGTTGTTGAGGAAAAGGTAATCTGAAACCCAGCCAACAGTTGTACATGTACATCCTTTTTATCATATGAATGAAAATGAAAAAATTGAAAATTTGGACAGAAAAGGAAAGAAGATGTCGAGCTTTCAGAGATAGACATGTTTGAGTTAAGTCGAAAGTCAAAGAAGTCAGGGGGGCTGGTAAATGACAAAGCAAAAGAGACCTTGGTGAGCTGTTTCACTTGGATAATGGATTTTTAAATTATTGACATCCATTCCAGCTACATAATGATCATATTTTTTACTTGCCTAGGACAAAATGAGGGAATTGCAGGCTACAACTTCAATGACTAGCAAGGAAATATGCGAGCAAGAACTTGGTTACGTACCTGGACACATCCGCGGTCGTAATGCAACCAAGAAGCAAGCTGCTGAGGTAGAACGCTGGAGGCATGAGATTGAGGACAGCCGAAAAAGAGCAGATGAAGCAGAAAAACGAGCTGCAGAAGTAACTCAACAATTCACTGCTCAGCAAGAGTTGATTAAGACCTTGCAACCGCAACAAACAGAAACAAGAAGCCTGTATGATGAGTTAGCTAACCAGCTGAAAGACTTGCGCAAATAAGCAACTTCTGTGTCAGGTATAAATAAATTGTTTGCTCTTCATAGTTATTACAATTGAGGCACTTGAATTCTGGTTCTACAAAATAGAGATTCATTTTTAATACAATTGGGTTGCTTGATGTCAATTTAGTTGCTTGATGGCACTTGAAATCTGGTTCCACCAAATCTGATTCCTGTGTAATGCAATTGAGTTGCTTGAGGCTGATTTAGGTGCTTGAAATCTTGTTCATGTTTAATTACAGCCATTGAGGTGCTGGATGTTGCAACCAAAACTTTAGTGTTTTTAAAGCAAATGTGTTTGAACGTTGGGATGTATTCCACTTTTTTCTTTGTCGAACTCATCTAAATTTTTCTGTATTAGAATTTTTTTTTGTGCTAAGGAAAAAGAGGCACCTGTGATTGTGTGTGTGTATGTGTGTTTTTTTTTTCTTGATATACTGTGTGGTTCACGATCATCTAGGCTCTCAATGATTTTCAAGCGGATAGACCAGCTATGATTGTAAACCTGTAAAGCAAGCAGGCTACTAGTCTTGTTGGAGTGTCTAACCTGGATAGTGAACATGTTCTTGTTAATAGAGATTAAGGAGTTTTGATGTGCACATAATATCCAATGTAAACTAGAAAGTTCTCTTAGAACTCTTGAACGTGGTTCAGTTGTACTCCACCACATTGGAGCTTTCTTGAAACAAAAAATATGACGGATTGGGCTAAATGAATATATGCATTTGCTTAGTTGATCCTTTCTTTTGGTGGCATTTTTGGTGTTTTGTGTGTTTTGGGGGGGGGCAATGTAGATTTACATAGTAAAGCAAAGCCTATACTAGATACAAGTAGATTAGCAAAAACACTTCTGGGACAGGTCCCATTCCAGAGCTAATTTCCAAGGTTACTGTGTTAGTGGAATCTTCCACCAAGCTACTACCACATGTTGTATCTCATCCACAATTAATGGACCTCATAATACTGACAGCTGAAGTTGCTTGAGCTCTGAAGAAAATCTTTCAAAAAATAATAAACTTTGCACCCCTAAATCAATTGTTTAAGTGATCCACCCTAAAAAAAAAGTTGGTTTTTTAGCTTCCTGTTTCACCTGTGATCAAGAATAGTTAAAAGTTTGAGGTTCGGACATGCTCTTCATGAAAATGCAGAATAATAATCACAACAATGCTGTTTGATTTATACTTTGGGTAACTTTCGAGATTTTATAGTTGTACAAAGTTTAATAGTGCCTTTATCAAGCTACGCTTTTATTCTTGGTCCACAAGAAAGATTCAATAGAGAAATAGATTAGTTGTATACTTTCGTAGTACGCAATTAACTGTCAATGGTTTGTTCTTGCTTACTATTCAATATATATAATTTCACTTTATTTTTGTGTTAAGCAATTTACTTAGATTGCTATAATTTCAAATTAGAGTGACATTAGTTTTTATAATATGGTGCCTATCTAGAAGTGTAGTTCCAGTTTTAACACCAGTGCTCATTGCTTCAATTTTGGTAACGTGTAGGTTCTACCACGATTCCCAAGAAGAAGAAGCCAGTCATTGCTGTGAAGATGGTTTTTGAATTGAAGACTACAAGGCCTATCGTGCTCATGTTTTGTTCTAGATGGGAATCGTGCTCATATTTTTGTATAGAACTTTACTACTCTCTATTGTGGATGGGAAATCACTAGTATTGTAACTGAATGGCTTATTTTGGATGGTGCATGGTTTATGACTCATTTGAGGCAACATTTATATATATGTGTATTTGGGTTGATCTTCTATTGGAAATGAATGTTGGTTTTCTTTTCGTATGTTGGCTTTTTTTTTCTCCTTGCTACTCAATGAACGTTTTGTGATTGTTGGCAGCTATGTTGCGTAATTAACATTAGCTTATTGCTTTTTACAAAAAAATAAATGACAATAAAAAAGTTGTCACTGCCAACAAGTTTTACTAGTGACACTAGAAAGTCGTCACTTTTTATGGATGGAAAACAATGACAACAAAAGTCGTCACTGAACGGAAGCATAATGTGACAACTCCAAGGGTTGACTATGACAAGAATTTAGCCAGCTTAGTGACAATAAAAGTCGTCACACAATGTACAACAATGAGTGACGACAAGAGTCATCACAAAAGCGAAATCGTTTGTGACGACTTTCAACAGTCGTCACATGGACCCCCTTTTGTGACATAGAACTAGTGACAGCTCTGTGACAGCAATAAAAGTCGTCACTGACTTTTTTTGTGACGACTTTTGAATTTTTAGTGATGACTTTCGCCTGTCACGGAACGCAATTTTCTTGTAGTGAAAGTACGCTTTAAGGATTCGTTATGTATGTAAGTGGCAATGGTACTCCTTGTGTTAATACTCCAGGATAGGAATAAGTGACATAGTATTTCGAAGTATTGTCCCACTTGTGTTCTACTTTCTCGTCTATCTCATTTGAGTGTAGCTAAGTTTAATTCCTCGTGGTTGGATTGGAAATGAGTGAACTTAAAAGTTATATGACTAGAGCTTCCATGAAGCCAATCGTAATTAGAGTTGCCTGGCAAGCTATCATTGAGTTAAGTGAGTCGGCAAGGTGACAAATGTGACTGATTTGTATAAGAAAATAGAGATTATTTGAAAGGAAATAGAGTTCCAAAAGAAATTAACTGAGCACTGGGAAGGACGAAGGGAACAAGAATACTTGGAGAAAATTGAATTACTGCACCAGAACATAGAATTGGAAAAGAAATATGAAGGGATTCCAGAAGGGGTACGCAATAAGTTTGAGTTAGTGCGTTTGCCTAGTCGAATAGCATCTCAAGACATCTCTTGTCAAGTTAGCAATTAGTGAGTGGTTGGGCAGTATTGGATTCTTGCCCATGAGTTTATTGCTATAATTTAGTCTTTAAGTTAAGTGAAGATTTTCGTTTGTCGTTCCAAAGGAATAAACTTAATGTATAGTGTATGGGTTTGAGAGCTAGCGAGAACGGTAACCAAGTTTTAACTCTTCTTTTATTGAGATTAAAGTTTGTGTCACATTCTTCACCTTTACTAAATAAAAAATTTGACTAAGTTGTCTTCATTTTCCTCTTGCTTGGCCCAACAAAGGGAGAAGAAAAACTAAAGAGAGACTTTCAACTCCAGCCTTAATTTCGTACTTAAATCTTGGGTTTCAACCAACCAATTTGCAAATTACTCCATAGGAATACTAACTAAGGTAGATTTTAAGGTGGATGGAGTGATTCTGGAGGAAAAGCCCTAAGTTTCCATCTATCTTGAGGTTACAAGCTAACGTTACCCAGCAACTTTCCTCCACTTCCAATATGTAAACTAGTGGATTAAGGTTGTAATGTTGGAAGTTTTATGGAAAAATTTCATGGGTTGAAGTAGTGTTGTGGTGATTTTCAGTTTTATGGTACTTTTCTGTCCACACATGATACTTAAGTGTTGGCCATGGTTTGGTAGCTTTGCTATGTGAAATATCTAGCTTTTATATGCTAGTTTGACTTGCCTAAGAAACTTCCAGCTTGTGATTAGGAATTTCAGCTTAGGGTTTCATTTTCTAACTTGAATAGGTGACAGTTATATGCTTGATGTAGTGAGTTGTTGGCTTGATATTTATATGCTTGGGTTGAAGCTATTTCATGGGAAGAATGAAGCCTTGAACGGGCTGGGAAAAAAATTAGTAAACACAAAGGAAGTGCCGCTGAAAAGTTTTCCGCAGGGAACCTTGGAAAGTTTTACGAAAGCTGTTATATCCTGATGTAGAAAAGTCAAAATTGAGTTTCATTTATTATGTTTGAAACTAGGTTCAGAGTATCAGTATTGTTCTCAATTCCCATGAATATCTACGATTTTTCAAAGTTGACTGAAATTGTATACCTGTTCTGTCTGTTACTGGGGAAAGCAGTAACTTTAGGCTGGAATTTAACTGACTTGTGGATTGGATCTTACAATGATACCTTTTAGAAAGTTGTAACAATTTGAATCTATATTCTGATGGTATAAAGTTTATAAGTTTTGGACATAAGAATCTCGAGATATGATTTTCAAATGAGATCATGCAAAACTGGAAATTTTCTATTTTCCTAGGATTATTCCTACTTACATTTCCAACTTTAGGATTGGAGTTGGTAAACTATTTTGAGGTCAGTTTATGAGTGGATTGAGGCTTAAATAAAAGGAAAATGAGTTCTTCAAATCATCTTAGGTCAGACAGTTTACAACTTTGCATTTTGAACGTCTTTTCTACTTTCTCCAAATGTTTGGCTATAAGTGATACTTTTCTACTCTAAATGACTTTTGCAACATTGATTAGTAAGGACATGAGGATTATTCCTCGATTGGAACATGCTAGTATTATATTTTGATAGGTTATACGAGTATGAAACTTGTAAATTGATACATGTTCTAAATAAAGACTTAGAGCCTCAATTCCTACATAATATGGCTTTATATTGCTGGTCTTTTACTTAAGCATGTTCTCACAGGACTCGAGAGAATTAAAAAGGGATATTCACCGAAAATATTTTGAACTACTTAGTAATCAAGCTGAGAATTTCGAGGGCGAAATTCTTTAAGGGGGAGAGAGTGTGAGAACCCTCATTTTTTAAAATACAATTTCCCCAAACTACATGCCTTGCACCCAAGATTTAAACCATCTCTTATATGCCCTAGCATTATATTTTACAATGTGTTACAATAAATCCCTTGTATTGACCCTCACTTTAAAACACAATTTTCTTATTTACATGCCTTATTATAAGATCTAGACCATTTAATATATGCCCTTACAATATATTTCCTATGTATTATAATAATTTCCATGCATTACATTTCATTTCATTTTACTTGAAGTAAAATATTATCTTGAGTTGGATTCTAATAGTTCACCACTTGCATTTTACCAAGTGTTCTTTTATTAGTGGAAGAGACTTTATGTGAGTGATTAGAGGTGTTAAATTAGGATTGGTACCTTTGGAAAGGTATAAATACCATTAGTCAAAGGATTAAGAGAAGTTGTGGTCAAGAAGAGAGAGATGTGGCAAAACCCTAGCCATGGGTTTGTTTGACTAAGGATTAGAAGACAAAATAAAAACTACCCTTGGCCTTTTTTTTTTTTTCTTAAGATGGCCGAACCTCCTAGCCAAAAGAGAGAGGGAGAGAGAGCTCCATAACCTTGCTTTCTTACCCTAGCAAATCAAAGACCTTAAAACAAAAGAGGAAAATTTAGAGTTGGTGATAACTTTCTTCAATCCTAGTGGTTGATCCAAGCTTTGAGGTTTTCATTTTGGTGGATTGACTTGGTGGTCCAAGCTACTCACAAGAAAGGTAAGTATACTTTAAATGGTAGTTTTATAGTAACATATCATGTGCATCAAAGTGTTAATGGCAAACTACAAGTTGTTTGATTGAGATTTGGAGTAATCTCTTGGAATAAACCAAAGAGTTGTTGAGTTATGTGGCATGCCTACCAAGTGTTTGATGAAATGTTTGCACTTTGGTCATGGTTATTTATGAGGTATGTGATCCTTAATCTTTGGTTCTATTGTGTTATATGAAGTACTTAACGCCTTGAGGGCAAACTAGAGGTTGCCCTAAACTAGAAATTGTGGTTAAAACTCTCGAACTAAACAAGTAGTAAGTGAGTTAGTAAGTGTGCATACCAAGTGTTTGATGAAATGTCTAACCCTTGTTCATGTGTGTTTATGAGGTATTAATATGATTTAAACCCCTATTTGGTTAGATCTAACACTTGTTAGGTGCAAGGAGTGAAAATATCAAGAAGGATGAAAGTTAGAAATTTTTGGAGAGAGGGCTGGCCGAAATTTCCCATAACTTACTGCCCTGTTTTTCCCTGATATTTTCATGCATATTTTGGCTACAAATGTGACTGATATATGTTGGGTTATTGTGTGGAGGTTGTCTACAAAACATTAGTCAATTTGATTGCATAAGTTATGAGTTATAAGCCAAGGAGCAAAACTGGACTGGGTCCAGAAAGTTACTGACCAGCAGTCTTGTGAAGGTCATAACGTTTTACTCGGTCATCGGATGTGAGTGCCGTTTGTGGCATTTGAAAATAGATTCTTAGAGCTTTAAAATGGTGCCAAGATCATTTTCTGGTTTGACCCGACCGATTCGTGGCGAGTCTTGAAAGTTGGCTGTCCGTGCAGTACTGTTCACCCAAGACAGCCCAGAAATTTCTTTTGGTTTCTTAATTTTGAACCACTTACGTTGGAATTTTGGAAATGGTTTCTTCTAGACAAATATAGCTTTGTGAACCTAGTTTCCAACGTCAATGATGGAACCTAATTCTAATTTTCCCACAATGAGCAATGACCATTTTCCCGAGGCTGGTCGGGCGAGACAGTTTAACCGTAATGAAACTTTTGAGCTTCGATGAAACTCTTCTTTTGCCGAACTTTCATGTACATACCAAACTTGTTTTCTTATCAACTTTTCCCATGGTTTGGACCTCATTGGCATGATAGATTAAGTAGCTTAGGCTACTCACTTGGTCTCTTAATGAACCTATACTTTAGTAAGGAACGAATCCAATTGTTAATGGTTTCGCTCGTTGACCTAGGTTTGGGCAACGAAGGTGATCGTAACTGAGACGTTTGACATCAATTGCTACTTTTGCTTGACAGGTGAGTGTTCCACTACTTGCTACTTGTTATGTGGAATACTTGCATACTTGGAATCGTTGATTTGCTATTGTTTGAGCCAAACACTGTTTTATTTAAAATCGAGGCGAGTGTGTACTTTATCGCACTCGACCTTCCTTGTTTTTCCACTGAGGCTCCACTTACTGAATAAGTTAACATGAAATGAGATATTGCTATACATGACTGTGCTTAAGTTGCTTGGATGATTCCATCAACTACTATTACTGTTTGGGTACCCAACCTCATCGGTGAGTCGGTCGTATCGAGTCAGCAAGGGCTTGATCGTGAAGGCCGATAAACCTTGAGGACTGTTTACTGTACACTGGAAATCGGTATACTCGAGTATTACCAAACTACTGTATATGGAGTTCGGGCCCGGTAGGGGGTTGATTGGTGGACGGAGATTGGTGAAAGTGGTGTTCTACGGACCCTATATATTGTGCATACAAGTGTTGACGGAGTGTCAACAAGAGGCAATTATGATCAGGCTCAAGTGGATCTTTGGCTTTTGAAAGCCATCCGTATCCTTGAATTGAACTGTGATTAAACTGTTATTCTACTGTACGATGTTATTTGGTTACTTTGTGACCTTATGTGGCTATGTGATTATTTGCCTTATTTGGAACCTCACTGGGTTTTAGCTCACCCCATTCCCTTTGTTTTCCTTAACAGATCGGGAAAGGACTTAAGCAAGAGCTTTCTTAGCTTTATTTTGCTTGTACTTGTGTTTTGAGGTTGTAAATTTTGTTTAAGCAGACTGGTAAGTTTGTATCCGTAAGTTCGACTCTTGCCATGTAAGTTGACTTTTGGCTATATGTATACTAAGCTTTTGGAGAATTGGTGAAGTGATTATGTTTTATTTAGGGTTATACTTCCTTGCATGGAAGATGTTTCGTCCGCCTCATTTGAGTTATTAGTACTTTGATCGACTGAGTCCCGGAGAGAGTTGGGCAGGCAGTCCGCTGACACCCTAGGGTTTGCCTTAGGGAGATGTGGAGCTGTCACAGATCGCATTTCTAAAATTGCCCCTATTTTGGACTCCAAGATCTGGGACTTTGTTTAACTTTTATCATCACTCAATAGGGACTTCAACATCGAATCTTTTTGCATTTATTTTTGCTTTTTTCTTCTAAAGGCGTTCTTGCGGGTTTTCACATGATAAGCAGTGTCAACTTCACACCTAATCAATTCAGAATATATCTAAAAAATTTCCTGGCATCAGTATATGAGCATCACTTGCTAATTAATTAGAAAGTTTCTTGACAGGGATATTGCAAAGAACAGAAGTCAGGACTTTCGGCTTTTGTAATGAGGTCTGGTGGGGTGTTTAGAAAAATGAAGGCTTGAAAGTGGATTTTAAAAGTGGTTTAAATGATCTGAGATCGCATTGTTGCATCGACCCTATTTTAGGGTTAAATCAAAACTTGCCCCAATTTTATTCTCAACTGAGGTTCTCTTTCATTTTCTTCTCTCTCTTTTCTTTTTGCCCTTCTGCCATTCTTTTGAACTTTTCAAAATTTGCCCCAGTTTATGCTTAATCGAGGTTCTCTTTTCTTTCATTTCCTTTTTTTTGCTTTTGTTGCTTTATCACTTTTCACCTCTTGAAACTTTTCTTTCCTTTTCAACTCAAACTTGCCCCAGTGTGGGGTTTGCGATCCTCAGAGACTGCCAAACATAGTATTTTTATTCTGAAGGATCAAAAGAGATAACTAGAGATAAAATGTTTGACTGGAAAAGAAGAGCGCTTGACTTTTATTGCGTTCCTTACATTAACTCTGAAAGGAAACATTCATTAATGCGAAATTTCTTGCATGTATCTGAATTAATTGACCGAGGAAGACTCCTGTTCATCCATATCTGTGAAACACAAGTGATCTACCGGACAATACTCTTCCTTTTTCTTTTCTCTCTTTTTTTCAAAATTGAAACCCAGATATTAATGGTAGAATCAAATTCCCCCAATTTACGGTTCCCTCTCTTCTGCTTTTTTTCTTTTTCTTGCAAAATTCTCCAATCTCCTTTCCCAATGTGGGATGCGATCATAAGTGCTTTGAAAAGAACCACCCATTTTAGCTCAAATGAGGATGCAAGAGATAAGTAGTGTTTATATTGTAGAAACGATGGCCAAAGCATCATTCTTACGCCTCATGACAACTCGAAATAAAGAATAGCTCATTGAGAATCCGCTCCCTTTTGATATTTGAAAATCTTCCAATGTAGGGCAGCGATCATTAAGACTCTTATTTGAAGTGAAATTATTCTTTTAAAGGCTCAAGTGGAAGAGCAAATGATAAAATCTGTATAGATAGAGAAACGAACGCTCGAAGTATCATTCCAAATTTTCAAAACAAACAAGGATAATGTACATTTTTGCTTTCACTGAGATGTGGATTGAATCTGATTAGACACAGTGGATATTTTTCAAGCAAAGATTGCCCCAATTTGTACTTTATCAATCAATGTGACTGATTTTTATTTTTTTGGGGGGTTAATAGAAGTGGGCAAAATACGAATTGTACAATGAAGGAGAAAGAGGTATCGCATTGGGTCTTTCGAGACAGACCAATCAGTTTGAGTGGCTTCTTTTAATTCTGAACACTCTTATTGTACAGTTTAGATCACCAATCTAGTGTACGCATAGATTTTAGAAAACATACACTTGTGAATTTTTAGGCAAGAGGTTGAAAAAAAATCTCAATTTAGTCTTATTTCTTAAAATTCATCATGAAATTTCCAATGAGAAAAATAAAGAATGAAATGTATATGAATATATACAAAACAATAATTGTCTAAATGAAAAACTTTAGTGCTAAAAAAGTTTGAAACAAAATGTCTTGTTCAATTATAATACAAATGAGAAAAGAAAAATCTCTAAAGAGCTCCACATATACACTTTTTGTCTCCTTTTCTTTTGGAACAAAAATGTATTAGCAAATCAAATAAACAAAATTTTCTCTTTGACAAAAAATTATGAAGTCTCTTAGATGCTTTAGTCTAGCGCTTCCAGATAGATTTTTCAAATTGTAGGATCTGCCCAAGAATCAAATGATAATTGTAATTTTCAAGCTTTATTCGATAAAAAATCATTATCAGATATAGAAAAATATTTCCACCTTATTGAAACATCTTTTATAAATGCAGGGGAGGGGAAAAAATAAAAAGAAAAAAAATACCCAGGATTAGTAAGCAAAATTGTAAAATCGGTATGCATGTTCTATTGGGGAGCCCTTTTTGTGCCAAGGGTAGGCCTAGAATGAGAATGCAATCCTCCAGAGCAGGCACTATACAATACCTGATGGATCCGATCAACTTATTGAGTGAAAAATAATTTGAAAAAAAAAATTTGGCCAATTGGAGTGAGAAGAGACATTTGTCCTAAAAATGAGGACAAAGTCCGAATGGATTGCTTGCTTTGATCAACACATAAAATGATGTGTAAAAGAGTCTACTCTTAAAAGGATTGCAATGTCACGACTAATTTATTCAGGGAACCTTAGATCAAAACCCTAAAGAGAATAAACGGGTCAAATGAATCGGATGAAATTGATGATTTATTACAAAATGAATGAATCGCCCTAAAAATGGGTAAACTTGTCAAAAGAATTAAATGAAATTGAGAATTTATTCAAAATTGACCGGATCGCCCTAAAAAAGGTAAACTAGTCAAATGAATTGAATGAGTATGAGGATTTATTTGCAAATTGATTGGATTGCCCTAGAAGTGAATAAACTAGTAAAATGAATTATTTAAAATCGACTAAATTGTCAACCCATTTGTGGTTTTCAAATTGCACAAATTTCATTAGTCTATGTGCTTTCTAAAATCAAGATTTGGCCTCAATATGTTTACCATCTTGACATTGAGGAATTATTTGTGAATTTCTTCAAATTAATGTCTTTTATGCAAGGGATTTTTACCAATTCTAAAAATGGCCAAAAAGTGATTATTAGATGCTCATATTCTAATGTGCAAAAAATTGTTCAATTATCATAGAAAAGATCGGATCCTACCTTATCTCGTGCACTACCCCTTTGGATGTACAAGAAATATAGACGTGCAAGTCTCATTGGATTACATATCCGAGACACAAGGTGGCTTATTCCTAACATGGGATCCCCTAAATGGCATTCCCTCTAAGGCTTATGCATGATGCCAATTTATCAAAGCAATTAAATATGCAATGAAAATATGACCTAAGGGACCCTTCATATGCCAGGGTAGGCCTAAAATGATATGACATTGTTAACTTATGAATGAAATATACCAAAATTTCTAAACGTGAAATAGCCTATCTACAAGGGTAGGTTCTAAAGAAGATCATGCCAGACCTCTTATTTCCTAACGTTTGTGAATGCAAAAGACAAAAAAACAAGGAAAGTTAGTTCAACACATAACACGTTGTGGCAATCAAATAATAATAATAAAATATAGAAAGCTTGAATAAGGAAAGAGGGTTGGAATCCCTCCCCTCGTGCCTAGTGTCCCTAGTTTAGGATAAGGTCGACTCTACCCTAAGGCACTTCTAATATGGATGCATGAGGTTGGCTTACTAATGCATCTAGACTCGATAGGTTGCCAGGTTCCCAAGCCTTCAGACAAAGAGGCGAAGGGTCATCAATCCCAAGGCCCTCGGTCGGTGGCTCGAGTGATCCCTTAGGCATCGCTATGGGCGCAGGGCACACCATCCGTCTACCTAAGGAAATCGATCCTAATCCTACAAGGAAATGTGGGATAGTGCCCACGAAACGATAAAAATAGGGTAAAAAGATCATGCATGCACGTATGAGGTGTTTTTCTTTTGAGGGGAGGGATTATACCATTAAATGCGGACGAAGGTTCTAAGGTAACTACCCCCCACCCAAATGTAATGCAAAGCGCGGGATCACATAAATAAACCATCCATCCATGAAATCAATCGTACGCAAATAGATAAGGGGGTGAGTTGATACGCGCAAAATGCAAAAATCCTGAAAAAAATGCAACCCTAAATATCCAAATGTGTGACAGCCCCACTTTCCCCTAGGGCGAACCAAAGGGGTTAGCGGACTGCCTGCCCAGCTCTCGCCAGGACTAACGATGCAGACTAGAACTATCTATAGCGATCCGGAACTTACAAACGAGCGTAAACAGGTCAAAATGGTAAAATAACCCTAAATAAAAAAAATGAAATCTGGAGTCGGCCATGAATAGTAACCGACCCGTCAGAACCCAACGAAATAGCTAACAAACATTCACATCTGAACTTTAGCGTTTACAAATCAAAATGACATACAAAAGTTTTCAAAAGTTAATATATACACATGGTTTGCCAAATCAAAAGAGAAAACGCCCCCCAAAAGTACACTTAGGGTTTTAAAACAGTGAGCTATACAAAAGATATGTCCAACTAGCTCAGTTCGGCAACCGATTATCAAATCCAGACCAAAAGTGTTTATTTTCCTGTAAGGAAAACAAAAGGAACAGAAAGGGGTGAGCTTGCGCTCAATGAGGTACCAAACAGATAGCATTAAAATCATGGCATTTCACGTTTAGCAAATCAAGTACACATGCCAGATATAAAGCAAAGGAACCAATGATTCAAATCAGAAGGATACGGGTGGCTCTCAGGAGCCAAGTTTCCAGCGCAGTACTTGATCTAAACCGGTTGACTCTCCGTCAACGTATAAAGAACCAACGCGTCCGTAGATCCCCCTTTACACCGAATTCCGTCCACCAAACACCCCTTTACCGGGCCCGCTCACCGTAACCGAACAGAAATGGTAATACTCGAGTATACCGGAATCAAGGGTCTCAATACCCAAAAATCCCCGAACAGACTACCGTGGTTCGTTATCTAATCGTCCAGGCCCTTGCCGGCCCGACTCGAATAACTTAGCCACAGGATTGAGCTCATAGGTCATAGAAATCCGAACAGATGCAGATACAGATAACAGATTCAGATACAGATACAGGATAGCAGATTCAGACGGCAGATTCAGATAGGCACTCAAAATTGGCATATGAACAGATAGAAGAACGAGTGTGATAAAGTACACCCTCGCCTCCATTTTATCAAAACAGTATTTGGCTTCAATAGTCATAAACCAAGTATTCAGATATTCAGATATTTCACATAATGGGTAGCAGGTAGTGGAACACTCACCGGCTCAACTTCAAAAGTTTTCACTTCAGATTGGCCTTAATCGCCAAGAAACCCTAAAATAATCAAAATAAACCAATTGAAGGTTTTACTTCCAGAATCGAGTAAACAGAATGCACATGTGAGGCTCGACTACTAGTCGTATACCTCGCCAAATAATTACTAATGCAAGGGTGCAAAACATGATTTTCTTGGAAACGAAAAGGTAGCATGAAGACCTAGGCGCAAACAACCCAAAAGCCTTTCATTCTACCAAAAGGCAAACCTAACTTAAAGGAACCAAACGGCCTAGAAAATCGGGCAGCACTTCCCCTAAATCTCTTACTTTTCCAGCCATTAAGGCTTCATTCTATCCTCAAATCAGTCCCAACATCTCACACAAAATTCATCTCATTTCCCAAAAGCCGTTCACTAGGCTCAAAGTGGTACAAGTACAAAAATTAACTAGGAAACAACCGAAATGAAAGCAAGCCCTAAAAGAGACTCGATAACGAGTCATAAACCAATGCCAACCACAACCCCAATAAGGTTTCATATGCATATATAAGCATCATAGGTAACCAGAAATTAAGAAATGGCTTTAACTTAGGCCTTAACAAAAAAACGTATTTGACCTCATAATGCGGTAATGACACCACTTTCACTACGGTTATCGAATGGGGGTGCAAGACCCACCGTTTCGAAGCTATGAAACAGAGCTACAACAATGTAGAAGGTCGCTCAATCCAGTTCCTGGCCCAACTAGGTCAAAAATGCCAAACACTAAACCAGAATCACCAAAACAGGTTTGCAAAACACAGAAAACTGTAATCGGTATATCTCAGTCCATACAAGTCCAAATGCCGAAATTCCAAAGGCATAAGTTAGCTAAGACATCCAACTACATTTCATCAGAAGACACCAACTTCAAAATCCAAACCAAAACCAGTCAAAATGGCCAATTACTATCGCAGTTTTCGCATTCTGATCACCCAGAACAGCAACAGTAAAAACGGCATAACTCACTCTACACTCATCCAAATAACCTGAAATTTTACAGGCACCTCAAACACATCAATACCTACAACTTTCATGTTTTGAGCAAAGTCTAATTCGGCCTCTAACCCAGTGATCTAAAACCGGACAGAATTGGGGTTCAAGAACCCTAACTTTTCAAATTTCACACCAAATCCAAAATTGATTGTATTTAACCACATTTCACATCCACTAGAGCCATTTTAGTCCATTGCAAATCATCATACGAGCCCCCAACATCAAGATCATATTAAACCAGAAAAAATCCCAATAAAATAAAAACTTCACCAAAACTCTTCAAATCAAGAAATAAATCACATTTTCACACACTCATGCCACTTCTAAGCATCATATAACCATTATTAGAGGTAGTAGGGTGTTCAAGCAACACTTACCAAGAAATCAAGAGAGAGAGGGATTGTGGACACCTTAGCTTCTCCAAAAAATTTCACCAAATCACTTACTAGCACCAACTAGAGGGAATTTATGGAGTAGAAACTAGTTTAAGTAATTTTCTTGGAAGATTTGAGCTAGTTTGAAGCTTGAAACTTGGAGAAGTTTTCTTCCTTTTCCTTGCAAGAGGTTCGGCCATGAGAGAGAGAAGAAATGGTGATTTTTGTGAAATTTTAAGATATTTAATCACTTGGTAAAAAAAGTCAAAAAGTGAATAGTGTCCATCCAATCAAATGGTGACACTTGTCACTTCATAAATGAATCTCTATCTCTTTGTTTCCCCCTCATACCAATCCAAATAATATCCTCTACTTATCTCTTAACACCCGATAAATTGACTCCAGTATCCAAAACTTAACCTTATTGGCCGAATTTTTCCGAACTTTTCGCACTAGTGGGTCCCACGTCCACTATTTACTCTTAATTTTCTAAAATTTCTCCAATGCTAGGAAAATCATCTTAAAACTATAATTGCTCATAAAATTCACTAAGAAAATATTTCTATGCCAGAAAATGCAGAAAACATGCAATTAAGGGGAAATAAACCCTAGGAAAATAATTAGGGTTTTACGGGTTCTCACAAAATGTAATACATGAAAAGGGTAGAAAAGGAAAAGAATAACTAAATGAAGTGCTCGGACCCACTTAGGAAGTCCCCAGTGGAGTCGCCAAGCTGTCGCGGCCCATTTTCTGAGAAAAATAAATGATGGAAAAAATTGTTTGAAATCATAATGTGTAGTGTGCATGAAATATGTGAAGTGTTTGAATGTGAGAAATAAAGGAAAAATCCATGGGACTTTTAAATGCGACAATTTGGCCAATATGATAATCTAAAAAGGTTTTTAAACAGAAAAAATAGGAGTCGCCACTTGGTATTGAGTTGGGGTGTACCAAGTCACCCAAAAAGTAGTTTTTTGAAAAATGAAGTAAAAACCTTTTTAGATGACTCCTAGTCTACGAAAATCAAAGAGATGAGTTCGGGGGTCGCAGTTGAAGATAGGGAAGACAAAGACAATGTCTAAGGCACCCTCTCAACCTAGCCTAAGTTAGTTGCGTGATTTAGTGACAATTTTCCTAATTTCTACCCAAAAGATGTATTGCATTTTGGATGTGTCTAACACGTGTGCAAACCTAAATCTAATGAGTGGTTTGAAGGGACAAAATGTCTCTTTTGAGGCTCGATTAGTCCTAATCACATGAATTGTGATAGCCAATGGTGAACCCTCAAAGAGGTCACGAATAAATGCAAATGAATGCTCGAGTAATAATGAAAAGAAATGAGAGTGTACGAAAATGTCTTTGAGTGTAAAAATGAATGCCAGGTGCAAAAGTATGAAGTGCAAGTGTGCAAATAGGTGTGTAAAGTGTAAGGGTGCAAGTGAGTATGTAAAAGTGCACGTGTGCAAATGAGGGGGAGTGTAAAGTGCATGTGTGCAAATGAGTATATAAAAGTGCAAATGTGCAAATGTGAGAGAGTGTAAAGTGATAGTGTGAGGAGGGAGAATGTATAAAGTGGTACACTACAAGAAAAAAGGTCATTAGTGACAACATTTCTTTGTGACGACAAAAAGTCGTCACAAAATGAGGTTGTTTAGTCACGACTTTGAAGGTTGTCACAATTGACTCAAAGCAATTGAGTTTTCAGTGACAACCTTTAATTGTTGTCACAAAACTACTTTGCGCCATGGGACTTGGAAGGCGCGAGTTTTGCGATAGTGATGACTTGATAAAAGTTGTCAATGATTCTACCACTTTCTTTGACAACTTTTCATTGTTGTCACTGTTTATGTTTATTGACGACCAATTTTTGTCAATAAAACTATAGTGTAGTTAGTGACAACATAAGTATCATCACTAACTTGAACATCTCTAATGCATTTATTTAATTGTGAGCCTCAATATTAATTTAATTTTTTTAAAAATTTGATGATTTATTAACTATGACTTTATTTAATTGTGAGCCTCAATATTAATTTAATTTTTTTTAAAATTTGATGATTTATTAAACTAGTCATAGTTACTTAAATATTAATTTAATTTTTTTAAAATTTGATAATTTATTAAACTAGTCATAGTTACTCAATAAGTTTTTAACTGAAAAAAATTAATGAAAGTTTTTAGTTAGAACAACTATATAAACTATTACAATTAGAACTCAAGGCCTCTAAATTCAAAAACCTTAATTTTGGGTACGTATTGTCAATGCCTCCTTGACATCTAATTGGTCGAATGTTGAAACTCATTAAGTACAAATTCATTTTGATGAAAAGCAGAATTAGTTGTGTTATATAAGTTAATTAATGAAATCAGGACTACTAATTATTGCAATTCCTTCAAATTTAATGTTGATTTGCTAAAAGTTAAAACGAATACATATTTTTCTTACAAATCAATACGTATACTATAGTTTCGATCAAGTTTACATTCATGATTCTTCAATATAAAACATCTAAAAAAATATAGTACTATTAGACAAAACTAACAAAATTTTCTAGAAACTGATAGACAGTTCTTGACACATAATTAAGATTTTTCTTTTTTCATGTTTAAAAATAATGAATTATTTCTTAAAATAATATGAAAGTAGATTCCCGATTTAGTATACTTAATTAAAATGTTTAATTTAATACAAAGAAAATAACCTTTCTTTGAGAATCTAAATAAAAAGATAAAACTAAAAATTGGATCAAATTTTTTGTTCAAAATGAAAAAGAAACAGCGGGAATTGAAAATTGGTGAAGGCATTCTTTGAAAAGCAAATTTCAAAATGAAAGAGTACAAGTCTACCACTTTTGGGCTAAGTCTAATACACTTCTAATTCTCACATTTTCACTCGCTGGCCTTCTCACTGTCTCTCTCGGTCTCTCTCACTTCGACCCCTCTCAATTTCTTTCTCACTAATGCTCGAGCATTCCTCCTTATTGGCTACTGATTTTGATATGTTTCCTCAGAGCATGTGCTGTAAAAAGGCAAGTTTCTCTCTTCTTGCTTAGTAATCAATTTCCCCCAATTTTTATTGACCCGATTTTGTGTTCCCAACATTCAATTTTTGGGTAAATTCTCTTCTTCTCTATCATTTGTCTAGTTTCCCCAAAGTTTCTTACCCTAATTAGCGATCACCATCATTTGCAATCACCTTTTCTACCCTACTTAGATGATCAATTGTTTCAATTTCTCCCCAAATTTTATTGCCCTAATTTTTTTTTTAAATTTCTGCCCAGGACAAGGAGGGCATCCCCCGGACCAGCAGCACCTCATCTTCACTGGCAAGCAGCTCGAGAACAGCCGCACCCTAGTCGACTACAACATCCAGAAGGAGTCAGCCCTCCACCTCGTCCTCCACCTCGACGGTGGCGCCAAGAAGCGCAAGAAGAACACCTGCACCAAGCCGGCGGTGACTGAGGGCAATTCTCCCCCCTTTTTTATAAACTTTATTGTTACTAGTCTAATTGAACATTAGCAGCATGTTCTTATTTTGAAGATTTTGTTCTTTATTGGGTTTGATATATTATTCTCTGAAACCGCTGGATTTTGCTTTCTAAAAAAATTTAGATTGCATGTTTCTTTAAGATTTTATCAAATTCTTGGTTATTCTATTTTCAAGCGCTTGGTTTATTTTATTTTTTGGTTTTAATTTCACATTAAACTGCAAAGCGTCCCCTTTTTAGCAATTCCTGGTATGTGTTCAAAGCGTCCCCTTTTCAGTTTTACTTAAAGCATCTACAAATCATCATTGTGGTGTTGTTTGTAGAGCTAAATGCATTACAATTAAGGTAGTAAGAGTAAATTCTACAGATTTGAATGCTTTTCATGATCGACATTGTGAGACCCCGAAAATTTTTTTATTTTCCAGGCATTTATTTTGGGCCTAATTTTAGGGTTTTCTTTAATATGTGGGTTTTCTGGGGAATTTTATGAGAAATATGAATTTTGCATCATTTTCTGGATATAGGTTATTCTCTGTGCTTTTAGGGGTGTACAGTGGTTGTGGGACCCACTAGGGCGATCGGTACGGTAAAAATGTAGCTTCGGGAAATTTTATATACGGAGGCTTTATTACCTAGTGTTATGAGCTAATTAGATGTTAGCTAGTATAATTAAGCATTATAAGACAAGAAATGAGATAAGCTTGGAAGACACATGTTGCAATTCTATTGGAAGTTGGACTTTTGACTTGTCTTACACCTTTACTAAATCAATTTTTGACCAAATTTCTTCTTCATTTCTTACCTTCTTGGCCGGCCACTCTTGAAGAAAAAAAAAGAGAAAACTCTTCAACTTTTGCTTCCTTTTCTTGCCCAAATCTTGGAATTCAACCATTAATCTCCCAAATCTCTCCATAAAACTTACTTGCTAGGTAAGATTGAAGTGCTTGGTGGTTTTGGTTTGGAGGGAAAAACTCTCATCTACCTTGTGCCTTGTGTTTATAAGGTAAGTGAGTAAGAAATTGTTTCCTTGTTGGTTGTAAGATGAAATTGATAGGTGTTAGTGGTTAAAGATGCAATTTTGTGGGTTATTTCATGACTCATGGTTGAGTTATGTTAATTTTTCTATTTATTGAGGAATTTTCTATTTTATATGATATCTCATGGTTGAGTAAGGTGTGATGGCTTTATATTGCATGATTTAGAGCCTATATATGCTAGTGGTGGTTGATTGCGGAAAATTTTCGCATTTGTGAGAATTTCGGTTTTAGGGTTTGGTAAAAAAATTGGGGCTTTTCTATATATGGCTTTCATGCTAGCAATTGATGTGTACTTGAGTGTATTGTGACTCAAATGGGGTGAATGGACTAGTTTAAGACCCATAAGTGTATTCGTATAAGTTGGGTGTTGTTGATTAGGTTGGAAATGTGAAGAAATTAAGGGGAGATGCCGCCCAATTGGTTGGAAATATGGGTGGTCTTGAATTGAGAAGGATTTCAATAGAAATGGAAGAATTTTGGAGTTTGTTCACATTCCACACTTTCGTTGCTCTATTTTATATTTTTGAGTAACTTGTGCTAGTAAGTTAAATTTATACGTTGACTCGTGATCGAGTCTCAAATATGTTTTCTTGCTTGTTTTAGGTCGTACCGGTGGACCGGGGCCTACACCTGACTCGAACGTGTGATTTACTTGATTGTTTGGTGAGTGTATCATTGAATGGTTGAATGCACTTGATATGTGACTTGAGTGGCTTGAATAGGTCAAGAGTGTACTTTATCGCTCTTGACCACTTACTTGCATTATTGTTACTGTTGGACTATGAAATTCATGTATATATGGTTTGATATCTGCTAGGGCAATGCCCTATTATCACTGTGAAAACTGAACTCTTTCCCTTAGGCCGTTATTCGAGTAGAGCCGGCTAGGGCTTGGGCGAATCGTTAACGCGCCTTTGGGTCACTGATGGTCGAGTGGAGTGTTGACTCCTCGACCCTATGGTATACTCGAGTATTAGTTTTTGTAACTGCGAGGTGTGCGGGCCCGGTAAGGGGGTGAATGGTGGAAGGAAATGGTGTAAAGAGGAGCCTACGGTTCTTGGTTTTCTCCAATGGTTGACGGAGTGTCAACGAGTACGATCAAGTATGGCAATCGGAAAATGGCCTTTGAGGGCTGATGGTATCCTTTGATATATGGTTGATTGAATGAAGGCACTTGTGCATATGTGTTTGTTGGCCTGTATCACTTATTTGTGAATTTGGTACCTCACGAGCGTAAGTTCACCCCCGTTGTTTTGTTTTCCTTACAGGAGCACCGTCGGACCCAAGTTTTGCAATGAGTTGAGCTAGTTAAATAGCTAGTTTTGAAAAGCTCCTCGAAAACTTGAAACTTGGATGTATTTGAATTCAAGTACCTTTTGGAATTGTATAATTGAATCTTCTCATGTGTATATGACATGTATATATGACTTTATCAAGTTGGATTAACTGCGTTATGTGTTTGATGTGTTTTATACGAACACCGGTTTCGAACGAAGGAAGAAAAGATTTTTGACGAAAATGCTGTTCATGAATCCGGCCAAGAATCCGGATGTGCAGGGGAAGAAAATAAAATTTTGGTTTTGGCTACTGGCCGCAATCCGGCCAACTTCCGGCCGGATTTCCGGCTGGATTGCCAGGGGAATTTCGACCCCTTTGGGGTTGGCCACTGCCTCATATCCGGCCAGATTCTGGCGGGATAGTGACGTGGTCGGTTACTGTTCATTCGCGGCAAATTTTTCGTTTTCGTTTTTCTTGACCGATGCAAGTGCTCGAGCGCTATACTTTCTTCCGTGGTACTATTGTGATGATAAGAGCAACTTAATAAGGATTAATCGCTTATTTTATTGAATTTCTTTCCCTCGTGAGTTAGGTACGGTTTGTTTATTTCGGGTTCGTAGTCCTGGCGAGAGCTGGGCAGGCGGTCCGTCGACCCCTCTGGTTCGCCTTAGGGGAAGATGGGATCGTCACAAGTGGTATCAGAGCCTAGGTTTAGATTAACCTGGGCATGTTAGAAATTCTTGACTCGGGACTTGTATCTGATTGTTTTCTTAAGGGTGTTTAAGTAATTATGTTTCTGTGTAGGATGGACGCGCATAGTGGGCCTAGTGAGAGACCGACCGTGGAGCAGGGCCGGGGAGTACTTCCTATGATCAAGTACCAGGTCCGGCCGAGAGGGGCAACTGTACGCTGGAGTCCGGCTAGTCGCCTTCGGCGTTGTGAGTGCCGTCACAGGTTTGCCTACCCCAATACCCTCGTATTGGCCGTGGACAAAGAAAGGAAGGAGTTGGCCAAGGATTATGCAAGGCTAGAAGCTGAAGTAAACCAACTGAGAGAGGCCAACAAGAGGCAAGCCGAGCGAATTAGGGAATTGGAATATGACCTGGGTGAAGATCAAGATAGGGTGGACGACTTGTGTACGCAACTTGGAGAGACACGCGAACGTATGGTCAAGAGGGCGAGGCAATTGAAGGAGAGAGAGGGATCGATTTTGAACCTATGTGATGACCTATTAGGGGACGAGAGTGACGAGGGCTCTTGTGTACGAGGCGGGGTTGGAGGTGAACCCGCCCAAGCGAGTGGGTCCTCTAGTCCCACGGTAGGCTAGGGCTTGGCTCTTAGGCCATTTTGGGTGATTTTGACCCTTGTATATATAAGGGATACGGAATGGTAGGCCGGGAGGGACCCTTAGCTAGTCGCGTTATATGTTGGTCTAGTTTTGTATATATTACTTTCGTATTGCCATTCCGTAAGAAGCTTTCCCTGTTTGTACTTGACCGACTGTTTTGGTATAAATGTTTGATCTTGTTGTGAGTACTATGAGTACTATGAATATGTGTTATGTGCTTAAGTGTTCTATGAAGTAATTGTTGGCTAAGTGCTCATGTTTATTGTTATGCACAAGGGTGTGTACCCTTTAACGTTAATGCTATATTTATGTGTATATTTTGACTCTAGATTAACCTAGATCGATGGAAGGCACGCGTAGTGGCCGAGGTCGGGGACGTGGGGTTAGACAGCCCACGACTGAACGGGGTACGGAAACCGCAGTGCCCGAACCAAATCCTGAACCCCAAATCGATCCCAATGTTCAAGTAGCCACTGCTATTCAGCGGATGGCCGATCTTCTTGCCCAAATGGTACAACAACAGGGCCCCAACCCTAATCCACCAGTCGGCAACCCTGGAAACCCTGGAAATCATGTCGAGAGCGAAGATCGAGCTCTCGAACGATTCCAAAAATTTTCTCCACCTAAATTTCTTGGAGGGCCGGATCTGGACGTGGCGGAACAATGCTTGGAGAAGATGATAGATATTTTTGCCGCCCTACGTTACTCGGAGGAGAGGCAGGTGACCTTTGCGGTTTTTCAACTCGAAGGTGCCGCTCGCTCTTGGTGGAACATTATCCGGACAAAGTGGGAGCGAGAACAGACACTAAGGACATGGGCGAATTTTGTAAGGGAATTTAATGCTAAATACTTTCCGCCTTTGGTTCAGGAGAAAAAGGAGGACGAATTATTTCGTCTACGCCAAGGCACGCAGTCGGTGGCCAAATATGAGAGCCAGTTCACACGCTTGTCCAAGTTTGCCCCTGAGCTCATTCTGACGGAACAAAGGAGGGCGAGGCGTTTCCTTCAGGGGCTTAACGTAGAAATCCAAAAGGATTTGGCCGTAGCCCAAATCACCACTTTCAGTGATGCTGTTGAGAAAGCATTACGATCCGAGAACGCAAGGCTTCAAGTGAGGAATTTCCAGAATAGAAAGCGTGGAACTGCTGGGAGTAGCTCAACTCAGGGGGATAAAGGTACCCCTCCTAAATTTGGAAGGGGAGCTGGAGGGGGTCGGTTTTCGAGTACGGCAAGAGGGGCTCCTTCTCAAGGAAGCCAACCGGGACGAGGCCAGCCGAGGAGCGCCTCACAAGGGAGTTTCGCTACTGTTACGCGCGGGCCGTGTAGCTTCTGTGGGAAATCAAACCACATGGAGGACGACTGCTGGAGGAAGTAGAACAAGTGTTTGCGATGCGGAAGTACGGAGCACCGGCTCGCCAGTTGTCCAGTCCAATCCCGAGATGCGAAAGGAACTACGCAGACATCCAAGGCTACTTCAAGTCAATCATGGGTAGAAGGAGCCAAACCGAAGGTGCCCGCACGTGTATACTCCATTGAACAATGTCCAGTTCCTGACTCGGCCGAGGTAGTGGAAGGTACGATTCCTGTCTTCCACCGCCTAACTAGAATTTTGATAGACCCTGGAGCCACCCATTCCTTTGTTAACCCCGAGTTTATGTGTGGAATTGATATCAACCCTGTCACTCTTCCCTATGAGCTGGAAGTTAGTACTCCTACGGGGGACCAATGCTTGATTTCTAGTAAAATGTATACAAATTGTGAGATCTGGGTAGGTGAGCGGAAGTTATTGGGGAATCTAATAAGTTTAGCCATAAAGGGGTACGATGTGATATTGGGCATGGATTGGTTGGCTCGATACGATGCCCAACTGGATTGTAAGAGGAAAATAGTAGAATTTCGTATTCCTGGGGAGACAACTTTGAGGTTAGATGTGAGGGGTAGTCTAGTCTCATCTGCTATGATTTCGGGTATTCGAGCTAGGAAATTATTGAGTAGAGGGGCGCAAGGGTTCCTAGATTTTCTTATTAACACTCCTGCCGACAAACTGAAAATAGAAAATGTTCCAGTGGTGAGTGAATACCCTGACGTCTTTCCTGACGAGTTAGTAAATCTGCCTCCAGAAAGAGAAGTTGAGTTTGAAGTTAACCTTTTTCCAGGGGCTTCCCCTATTTCCAAAACTCCTTACCGAATGGCACCTACGGAGCTCAAAGAGTTGAAATTACAGTTGCAAGACCTTCTAGAGCGGGGGTTTATTCACGAGAGCGGATTACCTTGGGGGGCACCTGTTCTCTTTGTTAAAAAGAAGGACGGAACCTTGAGACTATGTATCGACTACCGAGGGTTGAACAACGTGACCATTAAGAATAAGTATCCACTACCCCACATTGATGAGTTATTTGATCAATTACAAGGTGCGGTAGTCTTCTCAAAACTAGACCTTCGACAGGGGTATTACCAACTGTTGATTAGAAAGGAAGATGTGTCTAAAACTGCCTTCAATTCTCGGTATGGGCACTACGAATTTGCCGTGATGCCTTTTGGGCTGACTAATGCCCCTGCTGCTTTCATGGACCTCATGCATCGAATTTTCAAACCCTATCTCGATCGATTTATCGTTGTTTTTATCGATGACATATTGGTTTATTCAAAAACCCGTGAGGAGCATGAATAACATTTGAAAGAGGTCCTACAAACCCTGAGGGAGCACCAGTTGTATGCTAAATTTAGCAAATGTGAGTTTTGGCTAGAAAGGGTTTCTTTTCTGGGGCACGTAATTTTAAAGAAAGGGATTGCTGTGGATTCGGCCAAGGTAGAGGCTGTGACTGAGTGGAAGAGACCCGACAACCCTACTGAGATCCGAAGTTTTCTAGGGTTGGCAGGTTATTATCGGCGATTTATTAAAGATTTTTCGAAACTTGCCAGTCCCTTAACTGATCTAACCAGGGTGGACGATTTCTATGGAGTGATAAGTGTGAAATCAGCTTTCAAGAGCTGAAGCGGAGGTTCACTATGGCCCCTATTCTGGCTTTACCTAACGGTCCGGACGGTTTCACTGTTTACACTGACGCCTCCAGAGAAGGTTTGGCGTGCGTATTGATGCAACACCAAAATGTGATAGCTTATGCTTCCAGAAAATTGAAAACTCATGAGCAAAACTATCCCATTCATGACCTAGAACTGGCCGCAGTTGTCTTCGCTCTGAAAAAGTGGAGACACTATCTGTACGGGGTGACCTTTGAAGTCTATTCTGACCATTAGACCCTCAAATACCTCTTTTCCCAGAAGGAGTTGAACATGAGACAGCGCCGTTGGATGGAATTCTTGGAGGATTACGATTATACTATTAACTACCATCCTGGTAAGGCTAATATAGTAGCCGATGCCCTAAGTCGAAAGGCTCAGATTTCTGGATTGATGATGAAAGAGTGGGAATTATTGGGACCCGTTGGAGAGTGGAATCCAAAACTGGAGCATAATAGGATAACCTTTGGGAATATACGAGTGACGTCTATGTTTTTAGAAAAGATCAAGGAAGCTCAAATTAAGGATCCGACAGTTCAAAAGTGGGTAGAAAAGATGAAGAAAGGAGAAATTTCTGATTTTAATTTGAGCCCTGAAGAGATTTTAAGATTTCGGAATCGAATAGTGGTGCCTAATGATGAAATCTGAAAAGGGAGATTTTGGAGGAAGCTCATCGATTTAAGTATACAATCCATCCAGGAAGTAACAAGATGTATCATGACTTGCGAGGATTGTACTGGTGGGACAGGATGAAGAGAGAAATAGCTCAGTACGTACAAACCTGTCTAGTGTGCCAGCAAGTTAAGGCCGAACACCAGAAACCTTCTGGATTACTGCAGCCTCTGGAGATTCCCGAATGGAAATAGGAACATATCACCATGGATTTCGTTTCTGGATTACCTAGAACTCAAAAAGGACATGATGCCGTTTGGGTAATCGTTGATCGATTGACCAAGTTGGCTCATTTCTTACCTGTGAATATGAAGTATTCCATGGATAAGTTAGCTCGAGTATATTTGGAGGAGATTGTGAGATTACATGGAGTGCCCGTGAGCATCGTTTCTGACCGAGACCCTCGTTTCGTGTCCAGATTTTGGCAAAAGTTTCAGGAGACCTTGGGGACGAAGCTGAATTTGAGTACTACTTATCATCCTCAAACGGATAGACAGTCGGAGTGGACGATTCAGACCCTCGAAGATATGTTACGAACGAGTATTCTAGATTTCGGGGGTAATTGGGGACAACACATGACATTAATGGAGTTCGCCTATAATAACAGCTATCACTCATCAATCCAAATGGCACCATACGAAGCTCTTTATGGGCGAAAGTGCCGTTCACTGATATACTGGGATGTAGTGGGAGAGAAGAAGATCCTAGACCCTACCATCATTCCTTGGATGGAGGATGCCCAAGAAAAGATCAAGTTAATCCGTCAAAGACTCCAGACAGCCCAAAGTCGCCAGAAGAGCTACGCCGATAATCGAAGGAAAGATTTGGAATTTGAAGTGGGAGACCATGTATTCCTTAAGATTACCCCGTTACGGAGTATCACTGCCGGCAAAGGAAAGAAACTCCAACCTAGATTCATAGGACCTTTTCTGATCCTTCAGCGCGTTGGAAAAGTAGCATACCGACTTGAGTTGCCGCCAAGCCTGTCGCGGATTCACGATGTATTTCATGTGTCAATGCTCAAAAAGTATTACCCCGATCCAACTCACATTGTCCAGCCGGAAGAGATTGAAATTGACGAAGCCCTTACTTACGAAGAGAAACCTGTGCAAGTGCTTGATAGGAAAGTTAAGGAGCTAAGGAATAAACAAATTTCCCTGGTGCAAATTCTGTGGAAGAACCACGGAGTTGAGGAGGCAACCTGGGAGATGGAGAATGAGATGAAAACAAAGTATCCAGAACTTTTTAGTGACTCAGGTGAGAAATTTCGAGAACGAAATTCTTTAAGGGGGAGAGAGTGTGAGACCCCGAAAATTTTCTTATTTTTCAGGCATTTATTTTGGGCCTAATTTTAGGGTTTTCTTTAATATGTGGGTTTTCTGGGGAATTTTATGAGAAATATGAATTTTGCATCATTTTCTGGATATAGGTTATTCTCTGTGCTTTTAGGGGTGTACAGTGGTTGTGGGACCCACTAGGGCGATCGGTACGGTAAAAATGTAGCTTCGGGAAATTTTATATACGGAGGCTTTATTACCTAGTGTTATGAGCTAATTAGATGTTAGCTAGTATAATTAAGCATTACAAGACAAGAAATGAGATAAGCTTGAAGACACATGTTGCAATTCTATTGGAAGTTGAACTTTTGACTTGTCTTACACCTTTACTAAATCAATTTTTGACCAAATTTCTTCTTCATTTCTTATCTTCTTGGCCGGCCACTCTTGAAGAAAAAAAGAGAGAAAACTCTTCAACTTTTGCTTCCTTTTCTTGCCCAAATCTTGGAATTCAACCATTAATCTCCCAAATCTCTCCATAAAACTTACTTGCTAGGTAAGATTGAAGTGCTTGGTGGTTTTGGTTTGGAGGGAAAAACTCTCATCTACCTTGTGCCTTGTGTTTATAAGGTAAGTGAGTAAGAAATTGTTTCCTTGTTGGTTGTAAGATGAAATTGATAGGTGTTAGTGGTTAAAGATGCAATTTTGTGGGTTATTTCATGACTCATGGTTGAGTTATGTTAATTTTTCTATTTATTGAGGAATTTTCTGTTTTATATGATATCTCATGGTTGAGTAAGGTGTGATGGCTTTATATTGCATGATTTAGAGCCTATATATGCTAGTGGTGGTTGATTGCGGAAAATTTCCGTATTTGTGAGAATTTCGGTTTTAGGGTTTGGTAAAAAAATTGGGGCTTTTCTATATATGGCTTTCATGCTAGCAATTGATGTGTACTTGAGTGTATTGTGACTCAAATGGGGTGAATGGACTAGTTTAAGACCCATAAGTGTATTCGTATAAGTTGGGTGTTGTTGATTAGGTTGGAAATGTGAAGAAATTAAGGGGAGATGCCGCCCAATTGGTTGGAAATATGGGTGGTCTTGAATTGAGAAAGATTTGAATAGAAATGGAAGAATTTTGGAGTTTGTTCACATTCCACACTTTCGTTGCTCTATTTTATATTTTTGAGTAACTTGTGCTAGTAAGTTAAATTTATACGTTGACTCGTGATCGAGTCTCAAATATGTTTTCTTGCTTGTTTTAGGTCGTACCGGTGGACCGGGGCCTACACCTGACTTGAACGTGTGATTTGCTTGATTGCTTGGTGAGTGTATCATTGAATGGTTGAATGCACTTGATATGTGACTTGAGTGGCTTGAATAGGTCAAGAGTGTACTTTATCGCTCTTGACCACTTACTTGCATTATTGTTACTGTTGGAATGTGAAATTTCATGTATATATGGTTTGATATCTGCTAGGGCAATGCCCTATTATCACTGTGAAAACTGAACTCTTTCCCTTAGGCCGTTATTCGAGTCGAGCCGGCTAGGGCTTGGGCGAATCGTTAACGCGCCTTTGGGTCACTGATAGTCGAGTGGAGTGTTGACTCCTCGACCCTATGGTATACTCGAGTATTACCTTTTGTAACTGTGAGGTGTGCGGGCCCGGTAAGGGGGTGAATGGTGGAAGGAAATGGTGTAAAGAGGAGCCTACGGTTCTTGGTTTTCTCCAATGGATGACAGAGTGTCAACGAGTACGATCAAGTATGGCAATCGGAAAACGGCCCTTGAGGGCCGATGGTATCCTTTTATATATGGTTGATTGAATGAAGGCACTTGTGCATATGTGTTTGTTGGCCTGCATCACTTATTTGTGAATTTGGTACCTCACGAGCGTAAGCTCACCCCCGTTGTTTTGTTTTCCTTACAGGAGCACCGCCGGACCCAAGTTTTGCAATGAGTTGAGCTAGTTAAATAGCTAGTTTTGAAAAGCTCCTCGAAAACTTGAAACTTTGATGTATTTGAATTCAAGTATCTTTTGGAATTGTATAATTGAATCTTCTCATGTGTATATGACGTGTATATATGACTTTATCAAGTTGGATTAACTGCGTTATGTGTTTGATGTGTTTTATACGAACACCGGTTTCGAACGAAGGAAGAAAAGATTTTTGACGAAAATGCTGTTCGTGAATCCGGCCAGTTTCTAGCCGGATACAAGGCCGGATATGTAGGGGAAGAAAATAAAATTTTGGTTTTGGCTACTGGCCGCAATCCGGCCAACTTCCGGCCGGATTGCCAGGGGAATTTCGACCCCTTTGGGGCTGGCCACTGCCTCATATCCGGCCGGATATCCGCCGGATAGTGACGTGGCTGGTCACTGTTCATCCGCGGCAAATTTTTCGTTTCCGTTTTTCTTGACCGATGCAAGTGCTCGAGCGCTATACTTTCTTCCGTGGTACTATTGTGATGATAAGAGCAACTTAATAAGGATTAATCGCTAATTTTGTTGAATTTCTTTCCCTCGTGAGTTAGGTATGGTTTGTTTATTTCGGGTTCGTAGTCCTGGCGAGAGCTGGGCAGGCGGTCCGTCGACCCCTCTGATTCGCCTTAGGGGAAGATGGGGTCATCACAGACATTACTTTGGTTATCATACTTGACACCTTGTATCCTCTGTGGTATATTAGTTTGGATTGTTTTGGTTTAGTTTATTTGAATGTTTTAGCTAAGCAAGTGAACTGAAGTTGCTTTTCCTTTAGTGTTGTGCTTATCGTCTTATCAACTGGTTATATTGTTCATAGCAGTACTTATATCAATACTTGTTATAGTAGTGCTTGTTGCCTTATCAACTTGTTATATTATTCCTTTGAGGCTGAAGTTTAAGAGCAGTACTTATTTCTTGAGCTAATTTGGTGCATTAGTTTGGGGTTGATTTTGATTTTCTTTGGGGCTGATTTTGAATGTCCAGCTTTCATTATTGAGGTTCTTATTGGATTGCAAATTTTAGCTAAGCAACCGAACTACAAGAGATATAGTGAAATTGGGAAATGGCAAGGTTTAGTGAAATTTTGTCTGATGTTAAAAATTCGCCCTTGTGTTGAAATTTGGTATTTTTTTTTCACGACAAAACATCCTAGCAAATTGTCACACTTAAAAGACAGTATCTTTGATCGGAACAAAACAATGACTAAATTCGTTTATATTATTCCAATCTTGTTTGCCACATCCAAAGCATTGTAGTCTGGAGTCAACCGAACATATGCTTTCTTTGTTCCATCAGGCCTGATCAAAGTGTTCACTTTCTTGGTCTGTATGTGGTACATCTTCTTCACTGCATCTTTGATTTTCTTCTTATCAGCACGGATGTCAACTAAGAATACCATGGTATTGTTATCTTCAATCTTTTTCATGGCAGATTCAATAGTCAAAGGATATTTGAGAATCTGATAATGGTCCAACTTATTCCTAGGAGGAGCACTGATGCGTGGGTACTTCGGCTTCCCGTCCTTTTTCAATGTCTTAGGACGATGGAAGGTAACTTTGGTCCGGATCTTCTTGGCTTTTTTCTTAAAAAGTTGTCCTAGATTTGACAAATTTGGCAACCTTGGCTGCCTGAGCCTTTGTATCAAGCTTTTTTGTGGTGTCAGCTTTAGGAGCCATTGCTGGAAACTGCCTTACAAATCTTTTACCTGAGGGGAGGAGCTGAGTGTTGCTGAAGCGGCTCTGTGTTGAAATTTGGGACTTGGATTTGTTTTGTAAAGCTACCTCGAGTTATATGTGAAATTTAGGCCAAATACCACTTATCAAACTATCTATAGGGTGTTGTTGAACTTCATTATGATATTTGAATGCTTATATGATATTTTGACATTTCGTAATGCAATGGATGCATTCATTTGCTAATTATAAATCATTGTCATTTTTTTCCATTTATAGATATAATTGTTGTAGGAAAATTTTCAATTTTTCATGGTGATAAAGAGTTATCATTGAATCAGAATTTTCCATTAATAACAATCTGTGGTCATAGAATTAAAAAGTGTTTAGTGACAACAAAAGTCGTCAGTAATTAGTCTATACCAATGACAATTACATATCACTTTTAGTGACGGCATTTATTTGTACATCATTGACAAGATACTATGTCATCACTAAAATTACATTAATTATTGACGACATCAGTTGTCACGAAACAGTTCCATTCACTGACGACTTTTATTGTCGTCACTATATACTTTTACCGACGGGCCTTCAGTGACGACTCTGTGACAACTAGAAAGTTGTCAATAAAAGTTATCAGTGACGACTTTTTATTTTTTTGTGACAAAAATGACTTGTCACTGAAGACCAAATTTCTTGTAGTGGTAGTGTGCGAAGTGAGAATGTTGTAGGATGAGAGTGTGCGAGGTGAAAAATGTGGAAAGATGATAGTGTGTGAAGTCATAGTATGCAAATGGTAATGTGCCTAAGAAATGCATGAGTCCTAGGGGGATGCAAGCAAGACGGGTACGGGGAGACCCTAAATCGTGACTTTTTATTTGCCTTTTGGTTAGAAGGAAAACAAGTGTGCTAAGGCTATGTGTAGCCAAACTCGTCCGTTTCGCTTACCAGAAGGGTGACTCCCTAACCTAATCAAGTAGATGACCCTAATAACTAGAATGTAATGTAAAGTCCTAAAGATCGTGTTTCAAATGCGGGAAAAGGGTAAAGGTTCATGCAAAAATGCTAAAAGGAAAAATGAATGAAATGTAGTGAAGGCATGCGAGTATCTATGTGAGAACCCGTAATTTCTTAATTGCTAGGTTTTATTTTCTTTCAATCGCACGTTTTTTTTATACAAAAAGTTTGAAAATAATTTTTATGAGTAAATATGGTTTTAAGATGATTTTCCTAGTATCGGGTAGTTTTTGAGAAATTAAGAGCATATATCGGACGTGGGACCCGCTAGTGCGGAAAGTTCGGTAAAATTCGGTCAATTGGGTTAAGTTTTGTATGCAGGGTTTAATTTACTAGGTATTAAGAGATGATTAGAGGTTACCCAAATGGATGAGAGTTGGAGAGACAAAAGGATAAGTGCAACTCAAAAAGGTGACAAGTGTCACCATATGATTAAATCTTACATTTTGACTACTATTCATAACTTTACCATTTAATTAAAATTGGCCAAAAATCTCTTCATTCCAAGCTTCTCTTTGCCGAATTTTTTGGAGAGCAAAAGAAAGAAAACTATCAAATTTCTTCATCTCAAACCCTGCTCAATCCAACAAACCAACCGATTAAACTTGAAAGTTCTCCATAAAAATCCTTCTCTTAGTAGTTGTGAGGTGATTAGTGAAGTGGGTTGGAAGATTAAGGTACCAAGTTGCTTCTTTTCTTGGGTTTGCAAGGTAAGTGACCAAGGAACCTTTTCTTTAATCTTGTTAATGTTCAATTGATGGCTTATGTGAGTTAAATAGATGGTTTTAGGTATTGTTTCATGATTTTGGTAGAAATTGGTGACTTTTATATTTATTCTTGAATTTTTCTGTTTTCATATGATTAATATTGTTTGGCCATGTATGATGGTCTAGTATGTGTTAGAATGAAGCTTTGTTATGATAATTGTAATGATTAGTGGAAAATTTCTGGTTTGAAGCAAAAATTTCCAGATTAGGGTTTCCATTTTCTTCCTTCTGTCCGGTACACTTTTCACTAGTTAGATGCCGAATTAGCCTTGGGTTAAAACATGAAAGTTGTAGAGAATGATGTTTTCTAGTTGTCTGTAAATTTTCAGCCCAATCTGAGCTCGGTAGCTTGTGAAAAGTTGGAAATACCCAGACTGGTCTAGGTAGGAGTTCAGTGAACAGGGTTGTCTTTTCACCCAATCTGACCGTGACTTTTCACCATGATCCTTACCGAATTAGATTTTGGCCAAAACATGAAAGTTGTACCCAATAGTATAAACTAGTTTCCTACAAAATTTCAGCTTGATCCGACCACTGTATCATATGCAATGACTGAAATACCCTTGACTGTTCATGAAACCTGTTTCACGCCAAGAATTCTATTTTCGTGTAGTTTTCCATTTTTGATCATGAAAATGCATGATTTGGCCTTGGAGGTCTTCATCAGATATGTAGGGTTATGTTTTAGCTTCGAAACACCATAAGATACACTTCAATCGGACTTCGGTAGCCTGAGTTATTGCTGTTTAACAATTGTGCGGTTAGCCAACCTGTTTGTGAGATTCTGGTTTCGTATATTTCAATTTTGACCTAGCTACACTATGAACTGGACTGAGTGACCTTCTTCAACCTTGTAGCCCCCTGTCTTAGCTTCAAAATGGTATAGGTTTCACCTCAATCCGATAAATGTAGCCTCAGATGTGCCCATTCCGTAAAAACCCGTCAAAACTATCTTTTGTAAACTTCGTTTCCACATTTGTTGTTAGCTTAAATTTTGTCCTTGTCTTGTCTTGAGCATATTGAGTGGCTGTTTATGTTGTGTGTAATGTTGGGATTACTTGAGGAAAACACTGAAGCCATAAATGGCTGGAAAATAGGTAAATACAAAGGGCGTGCTGCCCAAATTTTCGCTCGAGGACTAATTTCTATTTAAACTTGTATATTTTCGTTTGGCAAATACTATGGCCATTTTTCCATCCTAAAACATGGTCCTTCTTCAATTGGAAACTCCAAATGTTTATTACTCTTACCAAATAAAGAGAAGTGGTTTAGGATTTTCTTGGGTACTTTGTCCTCGTTTCACTTTAAAGTCTTTTATTACGATCTACTCATCAATTGGCGAGTTTCTTTGATTTCACCTAATTGTTTGTGCTAGATGAGCTGTAATATTCTTTCTCGTTAATTTTAGGTTTTCTCGGTGACTAAGGATAATATCCGGAAGGATATTTTACAAGTTGTTTTGCGTACATAGGTGAGTGTTCCTTGTTTGCGATATTTTCTTGACTTCATGACCTGTATTATTGTTTGATAACGTGTTAAGTGCTTTCAAAGATTTCCAAAACGAGGTTTCTAGGCGGGTGTGTACTTTATCGCACCCGACCTAAATAAATGTGAAATTTTCAAAGATTGAATGATTGGAATGTTACTTGTGCATGAATGTAAGCCTTTTGGCTGAACTGGGCCTTGCCCCTTGTTACCGATCGACTCGAGCCAGAAGCGGACTCAGTCGGGCGATTTGGTGACCTGGGTGAACGTTTGGTATACTCGAGTATTACCTTGTAGGTTGGTGGAGGTTGGTGGAGTCTGGCCAATGTCCAGGAAGGGTTGAATGAAATGAACGAACGAACGAACGAGGGTTTTATTGATAAATGAAAAATGCATTTTCAAACGAATGAAGGAATAAGGGGAATGACAGGAGAACGAACGAATGAACGAATGTATCCTTTTCATGTGTGACTTATTGTAAATGTTGTAAATGTTTCTTGACTTATTGTTTGATTTAAGGCTTGATCCTATGTTCGGAACCTCACTGAGCTTTTAGCTCATCCCTTTAGTTTTGTTTTCTTTAACAGGGAAACGCGAGCAGGGGCGAGAGCTCTGTATCGACTGGCTGGGTCTAGTTTTGGTTTTGTTTTGGTTCTCGCCCTAGTGCTTGGCACGGGCTAGTTGTATGGTGACTTGAGAACTTTTATATTCTCGACGATTGTACTTCTTTCTGAGATAGCAATGTATATAAGTTTTGTTTTAAGTTTTGGATCCTCGTTTTGCTCTTTCTTGTGGTTCTATTTCTGATTTGTGTGAGTGAACGACTGAGTCCCGGCGAGAGCTGGGCAGGCGGTCCGTTGAACCCTCTGGTTCGCCTAAGGGGAAAGTAGGGCTGTCACAGTTGGTATCAGAGCCTGCTTCGCGTGGTCTCTGCGCGAAGTGAGCCTGGACTAAGTGGTGAATGAGTATAAAGGACTAAGTGCTCATTTGAGCATAAGCTATGAATTGTGAATGTTATAGGCCTTAAATCTCTCTCATGGTATCTGAGGACCATAGATAGGTATGTCGGGTAGGAATTTCGATTGTAGATGGTTTACTCTTGGGACTGGCCAGCTCGAGATGTGAATTGTCTTATTTCGGATTCTCGTGCCCGAGTACTCTAGCGTTGAGGCGATGCTCAGTATTTGAGGTTTGCATTTTGGGAAATGAACAGGCTTTGTCTGGCTAGAATGATTTCAAGAGGCCAATGGACATCTAGTTGGATAGAAATTGACGTGAGAGACCGGACGGGGTTAACAGGGTGTGGGACAACGTATCCCTTTTCTTTTGATGCACCCATATATGGCTACTACATGACGTTAGCCTGTGAATTCGTGTATATGATTATCTGTCAAACTTGATATGTATTTATGACATGTATTTGTGTATTTGATTATCTGCCTCCTTGATATGGTGTGTTATGTGCATATATGTTTACTTGTGTATTTGGTATGCTGGAATTGGTGCTTAGTCAATTTACTGTGATTATTCACTAAAATTACCTTTTGGAGAAAAAGAAAAGAAAAGAGAGAGGGAAAAACATATCTATGGACGGGAGACATAGTCGTGGACGTGGTCGAGGCCGGGGAACTAAGCGGACCCCGGAATCAAGAGGAGAAAGGGAAACGTCAGCCGAGCAAGAGCAGAGATCAAGAGCTGCGACTGGAGACCAAATGGCAACGGCAATGCAACAAATGACGGATATCTTGGCAAGACTGGTGGATCAACAAGGCCAAATACCCGTAAACCAAAATCGGAACCCTGAGATGGGCGAGGATAAGGCTCTTGAAAGGTTCCAGAAGTTTGCTCCGCCAAAATTCCTTGGAGGACCCGATCCAGACGTGGCTGAACAATGGATAGAAACCATGGTTAATATCTTCACAGTCCTAAACTACACTGAGCAAAGGCAAGTGAACTTTGCAGTATTTCAATTTGAGGGACCGGCCCGATCATGGTGGAACGTAATTAGAGCAAAGTGGGAAAGGGAACAGACTATCTGGACATGGGTGAACTTCGTAAGAGAATTTAACGAGAAGTACCTCCCACCTTTAGTCCAAGAAAGGAGGGAGGAGGAGTTTATTGGGTTACGCCAGGGAACGTTAAGTGTGGCTGAATATGAAACAAAATTTACAAGATTATCCAAGTTTGCTTCTGAACTGGTAGCCACTGAACGGCGAAGAGTAAGACGGTTTATACAGGGACTGAATTTGGACATCCAAGAGGCGTTAGCCGCGGCGCAAGTGAATACTTTTACAGAGGCCCTTGAGAAGGCTCAACGAATCGAGAATGCAAAGGCACAAGTAAAAGCCTCCCAAACTCGGAAAAGAGGTGCAGTTGGTAGTGTGATTGAAGAACCTCCTAGTGAATCAATAGCACCTTCTAAAATGCAGAAAGTGAACTCTTTGTCCTACCCGCCATGGACAATAGGGGCGGGAAATGAAAGGTCTACCAAAGGAAGCCAAACCGGATATGGGGAGACTTCTCCAGAAAGCCAAAAGATGGCTTCCTACTTGACTTGTGGCTATTGCGGAAAGGCCAATCATATCGAGAACGATTGTTGGCGGAAAGGGCGGAAGTGCTTGATTTGTGGGAGTGGTGAGCACCAAGTTAGCAACTGTCCCAGAAGACAGTCACGCGGAGGTAGTATTCCGCAACTGGAGGGAACTAAAACAAAACAAGCAAATGAAAGAGGGAACCGAACTAGTGGGCCAGCAAAAGCTTATGCGTTAGGCACCCAAACAGTTCCGGACTCGTCTGAGGCAAATGAAGGTAAAAATTTCGAGGACGAAATTTTTTTAAGGGGGAGAGAGTGTGAGAACCCGTAATTTCTTAATTGTTAGGTTTTATTTTCTTTCAATCGCACGTTTTTTTTATACAAAAAGTTAGAAAATAATTTTTTATGAGTAAATATGGTTTTAAGATGATTTTCCTAGTATCGGGTAGTTTTTGAGAAATTAAGAGCATATATCGGACGTGGGACCCGCTAGTGCGGAAAGTTCGGTAAAATTCGACCAATTGGGTTAAGTTTTGTATGCAGGATTTAATTTACTAGGTATTAAGAGATGATTAGAGGTTACCCAAATGGATGAGAGTTGGAGAGACAAAAGGATAAGTGCAACTCAAAAAGGTGACAAGTGTCACCATATGATTAAATCTTACATTTTGACTACTATTCATAACTTTACCATTTAATTAAAATTGGCCAAAAATCTCTTCATTTCAAGATTCTCTTGGCCGAATTTTTTGGAGAGCAAAAGAAAGAAAACTATCAAATTTCTTCATCTCAAACCCTGCTCAATCCAACAAACCAACCAATTAAACTTGAAAGTTCTCCATAAAAATCCTTCTCTTAGTAGTTGTGAGGTGATTAGTGAAGTGGGTTGGAAGATTAAGGTACCAAGTTGCTTCTTTTCTTGGGTTTGCAAGGTAAGTGACCAAGGAACCTTTCCTTTAATCTTGTTAATGTTCAATTGATGGCTTATGTGAGTTAAATAGATGGTTTTAGGTATTGTTTCATGATTTTGGTAGAAATTGGTGACTTTTATATTTATTCTTGAATTTTTCTGTTTTCATATGATTAATATTGTTTGGCCATGTATGATGGTCTAGTATGGGTTAGAATGAAGCTTTGTTATGATAATTGTAATGATTAGTGGAAAATTTCTGGTTTGAAGCAAAAATTTCCAGATTAGGGTTTCCATTTTCTTCCTTCTGCCCGGTACTCTTTTCACTAGTTAGATGCCGAATTAGCCTTGGGTTAAAACATGAAAGTTGTAGAGAATGATGTTTTCTAGTTGTCTGTAAAATGTCAGCCCAATCTGAGCTTGGTAGCTTGTGAAAAGTCGGAAATACCCAGACTGGTCTAGGTAGGAGTTCAATGAACAGGGTTGTCTTTTCACCCAATCTGACCGTGACTTTTCACCATGTTCCTTACCGAATTAGATTTTGGCCAAAACATGAAAGTTGTAGCCAATAGTATAAACTAGTTTCTTGCAAAAGTTCAGCTTGATCCGACCACTGTATCATGTGCAATGACTGAAATACCCTTGACTGTTCATGAAACCTGTTTCGCGCCTAGAATTCTGTTTTCGTGTAGTTTTCCATTTTTGATCATGAAAATGCATGATTTTGCCTTGGAGGTCTTCATCAGATATGTAGGGTTGTGTTTTAGCTTCAAAACACCATAAGATACACTTCAATCGGACTTCGGTAGCCTGAGTTATTGCTGTTTAACAATTGTGCGGTTAGCCAACCTGTTTGTGAGATTCTGGTTTCGTATATTTCAATTTTGACCTAGCTACACTATGAATTGGACTGAGTGGCCTTCTTCAACCTTGTAGCCCCCTACCTTAGCTTCAAAATGGTATAGGTTTCACCTCAATCCGATAAACGTAGCCTTAGATGTACCTATTCCGTAAAAACCCGTCAAAACTGTCTTTTGTAAACTTCGTTTCCGCATTTGTTATTAGCTTAAATTTTGTCCTTGTCTTGTCTTGAGCATATTGAGTGGCTGTTTATGTTGTGTGTAATGTTGGGATTGCTTGAGGAAAACACTGAAGCCATAAATGGCTGGAAAATAGGTAAATACAAAGGGCGTGCTGCCCAAATTTTCGCTCGAGGACTAATTTCTATTTAAACTTGTATATTTTCGTTTGGCAAATACTATGGCCGTTTTTCCATCCTAAAACATGGTCCTTCTTCAATTGGAAACTCCAAATGTTTATTACTCTTACCAAATAAAGAGAAGTGGTTTAGGATTTTCTTGGGTACTTTGTCCTCGTTTCACTTTAAAGTCTTTTATTACGATCTACTCATCAATTGGCGAGTTTCTTTGATTTTGTAACGGCCCCACCTCCCCCTTAGGCGAACCAAAGGGTTCGGCGGACCGCCTGCCCAGCTCTCGCCAGGACTCGGTCAAAACACTCACTGCTCTAAAGTACGCGTGACAGAAAACCAAAGGAAACGAACAATACGAAAACCACCAAGCTATAAGATTTTCAAAAGAACCCCTGTCACTTTTGTTTCTCTATTCCATTTCATGCTTGAATGCTATACTCGTCTGAAACCTTAGTAATTGCAATAACTCCAGGCAACCATAACGAATGAACATGTTAGAGAGGGGTAACACGTATACATGAGCAAACACTTTTATATATATACATGATCAAAATTTTACAAATCAAAAAGGGAGTTGTTTGATCAAAATACATTCAAGGTTTCCATCTATTGAGGAGCTATACAAAAGAATATATATATCCAGCTCAACTCATGCTTCCAAAAGATTTTCCTGTAAGGAAAACAAGGATAACAAACGGGGTGAGCTATAAGCTCAATGAGGTACCAAAATAAAGAAATACAGTCAAGGGCCAAGTAATTCCATGCTCAATTAAACACATACATGTACCCAACAGGAAGATAAGTAAACAATCCAGACAAAAAGGATACAGTTGGCTCTCAGGAGCCAATTTCCCGTTGCAGTACTTGATCCGATTACGTTGACCCTCCGTCAACTTTCGAATAAGAAAAACCCGTCCAGTAGAACACCGCTTTAACGCCAAATCCCGTCCACCATTCATACCCCTTACCGGGCCCGAACGCCAAATAGATACAGGAAAGGTAATACTCGAGTATACCGGAATCAAGAGTCTCATTACTACAAGATTCCCCAGTACAGTCCCCGTGGCATGACAATTTTCACGACCAAACCCTTGCCGGCTCGATCCAATTGACTACCAAACGGGGTTGAGCTCAGGTTTAATAAAGAGGCCGTTGGACGCATCCAAACGACATTATAACAAGTGCAGGTAACAGGCTCAAGTTCATAACATGTACAGGTGATAAATTGCAGTTTATACCACACAGGCAAGAGTACGAGTGTGATAAAGTACACCCTCGTCTCAATCACACTAAACAGGATTCACAGTCATTTATGTCATAGATTTCACGTACAGATAGCTCAAGTAGCAACAATACAAGGGGTGGTACACTCACCAGATCAAACAAGAATAGTTTCAAAAGTTTCCTTGCCAAGTCTGATTTTACTCGCTGGCACCTCCTAGAACAAGCAAGGCAAACACTTACGACTTGACATTACAATTGGAATCAAAGAAATTTGCAAGTAACTCGGTTACAAGTCCTGTGCGTAACCACATGAACCATTAATGCAAAGGCAATGCGACTTCGGAGTGAAAAGGAATAACAATCGGTCTTAAAGGCATGAACAACCTCAATACTCTATCTATCATAAGTAACCAACTCCAAAGTTGAAGTAGAAAATGAATGTACAATCATTACTCGGAAAACAGGATTTTTTCAGTTTTGCATATCCCTCTAAGAAAAATTGTATCTCAAGTTTTGTAAGTCCAAAATTGATAAAATTTACACCGTTGGAAACTACATTCAAAGGGTTATAATTTTCCAGAAAACACCATCTTAAGATTCCGAACGCAAGTCGGTTAAATTTAAGTCGCAAGGTACTGCTTTAACCATCACAAGACAGAACAGGTTACAATTCCAGTTAACTTTGAAAAATCACTATAAATTGTACGGATAGAAACAGGGTCTGAAATTTACACGGTTTATATCCCTATGTGTCTAGTTTAAAACGCAACAAACGGAACTCAATTCCGATATTCCTACATCAAGATATATCAATTTTCCTAAGACTGCGCAGGAGCTCTTACGAAAATTTTGACAGCACTTCCCTTAGTTTTTCCTTACTTTTCCAACCAAACCTCAATACCAATTCACTCCTCAATTCACCACAATCTTTCCCACAAACAACCAGCTATAAAACACCTTCAATTAAGACCACAATATCCATCACACGTAACCAAGTAAAAGATACAATTATAAACCCTAAAACTGGAAATTTTGCTACAAAAGCAGAAATTCTTTGAGGACAAGTAAAACCAACATTCTCAAGCTCAAAATTGCTCTTATCAACTACCAAATCATGCCCAAACATTAATCATCATAAAACAGAAATTTTTACCTATAAAACAGAAATTTGCTATACTTCTACTTAAACCCATAAACTAGGCTACAAAACTACACAAGTAACCTCTCCCTTCCACTACTTTGCAAGTATAAGGAGTAAAAGAAAAGTTCTAGATAATTTACCTTGAAACTTAAGGAGAAATGATAGCTTAGAGCTCCAACTCCAAAACTCACTCCACCAAGTCCTTAAACCCTTCTTAGCTAACACTTGTATGGAAGCAATTTAAAAGCTAATGATGAAAACTCAAGATCAAGGAGAAAATTGAAACTAGAATTGGAAGAGCTTTTCTTTCTTTTCCTCTCAAGCTAGCCGGCTGAACAAGGGAAGAAAATGAAGATATTTTGTAGCAAAAAGGTGATAAGTATAGAAGAAAACAGCTGGTCAAAGCTGCTGACCGGCTGTGCTACGTCAGAATCCGGCCAGATTCTGGCCGGATACTGGCCAGAGAGTAACTAGTTTTTTTTCAAAAATGTCAAGCAATCCGGCCATCAATCCGGCCAAGAACTGGCCGGATTTCCGGCCGGATTCGGTCCTTTAATTCTTTCGAAATTTTTTTTTTTCCAAGTTCAATCCAATGAATATATATTTCAAAACTCACACAAAAATACTTAATACACACTAACTCATGTTCACATATATGAAATGAAACCCTCCTTAGTGATAGGTAACAAATTCTTTTTATTTTCAAAAGAAAAAAAATAAGCATCAAGAAATGCGGAGAAAAGATGAAAATTTAGGGTTCTCACACTCTCTCCCCCTTAAAAGAATTTCGTCCTCGAAATTCCTTATCATTGCCTTCTATAATATACCATACTTAACTAACCAATCCGTATCCATTCACTGGCCAATATACCATCGTTTCTTCTTCCTTCCTAAGTGGTAATTCTTATACTCCATGCTAGTAGGCAATCGGTGGAATACCAGAATCTTACCTTCCACGTCTTCATACGGGTCCGAGACTTGATGCTGCTCTAGGGTATACACCTGAGCCGACACATTTGGTCCATTCTTTTTCCCCTTTGACTTGTCAAGGTTGGTCGTGGGTGGCTGTTGACTCCTATTTCCTTCTCGAGAGCGGCCTGGGCAATTTGCAATTCGATGATCTGCGCTCCCACAACGCAGACATTTTCTCCCTTTCTTCCAGCAGACATCCTCCGTATGATTCGGCTTCCCACAGTACCCACAAGGACCGCGGGGAGCAGAAACTGAGCCTTTCTGTGAGGTACCACTCGACACCTCTGGCAGTTGTACTCCCCCGTTGCCCCTTCCAATCTTAGGAGGCGTGCTTTTATCTCCTTGCTCCGAACTGCTTCCTGGAAACCCCCTTTTCTTGGCTTGAAAATTCTTAACTTGTAACCTCGCGCCTTCAACTTGTTGAGCTTTCTCCACTGCATCACTAAAAGTATTAAGTTGGGCCACGGCCAAATCCTTCTGAATCTCAACGTTTAGCCCTTGGACGAAACGCCTTATCCGCCTCTGCTCAGTCACGATTAATTCGGGAGCGAACTTAGACAATCTGGTGAACTGGCTTTCATATTCGGCGACGGTTTGAGTTCCCTGACGCAGCCTAATGAATTCATCTTCTTTCTTTTCTTGGATTAAAGGTGGAAAATATTTCGTGTTAAACTCTCTCATGAAATTTACCCACGTCCTTGGGGTTTGTTCCCTTTCCCATTTCAGCCTAATGATATTCCACCAAGAACGGGCTGCTCCCTCTAGTTGGAAGACAGCAAATGTGACCTGTCGCTCCTCGGTATAATGTAACGCGGCAAATATATCAATCATTTTCTCTAGCCACCTCTCGGCCACGTCGAGGTCTGGTCCTCCAAGAAATTGCGGTGGGGAGAACTTCTGAAATCGTTCGAGGGCTTTATCCTCACCCTCTATATGATTACCAGGGTTGCCCGGCTGATTAACAGGATTTTGACCCTGATGTCCCACTACATGGGCCAATAAATCTGTCATACGTTGAATGGCGGCAGCTACCTGAACATTAGGATCTGCTCGAGATTCAGGGTTAGGTTCAGGCGTTGGTTCTCGATTTGCCCCTCCAATCGGGGTTTGCCTACGGCCGCGTCCTCGGCCTCGTCCTCTACGTGTACTTTCCATTGGTTTAACCACTCTAGGGTCGAAACGTAAGTACAAGATTAAAACAAATGCAGGTAGGTACAAATAACAACAGTAGATACAACAAAAGGGCATCTTATATAGAACACAACTTGATCTAGCAAATCACGCAGTATCAGGCAGATGAAAGCAAAAGTAAATCCAGGCAAGTAACAAGGTCAAATCCAACAGGCACAAAACAAACTAGGCTCAGAAGTCTTAATCAGGACTAATCTCACTTCATGAAACACAAAGTTCCACAAATCAAATTCTCAATTGGCCTAAGCGATCTCTAACCTAAGCTCTCATCTATTTAGTAGTCGGGTACAAGAATCCCAAAAGAAGATAATTTCACCACTCGGGCTGGCCAGGCCCAAGAGTAATTCATCTACAATCGAGATTCCTACCGGACCTACAGATCTACTATCTTCAAGCACCATGATACAAAGTTAATACTTATAACACTTCACGATCCATGACTTATGCTCAAAGAGCACTTAAACATTCATAAACATTCACAAAATCGGGACCATAACACCACTTGACCCAAGCTCATTCCGCGCAGAGACCACGCGAAGTGGCTCTGATACCACTTGTAACGGCCCCACCTCCCCCTTAGGCGAACCAAAGGGTTCGGCGGACCGCCTGCCCAGCTCTCGCCAGGACTCGGTCAAAACACTCACTGCTCTAAAGTACGCGTGACAGAAAACCAAAGGAAACGAACAATACGAAAACCACCAAGCTATAAGATTTTCAAAAGAACCCCTGTCACTTTTGTTTCTCTATTCCATTTCATGCTTGAATGCTATACTCGTCTGAAACCTCAGTAATTGCAATAACTCCAGGCAACCATAACGAATGAACATGTTAGAGAGGGGTAACACGTATACATGAGCAAACACTTTTATATATATACATGATCAAAATTTTACAAATCAAAAAGGGAGTTGTTTGATCAAAATACATTCAAGGTTTCCATCTATTGAGGAGCTATACAAAAGAATATATATATCCAGCTCAACTCATGCTTCCAAAAGATTTTCCTGTAAGGAAAACAAGGATAACAAACGGGGTGAGCTATAAGCTCAATGAGGTACCAAAATAAAGAAATACAGTCAAGGACCAAGTAATTCCATGCTCAATTAAACACATACATGTACCCAACAGGAAGATAAGTAAACAATCTAGACAAAAAGGATACAGTTGGCTCTCAGGAGCCAATTTCCCGTTGCAGTACTTGATCCGATTACGTTGACCCTCCATCAACTTTCGAATAAGAAAAACCCGTCCAGTAGAACACCGCTTTAACGCCAAATCCCGTCCACCATTCATACCCCTTACCGGGCCCGAACGCCAAATAGATACAGGAAAGGTAATACTCGAGTATACCGGAATCAAGAGTCTCATTACTACAAGATTCCCCAGTACAGTCCCCGTGGCATGACAATTTTCACGACCAAACCCTTGCCGGCTCGATCCAATTGACTACCAAACGGGGTTGAGTTCAGGTTTAATAAAGAGGCCGTTGGACGCATCCAAACGACATTATAACAAGTGCAGGTAACAGGCTCAAGTTCATAACATGTACAGGTGATAAATTGCAGTTTATACCACACAGGCAAGAGTACTGTGAGAACCCTGAAAATGGATATCTAAGTTGGGGCATATTTCATTTTTGCATTTCTTTTATTCGTTAATAAATTCCAGCAATTACTTTTACTTGTTCGCAATTAAGTAAGTGAAAATAAGTTTACGGGAAAAATAATATAATTTTCCAAAGTTATGAAATTTCTTGGTTTGATTAGGCTAAATTAAAATCTTTAGGGTTAGATTTATTTTTGCCTTCAAATAAAATGTTAGATTACTTAATTCTTTTATGCTAAAATTAATGATAATTGAGTCGTTAGATTTATTATCTTTAAATAAATTATTTAAGTGCTATGATTAATTCCAATTAGTTACTAATGGAAAATGTTAATAAGAATTTCCGTGTTAAAATGAAAACCAATGAATTTTAGATAAATATAGTACCAATATATTAAACATGCTTAAGGCATGAAAATTCGATAAATATATCCTTATCTTTCCTTATTTTCAAATAAGTACGTAACAATAAATTTGGTGTGCAAATTGACACCCTTGGATTAAATTACTATTTCATTTGGCCTTATATTACTAAATCAACAAATTTCGAGTTAGACTAACCCCACTTCTTGAGGAATAATAATTGGAAATTCTAATAACTAATTTAATCGCTAAATAAGGTTGGGAACCTTAATATTTAGGTTTAATCGATATTTATTCGATGAAAATGGTTAATTATATGGGTGGATAATTAGGCGTTCAAATCACCCTTGAGGATGAATTTTAGAAATTAAGTTGAGAGTAGGAAACAATGTGAAAAGACTAAAAGACCCTTACAATTCCATGCGAAACCAAACGACCCCTATGACAAAATTCCCATCACCGCAACTTCGACCAATTACATTTTAACCAATTCGATACGCAAACCTTTCGTAAACCGCGGCACCACTAAACCACTTGATCAGATTCACACTACATCTCCACACTCAAATTCATTTCAGCCATATACCATTGCCGATTCTTTCTCTGCACAAACCAGTCCGCAAACAATACCTCATTTCTTCCCTGCCTTGACCGAGAGCATCCGTGAGAGTGAGAGAGCTGCCGGGTAAGCTGCATCCGTGAGCTTGGGAGGAGGAAGCCGTGAGTTGGAGCAAAGTCAGGGAAGGGAATCTGCAAGAAGCTACACCATTTCACCTTCATCCACAACCATTTCCAGCCGCAACTCCAAACTAGGACCACGACTACATTTGAAGCCGTGAGCAAGGAAGAAATTTCTGGAATTTTTCTTGTGAGAGATTAGTTGCTATCTGAGGTAATTTCTGAACTAAGGAAGTTGATTTCTAGTAGATGAAGCCAAATCAGTGATTGTTTGGGTTGATTAGTGGTAGATTGAACTGTCTATGGACATGCATGTTGATTGTGCAGTCGGATGATGAAAGCAAAACTTAGGAAAAATTTGTTTCGGTAGCATTTGGTTCTGCCGAGAGTGGATGAGGAGTTGCAGCTTTAATTTTGTTTCCCTGTGATCATCTGAGCATGCATGGTGATTAGCTAAGTGAAAATAGGAGGATTATGGCCTTGCATGTAGAGTTATTCGATCGGATGTTGAAATCAGAAGTTTGAGAAAAATCTGTTTGATGAAATGGAATTACCGTGAGCTGGAAATTTTGAAATGCAGTCTAATGTAATTAAATGTGATAATCTGAGTTGATATCCATGTTTATCTAGCTAACAACATGACGATTGAGGCTGGAATGAGGATGATTAACTCGGCTAACCAAGAAAACAAAACGAAAACAGAAATCTGTTTCATGCATGATCAATCGAGGCTAACTGGGAAAATTTCTGGATTTTGGGGAAAATTGGTAGTTGTTAATCGAATTTAATTCCTGAGCTAGATATGTTAATTAACTAGTTAAGTGATGACATGTTGAATTTGAGCCCTTAACACTTTGATTTAGCCGAGGAAAAGCTGAATTAGGAACACCCAAGCTGCTGGAAAATTTTGTGAACTAACGTGAGTTTGAACCTGGAAATTTTGAGGTTTATGATTGTTGTTTGAACTTAATTGTGAACTGGAAATGTTTATTTTCTAGCTAAGTGATTGCATGAGGAATTTGAGAGCTTAATAGCATGTTTTAACCCAGAAAATAAAATGAAAACAGAGAGTTTCTTCATGCATGTTCAACCGTGGCTGATGGACAAATTTCTGGATTTTTCTGGATGATTTTAGTTGCAGAATGAATCTGGTTTTGAAGTGGAAATTTTTACTAGCTAGCTAAGTGTTTACATGCTGAATTTGAGTACCTAACACCATGTTTAAACCGAGGGAAAATTTGATCTAAACGTATTTGGTTGCTGGAAAATTTTGAAAGCCACAAGGGTTGAACCAGAAATTTCAGCTTATCTTTGGAAAGTTTATTTGGTTTCTGGAAATTTATTTTATTTTTCCTTGGGATATAATGGTTTAGAAATACATAAGAGTTGTATGTTTTAAGTTGTGTAAGTTGTTTAGCAATGAAATATTTGATAAATTGGAAGATGGAACCAGAAATGTGGGTATATAAATGCTGGAATTTCTTTTGTGATAACCGAAGGTTGAGTTGGAATCTCAGCTGGGTTTTTAAATTTTTCCTTGAAACATGATGGAAGGAAATGCCTGGAATATGTTGTTTTAGAGTTCTATAAGAAATGTATGATGGTTTGAATAAGAGTATTATGGTTTTAAAAGAGGAAAAGGAGTTTTTCACAAGTGAAAAATGAGTTTCCAGATTTTCGGATTTCTCTGACCAGTCTCAGTAAAATGTTTATATCTTGGTGTAGAAAAATCCGTTTAAGGCGCCGTCAGTGGCATTTAAAACTAGAATCATAGGCCTTTGTTCTGTAGAAATTTCAGATTTTTCCTACATGTATACTGCTGTCTGTGAATTTTTAAAGTGGACTGTTTTGCAGGAATGTCCTGTTTCTTGGTGAAACAGAAATTGGGTTTTGAATTGAGATTTTAGCCTACGTGTGGTTTAAATTCTTGATTAAATTGTGGTTGGAAATTGTTGTCAGTGGGCTCTATGAATTCCCACACTTGGATTTATGGTTGAATTGTTGAAATTGTTTAGAAAGCTGTGAGTTGGTACAAGTATTATATACAAGTGCTAAGTATTGACTAAGCCTTGGTCGTTCATTTTATTTTTATCAGAAATGCACTTGTTGAAATCTAGGGCTAATGATTGACGAAACCCTAGTAATTTGCTATGTGATTTTTGCCATATTTTGATCCATAATATGATTTCGAAACGGAATCGGAGCTGTGGAAGTTGTATCGACCTTGCGAACTCGAGTAACTGTGATCAAAATAATCAAAAATATTTTCCAGCTAGTATTATATTATAACACTCAATATCTAGTGTTTTGCCTAAAACTTTCCAACCGATAATTTCCTTTAGCTCAAACTAGCCTTGATAGCTATAGTAAATAAGTTCTATAGCTTTTGAAAACCCTAAGTCTTATTTTATTCCTTTTCTTTTCTTTAAGTATTGCTCTTGGCTAGTTAACTATAGGAAAAGTTCCAAAATACGAGTTTTACTAATTTTAGTGAAAAGCCTGGGAAACTTGCTCGGCAAGAAACCCTATTTTAGGGTAAAATAGTTTTAGTAATAATTTTTGCAGGAACCATAGCTTTAAAGAAATGTTCAAAGTAACTTTCTAACATTGATATTAAGAGGTTTGTCGACTTATTTCAAGAAAATTTATACTAGTTACCCTTTTTATAAGGAAAAGTACCTCAAGGAGAATTATAAGAAACATTTCTACTATTTGTGTCAAGTTTCAATCTAAGTAGATTTTTGAAATTACTATGGGAAAGTAAACTAGCAATATATTAGATAAACCTCAATGTGTTTGAGCCTAAAGACTGAATAGAAGCTTATAGTTTCAATATTTGATATTCTAGGATATTGCGAGGAAGCGGAATTCGATTCCCAATTTGACATCTGAACTTCACTCTTTGTGAGTGTCCCTACTTGTTTTATGTTATGTGGTTAAGCGCTTTATTAACTTGCTATATTATAACTATGAAGTGGTTTTGACCCGTCGAAGTGAGCAATGTGTACTTTATCACACTAGCCTTTCGAGTGGTGACTTGCGTAAAACATTTTTTTTAGTGAATCAAGTGATAGACGAAAAGTCGTTGGGTGAATCCCTCGACGAGTCAATAATAATAAATCAAGTGCTAGACGTAAAGTCGTTGGGTGAATCCCTCGACGAGTCAATAATAATAAATCAAGTGCTAGACGTAAAGTCGTTGGGTGAATCCCTCGACGAGTCAATGATAATAAATCAAGTGCTAGACGTAAAGTCGTTGGGTGAATCCCTCGACGAGTCTATAATAATAATGTAAGTTCAGGACGTAACGTCGTTGGGTGAATCCCTCGACCAGTCTAAGGTACACTTGGTTATTATCGCCTTCCTATTTGTTTACTTCAGTCGAATCAATACGTGTTAATTGTTTTAATTGATTGCATGTTTTTGGGGCACCACTGAGCTTTAGCTCACCCCACGTTTATTGTTTTCCTTAACAGGTTCTGGAAACTGAAAGCTGGATGCTTACTTATGTTTTCCTTTTGGATTGTATTTGAATACTATAACTTATTCTGTGGGCTGTAAAGTGTTATTTGGGATAATGTAGTTTTCCTTTTTGGATTGCCACTTGAAGCTGGAAAATGTGTAGACCCTAATTCGATTACTTGGCCTGTAAATTTGTCATAGAGATTTATGTATGTATCTATCCTGGTTGGTGCGACTTTATACTTTGGTACGTAGCTCGTGGGTCGTTTAAGAGCCTCGACTGGCTAATTTATCACTGCTATCTCTGAAGTTAATGTGGCTTTAAGGATGATCCTATTCGGGAAAAATTGTTTTGTAGTAGATTAGGTTATTCTTCGAAAGGATTCGGGTTAGATTGCTCGCGTGAGTCCTGGCGAGAGCTGGGCAGGCGGCCCGCCAGCCCTTTGGTTCGCCTCAGGGGGAAGTGGGGTCGCCACAGGTGGTATCAGAGCTCTTATCAAGCTCAAACCGGGAAAAGGTTCTCGGACTGTGGGGATTGGCTTGTTAAGTGTGGAACAAAAGTCTATAGTTGGGGATATTAGATATGTATGTTGGGTAGGAATCTCAAATATAGGTGATTCATGCTTGGGACTGGCCAGCTTGAGTTGTGAATCATCTTATTTTCGGATTCTTGTACCCGAGTACGAAATATTACTTTTAATGGAGTATTTGCAATTGAAAAGAATCCAGTATACTGCATTACGATGCGACTAGAAACCATGATTAAGTTGGAGAGGAATTAAAGAGACCAAGGTTAGTTTTTGGAAGTTAAAAGTGAAAAGGCTTTATTGGTGGCCTTACTAGCCTTTTTGATAGTAAATGAACTTTATACCATCCCTTACCCTAAAATGTGGCTTTAGATCTGGAATCTGAGTGAAACGGCAGTTTAAGTAAGAGCTACGCAGTTGTGAGTGGCTTTAAACCTGGGGAAGAGATAAGTTTGACGAATTTATCATGTGGTTAGTATGCTACCATTTGCAAGTGATTAGAGGTGAGTTCTAGATAACATTGTGGTCTTAAGTTTTATTGGAAGATTATTTGGGGCTAATGTTCAAAAGGATAAAGATAACTAGTTGTTAGGTTATTAGAAAAGCCAATGTATGAAATGTTTGAGATCATTTAGAATATTTAAGAACCACTGATGTACTTAAGTAATGATCATACTATTTGATTCGATATTAGACGTAGTAGATCTACAATTCACTAAGGAAATTTGATTAGTGTTACTAAGGGGGTCTAGTGGGATTGTCCAGGACTAAACTAATGAAGGTTAAGTTGAATCTAAACTAAGGGTTAGGCTATTAGCTATATGGTTATAATAATTTGTGTATTGTTGTATTGTTTCCTTTCATGCTTATAAGATTGAAGTTTAAGTATATACAAACCTGCATGTCTGCTTATTTTCTTAAAAGCATTTTATTCTCAAAAGTGATTTGTGGGGTTAAATGATTTTTCTTGATCAAATGTCCAAATAACAAATGTTAAACTTCTTATCAAAAGTCAAATGCATTTAGAAATTTTGACTATCAAGATCAGAACCAATTTCTTTTCTTCTTGTCTTCCATTCGAATAGCCATTTTATTTATATGTACATAGACTACAATTTTTCCAAATGTGTATTTGATATTCTGTTATTAGTTGGGTTACGAAAGGTACGTGGAAGAAAAAAAAAAAAAAACTTTCCTCAAACGAATAAGATTTTCGGTTTGGGACAAAAGAACTGGGTCATTTCTAAAATTGTTAATTTTGAAAATCACATACTAGTAAATAATTTTGGACAATTGGAGTACGACAATTTGGTGAGTGGAGTCTTTTATAGAAAATATATCTTTGTACTCGAGTTTTGAACTACATAATTGAGTCGTTTGATTTAGTCGGGAAAAAAAAAATATTGTTAAAGTTGAGCCTATAATGATGTTATAATTGTTGCAAGGGCCAACGGTAGATAGACTTTGACAAAGATGCTATCAATGGGAATTTAGAAGGAATCCACCCATGTAGCTACCTCTATTGACCATATGACTGATATCTTAGGAGTGAATGTTTCACAAATCAAGAAGGTTGACCTCACTCGAGGAATAGAGGTTATAGTTACCCTAAACTCGAATAGCACTTTTGAAGGTTATGATCTTCCGCTATGAATTATATGTACGCTACGACTTGTATGTATGCTACGAATACCCTTTATTTTAGTTACTTTGCTATTAGAAATATTATAACAAATAAATGGTTAAATTAAGTGCCTAATTGAATTTATATACATATATATATATATACCCCGACCTATCTCTTGAGAAAGTAAGAATTTTGAGGACAAAATTCATTTTAAGGAGGGGAGGATGTGAGAACCCTGAAAATGGATATCTAAGTTGGGGCATATTTCATTTTTGCATTTCTTTTATTCGTTAATAAATTCCAGCAATTACTTTTACTTGTTCGCAATTAAGTAAGTGAAAATAAGTTTACGGGAAAAATAATATAATTTTCCAAAGTTATGAAATTTCTTGGTTTGATTAGGCTAAATTAAAATCTTTAGGGTTAGATTTATTTTTGCCTTCAAATAAAATGTTAGATTACTTAATTCTTTTATGCTAAAATTAATGATAATTGAGTCGTTAGATTTATTATCTTTAAATAAATTATTTAAGTGCTATGATTAATTCCAATTAGTTACTAATGGAAAATGTTAATAAGAATTTCCGTGTTAAAATGAAAACCAATGAATTTTAGATAAATATAGTACCAATATATTAAACATGCTTAAGGCATGAAAATTCGATAAATATATCCTTATCTTTCCTTATTTTCAAATAAGTACGTAACAATAAATTTGGTGTGCAAATTGACACCCTTGGATTAAATTACTATTTCATTTGGCCTTATATTACTAAATCAACAAATTTCGAGTTAGACTAACCCCACTTCTTGAGGAATAATAATTGGAAATTCTAATAACTAATTTAATCGCTAAATAAGGTTGGGAACCTTAATATTTAGGTTTAATCGATATTTATTCGATGAAAATGGTTAATTATATGGGTGGATAATTAGGCGTTCAAATCACCCTTGAGAATGAATTTTAGAAATTAAGTTGAGAGTAGGAAACAATGTGAAAAGACTAAAAGACCCTTACAATTCCATGCGAAACCAAACGACCCCTATGACAAAATTCCCATCACCGCAACTTCGACCAATTACATTTTAACCAATTCGATACGCAAACCTTTCGTAAACCGCGGCACCACTAAACCACTTGATCAGATTCACACTACATCTCCACACTCAAATTCATTTCAGCCATATACCATTGCCGATTCTTTCTCTGCACAAACCAGTCCGCAAACAATACCTCATTTCTTCCCTGCCTTGACCGAGAGCATCCGTGAGAGTGAGAGAGCTGCCGGGTAAGCTGCATCCGTGAGCTTGGGAGGAGGAAGCCGTGAGTTGGAGCAAAGTCAGGGAAGGGAATCTGCAAGAAGCTACACCATTTCACCTTCATCCACAACCATTTCCAGCCGCAACTCCAAACTAGGACCACGACTACATTTGAAGCCGTGAGCAAGGAAGAAATTTCTGGAATTTTTCTTGTGAGAGATTAGTTGCTATCTGAGGTAATTTCTGAACTAAGGAAGTTGATTTCTAGTAGATGAAGCCAAATCAGTGATTGTTTGGGTTGATTAGTGGTAGATTGAACTGTCTATGGACATGCATGTTGATTGTGCAGTCGGATGATGAAAGCAAAACTTAGGAAAAATTTGTTTCGGTAGCATTTGGTTCTGCCGAGAGTGGATGAGGAGTTGCAGCTTTAATTTTGTTTCCCTGTGATCATCTGAGCATGCATGGTGATTAGCTAAGTGAAAATAGGAGGATTATGGCCTTGCATGTAGAGTTATTCGATCGGATGTTGAAATCAGAAGTTTGAGAAAAATCTGTTTGATGAAATGGAATTACCGTGAGCTGGAAATTTTGAAATGCAGTCTAATGTAATTAAATGTGATAATCTGAGTTGATATCCATGTTTATCTAGCTAACAACATGACGATTGAGGCTGGAATGAGGATGATTAACTCGGCTAACCAAGAAAACAAAACGAAAACAGAAATCTGTTTCATGCATGATCAATCGAGGCTAACTGGGAAAATTTCTGGATTTTGGGGAAAATTGGTAGTTGTTAATCGAATTTAATTCCTGAGCTAGATATGTTAATTAACTAGTTAAGTGATGACATGTTGAATTTGAGCCCTTAACACTTTGATTTAGCCGAGGAAAAGCTGAATTAGGAACACCCAAGCTGCTGGAAAATTTTGTGAACTAACGTGAGTTTGAACCTGGAAATTTTGAGGTTTATGATTGTTGTTTGAACTTAATTGTGAACTGGAAATGTTTATTTTCTAGCTAAGTGATTGCATGAGGAATTTGAGAGCTTAATAGCATGTTTTAACCCAGAAAATAAAATGAAAACAGAGAGTTTCTTCATGCATGTTCAACCGTGGCTGATGGACAAATTTCTGGATTTTTCTGGATGATTTTAGTTGCAGAATGAATCTGGTTTTGAAGTGGAAATTTTTACTAGCTAGCTAAGTGTTTACATGCTGAATTTGAGTACCTAACACCATGTTTAAACCGAGGGAAAATTTGATCTAAACGTATTTGGTTGCTGGAAAATTTTGAAAGCCACAAGGGTTGAACCAGAAATTTCAGCTTATCTTTGGAAAGTTTATTTGGTTTCTGGAAATTTATTTTATTTTTCCTTGGGATATAATGGTTTAGAAATACATAAGAGTTGTATGTTTTAAGTTGTGTAAGTTGTTTAGCAATGAAATATTTGATAAATTGGAAGATGGAACCAGAAATGTGGGTATATAAATGCTGGAATTTCTTTTGTGATAACCGAAGGTTGAGTTGGAATCTCAGCTGGGTTTTTAAATTTTTCCTTGAAACATGATGGAAGGAAATGCCTGGAATATGTTGTTTTAGAGTTCTATAAGAAATGTATGATGGTTTGAATAAGAGTATTATGGTTTTAAAAGAGGAAAAGGAGTTTTTCACAAGTGAAAAATGAGTTTCCAGATTTTCGGATTTCTCTGACCAGTCTCAGTAAAATGTTTATATCTTGGTGTAGAAAAATCCGTTTAAGGCGCCGTCAGTGGCATTTAAAACTAGAATCATAGGCCTTTGTTCTGTAGAAATTTCAGATTTTTCCTACATGTATACTGCTGTCTGTGAATTTTTAAAGTGGACTGTTTTGCAGGAATGTCCTGTTTCTTGGTGAAACAGAAATTGGGTTTTGAATTGAGATTTTAGCCTACGTGTGGTTTAAATTCTTGATTAAATTGTGGTTGGAAATTGTTGTCAGTGGGCTCTATGAATTCCCACACTTGGATTTATGGTTGAATTGTTGAAATTGTTTAGAAAGCTGTGAGTTGGTACAAGTATTATATACAAGTGCTAAGTATTGACTAAGCCTTGGTCGTTCATTTTATTTTTATCAGAAATGCACTTGTTGAAATCTAGGGCTAATGATTGACGAAACCCTAGTAATTTGCTATGTGATTTTTGCCATATTTTGATCCATAATATGATTTCGAAACGGAATCGGAGCTGTGGAAGTTGTATCGACCTTGCGAACTCGAGTAACTGTGATCAAAATAATCAAAAATATTTTCCAGCTAGTATTATATTATAACACTCAATATCTAGTGTTTTGCCTAAAACTTTCCAACCGATAATTTCCTTTAGCTCAAACTAGCCTTGATAGCTATAGTAAATAAGTTCTATAGCTTTTGAAAATCCTAAGTCTTATTTTATTCCTTTTCTTTTCTTTAAGTATTGCTCTTGGCTAGTTAACTATAGGAAAAGTTCCAAAATACGAGTTTTACTAATTTTAGTGAAAAGCCTGGGAAACTTGCTCGGCAAGAAACCCTATTTTAGGGTAAAATAGTTTTAGTAATAATTTTTGCAGGAACCATAGCTTTAAAGAAATGTTCAAAGTAACTTTCTAACATTGATATTAAGAGGTTTGTCGACTTATTTCAAGAAAATTTATACTAGTTACCCTTTTTATAAGGAAAAGTACCTCAAGGAGAATTATAAGAAACATTTCTACTATTTGTGTCAAGTTTCAATCTAAGTAGATTTTTGAAATTACTATGGGAAAGTAAACTAGCAATATATTAGATAAACCTCAATGTGTTTGAGCCTAAAGACTGAATAGAAGCTTATAGTTTCAATATTTGATATTCTAGGATATTGCGAGGAAGCGGAATTCGATTCCCAATTTGACATCTGAACTTCACTCTTTGTGAGTGTCCCTACTTGTTTTATGTTATGTGGTTAAGCGCTTTATTAACTTGCTATATTATAACTATGAAGTGGTTTTGACCCGTCGAAGTGAGCAATGTGTACTTTATCACACTAGCCTTTCGAGTGGTGACTTGCGTAAAACATTTTTTTTAGTGAATCAAGTGATAGACGAAAAGTCGTTGGGTGAATCCCTCGACGAGTCAATAATAATAAATCAAGTGCTAGACGTAAAGTCGTTGGGTGAATCCCTCGACGAGTCAATAATAATAAATCAAGTGCTAGACGTAAAGTCGTTGGGTGAATCCCTCGACGAGTCAATGATAATAAATCAAGTGCTAGACGTAAAGTCGTTGGGTGAATCCCTCGACGAGTCTATAATAATAATGTAAGTTCAGGACGTAACGTCGTTGGGTGAATCCCTCGACCAGTCTAAGGTACACTTGGTTATTATCGCCTTCCTATTTGTTTACTTCAGTCGAATCAATACGTGTTAATTGTTTTAATTGATTGCATGTTTTTGGGGCACCACTGAGCTTTAGCTCACCCCACGTTTATTGTTTTCCTTAACAGGTTCTGGAAACTGAAAGCTGGATGCTTACTTATGTTTTCCTTTTGGATTGTATTTGAATACTATAACTTATTCTGTGGGCTGTAAAGTGTTATTTGGGATAATGTAGTTTTCCTTTTTGGATTGCCACTTGAAGCTGGAAAATGTGTAGACCCTAATTCGATTACTTGGCCTGTAAATTTGTCATAGAGATTTATGTATGTATCTATCCTGGTTGGTGCGACTTTATACTTTGGTACGTAGCTCGTGGGTCGTTTAAGAGCCTCGACTGGCTAATTTATCACTGCTATCTCTGAAGTTAATGTGGCTTTAAGGATGATCCTATTCGGGAAAAATTGTTTTGTAGTAGATTAGGTTATTCTTCGAAAGGATTCGGGTTAGATTGCTCGCGTGAGTCCTGGCGAGAGCTGGGCAGGCGGCCCGCCAGCCCTTTGGTTCGCCTCAGGGGGAAGTGGGGTCGCCACAGGTGGTATCAGAGCTCTTATCGAGCTCAAACCGGGAAAAGGTTCTCGGACTGTGGGGATTGGCTTGTTAAGTGTGGAACAAAAGTCTATAGTTGGGGATATTAGATATGTATGTTGGGTAGGAATCTCAAATATAGGTGATTCATGCTTGGGACTGGCCAGCTTGAGTTGTGAATCATCTTATTTTCGGATTCTTGTACCCGAGTACGAAATATTACTTTTAATGGAGTATTTGCAATTGAAAAGAATCCAGTATACTGCATTACGATGCGACTAGAAACCATGATTAAGTTGGAGAGGAATTAAAGAGACCAAGGTTAGTTTTTGGAAGTTAAAAGTGAAAAGGCTTTATTGGTGGCCTTACTAGCCTTTTTGATAGTAAATGAACTTTATACCATCCCTTACCCTAAAATGTGGCTTTAGATCTGGAATCTGAGTGAAACGGCAGTTTAAGTAAGAGCTACGCAGTTGTGAGTGGCTTTAAACCTGGGGAAGAGATAAGTTTGACGAATTTATCATGTGGTTAGTATGCTACCATTTGCAAGTGATTAGAGGTGAGTTCTAGATAACATTGTGGTCTTAAGTTTTATTGGAAGATTATTTGGGGCTAATGTTCAAAAGGATAAAGATAACTAGTTGTTAGGTTATTAGAAAAGCCAATGTATGAAATGTTTGAGATCATTTAGAATATTTAAGAACCACTGATGTACTTAAGTAATGATCATACTATTTGATTCGATATTAGACGTAGTAGATCTACAATTCACTAAGGAAATTTGATTAGTGTTACTAAGGGGGTCTAGTGGGATTGTCCAGGACTAAACTAATGAAGGTTAAGTTGAATCTAAACTAAGGGTTAGGCTATTAGCTATATGGTTATAATAATTTGTGTATTGTTGTATTGTTTCCTTTCATGCTTATAAGATTGAAGTTTAAGTATATACAAACCTGCATGTCTGCTTATTTTCTTAAAAGCATTTTATTCTCAAAAGTGATTTGTGGGGTTAAATGATTTTTCTTGATCAAATGTCCAAATAACAAATGTTAAACTTCTTATCAAAAGTCAAATGCATTTAGAAATTTTGACTATCAAGATCAGAACCAATTTCTTTTCTTCTTGTCTTCCATTCGAATAGCCATTTTATTTATATGTACATAGACTACAATTTTTCCAAATGTGTATTTGATATTCTGTTATTAGTTGGGTTACGAAAGGTACGTGGAAGAAAAAAAAAAAAAACTTTCCTCAAACGAATAAGATTTTCGGTTTGGGACAAAAGAACTGGGTCATTTCTAAAATTGTTAATTTTGAAAATCACATACTAGTAAATAATTTTGGACAATTGGAGTACGACAATTTGGTGAGTGGAGTCTTTTATAGAAAATATATCTTTGTACTCGAGTTTTGAACTACATAATTGAGTCGTTTGATTTAGTCGGGAAAAAAAAAATATTGTTAAAGTTGAGCCTATAATGATGTTATAATTGTTGCAAGGGCCAACGGTAGATAGACTTTGACAAAGATGCTATCAATGGGAATTTAGAAGGAATCCACCCATGTAGCTACCTCTATTGACCATATGACTGATATCTTAGGAGTGAATGTTTCACAAATCAAGAAGGTTGACCTCACTCGAGGAATAGAGGTTATAGTTACCCTAAACTCGAATAGCACTTTTGAAGGTTATGATCTTCCGCTATGAATTATATGTACGCTACGACTTGTATGTATGCTACGAATACCCTTTATTTTAGTTACTTTGCTATTAGAAATATTATAACAAATAAATGGTTAAATTAAGTGCCTAATTGAATTTATATACATATATATATATATACCCCGACCTATCTCTTGAGAAAGTAAGAATTTTGAGGACAAAATTCATTTTAAGGAGGGGAGGATGTGAGAACCCTGAAAATGGATATCTAAGTTGGGGCATATTTCATTTTTGCATTTCTTTTATTCGTTAATAAATTCCAGCAATTACTTTTACTTGTTCGCAATTAAGTAAGTGAAAATAAGTTTACGGGAAAAATAATATAATTTTCCAAAGTTATGAAATTTCTTGGTTTGATTAGGCTAAATTAAAATCTTTAGGGTTAGATTTATTTTTGCCTTCAAATAAAATGTTAGATTACTTAATTCTTTTATGCTAAAATTAATGATAATTGAGTCGTTAGATTTATTATCTTTAAATAAATTATTTAAGTGCTATGATTAATTCCAATTAGTTACTAATGGAAAATGTTAATAAGAATTTCCGTGTTAAAATGAAAACCAATGAATTTTAGATAAATATAGTACCAATATATTAAACATGCTTAAGGCATGAAAATTCGATAAATATATCCTTATCTTTCCTTATTTTCAAATAAGTACGTAACAATAAATTTGGTGTGCAAATTGACACCCTTGGATTAAATTACTATTTCATTTGGCCTTATATTACTAAATCAACAAATTTCGAGTTAGACTAACCCCACTTCTTGAGGAATAATAATTGGAAATTCTAATAACTAATTTAATCGCTAAATAAGGTTGGGAACCTTAATATTTAGGTTTAATCGATATTTATTCGATGAAAATGGTTAATTATATGGGTGGATAATTAGGCGTTCAAATCACCCTTGAGGATAAATTTTAGAAATTAAGTTGAGAGTAGGAAACAATGTGAAAAGACTAAAAGACCCTTACAATTCCATGCGAAACCAAACGACCCCTATGACAAAATTCCCATCACCGCAACTTCGACCAATTACATTTTAACCAATTCGATACGCAAACCTTTCGTAAACCGCGGCACCACTAAACCACTTGATCAGATTCACACTACATCTCCACACTCAAATTCATTTCAGCCATATACCATTGCCGATTCTTTCTCTGCACAAACCAGTCCGCAAACAATACCTCATTTCTTCCCTGCCTTGACCGAGAGCATCCGTGAGAGTGAGAGAGCTGCCGGGTAAGCTGCATCCGTGAGCTTGGGAGGAGGAAGCCGTGAGTTGGAGCAAAGTCAGGGAAGGGAATCTGCAAGAAGCTACACCATTTCACCTTCATCCACAACCATTTCCAGCCGCAACTCCAAACTAGGACCACGACTACATTTGAAGCCGTGAGCAAGGAAGAAATTTCTGGAATTTTTCTTGTGAGAGATTAGTTGCTATCTGAGGTAATTTCTGAACTAAGGAAGTTGATTTCTAGTAGATGAAGCCAAATCAGTGATTGTTTGGGTTGATTAGTGGTAGATTGAACTGTCTATGGACATGCATGTTGATTGTGCAGTCGGATGATGAAAGCAAAACTTAGGAAAAATTTGTTTCGGTAGCATTTGGTTCTGCCGAGAGTGGATGAGGAGTTGCAGCTTTAATTTTGTTTCCCTGTGATCATCTGAGCATGCATGGTGATTAGCTAAGTGAAAATAGGAGGATTATGGCCTTGCATGTAGAGTTATTCGATCGGATGTTGAAATCAGAAGTTTGAGAAAAATCTGTTTGATGAAATGGAATTACCGTGAGCTGGAAATTTTGAAATGCAGTCTAATGTAATTAAATGTGATAATCTGAGTTGATATCCATGTTTATCTAGCTAACAACATGACGATTGAGGCTGGAATGAGGATGATTAACTCGGCTAACCAAGAAAACAAAACGAAAACAGAAATCTGTTTCATGCATGATCAATCGAGGCTAACTGGGAAAATTTCTGGATTTTGGGGAAAATTGGTAGTTGTTAATCGAATTTAATTCCTGAGCTAGATATGTTAATTAACTAGTTAAGTGATGACATGTTGAATTTGAGCCCTTAACACTTTGATTTAGCCGAGGAAAAGCTGAATTAGGAACACCCAAGCTGCTGGAAAATTTTGTGAACTAACGTGAGTTTGAACCTGGAAATTTTGAGGTTTATGATTGTTGTTTGAACTTAATTGTGAACTGGAAATGTTTATTTTCTAGCTAAGTGATTGCATGAGGAATTTGAGAGCTTAATAGCATGTTTTAACCCAGAAAATAAAATGAAAACAGAGAGTTTCTTCATGCATGTTCAACCGTGGCTGATGGACAAATTTCTGGATTTTTCTGGATGATTTTAGTTGCAGAATGAATCTGGTTTTGAAGTGGAAATTTTTACTAGCTAGCTAAGTGTTTACATGCTGAATTTGAGTACCTAACACCATGTTTAAACCGAGGGAAAATTTGATCTAAACGTATTTGGTTGCTGGAAAATTTTGAAAGCCACAAGGGTTGAACCAGAAATTTCAGCTTATCTTTGGAAAGTTTATTTGGTTTCTGGAAATTTATTTTATTTTTCCTTGGGATATAATGGTTTAGAAATACATAAGAGTTGTATGTTTTAAGTTGTGTAAGTTGTTTAGCAATGAAATATTTGATAAATTGGAAGATGGAACCAGAAATGTGGGTATATAAATGCTGGAATTTCTTTTGTGATAACCGAAGGTTGAGTTGGAATCTCAGCTGGGTTTTTAAATTTTTCCTTGAAACATGATGGAAGGAAATGCCTGGAATATGTTGTTTTAGAGTTCTATAAGAAATGTATGATGGTTTGAATAAGAGTATTATGGTTTTAAAAGAGGAAAAGGAGTTTTTCACAAGTGAAAAATGAGTTTCCAGATTTTCGGATTTCTCTGACCAGTCTCAGTAAAATGTTTATATCTTGGTGTAGAAAAATCCGTTTAAGGCGCCGTCAGTGGCATTTAAAACTAGAATCATAGGCCTTTGTTCTGTAGAAATTTCAGATTTTTCCTACATGTATACTGCTGTCTGTGAATTTTTAAAGTGGACTGTTTTGCAGGAATGTCCTGTTTCTTGGTGAAACAGAAATTGGGTTTTGAATTGAGATTTTAGCCTACGTGTGGTTTAAATTCTTGATTAAATTGTGGTTGGAAATTGTTGTCAGTGGGCTCTATGAATTCCCACACTTGGATTTATGGTTGAATTGTTGAAATTGTTTAGAAAGCTGTGAGTTGGTACAAGTATTATATACAAGTGCTAAGTATTGACTAAGCCTTGGTCGTTCATTTTATTTTTATCAGAAATGCACTTGTTGAAATCTAGGGCTAATGATTGACGAAACCCTAGTAATTTGCTATGTGATTTTTGCCATATTTTGATCCATAATATGATTTCGAAACGGAATCGGAGCTGTGGAAGTTGTATCGACCTTGCGAACTCGAGTAACTGTGATCAAAATAATCAAAAATATTTTCCAGCTAGTATTATATTATAACACTCAATATCTAGTGTTTTGCCTAAAACTTTCCAACCGATAATTTCCTTTAGCTCAAACTAGCCTTGATAGCTATAGTAAATAAGTTCTATAGCTTTTGAAAACCCTAAGTCTTATTTTATTCCTTTTCTTTTCTTTAAGTATTGCTCTTGGCTAGTTAACTATAGGAAAAGTTCCAAAATACGAGTTTTACTAATTTTAGTGAAAAGCCTGGGAAACTTGCTCGGCAAGAAACCCTATTTTAGGGTAAAATAGTTTTAGTAATAATTTTTGCAGGAACCATAGCTTTAAAGAAATGTTCAAAGTAACTTTCTAACATTGATATTAAGAGGTTTGTCGACTTATTTCAAGAAAATTTATACTAGTTACCCTTTTTATAAGGAAAAGTACCTCAAGGAGAATTATAAGAAACATTTCTACTATTTGTGTCAAGTTTCAATCTAAGTAGATTTTTGAAATTACTATGGGAAAGTAAACTAGCAATATATTAGATAAACCTCAATGTGTTTGAGCCTAAAGACTGAATAGAAGCTTATAGTTTCAATATTTGATATTCTAGGATATTGCGAGGAAGCGGAATTCGATTCCCAATTTGACATCTGAACTTCACTCTTTGTGAGTGTCCCTACTTGTTTTATGTTATGTGGTTAAGCGCTTTATTAACTTGCTATATTATAACTATGAAGTGGTTTTGACCCGTCGAAGTGAGCAATGTGTACTTTATCACACTAGCCTTTCGAGTGGTGACTTGCGTAAAACATTTTTTTTAGTGAATCAAGTGCTAGACGTAAAGTCGTTGGGTGAATCCCTCGACGAGTCAATAATAATAAATCAAGTGATAGACGAAAAGTCGTTGGGTGAATCCCTCGACGAGTCAATAATAATAAATCAAGTGCTAGACGAAAAGTCGTTGGGTGAATCCCTCGACGAGTCAATGATAATAAATCAAGTGCTAGACGTAAAGTCGTTGGGTGAATCCCTCGACGAGTCAATAATAATAAATCAAGTGCTAGACGAAAAGTCGTTGGGTGAATCCCTCGACGAGTCAATAATAATAAATCAAGTGATAGACGAAAAGTCGTTGGGTGAATCCCTCGACGAGTCAATAATAATAAATCAAGTGCTAGACGTAAAGTCGTTGGGTGAATCCCTCGACGAGTCTATAATAATAATGTAAGTTCAGGACGTAACGTCGTTGGGTGAATCCCTCGACCAGTCTAAGGTACACTTGGTTATTATCGCCTTCCTATTTGTTTACTTCAGTCGAATCAATACGTGTTAATTGTTTTAATTGATTGCATGTTTTTGGGGCACCACTGAGCTTTAGCTCACCCCACGTTTATTGTTTTCCTTAACAGGTTCTGGAAACTGAAAGCTGGATGCTTACTTATGTTTTCCTTTTGGATTGTATTTGAATACTATAACTTATTCTGTGGGCTGTAAAGTGTTATTTGGGATAATGTAGTTTTCCTTTTTGGATTGCCACTTGAAGCTGGAAAATGTGTAGACCCTAATTCGATTACTTGGCCTGTAAATTTGTCATAGAGATTTATGTATGTATCTATCCTGGTTGGTGCGACTTTATACTTTGGTACGTAGCTCGTGGGTCGTTTAAGAGCCTCGACTGGCTAATTTATCACTGCTATCTCTGAAGTTAATGTGGCTTTAAGGATGATCCTATTCGGGAAAAATTGTTTTGTAATAGATTAGGTTATTTTTCGAAAGGATTCGGGTTAGATTGCTCGCGTGAGTCCTGGCGAGAGCTGGGCAGGCGGCCCGCCAGCCCTTTGGTTCGCCTCAGGGGGAAGTGGGGTCGCCACAAGTACGAGTGTGATAAAGTACACTCTCGTCTCAATCACACTAAACAGGATTCACAGTCATTTATGTCATAGATTTCACGTACAGATAGCTCAAGTAGCAACAATACAAGGGGTGGTACACTCACCAGATCAAACAAGAATAGTTTCAAAAGTTTCCTTGCCAAGTCTGATTTTACTCGCTGGCACCTCCTAGAACAAGCAAGGCAAACACTTACGACTTGACATTACAATTGGAATCAAAGAAATTTGCAAGTAACTCGGTTACAAGTCCTGTGCGTAACCACATGAACCATTAATGCAAAGGCAATGCGACTTCGGAGTGAAAAGGAATAACAATCGGTCTTAAAGGCATGAACAACCTCAATACTCTATCTATCAAGCTCTCGGCAGAACCATTGCTTCCCAAATCAGATTTTTCATTGTCTTAACTTATCATCTGAAGGTACAATAACACATGCATGTCTATAACCAGCCTAATCTACCTCTGATCAACGCATCTCAGTCCAGAAAATTACCTCGGATCGCAGCTCACTCACACGACGGAGAAACTGAAATTTCTCTCCTCTCAGCTCGCTTGCGGACTGAATGGCTGGTGCTGGTTGGATGTTGCAGCTGCGGTGGTTGCAGTTGGTCACGGTGGGTGGAGGTGAAGAGTGCAGCCGCAGCTCACGCACTGTCTCTTCCTTTCCCCCTCTCGATCAGTTCCAAAATTTCTAGTTCTCACGGCTCACTTCTCACTCTCGGCCAGAACAGCAGAGCTGTAGATCGCGCGCTTCCCTCTCTTTCTCTTCGATGATAACTAGGCAGAGGGTGTGAAGTGAGGCTGAGATAAGGTGGGGTGATTTGCGGTGAGGGAGAGGTTGAGTGTTTGGGAAGAGAAAGGAGAATGAAATGCGGTAGAAGGTGAAAGTGTTTGTGATATGAAATGTGAAATAGAGCAAATGGTATTGTGGTGCCGTGGTTTACGAGAAAGGATTGCGTATAAGAATTGGTTGCGTATCGAATTGGTAATAGCTGCGGTGATTAGACTTGTGGTCAGAAGTTTCGTTTGGTTTGCATGGAAATGTAAGGGCATTTTAGTCTTTTCACTTTGCTCCCTAACCTCAACTTAATTTCTCAAATCCAACTTAATTCTAAAAATTATCCACAAGTGTGATTTGAACGCCTAATTATACCCTAATATACCTAAACCATTTTTATCGAATAATTCTCGATTAAACTTTAATATTAAGGTTCCTAGTAATTCCTATATTATTTAGCGATTAAATTAGTTATTAGAATTTCCAATTATTATTTCTCAAGAAGTGGAGTTAGTCTAACTCGAAATTTATCGATCTAGTAATATAAAGTCAAGTGAAATAATAATTAAATCCCAGGGTGTCAATTTGCACATAAAAATTATTTTTACGCACTTATTGTGAAAACAAAGAAAGATAAGGATATATTTATCGAATTTTCACGCCTTAAGTATGTTTAGTATATTAGAATCATATTTATCTAAAATTCATTGGTTTTCATCTTAACGTGGAAATTCTTATTAACATTTAACATTAGCAACAAATTGGAATTAATCATAGGAACTTAAATAATTTATTTTAAGATAGTAAAGCTATCGACTCAGGTATCATTAATTTAGCATAAAGAAATTAAGTATTCTAACATTTTATGTTAAGGCGAAAAATTTAATCTAACCCTAAAGATTTTAATTTAGTCTAACAAAACCAAGAAATTTCATAACTTAGGAAAATTATATTATTTCTCACATGAAAAGTGTTTTTACGAACTTATTTGGAAACAGGTGAAAGTAATGCTAGAAATTATTAAAGAATTAAAGAAAATGCAAATGAAATATGCACAGGTCTATATATATATTTTTGGGGTCCTCACAACCTACCCTCCTTAAAGAGAATTTCGTCCTCGAAATTCATACCTTTTGAAATCTCGGATAACCCTGAACCATGTGGTTTGATCATGTCATATGTTCGTTCAGACGCCACTGGTCGGTTCCTCCTTCCATTGACTTGTCGAGGGACAGTTCCATTTCCCTGTTGAGTAGTGGTTTCTCGTGGATACCTCCTTGGACAGTCATGAACTTTATGGCTAGTACTCCAACATCCCATACACTTTCGTCCCTTTAGCCAACAGTTTTCTTCAGTGTGATTCGTCCTTCCACAATGTCCACAAATTGGATGAGGTGTTGTGACCTGACTTGTTTGCGAGGTTTTCTTTGATCGTGTCTGTCCTACTGAAGTCTCTCGCGACATAGTTCCTTTTGGTTCCTTTATCCTGAGTGGTGCAGGAAGTAACAGTCCTACCCCATCCACTTCTTTTCTAACTTTGGGTGGTGGTCCATTTTCTCGTAGTGTACTGTCAGATGCGTCTCTTTTCCTTGCTTGAAAAGCTCTCAGTTGAGATTTTGTGATTTCTACCCTTTGCGCTTTTTCGAGAGCGTCACTAAATGTTTCAACCTGTGCTGCGGCAAGGGCATCTTGGATTTCCAAATCTAATCCTTGGATAAACCGTCTTATTCTCTTCCTTTCAGTAGCCACCAATTCTGGGGCATATGTAGATAACTTCGTAAAGCGTGTTTCATACTCAGTTACACTTAAAGTTCCTTGACGAAGCTTTATGAAATCATCTTCTCTCTTTTCTTGGACTAGTGGTGGAAGAAATTTTCCATTAAATTCTAGGACAAAGTTCATCCAAGTTCTCAGAGTTTGTTCCCTTTCCCACTTATTTCTTATAACATTCCACCATACTCGAGCCGGTCCTTCAAGTTGGAACACAGCAAAATTTACTTCTCTCTCCTCGGAATAATCTAGTGCATCAAATATATTTCTTATATTCTCCAACCAATTCTCAGCTATATCGGGGTTTGGACCCCCAGAAAATTTAGGAGGGAAAAACTTTTGAAATCTCTCTAAAGCCCTATCCTCTCCTATTTCTTGGTTTCCAAGTTGGTTCACTTGTCCAATTCTCTGGCCTTGTTGGGGTACCAATCGCTCTAATATGTCTGTCATGCGAGTCAAAACTAACCCAATTTGATTTTCTACCCCAACCCTAGGTTCAGCGTTTCGGTTGGCGGTGGGTTCTTTATCTCCTCCTTGATTTTGAGGTCGTCTGGGTTGACGTCCACGTCGTCGTCTCCCAGCTTCCATTCTCACAACTAGTCTCTACAATTATGTGCAAATGGCTCACTAAACTAAAAATTATCTATGCACACGTATATTTAACAATTTTCAAAATGAGCAATAAAACTATATCCACAGATAACATTTTCACAAATAGCACATTAACAGTTAACATAGAATTTAAACTAGTCTCAATTAGGTTGCATACCATTACAAAATTAGAGCTAATCAGGTCATAATACAAGTTGAAATCAAAGGTCATATATCCAAAGTTTAAAAATCTTTAGCAAGCCAGCCAATAACTAAAGTGCATTCATCTCCAAGAATAACCAACCTTGGGATTTCTAGTTAAAGCCTCAAGTACCATTTTCAAACTCAGGGAATATGTACAACTGGCTCACTTAAGCGTCAAGTGGAAACCAAGTCAATTCGCACTAGGACTGGCCATCTCCAGATGCAAATCAACTCAATCGCCACCATTCCTCAAAGAAAATTTCACAAAATGTCTCAATCAAGCAATCGATCTAAGATTCACATTCAATTTCATACATATACTTACAAAGATTACAAGCCTAGAGGATACCTCGAATCTTACAATTTACCCAGTCGAATTCGATCTTATAGATATCAGCTAGTACCAATGTTCAAGAAACTCAACTATCACTTTTCAAATCAATTCTCACACAATTCTCTTCAGTTTCTTACAATATAAGAAACCCTAGTGTGTAAACCCACTTAAAAACAAACACTTCAATATTACTCAATCAATCATCAAGTATTAAGATCACACTCCACTTACTAGACAATCAAACTCCACAGTCCGGCATCTTATGCTTAAAGCCTAAGATACACTACAAAGATCTAGAGCCTAGGCTCTGATACCACCTGTGGCGACCCCACTTTCCCCTAAGGCGAACCAGAGGGTTGGCGGGCCGTCTGCCTAGCTCTCGCCAGGACTCACGCAAACAAGCTAGCAAAAATCCTTCCGAAGTATAACCTAATCTATTACAACATCGTTTCCCTCCAAATAAGCCGGTTTCTAGAATCACATTAACTTCAGAGATAACAGTGCCTTAAGATAGCCAACGTCGATTCTTAAAATACCTTCCCGAATACAACCCAAGAAACAAAACATCAATTCAAATATATCCTTACAAGCCAAGTAACAAATTCATACAAGCCACATACAAATCCAGGGTTTACACTTTTCCAGCTTCAAGTGGCAACCTAAGGCTAAACTACAATGTTTAACTCGAATTACATTCATGAAAGTAAACAATCTAGTACTAATTCCGAGCATCTTTGGTCTCAAATCCTGTAAAAGAAAATCACAACGTGGAATGAGCTACACAGCCCAGCAAGATTCCAAGACACTCTAACAGTTCAAACAAATCAAGGAAGTTGTGCATGTCATATGCATGGTTCGAGGTTACACAATGGCAGGTTATCATGAGGTGATAATCATTACTCGGGTAATTGCTACTTTGAAAACACATGTAGTAGTAGTACATTTTGCTGGTAACTTTACTATGAGTACAACTCGTAAATTATCTAAAATCACTAACGTAATTTTTGGAATAAATGACCATATAAATATATTTTCATGAATTTTTAGTCAAACAAATAGTGACTCGTCTGACTAGAAGAACATTACAAGGATTGCTTCATCTCAGAGATTAATGCTCATGAGGAGTCTTACCCGAGAAATGTCAACTAGGAGAGCAATAGCATTATTAATAGCAAAGCAAGCACAAAAGGATACAGTACTCGGTCCACTTCCCGTCCTTATAACTCCGATCGGTAACTCCTTCGATTGACTGGCCATCACCTTATCCCTCCAGTGGTAGTACTCGAGTATACCTAAACGGTTGTCCAGGGTTCCAACCTACCCGACCGAGCCCAGTCCTGGCTCGAGTAGGTCAGTAACCGAGGCAGGGCCCAAGTTCAGCTTATAGCTTACAACATGCACAGGTAATCAAGTAATTCGACAAAAAGTAAAATTCATCATTTGAATAGGTCGAGTGAGGTGAAGTACACACTCGCCTAACAATGATGGACAACTTCATATAACATGTGATTCATGATAATCAAGTAATCAAGTGGATACTTAGCACGTAAGCACGTAAGCAATACAAGTTGATTTCATGGGAGCATGTAATTCATGGATATCGAATAATCATATAGATTAGAAATCATGCGAGCAAATAGTCAAGTAATCAGGTAGTCATGTGGGTTGGTAAACGGTTCACGGTTAACGGTTGGCGGTTAACGGTTGAGTAATGACGGTTATTTGGCAGGCATTTGCCGTATTAATAGGCCATCATTGGCCGTTATCCCACTTTTACCATGTGAGAGTCGAGGAGATTCACTCCAACGACGTATGCAACCATAGCATACCAAGTCATGTTATTCGATCATTTTCAAGCATGGGTATGGTAGATATTTAACACATAGTATTTAGCACTTAGAAATCATGAAATGAGCATGTTCTAGACTTATTCCATTACGTATTCCTATATGGAACACTCACCTAGTCAAACAAGCGCAATAGGTCTCAAACAAGCGTTTTAGGCGTCCGCTCCGAGTTCCTCTTGAAGATCTCCTTGATTGCCTGAGCAAACAATAATTCAAGTACCACTCAATATCGCTACGAATTCTCTAGTTTTCGATGAAGATTATACGCTAGTGCAATCTAAGAAATTAACGCGGAGACGAGCCTAGAATTCGTGTAACTCGAGGTTCAAAAGTGGGGTTTTAAAACACAAGACAAATCTGATTTCCATCTTTGGATTCAAATGTAAAACAATCAAATGATATTGAAAGAAATGAAGAGTTCGAAACCCCTTAGTTTCCTTTAAGTTAGAAAATTCCAGATTTAACAAGTAATCTTTGAAAAATCATATCTTACTCTCTACAAGCCCAAAATTGGAAAACTTGGTACTATTGGAAACCTCTTTGAAAGTACTAAAAGTTCATAGAATACACTTTTCCATGATTCTAAATGGAAGATAGTCAAAAATGGGCTCAAAGTTACTGTTTTGGTTCATAAGGCAGATTTAAGTTGGTTTTTGGCCAACTTTGGAATTTCGGCAAAATTCACGTGTTTGGAACTAGCTTTTGAAATTTTCAACTCTATTATTGTTGTAATCCAAGAGTATAACAAAACAAACGGAACGAGAAACGGGGTTTTGAGCACCAAGATACGGTAGCTCAAAGTTACTAAAATTCCCTTGTGAAACATGGGTTTTTCAAACTCGAGTCATGAACTTTGGTAATTTATTTGACCCATGAAACGGCCTCAGAATAACACCATAATTAGCAGTATAATACTACCATATAAGGGTTGCTCCTCTACCAAATTTCATGGAAAAATAACTTCGGAAAGGTGGTCAATCAAACACCTAAATTTCGCAAATACTAAGACAAAACTGACATTTGGTCAAAGAAAGATTCCTCCAAACCCGGTTCATTTGTTTAGGCAAAACTTAAAGAACGTTCATGGTACATTTGGTAAGTGTTTAGCATCAAAATATTCAGTTAGCAAGTCTTTGCCAAACCTTGCATCAAATCTGTCTAAAAATCAGGGTTTTCAAGGACAGAGCAGGTTTCACATTTTGATCACAAATAACTCAAATTAACTCGGAATTTGGCATGGTTTAAGGCATTGGAAAACACATTCATAGAACTATAATTTCACAGAAGAAATTATTCTGAAATTCGGCACACAACTAGCTCGAATTCGAGTCACAAGTTGCAGCCTCAGCATTTTGTTCTTGTAAAATAGAGAAACAGAACAGCCGACTTAAAATAGTTGGTTTGGCTCACATACATGGAACCAGAATGTGCATTTTATATCGTCGGAAAGGTTGGAATGTCTAGTTTCAAATACCACTGACGGCACTCGATTTCGACATCGGGGTTCAAAATTATGGCCGAAATACGAAAGCTGGTCAGAGCATTTCGGAAATAGTTCCAGATTTACTAGCTTTGTTAAATCGATTTATTTGACCAACCAAAACCTCAATATTTTTCAATGAAACTTTGTACACCATATATTCAACATATCAACATGATATACAAGTCATGAAACCCTCAAAATTTTGCAAAATGGGTTGCGATTAAAACAGGGCAAATCTGAACATTTATGAACTATGCATCTCTTGGAGTCTAGTCTAGCTAGGTATCATTAAACTACCTATTTAAACACCAAACTAGCATTATATCCATCATAAATCCAAGGGTGGGAGTTCATAGAGCCCACCATCAAAATTTTCCGACATGAAATAAAACAAATAACATGTAATTTTGGCAAATAATTCCACCACAATAAATCTGTCATCGGCTAAACAGAATTTCCAGCAGCTAATTGGTCATAAAACCAACTTTTTACTCGGCTAATACATGATATTAAGTACTCAAATCCGACAAGCAAATACTTGACTAGCTAATCAGATCATCCAAGTCATTGTGGGAATTCATAGAGCCCACTCACCAAGTTTCCATTAAAACTCAAAAGAGCCACCATCGGCTAAGCTGGAAAAAAGATTGCAGCAGCTATGTTTCACCATTTTTGGTCAATTTATCCCACGGATCAAGTACTTTACAACTGAATATCTTACAAGACTTAAGACACATATATTTCATGCATTTCTAAACATTGTTTGCTAATGAAAAAAAATTCCAGAAACAACTGCAAATTCTGGTTTCACTCCCTTGGCAAGTCACGTAAATTTTCCAGCATTTACTCAGTCATAAACAAAATTTTCCTTCGGTTAAAACCTTGTATTTGGCACTTAAATCTCACATGCACAACTACTGAACTAATTAGCTAGCATTTCCAGTCCAGATTCAGCTCGGTTGTTACCAAAAATTCATCAATCAACCAGCAAGTTGTTCGGCCACTCTCGGATGAGCTTGCAGGCAAGCCGATTCTGTTTCATCTCTTCTTTTCTAGCTTAATCCGAACTAACTAACTTCAGGCAAGACTTAATCACCTAGTTCTTAGTTAGTTAACAACATTTAAAAGCTCAGATTACTCCAAAGAAACAAGATTAAAGCTGCATTTTCACAATCAACTCACGGCAATTCCATTTCCTTCCAAATCAGATTTTTCTCATGCTTTTAGTTCATCATCCGAATGCATACTCTCAACATGCAAGTCTTAATCATTTTTATTTTTTTTACTTAGCTAATCACAATTTCATGCTCAGATTATCACCAATAATCAAATTCAGAGCTGCATTATCCTAATCAAGCTCTCGGCAGAACCATTGCTTCCCAAATCAGATTTTTCATTGTCTTAACTTATCATCTGAAGGTACAATAACACATGCATGTCTATAACCAGCCTAATCTACCTCTGATCAACGCATCTCAGTCCAGAAAATTACCTCGGATCGCAGCTCACTCACACGACGGAGAAACTGAAATTTCTCTCCTCTCAGCTCGCTTGCGGACTGAATGGCTGGTGCTGGTTGGATGTTGCAGCTGCGGTGGTTGCAGTTGGTCACGGTGGGTGGAGGTGAAGAGTGCAGCCGCAGCTCACGCACTGTCTCTTCCTTTCCCCCTCTCGATCAGTTCCAAAATTTCTAGTTCTCACGGCTCACTTCTCACTCTCGGCCAGAACAGCAGAGCTGTAGATCGCGCGCTTCCCTCTCTTTCTCTTCGATGATAACTAGGCAGAGGGTGTGAAGTGAGGCTGAGATAAGGTGGGGTGATTTGCGGTGAGGGAGAGGTTGAGTGTTTGGGAAGAGAAAGGAGAATGAAATGCGGTAGAAGGTGAAAGTGTTTGTGATATGAAATGTGAAATAGAGCAAATGGTATTGTGGTGCCGTGGTTTACGAGAAAGGATTGCGTATAAGAATTGGTTGCGTATCGAATTGGTAATAGCTGCGGTGATTAGACTTGTGGTCAGAAGTTTCGTTTGGTTTGCATGGAAATGTAAGGGCATTTTAGTCTTTTCACTTTGCTCCCTAACCTCAACTTAATTTCTCAAATCCAACTTAATTCTAAAAATTATCCACAAGTGTGATTTGAACGCCTAATTATACCCTAATATACCTAAACCATTTTTATCGAATAATTCTCAATTAAACTTTAATATTAAGGTTCCTAGTAATTCCTATATTATTTAGCGATTAAATTAGTTATTAGAATTTTCAATTATTATTTCTCAAGAAGTGGAGTTAGTCTAACTCGAAATTTATCGATCTAGTAATATAAAGTCAAGTGAAATAATAATTAAATCCCAGGGTGTCAATTTGCACATAAAAATTATTTTTACGCACTTATTGTGAAAACAAAGAAAGATAAGGATATATTTATCGAATTTTCACGCCTTAAGTATGTTTAGTATATTAGAATCATATTTATCTAAAATTCATTGATTTTCATCTTAACGTGGAAATTCTTATTAACATTTAACATTAGCAACAAATTGGAATTAATCATAGGAACTTAAATAATTTATTTTAAGATAGTAAAGCTATCGACTCAGGTATCATTAATTTAGCATAAAGAAATTAAGTATTCTAACATTTTATGTTAAGGCGAAAAATTTAATCTAACCCTAAAGATTTTAATTTAGTCTAACAAAACCAAGAAATTTCATAACTTAGGAAAATTATATTATTTCTCACATGAAAAGTGTTTTTACGAACTTATTTGGAAACAGGTGAAAGTAATGCTAGAAATTATTAAAGAATTAAAGAAAATGCAAATGAAATATGCACAGGTCTATATATATATTTTTGGGGTCCTCACACTCTTGCTTTCCAACTTCCTATTACATCTTCTATCATTTGTCAGTCATATGATGTTAACATTAAAATTTTTCTTTCATCTACTGAATGTTCTTTTATTTCTAATTCTAATGGTCTTCTTTTGCCTTTAGAGTTATATTTTTCTTCTGGTTCTCTATATTCATTATAAATTATCCTAGGTGGTTGTCCTGGTTCATATGTCATAATATTTCCTGTTTGACTTGGGTCAGTTTGCATGTCTGTTGGTTGATTACTTCCACTACTCTGTTGTTGATCTCTTTCCATTAATTCTCTATATGATGTTATACTAACTGATCCTATATTATCCTCTAATTCTTCTTTTTTAATTCTAATATTTCCTTTATTGTCATAGTACAATATTTCATCTAGTGCTATTTGTCCCTCTGATTCTAGTTTTCTTTCCAAATCAAATAATTCTTTTTCGGTTAAAATCATATTTAGTTCTGCTAGATATATAATTCTTTGTTCTAATTCTGCTATTTCTTTTTCTAATAAATTAATTTCTATAAGATCTGATTCAGTGAGGACTCGCAAATTTTCTTATTTTAAACTCCTATTACTAGGTTATTTAAATATTTAATTGCCTGTTTGTTTCGAATATTTTATTTCAACCTTTTTAGACCCAAATACATGGAACTATGGCTTACATGTATTTTTAAAATGACTTGTTACAAAATTTAAATTTTGAAAACTTGTTTAGTGAGAATAGTGAATGCGCGTCTAGAGGTAATAATCAATTCGAGGGTACAATGAGTTTGAAAATTGAAAACTCATACATTAGTCTTAAAATGGTTATTTTTTATGTCTAAATACTTAAGTACTAGTTTGTTATACCATCGTTATAAGAATTTTTTAGAAATTTCGCCGTAGCGCGCGCAAATCGAAAGTTCACGTATATCGAGACAGAGCGATTAATTGGAGATTTAAGAAATTTATTCTAAACTATTAAGAGTGAATAATTATAAGGTTTAAGAAAGTGCATTGGCGGTTTAGTGCACAAGTGAAATAAAATCAAGAGGAAATGGGCAGGAAACGCGCGCGAACGCGCACTAGTGAAGGGTTGATTTTTGTGCACAAAAGCCCCAATTACTTAAGCTTCCTCAAGAAGCTGACAACATCAGATTTACTCTCTCTTTCTTCCCTCTCTCAAAGTGGCCGAACCTCACAAGGAAGAACAAGACCAGATTTTTCATCCTCTCACTTCAATCTTTTGCTCAAATCACTTCAAAATTTTACCACAACTTGCAAATCACTTGGTGATCAACTTAAGCTAGGCAATGAGCTTGTTTCTCACGATTTTCTTGGGCTTAAGGTGACCGAAAATTTCTGCTCTAGCCATCTAAGGAGGTAAATGATGATCAACCTCTTGAATCTTAGTTTATATAAGTTGTATTGCACTTGTGAGTTCATAGATTCATATGGGTAGCTTTATATTGTTGAAAATCTTGTGAGTAGGCTCTATAAAATCCCACAATGGCTTGATGAATTGATTTGGCGAGATTTGATGTTATTTATGTTGGATTAGTGTTTAATCTAGTGAAAATAAGTTGTGTTATGAAAGAAATCTCAAAGGATGTGAGATGGGCAAAAGTGACGATTCTGCCCCTGTTTTTCCGTGACCCTTAGTGCATTTTTTTGTGGTTCAATTGACTTAATTTTGATATAAATATGTTGTGTGGGTTGTGTGGAAAGTTTCCACCAAAAATCATCCAATTTGGTTGGCCAAAAGTTGAGATTTCGAAAATGTAGCAAAACTGGAAATGTAACCAGAGCCTCTCTGGCAGTGATTTTGTTTTGACCGTAACTCTTTGCTCCGACGCCGAAATCAAGTTCCATTTGTGGTATTAGAAAATGGACATTTTCAGTTTTTCAACGATATAAAATGCATGTCCTGATTCCACCTGAATGAGCCGTACCAACCTTGTAAAGTTGCTTGTTCTGTTTCTCATCTGCACTGGAAACCCTTTTTTGAGCTGCGACTTGATGCTCAAATATCAGCTAGTTGTAGATAGAATTTTAAAATGATTCCTTCTGAGAATTGTAGTCTTATGAATGTAGTTTTCAATGCCACCAACCACGCTCAATTCTGAGTTAAATTGAGTGAGTCGTGGCCGGATTTCAGAGCTATTTTCGTGAAAGGAAAATCCTAATTCTGGACTGATTTATAGCTAATCTTGATTTGGGACTTGTTATTCGAAATCCTTGATGTTAATCACCTACCAAACACATTTTGGGATGTTTTCTAGACTTTGTCTTCATAAATGAATCATGTTTGAGGAATTTTCATTGGCCAAATGTTTGAGAAAAGAAAAACGAAAGTGCAAGGCAGATTTGCCTTAACAAATTGTAGAACTTTAGTAGTTTTTTTAACAAACATCCTGAACGAATTTTTACATGAAATTTGACAGAGGAATAGCCCTTATATGGTAGTGTAATCATACAAAATTTGGTACCATTCCGAGTCCATTTCGATGCTCAACAAAAGATTCAAAGTTTATGTTTTAAACCTGAAAAATGGTCTAACAGTCCCAACTTTTGGGTAACTTTGAGCCGCCATATCTTGGTGCTCAAAACTCCAATTCTCGTTCCGCTTATTTTGTTTTAAACTTTGATTGTAACTCTAATTGAATTCTAAATTTCAGAGACTAGTTCGTATTGTGTGAATTTTACCGAATTTTCAAAGTTGTTCAAAGTTGGCCAAAAACCAACCCCAAAACTGTCGTGATAGCCAAAATAGCAACTTGAAACCAAATTTCGAATGTCTTTCATTTTGAATCATGGAAATGTGTCTTCTAAAAACTTTTATTACTTTGGAACTAGTTTCCAAAGGTACCAAGTTTTCTAATTTTGGACTTATAGACAGTGAGATACGATTTTCAAAAATCGCTCGACAAATCTGAAATTTCCAAACTTAAAGGAAATTGAGGGTTGCGAACTCTCTATTTTCCGTCGATATTGCTAGACCGTTTTACACTTGATTTCAAAGATGAAAATCAGATTTCGCTTGCATTTTAAAACAACATTTTTGAGTCTCGATTTACGAGTAATTAAGGCTCATTTTCGTGAAATTTTCATAGATCGTACAAGTGTGCAATCTTCCTTGATAATTGGGGTTTATAAGTGATAGTTCATTATTAATTGCTCAGGCACTCAAGAGGACCTTCAAAAGGATCTCATGGGAGACGCCTAAAACAAACACTTGTACTTGTTTCTTGATTACTTGGTGAGTGTCAAGTGTGTGAAATACGTGATACATGTTAATTGCTATTGATATCAAATATTTTGGAAATGCCGAGTCGAGTGTGTACTTTATCGCACTCGTTCTCATTTGAGTGAAATGTATTTGAATTACTTGACTTGAAATACTTGAATTGCTTGAAATGACTTGTTAAGTGAATTATGTGAAGTGTTTAAATGACTATTTATGCTATGACTGTATAAGTTGATTGGAATGAATCTCCTCGACTCATAAGTACTACTTGGGGGACGCCAAAATTTTCACTGGCCAACCTAAGACTCGAGCCGGCATGGGGTTGGTCAGGTTTCTTGGTGAACCATGAGAAAATGTAAGTTTGACCTATTGAGAGGTCTTGCTTGGCATACTTGAGCAGTATCGCCTCAAACAAGTGACAGGCGGGTCCGATGCAGGGATATGTAATGGTGAACAGGGACATGATAAGTGAGGTTCTACGGATTATAACCTACCCGATTGACGGAGTGTCAACTCGTGGAGGCTGTTGATCGTGCAAGTCAAAAAAAGCTCCTGAGAGCTCGTATATTCTTGAATTGTTTCTATTTACTTTTCTAGCTTGTATTGTTATTCACTTGAATATTAATGTTTTACTCGTTAAATGGGATTGCTACTTGAACAACGTGCTTGCATGTGTGTTTTTGGCCTCACGAGCAATTGCTCACCCCGTAGATTTATTTTTCTTAACAGGGACGGACTTGAAGTGAAACTCGAAGAAACCCTTGGGATATACTTTTGTATTAAGGTTTCCAATGGAACTGACTAGACGTTGGTTGATTGTACATTTTGAGAATTGATGTACCTTTTGGGAATCTGATTTAAGTTTTGAATATTCGATTATGGAAGTGATTTTTCTTTGTTAGGCTTGTATTAATTATTATAGTTATTATTAAGCTTGAACGAGATTTGTACCGAGTCTTGGCGAGAGTTGGGCAGGCGTCCCGCGGATACCCTTTGGTTCACATTAGGGAGAAGTGGGGGCGTCACAGTTGGTATCAGAGCCTAAGTTTCAGATCTTTGTAGTGTATTCTAGACTTAAAAGTTTAGGTTGTCAGACTGTGGAATTGGTTGAAAAGTTAAGTGACCGCTTGTGGGAATGAAAATTACAACCTAGTTTTGAATTAATGGACAATTGGGAGTTTCAATCTTGTAAGAGATCTGTGGAATAGTACGAGATGACCAAATGTAGTTTATTTAGTATTTTTGGACCCATTTAAGTTTTAATTTTTAATTGTAGGTTGCGAAAGGTAACGGTGGTATTGAACCGCCTCAGGGACGCCTTCCGGTAATCCGTTATTGAGAAAGGTTTAAGGGAAATTCATTGGAGATATAATCCGACTTACTGAACTAGGACTCCATGTGACTGCCAGAGGACTTACTCGTACCCAAATAACGGAATGTTACTGGAGTCAATGACTGGAGATGGCTATCCGAGGAAACAAGGATAGTTCGAGAGTATAATCGAGAACTGAGGACAATTGTGGATGCCCAGACTACTAGAATTTTGAAGTGGAGACTGAGGTACTTGAGGAGCGAGGAAGACAAAAGCTCTTTGTGAGAAGCTTTAAAAAGCTAAGAATCGACGTGGTAGGGTAGTACATGAAATTAAAGACCGGACGGATAAATCGATGGTTGGGTGTGTTACCTTGGTTGAACAAATGAAGAATGACAAGATACTCAATAAGGGACATGAGATTAAAACTCCTAGTACAGGAAATGAAAATGATCCTACGGAAGTAGCAGAGACTTTTGGTTCTGCCAATCATTAAACCAGTGAATTGGACCACTTTAAAAGTTTTGTCGAGAGTGGTCGGGGTGGTGCTTGTTCAAAAGGCCATTGCATTTCGTGTTTTACTTAACTATACTTTCTACCTTTTAAAATGATTGAACATTACTGGTGAAGTGCTTGATCTTCTTGCTTTATAACTTCAAATCTATGACAGCGTTGTACACATTTGCGATTATTTCGGTGTCTTTCCTTTTATTTTCGTTTTGCAGGCTTAAAGTGTCACTTTTCAAAATTCGTTTGTGTGCACTCATTTTACGTTATGCCTTTATAAATGTTAAATTTATGAGCGGCTAAAGAAGTGAAAAGGAACCGAGGGCGAGGGGTTAAGCAACCCCAAGCTCAAGGGGATGTTTAGGGAACGGCAATTGGGCCGAACCAAAACCCTAGAAATGAAGGAAAACAATCATGTTGCTACTACTATTGACCATATGATTGCTGTCCTAACACGATTAGCTGAGCACTAAAGCCCTAGACCAATCAACCAACCTGGGGACCAAGAGAGATGTAAGGATAAAGCGATTCTTGAAGCTCGTCCATCTAAGTTTTATGGAGAATCTAATCTCGAAATAGTAGAATTGATTTGAGTTGATGAAATAAGGCGCTAGTGAAAGCAAGAGGTTAGGGTTTCTTTTCGAGCAACTTTGTAATTGAGTATTGGAGAGTGAATTAGGGTGTGAAACTTTTAAGGAATAAGATTTCCGTATTTCGTTGTGTTAGAAGCTATGATAGTAATCTTGTAGAGACTCAAGAGCTAATCCATGTTAAGCAGAGAACAAGTAAGATTTATAAGTTGAAGTAATCTATAAGTCAAATAATGAAAGAGTGACATGGCCAGAGATTTCATGGTGAATAGCTATTTATTTTGATCCTTTAATTTGCCTGACAGGCTTGCATTTGACTTAAGTCAACCAGTAAGATGACAACTTTGGAAAAAATGCGTAAGGAAATGGATATTCTTTGAAATGAGGTAGAATTTCAAAGAAAGCTGGCTGATTACTGGGAAGGACGGTGAAAACAAGAATATGCAGAGAAAACTGAGTTGTTACGCAAGAATGTAGAACTGGAAAAGAAATACAAAGGAAAATCTCAAACTGGTCAAGCCGTCACTTCTCACGCAAATTGTGGATACTGTGGCAAGATTAACCACACTGAAATCAAGTGCTGAATAAAGCAAGGAAAGTGTCTGAGGTGCAGTGCAGTAGTACCGAGCGTAAGGTTTCGAATTGCCCCGGTACCTCTAAAAAGAGGAAATATTCAGCGGCCAGATAGATCCGCCATCAAGCAATTGAGTGCCAAAAGGCGGTCTAAGCGCTGGAAGTTTTACGAGTGGGGGTGCTTAACTCCACTCAAGAGATAGAGATTGTAGTTTTACCCTAGACTAGACTGGCACTTTTGGAGATTTAATTTTTTGCATAAGGGAAAGTCTTTTGTTATTTTGTATCTTGGCAACTTGGTACGTTTAGTTATAATCTTGTTGTTTCCCTTTTACTTTTGAAATGATTTGATAAATCTATTCCAACTTGATGTAACTATTATAATCTTTTATGAAATATGAGAATTTACCTTGCTTTTAATTGATTTCATGGCTTAAGTGTATAGTTGCACTTTACCCTACACTTTTAGATTGATAATAAGAAATGAATGATAGTAGACGTGATCGGGATTGTACTTGAGAACGTAGGCAAACTTGAGACCTTGGAGATGACCAGGGATTGGGACCAAATCGAGAACTTGGTGTTGAAGATTGGACCCAATATTTAATTGTCAAATTGATATATTAAATTATGAGATTTGAGTTGGTGAAAGGAAATATTTGATAGATTTAATGAGTTTAACGATTAAGGGACCGGATATCATATTTGAAATGGAAGCTTGAGGATATATATAAACTATCGAGACTTGAACGATGTGACCATTAAGAACAAATACTCCATTGCCTCACATAGACGAGAATTTTGATCAATAGCAAGGAGCCGTGATACTATCCAAGTCGGATTTAAAGTAGAGTTAGTACCAATTGAAAATCCTAGGAACTGATATGTTTAACACCGCTCCCAATTCAAAATAGGGACACTTTGAATTTTTAGTTATGCCCTTTTGGTTGACTAATGCACTAGCAACAATTATGGCCTTAATGCATAAGGGTTTTAAACCGTATTTGGATTAATCTGTGGTAATATTTATTGCTGATTAAGGAATTACATTTGTTAGAGGAAGTTAGTTATTAGAATCCTCGACTGAAACTGAGGAAAGTAATTTTTGGAAATATGGTAGTGAATTTTACATTATTGGAACGTATTAAAGAATCCCAGGAGAAGGACACCGAAGTACAAAAGTGGTTGAAAAGAGTCAAGAAGGGAGAAAAGTCAGATTTTAATTTGGGAATGAATGGTATATTGAGGTTCCAGAATCGGATAGTCGTGCCAATGGATGAAAAGCTTAAGAAAGAAATCTTAGAAGAGGCGCATCGATCAAGGTTTACGATACACGCGGGAGGGAATAAAATATACCAATAGTTAAAAAGTTTGTACTGGTGAGAAAGCATGAAAAAGGAGATTTACTCAATTTGTTCAAACCTATTTCATTTGTCAACAGGTAAAAACTGAACATCAGAAACCATCAGGACTTTTACAACCTTTGAAGATACCTGAATGTAAGTGGGAAAACATTGCTATGGATTTTGTATCAGGGTTACCTAGGACACAATATGGTCAGGATGGGTGATAATGGATAGATTGACCAAATCGACTCATTTTCTACCGATTAATATGAAGCATCTATTGGAGAAATTAACTAAGTTGTACTTGGATGAGATTATCAGGTTACATGAAATACCTGTAAGTATTGTGTCCGATAGAGACCTGAGATTTATTTCAAAGTTCTAGCAAAAGTTGCAAGAAGTGTTGGGGACTAGATTGAATTTTTGTACCACTTATCATCCCCAAACCGATGGACAGTCTGAGATGACGATTCAAACCCTTGAAGATATGTTGAGGACTGGTGTTTTGGATTTTGGGGAGAGTTGTAGTAAATTTTTGACACTGGTAGAATTCGCCTATAACAATAGCTTCCACTCTTCTATTCAAATGGGTCCGTATGAAGCACTTTATGGTCGAAAGTGTAGGTCTCCGATTTGTTGGGATGAAATAGGTGAACGAAAGATTTTAAACCCGACTACAGTGCCTTGGATTGAGGAAACTAATGAGAAAGTAAAGTTGGTACGTCAGAAGATTCAGACCGCTCAAAGTCGTCAAAAGAGTTATGCAGATAATCGGATGAAGGATTTAGAATTTGCGGTTGGAGATCTAGTATTTCTTAAGATTACACCTCTGAAAGCAAGTTTAATGTCTGGGAAAGGAAAGAAATTACAACCGAGATTTGTAGGACCTTATAACATTATTCAACGCATGGAAAATGTAACGTATAAGTTGGAACTACCACCGAGTCTGTCTCGGATTTATAATGTTTTTCACGTGTCAATACTTAAGAAATATCATCCAGACCCTTCTCATATCTTGCAACTAGAAAGTATTGAAATTGATAAGACTTTGACCTATGAGGAGAAACCGGTAAAGCTTCTGGATCATAAAGTGAAAGAACTGAGGATTAAGCAGATACCGTTGATAAAAGTTCTCTGGAGAAACCATGGGTTAGAAGAAGCAATCTGGGAAGTTGAAGAAGAAATGCGAGGAAAATATCTAGACCTGTTCACCAATCAAGGTATAATTTGGAGGACAAAAGTTTCTTAAGGGGGAGAGGATGTGAGGACTCGCAAATTTTCTTATTTTAAACTCCTATTACTAGTTTATTTAAATATTTAATTGCCCGTTTGCTCCGAATATTTTATTCCAACCTTTTTAGACCCAAATATATGGAACTATGGCTTACATGTATTTTTAAAATGACTTGTTACAAAATTTAAATTTTGAAAACTCGTTTAGTGAGAATAGTGAATGCGCGTCTAGAGGTAATAATTGATTCGAGGGTACAATGAGTTTGGAAATTGAAAACTCATACATTAGTCTTAAAATGGTTATTTTTTTTATGTCTAAGTACTTAAGTACTAGTTAGTTATACCATCATTATAAAAATTTATTAGAAGTTTCGCATAGCGCACAAATCGAAAGTTCGCGTATATCGAGACGGAGCGATTAATTTGAGATTTGAGAAATTTATTATAGACTATTAAGAGTGAATAATTATAAGGTTTAAGAAAGTGCATTGAAGATTTAGTGCACAAGTGAAATAAAATCGAGAGAAAACGGGTACGAAATGCTCGCGAACGCGTACTAGTGAAGGGTTGATTTTTATGCACAAAAGCCCCAATTACTTAAGCTTCCTCAAGAAACTGACAACATCAAATTTACTCTCTCTCTTTCCTCTCTCAAAGTGGCCGAACCTCACAAGGAAGAACAAGACCAGATTTTTCATCCTCTCACTTCAATCTCTTGCTCAAATCATATCAAAATTTTACCACAACTTACAAATCACTTGGTGATCAACTTAAGCTAGACAATGAGCTTGTTTCTCACAATTTTCTTGGGCTTAAGGTGACCAAAAATTTCTGCCCTAGCCATCTAAGGAGGTAAATGATGATCAACCTCTTGAATTTTGGTTTATATAAGTTGTATTGCACTTGTGAGTTCATGATTCATATGGATAGTTTTATATTGTTGGAAATCTTGTGAGTGGACTCTATGAAATCCCACAATGACTTGATGAATTGATTTGATGAGATTTGATGTTATTTATGTTGGATTAGTGTTTAATCTAGTGAAAATAAGTTGTGTTGTGAAAGAAATCTCAAAGGATGTGAGATGAGCAAAAGTGATGATTCTGCCCCTGTTTTGCCATGACCCTTAGTGCATTTTTTTGTGGTTCAATTGACTTGATTTTGATATAAATATGTTGTGTGGGTTGTGTGGATAGTTTCCACCAAAAATCATCCAATTTGGTTGGCCAAAAATTGAGATTTCGAAAATGTAGCAAAACTGGAAACGTAACCAGAGCCTCTCTGGCAGTGATTTTGTTTCGGCCATAACTCTTTGCTCCGATGTCAAAATCAATTTCCATTTGTGGTATTAGAAAATAGACATTTTCAGTTTTCCAACGATATAAAATGCATGTCCTGATTCCACCTGAATGAGCCGTACCAACCTTGTAAAGTTGCCTGTTCTGTTTCTCGTCTGTACTGGAAACCCTGTTTTGAGTTGTGACTTGATGCTCAAATATTAGCTAGTTGTGGAAAGAATTTTAAAACAATTCTTTCTGAGAAATTGTAGCCTTATGAATTTAGTTTCAATGCAACCAACACGCTCAATTCTGAGTTGAATTGAGTGAGTTGTGGCCAGATTTCAGAGTTGTTTTCGTGAAAGGAAAACCCTAATTCTGGACTGATTCATAGCTAATCTTGATTTGGGACTTGTTATTCGAAATCCTTGGTGTTAATCACCTACCAAACATATTTTGGGATGTTTTCTAGACTTTGTCTTCATAAATGAATCATGTTTGAGGAATTTTCATTGGCCAAATGTTGAGAAAAGAAAAACGAAAGTGCAAGGCAGATTTGTCTTCGCAAATTGTAGAACTTTAATAGTTTTTTTAACCGACTTCCTGAATGAATTTTTGCCTGAAATTTGACAGAGGAATAACCCTTATATGGTAATGTAATCATACCAAATTTGGTGCCATTCCGAGTCCATGCCGATGCTCAACAAAAGATTCAAAGTCTATGTTTTAAACCTGGAAAATGGTCTAACTGTCCCAACTTTTTGATAACTTTGAGCCGCTATATTTTGGTGCTCAAAACTCCAATTCTTGTTCCGCTTGTTTTGTTTTAAACTTTGATTGTAACTCTAATTGAGTTCTAAATTTCAGAAACTAGTTCGTATTGTGTGAATTTTGTCAAATTTTCAAAATTGGCCAAAAACCAACCCCAAAACTGTCTTGATAGCCAAAATAGCAACTTGAAACCAAAATTCGAATATCCTCCATTTTGAATCATGGAGAAGTGTCTTCTAGGAACTTTTAGTACTTTGGAAACAGTTTCCAATGGTACTAAGTTTTCAAATTTTGGACTTATAGAGAGTGAGATACTATTTTTCAAAAATCACTCGACAAATCTGAAATTTTCAAACTTAAAGGAAATTGAGGGTTGCGAACTCTCTATTTTCCTTCGATATTGCTAGATCGTTTTACACTTGATTTCAAAAATGAAAATCAGATTTCGCTTGTATTTTAAAAACCCATTTTTGAGTCTCGATTTACGAGTAATTAAGGCTCATTTTCATGAAATTTTCTTAGATTGTACAAGTGTGCAATCTTCCTTGATAATTGCGGTTTATAAGTGATAGTTTATTATTAATTGCTCAGGCACTCAAGAGGATCTCACGGGAGACGTCTAAAACAAACGCTTGTATTTGTTTCTTGATTACTTGATGAGTGTTAAGTGTGTGAAATACGTGATACATGTTTATTGCTATTGATATCGAATATTTGAAAATGCCGAGTCGAATGTGTACTTTATCGCACTCATTCTCATTTGAGTGAAATGTACTTGAATTACTTGACATGAAATATTTGAATTGCTTGAAGTGACTTGTTAAGTGAATTAAGTGAAGTGTTTAAATGACTATTTATGCTATGGCTGCATAAGTCGATTGGAGTGAATCTCCTCGACTCATAAGTGCCACTTGGGAGACGCCCAAATTCTCACTAACCAACCTAAGACTCGAGCTGGCATGGATTTGGTTGGACTCCTTGGTGAACCATAAGAAAATGTAAGTTTGACCTATTGAGAGGTCTTGTTTGGCATACTTGAACAGTATCGCCTCAAACAAGTGACAAGCGGGTCCGGTGCAGGGTTATGTAATGGTGAATGGGGACATGATAAGTGAGGTTCTACGAATTATAACCTACCCGATTGACGGAGTGTCAATTCGTTAAGGTTCTTGATCGTACAAGTAGAAAATAACTCCTGAGAGCTCTTATATCCTTTAATTGTTTCTGTTTACTTTTCTAGTTTGTATTGTTATTCACTTGAATATTAATGTTTTACTCGTTAAATGGGATTGTTACTTGAACAACGTGCTTGCATGTATATTTCTTGGCCTCACGAGCAATCGCTCACTCCGTAGATTTGTTTTCTTTAACAGGGATGGACTTGAAGTGAAACTCGAAGAAATCCTTGGGATGTACTTTTGTATTAGGGTTTCCAATGGAACTGACTAGACTTTGGTTGATTGTACATTTTGAAAATTGATGTACCTTTTGAGAATCTGATGTAAGTTTTGGATATTCGATTATGGAAGTGACTTTTCTTTGTTAGGCTTGTACTAATTGTTATAGTTATTATTAAGATTGAACGAGATTTGTATCGAGTCCTGGCAAGAGTTGGACAGGCGTCCCGCGGATACCCTTTGGTTCGCCTTAGGGAGAAGTGGGGGCGTCACAGTTGGTATCAGAGTCTAAGTTTCAGATCTTTGTAGTGTATCTTAGACTTAAAAATTTAGGATACCGGACTGTGGAATTGGTTGGAAAGTTAAGTGACCGCTTATGGGAATGAAAAATAGAAACTAGATTAGAATTAATGGACAATTGGGAGTCTCGATCTTATAAGAGATATGTGGAATAGTAGAGATGACCAAATGTAGTTTATTTAGTATTCTTGAACCCATTTAAGTTTTAATTTTTAATTATAATTTACGGAAGGTAACGGTGGTATTGAACCGCCTCGGGGACGCCTTCCGGTAATCCGTTATTGAGAAAGGTCTAAGGGAAATTCATTGGAGATATAATCCAACTTATTGAACTATGACCCCATGTGACTACCAGAGGACTTACTTGTACCCAAATAACGGAACGTTACGGGGTCAATGACTGGAGATGGCTATCCGAGGAAACAAGGATAGTTCGAGAGTGTAATCGAGAGCTAAGGACAATTGTGGATGCCCAAACTACTAGAATTTTGAAGTGGAGACTGAGGTACTTGAGGAGCGAGGAAGACAAAGACTCCTTGTGAGAAGCTTTAAAAAGCTAAGAACCGACGTGGTAGGGTAGTACATGAAATTAAAGACCGGACGGATAAGTCGATGGTTGGGTGTGTTACCTTGGTTGAACAAATGGAGAATGACAAGATACTCAATAAGGGACACGAGATTAAAACTCCTAGTATAGGAAATGAAAATTATCCTATGGAAGTAGCAGAGACTTTTGGTTCTGCCAATCATTAAACTAGTGAATTGGACCACTTTAAAAGTTTTGTCGAGAATGGTCGGGGTGGCGCTTGTTCAAAAGGCCATTGCATTTCGTGTTTTACTTAACTATACTTTCTACCTTTTAAAATGATTGAACGTTACTTGTGAAGTGCTTGATCTTTGTGCTTTATAACTTCAAATCTATGATTGCGTTGTACACATTTGCGATTATTTCGGTGTCTTTCCTTTTATTTTCGTTTTGCAGGCTCAAAGTGTCACTTTTCAAACTTCGTTTGTGTGCACTCATTTTACGTTATGCCTTTATAAATGTTAAATTTATGAGCGGCTAAAGAAGTGAAAAGGAACCGAGGGCGAGGGGTTAAGCAACCCCAAGCTCAAGGGGATGTTTAGGGAACAGCAATTGGGCCGAACCAAAACCCTAGAAATGAAATAAAACAATCATGTAGCTACTACTATTGACCATATGATTGGTGTCCTAGCACGATTAGTTGAGCACTAAAGCCCTAAATCAATCAACCAACCTGGGGATCAAGAGAGGTGTAAGGATAGAGCGATTCTTGAAGCTCGTCCATCTAAGTTTTATGGAGAATCTAACCTCGAAATAGTAGAATTGATTTGAGGAGATGAAATAAGGTGCTAGTGAAAGCAAAAGGTTAGGGTTTCTTATCGAGCAACTTTGTAATTGAGTATTAGAGAGTGAATTAGGGTGTGAAACTTTTAAGAAATAAGATCTCCGTATTTCGTTGTGTTAGAAGCAATGATAGTAATTTTGTAGAGACTCAAGAGCCAGTCCATGTTAAGTAGAGAACAAGTAAGATTTATAAGTTGAAGTAACCTACAAGTCAAATAATGAAAGAGTGACATGGCCAGAGATTCCATGGTGGATAGCTACTTATTTTGATCCTTTGATTTGCCTGACAGGCTAGCATTTGACTTAAGTCAACCAGTAAGATGACAACTTTGGAAAAAATGCGTAAGGAAGTGGATATTCTTCGAAATGAGATAGAATTTCAAAGAAAGTTGGCTGACTACTGGGAAGGACGGTGAAAACAAGAATATGCAGAGAAAACTGAGTTGTTACGCAAGAATGTAGAACTAGAGAAGAAATACAAAGGAAAATCTCAAACTGGTCAAGCCGTCACTTCTCACGCAAATTGTGGATACTGTGGCAAGATTAACCACACTGAAACCAAGTGCTGGATAAAGCAAGGAAAGTGTCTGAAGTGCAGTGCAGTAGTACCAAGCGTAAGATTTTGAATTGCCCTAGTACCTCTAAAAAGAGGAAATATTCAGCGGCCAGTTAGATCCGCCATCAAGCAATCGAGTGCCAGAAGGCGGTCTAAGCGCTGGAAGTTTTTCGAGTGGAGGTGGTTAACTCCACTCAAGGGATAAAGGTTGTAGTTTTACCATAAACTAGACTGGCACTTTTGGAAATTTAATCTTTTGCATAAGGGAAAGTCTTTTGTTATTTTGTATCTTAGCAACTTGGCACGTTTTGTTGTAATCTTGTTGTTTCCTTTTTTCTTTTGAAATGATTTGATAAATCTATTCCAACTTGATGTAACTATTATAATCTTTTATGAAATATGAGAATTTACCTTGCTTTTAATTGATTTCATGGCTTAAGTGTATAGTTGCACTTTACCCTACACTTTTAGATTGATAATAAGATATGAACGATAGTAGACGTGATCGAGATTGTACTTGAGAACGTAGGCAAACTTGAGGTCTTGGAGATGACCAGGGATTGGGACCAAATCGAGAACTTGGTGTTGAAGATTGGACCCAATATTTAATTGTCAAATTGGTATATTAAATTATGAGATTTGAGTTGGTGAAAGGAAATATTTGATAGATTTAATGAGTTTAACGATTAAGGGACCGGATATCATATTTGAAATGGAAGCTTGAGGATATATACAAACTATCGAGACTTGAACGATGTGACCATTAAGAACAAATACTCCATTGCCTCACATAGACGAGAATTTTGATCAATAGCAAGGAGCCGTGATACTATCCAAGTCGGATTTAAAGTAGAGCTATTACCAATTGAAAATCCTAAGAACTGATATGTTTAAGACCCCTCCCAATTCAAAATATGGTCTTAATTATGCCCTTTTGGTTGACTAATGCACTAGCAGCAATTATGGTCTTAATGCATAAGGGTTTTAAACCATATTTGGATTAATCTGTGATAATATTTATTGCTGATTAAGGAATTACATTTGTTAGCGGAAGTTAGTTATTAGAATTCTAGACTGGAACCGAGGAAAGTAATTTTTCAAAATATTGTAATGAATTTTACATTATTGGAACGTATTAAAGAAGCCCAGGAAAAGGACACCGAAGTACAGAATTGGTTGAAAAAAGTCAAGAAGGGAGAAAAGTCATATTTTAATTTGGGAATGAATGATATATTGAGGTTCCAAAATTGGATAGTCGTGCCAAAAGATGAAGAGTTTAAGAAAGAAATTTTAGAAGAGTCGCACCGATCAAGGTTTACGATACACGCAGGAGGGAATAAAATATACTAAGAGTTGAAAAATTTGTAGTGGTGGGAAAGATGAAAAAGGAGATTTGCTCAATTTGTCCAAACCTGTTTGATTTGTCAACAGGTAAAAGCTGAACATTAGAAATCATCAGGATTTTTACAACCTTTGGAGATACCTGAATGTAAGTGGGAAAACATCGCTATGAATTTTGTATCAGAGTTACCTAGGACACAAAGTGGTCATGATGCAATTTGGATAATAATGGATAGATTGATCAAATCGACTCATTTTCGGCCGATTAATATGAAGTACCCATTGGAGAAATTAACCAAGTTGTACTTGGATGAGATTATCAGGTTACATGAAATATCTGTAAGTATTGTGTCCGATAGAGACCCGAGATTTATTTTAAGATTCTGGCAAAAGTTGCAAGAAGTGTTGGGGACTAGATTGAATTTTAATACCACTTACCATCTCCAGACCGATGGACAGTCTGAGAGGACGATTCAAACCCTTGAAGATATGTTGAGGACTTGTGTTTTGGATTTTGGGGAGAGTTGAAGTAAATTTTTGACACTAGTAGAATTTGCCTATAACAATAGCTTCCACGTTTCTATTCAAATGGGTCCGTATGAAGCACTTTATGATCGAAAGTGTAGGTTTCCAATTTGTTGAGATGAAGTAGGTGAACGAAAGATTTTAGACCCAACTGCAGTGCCTTGGATTGAGGAAGCTAATGAGAAAGTAAAGTTGATACGTCAGAAAATTCAAACCGCTCAAAGTCGTCAAAAGAGTTTTGCAGATAATCGGAGGAAGGATTTAGAATTTGCGGTTGGAGATCTAGTATTTATTAAGATTACACCTCTGAAAGCAAGTTTAATGTCTGGGAAGGGAAAAAAGTTACAACCGAGATTTGTAGGACCTTATAACATTATCCAACGCGTGGAAAATGTAGCGTATAAGTTGGAACTGCCACCAAGTCTGTCTCGGATTTATAATGTTTTTCACGTGTCAATGCTTAAGAAATATCATCCAGATCCTTCTCATATCTTACAACCAGAAAGTATTGAAATTGATAAGACTTTGACCTATGAGGAGAAACCGGTAAAACTTCTGAATTGTAAAGTGAAAGAACTGAGGAATAAGCATATACCGTTGATAAAAGTTCTCTGAAGAAACCATGGGTTAGAGGAAGCAACCTGGGAAGTTGAAAAAAAATACGAGGAAAATATCTAGACCTGTTCACCAATCAAGGTATAATTTGGAGGACAAAATTTTTTTAAGGGGGAGAGGATGTGAGGACTCGCAAATTTTCTTATTTTAAACTCCTATTACTAGCTTATTTAAATATTTAATTGTCCGTTTGCTCCGAATATTTTTTTCCAACCTTTTTAGATCCAAATACATGGAATTATGACTTACATGTATTTTTAAAATGACTTGTTACAAAATTTAAATTTTGAAAACTCGTTTAGTGAGAATAGTGAATACGCGTCTAGAGGTAATAATCGATTCGAGGGTACAATGAGTTTGGAAATTGAAAACTCATACATTAGTTTCAAAATGGATATTTTTTTATGTCTAAGTACTTAAGTACTAGTTAGTTATACCATCGTTATAAAAATTTATTAGAAGTTTCATCACAGTGCACGCAAATCGAAAGTTCGCGTATATCGAGACGGAGCGATTAATTGGAGATTTGAGAAATTTATTCTATGCTATTAAGAGTGAATAATTATAACGTTTAAGAAAGTGCATTGGAGTTTAGTGCACAAGTGAAATAAAATTGAAAGGAAATGGACACGAAACGCGCGCGAACGCGTACTAGTGAAGGGTTGACTTTTGTGCACAACAGCCCCAATTACTTAAGCTTCCTCAAGAAGCTAACAACATCAGATTTACTCTCTCTCTTCCCTCTCTCAAAGTGGCCGAACCTCACAAGGAAGAACAAGACCAGATTTTTCATCCTCTCACTTCAATTTCTTGCTCAAATCATTTCAAAATTTTACCACAACTTGCAAATCACTTGGTGATCAACTTAAGCTAGGCAATGAGAATTTTAATAGTTTTGTTAACTGATTTCCTGAACGAATTTTTGCATGAAATTTGACAGAGGAATAGCCCTTATATGGTAGTGTAATCATACCAAATTTGGTGCCATTCCGAGTCCATTTCAATGCTCAACAAAAGATTCAAAATCTATGTTTTAAACCTGAAAAATGGTCTAACAGTCACAACTTTTTGGTAACTTTGAGCCGCCATATCTTGGTGCTTAAAACTCCAATTCTTGTTCCGCTTGTTTTATTTTAAACTTTGATTGTTCGCATTTTAAATTTCAGAGGATAGTTCGTATTGTTTGAATTTTGCCGAATTTCCAAAATTGGCCAAAAATCAACCCCAAAACTGTCTTGATAGCCAAAATAGCAACTTAAAACCAAAATTTGAATGTCTTCCATTTTGAATCATGGAAAAGTGTCTTCTAGAAACTTTTAGTACTTTGGAAGTAGTTTCCAAAGGTACCAAGTTTTCTAATTTTGGACTTATATAGAGTGAGATACGATTTTTCAAAGATCGCTCGACAAATCTGAAATTTTCGAACTTAAAGGAAATTGAGGGTTGCGAACTCTCTATTTTCCTTTGATATTGCTAGACCGTTTTACACTTGATTTCAAAGATGAAAATCAGATTTCGCTTGTATTTTAAAATCCCATTTTTGAGTCTCGATTTACGAGTAATTAAGGATTATTTTCGTGAAATTTTCTTAGATTGTACAATTGTGCAATCTTCCTTGATAATTGGGGTTTATAAGTGATAGTTCATTATTAATTGCTCAAGCACTCAAGAGGACCTTCAAGAGGATCTTACGGGATACGCCTATAACAAATGTTTGTACTTATTTCTTGATTACTTGATGAGTGTCAAGTGTGTAAAATACGTTATACATGTTAATTGCTATTGATATCGAATATTTTGGAAATGCCGAGTCAAGTGTGTACTTTATCGCACTCGTTCTCATTTGAGTGAAATATACTTGAATTACTTGACATGAAATACTTGAATTGTTTGAAGTGACTTGTTAAGTGAATTAAGTGAAGTGTTTAAATGACTATTTATGCTATGGCTGCATAAGTCGATTGGAGTGAATCTCCTCGACTCATAAGTGCTACTTGGGGGATGCCCAAATTCTCACTGACCAACCTAAGACTCGAGCCGGCATGGGTTTGGTCGGGTTTCTTGGTGAACCATGAGAAAACGTAAGTTTGACCTATTGAGAGGTCTTGCTTGGCATACTCGAGCAGTATCGCCTCAAACAAGTGACAGGCGGGCCCGGTGCAGGGGTATGTAATGGTGAACGAGGACATGATAAGTGTGGTTCTACGGATTATAACCTACCCGATTGACGGAATGTCATCTCGTGAAGGTTCTTGATCGTGCAAGTAGAAAATAGCTCCTAAGAGCTCCTATATCCTTGAATTGTTTCTGTTTACTTTTCTAGCTTGTATTGTTATTCACTTGAATATTAATGTTTTACTCGTTAAATGGGATTGTTACTTGAACAATGTGCTTACATGTGTGTTTCTTAGTCTCATGAGTAATTGCTTACCCCATAGATTTGTTTTCTTTAACACGGATGGACTTGAAGTGAAACTCGAAGAAACCCTTGGGATGTACTTTTGTATTAGGGTTTCCAATGAAACTGACTAGACTTTGGTTGATTGTACATTTTGAGAATTGATGTACCTTTTGGGAATCTGATGTAAGTCTTGGATATTCGATTATGGAAGTGACTTTTCTTTGTTAGGCTTGTATTAATTGTTATATTTATTATTAAGTTTGAACGGGATTTGTACCGAGTCCTGGCGAGAGTTGGGCAGGCGTCCCGTGGATACCCTTTGGTTCGCCCTAGGGAAAAGTGGAGACGTCACAGATTCTATGTCTGATTTATCTATTTCTTCATTATCTGTTCCTAAGGACGTTGATTCATAATTAAAAAATCTAAAACTTGTTTTTCCCTGACTATTTTTATATATTATGCTTTCTCTTGGTATAATTGGGTTATTTTCTTTTATGAATTTACTAATTTCCCATTCTTCTGCTGTGAGGTTTTCTTAGCTAATTTCTATTGGTTTTATTAATTTTATTCCTTTACTAGCCATAGCTTATACTATTGGTTTAATTTCTACTTTGTATCTAGTTTTACTACTATTTGTTAATCTTCCTATGAATCCTATACTGATTGTTAAATTATCTCCTTGAAAATTTTCATATCCCTTAGTTTGTATTCCTATTTCTAAATTTTTTATATCTTCTAAAGTTATCATAAAATCTAGACTACAATAAAATTGTTGACCTTGGTCCCTAGCTTTTGATGATTACAAAACAAATGGATGTTGCTAACATCTCCTCAAAGGCTTTTTCAGAAATGAAACAAATCAGGTTCAAAGATTAAGCACATTTGAAAAAGACAGAGTATGCTGAACCTGTCGGACGCTCAAGAAGACAGTACCGGACGTCCGATAATCATTGCACAACTTCGTACGCATGCTTCGGACGTTCGATAGGATCTTTCGAAGTCGACGAAATTTTCGGACGCTGAATATGTCTCTATCGGACGTCCGATAGAAACAAGATAATTTCTCAAATCTCTTTGTTTGCTGTCGAACGCACAAAAAGATTACACCGGACGTCCGAAAGAATTGAAGAAAATCTCTTAAACTCACTGCCTGCTGTCGGACGCATAAAACAGGGCTATCGGACGTCCGACACTCCAATTGCTAGTTGACTCTTCAGCTACTTTCTATCCGTTGGAAGCATTAATGAGGCACTTTCTTGATCCTATATAAATAGTGGTTGGTCAGATACTTCAAACAACTTTTGCACACTGAAGATACAAAAGATCTAGAGTGATTTTAGTGAGAAAATACTCTTCAAAAAAGATTTGTAGTCTTAGTGGTGTGAGGTTCATTGTAAGATTTTCATTTGTGAGTGAATACTTCATGAGTGTAACTCTGTGAGGGTTGTCCTGAGGGATAGTAAAACGTCCTGGTTTGACCGAGTGGAATTCGGGGCAAGGAGGAGGTGAACCTTCCTTTATACATAAGATTGATTGTAATTCATCAACTTGAAGTAGCTTATTTGAATTAACCTACAAGCTCAAGAGGAGTTGGGTAGTTAATTGGTTTGCTATTCTTTCCTTTTTATTTACTTATTATTACGTTTGAAATCTGTACTTTGTTTATCTCTTCTACTCACAAGCACTTGTACTTTCTCATCAACTGCTCCATTGTGTGGTCGCCTAGAAAAGAGGATTGTTTTCGGCCTAACAATTGGTATCAGAGCTTGGTCTCCTAGAGATTAAGCTCAATCGGCTTTGGAGTAAAGATGACAACCAACAATGCTATATTTTTTGAAGGATATTCTGTCATTAGACCACCTATGTTTAATGGGTCAAATTATGTGAGTTGGAAGGAAAGAATGATTATTTTTTTGCAATCTATTGATATTGAATTGTGGTTTATTATTAGTGAAGGTCCATATGATGCCTCTCTTATAGATGAAAATACTCAGAGATCTAGACCAAAAATAAGAAGTGAACTGACTGTTACGGATAGAGCTTATCTCACATTAAATGCAAAAGCCATGAATGTGTTACTCAAATGAATCTATTTGAGTCAAAGGCTGCAAGTCAGCCAAGGAAATTTGGGAGAAATTGAGAGAAATTCATGAAGGTAGTAAGAATGTTAGAGAACAAAAGAAGTCCATTCTAGTTACAAAGTATGAATCCTTCAAGATGCAAGCTCATGAAAATATTGATGAGATGTATTGTAGATTTAATGACCTTATTAAGGATTTGGAGGTGCTGGAAAAGGAATACTCTCTAGGTGAGAAAAACAGAAAAATTCTGAATGCTTTATCGAAGGATTGGGAGAGTAAAGTGATTGCCATTGAGAAAGCTAAAGATCTAAATACCTTGCCTATTGAATCTCTCATTAATTCACTGACTTCTTATGAGTTAAAACTCAAGTCCAAGGTGCAGGAAGAAGAAGACACAAAAGTGAGAAAGAATATTGCTCTGAAGGCTTCACAAGATGAAGATGATACAGCCTCCGTGAGTGAAGATGACATGGAATGTGATGATAGTGATATTGCACTCATCACACAAGGCTTCAAAAGAATACTCAACAAGAGGAGATTCAGAAAAGGTGGACCTAGCAACTCCTTCCCGAATCAGTCCAACAACTTGAGAAACAAAGGGATGCTAGAGTTCAACAAAAAACAAACTGATAAGTGCTTTGAATGCGGCCAACCTGGACCTATGCAAGTGAGTATCCAGTGATAAAGAAGAAAGAAGGAAGAAAATCAAGATTCAACAAATTTCAATTTACATGGAATGAGTGCAACTCCGATGGTGAAATTGAAGAGGATGAAAAATCTGCTCAATTGGCTTTTATGGCCATTGGAGATGATGAAGTAACATCTTGTAACTCTCAATTTGAAAGTGATGATGAAACTGATGATGATTTTGAATCTTTCATTATAAAATTGCATGATAGTTTGAAAGAATCCTATGCTAGAAACAAGGAGTTAAAATAGAAAATTAGTTTTTTGCTTCGAGATAATGCAAATCTTTTTTAACAAAATAAAAAGTTAAAAACTAAAAATGATTGCTTCAAAAAGAGTGAGACTGCTTTATACTTTGAGTTTGATAGAAAAACAAAGCTTTGTGAATTGTTCAAAAAGGAACAAGGTGATTTGAAAAGAAGAATGGATGGTCTAAATGAGTTACTTAAACACAAGAAACAAGTCTGTTTTCAAAAGAATAGGTTGAATTCTAATTCCAACGAATTTGCTATTTATAAGATAAGACAAGTAAGATTTATTAAACCTGTTTATATAAATAACTCTTTGGTTATGTGTAATTTCTGTTGTCAAAAAGGTCACATGAAAAGTGATTGCTATGTGAGAAAAAATATGAAAAAAGGCATGAAATGCATGTGGATAGTTAGACATGATACTAATCTATCAAGTAGAAGATATTGGTAAGATTGGTGAGATTCGTGTTTATAATGCTTTTTTGTAATTCTCTTTTGATGTTTTTGATGTTTTGAACTGAGTTTTTCTTGATTTCTTACTGAATTTGTATGATGTCAAAAAGAGAGAAAAAAGAATAATACTGATCTCATGATGATTTGCTGTGATTACTGTCATTTCTCTGTTTTTATTTGGATTATTGGATTCTCTGTTATTGTTGGTGTTTTTTGGTAACTGATTTTTACTCTCATTTTATGATGATAAAAAGGGGGAGAAATGGATGCTATGTGTAAAGGAGAGTTATTCTGAAATTATAAGTTTAGATGCATTGTGTGAGGAGGAGCTTATGCTTATATGCTCAATTTTTTTTTTCATCCATTGTTTTGTCATCATCAAAAAGGGGGAGAATGTTGACCTTGGTCCCTAACTTTTGATGATTACAAAACAAATGGATGTTGCTAACATCTCCTCAAAGGCTTTTTCAGAAATGAAACAAATCAGGTTCAAAAATTAAGCACATTTGAAAAAGACAGAGTATGCTGAACCTGTCGGACGCTCAAGAAGATAGTACCGGACGTCCGATAATCATTACACAACTTCGGACGCATGCTTCGGACGTCCGATAGGATCCTTCGAAGTCGACGAAATTTTCGGACACTGAATATGTCTCTACCGGACGTCCGATAGAAACAAGATAATTTCTCAAATCTCTTTGTTTGCTGTCGGACGCACAAAAAACTTGCACCGGACGTCCGAAAGAATTGAAGAAAATCTCTTAAACTCACTGCCTGCTGTCGGACGCATAAAACAGGGCTATCGGACGCCCGACACTCCAACGGTTAGTTGACTCTTCAGCTACTTTCTATCCGTTGGAAGCATTAATGAGGCACTTTTTTGATCCTATATAAATAGTGGTTGGTCTGATACTTCAAACAACTTTTGCACACTAAAGATACAAAAGATCTAGAGTGATTTTAGTGAGAAAAAACTCTTCAAAAAAGATTTGTAGTCTTAGTGGTGTGAGATTCATTGTAAGCTTTTCATTTGTGAGTGAATACTTCATGAGTGTAGCTCTGTGAGGGTTGTCTTGAGGGATAGTAAAACGTCCTGACTTGACCGAGTGGAGTTCGGGGCAAGGAGGAGGTAAACCTTCCTTTGTACACAAGAGTGATTGTAATTCATCAACTTGAAGTAACTTGTTTGAATTAACCTACAAGCTCAAGAGGAGTTGGGTAGTTAATTGATTTGCTATTCTTTCCTTTTTATTTACTTATTATTACGTTTGAAATCTGTACTTTGTTTATCTCCTCTACTCACAAGCACTTGTACTTTCTCATCAACTACTCCATTGTGTGGTCGCCTAGAAAAGAGGGTTGTTTTCGGCCTAACAAAAATATTCCTCCATTTGGTTCATATCTACTTCTATGCTAGTTATTAATGCATCTTCTATTTTTTTATGTCTTTTAGCTAAGACTGCTAATAGTACCTTTTTTCCCAATCCTTTCCTTGTTAAACCTTTTATTCCTATAATTATTAATCCCATATGCATATATGTGTATTGTCTTCTAATTTGATTTATACTTTGCTCTGTTATTATTTTAAGATTTACTGGATTTGTTAATGCACTTATTGGTTCTTCTCTACTTTGTCTAAATAATCATGTATTATTTCTAAGAAATCCTACTGAATATAAAGTTCTTGGATTTAGTAAACTTATTTCATTATTTCTATATATTTCTAAATCTTTAACTATATCTATTGTTTCTTCTAAATGCATACTTCTATTTCTTCTTAATTGTCGTCTCATGTTTAATATGCTAGTTCCTACTTGTGTATTTTCATTAACTGTCCTACTAGGTCCTGAGAATGATTTTCTACTTGTCATTTTAGAATTTTTGTGGTTTAGGATTTACTGAAAATATATTACTAATATGTGGTTTATTTTCTTTCTTCGTTACTGGTAACCTTTTAAACTGATCTGTAATTTCTTCTAAATCTTTTTTCAAATTTGTCTATTTGTAAAACTCTAACCTTTTCTGTTACCTTGTCTATTTTCTTATGTTATGATATTAATAAAGCTATTATAACGTTATTCTGCTTAGGATAGGTTTTATCTGAGGTACTGATGCCTAATTAATCTGTTAAGCCTAAAGTTTTCTGATGATAATGTTTTAATTCTTCTAATACTTTTATATATTCTGGATAAAATGCGTATTGTGAAGGAAGTGGTTTATTACTACTACTACTCATATATTTAGTTTAAACTTGATTATAAGATTGTTTTAATTCTTGTATTTTTTGCCTAATTTCTTCTAATACTTCTTTAGTAGTTTTTTCTAGATTAACTTTATGTACTATTTTTAATTCTTTCAAATCTTCTAAATATTTAATTCTTTTAATTATTTTATTATTCTGATCTTTTATATAGTCTTGATTTTCTACTAGAGTTTTTATTATTTTATTTTTATTTTTTAATGATTCTAATAAATTTTCTATTATTCTAGAGTCTCTTTTTTTATGTTTTTCTAAAGATTCTCCTAAAGATATTATTAGATCTATAATACTATTATAATTTTTTATCTTCTTTACTATGTAAATTATGTGTATAAATATTATTAAAATAACAAATATGCCTATGATTATCTAAAGTTGTTATGTTTCTAGATTTATTTTTAATTTCTAAATCTAAATATTCCAATTTTTATCTATTATTAAACTTATGGATCAGGCTCACCAGAAAGGCAAGTTCTGATACCAATTCTTTATATGTTCCGAGATATTAGGCCTCGGTTAAAGACCTTAATTAAAGTAAACCATTTACAACCTGCTATATTTTTTGGATTTATTATTTTTTCTACTTTTAAACACTGTATTTGTACAATCTCAAAGTTTTTGACAAGAATGACATGTTATGATCCTTTGATGTCCGTTTAGTAAGTATCTTTACTACTATGTCTCTTCCACATAATATTTAATCTCGCATGCAAGACTTATATATTTTTTGTCAAATTATCACTTGGATGCAAGACTTGGTTGAAAATGAGGCATTTAATATGAAGGAAAGATAGATTAAAAGAGGCCTTGATGTTGTATAAGAAATACAGTAACAAATTAAATTGATAATCAAAGAAGTAATTTAACATTCTTGATCCAATCAAGCCAACCGTAAAAGGTGATAATAACTTAGCTATAATCAGAAAATATAGTGATTGCAAGTTCTACAAGTGAATAAAATTTGACACTTAATGTGAGGCCTTTCATTTTTAAAAGGTTATTTGAAGTTAAACATATGTGTTTTTTATTGTTAAATAACATGAACTTTGCAAGTATTCGGTATAAAAAAAGAGCTTGCCTAAAAGCATACAAAAAAAAGTAGCATGGTGATTCAATAATATTTACTCATAGAAGTGAGATATTGACAATTTCCATGTAAGACAGTATTGCCATAACCATTTTAATGGGAAATAAAATTTTCTCTGGTGATGGAGGTAATATTAAAGATCTATAGTGATCGTGACAATGAAATGTTAGCGGGACATTAATTTTTTTTCTCTAGCAGATAAAGTATTCTACTATTGCATTGGGTGGATCGTCCATAATGAGTATAAATTCAAGAACTTTTTTTCTAAAAGAATCTACAATACTTGGCAGACTTTTTGTCTAGATTAGACCTTAGGCACATAAATTGTGGAATACAAAAGAGCCAAACAAGTAAAAGAGTTAAGAGTACTTATATACTTTTTTATCCGATCATTTTTTGTTACATAAGAAAATTATAACAAAAAAAATCTAAATGCAAACATGTGTGCCAACATTTTAATGGTGCCAATTTTTTGAGAGATAGAGGTAAACATCTCTCTTAAGTCTGGTTCAACTATGGGATAAATACATATATTAAATATATAATATTAAAAATCATAATACATACAATATCTTTAAAATTTTTAAGAAGGTAATTGGGATTTTGGCTATTTTGAGGAGTATCTATCCTTTCCAATACCCATGTGGTTTCGTTAGTACTTTGCACCACCACAAAATCCCTGATCACCATAACATTATGACCATTACAACGCATTATGATAACTACATAAACATTATCACCAACACAAACACTATCGCTATTAAATCACTTAAAGGCAAAGAAAGAGAAGAAGAAATAAATTAATTAATTTGAATACTATTGAACTAAAGTAGGTTAAGATGATTGAAAGAATGGTGTTGTAGAAAGAAGATAGTAGGTTGGTGATCAAAATGGAGAATTGAATGAAAAACAAATAGGAGATGGATAAAAGTTCTACGTAAAATTAAATATTATAATTGATCATGTTAAATATTATTAAAGTTCATACATTATATCTTTGTCCTTTTTATAGTAGAGCGGAGTTGTATTTTTTTTGGTACAAAAAACACACGTGACATCATGTCATGAAAATTTCAAGGAGTTTATTTCCATCAAACAACCAAGAGGGATATAATGTATAATTAAATTAACTATAATTAGTTTAGATTTTAAATTTTTGATAAAAATAGATAAGCTAGGCAATTTTGTTAATCAAGTTATTATAAATAAATAAAAGGGGTTAAAATATGATCACTTATCTAGGAGGCTAAAATTTGAAAGTGATCAATAGTTTCTACCTGTATGCAGAGCTGATCAAAGTAATAAATAGTCTAGAGTATTTCAGAGGTCAAATCCAAAGGGACGAGTTAATTTTTTCTAGTTTAATTATTATAGAAAATAATAAAATTCAAGTTCAAGGGTTTTTAATCTCTAATTAAGGAATAGAATAGATAATCAAGTCAAATAAAATTAAATTAAAAAATTAGCAAGAAACTAGGGTTTCAGATTTTGATCCAGAATTTGAATTAATCATTCAATTATTTTCTTAACATGTCAAGAATGTCTCACACACAAATACTCTAAATTATCTTTCGATACATCTAAATTGTACCCAATTAAATCTCACATCATTCTTGAGATCACAAGTATTTGATTGAACCCTTTAAGTGATTTCAATTACATCATATAAATTCTAAACTACTGTCGTGTCTAGTCTAAATATGTTTATTTATCTAATGCACGATTGTATATTCATGTTCATCTATCTAGTGCACAGTTGTATATTCTTTTTCAGTTCAATACTAATCCTAAAAACATATCTAAGCATAAATATCTAGTTAAAACAAGTTAAATAAATTAAGGCAAAAGAAAAGAATTTAACTAGGATAAATAAACAATACTCTTTCATAAAACTTTAGCCCTAGAGAAAAATTAATTCAACATAAACATAGATAAAACCATTGATAAATCCAAAAATTCAAGCAACAAGTACAATTTTGGAGAATAAAGTAAGAAAAACTTCTCAATCTGTGATGCCTTAATCCCCATGTTGATTGCTCTTTGACTCTTGCTTGCACATTTCTTGATCTCGATCTCTCAAGAACAAGTTATAAAGATGAACTAATGCTAACTTAGTGTTTTCTAATTCTAAAAACGTTCTAAATAACTCTCCTATTTATAGCTTTCCAAACAACTAGCCTAAATATAGTAGGAATAAGTTTCTTAAAGCAGAAAAAAGTCACGTTTGAGTGAAAATCTGATAAAGTCCAACTCGAAATTCAGCCTAAAGATTGGCCTTGGATATTGGGCAAAGCTAAAAAATCAATTGAATTAGAAGAAATCCGGTTTAATGACCAAGCCAATGTTTAGTGCTAGATAGGATCCGCCCACAAATCCAAGAGATTTATCTGTGAATTCATGTAAACCTAGCAACCCTCCTTGCTTCTTGTTTCTTCTTGTCTATTGTTTTTTCGTATGATTCACCTCATTCCTGAACTCTGAAGACCAGTTCATTTTCTCTCAAATTGAGGTCTCTATCTATTAGAACAATATAAGATCAAAATTAAGCAGTTTCTATTCAAATTATAGTTCAAATATCATAATTAACTAACAACATACACATATAAAATACTACAATTCATACATCATCAAAAAGCAAATACATCTTTTTTTTTAAAAAAAAGGTTAGCTTTTACATAATTGGTGCTATTATTTGGGCATTTTGGACTTTGAATTGACTTAACTCTTTCACAAGTCACAATAAAGTACTCACACTTATTATTTAAGGTAATTTGATTGAAGTGTAAATTAAACACCAAAAGCCTTGTTGGGTTGTGATATCCATAAAGAACAAGTGAGCATTCCTCATAATATGCGACCAAATTTTATCAATATACCCCTAAAAAATAAGTTATTATTTAATGGTTGGAAAGTTGGAATTTCAACATCAAGCCAATATAAATGGAGAAGAATCAAAATGGAGGAGGAAAAGACAATTTTTGAGGCTATTTTGTCACCAAATTCTGGTCTTTCCCATGCCCAATGTCACATGGCAAAGACGAGATAGCGTGTACTACTTTGTTTTATTTAGTTTATAGACAAATTTAGGGAAAATAGTTGAATACATCTTTCATATTTTGTTAAATGAATTTTTTCGTCTCTCACTTTTAAAGTATTAGATTTATGTTCTTTACAAATTTAATTTAATAAAATTTCGTACCAATTTAAGTTTTTGACCAGTTTTGGCTTGAAATCACCATGTTACCAATATACTATCATTTTTTATGCACAAAAAAGTTAGATCTCACTTTTTAGTGGTATAAATGAATATGGACTAGACTCGATCCCCTTATTTGGGAAAAAAGAATATGGTTTGGACCGAATTTTAATTTTTTAGGGATAAAAATGAATATGAATTGAATTATTTGTTTAATTATAATATGGATCTAACTTTTTTACGTTAGAAAAAATGATCAAATGTTGGTTACATGATGGATTCAAGGTAAAAAATAATCAAAAATTTGGGTTGGAATCGACTATTTTTTACTTGACTTTATAAGGAATGTAAAGTTATTATTTTAAAATGAAGGACGAACAAATTCATTTAGCGAATATTTGAGGAACATTTTAAATGATTTTTTCCATAAATTTATACAATCTAAATTATTAGTGTGTGTAATACTTTTATAAATTCTACAAAATTTTATTAAATATTTCATTGTTGTTTGCCACGTAACAGCACTTTCTTGACTAACTTCGGCTCTGTTTGAATTTCTCATTTTTTGAAAAATAAGTTTTTCATATACAATGCTACTGTAATATACAAACAAAAACAACTCCAAAAAATCGCATCCATACACTATATCAAAACAACTCCGAATATACAAAAAAAAAAAAAAAAACCTACATCGTTTTTTTCTTCTATCTATCACCACTACCATCTTTACCCACCACCGTCACCATCCCTTCCTTTTCCTCTTTCCTCTCTCGCCCTCTTCCTCCTCCTCCATCTCTTTGCTCCTCCCATCTTCCTCCTCCCTTTCTTTCCTCCCCTCCTTTCTTCCCCCTCTGGTCACAAAATTGCCTCCCAAATTTGGCCTCGACCAAAGACTGTGATCTGGCCATGGGGCCGCAATTTTGTGGCCAGATGGGGAAGGGAGGAAAGAAAGGGATGAGGAAGATGGGGGGAGCAAAGAGATGGAGGAGGAGGAAGCGGAAGGGGGAGGAAGAGAGAGAGGAAAGAGAAGGGAGAGGGTGGTGGCGGAATTGGGTAGTGGTGGTAATTTTTAAAAAAATCACAAAAAATTTTTAAATATTAAAAATACCCTAAAATATATCCCAAAAACACCTCAAAAAATATCACGAAAGAGATCTGTGATAAAAAGTTTTCAAATACACTGTTACAGTAAAATATTTCAAAAACACCCCAAAACAGCTAATTCAAACAGAGTATAAACCGTTCCTACTATATAGAAAAGAAAAAAAAGTTATATAGGAAAAAATCTCACATATTAAAAAAGGCATAATTTCAGAAACCACCCTGAAGTTTCTAACAATTTCACTAGTCTCCCCTGAAGTTTGTAAAATTACACAAACCTCCCTTGAAACTAAGAATTTGATAACAAAATTAATCCAATTAGAAAAAGTAACATTAAAAAAGTATTTTAAGAAGAGAGATAAAATTTTTATTTCATAAATACCTCTCATTCATGTATATAAGTTGTATTAGTGAAAGAATGGAAATAATTAAAAGTTATAAACAATTAATACACACATTTTACCACTCAAAAAGTTTATATTCAATAAATTAGACAACATAAATAAGTAACAAAACTACATTAATGATCACAGGATTTAGCAAAACAGACTAGTCATCTTTTTGACATGATGTTTGCTACAATTCTTGTGATTTTGAAAAGAAAAATTTTCAAATTTTATCTTTTTTTTCCCTCCTTTTTCGTTTACTAATATCTAACGATTAAGTTATTAGAGCACTAATTAACTATCAGTAACTAATTAATGGAAATAGTTGTTGAAATTTCTTTAATGATGAATGATCACTTGTAATTAGAAATTGCATCAATTAATAAATCTAATGGCGTTATTTTGTGATTGATAAAATTTGACAATGACCAGAAATCAATTGTACATAATGTAAGAATAAGGGTTTTGACAAAAGAAAAAATACAGGTCAAAAGAAGGTTGTTAAAATCATAAGAATCATAGCAAACATCATGTTAAAAGAATCACTAGTCTATTTTGTTGAATCTTATGATCATTAATGTAGTTTTGTTGTTTATTTGTATTGTCTAATTTATTAAATTTGAACTTTTTGAGTGGCTAAATGTGTATATTGATTATTTCTAAATTTTAATTGTTTTTATTCTTTTTTTAATATAGTTTATATACATACATAAGGAGTATTTATGAAATAAAAGTTTCATCTCTCTCCTTAAAGTACTTTTTTAATATTAATTTTTCTAATTGAACTAATTTTGTTATTAAAACCTTAACCTCAGGAGAGGTTTGTGTAATTTTATAAACTTTAAGGGAGCCAAGTGAAATTGTGGAAAACTTTAGAGGAGGTTTCTGAAATTATTCCTTCAAAAATACAATTATAAAAAAATTTGCATGAAATGACACGTGCTTTTCAAAGTGCTCACACGTGCCAAAGAAGCCCCTCCGTTCTTTACTCCACTTGGTGTCCCCATCCACCGCTCCAAAAAGTTCCACTGAGATGAGAAATAGAGTACAACTGGTCGCAGTATGCTTAAAAACGCGCAGAGCACACGCTACCAAACAAAAACGGTCACTTGTTACTGTTTTATCCTAAAACCCTAACCCCCGAAATCCCCCAAAATCTCCAAAACCCTACCATGCCTTTTCTTCTTCAATCTTCGTGATTTTATTCCATCGACAGAATCCAGAAATGGAAGTCGAACCATCAGAGGAAGAATCCTTCTAAACAGTAGGAAATTTATTAAGTGATATAGCGATAAAGGGTCCGTTACCATCATCAGTAGCTAAGTTATCGGGGTCTTCTAGGGGCATTCCTTCGGAGAAAGATTTCCATTTCTACAAAAATTTCAATGAATTCAAGACGCCCATCAAAGAAATCGACGAGAAATCGAAAAGCTTGCTGGAGAGAATTGGTGTTTCGTCGCAATTGTGGGGGAAAGCGCTGGAATTTCCGGGGAATTTGGATTTTGATGATCTTGATGCGTATGATTGGTTGGTGAACATCAATGATGATGTTTTGGAGAAGCTTGATGCCTCACTCGATGAATTTCGCGTAGGAAGGGTGAGGAGAGTGGCTTTCAAGTGGTACAGGGGAGGAAGAATAGGAGAGGAGTGACTAGTGGTAGTGAAGGAGCGGTCAGAGGAGTGCAGGTGGCTCTGAAGCCCAAGCCTAAAGTGCCATTTCATATAGCAACGATTCCGAGGCCGCAGGATGAGTATAAGTTTATTGTGAATAATTCCAATCAGCCCTTTGAGCATGTTTGGTTGCAGAGGAGTGAGGATGGTTCCCGTTTTGTTCATCCTTTGGTGAGCAAGGTTTTCAATTTTTTTATGTGATAATTGATGTGCATATCTTTCATCATGTGATTATTAGGTTGCTTTCTTTCTTGGATTTTGCTATTTCATTTTGTCTTGAGCACATTTTGTTCTTTGTTTCTTGGATTTGTTGGAACCTATATTTACATGTTTGAAGTGTCAATTTTTGGATATCAATTCATATGTTTGCGTTCTTCCTCCTCTGTAGCAGATAAATAAGCGCAAATTAACAAATACAAATGCTAATACTTCTAGATATTTACATGCACAAGATGCTGCACTCAGCCATCATTTGCTGATGTTTTCTTGCTTGGGTTGTAGTGTATAGTAGGACAGTCAGATGGCAAAGAAAGGTTTCCTAAATTTAGATGCTCAATCATGTTTTGGTGCTTATCCATTTAGTTCAGGAAATAAGACAAGTAGAATCTCACGTACATCTATGTATATGCTGGTATATCAAGAAGATTTAACTATGTCAAAGTTATAAATTATCCATTTTCTTTGCTTGGGTCCAATTTTTAGGTGTAAATTTTATTGACAGGGGAAGTACTATGGATGAGCATGGTACAGTTCTCAAAAGAAGAAAAATTGAGACTAAAGGTGGTTGGTCTTATTCATGCATGTGGTGAACTCTTTATATGGAAGTTAGGATTTTGGGTCTTAGAGGACTTGCAGGAGTTACATTTCAGTCCATCTCACAGATGCCTTGTGGCAAAGGATATGCAATATGGGTTGCAATGGTCCAAACGGTATTATAGTTTAGAATTAAGATATCTGGTATATCAGATTTTTGGTGTTGAGTAAATGATGCAATAGTTAGGTCTGTTTCGATATGTATCGTCAGAAAGTGAAATTTCCTTTGTAAAATGTCCTCAATGTTTGCTATTTTTAATGTTCCTTTTGTGGTTGCCTGTAAATATTGGCTCATTGATTGATAGGGTATTCTGTGTCAGTTAGCATGAAGTTAAACCCATTATGGGACTTTCCCTCTAGATGTGAAAGGCTAGTTGTGCGGGCTATGACATTGTATTTGTTTTCAAAGCATTTAAGTTAAAATGTTTCTTTATCATTTTACATGTTTGATGTACTGTCATTCAATTATAATGTTTAAGGGATTGCTTACTAAGTTATGTAAGTTGCATCCATGTAACCCCACTTTTGAGTCTTGACTTTTTGACCTGTTGTAGGTCACCTCCCATTTAATGCCTCTGGGATCCTATTATACTAATTTCTTTTCATGTGCTTTTTGGATTTTTACCTTTTAGTATGGCTCGGCTTTATGTTGTTGCTTTGAATTGAAGTAGCGGGTTTTGTTATTACAGTTTCATCCTTCTGTTGGTCTTTCTTGATAGCATCTTTGTTGAGTCTCCCTTAAATGCAGTTTACCTGTTTCTAATTTGCTCATATCTTCTAAGTGCAGTGACTTTCACTTTTGACAGATTTTGCATGGCTGTCTGGTATCCTGACACTCCTTTTTTCCCTGTTTTGTTCGTTGTTACAGGAATTCTTATTCCTGTTATCTAAGTTTGTATGAAACAGCTAAAGTAGAGGTTAATGTAATTTTAGGAATGTGTGATCCTCAAATTGTTCAAAATCTTTTACAATGGTAGTCTTTTTTCCTAAAATAATAATACATATAAGTAGTGTCCTTAGTTGTTGAGATTTTAATTTAGAAAATAGTTAGGCTTGTGTATATTGATTGCTTAAAGTAAGAGTTTGGGGCTTGTGGCAGAGCTTTATAGGATACTGGGATTGCGCAGAAGTTGGATTCCAATAGTTGGAGGTCTTCAATTTGTATGCAGAAAAAGTTGCTAAATCGATGCTATCTTAATTGTCAAATTAACTAATTACATTAGTTGATGAACTAGTGATATAATATGCCACAGAAAGTTGAAGCATTAGTTACAAATTCATTATTACTCTGTTGGATTTCTGGAAATTCTTTGGGATTCTAAATTGAGGATATCTTATTATTTTACTACCTGCTGTCTCAAAAGTTTTTTGAAGCAGCCGGGAGAACAATTAAGTAGGCTTTGCTCTGGAAGCTGGTGTGTAATCCACTTACATATAATTTTGCTCAAAAAATCTAGCCTCTAGCCTTTTAGTGCTCGCCATGCTTAGATATCGGACAAAGTCTTTATATACTCCCAATGCTCCTTTTTATTTTATGTTTAGTTGACCGAGTTCATCTAGGCTTTGAAGTTCTTGGACTTGATGTTTTATGAGGATACTTGGTGGTTTTGCATATAACAGTTGATTTCAGTTCTAGAGTTCCATGTTTTTGGGCCACTATTGCTTGATCTATGTTTGTGAAAACATGGACGCTAATTCATATTTTCTTGTGTGCAGGAGAATCATAAATTCTTGAACTTTGTTGATAGAAGTACCAGCAACGTCACACCTGTAAAACCTCATCCACCAGAGTCTACGCCTTTAATGCTTGTAGAAGATGTCAAAGATTTGAAGAAGTTAGCTGCCAAGTTGAAAGTTGCAGATGAGTTCGCGGTAAATTTTTGAGCATGATGATTTTTCTTCCTACTTGTTAGTTACTAAGGACGTGTTATTCAGACTCTAAAAATGAGGGTTTTTTTTATAAATATTTTTAGTTTTTAATCGAGTTCTGAATTTAAAGTGAGAACTGATACTCTTCATTGTTGGTTTTGATACTCTTCAATTCTCGTTTCCAAGTGAGAATTGATACCCTTCGTTGTTGGTTTTATTTTTTTTCCTGAGTGTCTATTTAGTCCTATTGTATTTTGTTTGGCCTATTTCATTGCAAGATTGCTGAAAGAGTTGAGGGGAATGTAATAGTACGGGAGTCTTGGAAAGTGCACTTGTTTGAAAAGAAATTGAACCTGCTTATGTTTAAAGAATTAATACTTGCATCAGTATCACACATCCATGTCTGGTTGCTGCATTTCTTCTTTCCTGAAGGAATAGTATGCGAGTCTTTGAAAATGTAATTGGACCTTGCTGGGTTTAGAAGAATTAATACTTGCCTCATTATCACGCATCCAAGTCTGCTTCCTGCATTTCTTCTTTCCTGAGGGACAGTTTATTCACATAATCTGCTACACGTCTGGCTGTGCTATGAATGTTTAGAAGCATGCTTGTGCCCAAACTGTGGAATCTGTTTAAGACCTGAGTTTCGTTTTACCCAAGAGTGAAAAGTTTTGACTGCTACATTGAATAGTACTGGTTGCTGCAGTGTTTCAACTGTAGACTCTCTTAGGCTCAATGATAGCCTATACTGTGCCCCTATAAAGCTATATAATGCTGTGTAATTTGTACAAAGAATACTTTGTGTTTGTTGTATTTTAACCCCCACAAATGTTGGGATATGGAGCTAGAATAGTTTGATGATTGTATATTACGATGGATGGTTCAATGCTCAATTTGAGTAATCTCGTTGTGTGTTGAATTTCACATAAGGGGCTATTGCTGAATTTGTTGTATTAATCTCGTTTCAAATGGGTTTGATGATTATGAGGGAGGTTTGAATGGGCGAAAACTTAATAGATCTATATGAAAGGGTCAAGAAAGAAAATCAGTATAGTGCTTGGCCCATTTTTTTTTGTTTTTGGAGAAAAAAGGGGGGGGGGGTTCTAAAGGGATAAGAATGAAAGATGAATATTATGGTTTGGTTTTTTATATCTCGCATCTCTGTTTTTTAAAATAGAAAATCTTTTTTTTATTCCAAAGATTACATTTTGATGGTGAGGAAAATAGCTTCCATAGTTTCTAACAAGTCATTACTAATTGGCATGATTCCCTGAGTATTACAACACAGCTGTCTAATAACTTCTTTTCTCCTGCCAGATAGGAATCATATCTTTAGTTTATTTATACTGAAATTATTTGTTTAAGAAGGTAAACTGAATTCAATAAAATGATAAAGCAAGTTTTGCCTTTGTTTTTTTTGGATTTTATTCTTAGGATAGATATCAAGAGATGTTCTGTGTCTATTAAATTTGCATGAAACTGATTCCCTTTTGGATACAAATGTTTTTCACAATAACAAACAGAAGCAGACATGAACCATCCGTGCCATTTTCTGCCAAGGGTAAAGTTGGGTCTTAGACATTTGTTCCAAATCTTCAGCTTCTGCATGGTTCTTTGATCATGGGCATTCAGTTTTCTACATTTTTGGCTTAATATTGATCTGCCTACACCTTCTGGATTCAACATTAGATGGTTTTATTTGAGGCTGTGCCTGAAAACCACCTTGCTGTGAAATGAGCTACATGTCAAAAAGATATTTGTATACATACTTGTATGCATTAAAAAATCACATAGGGAGGCTATTCTGTTCTTTCAGTTTTGTAAATATGGGTGCTTGCTTTGTTTGAGTTGCACTTATTCCTGATTACTCATTACTAAAGAGAATTAGATAGTTGGGTTCTTTATCTTTTATTTTGCTTTATTTTACCTTCTCATTATCCTTAAAAAAAAAAAACTTGTATAGAGGCTTTAGGATATTTATTATTGCCTTAATTTCAAGTTGTTTCAATGTTCATGCACATCCTCAAGAGGACCATTTTTCCTGTATCAAACTCAGTTTTTCAGTGTTAAAATTTTAGCAAGCTTTTAAATGTTTACATGTTATAGTATGTACTTATAAGCGCATTTTTGTAATCTGTTTCATAATTAATCACTAGTTTTGGTGTGCCTCATATATAGGTTGATCTGGAACATAATCAGTACCGCTCTTTTCAAGGACTTACATGCCTAATGCAAATATCTACCAGAAGTGAGGATTTTGTGATAGACACGCTTAAGCTTCGCATTCATGTTGGCCCATATTTGAGGGAAGCTTTTAAAGATCCCAACAAGAAAAAGGTGAAGTTTCTGGATGTTTTTCACTCTGACATTGCAGCACTCTTGAAATACTATTGTGCTTATTAGGTGATGCATGGAGCAGATCGAGATATTATGTGGCTTCAGCGGGACTTTGGCATATATGTCTGCAACTTGTTTGACACTGGGCAGGTTGTTGGCTTAAGCTGCTATTTTTTTGAACCAAGGTCTTTATTTGAATTTCCTTCTTGGGTTTTCAAGTTGCGCACATTTGTGATACTGTCAAAAAATATGGCCTATCTGTTGATAACTTTCGCTATTCCTTTCCTATTAGGATCTCTTATAGCAACCAGGCAGTAAGAAATAGTGTGTCTTGATTTTCGATTGTGCCTTTCGTCATGGTGGCTTGAGTAATTATGTCACTATGGTACTTATGGGAATCAAAGGCATGCATTTTTCAAAATTACCAATTAGTCCTATTTGAAATTTCTTTGAAAATTGTATTAATCTTTTAGTACTATTTAACTTTATGGTATCATGGTTAAATTTGTAGTCCTAATTGCTTTTTATAGAACTACCTTTCAATGGTTTACCCTTAAGAGCTTCTAATGTTGAAATAGTACCTACTTTGTTGGAAGGAGAAGAATTATGTGGTGATATATGAAAAAAAAATTACTTCTCAGTCTTCGAGCATTTGCATATTTAACTCAAAATTGTGTTCTTTATATGATTGGGAACTAATATTTTTTAAGGGGACGAGTTCTCACCTAATTGTTTCGAATTGAAAATGTAATTTGGAACCTAAAGCATTTGAACTTAAAAGGTGGATTGGACAAAAGAACTTCACCAAGATAACTAGGATGTTTTGGGGGTTGCTATGAAAAGTTGGTATTTTGGTCCCTAAAAAATGTGAAGGGTTCTAATGCCTTGTTAAGTTTGTAACATGACTTAATTTTAGTTGCCAGCAATATTTGGTGCTGCTGCAGGTATGTGCGACTGGTGTAATAGTACTTGATCTTTCTTCACTTTTTTTTTTTTTGTCTCTGGGAATTGATTTAGTTTAACATCAAAAGGCTTGAAGAGATGGGTTCTGTTAGGAAGAAGATATTAATGTATTAAAACAAATGGGTGCACAAGTTCTTTGAGGGCTTACAGATGTTTTAGCTGGCTGACCATGCGTTAGGTTTCATTTATCTTGCATTGCCCCTGTTTTTTCTTCTCTTCTTTCCGATGCTCCCCAAGAACAAGTGCCCCGGATTGATAGTCATCTTCAGGTAGTGTGAGTGAATTTTGTATGATCTGAATCTTTGATCGTTCAGATAATATGAATTTCGGATACAAATGGTCAGTGATTGTTCAGAGATTTGAGGGAAGTATAGCCAGGTTTATTGATTATTGCATTCTAGGTTGGGTAGATGCCTTAGATTAAGGGTCACAGAAAAAGGTGGAGATTTTACCTGTCATGTAAAAAGGTCATGTTAGTGGAAAGTAGCATCTTATCTGATGCTGGATGCATGGAATATGAGTTATCATTGCAAGAGCTTTACCACATATGAGGTCCTATAAATGATGGAGCAAAAGATAGGTAAGATCTTGCCTATTAGTGCTAGTGGAAGTACAGGAGAATGGTAGGCATGTTTCAGGGCTGTGAACAGTAACGTGACGAATAAGGAGAAAAAATCACACAATTAATTAAGAAAACTCAAATTGTTATTCATCAATCTGACTCTGCCTTGAACAAAGTAGAAACATTGAGTGTGTTTGGATAGAGCATTATTTGAAATATTTGGAATAATTACTGTAGCACTTTTTGTGATGTGATGTATGTGAGATAAAAAATAGTTGGAAATATAAAAAGGTGAATTGGAAAATGTGTTTATGATGCAAGCAAAATATTATTTGAGATGATTTGGCAATCCAAACACACTAATTATTTTTTTGCAAGCATTTATAGAACTTTTTAGGAACTTCCCTGTATGGTAAATAATTAGAAAAGACAATTATGACACGATTGCTGGAACTTTTGTGTGAACAAGTAAAAGACAAATAGCCTTAAGATCCATAATTCAAGACTACTAAAACTCAGAATGAAACTGTGATGCCTTTCTATTGACATAATCTTCCTCCCAATAAGGCTGCTAATTTCAACAGGATGGCTTTTTGATGTTGGAGGAAAATCATGAAAATTATTAGGTGTAGGTTTGCTCAAAATTTTGTGTTGAATGCGCCATTCTCTCCTGGTTCGCCCTCGAGTTTTAGAGAGTTGTGGAATAAAGAACTCGAGGGTCTGAAACAAGTTGGAAGGAGAATTGCAGTTTTAAATGATTTTTTCTTGCCACTTATTTTTTCATGGCTTAATACCATGAAACCTCCCAAGGACAAAGTCAATTGTTGGATTGAAATTCAGAATTTTTTTGTGGAACATGTGACGCTACCACAACCTCATTCGTATACTCTGTTATATTAAACTCATTCTCGTTGGCTGTAACAAGGCTTCCCGTAGACTTAGTTCTGAAACTTTTTTCACAAGAGAATCCTTGCCTGCGTCCATCTTAGTTCTATCTTCAAAATTTTGAAGAGCCACTTTTGTCATATTCTTGACAAACTTGTCAAGGTCAGTGGTCAATTCTGAAAGTTTAGGTATAGTTTTAATTCACTGGAATTCATCAGCAGCCAAAACGTTATGATATTCGCAGCTTTGGTAAGAGGGGCATTAACCAGATTCTGACTTTCTATCGTTTCTGCCTGTTGGATAAAAGGGAAAGAGGGCTCTTCTTGCTGTCCAAATGGCATGACATCCTGGTTTGAAGCTACAGAAGTGTAAGACTGCCAGCTTCTTGTGAGAGGTTCCTATGCAATTTGGATTTGATGTGATGGTGGAGTAAACTTTAACATTCCCATTTAAGATATGTTGTTTTCTGCGAGAATATCTTTTGATGACGATAAGAGGGCAGGTAGTCTTCTTAGAGTAGGCCTCTCATCTCCTTCCAAGTATAATTATGTCCTGTGTTGCATTGCATCTTGTCTGACCAATAGACCACTACATCTTAGCCCCCCAACCAGCTTTGCTTGGCAAATAGGTTTTGTTACAATCCGCAAGATTATGATAGTTGAAGAAATATCCCAGAGAAGCCAGCCATCTATAGAATATTGTAGAATGACCTAAGCCATCATAACATGAAACAATTATGATGATGTGGTAGATGAAAAATCAGGCCATCTACCTGACCATATAAATAAAGGAAGAAAAAATATGGCTGATGCAGAGGAAGAAAGTTTTCGCTGTGGATGCCAAACTTATGTAGGACAAGATAGCTGAGATCTTGACCACTAGTGCTAGATGAAGAATGGGAATGGGATATCGTGGGGCTGTGAACAGTAATGTAAGGAAAACGAGGGGGAAAGAACAAAACTAGTACACCTAGAAAACTCATCTTTGTTCATTAATCTCTCTACCTAGAATGACTTATTTTTGTGTACAGTTTAAAGTCCAAAATACCCTTAGGACCTAAAAGTCTAGAACTTACTACTGCTTAGGGAATAGAACTACGATGAACATAAATATAGTTAATTGATGTATTCTTACTTCAAATGAGGCTGCTATTGTTTCAATTCAGTTGTTTTACGTGTTTTAGCGACTTCTAGAAGCTAGTTTCTTCATTTGATTTCCGGGAGCTATGACGTCAATCTGTTTTATGGCTGTGCAATTAGAAATCCATTTTCTGCACCTATGCTGTTGAATGAGCAGCTCCTTGATTGATATGTTAATTCTTTTGTTATTGGTGCTATGATCCAGTTACTAAGATGTATTAGAGAATGAATCTCTGGATTTTAGGTGTCAATTTTAAACTCTCTAAGTTGTTTGTGTTTCTTTGATTTCTGGTTTAGTGGTACTCTAGTTCTTGTAAAGTAAGCAAAAAGATCTGGTTAATGGTTCTCAAATTACATGCCAATGAGGAGTAAAATTCTGCTGCTTTGTAATAATATGTATAATAAAAGAAAGCAAAATTGATGAAAAGGACATTGAGTGCTTTTGTATTTCCTAATCCCCGTAGAATATGGCATTGATCCACCTTTATGTGACCTCATCATTGTCCTGTTATGATAAAAATTTGCTAGGTTTTCTATTTACTATGTTGATGTAGAATTTTCTCTTTTATAGGCCTCAAGGGTATTGAAATTGGAAAGGAACAGTCTGGAATATTTGTTGCACCATTTCTGTGGAGTTACTGCAAATAAGGAGTAAGCATGTACTACTTGCAGCTAGCAAATGTTTGGCAGCATAAATGATTTTCTGCCCTAGAATTGTGCATTCTTGTCCCTCCCTACTTTCTCCAGCACAAATATATCTGATAATGCCTTCAGATTGACCGGCATACCTTTTACAGATACCAAAACGCTGATTGGAGAGTACGCCCCCTTCCTCATGAGATGCTCAGGTGCGTCTGTGAAAGGGATATGTGTCATTCCTTTCCTTTAATTAGCTGTGTTGCCGTGTAAGACACACAATAGTTATCAAGACTAGACATTTTAGTCAGTTCTGCTATTTGGTTCATTGTTGCCTATCAGCAGTAAAGTTGAGCTTATTGTTTTGTTTGCGTCTCTTAAGTTGGTTTTTTGTCAGCAAGGTATTAGCTGGAACACAAATGTTAAGGTACTTTCAATGTGAACAATGCATGAAAGGCCCGGTTGCTACTTCCTGAAATTAAACCATGTAATATCTTCTTTTAAGCTTTCCTTGAAGCGTTGGGTATTAGTTATCCATGTATATAGCATCCTTCGTCTTTATGATTGCTATCCAAATGATAATTTGAATTGCAAATACAGGGTCAGTTTTTAGGTGTAATGTCATGTAGATTCTCCTTTGTTGAGGATCTTAGTTCCTCAATCTACATGACAGGTTTCAATTTTTGCCTGTAAATTATTTAGTATGGACCTGATAATGAAGAAAGGTTAACTAAACCTTAATATTCTCCAATCTCTCCTTCCCCCTTTCCAGTTTCCCTGTCTAAAAAATGTTAAATGTAGAATTACTGTTTCATGATTACCGTGTTTGTTTCTCTTCTAAGTTCATATGATCTCAGATATCCAATATAGGCTAGCATTGATTTGTGACTTCAATTTTGTAGATATGCGAGAGAAGATGCACACTACCTTCTGTATATCTATGATTTAATGAGAATGAAGCTATTATCAGCATCTAGTGAGACTGAAGATGTCAATTCTCCTCTCGAAGAGGTAGGCAAAATGTGGTTAACATTTGCTATTTTTGCTTATCAATTTTCTGTTTTCTATATTTGTCTGGAATAACATGTTGGATAAAGGCCTATTTCCAATTTTAGTGGTCATGGGATATGTAATCAGATTGGCATTTCATCTTAGGAGGAATTGTGCCTGTATTTTTAATGTTTGTTTAAGGCTGAGCAGCGCCTTTTATCAACTGTGTCCCAGATTAATCAGAGATTAATTCTTGATATCTTACTGTAAAGTACATAGCCTTTAGTTCATAAACTGTTGTAGATAAAGATATTTGGAAAATATAACAGATCGACCAAATACTTTGGTGTTAAGAAAAATATAATTGTTAATCTTTTCTTTTTCTTCTCTGGAGTTTGTGTACTGTGAATGCATCTTGGATCTCATCCTTATCTTATCACTACCTGAAAATCATAAAAGAAGAAATGGAGGACACTATACTAATTTTCTTTTAATTTGTCTTGCATCTTAGTGGAGAATTGAACACTTCCATGGCCCACGTGGGGCTTAATAATTCATGGGCAATAAAGAACACATCTAGGTTTTGATGATGTAGTATGGGAAGATATGCTGTAGAAGCAGGAAATCCCAACTAATAGTGGCATTGTCATCTCAACATGTGCCAAATAGGTGCTTGCTTTGTAACTGGCTAACTAAGGTGGACATTAGTTAACTGTTCCAGAAGAATCTGCAAATATTTGGTCAAACTGCAAAGTTCTCCCCAAGAGCGTATGCATGGGACAACTGAGACTGTAGGTGACCATAATGGATATATTTGCAGTGGTATCACACTGGTATCACACCCATTTGCAATCATACAATCTGCTTTAGTAATTATTGTAAATTACTCACTGGTATAATATTATATATGTGATAACACAATTTATGATTTTGTTTCAGATGTAATATGCAGATATGTATCACATATTAACGGATTGTATTGCCTGACAATCACAGTTGACAAAAACTAGTGTACTTTTCAATGTCAAGCATCCGAGAGTGTCATTTTCTGGAAGATAAAATGTTAGTTCTAAATGAACTTAAAAAAAAAAACCAGTGTTAGAATTTTGTTTAACTAGGTGGGTAAGATACATGGCTCATTAGCTCTATTCAAATTTGATATTCACTTTTTGCGCATGTGGCACGCATCTACACCTGTCAGTGTAAAAAAAAAAAAACTCCAGGGACAGTGCATATATGATTAATCCTTTACAAGGCAAAAGGTAGTCTTCAGAAGTTGGTAAGGGTAACTGTCTGCTATTGTCTATGATTTGTAGCAACTTGCGTAAAGTTGTATGAATTCAGGCTTTTTTCTTTTTCGTATTTTATTGGGATGAGCAAAGAATGACGTGTTGAAGCATCTTTTAGCCATGTTCAGGCTCACATTTGTTCAAGTTTCTTCTTTAAAATAATCCCCCAGCATGTGACAGTTTGCCCTCTTTTTCTTCTGGTATTCGAGAGTAAAATGGTGGAGTCATCAAGGAAAGAGAAAGATAGAGAAATATATAACTGCTATCTCAATGCCCAATGATATGTCTTGAGCTATTCAAACTGTCTTCTTATTGAAAATGGACTTCAGTTTTTTCTCATCTTGTTAAGTTAATTGTGTTTCATTGTTCACTCAGGTGTACAAGCGCAGTTACGATGTCTGCATGCAGCTTTATGAGAAGGAGCTTTTGACCGATCGTTCATATCTTCATATCTATGGGTATGTTCTGGATTTAGCGATATTATTGTGGCTATAAGCTTTAGATGAAAGTTTATTGATGTTTCTAATATGCCTTTTTAGATTTGAGTGTTCATCAAGAAAATGTCCATGTTTCTGCCATTACTTGTATTACTGTTTTTGTTATGCATGGCCTAACTTTTGTAATGCAGGTTACAGGGTGCTGATCTTAATGCTCAGCAGCTTGCTGTTGTTGCTGTAAGTTACTGCTTTCTTTCATAGTCTTCTCTCCAATGAGATAAAGTAACCATCATTCAAGAGCCTTGTAATGTTGTATCTGATCCAGTCACAGTTAGCACGTATGTGCTAGCGCCTCTCTCTCTCTCTCTCAATTTGTGGTTCTTTCAGGACTTTCCCATCTTCAGTTAATTAATGATTAATTGCTCTATGGGCTTTAACATGTGATTGGGTTACTTTACACTATAGTTAAATCCTTTGCAGGGTCTATGTGAATGGAAGGATGTTGTAGCCCGTGCCGAAGATGAGAGTACTGGCTATGTATTGCCAAACAAAACTCTTATTGAAATTGGTATGTCGAAACTGATTATTTTAAGTCTCCTCAAAGCGTGGTTTGCTGAGTTGCCAACAAAGTAACTGATACATGTCAAACTTTCTTCATCCTCTTTTGCCAATACAAAAAGCCAAACAGATGCCTCTCACGACTAGCAAATTGAAGCGATCATTAAAAGCTAAGCATCCATATATCGAGCGGAATCTTGGTTCTGTTTTAAGCATCATTAGGCACTCCATGCAAAATGCAGCTGCATTTGAAGTTGCTGCTCAGCAGCTAAAAGAACAGCATGTGGAAAGAGTACGACTTCATTGCCTCAAGCTATAAATTTTTCTCTATCATACAGGGATGTTATGATGTTTTTATCTTTTATTTCATTCATAGTATAGTATTTGTAATCTGAAGCTTCACAACTGAATCAGTTGTGTTATTTCATTATTCTTCTGTTGATACGTTTGCTGAAAATTTTGAAACTATCTGCTTTCAAGTGTTGAATAGAATTCCAAAATGGGGCGTGGACAAGTGGGAAGGCAAGGGTATTACCCAAAGATTAAGTTAGGCTTTCTTTTGGTTTTGGAAAAGCGCTTTTTTTCAACACAATTTCCACTGTGGTTGTTATTAATGTGGGCTTGGACTAATTTAACCATTTATGGGGAGAAAATTCAGAATTAATGAACAACGCTGTGGTACTTAAAAGCACTTTGAATTCAGGTGTCAACCTGCATTTGTTTTTTCTTAAAAAAAATGCTAGCTTGCAATATGGATGAATATGTTCATCTGCACCTCGCTTTTGATTCACACTTAATTCTCGTAATCCAGTATGTGGTGATTTAGTAATTGCATATCCAATTAATTCAGGCAACTGAAAATATTTTAGTTGCTGAAGTAGATGAAGTTTTGCCCTCTGAAGCTCCTGAGATTTTGAAAACTGTTGGAGATGCTGAAGGTGTTACTCTTGGCACTTTATCAACTAACATCATGCTTGGGCATTCAATGGTTTTCTGTACAGCAAGAAAACAAGTTGGTCGACCCAGGATGTTCAACTGGGGTATTACAGCAAATCCACAGGCAATTCACAAGTCTCCCGGTTAGAGGTGGCAAAATGGGTGATTTGGGCGGGTTTGGGTTGGGTAAAATGGGTAATGGGTATAAGTGAGTCAACCCATTTATATTCATTTAATTAGATGAGTATAAATGAGTAAGTCAAAAAATGAGTTGGATAACCCAATTATCCATTTATAACTCATTTATTCTAATTTTTTACAAGCTCATATAAATTCATTTTGTAAACTAAATTATCAATTTATACCATTTTACACCCATAATTAATTTTAAATATTTACTTATTATGCCAAATAAGTTTAATTATCAATTTTTTTCCCATCCGCATGCCATGTCGTAAAATTACATATTATTTAATAATTGAACAATGAGAATCTAAAAATTTGGACTAAATAATATGAAAGTTAACAAAAAAATTTAATCCAAAACTTTGAACCCCTACTATTTTTTCGTTTATAAATTTAAAATTTCATTTGAAAAGGTAAGAAAGGAAGCTAAAATTTGTCATAAATTGATGATGCTAAAAAATGATCAAATTAATAAATTACAAGGAAATAAAGCGAAAAGATATAACCAACAAATAAATATAATAAATAAAACAAAAATACTTAACATAAAAAATGGTTTAAAATCCTGATGAAGACGAGCAATCACTTCATTTAGCATACAAATAAAGACAAATTTTCAATAAATACGAATAACAAGCTTTCAGCTTCTCAAGCTTGTACAACTGCATAGCATAAATGATAAAATTCGTCTGACTCACTGGTGAATGAAGAAAAAGAACGTGAATGAAGAAATAGGTACCCTTACATTACAAAAATTTCAGTGTCAATTTTGCATAATAATTGCAGGTTGCTCTGCTAGCACAATTTATCACCAAGCAGGTTGAACAAACTTAACACAACAGAGAGACACATATTGTAGCAAGAAACAAATATTATTCCCTGATTTGAATCCTCTGATAAACATCAAGGAGAAGAATAAACCAAGTTTAGTTGGCAACATCGAGGACCAGCTTCCGTGACTTCAAAACCGACCATTTCAAACGCCTGTAGTAAGCAGCTTGAAGGAGTGCTAGTGACAGTACAAATATCCACTTGACAGTACAAAGATAGCAACCTAAAAGTTTGCTCCTGGCTCAACACAAAACAGAGAAAATTCCTGGCAACCAAAACCAAAACCAAATTCAAAGTTCTGTTTTTTGCTACTTAAATTTCATCTAGACAGAAAGATAAAATTCTTTTCACCACATTTCTAACAATCTCCATGATCATAAGAATACAGCTTACCTAAACATGAATGTTAGTAAGTTTAGCAACTAAAGGTGCAAAGTCAATACTCAGTCTTTCTTTATCTTCTTCATCTTCAGAAGCTGAAATCAAAAGTAAAGTTCAATAAGTGACCAAAAAAGTAAAATACAAGATCATGTGCACTGAAAGGTTAAGTATAACATACCTGTTACTCCATATAACCAGTCCCTAGCACATAACAAGACCTCCACATTTTCTGGTAGGAGCGAAGTACGATATTTACCCACAATTTTACTACCAATACTGAAAGCTGATTCCGAGGCCACTGTAGTGATAGGAATACTTAAAATATCCCGTGCCATCAAAGAAAGAATAGGGTATCGATTTTTGTTTTCTTTCCAAAAATTGAGAATATCCAATTCTTGAGTTGAAAGGAGTCGAGTATCATCCAAATAAGAGTCTACTTGTGACTTATTCCTCTTGTTTGCATGTTGTTGACTCTCAAATTCAGCAAAATCATCATTGTCATTGCCCAAATCACCACCAGAGCAACCTGCTATTGATCCATCTAGCAAATCACCATCAAAAGTATTCTCGTACTCCTCAAATAGTAAATAAAATTTATCCCGAACTTCCTTAGCACGTTCTTCATAATCAAAAGGATATAGCTTCTTAAAAGCATACACCACATAATCCATTTTAAAGCGCGGATCCAAAATGATAGCAAAACTCAAAACCAAGCTATAGCATTCCCAATACTTCTCAAATTTCAGTTTCATTTGCTTGGCCATTTCACTCACTTCAATGTCTAAACAAAGGCTTAGTGGCTTTCTTTATTAAAAGAACTAAACAAGACCTTGTTTTTCCACGGAGTAGTTTCAATGCAGGAAACATATATAACAAAGATCAGGTGAATCCGTGGAAGCAAGTTTCAATCAAGTATTGACAAGTGATGCTGCATAGAAGATACTCCACCTCCTTGAAGGGGCCGTCAATAAGAGATTGTTTTCTTGGACGAGGACGACAAAGTTGGCCAGGCCACTCATTATCCAGAGAGGACAGCAAGAAGAAATGAGTTTATTATTTTGGAACTTCTAAGTGTAAGTTGGAATAATTAGGCTTAACTTGATGGGGAAGGAATTGATATATACTCAAACTAATTAGCTTTGGAGGAAGTGGAAAAAAACAAGAGAGTTTCCTAACAATTCAAGCTTCCTCCTTGCTAATTTTTCCATACTAGGATTTGCCTGTTTTTTTAAGTGGTTCACTTATTGCTGCCAAAACATTGAGACTTCACCTTCCAATAACTACTTAGTTACATGGTAGTAAAAGGTTGTCAACAATAAGTAACCAGTATCACTTTCGGGCCAAAGGAGCTTGATTAGCCCTTCAATTTCAACTTGAAGGGAATCCCCAAATTTGACATTTGGATATTGGTCAAGCAGGCAAATGCACCTAGGATGAAAATATTGATCACAATCACGATAGTGGTAGAACCAATACAATGATTGTTTTTGCTAGACAAGCACACTTAACAATTATTGCCTTCTTTTTTTTTTTACCAAGTATGTCAATTTGGTCCAGCCATAAATCTACAGAGCTTTCTACTAAATAAGATCTCATGCAATCTGCAAACAAAGGTAAGCGAAACAATCATTTAACCAGTCCAAGATGTCCAAAAACTTAAGAATGGTAACATACTACGGTGCAATATTTAATTAGATTCAGCAATCTGCAAAACTGAACTTAATTAGATAATCCTGAAATTAATTATACCATTATTAGCCTTCCAAAGTTAAGCTTAACTACATCAAATTCTTGACTGTCAAAACCACATACCAGATTACCAGGTGAACTTAGTCCAATTCAGAGAGAAGGCACAACAACTAGTAACGCATAGATTACCTTAACTGTTTACCAAACAAAGTAATATAACTCTGAAAAATCAAGCTTAACTAAATAAAAATTTGCATACGCTATTACAAACAGTTATATAAGGCCTATATAAGAAACAAAAGAATGGTACAGCATACCAAAAATGTCAATACCAAAAGAACCTTGGATCAACTCAGCTCAGGCTCTTTCATTAGAGCGAAAACGCAGTCCAAGTGGGCATCAGACTCTTAATATTCTTCGGGAAAATCTTCAAGACACCGCGGGTTATTCAGAGATCAGCTTAGGAATCGGACATGGAAGGGGCAAAAATCTTCTATTAAGCAAAGACGGGAAGAAGAGATGGGGGAAACAAACACTGGAGGAAAAAGGGGGGGGGGAGGGAAGCAGTGGGCTTGCTGGTAGGGAGGAGAAGAAGATTGACGGTGAAAACGGGAAATACAAAAGATTTGGGAACGCAAGTTAAATGGGTTAAATCGGGTGAGATGCCATTTATATCCATATATAAAAATTTAATGTACTCATATTCAATTATTAATGAGCGGGTATGGGTAAAATTAGTTAAATGGTTTTATTTGACACCTTTACTCCCGGTAAAAGTGGAAGCATAAATAGTGCTGCTGATAGTTACACTGCTGCCATCCCCAGGGCAGCAGCCTGCGGTGCATCTGAATCTTCTGGAGAGGTAGATACCATGTTAAAAATGTTGCCTCATAAGCTACAATTGTTTTCTGTAATAGTATTGTTACCATATTTTGTTTCTTGTAGGCTGGAGCCAGTGTTCAGGTTCTGAAGAAGCCAAGCCGTGGTTTTGGGGCCCTGCTAGGAGGTTCTACAAAGAGAAAGCTCCATCCTGATATAAAGGTAATTTGTAATAGTTTGCTTTCTCCCAAGTAATTGGTTTTTGATACTGAGTTGTAAATATCTACGCTTTCTAAAAATGTTGGTACACCTCTGGGTGTATTTGTGACTCTGTGTCTGTATGGGTGTTTGCATGTGCACGTGCATGGCGTGTTTGTGGTTTTTGTGGTTCACATGTTTAGTTTGTATGGTACCCATTCGCTGGCAGCTTATCGGATGTGATGGCATGTCAGACTTTCCAATGTCATAGGCTAGTTGAGTTGGTATTCAATTGTTGATGATTTAGTTGAAGCTCTGCATAAATTTGCTGATATCTTGTTAAAAGGGTTTATCCATGTAGTGGTTCAGATATCTTTTCTTTTCAGCCAGACTCATTTCTTTTTGTTTGTAATTAATATGAGCACCAGGAAGATCAAAAGCTGGAAGAGATCAAGTCCTCGGTGAACCTTCCATTCCATGCATTTCCAAGCAGTGGTGAGCTGCTGCAGCGAGCTGCACAAGAACCTGCTGCACGAGTGGATACTTTACACCATGGACAACCTGTGTCAAATAGTTCAAACTTGGAAGATTTCATATTGCTGGGAGCTGGATCTGATGTTGTTGAATCAGGAGATGATGGCACTGAAGCTGTGAATGTAGTGGTGGATAATAAGGAGGACAATGCTGTAGGTTCTACCATGGATATGGAAGAGGGAGAGGGAGAGGATACTATGTCTCTATCTGATTTGTCTTCAAGTTTCCAGAAGTGCCTTCCCTCAATCAATCGAGTGAGGGATGACAAACTTGTTGAGAAACCCCAAGAATGTGCGGGCTTTCTCCAGTTTAAGCCTTTTGACTACCAAGCAGCAAAGAAGCAGGTAATTTTCAGGGAAGATCCTAGCCCAAAGGCTGAGGATAGTGGGGGTAGGCTTACCAAGGGAGATCAGAAATCCCAGAAGGAAGATGGGACAAGAGATTTACCACAGGTTAGGAGGCACCAGGCCTTTCCAGCATCAGGAAATCGAACTGCAACATTCCGCTGATTATGGGCCTGGAGTGGGAGGTCAAAATTGATTAATGCTTCTCTCCATTGTAAACCCATGTAGTTTACTAATGATTTTGTTGCTGGAATTTGATGTAAAATTATCTAGATTTCAAATGCTGTGCGTGGTTTCATTTGGTTTGTTTAGGATAGGGTTGCAAACGAATCGAACCGCTCGCGAGCGGCTCAAGTCGAGTTCGAGTTTGGCTCGAATCAAAATTGAGCTCGAACTCGAGTTCAAAATATTAAGCTCGTTAGCTCGCGAGCTCGAGTATTTATTTATTTTCTTTATTTTAAGTATATATATATTTTTTATTTTTTTATTTTAAGTATATATTTTTATATTTTATATTTTTTTAAATTTTAATAGTAAAATTACATATATATCCTTAATATTTTATTATTTATTAAGAAAAAAATATTAGTTTATTTATTTTTTTAAAAATAAAATAATTATTTTTTATTTTTTTCGAGCTCGAACTTGAAATTGTCAGCTCGTCGAGCTCGAGTTCGAGTTCGAGTTTAATGAAATTAAGTCGAGATTCGATTCAATTAGGTTAAAACTCGACTCGACTCGACTCGTTTGCAGTCCAGGATATGCTTCTTGATGCAGGCAGGTGCTTTTATGAGCATTGGGCCATCTTGTTCGTTAAGAAGTCATTGACATTGGGTTAAGTGCAGCAATGTGTCTCGTAGTCCATCTGAGCTTTGTTAAGAGCTGTGCTAGAGATTTGAAGTCTGTCTAGTTACGCCCACAGGCTAACAGCACGTAATTATGGTGAATTGGGGTTGAACGTAAAGGTGAATTTGAATCAGATAGTGAATGCGAGCTAGATTTTGGTCCATCAGAAACCTTTAGAAATCTGGCACAACTGTGGCTAGATGCTGGGAGTGCTAGGAAAATGACTCGAGTATCCACCGTCATGCACCTAACGGAAATTGTAAAGATATGAAAGATAACAAGATGTGACATACATAGAAGCTATCTCACCGTAAAACAATTTATTAAGGATTACGGAAAATTTGGTGAAAGGGAATGGGAAGATTCAAAAACAATGAGGATGTAAGGATGTGTATTGGGAAATTTAGAAACAGGTTCGTGCATTATAAAAAGAAATTGTGTTGTAAACAAAATCATGAAATTATCCCTTTTTTAAGACCTTTCCATCCCTCTTCATACTTTTTTCACCCCCAACTATATGGTACAAAATTCTATTTTTAAATCTAGCACTGAAGAGAACTCTAAGAGCCCTCCTTAACTACCGGGCTAATTCCAGTGATTTCAGGAAATTACATTTTATGTGCATATATTAGCCCTGATGTGCACAATTGATTACATGTATTTGCATAAAATCATGAACTTGTCTTTATGTGCATGTACTAGCGCACATGTGCACAATCAAGCATATATATATTTGCACGTATATCAATCTAAATGTGTACATTTGAACATACAACTTGCATATTTTTTGATTAAAGAACATGTTGCTATTGACTACATTCTATCATGAGGTGATTTATTAATTTAGTAATAATATTGTTAGTTATTTTTATTCATAAATAGTAACCATAATCCTTTCACAAAGTTTCCAAAACTTTACGAATAATGAATTTTGAATCTTCCTATCCCCATCTTCAAAATTTTCCCTAAGGATTAGCGCATGAAGATTAATCTTGGTTCAAGATTAAGTCATTCAATTGGTGCTTTCACATGATTTAAGCTTCAAAGTTGGCCGATATCTAGGAGGGGACACCGTGCGATGCATGGTGAAAATTTGCAAATTGTCCAATCCTGCCCATCTAGCTTACAAATTGTTGAGATGATAGACGTTGAATTATTCAGGGCCATATAATTAGGATGCATATAATTAGTAAAAAGAATCATTGATTTAAAGAGGTGAGTGAAAATTGCAATTCATTATCACTAAGAATACAACTCACCATAACTAGACAAAATTAGGAATTACATAATAGGTCCAATATACGCAATATGATGCATTAAAACAAAAGTTGTTCGCTATATTTACAAACAATACCTCTTATTTAAAATGTATAAGGTACATAATGTCTGCAATTATATGTATTCAAAAATGAAGCTAATAAAATAATCACGGCAGATCCATGTAGGATAGACATAGAAATAACTCCAATCTTGATTCTAGGGGTGCATGGCACTTCGATCATGATAATGCAAGAAAAACGGTGTTTTTGATTCATTGCGAAGCAAAACAGGTTGTCGAAATGGCCACAACAATGTTAACACTATCTGCTTGAGTCGTGCGTAGCACTGTTCTAAGAAACTATTTCATAAAATTGAAATGTCTCCCCAGGATTAAACAAGCCTTATTCTATTTATTGTGAATAAGAAAGACAAGCTTTCTTCTTGTTGCAAACTAGAAGGACCAGAACTAGCAAATTAAAACCAGTAGATATAAAGAGAGAAGATGATAACAGAATTATCAGGAAGATATCAACTAACAGAAATAAGAGAGAGAGAGAGAGAGAGAGAGAGAGAGAGAGAGAGAGAGAAAGAGATAGAGCAGCTATCAAAAGATATTAATTGAAGTTGCTGGGGTGATTTTCTGAGGAGGGAATGGATCCTATTTATAGATTTCAGAATGAGGTGCAACCCTTCTCACTTCCGATGTGGGACAAAGACTGCAACTCTTCTCACTTCTCAATGTGGGACAGAAAAAACAATACTTTTCATTTTTCGATGTGGGACAAAGAATAATTTTGAAATACTATATATTTTACAACAATCTTTTTCCTATTTCAAAAAAATTCTTTGGATAAAGGAAGAATTTTAAAGTACTCTGCTGGATTTGGTTGAAATGTAATTACTTTGGTGTCTTTTGGACTATGAACCAAACATAGATTGATAAAACATGATCTACAGAATTATTGGTGAAATATAAATTTCTATGAACCAATAACTCTTGATGTATGACAGAGATTTTGTCAATCACATTGCAACCCATAATTTGCTGTTAACGCGGTTTTGCGCTTTTAGGCCGTGCGCCTGCCTGGTTATTTCATGAGAGTTCTAAAGATTTGACCAATGAATCTTATAGGAGCGGTTCCACTCCACTCTCATATAGGTGAATTCATGAAGTGTATATTGCTTTAACTACACCTCCCTAATGGGATATGAATTCATTAAGAGTTTTAACTCATCCTCACAATTACTCAAAGCACTTATCTCTGGAGGGACTTAAATTTGAAGTGCTTTACCATCAATATTGACTTGTTATTATCCATATGAACCTATTTCATGGGATCACCAATCACATAGGTTGGGTTACTGTCTCTATTGACAACTTGTTGGTCGAAGTCCCATTTCTTTTGTAATTTGAAGAATCAATTTTCTTCCTACGAGTTTAGTCAGAGGATCGGCCAAATTCAACTCTGACTTTACATAATCAATGGAAATAATTCCATCTCTAAGCAGCTGCTTTACGACATCATGTCTCAATCTCATGTGTCGACTTTTACAATTATAAGATTTATTTTTTGCAATAGCAATAGCAGCTTGACGGTCACAGTGTATAGACACAAGAGGCAACAGATCCTTAATAGGAGGAATATTGGTTAAGAAATTTCTTAACCAATCTGCCTCAGAACCAGTCAACTCCAGAGCTATGAACTCCGATTCCATAGTTGACCGAGCAATGATTGTCTGTCTGGCTGACTTCCATGCTACTGCACCACCACCAAGGGTGAACACATAACCACTAGTGGATTTTGTATCATTTGAATCAAAGATCCTATTAGCATCACTGTAACCCTCTAATACAGTGGGAAATCCACTATACAAGATACCAAAATTCATGGTACCTCTCAAATATTTCATTAGTCTGACTAATGCAAACCAATGTTCACGATTGGGATTGTGAGTATATCTACTCAATTTACATGCAACATAAGCTATATCCGGTCTAGTGAAATTCATCAGATGCATCAGACTCCCAATAATCTGAGCATATTTAGACTGAACAATTGGGACACCATTATTTTTCTTTAACTAAGTGTTAGCATCATAAGGAGTACTAACAGGTGTCACATCATAATTTTCAAACTTTCTAAGAAGTCTCTCTGTATAATGTTCTTGTGACAACATTATACCATCACCTCTCCTTATGATTTTAACACCCAATATCATTTTGGTTTCACCCATATCTTTCATATCAAAATTAGAAGACAAAAAATATTTAATACTATTTATAATATCTAGACTAGTACCAAATATAAGCATGTCATCCACATACAAACTGATTATCACATATTGATCATTTATAATTTTGACATATACACATTTATCCACTTCTACAGACGAGAATCCATATTTTATCAATACTTGATCTAATTTCTCATGCCACTGTTTAGGAGCTTGTTTTAGACCATACAAAGATTTAATTAGTTTACAAACCTTATTTTCTTGTCCAGATACAATACATCTCTCAGGTTGAAACATATAAATTTCTTCTTCTAAATCACCATTTAAAAACGCTGTTTTGACATCTATTTGATGAATAACAAGTTTATGGATAGAAGCTAAAGCAAATAAAACTCAAATAGACGCAATTCTAGTTACTAGTGCAAATGTGTCAAAATAATCAATATTTTGTTTTTGAGAAAATCCCTTAGCCACTAAACGAGCTTTGTATTTATCAATAGAGCCATCAGGATTATATTTTCTTTTAAAATCCATTTGCAACCAATAGGTTTTGCACAAGATGGTAAATCTATCAAAATCCAAGTTTTATTTTTCATAATAGAGTCAATTTCAGTTTTAATTGCTTCTTTCCAAAATTTGCTATCAGAAGAAGAAATGACATCAAAATAAGTTAATGGATCATTATCAACAAGAAAGGTTTAAAAATCATTTCTATAGGAAAATTCTTTTCTTGGCCTTTTGCTCCTTCTTAATTCCTCAATCGGAATAATTGCCTTATTTATTTCAACAGGTGCATGAGAAATTTTACTACACAGTGGAAAAATATGTTCAAAAAATTCAGCATTCTTTGTCTCAATAATTGTATTACAATCCAGCACATCACTTCTTAAAACAAGAAATCTATATGCGGCACTATGTTCAGCATATCCAATAAACTTACAATCAGAAGTTTTAGAACCTAATTTTCTTTTCTTAGGTTCAGGCAACAATACTTTAGCAAGACACCCCCATACTTTCAAATATTTCAAATTAGGTTTATAATTTTTCCATAACTCATAAGGCGTTTTGCCAGTTTTCTTATGAGGTATCCTATTTTGTAAGTGACATGCAGATAAGATAGTTTCTCCTCATAAATTATCAGGAGCATGAGAACTAACTAACATAGAATTCATCATTTTTTTTAGTGTTCTATTTTTCCTTTCAGCTATTCCATTAGATTCGGATGAATAAGGAGGTGTTATTTCGTGTATTATGCCTTCATTTTCATAAAATTTATTTAAGGCTAAATATTCGACTCCTCTATCAGACCTAATTCTTTTTACCTTCTTATTAAGTTGATTTTCTACCTCAAACTTATAAGATAAAAAGGCATTATGAGTATCATCTTTATTTTTAAGTAAATAAAGTTTAGTATATCTAGAGTAGTCATCTATAAAAGTAATATAATATCTTTTGCCTCCTCTAGTCATAATTTGTTTTAAATCACCTAAATCTGTATGGATTAAATTTAATAGTTCAGTTTCTCTTTGAACAGTTATACAAGTCTTCTTTGTCATTTTAGTTTCTGCACATATCTCACATTTGTCCATTTTTTCATTAATGCCAGAAATTAGACCACAAGATTGCATTTTCTTTACATAACTCATATTAACATGTCATAATCTTGCATGCCATAAAGAGATTGAATCAACAATATAAGCAGATGAAGAAGCATTCTCATTGATCACATTGGAAATGTTAAGTACAAAAAATCTCTGGTTACAATAGCCTTTCCCTACAAACACATTATTTCTTGTCATTACAATCTTATCAGATTCGAATGACTTCACCCCAACTTTTCCAAGCAAAGCCACAGAAACAAGATTTGCCTGAATATTTAGAACATGCAGCACATCATTAAGAGCTAAAGTATTTCCTAAAGTGAGTTTCAAGAGTACTTTGCCTTTACCCAGAACTTTAGCAGTTCGTGAGTCTGCAAGGTAGACTACTTTTTCATCATCCCCTATTAAAGTATAGGAAGAAAACGCTTCTCGATTTGCACGTATGTGCCGAGTAGCCCCAGAGTCTACCACCTATTCTTTAACATTAGCTACAATGTTCACTTGAGAGATGACAGCAGCAATTATTTCATCTCCTTCGGTTAAATTAACCTTAGGAGGATTAGCATTTGCTTTGTTACCTTTATTGTACCTATACAGGGCAGTATAATATCCTGATTTTCTACAATAATGGTAATTGCCTTTCTTTTTCTTAAAGTTGGGAATATTAGGCTTGTAGTCGAAATTTTTTGGTCTATTATACTGGGACTTATTGGCTTGCATATAGCTACAATACACGTCAAATAATTCATTTAAGAGTGTTTGTAAAATAGTATTTTGACATACCTTATTGGCATATTGCCATGACTCTTGTATCTTGACATCTACGGTTGCAGCAGGTTGAGATTCTGTCAGTGCATAGGCCACTCCATGATTGTCGAGTAGAGAGTGGACACGCTCTTGCCATCTTTTGAAGTTTTTGTCAACAAAAACCTCAATTCTAAAGACGTCAGGAAATGGTTTCGCAAAAGGTAGCACGACTGCGACTGCTGCGGAGGTTGGTTGGGTGTTAACACTGTCGGAGGCCTTAGTTTCTTAGATTGTTGTCGAAATGGCCACAACAATGTTAACACTATCTACTTGAGTTGTGCGTAGCACTGTCCTAAGAAACTATTTCATGAAATTGAAATGTCTCCCCAGGATTAAACAAGCCTTCTTCTATTTATTGCGAACAAGAAAGACAATCTTTCTTCTTGTTGCAAACTAGAAGGACCAGAACTAGCAAATTAAAACCAGTAGATATAAAGAGAGAAGATGATAACAGAATTATCAGGAAGATATCAACTAATAGAAATAAAAGAGAGAGAGAAAGAGAGAGAGAGAGAGATAGAGCAGCTATCAAAAGATATTAACTGAAGCTGGTGGGGTGATTTTCTGAGGAGGGAATGGATCCTATTTATAGATTTCAGAATGAGGTGCAACCTTTCTCACTTCCGATGTGGGACAAAGACTGCAACTCTTCTCACTTCTCAATGTGGGACAGAAAAAACAATACTTCTCATTTTTTGATGTGGGACAAAGTATAATTTTGAAATACTATATATTTTACAACAAAACAAGCCAAGCAAATCATTAAGTAAAGCAAGCCAACTATTCTCTTAACAAATTTAGCAAGTCAGCAAAATGTTGAACTCAAAGTCATAGCTTGGGAAATACTCATCAATCCATTTTAGCTGTAAGAAGCTACATTAAATAGCTATCAATGATACAGTCAACGAAACACAATAGCTCTAGCATGGTAAAAAGTGCCAAAACAGAATATTGAAATGGTCAAATAATAGTGGATCCCTCAAAGAATAGGAAACTTGACGATCAATGCCTATCTTAGAGCTAAGTAACCCAAGGGCCTTTTCTTGAAACTCAATCTCTAGCTTTTTCTTAACAGTTTGATCATTATAGGAATGACCATAATGATTTCAGTATTAGTATTTTAACTTGCACATCTTCGTACACCTTTCTACTTTTCTTTTTCATCTCTCCTCATACTGCCAATGCTTCTCATCCTTTTTTTAATAAGTTCATACCTATAAATATTGAAGTTCTAGAAATGAACCCAAAAGGCTAAAGATGAAATATACAAATTTATTACCAAGTAAAATTTAATTTACTCTAACAACAAAAGTGTAATCAATCTATAAAAATAATCAATGAAAAGAAACTGATAATTCATTATTCAAGACACTTTCTTACATCCATAGATATTACAAATTCCATTATCCTATTGAAATAGTGACATACTCAAATTACTTAAAACTTATTCAAAACTGTTTTTCATAATTAAACTTCTTTTGATTCCAAAACAACAAAAGAATATAGGTATTTTCACAATGGAAGACATACTATATTTTTTTGTGACAAGACATTTTGAGTATTTGGATAGAATAAGTGTAAAAGAGAATGCTTGTGTCATAGTCAAAGAATAAGCAACATATGTTGCTACAAAGGGGGAAGTGACCCATGCAAATAGTGCTCCAAATTTGTAGGCAAGAATACCTGATACCATGGAAATCTCAATGCTAGTGTTAAAGATATGTAAGAAGTAATCAGAAACAGAGAAATGAAGACAATCTAATGCTTACATAAGTGAGAAGTCTATCCCTAAGCAACAAAGCATAAATTATTTACAGAAGTAGCTAAAATTTAAAAGCCCACTGGTCTAAAGAAACAACAAGGATGAAATCAATACCTGTAATATAGTCGGTATCAAATTAAATACCATGGACGAAAGAATAAAATTTAAAGCATGGCTTCCTAGGTCAATAGTGTGATTAAGAGCACTAGTTTCTCAACTGCATGAAACAAAGCAAGTTTAGAAACCCCAACAGAACTTGATGTTATTTTTTAAAAAATAAATAATAAAAAAATCCTGAAATGGATATGTGAATAAACTTAAATCCAAGGAATCAATCAAAACAGTCATTTTTTGCACACAGGTTGAGTTAGAGAAATTATCAGATATATCATCATAGTGAACACATGCACGCGTGGCTCATCCCAAGTAAAGCGAAAGCTAAGCAAATAAACATTTCACATCTATTCACCTTTCTTAAAGAATATTCAAAATAATACCACCAGATATACTTCTTTCCTTTTCATAATCACCAACAAATGTACTAATCTCATACTTCTCTGTAATCCATTCTATTATCTTTTTCTTAGCATTTTTGCAATGAGAAGCATAGATTTTATACTTTCTAGCAGCTCATGTACAGTTGACTTAATAATAACTGTGAATCACAACATTTTTTTTTTGTGATTTGATCTCTTAGCAAGAGATCACTGTTCTTCGGTACTTTTTCGTGCCCACAAATCTGCAATCTTGACTAAATGGCATGGAAAATACTATCAATAATAATCTTCCAAAAAAAAAAAGAAGTTACTATCAATACTAATATCTATGATGGTCAAATAATACACCATAATTGCAAAAGTTTGGGTATTCCATTCAACCACAGACTGCCACCTCACTCAACGACCAACTCTCTTACAACAATTGCATCCTCTCTTGGTTGACCACACCCTACCCTATCACTGGCTGCATGTAAGCAAAAAACCAACACCCTTCACAATTACATTCACGTTTAGACACTATAGGTCGATTTACAATTAATTACAAAAAATTGATAATTAATTGTGATTTATTCGGAAACCAAAAAAGGTGATAATAATTGCAAAAAAAATGGTAATTAAATGTGATTTGTTAAGCAATAAAAAATGAAATTATTAATTAATTAATGAACATGTGATTTGTTGGACAACCCAAAATAAAAGAGGACATTTGTTGATTACATTTGAAAAAAAATTGATAATTAAATGTGATTTTTTGGGCAACCACCAAAAAGAAGCCAATTTTTTGTTAATATTTGCAAAAAGTTATTAATTAAATGTGATTTGTTGGGCGACCAAAATATGTCATTATTAATTAGTTATTAATAATTAATTGTCTAAAATTGTAATTAGACGTGATTTGCTAGACACTAACAGAAAAAAGGAGCCTAAATTTTTGTTAATGTGATTTGTTGGGCAAAAAAAAGAGGCCAAAGTTTAGCACAATTCCACATGCAATTAGAGGATTACCACCCCCATCGAATCAAAACTCACCTCATCATCATTTTCATATGGATTACTGTTACCAATTAACAAATTAGAATATGACAATTCATCAAATTGCAATTAATTGGAGGACTACCACCAATTGACCAATGAGAAGATGCCACATTAGCAATTGAACTCAATTGGGAAGTTTGGCATTCCCCGATAGACTACATATGTTAATTGTAAGAACCCGAAAATTTTGCTTACTTCATTTATTTTGCTGGCTCAAATAAGTATTTACTCACCCGATCTCTCCGATTATTATTTTCTAACATTTTTAGGTTTAATTAAATATATCCATAGCTTAGTTATATTTTTAAAGCGTTTCGTTTCGAAATTTAATTTCTGTAGGCTCGTTAAGTGAAAATAGTAAATACGCGACTGCAGTTAATAATCGATTCGAAAAATTACATATAACGAATAAGTGGTTAAATTAAAAGCCTAATTGAATCGTTATATAAAAATTGAGAATTTAGAAATATCCTGATTTACCTAAGATAACTGCAAGAATTTCGAGTGAGAGCTTGAAAATTTTATTCCTTAAATTAAAATTTCACACATGATCCACTTTCTTTTATTTATTAAAATACATGTTTAATTATTTCTTTACGTTAACAAATAAACTAGTAATACCTTGGAATTTGTATCACCTACCCCATTAAATATTAGTACTAGTTAGAATTATTGTTATGAAAATAAATAATAAAATAAACATGGAAAAACACTCGTTTTGAAGCATGTAGATGCCTAACATGTACAAAGATTAAATGTTGATTTTCCATGTTAGTTAGAAACCAATAGAAAACTATCTTTACCTTCTTAAACAATTTTTTTTATGCGATAAATAATATTATGGAGCAACAATATTAAACCACTTGGTTTTCTGTTAAGATAAATGAATATTAAGAATGTTAGAGTTATATATTAAGGTCACCCTTGATTTTATTAGTTTAATTAATAAAGCAAGAATGTTAAATGTTAATAGGAACCTTAGTATTAAGGTGCAATCGATAAATTTTAGATAAAATCGTTACAAGTACACCAAGTATACTTAGGACGTTAAATCTCGATAATTGAATTTTTTTTCGCGAGATTAGTACACTAGTAGGCTATCGAATTTTATTTGGAGTAAAATCTCGGAGTTAGTTTATGAATGAGAGTTTAAGTGGAAATTCGAATGATTTGTGAATAGACCAAATTGGCCCTCAACCATCTCGGATTTACCATGCAACCACCGAAGCTCCATTGGCCAACCTTTAGATCACCCAATCCCATTCTCTGCCGGATGTCATTTTCTTTGCTCCTCTCAACCACGCAACTTCTCCATTTCAGCAAACCATCCTCTCAAACACTCTATCTCTCCACAACCGCACCTCAACTCACAACAACAACCCACTCCATTCTTCACCTTGTGAATATCGAAGAGAGAAAAGAAAGGAAGTCATGCGATCAGAAAATTGGTGCTGTCCGAGAGAGTAAGCTTCCATCTTCAATTCTGCCGTAAGCTAGAGTGAAAGGAGAGAGACCGTGCGTGAGCTGCTGCTGCACTCTCCACCTTCACTTTAACCAGCTGCAATTCACCTCCACCAACCGTGACCCACTGCACCCAACCAAGAGCAGCTGCAACCATCCAGTCCGTGTGCGAGCCGAGAGAAAGGGAGAAAATTTGCAGCAGCTTGTCGTGTGAGTTGAGCCTCCAGCTGAGGTAATTTTCGGTCTCAGATTAGCTGGTATTAGGTAGAGAATGCTGATTATAAGCATGCATGTGAAGTTAGGCTCGGATGATGAGTTTAAGAAGAAAAGAAAATCTGAATTGCGTCGGCAACGGGTTTTGCCGAGAACTAAAACAGAATTGCAGCGCTAATCTTGTTTCTTGTAGTAATCTCAGCTTATAAATATAATTAACTAACTAAGAACAAGATGTTTAAGCTTTACATGCAGCTCCTTGATTCGGTTAAGCAAGAAGAAATAAGAATAAAATGCAATCTGTCCGCATGCAAGTTCATCCGAAGGTAGCAAACGGAATTTCTGGAATTTTTTTGGATTAATGTTACTGTTGTCTGAATCTAATTTTTGAACAAGAAATGTTGATTAGCTAATTAAGTATTTGCATGTTAATTCTGAGCACCTAATACCATGAATTAACCGAAGGAAAAGTTGGGTTTATGACCAATTAGCTGCTGGAAATTTTTGTGAAAGCCAAGGGAGTGAAACTGAAATTTTGCAATTGTTCTGGAATTTTTCTTTGGTAAATGATGGTTGGAAAATTTTGATGGTGGGCTCTATGAACTCCCAATCTTGGGTTGTTGTTGATTTTGTGGTTAATGATAATTATAATGCTAGTTTAGTGTTTAAATAGATAGATTAATGATACCTAGCTAGTCTAGGCTCCAAGAGATGCATAGTTTAAAAATGTCCAGTTTTGCCCTGTGTTAATCGCACCTCTTTTTGTAGAATTTTGAGAGTTTCATGACTTGTATATTATGTTTATATGTTAAATATGTGGTGTACAAAGTTTCATTGAAAAATATTGAGTTTTGGTTGGTCAAATAAAATGATTTCGCAAAGCTAGTAAATCTGGAACTATTTCAGTAATACTTTGACCAGTTTTCGTATTTCGGCTATAATTTTGTGCTCCGATGTCGAAATTAAGTACCGTCAGCGGCATTTGAAACTAGACATCCCAGCCTTTCCAACGGTATAAAATGTATGTTCTGGTTCCATGTGTGTGAGCCGAACCAACCATTTAAAGTTGAATACTCTGTTTCTCTGTTTTACAAGAACGAAATGCTGAGGCTGCAACTTGTGGCTCGAATTCGAGCTAGTTGTATGCCGAATTTCAAAATGACTTCTTCTGTGAAAGTATAGCCCTACAAATGTATTTTCCAACGCCACCAACCATGCTCAATTCTGAGTTAATTTGAGTGATCTATGATCAAAATAGGAAACCTGCTCTGTCCTTGAAAACCCTGATTTTTAGACAGATTTGACGCAAGGCTCGGTGTAGACTTGCAAATTAAATCTCTTGGTGTTAATCACCACAAATGTTGTTCTGGGATGACCCTTAAACCTTTTATATGTAAATGGACCATGGTTGAGGTAACCTTTGGGTTGAACGTTTTGAAAACGGCAAAACGAAGCTCACAAGGCAAATTGCCTTGGAAACTTTGAAACTTTGGTGAATTAGTTCACCAACTTTCCGTGCATATTTTTCTACAAAATTTGGTAGAGGGACAACCCTTATATGGTAGTATTATACTGCTAATTATGGTGTTATTCTGAGGCCGTTTCATGGGTCAAATAAATTACCAAAGTTCGAGACTTGATTTTGGAAAACCCTTGTTTAACAAGAAAATTTTAGTAACTTTGAGCTACCGTATCTTGGTGCTCAAAACTCCGTTCCTCATTCCGTTTGTTTTGTTATACTCTTGAATTACAACACTAATAGAGTTGCAAATTTCAAAAGCTATTTCCAAACAAGTGAATTTTTCCGAATTTCCAAAGTTGGCCAAAAACTAACTTAAATCTGCCTTATGAACCAAAACAGTAACTTTGAGCCCATTTTGACTATCTTCCATTTAGAATCATGAAAAAGTGTATTCTAGGAACTTTTAGCATTTTGAAGGAAGTTTCCAACGGTAGCAAGTTTTCCAATCTTTGACATGTAAAAGGTGAGCTACGATTTTTCAAAGTATTGCATCAAAACTGAAATTTTCCGTATTCCAAGGAAATGGAGTTTTTCAAGTACTCCTTATTCCTTCGATAATATTCAAATGTCTTATCCTTGAATTTCATGATGTAGACTTAATTTCTCTTGTACCTTGAAACCCCGCTTGAGAATTTAGATTTAGGATAATTAAGACTTGTTCACGAGATTTTTCCTAAGTTTGTACTATGACACGATTTTCAGCAATAGTAAGGATGGTAAATGATAGACTACTACTATTTGTTCAGGCGCACACGAGGACCTTTAAGAGGACCCGACAGGGGACGCTTGAACTTCCAATTTGAACGTATTGCCCTTGTTTGACTAGGTGAGTGTTCCATATAGGAATACGTAATTGAGTAAGTCTAGGACATGCTCATTTCATGATCGTTAAGTATTTACCATACTCGTGCCTATTTAAGAAATATATATATGCATTGCATATCGACATGAATTGGTTAAATGATTAACCCTATCAAATAATCTTGTAAACTCAATATGTGCTTAGCCTGCTTATTTTATGCTTATTCGGTTAAAGTGCTCTTGTAACTCGTTATGTGACAATTTGGAAAATGAGTTCCGATCCATCGAAGTGCGCAGTGTGTACTTTATCACACTAGCCGTTCGAGTGGTGAAGTGTGTGAAATATTTTCTAATGAATCTGTGAATCTAAATGTGGTTGCGTCGTTGGGTGAATCCCTCGACTCGTGAATCAACTACCATAACTAATGAATCTGTGAATCTAAATGTGGTTGCGTCGTTGGGGTGAATCTCCTCGACTCTTACGTGGTAAAAGTGCAAAACGGCCAATGGCGGCCTATTAAAATGACATATGTCTACCAATTAACCGTAATTACCACCGTTTACCGTTTACCGTTTACCGTTTACCGTTTACCGTTAACCGTGTTTACTTACCGTTTTCTAATCTATGTGGTTACTTGCTTACGTGATTATCATGAATTACATGTTATATGAATTTGTCCATCATTGTTAGGCGAGTGTGGACTTTACCTCACTCGACCTATTCAAATGATGAATTTTACTTTCTGTCGAATTACTTGGTTATCTGTGCATGTTGTAAGCTATAAGCTGAACTTGGGCCCTGCCTCGGTTACTGACCTACTCGAGCCAGGACTGGGCTCGGTCGGGTAGGTTGGAGCCCTGGACAACCGTTTCGGTATACTCGAGTACTACCCCTGGAGGGATAAGGTGATGGCCAGTCAACCGTGGGGATCCGGGAGTTATAAGGTGCAGATGACCGACAAAGTTCCACTGGAACACCGTATCCTTTTGTGCTTGCTTTACTATTAACGATGTTATTGCTCTCCTAGTTGGCATTCTCGGGTAAGACTCCTCATGAGCATTAACCTCTGAGATGAAGCAATCCTTGTAATGTTCTTCTAGTCGGACGAGCCACTATTTGTTTGACTGAAAATTTATGAAAATATATTTATATGGCCATTCATTCCAAAAGTACTAGTTCTACATGTGTTTTCAAAGTAGCGATTACCCGTGTAATGATTATCACCTCATGGTAACATGCCATTGTGTAATCTCGAATCATGCATATGATATGCACAACTTACTTTACCTGTTTGAACTGTTAGAGTGTCTTGGAACCTCACTGGGCTGTGTAGCTCATCCCACGTTGTGGTTTTCTTTTACAGGTTCTGACAACTGAGGAAGACTTGAGATCTACTTGTACTTTAAGCATGTAGTTTGAATTAAACAATGTAGCTTTTGTTTCGGGTTACCACTTGAAGCTGGAAAAGTGTAACCCTTGAATTTGTATGTGGCTTGTATGAAATTTGGTACTTGGCTTATAAGGATGTATTTGAATTATATGTTTTGTTTCTAGGGTTGTAATCGGGAAGGTATTTTAAGAATCGACGTTGGCTATCTTAAGGCACTGTTATCTCTGAAGTTAATGTGATTCTAGAAACCGGCCTATTTGGAGGGAAACGATGTTGTAATAGATTAGGTTATACTTCGGAAGGACTTTTGCTAGTTGCTTGTGTGAGTCCTGGCGAGAGCTGGGCAGACGGCCCGCCAACCCTCTGGTTCGCCTTAGGGGGAAGTGGGGTCGCCACAGGTGGTATCAGAGCCATATGCCGACAGTTGGGACTTTAAGTCCTTCGTCTGGAAAAGCCCCGAGCCTCTCGTTCGTGAAGAGTCACGAAGCGAAACTCTCCGTAGGGGATGCCCGCGTGCGGGTGGCAAGCTGATAGGTACCCCGTGATGTGACCCTGAGAACTGCCACAGGTGGTATCAGAGCTTAGGCTTCAGATCTTTGTAGTGTATCCTAGGCTTAAATGTTTAGGATGCCGGACTGTGGGACTATTCTGAAAGTTAAATGATTGCTTGTAGTGATGAAATTTAGAGCCACTTCACGTGATCTCTACATAGGAGCAAGATAGGACCAAGTGGTGTTATGGTCCTTACTATGTAATTGAGTAAAGACTTAAGTGCCCTTCTAGAAATGTAAGCTGTGAATCATGAATGTTATAGGTTGTAAAACCTTTGTCTTGATAATTGCAGGGAATTTGATATGTATGTTGGGTAGGAATCTCGAATGTGATGATTTACTCTTGGGACCGGCCGGCTTGAGTTGTGAATCACCTTATTTCGGATTCTTGTACCCGAGCACTTGCGAGTGAAAAGCAACCCTAAGGGCTTTATATCTCCATTTGTGGGGAATAGGAATGAATTGATATTTCATGAGAATGGTTACAGGAAACCACTAATAGTTTGGTTGGAGTAGCATAATGATTAAGAACGGGAAATGGAAAATATTGTAACCAAGAGATCCTTGCGGTGAGTTTTAAATCAAGTATGTTAGGAAACGAGAATCGCCTAGTTCCAATTACTCTAGTAAACCTTTACTTGTGACCTTTCATGGTAAGACGATGGGAGTAGAACTTAAGAGTTTGCGCCTTGGAGATGAATGTACTTATGATAATTACTTGTTTATTTTTGTTATTGACTTTGACTTGGCATGAACTTTACTTGGCCATAAATTGTGTTATGATTTGATAAACTTTAGTTGTGTTCACTTGCATAGTGATACTGTTATTGGTGTAAGTGTTTCATCCTCTTTAAATGTTACTACTGGTGTATGAGTATAGTTCAACTTTAGCTTAGCGTGAGATGTATACGTAGGTGGATAAACTAGCTGTGAACATGGAAACTAGAGGACAACGAAAGGGACGTCAACCTAGACAACCCCGAAATGAAAGAGTAGCTAATGAGTCCAATATTGACCAAAATACCGAGCCAAGTGCTGGGAGAGGAAATGACCAAATGGGACAAATTCTAAACCGCATGACGGATATACTAGAGCTTTTAGTAGCTCAACAAGGTCAAGGTGTTGGACAAGGAAACCAAGAAATAGGGGAGGATCGAGCTTTAGAGCGGTTTCAAAAATTCTTCCCGCCTAAGTTTGCTGGAGGACCTGATCCAGAGGTGGCTGAAAATTGGTTAGAAAATATAAGAAATATATTCGATGCTTTGGATTACACCGAGGAGAGACAAGTCACCTTTGCTGTATTTCAATTTGAAGGAGCAGCACGAGCCTGGTGGAATGTTATAAGAAACAAGTGGGAAAGGAATCAGACTCCAAGGACTTGGATAAACTTTGTACGCGAATTTAATGAGAAATTTATTCCCCCACTTGTCCAAGAAAAGAGAGAAGATGATTTTATAAAACTTCGTCAAGGAACTTTGAGCGTAGCTGAGTATGAAACACGCTTTACGAAGTTATCTACATATGCCCCAGAATTGGTGGCTACTGAAAGAAAGAGAATAAGACGGTTTATTCAAGGATTAGATTTGGAAATCCAAGATGCCCTTGCCGCAGCACAGGTTGAAACATTTAGTGACGCTCTCGAAAAAGCACAAAGGGTAGAAATCACAAAATCTCAACTGAGAGCTTTTCAAGCAAGGAAAAGAGATGCATCTGACAGTACACTAGGAGAAAATGAACCACCACCCAAAGTTAGAAAAGAAGTGGATGGAGTAGGACTGTTACCTCCTGCACCACTCATGATAAAGGAACCAAAAGGAACTATGTCGCAAGGGACTTCAGTAGGACAGATACGATTAAAGAAAATCTCGCAAGCAAGTCAGGCCACAACACCTCGTCCAATTTGTGGATATTGTGGAAGGACGAATCACACTGAAGAAAACTGTTGGCTAAAGGGACGAAAGTGTATGGGTTGTGGAAGTACCAGCCATAAAGTTCATGACTGTCCAAGGAGATATTCACGAGAAACTACTGCTCAACAGGGAAATGGAGCTGTTCCTCGACAAGTCAATGGAAGGAGGAACCGATCACACGGTTCAGGGTTATCCGAGATTCCAGAAGGTATGAATTTCGAGGACGAAATTCTCTTTAAGGAGGGTAGGTTGTAAGAACCCGAAAATTTTGCTTACTTCATTTATTTTGCTGGCTCAAATAAGTATTTACTCACCCGATCTCTCCGATTATTATTTTCTAACATTTTTAGGTTTAATTAAATATATCCATAGCTTAGTTATATTTTTAAAGCGTTTCGTTTCGAAATTTAATTTCTGTAGGCTCATTAAGTGAAAATAGTAAATACGCGACTGCAGTTAATAATCGATTCGAAAAATTACATATAACGAATAAGTGGTTAAATTAAAAGCCTAATTGAATCGTTATATAAAAATTGAGAATTTAGAAATATCCTGATTTACCTAAGATAACTGCAAGAATTTCGAGTGAGAGCTTGAAAATTTTATTCCTTAAATTAAAATTTCACACATGATCCACTTTCTTTTATTTATTAAAATACATGTTTAATTATTTCTTTACGTTAACAAATAAACTAGTAATACCTTGGAATTTGTATCACCTACCCCATTAAATATTAGTACTAGTTAGAATTATTGTTATGAAAATAAATAATAAAATAAACATGGAAAAACACTCGTTTTGAAGCATGTAGATGCCTAACATGTACAAAGATTAAATGTTGATTTTCCATGTTAGTTAGAAACCAATAGAAAACTATCTTTACCTTCTTAAACAATTTTTTTTATGCGATAAATAATATTATGGAGCAACAATATTAAACCACTTGGTTTTCTGTTAAGATAAATGAATATTAAGAATGTTAGAGTTATATATTAAGGTCACCCTTGATTTTATTAGTTTAATTAATAAAGCAAGAATGTTAAATGTTAATAGGAACCTTAGTATTAAGGTGCAATCGATAAATTTTAGACAAAATCGTTACAAGTACACCAAGTATACTTAGGACGTTAAATCTCGATAATTGAATTTTTTTTCGCGAGATTAGTACACTAGTAGGCTATCGAATTTTATTTGGAGTAAAATCTCGGAGTTAGTTTATGAATGAGAGTTTAAGTGGAAATTCGAATGATTTGTGAATAGACCAAATTGGCCCTCAACCATCTCGGATTTACCATGCAACCACCGAAGCTCCATTGGCCAACCTTTAGATCACCCAATCCCATTCTCTGCCGGATGTCATTTTCTTTGCTCCTCTCAACCACGCAACTTCTCCATTTCAGCAAACCATCCTCTCAAACACTCTATCTCTCCACAACCGCACCTCAACTCACAACAACAACCCACTCCATTCTTCACCTTGTGAATATCGAAGAGAGAAAAGAAAGGAAGTCATGCGATCAGAAAATTGGTGCTGTCCGAGAGAGTAAGCTTCCATCTTCAATTCTGCCGTAAGCTAGAGTGAAAGGAGAGAGACCGTGCGTGAGCTGCTGCTGCACTCTCCACCTTCACTTTAACCAGCTGCAATTCACCTCCACCAACCGTGACCCACTGCACCCAACCAAGAGCAGCTGCAACCATCCAGTCCGTGTGCGAGCCGAGAGAAAGGGAGAAAATTTGCAGCAGCTTGTCGTGTGAGTTGAGCCTCCAGCTGAGGTAATTTTCGGTCTCAGATTAGCTGATATTAGGTAGAGAATGCTGATTATAAGCATGCATGTGAAGTTAGGCTCGGATGATGAGTTTAAGAAGAAAAGAAAATCTGAATTGCGTCGGCAACGGGTTTTGCCGAGAACTAAAACAGAATTGCAGCGCTAATCTTGTTTCTTGTAGTAATCTCAGCTTATAAATATAATTAACTAACTAAGAACAAGATGTTTAAGCTTTACATGCAGCTCCTTGATTCGGTTAAGCAAGAAGAAATAAGAATAAAATGCAATCTGTCCGCATGCAAGTTCATCCGAAGGTAGCAAACGGAATTTCTGGAATTTTTTTGGATTAATGTTACTGTTGTCCGAATCTAATTTTTGAACAAGAAATGTTGATTAGCTAATTAAGTATTTGCATGTTAATTCTGAGCACCTAATACCATGAATTAACCGAAGGAAAAGTTGGGTTTATGACCAATTAGCTGCTGGAAATTTTTGTGAAAGCCAAGGGAGTGAAACTGAAATTTTGCAATTGTTCTGGAATTTTTCTTTGGTAAATGATGGTTGGAAAATTTTGATGGTGGGCTCTATGAACTCCCAATCTTGGGTTGTTGTTGATTTTGTGGTTAATGATAATTATAATGCTAGTTTAGTGTTTAAATAGATAGATTAATGATACCTAGCTAGTCTAGGCTCCAAGAGATGCATAGTTTAAAAATGTCCAGTTTTGCCCTGTGTTAATCGCACCTCTTTTTGTAGAATTTTGAGAGTTTCATGACTTGTATATTATGTTTATATGTTAAATATGTGGTGTACAAAGTTTCATTGAAAAATATTGAGTTTTGGTTGGTCAAATAAAATGATTTCGCAAAGCTAGTAAATCTGGAACTATTTCAGTAATACTTTGACCAGTTTTCGTATTTCGGCTATAAATTTGTGCTCCGATGTCGAAATTAAGTACCGTCAGCGGCATTTGAAACTAGACATCCCAGCCTTTCCAACGGTATAAAATGTATGTTCTGGTTCCATGTGTGTGAGCCGAACCAACCATTTAAAGTTGAATACTCTGTTTCTCTGTTTTACAAGAACGAAATGCTGAGGCTGCAACTTGTGGCTCGAATTCGAGCTAGTTGTATGCCGAATTTCAAAATGACTTCTTCTGTGAAAGTATATCCCTACAAATGTATTTTCCAACGCCACCAACCATGCTCAATTCTGAGTTAATTTGAGTGATCTATGATCAAAATAGGAAACCTGCTCTGTCCTTGAAAACCCTGATTTTTAGACAGATTTGACGCAAGGCTCGGTGTAGACTTGCAAATTAAATCTCTTGGTGTTAATCACCACAAATGTTGTTCTGGGATGACCCTTAAACCTTTTCTATGTAAATGGACCATGGTTGAGGTAACCTTTGGGTTGAACGTTTTGAAAACGGCAAAACGAAGCTCACAAGGCAAATTGCCTTGGAAACTTTGAAACTTTGGTGAATTAGTTCACCAACTTTCCGTGCATATTTTTCTACAAAATTTGGTAGAGGGACAACCCTTATATGGTAGTATTATACTGCTAATTATGGTGTTATTCTGAGGCCGTTTCATGGGTCAAATAAATTACCAAAGTTCGAGACTTGATTTTGGAAAACCCTTGTTTAACAAGAAAATTTTAGTAACTTTGAGCTACCGTATCTTGGTGCTCAAAACTCCGTTCCTCATTCCATTTGTTTTGTTATACTCTTGAATTACAACACTAATAGAGTTGCAAATTTCAAAAGCTATTTCCAAACAAGTGAATTTTTCCGAATTTCCAAAGTTGGCCAAAAACTAACTTAAATCTGCCTTATGAACCAAAACAGTAACTTTGAGCCCATTTTGACTATCTTCCATTTAGAATCATGAAAAAGTGTATTCTAGGAACTTTTAGCATTTTGAAGGAAGTTTCCAACGGTAGCAAGTTTTCCAATCTTTGACATGTAAAAGGTGAGCTACGATTTTTCAAAGTATTGCATCAAAACTGAAATTTTCCGTATTCCAAGGAAATGGAGTTTTTCAAGTACTCCTTATTCCTTCGATAATATTCAAATGTCTTATCCTTGAATTTCATGATGTAGACTTAATTTCTCTTGTACCTTGAAACCCCGCTTGAGAATTTAGATTTAGGATAATTAAGACTTGTTCACGAGATTTTTCCTAAGTTTGTACTATGACACGATTTTCAGCAATAGTAAGGATGGTAAATGATAGACTACTACTATTTGTTCAGGCGCACACGAGGACCTTTAAGAGGACCCGACAGGGGACGCTTGAACTTCCAATTTGAACGTATTGCCCTTGTTTGACTAGGTGAGTGTTCCATATAGGAATACGTAATTGAGTAAGTCTAGGACATGCTCATTTCATGATCGTTAAGTATTTACCATACTCGTGCCTATTTAAGAAATATATATATGCATTGCATATCGACATGAATTGGTTAAATGATTAACCCTATCAAATAATCTTGTAAACTCAATATGTGCTTAGCCTGCTTATTTTATGCTTATTCGGTTAAAGTGCTCTTGTAACTCGTTATGTGACAATTTGGAAAATGAGTTCCGATCCATCGAAGTGCGCAGTGTGTACTTTATCACACTAGCCGTTCGAGTGGTGAAGTGTGTGAAATATTTTCTAATGAATCTGTGAATCTAAATGTGGTTGCGTCGTTGGGTGAATCCCTCGACTCGTGAATCAACTACCATAACTAATGAATCTGTGAATCTAAATGTGGTTGCGTCGTTGGGGTGAATCTCCTCGACTCTTACGTGGTAAAAGTGCAAAACGGCCAATGGCGGCCTATTAAAATGACATATGTCTACCAATTAACCGTAATTACCACCGTTTACCGTTTACCGTTTACCGTTTACCGTTTACCGTTAACCGTGTTTACTTACCGTTTTCTAATCTATGTGGTTACTTGCTTACGTGATTATCATGAATTACATGTTATATGAATTTGTCCATCATTGTTAGGCGAGTGTGGACTTTACCTCACTCGACCTATTCAAATGATGAATTTTACTTTCTGTCGAATTACTTGGTTATCTGTGCATGTTGTAAGCTATAAGCTGAACTTGGGCCCTGCCTCGGTTACTGACCTACTCGAGCCAGGACTGGGCTCGGTCGGGTAGGTTGGAGCCCTGGACAACCGTTTCGGTATACTCGAGTACTACCCCTGGAGGGATAAGGTGATGGCCAGTCAACCGTGGGGATCCGGGAGTTATAAGGTGCAGATGACCGACAAAGTTCCACTGGAACACCGTATCCTTTTGTGCTTGCTTTACTATTAACGATGTTATTGCTCTCCTAGTTGGCATTCTCGGGTAAGACTCCTCATGAGCATTAACCTCTGAGATGAAGCAATCCTTGTAATGTTCTTCTAGTCGGACGAGCCACTATTTGTTTGACTGAAAATTTATGAAAATATATTTATATGGCCATTCATTCCAAAAGTACTAGTTCTACATGTGTTTTCAAAGTAGCGATTACCCGTGTAATGATTATCACCTCATGGTAACATGCCATTGTGTAACCTCGAATCATGCATATGATATGCACAACTTACTTTACCTGTTTGAACTGTTAGAGTGTCTTGGAACCTCACTGGGCTGTGTAGCTCATCCCACGTTGTGGTTTTCTTTTACAGGTTCTGACAACTGAGGAAGACTTGAGATCTACTTGTACTTTAAGCATGTAGTTTGAATTAAACAATGTAGCTTTTGTTTCGGGTTACCACTTGAAGCTGGAAAAGTGTAACCCTTGAATTTGTATGTGGCTTGTATGAAATTTGGTACTTGGCTTATAAGGATGTATTTGAATTATATGTTTTGTTTCTAGGGTTGTAATCGGGAAGGTATTTTAAGAATCGACGTTGGCTATCTTAAGGCACTGTTATCTCTGAAGTTAATGTGATTCTAGAAACCGGCCTATTTGGAGGGAAACGATGTTGTAATAGATTAGGTTATACTTCGGAAGGACTTTTGCTAGTTGCTTGTGTGAGTCCTGGCGAGAGCTGGGCAGACGGCCCGCCAACCCTCTGGTTCGCCTTAGGGGGAAGTGGGGTCGCCACATTAATAACAGGCAGAAAACCAAGGGAAGGCAAGCCTGCGCACGCTGAGGGTAACAAATACTTCGAAGTGAAAAGAGGGTGGCGCAGCCGCGTAGGTAATGAATAATTTCAGTATCCAACAGATGAAATCTATGTCTAGGGTGAAGTCCTGCATGCGATACTTGGTCCGAAAATGTAATGAAACAAGAAGCTAGGAATTACAGGAGGAGAGAAGGCGTGAAGTAAAACTAAAGGAAAGCGTGATCAAGCATGAAGTGGAGTAGAGAAAACGTGAACTGAGAAGGACAATCAACAGCAGTGCACTAGGAAGACAAAGGCGTGAAAGCAGAAAAGGGGAAGGCGCGAGGGAAGCAGAAGGCATGAGCAGAGAAGCACGTCTTTTCTGGGTTCATGCTATTCTTGCTGATGGTTGGGACCAGTCATTCCAGAAGATTCCCTCTCACGTGACAACCATTTCGTTAGCAAGTGGGAGGAGTTAGTTAGAATAACTTTCTATAAAGGATGTGATCATGTAATTGCTGGGATCATCCAATTAAATTCTTGTAATTGTAATCAGAAAGGAGAATATCCCCTTCCGTTAGTCTTTTGCCCAAGTTCTTCCTGCATTCTTCTTCCCCTTCTTCCTTTTCCCGCCATTTCCATTTTTGTAACCAATTTGAAGTTTCTTCAATAAAAGTGAAGGTGATTATCGAATTCAATCCGGCTTGAGTGCAGCTTATATTTTCTGTTAATTCCAATTATCTCCATTCCTGCAATATTCTCCAGTTCTGTACCACAACAGAAAATGGCCAGCAGGGTCTTCAGCAGCCAGCCAGTTCCCTTCTTCCTCGTCCTTCCAACTACAACAGTTTCTACCGCCACTGCTTTGGTGTGTATACAAGCAGGGGCGAAGCTAAGACTCCACAGTAAATGGGATCAAATTTTAGTACAGTAAAATTTGTTTTTAAAAAAATAAAAACTACTAAAATTGTATATAGGTTATAATTATACCCTATGAGTACTCTTTTTTTTTTAAAAATGTTTCAAAACCAATTCATTATCAATTTTGTTAAATGCATCTTTTCCAATGTAAGTAACTAAAGCTCTTGAATTTTTTAAAATAATCTGTGAATGACCATCAACTTGATCTTCTACAGGTTTCTTTTATAAAATTTATCTTTACCCTATTATAAATAAAAATCATAATAATTTAAGTTCGTATTATAAATAAAAAATTTACCATCCACTTGAATAATTCTTGTTTTTGAAGAATTTGAAATTTGGAAAAAAAAATGATTTGAAGAATTGATTTTCTCACTCCAGTCAAGAAAGTTCACCCCTTGTGTTTGGAAATTTTATATGAATTTATTCTTGAACTAACTTCCATAGATAGTTTGAAATAAATTCAAATTATTGTCATGGTAAGAATTATGAATTTTCAATTTTTTGGGGTCAATGTATATAGGAAAGAGAATTTGATAAAATATAGTGGGATCAAATAAGATGCAACTTTAAAATATTTCAAATTTCCTAAGCCTAAGAACTAATTTTTCAAAGTTAAGTGGGGTCAATTGACCCCACTTGCTCGTATGTGGCTCCGCCACTGTATACAAGTGCATCACCGGCTACCATCTTCTTTGGTAGTAGTCGTGGTGGTGGTGGTGGTGGTGGTGGTGGTGGTGGCCTTGCGGATCAATTGCTACGAAAAACAAAAGTTTCTCCTTGGCTCCTAGCTAATCCCGCCTTCTGATGCCGTCTCCGCCGGAAAAGCATCACGGAGAAGCTATTTTTATGACTATTACTACAGCCTGGCAGAGAACAGAGTGAAAAGCATCACGGCTGGAAGTTTGCAGCATGTGGAATTCAGAAGATGCTCTGTGCATCGGGTCATCTCACGGGTGGCTAACTTTCGTGAATCGGCTCCACTATTCTGTTTTCCTTTTAGATCCCATAACACAGCGTAGGATCGAGCTTCTCTCCATCCGCATACTACCAAGTCATGAATTATAATTGATCGCACCGTTATTGGGGCTATTGCTGCCTGATCATCACCAGAAGCTGCGGAGGACTGCAGATTAATAATCTCCTACTACTCCAGGGAAGGAAGAGGACAGAAGTTGGCCTTTCGCTGTTCCGGGCGGGGTGAAAAAAATCTGGACTTGCCTCCAATGTTCCCTGGTAGACTATATATAACTGCATAATTTATTCTAGAAGGCACCGAATGTTTGTAACCCTCACTGAAGATAGCAAGATGGAATGTTGGGATCTTTCTGATCCTCTATCCCCGCATTAATAACCTAAAAGCGGATGTGGATGTATTTCCTAGCCGTTCCGCGTTCGATTCCACAACAACTGAAGCTGAGAAAGAGGAACTCCTCCACAAACCCATATCCAATGATAGGCGCTACTTGGTCCCATATACTGATCACGATTCGTCCCGGGCGAGTTCTTTTCATGGTTCCAAGTCGCGGTCGTGGTTGCTATCACGGTTTGGATAGTTCCATATTGGTCGCGGTTTCGGCGAGACGTAAATTTTTGAAATATTTAATATTTTAAAAATTGTAAAAAAAATATGATAAATAAAAATAATTTAAAAATTAGTAAAAATAATAAAAATTCGAGTTGATTCGGGATGACTCAGGATAATTTGGCCATTTCTATCTGTCTCGGAGATGTTTCGATCATGTTCTTGGTGACTCAATCGAGTTCTCGACGATTCATTATCTCGAAATTATCTCGTCCCGATATCGAATTGGAAAGCCTTGTTCCAGTGACGACTCGGTTGTGTCGTCTCGATCTCGGCCGTGTCTTTGAATTATAGTTCTCTTGGGTAGCTAGGTACGTTGCATTCCATGTTAACCAGGAGGACAGTTCGATGGTTGATCCAACAGACGGGCATGCTTGATGCTTGGCGTCTTCCTTACAAGACTTGGGACTTTTGACGTTTATATTTGATCTCACTGATAAAGTGCTGAGGTACATGGACGACTCTTTGGAGGATCACGCCACTTACATTGGCTTGAATGAAAGTTAATTTCTCGCTCCCAGCAATGGATTTCCCAGAACTAAGTCCCAATTCCATTTACTTCACTGATGATCACTCGATCTCACGTTTCGACTTACCTTACGAACGACAGCTTTTTGGAGGTCATGATGTTGGGATCTATAACTACAAAGACAAGACCTTTGAGGAATACTATTACCCGTGTCATTGCAGAAACATTAGGAGGATTGAACCCTATCCAATTTGGTTTGTTCCTAATCCCACACTAGGCTGCCCCTTCCGCTCCCGCCAACGCCTTCATTGGGGTTCTTTTGCACTAGAACTACGCCGAGTTCTAGCTCTTTCTCCATTTCTGATTCAATTTTGCTGATTCATTTTAGTACGGCAAGTTGAATATTACTATCAAGGGCCTGTTTGGTTTTGTAGTACTTTAATTCCAAATGGCTTTCCACACAAGGAAAGCACTTACTCTCATGTTTGGTACACAAAAATAGCTCAAAATGAGAAAGTCTTTTCATCCTAAATATATTTCCACAAAAATGGGCTAGCAAAAGAATTGTTATTCCACTGTTTGTACCCAATTCAAAATGGAAGTACATGCTTTTTTTCAATGTTAGGTATAATCAATATTTAGATGTTAAAGTGAAAATCTACGTTAGGTCAAAATGGAAGTACGTCCTAAAAATATTTCAATGAAAATGAGCAAGAAAAAAAGAATTCTTATCCTACTTTTTAGTACCCAAGTTAGAATGGAAGTACATGCTTTTATTGTTAGGTATAGTCAATATTTAGATGTCAAAGTGAAAATACATTTGTTAAAAATTGACTTAATTGTCTTGGATGTTTTAAAGTATGCATGTAACATGTTTCCGTGTTTGTTTAATTTGCCTTTGACATGCTACTTGTGTACCTACAAGGAACTTTGACATTTTTTGCTTTAACAATTACTGGTTTTATTATTGAAATGATTTAATTATAGTATTTAATTAATTCTAAGATGCAAATATTTATTTTAAAATTTACATTCTTTAGCAATAAAATTAACAAGGTAAAAGAATAAGTAAGCTGTCATGTTCTCCCATTATACATATTCAGTATCTGTATCAAAATTCGCATAAATTGTTAATACATTTGTTCAAAAGTTAAAAAGAAAAGTATAGTAGTTTGAACATTTTGTTTGATAGAAAAAAGAAAAAATTATTTTAAACATAATAGAATTGTTCGCTATAAGAAGTTACAGTGATTTACACATTAAATCACCCATGGTCTAAAATCTAGTGATAGAGTAGTGAGGTGCATGAAGATAACTTGGGGCTTGTTTGAGGTTGCGGTAGTTTATTGAAAAGTACTTTTCAATAAAGTACTTTTCTATTAGAGTTTTGAAAAGTACTTTTCTATTAGAGTTTTTAATAAAAGTACTTATCAACTGTTTAAATGCTTTTAAATATATTATTTGGAATCATAGTTCAACAAATACTTATTATATTCGATAATGTATAATTTAAAATTTTTTTAAAGTGTTTATCTCTTTATTTGGTTCATAATATAGGATAAGATGATTAAATTTGATGTTTTATTTTTTAAATCACAAAAACTACCCTAAAAGCACCAAATTTGAGTTTTTGCTTAACACCAAAATCTCTTTTGGCCTCTCAAGAACAAAGTTGGAAAGGGCTTTCCATGGATTTTTTTTTTGAGAAATTGTGTTTGCAAATAAAAATTTGAAATGGTTTTTCTAGGAAGAAAGGACTTTCTAATATAGAAACTCCACACGAGAAAATGTGACAATGTGGAAAGGCCTTACTATCTTAGGCCATTTTTGTGTATCAAACATGCGAATTTGTGCTTCTGGAATAACTTCTTCATTTTAAGAATCTAATACTTAAAAATTCAACGTCAATCCAACATAGTAAGTACGTAATCGAGTAGCTCGTAAATAATAGAATAAAAAACTTATAAAGCATTTCCTGAAAAGCTTAAGTAGACAAAATACTTTAATATCAGTTACCGCAAGCCAAATAGGCATTAAGCTGAACTTTGTTCTTGGAAGAGGTAAGAATTGAATCTTTTCTTTTTTTGTTGTTAAGGCATAAATACCGATAAATTTGAGAAAACGATATATTGTTATTCATGATGTTCCAATGCGATTGACATTGTTTGAGAGTTTATATAGAAATTGTCTTACAAAAATAATAGATACAAAAGATAAAATGCTATCAAACTAGAATTCAAATTACAAATCAAATAACTTGATACAACAACTTATCAGATAAGATGTTATTAAAATTAAAATCCAAAAACTAATTAATCTTCAATACTCCCCCTCAAGCTAGAGAGTGTACACTCATACCTCCCAACTTGAATACCAAAAATTGAAATCGATCGCGATTGTGCGTCTTGAATCTCTTTAGCTCATCAATTCTTGATATTACCTCAAAACGAGGAGGATTGATGATGATGAAAAAATGACACACCACTAAACGGAAATACTTTGACGGGAATAAAACCCATAATATATCCCATTAATTGAAATGGCATGTAACCCATGGGAGATATTGTAAGTAGGGGTAACTACCCTGGAATATAAATTAAAAAATGAACACCCAACAAAGGGATTAAATGCACACTTTCAAAAGAAGTGTGCAATATTACACCCATAAAAGGGATGGGGAACACCATCGAGAAAAAAACAACCACTCATGATATAAATTAATCACCCTTGACATAAATTGGAAGGAGAAAAGCCTGCCAAACTGAGAAACCATGAAGGAAATTGAAAAACCATCAACAGATAGCCATTTTGCGACACCATAATAGTTTAGAAAGATGATTGCGTTGACTGTCCTTCCATCAACAAAGCATTAGATTTTTTTTTCCTTGCTACAAAAGCAAATTTAACAGCATTTCAAGACCCTCATATATGTGGTATATGTAGTATGGCATTTGCACATTTTATTTCATCAAATATATGAAATAACAAAATCCAAAACTGTTAACGCAAAATTAAGATTGAGGCAGTCATTTCCTTCTTCTTCTTCAACCATGACTTCTGAATTTTTTTCTCTAGTTTATCATAGACTCATCTAATTTAATTTATTTTTATTGCATTTATTGTTCATCATTCATCGCATTAAGCACTACAAATTGATAATTTATTTTGAATAACTTTTCTCAACGATGACCCAACATGCAATCAATATATATATATAGGACATCCGTTCAGTTATATTACAAGTGTTATATTTTGGAAAATAAACACAAGAGATGGTAGAAAATAGCTATTTTAATTAGATATGTTAAGTTTAATTACTTATGGGTCAAGTTACATCGCTTCTTCGCAAACTTTCAAAATAGACATATGTTATGTAGCTATTTTTGTTAGGCTAGTTTCTTATTCCTACTTGGCATGCCTAGTTGAACAGCATTTATGGGTCAAGTTTTCTTTCGGGTTGTCCTATTTAATTGGCTACTTTTAATAACATCTTTTTTTTTTAATTTTCAAAATAGACATATCTTATCCTCTTAATCACATATCTTTTAAAATCCTGATTTTAAAAAAATCACATCATCTTTCAAATTTTTCACTTCATAATCTCCAAATTTTATCTTTTCTATAATTAGAATTTATCTTATTTAAGAGAATTTACCTTTTTTATACAAATATTTTCTTTCTCTCTTGATCATGATTAGATAAACTTGTTATATATTATCAAAATTTAGATATAAAATAAGGATTAATTTTTACTACACTGACAGTGTATACACTATTAGCGTTGGATGAATAACAACTATGCAAAATTTAAATTTGAAATTCAACTTTTGTACACATATCATGAATCAAATGGTGATAGTGTATACATTGTTAGTGTATATAAGATTTACTTAAAAATAATGGTTATGGACAAAATTTAAAATCTTATTCTCATATCAGATTAACTCCAAATTTGAAATCCTATCCCGCACTTATAAAATGATTAGGCAGATGTCAATCAAGAAGTATTTGGTTCATTTATTGGTTTTTACATTGTCTTTAAAGAAACTTTATGCCTGCTTATAACGATTTAATAGTTATTCTTTTGATAGGTCAGTTTTGTAACTTCTGGAGTACTGTGCGTTTTAAAAAAATTTTCCCACCGCTTTAGGCTTTTTAGATGTATAAGATGATTGTTGAGAACACAATGCTTTTACATGGTGTCTTTGTTGACTGACTATATGAATACATGGTAAGTTGTTACTTTTTTCGTGCCTTCTTAATTACTTTATTTATTGGAATAATTTCAGAAACATCCCCTAAGGTTATAATAATTACACATAAATACCTTCCAATATTAAAAATTACACTGCCCTTCCCTTTCATTTTGAAGTGACCAGATGTCATCTTCAACAACAATAAAGTGATTGAAATACCCTTACAAAATCAGTCCCTAGAATATTAGAAATATGGAGAAAAATAAGTCTTCCAAGTATAATATTTTTTATATGCAATTTTCCAGTTGCACTACTTGTAAAACTTGTTGAGCAATAAAGGATGATAATGGAAGAATGAAAGATTAGTTGAGATTGTTTCGGGATAATAAAGCTATCTAATGTGGGTAAATTAAAAAAAAATTATAATGATTTAAGGAGTTTTTTGTATTCTAAAAGATGCTCTTAGATATTATTACATGATAAAAAAGGTTTTAGTTTATTATTCAAGTTCTGATTTTAGTAACTAACAACTAGGATACTAATAATTAATTGTATAAAACAGGATGTCACCTATGGTTGCATCTGACATTGTAGTTCACTACAATGGGAAGTGTAAGGATCGAAAACAACTTAAGAGGGGGGTGAATTAGGTAATTTAAAAAATAATCAGGTTATGAGACAGTTTTTGGCTCAATATGAAATTTACTCTCTTTTCTAAATGACCACTCAATGGAACAGTTAACAAGAAAGCAAGATTGCTTATGAGTAGAAGAGATGGGCAATTTATATTTGCAAGAAAGTAAGTAATAGGGAAAGAATAGCAAATCAAATTCCAAACTCCTCTTGAGATTGAATGTTACTTTATAGAGCAAGTTTCTTCAAATTGATCAAATACAAACAATCTTTGTGTACAAAGGAAGGATCACTTCCTCCTTACCCCAAGCCGTACTTAGTCAAGTTAGGAAGTTTTACCATCACTCGGATAACCCTCACAAAACTACACTATTGAAGTATTTTTCTCACACAAGAAGAGTTTATACGAAATTTACACAACTAAGAGTATAAATTTTCTTTGAAGAGAATTTTCTCACTAAAATTACTCTAGATCTTTCGTATTCTCAATGTGCAAAATTTCTTTAAAAGTTGTTGGCCATGCACTATTTATATGAGACCAAAAAATGTCCCATTAATACTTCCAACGGATAGAAGACAGCTGAAGAGTCAACTAGCCGTTGGGTGTGTTGGACGTCTGGTACAATCATTTTTTGCGTCCAACAGCAGGCAGTGAGTTTGAGAAAAATTTTTTATTCTTTCGAACGTCCGGTGTCTTTGAAGCTTGCGTCCGAAAGCAGTTGAGAAATCTTCTTCAATTCTTTCGGACGTCCGGAACTTCCAATACGTTGCATCCGAAGTGCCGCAAAATTTATTGGACGTCCGGTGCTCTGATGCTCTGCGTCCGGTCGAGGTCAATGAGTTAGAGGGAATGTTTTAATTCTTTCGGACGTCTGGTGGTTAAGTTCTTCATGCGTCCGAAGTTGCGCAATAATTATCGAACTTCCGATCCAATCTTCACGAGCGTCCGACAGCTTTCAGCACTCTTTGTCTCTTTCAATTATACTTAATTTTTGAACCTGATTTACTTAATTGCTGAAAAGATTTTTGAGGAGATATTAGTAACATCCATTTATTTTGTAAATATCAAAAGTTAGGGACTAAAATTAACAATCCCCCCCTTTTTTGATGATGACAAGACAATGGATGGAGGAAAAATAATTGAGTCAAAACTCCCCCTCATTTAATGCATCCAAAAAGTTTGTAACTACTCATTCCCCCTCAGGATAACTCCCCCTCACACATTTATCAGTTTACACTTCCTAGCATTCTAACATAATCTTAACATCCATTTTCCCCCTTTTTGTCATCATTAGATGATATTAACAATCAATGGCATCAATCCACTATTAGAAATCAAATTCAATATCCAATCCAATATATCACAACATACCAGAAATCTAACATCAATATCATCAATAACATATTTATGATCCAACATTATCAATATCACCCAACAGCATCAATATCAGCAATCAATATCAGAGATGCAATCTGATATATCAACGTCCAATATAATATATCAAAAACAACAGAAATACAGTTGACAGGTACAAAGAATTAATATTAGAAATCAGCAATCACAGGTATACCAATCATTCAGTACTCATTAGCCCAAAAATAAACAGAATTAACCAAATAAAAGTTAACCAACAAAAGTAATCAGAAACCATCAAGGTTATATATCAAAATATAAAAGTTAACCAAATAGACTACAAATCAACAGAGTTAACCAGAATTGATGAGTACAGAGTACTTGAAATGTCAAAATACAAAAGATGCAAATATCTACTATGAAGTGCCATCCTAAAAATGAAGTACAAGTGCCTAAAGGTGCATAAATGGTGATCTTGGATGATCCAGGTCTCCTCCTTGCTAGGCGAAAGTGAGCAGGATCCACTTCTTCTTCTTCAGTTTCCTCATCATCATCGCTGTCTTCAGTTGCTGGAGCCTTACCCTTATCTTGTGGCAGAGAATTGGAAGCATGAATTTCTGGAGTGGATTCAGTATGTGGAGTTTGCTCAATTGGCTCAGTCCTAAACTCCTTTTGATGCACATTCTCATCTTTTTGAGTGATAGGAGGCACAAGCAAGTTCCTTTTGTCAATGAAAGTGGCTTGTTGCTCAGGTGACATGGTCATCATCAGACCATCTTCAAGAAGGAGAATGTATTGTTTGAGATCCTCAAGCAAAACAATGACTTCATGAGTGGATGAGAAAGATTGAGTGGATGATTTTCTCGGATGGATGGTAAAGGGTGAAACATATTGAGACTGATCTCGGGGTGTTTTAGGAGTGACAGAAATTTCATGACGACTTTTTGTCCTAAACACCAAAACAGACTCCTTGTAACACCAATGACCATCAAAGAATCTCAGATTTTTTCTTTTAAAATAAGTTTTTGAAAAGATGGCGGATGCACCATCTTTTGGTGACACTCCAATGAAAGGTGTGACAGTCCCACCTTCCCCTAAGGCGGACCCAAGGGGTTAGCGGACTGCCTGCCCAACTCTCGCCAGGACTACTATGACAAAATTAACACAATCTAAACATTCCAAAGTATAATACTGCACTTAACGATTCTACCCCCATAGGGAAAGAACAATTCCCAGCCAAAACATCACATGACCATTACTAAATACTTTAATATACACAAGGTTGCAACTTTACAGATCAAAAGAAAATGTTCGATCAAGATACATTTAAGGTTTTCCACCCATCCAGGAGCTATACAAAAGAATATCTAAACTAGCTCAACTCATGCTTTAAAGCTCCATAACCTTCAAAAGATACTCCCTGTAAGGAAAACAAAGTCAACAAGGTGAGCTTTCGCCCAATGAGGTACCATCACGCAAGTAAACAAAATTCACATAAGCACAAAGTTGCTCAATCCAAATATGTTCAATAAATGAATCAACTAGTACCACATTTCAATAAAGATTTCTAAAAGGATACGGTCGGCTCTCAAGAATCCTTTTCCTCGCTTGCCGTATTTGATCTCGCCCCGTTGACCCTTCGTCAACGTTTAAGGAGTAACCAATACCGTAGACTCCACTTTCTCCGATTCCTTCCACCTCACATACCCCTACCGGGCCCGAACCCCAACCAGTTCAGTAATGGTAATACTCGAGTATATCGGAACCAAGAGTCTCATACCCAATGATTCCTTAAAACAGTCCCCATGGTTTATCAATTTCCTCGACCAAGCCCTTGCTGGCACGATTCAATTGACCACCAATGGGGTTGGGCTTAGAATCAACAGTATAAGTCGTTGGACACACGTCCAAATGACACCAATTCAAGTATAATCAAGACAACTCAAGTAATACAGTAAACAGTGAATTAAGCCATAGAGTACGAGAGTGATAAAGTACACCCTCGTCTCAACCAGTATCATCAGTAACCACAAACATTCCAATCATAAATCTCAAGTATAATAAAGCCAAGAAGTAACAATCATGTGAGTAGTACACTCACCACTCAAGCAAAGAGAGTTATCACAAATTTCCGTCCGACGAACGCCTTGCGTCACCGACACGCCCTAACACATTCAATAAAACACAATAAGACTCGAATACGAGTCATAAATCAAATCCACATACTACTAAATTAAGGTCAAATAGAATGTATAAGTGCAAAAATCAAGCTAGGGCCATGTGTGGAAATGAAGTTTAAGTTGAAAACAAAAGACAGTTTGACGTTGCTTAGTAGAAAGGACATAACAGAAGGTCCACTTGTAGGATTGGGGTGAAATTTACACCATTTCGAAGCTAAGATAAAGAGCTACAACTTTGATGAAAACCACTCAATCCAGTTCGTAGTGTAGCTAGGTCAAATTTTCAATGTACCAAACCAGCATCGCACAAACAGGTTAGCTAACTATAGTATGGTTAAATGACCATAATTCAGGTTACTGAAGTCCAATTGAGGTGTTTCTAGGGCCATTAGAAAGCTAAGACCTAGCACTACAACTTTCATGTTTTGGCCAAAATCTAATTCGGTAAGGATTAGAGTGAAAAGTCACGGTCAGATTAGGTGAACTGTCAACACTGTCACCGAACTTTTACCTATGGCAGTTTGGGTATTTCCGTCTTTTCTCAGGCTACCGACTTCAGATTCGGCTGAAATTTTACAGACAGATATAAAACACCATTTTCTACAACTTTTATGTTTTAACCTAAGGCTGATTCAGCCTCCAACCTAGCCGAACAGAACCGGGCACAATAGGGGTTAGTGAAACCCTAATCTGGAATTTTCGCGCCAAACCGGAAATTTTACACAACCAAACATATCTAACATATACTAACTCCATTTTACACTATAAAAAACCATTAATCCATGTCCAATCAACACTAAACATATGAAATCAGAAAAATCATGAATAATTAAAAAAATTCACCAATCTCTACCAAAAGTCATGAAATATCATCTAAAACCATCTCTTTAATTCACACAAGCCACTAATTGACCATTATTAAGATCAAAGGAAAAGTTCCTTAGTCACTTACCTTGCAAACCCAAGAAAAGACTTAACTTAGTACTAATTTCTCTCAAACCACTTCACCAACAACCTTACCACTACTAAACTAAGGGTTTTTATGGAGAAATTTCAAGTTTAATCGGTTGGACTGCAAGCTTGAGCAAGATTGGATGAAGAAAGTTGGAGATTTTCTTTTCTTTTTTTCCTTGAGAGAGTCGGCCAAGATGATGAAGAAAAATGGTGAATTTTTGATCAATTTTGGTTATTTAGTAAAGGTGATAAATAGTGGTCAAAGTCTATGTCCAATAGAAAGGTGACACCTAGCACCTTTTAGGTTTTTCACTTATCCTTTGTTTCTCCAATGTTAATCCATCTAGGTAACCTCTAATCATCTCTTAACACCTAGTAAATTAATTCTTGTATACAAAACTTAACCTAATTGGCCGAATTTTAGCGCACTTACCGCACTAGCGGGTCCCACATCCAATATACACTCCTAAAATTTCATGAACTAACTTCTACTAGAAAAATGATTTAAAAACCCTATTTACTCATAAAATTATTTAGAGAATTTTTCCTAATAAAGAAAATGCATAAAAGGCGTGTAATTAAATAAAACAAAGCCTAGAAAATAAGAAAATTCACGGGTTCTCATACTCTCTCGCCCTTAAAAGAATTTCGCTCTAGAAATTTTCTCACCTTGATTCACGAACAGTTCAGGGTATTTCTTTTTCATCTCTTCTTCCACCTCCCAGGTAGTTTCCTCTACCCCATGGTTTCTCCACAAGATCTTCACCAACGGAATCTGTTTGTTTCTCAGCTCCTTAACTTTTCGGTCAAGCAACTGTACAGGTTTTTCTTCGCAGGTGACAGATTCACCTATCTCGATTTCCCCCGGTTGTAAAATATGAGACGGGTCGGGATAATACTTTTTAAGTATCGAGATGTGGAAGACGTCGTGAATTCTGGATAGACTTGACGGTAGTTCTAGCCGATATGCTACTTTACCAACCCTCTGGAGAATCTTGAAAGGTCCGACGAACCTTGGTTGGAGTTTCTTTCCTCTACCTGCTGTGACGCTTTGTAATGGTGTGGCCTTAAGGAAGACACGGTCCCCAACTTCGAACTCCAGATCTTTTTTTCGATTGTCCGCGTAGCTCTTCTGTCGGCTTTGAGCTGTTTGAAGTCTTTGTCGTATCAACTTGACTTTTTCTCGTGCATCTTCCGTCCATGGGATAGTTGTTGGATCTAGCACCTTTTTCTCGCCGACTTCGTCCCAATAGATTGGTGACCGGCACTTCCTCCCGTACAGCGCTTTGTATGGAGCCATTTGAATTGACGAATGGTAACTATTATTGTAAGCAAACTCTACTAAGGTCATATGTTGACCCCAATTACCTCCAAAATCCAGAATGCAGGTCCTTAGCATATCCTCGAAAGTTTGGATTGTTCGCTCCGATTGTCCATCCGTCTGAGAATGATAGGTGGTGCTTAGGTTGAGTTTAGTCCCTAGGGTCTCCTGAAACTTCTGCCAAAACCTAGATATGAAGCGGGGATCCCTATCTGAAACGATGCTCACAGGAACTCCATGCAGTCTTACGATCTCGTCCATGTACACCTGAGTCAATTTATCCATGGAGTACTTCATGCTTACCGGCAAGAAATGGGCCGATTTGGTTAACCGATCAACAATTACCCAAATGGTATCATGTTCTTGTTGCGTTCGCGGCAAACCTGAAACGAAATCCATTGTAACAAGGCCGATGGTTTTTTATACTCCGCCTTAACTTGCTAGAAAAATGAGACATTTCTGCACGTACAGAGCGATTTCCTTCTTCCTAATAGGCTCCTTTTAGGTCCTGATATATCTTACTACTACCTGGATGGATTGTATATTTGGATCGATTAGCCTCCTCTAAGATCTCCGTCTTTAATGTTTCATCTTTAGGCACCACTACGCTGTTTCGGTATTTCAATACACCCTCGGGACTAAAGTTGAAGTCGGTCGATTTCCCTTTTTCCACCTTCTCTCCCCACTTCCGCACCATCGAATCCTCTTTTTGCGCTTCCTTAATTCGTTCCAGTAGGGTGGATGTTACCTTAATATTACCAAAAATCACCTTATGATTCCCAAGACAGGGTTTCCACTCACAAACGGATTCTAACAAATCCCACTCCTTAATCATTAACCCCGCTACTTGAGTCTTTCGACTTAAGGCATCAGCCACCACGTTCACTTTTCCTGGATGGTAGTTAATGGTGCAGTCGTAGTCCTCCAGAAATTTCATCCACCGTCGCTGCCTCATGTTTAATTCCTTCTGCGAGAAGAGGTATCTAGGGCTCTTATGGTCTGAGTAAATCTCGAAGGTTACTTCGTATAGGTAGTGTCTCCACTTTTTCAGAGCGAAAACAACCGCAGCTAACTCAAGATCGTGGGTTGGGTAGTTCTGCTCGTGGGGTTTCAATTTCCTAAAGGCAAAAGATATTACATTCCGATTTTGCATCAGCACACACCCCAAACCTTCCTGTGACGCATCGGTGTAAACGGTGAACCCGTCTACTCCGTTAGGCAAAGCGAGAACTGGCGCCATGGTTAATCTTTTCTTTAACTCTCGAAAACTCGTTTCGCATTTGGCATCCCACACAAATCGACCATGTTTCTTCGTCAGGTCGGTTAAATGATCGGCCAATTTGGAAAAGTCTTTGATAAAACGCCGGTAGTACCCAGCCAATCCTAGAAAACTATGAATCTCCGTGGAGTTTTCTGGTCTCTTTCAATTAGTCATGGCCTCTACTTTCGCTGGGTCAACCGAGATGGCCTCTTGAGAAATTACGTGCCCTAAGAAAGAAATTTTCTCCAACCAAAACTCACACTTACTGAATTTGGCGTACAACTGATGCTCTCTTACGGTTTGCAAAACGACTCTTAGGTGCTGCTCATGCTCCTCCCGCGTCTTGGAGTAAACTAGAATGTCATCGATAAAAATAACAACAAATCGATCTAGGTAGGATTTAAAAATCCTATGCATTAAGTCCATGAAGGTGGCAGGGGCATTGGTCAGTTCAAAGGGCATAACTGTAAATTTGTAGTGCTCATATCTCCAGTTGAAAGCAGTTTTCGGGATATCCTCCTTTCTAATCAACAGTTGGTAATACCCCTGTCGAAGATCTAATTTCGAGAAGACTACTGCTCCTTGCAACTGGTCAAACAATTCATCAATATGGGGCAGTGGATATTTATTTTTAATCGTCACATTGTTTAGCCCCCGATAGTCTATACACATCCGCAAACTCCCGTCCTTCTTCTTCACAAACAATACGGGGGCTCCTCAAGGGGACCCACTCTCTTGAATGAACCCCCGCTCCAAAAGGTCTTGTAACTGCAATTTCATCTCTTTAAGTTCCGCAGGGACCATCCTATACGGGGTTTTTGAGATGGGCGACGTTTTTGGTAGCAGGTCGATTTTGAATTCTATCTCTTTCTCCGGAGGTAGGGCTACTAACTCATCAGGGAATACGTCTGGATATTCCTTCACTATGTGCATATCCTCTATCTTCAATTTATCGGTGGGGGTATTGATTAAAAAGGCTAAGAATCCTTGCGCCCCTCTACTTAGTAATTTCCTAGCCCGAGTACCCGAGATCAAGGCAGATGAGGCCAGCCTAACCCTTATATCTAACCTTAAGGTCGCCTCCCCAGGGATGCGAAATTCTACCACCTTTTTTTTACAATCAAGTTGTGCATTATATCTGGCTAACCAATCCATGCCTAAGATTACATCGTACCCCTTAATGAACAGGCTTATCAAATCCCCTAACAATTTTCTTTCTCCTACCTAAACTTCACAGTCCTTATAAACCATACTAGTAATCAGACGATGGTCCCCCGTGGGGGTACTGATTTCTAGGTCAAAAGGTAAACTAGCAGGTTTTATATGAATACCATACATGAAACTGGGGTTAACAAAGGAATGGGTGGCACTAGGATCTACTAAGATCTTCGCAAATCGGTGGAATACAGGGATCGTACCTTCTACGGCCTGGGAAGGCTCAGGGACTTGTTGTGGTTCTAACGAGTACACTTGAGCCGACACCTTGGGTTTTGTCCTGTCCACCTTGACTGGTCCAAAACTAGTCCTTGGCGGTTGTTGATTTCCCTTTCCATCTTGTTTTAGAACTGGCCAGGTGGCGAGCTGGTGGTCTACGCTTCTGCAATGCAAACACTTTCCCTCCTTTTTTCAGCAGTTGTCCTCTGTGTGGTTTGGCTTTCTGCAATACCCGCAGGGTCCATGGGATGCAGAACCTGAACCTCTCTAGAAACCTCCTCTTTGACCTCTCCCCGCTGGGCCACCTCTTGACTGATCCCCCCTGCCTATACCCGGCTGCCTTCCACCTCCGGCTCCTTGTCCAAACTTGGGAGGGATACTCTTATCCCTCTGCCCCGAGATACTACCAGGGAACCCTCGCTTTTTAGCTTGGAAGTTTCTCACCTGTAGCCTAGCACTCTCTACTCGTTTTGCCTTCTCTACGGCATCGCTTAAGGCGTTAATTTGGACTACGGCTAGATCCTTCTGGATCTCCACATTTAGACCTTGGACGAATCGCCGTATTCTTCGTTGCTCGGTCACGATGAGTTCGGGTGCAAATTTGGACAGCCGAATGAATTGGCTCTCGTACTCGGCCACAATCTGGGTCCCTTAGCGAAGTCGGATAAATTCATCTTCTTTCCATTCCTGAACTAGATGAGGGAAAAATTTGGCGTTGAATTCCCTCATAAAGTTCACCCAGGTCCTGGGCATTTGTTCTCGTTCCCACTTTTGCCGTATGACGTTCCACCAGGATCGGGCCTCCCCTTCCAGTTGAAAGCCGGCGAAAGTCACCTGCCTCTCTTCGTATAATGTAGGGCGGCAAAGATGTCCACCATCTTTTCTAACCACCTTTCGGCCACGTCCAGATCGGGCCCCCCGATAAACTTTGGTGGGGCAAACTTCTGGAACCTCTCGAGAGCCCTATCCTCGCTTTCCACATGATTACCAGGGTTCCCAGGGTTGGGGTTAGGGTTTTGACCCTATTGGTGCACTACTTGGGCAAGTAAATTAGTCATTTGCTGCATGGCAGCAGTTATTTGGACATTGGGATCAACCCTAGGTTCAGGGTTTGGTCTAATTGAGGTTTCTCCAGTGCCCATTTCAGACGTGGGTTGCCTACTCCCGCATCCACGGTCTCGACCACTACTAGTGCCCTCTATCGATCTAAGTCAATCTTGTGACGCCCCCACTTCTCCCTAAGGCGAACCAAAGGGTATCCGCGGAACGCCTGCCCAGCTCTCGCCAGGACTCAAGCAATTTCCGTTCAAGCTTGATACAATACTAGACGTTACGATTAAATATCATAAATACAATCAGTGCGTAAGCATTCAAGCTTATCAATATTCAAAATCTGCCCAATCATTACATCGGAATCTCGAAATACATCAATATTCAAAATATATATTTATATCAATCACAAGTCTAGCCCCAAAGTGCAACGGAAACCCTAAAAACAAGAGTACACCAAGAGGGGTTTCTCCAACATTTCTCCAAGTCCAATCCTGTTAAGGAAAACAAATCTACAGGGTGAGCAAAACGCTCGTGAGGCCAAGAACACACATGCAAGCACATTGTTCAAATAGCAATCCCAAATTTATTGCATAAAATCGTGATGTTTCAATAATCAACCATTCGAACAGGAAAAGTAATCAGAAACAATTCAAGGATATAGTAGCTCTCAGGAGCTAAGTTCCACTCGACCTGCCGATGTCATTCGTATACCTCCCCGCATTGACCCTCCTGTCAACCGGGTCGGTATTTCCATTTCCGTAGATCACCACTTACTTCCCCCCGTCCACCGTACACCCCAAGGGCCCACAAGTCTATTATAAGGCGATACTCTACGAGTATGCCAAGCAAGACCTCTTATTAGGTCGAGCTTATATATCTCATGGCTCGCCTAGGTTCCCGACCAAGCCCATTGCCGGCTCGAGTCCAAGGTCGGCCTATGAGTTTGGGCGTCCCCCATTCATTTGAAAGTCGAGGAGGTTCACTCCAACGACATATGTAATCATAACATAACATTTCATTTCATTCATTCATTCAATACATTTCATTCATTCAATACACTTTAATCATTCATTTGAAATTAGAACGAGTGCGATAAAGTACGCACCCGCCCTTATTTTTTTTTTAAAATTCCCAACAATTACCACAATTAAGCAAGTATCAAGAATTCACACACTTGACACTCACCGAGCAATTCAATAGGGATTATTCTTTGGAGATTCAAGTGTCCACAGTGAGATCCTCTTGAAGGTCTCCTTGTGCGCCTGGCAATTAATAGCGGATAATCACACAAATAACCCACTTATCAAGGAAGATTGTACTCTAGTACAATCTAAAGATTATTTCACAAAAGGAACCTCAATTACACGCAAATCGAGATTCAACTAGCCTTTTATTATGTACAATATTATTTGAGTTTTTATCACGAAAAGCGAGGGAAAAACGTTTGAATAATACTAAGAGAATTAAGAATTTTGGAAAAATTCCTTTGCCTTGAAAATTGAGAAATTTTAGTTTTATCCTAAATCTTTGAAAAATCGTAACTCGCTCGGCATAAGTCGAGAATTGGAAGACTTTATACCGTTGGAAACCTCTTAGAAAGTACTATAAGTTCCTAGACGACACTTTTCCATGAATCAAGGTGGAAAGTGTTCAAAAATGAGCTTGAAGATGCAGGATTGGTTTACAAGGCAGAATTAAGTTGGATTTCGGCCAACTTTGAAAATTCAACACGATTCACACGTTGCAAACCAGCCTCTGAAATTTGTCACTCAATTAGAGTTGCAAGCGAGGTTTATAACAAAACAAGCGGATCAAGAATCGGAGTTTCGAGTACCGAGATACGGTAGCTCAAAGTTGGGGAAATTCAAGACTGGAGAAGAATTTCCAGATTTGAACCTCTAACTTTAGTAATTTAATTGGGTATTGAAACGAACTTGGATTGGTACCAAAATTGGCAGTATTTTACTCCCATATGAAAGGTACCGTTCTATCAAATTTCAGGGAAAAATACCTTCGGAAAGATAGTTAATTAGTCAACCAAAGTTCAGGAAAAATTCTAAGGCAATCTGCCTTTTGACTTTCGTTTCCCAATTTCCAATCGTTTAACCAAGAAAGCTATCCAACCAGGGTTCATTGGTGAAATAAAGGTCTAAGATACATCCATGATACCTTTGGTAATGGTTTAGCACCAAAATTTCAATTAATAAGATCACTCCCAAGTTTTTGTCCCAAATCAGTCCAAATATTACATTTTTCCAAAACAGGGCAGTCCTCTTGTTTTAGTCACAACTCAATCAATTTAACTCAGAATCGAGCATGGCTTATGCCGTTGGAAAATACATTCATAGGGAGAAAATACCACAGAAGAAATCATTTCAAAATTCGGCACCTATCTGGTTCAAAATCGGGCATCAAGTTGCTGCCTGAACACTTCATTCCAGATGAACGGAGCAACAGGACAGCGAACTTAAAACATTTGGTTTGGCTTGCTCACAAAGAATCAGAACGTGCATTATATACCAAATCAAAGCCAGGAATGTCTAGTTTCAAACGCCACCAACGGCACATGATTTCGACATCCGAGGACAGAGTTATAGCCAAAATACTACCACTGGTCAGAATCATACGCGAACAGTTTTCCAGATTTGCTAGTTTCTTAAAAAAAATTCATTAGCTCAATCAAACCTCAATATTTTCCAATGAAAATTTTCACACATCTAATACATCCTATAAACATCCAATTCAAGCCGTTAGACCATTAAAAATTGGCCTCAAAATGGCCGAACATGGCAGGGGCAAAATCGGAAGTTTTTGCTTCTTACACCCAATGAAGTTTCTACTAATTACCCAACACTAATCCATCATTTTAACCACTAAACCAACAAGATATCCACTATCAATCATCAAATCAGCAACAACCCAAGAGTGGGAGTTCATAGAGCCCACCATCAAAATTTTCCAACAATACAAGCTACCCATGTGAAGATTCAAGCTCATATGTGTAATTTAACCTCCATAGGACAAGTTTAGAGTGTTGGATCATTACCTACTTTGGTGGTTGTTCAAGTCAGAATTTTTGGCCCTTTGAAGCCTGAAGAAAACCGTGGAAATGAAGCTTTTCTCCTTGCCTAAGTGAATCTCCAAGTGGTTTGTAAGTTGGATGCAAATTTTGAGATGAAATGGAGGAAGATTGGTGCAAGAATGAAGAAGCTTTTCTTCCTTTCTTTCCTTTGCTGTTTGGTCGGCTGTTTTGGTGTGAAAATGGAAGTTCTAGCCGTGCACTTAAGGTGAGAAAAGAAGGGTTTTGATCTGGTGTGATGGGTCCACTAAAAGCTTAAGAATGTGTGGACAAAATTGCTCCAAAAGTCAACTAAGGATAGTGCGCGAACGCGCGCGTTTCGTGCTCGTTTTCTCTCAGGTTTGTTTCACTTGTGCACTAAACCTCTAATGCATATATATTCATGTAAATATTATTCACTCTTAATTGTCCCAAAACAAGGGTCTAAAGTCCCTCAAATAAAGTCGCGCGTGTGAAAACGCGTACCGTCAAATTTAACGTTATAACACGAACTTCCGAGAAATTCTTATAACGATTGCACTACTAACTATCACTTGAGTATTTATTCATAAGATTACCTATTTTAGGACCATAGTACAAGTCTCCAATATTCCAAGCTTATTGTGCTACTACGCGGATAAAATCTCCAAGCACTATTCACTATTTTTACTAAACGTACTCCAGGAAATTAATTCTTGAAACAAGTTACTTTAAAAATATAACGAAGCTATATTTCCACGTAATTAGGTTCAATAGGTCTAGAAAATAATACTCGGAATAAATGAACAAGTAAATAATTAAATAAGCTCAAATTAGGGTTTTAATAGGAGTTTTACGAGTCCTCACATGAGTCGAGTATTAACTCCTCAAATCTCCAATAAATTTGTATCCATGCGTCTTTTGGAAAACTATCCACGCGTGAGTAGTATATGCTCACTTAGAACTTATTCACCTTTAATTCTCGATTAACTTTTCTTAATCTGCTATTGTCCGTTCTTAATTTTCCCAGGATAATCATACTCTCAAATACAATATCACCTTGAAACACTCGTGTTCATTATTTCTCACTCAAACAATCCTCCGAAAATTGAAGTTGTTAACGGGACGTTTTAAAAGCATAATGAAGACATTATTCCATACGAATGGATTTAAAATGGTCGTAATAAATTATTTGAAAAAAAAACAGGTGGATTAATACTTATTTAAACCATTAATATTCGATAAAAATAAGAAATTTTTCGGGTCCTCACATCCTCCCCTCCTTACAGAATTTCGTCCTCGAAATTCACACCTGAGAAAATATCATTCCCTTCATGGTTAAGTCTATCTGATCGATCACCAACTTACGTTTTTCGAACTTACTCTTGACGATTTCCATTCATTCGACTAGCAATCAAATCTTGATTTTTTTTTCTTCAATAGGTATTTTAACTTCCAAGTCATAGAACAACTTAATCGGCCTCATGTCTACCTCATATAGGCAATATCTTCACTTCTTTAAGGCAAATATTGTAGTTATTTACTCCCAATCAGGAGTTGGCTACTTCCTCTCGTAATATTTTAACTTCCTAGAGGCATATACAATCACCTTATCATGTTTTATTAATATACATTCTAAACCATCCTTTGAATCATCTATGTAAATCACAAAATTACCTCCTACACATGTACACCGATTAACATTCTCCATCTCAAGATTTTCCCTTACATATAGAACCTCAAATGGTTTGCCAAGTCTTGCACTCTTACAAAAGTCCTTGATAACCAAAGGAAGTATTCGGCTAATTCCGAGAATTCCAAACTTCAATATGCTTTTCTGGTCGTTTCCTCTTACACAATCTTTCATTTTAGTTGAGTCAATAATAATTCCTTCCTTAGATACTGTATAACCTAGAAAGGCTATTTCTTCCAATCGAACTCACAGTTATTGAACTTAACAAAAGTTGGCGTTCTCTCGAGATTCGTAAAACTACCATCAAGTGTCTTTCATGACCTTCTCAAACACTAGAGTATATCGTTATATCATCAATAAATGCCTCCACCGATTTGTCAAAATACGGTTTAATTCCGATACCTTGAGTCCATAAATGCTTCTAGTGCATCTGTCAACTCGAAGGGTGTATCGAAAATTTTAGAGTATCCATGTCTTCATTTGAAAGCGGTATTAACCACATTAGTTCCTAAGGTTCCCAAAGGGGTAATATCTCTACTTTAAATCCAATTTCGACAGGATCACAACTCCTTACAAATTATCGAATTCTTATCCATATAAGACAAAAGGTAGTTGTTCTTAATGGTCACATCGCTCCAAACTCCATAATCTATAAATACATAGCTTCTAGCCTTCATTCCAAATACGATATCTAGTCCTTAATCGTTAGGCACATTGAATCCATTAATGATTTCCTTTCACTAGCTCAAATCCACCGATTTTAATATCTCAAATTGGCATTTCAAATATTGAATCCCATTTCAACGCTAAGTCCTCACTTCGGTCCCGATCTCTAGTCACTATCAAGACCTCAGGTGGTCTATATTCTCAAGCAAAATCTCGATCACATCCAATACCATTCGTGTCTTATAATAATCCTAAGGATGTGGGGCAGGATTTAAACATACGCGTAAGTCATAAAAACAATTAAAAGCGAAGTAAATTTTCATGAGTCATAAAAATCATAATAATTACATCCAGTTGGAAGAGGTTTATCAAATCCTCTCAAAAGGAAAAGGAGAAACGACAGGATTGTAGCAAAACATGTCAAGTTGCCAGGATACAAAACAACAACAAAAGACTTTTCTCTTTTCAAAAGATCACAACCCCATGATAGGGCCTTTAAACACATAACACATATACATAGAACACTTATCAGGATCAAGCAGTTATACAAAACAATCAGTCAAGTACATACAAAAGTCATCCCATGAAACAAAAGGGTCCTCCAAACAATAAACAAAGTTAGGCCAAAACGGCTAACTAAGAGCCTTTCCTAACTAATCCCTTCATGGAATCAAAATGGTTCAAAAGTTCTAGCCTAGTTCTCTACGGAGGCCACAGACTCTCCCCCTTGGCTAGAACTAGGGGTACTCCCCTCACTAGGTGCATTGCCACTAGGAGCCACTACTTGCACATTGGTGCCAATCACACCTTGGATCAGCGTCTCACACTCATTAATAATGCCTCTAGAACGGTCTCTAACCTCCCGGACGACATTAGTAAGGCGCTAGTTGACCCCTTACAACTGCTCTCTAAGAGCATTAGTTCGTTCCTGCTCCATGGCTATATCCTCTCGAAACTCCCCTATCCGGTCAACTTGCATCCTCGTGACGCCTCTCAGTCTAAGCATTTCTGTGTGATCCCTAACGGCGGCTCGCCTAAGTCGCCTTCACTCGTCAAGCACCGCCACAACCACGTGGTCGGCGTAAGAGTGGTTCTGACATCTCCTACAGCGACGAGTCCGACTAGCCGTATACCAAAGGCGGATCGGACCTCCCGGCCTCTCCTGGTAATCAATGGCTCGTGGGTGCCTCTGAGGTGGCTCACCTCTGCCCACTCCACTGGTTCCGGCCATAACCTACAAAGATAACAAAGGGTTCTTATCTTAGACAACGTAAGCATGATCGCACCTAACAGTACCTTAACACTTCCCTCACAGGTCCTAAGGAACAAAATTTCAAACTTGCCTAGATCATTTCTAACCTAAACTCTGATACCACCTGTGACAGCCCCACCTTCCCCTAAGGCGGACCCAAGGGGTTAGCGGATTGCCTGCCCAACTCTCGCTAGGACTACTATGACAAAATTAACACAATCTAAACATTCCAAAGTATAATACTGCACTTAACGATTCTACCCCCATAGGGAAAGAACAATTCCCAGCCAAAACATCACATGACCATTACTAAATACTTTAATATACACAAGGTTGCAACTTTACAGATCAAAAGAAAATGTTCGATCAAGATACATTTAAGGTTTTCCACCCATCGAGGAGCTATACAAAAGAATATCTAAACTAGCTCAACTCATGCTTTAAAGCTCCATAACCTTCAAAAGATACTCCCTGTAAGGAAACAAAGTCAACAAGGTGAGCTTTTGCCCAATGATGTACCATCACGCAAGTAAACAAAATTCACATAAGCACAAAGTTGCTCAATCCAAATATGTTCAATAAATGAATCAACTAGCACCATATTTCAATAAAGATTTCTAAAAGGATACGGTCGGCTCTCAAGAGCCCTTTTCCTCGCTTGCCGTACTTGATCTCGCCCCGTTGACCCTCCGTCAACGTTAAAAGAGTAACCAATACCATAGACTCCACTTTCTCTGATTCCTTTCACCTCACATACCCCTACTGGGCCGGAACTCCAACCAGTTCAGTAATGGTAATATTCGAGTATACCGGAACCAAGAGTCTCATACCCAATGATTCCTTAAAACAGTTCCCATGGTTTATCAATTTTCTCGACCAAACCCTTGCTAGCTCGATTCAATTGACCACCAATGGGGTTGGGCTCAGAATCAACAGTATAAGTCGTTGGATACACGTCCAAATGACACCAATTCAAGTATAATCAAGACAACTCAAGTAATACAGTAAACAGTCAATTAAGCCATAGAGTACGTGAGTGTAAAGTACACCCTCGTCTCAACCAGTATCATCAGTAATCACAAACATTCCAATCATAAATCTCAAGTATAACAAAGCCAAGAAGTAACAATCATGTGAGTAGTACACTCACCACTCAAGCAAAAAGAGTTATCACAAATTTCCGTCCGACGAACGCCTTGCGTCACCGACACGCCCTAACACATTCAATAAAACACAATAAGACTCGAATATGAGTCATAAATCAAATCCACATACTACTAAAGTAAGGCCAAATAGAACGTATAAGTGCAAAAATCAAGCTAGGGCCATGTACGAAAATGAAGTTTAAGTTGAAAACAAAAGACAGTTTGATGTTGCTTAGCGGAAAGGACCCAACGGGAGCTCTACTTATCAGATTGGGGTGAAATTTTCACCATTTCAAAGCTAAGATAAAAGGCTACAACTTTGATGAAAACCACTCAATCCAGTTCGTAGTGTAGCTAGGTCAAATTTTCAATGTACCAAACCAGCATCGCACAAACAGGTTAGCTAACTGCAGTATGGTTAAATGACCATAATTCAGGTTACCAAAGTCCAATTGAGGTGTTTCTTAGGCCGTTGGAAAGCTAAGACCTAGCACTACAACTTTCATGTTTTGGCCAAAATCTAATTCGGTAAGGATCAGAGTAAAAAGTGACGGTCAGATTAGGTGAACTGTCAATACTGTCACCGAACTTTTACCTATGGCAGTCAGGGTATTTCTGTCTTTTCTTAGGCTACCGAGCTCAGATTGGGCTGAAATTTTACAGCAGCTATGAAACACGATTTCCTACAACTTTCATGTTTTAACCTAAGGCTGATTCAGCCTCCAACCTAGCCGAACAGAACCGGGTAGAATAGGAGTTAGTGAAACCCTAATCTGAAATTTTCGCGCCAAACCGGAAATTTTACACAACCAAACATATCCAACATATACCAACTCCATTTTGCACTATAACAAACCATTAATCCATGTCCAATCAACACTAAACATATGAAATCAGAAAAATCATGAATAATTATAAAAATTCACCAATCTCTACCAAAAGTCATGAAATATCACCTAAAACCATCTCTTTAATTCACACAAGCCACTAATTGACCATTATTAAGATCAAAGAAAAAGTTCCTTAGTTACTTACCTTGCAAACCCAAGAAAAGACTCAATTTAGCACCACTTTCTCCTAAACCACTTCACCAACAACCTTACTACTACTAAACTAAGGGTTTTTATGGAGAAATTTCAAGTTTAATCGGTTGGATTGCAAGCTTGAGAAAGATTGGATGAAGAAAGTTGAAGGTTTTATTTTCTTTTTTTCCTTGAGAGAGTCAGCCAAGATGATGAAGAAAAATTGTAAATTTTTGATCAATTTTGGTTATTTAGTAAAGGTGATAAATAGTGGTCAAAGTCTATGTCCAATAGAAAGGTGACACCTAGCACCTTTTAGGTTTTTCACTTATTCTTTGTCTCTCCAATGTTAATCCATCTAGGTAACCTCTAATTATCTCTTAACACCTAGTAAAATAATTTCTGTATACAAAACTTAATCTAATTGGCTGAATTTTAGCGCACTTACCACACTAGCGAGTCCCACATCCAATATACACTCCTCAAATCTCATGAATTAAGTTATACTAGAAAAATGATTTAAAAACTCTATTTACTCATAAAATCATTTAGAAAATTTTTTCTAATAAAGAAAATGCATAAAAGGTGTGTAATTAAATAAAACAAAGCCTAGAAAATAAGAAAATTCACGGGTTCTCACAAAAGGAATTTTAAAGTGAGCAAAAATTGGAGTTAAAAAATTTTCATAGGAAATTTTTCTACGACTGTCAGTGCTGATTTTAAATAGAAATTTACACATTACAAAACCAAAATCAATGCAGACTTTTTCAAGAAAACAGTAAAATAAATAAAGCTCCATTTTATTGGCATTAATCCTATGACCATCAGTAGGAACTAACAAGTTTGAAATTTTTGTGAAGATGATCAAATTTTGAGAACTGAGATCCTCCAACCTTACTTCACAGGTGTATTAAGGTGTGTTTGAAAATATTTCATCAATTTTGCAATATGAAAATTATGATAGGTAGAAAGAAACTTTTCATATGAGAAAAAGTTTGTAATTTTTTCTTTAAAATCATCTTCAATTTTGATCTTTAAAATAGCACTGACAGTGTCAGGATTGAAAGCAATATTGACAGAATTGACTCGAGAAACAAGATCAGTGTGTGTGCTACCCTTTCTAAAATTAGCAAAGAATTGATGAAACATATCAGAATAATAGGTGTTGGGAATGGTCAGAATGTGAATCCATTTTTGGAATTCAAAAAGCTTAAGAACAGGTTCAAGGTCAAGCTTACGGAATTCATAAGGGAAAATGGTCCTCTGAGTGATGAAACCCTTCTGTGAAATCCATTCAAATCTCTCCCTGGCCCATCATCAATAAATTTGGGTAATGGAATAGGATCTGCTTCAATTTGAGCCTTAGGTTGCACTCTGGCAGGACGTTTCCTCTTTCCATTGCGTTGAATAGTCCGTACATCAGTCCGTGTTCTTGGTGATTTCCTGGTGGAAGGCTCAACAGCTTGCTGTTCCTCATTTTGCTCAACAAATGGCTCAGTAGTTTACCGTTCCCTCAGTTTGATCAATCCGTTTCTTTCTGGCAGATTGTTTTCTTTTTTCTCCATGAGTTTCAGTTCGTTTTTTGAGTGATTTCGTGGTAGAAGGCTGGATAATTTCAACGTCTTCATCTCTTAGTCGGGTAGTGCGTCCGGCACCAGCAGATCCTCCTCTTATTCTAACCATGATGATATGCAAGATGTTTTTGTTGCAGAGTATGATGCAAATATATATGAGATGGATTTAGAGTGCGGTATAGACTACAATGTATGGTTGAATCATCCAAAAGTAGTGAATTTTGAGTGATTAGGGTTTCGACTGAAAATTGGGATTTGTGGGGTGGTTGATATTTAGAGGAACTTATGAGGGTTAATGAACGTGCAAAAGAGATGTGATAGTATTGGACAAATAAATTTCTTGAAATTTGTTCAAAAGAAAGCTGAATTTTGAAATTTGAAAGTAGGAGAAGAGAAAGGGTTGCATCCGAAACAACGATTAAAAAATGAATTGAATTAACGAGAGGACTGCTTTATAATATGGATCTTTTGAGTGTCGGACGGTCGAACGAAGAGAAGCGTCCGACACTACTGTCCGAAATAAGATTTTCTGGAAAAATGTCTTAGAACACTGTCAGACGTCCGATAGAGTGTGACCAGAGAATTTTCAGAAAAAACTTTTCTAAAACACCCAATTTTGTTCTCAAAAATACAAACTGATCCAATGGAAGAGCTTTTGTAAGAATGTCAGCACTTTGATCTTTTGAGCAAACATATTGTATACAAATTTCACTCTTTTGGGCAAGATCACAAATGAAATGATGCTTTATGTCTATATGTTTTGTTCTAGAATGTTGAATGAGATTTTTTATCAAATTTATGGCACTTGTATTATCACAATACATAGGCACATAATCATACACTAATCCAAAATCATTCAAGGTACTTTTCATCCACATCAATTGCGTACAACATATACCGGCGGCAACATATTCTGCTTCGACCATAGACAAGGAAATAGCATTTTGTATCTTACTAAACCAAGACACTAAGTAATTACCAAAAAAGTGACATATACCACTTGTACTCTTTCTATCTATTCTACAACCATCAAAATCAGCATCCGAAAAAGCACATAAAGGAAATTCAAAACACTTTGGATACCAAAAATTATAGTTCAAAGTTCCTTTCAAGTATCGAAAGATTTTTTCATAGTAATCAAGTGAGATTCTTTTGGATAAGATTGAAAACGGGCACACAAGCAAACAGCAAACATAATATCAGGTCTACTTGCGGTTAAATAAAATAAGCTACCAATCATACCTCTAAATTTCTTTCATCAACATTTATACCTTTTTCATCCTTGTCAAGTTTGGTAGATGTGCACATAGGTGTTCCAAATTATTTTGAATCCTTCATTCCAAATCTTTTGAGTAGCTTCTTGGTGTATTTAGCTTGATTGATGAATGTACCTTCTTGAGTTTGTACCACTTACAACCCAAGAAAGAAATTCAATTCTCCCATCATACTCATCTCAAACTCCTTTTGCATAATAGTGAAAAAATTCTTGCACAAACACTCATTAGTAGCACCAAAGATAATATCATCAACATATAATTGTACAATTATGAGATCATTGAAACTTTATTTAGTGAAAAGAGTGGTGTCCACAATGCCCCTTTTAAAACCATTCTCAATCAAAAAATCACTTAAACGTTCATACTATGTTCTTGGAACTTGCTTTAATCCATACAAAACTTTTGAAAGTTTAAACACATGATTTGAAAATATTTCATTTTTAAAACCGAGAGGTTGGTCTACATAAATCTCTTGATCAATAAAACCATTTAAAAAGGTACTTTTAACATCTATTTAAAATAATTTAAAATTTTTGAAACATGCAAATGCCAAAAACATTCTAATTGATTTTAGCCTAACTACAGAAGCAAATATTTCATCAAAGTCTGTTCTTTCTTCTTGAACATACCCCTTAACTATAAGTCTAGCCTTATTTCTCACAAATTCACCTTTGTCATTTATTTTATTTTTAAAAATCTATTTTGTGCCAATAATAGGATGATTTTGAGGTCTTTTAACTAATGTCTAAACCTTGTTCCTTTCAAATTGATTTAGTTCCTTTTCCATAGATAAAATTCAGTTTTCATCTTTCAAAATATCAACAACATTTTTTGGCTCAAAATACGAGATCAAGGCAAAATTATCCATCAATTGCTTAGCGGAGGAACGAGTTCTAATCTTTTCGGATGGATCACCAATGATAAGCTCCTTGGGATGATTTTGAGCAAATTTTCAAGCCTTTGGAAGATCCCTAGGTGCACCATTATGTTTGTCATTTTCTTCCAATTCTTGATTGTCTTGGGGATCATCTTCCTTTAAACTTTCTTCTTGTGGAGCATTATCTTGATCATGAATTGTGAGCCTTTTAAGTCCTCTTGAACACCTACATCATCATCCTCACAACCACTCTTGAAAATATTATCATTAAATTCATCAAATGTGACATGTATGGCTTATTCAATATCAAGAGTCTTTCTATTATAGACTCTAAAATCTCTTTTGTTTTCACAATATCCCAAGAAAATACTTTCATCAGATTTCTTATCAAATTTTTCGAGGTGTTCCTTGATATTTAAAATAAAATATTTGCAACCAAAAATTTTGAAATATCCAACAATTAACTTTTATCAAACATCAACTCATAAAAGATTTGTTCAAAATTAGCCTCAAAAGAACTCTATTCATTGCATAACAAGCCGTATTAACGGCTTCAATCTAAAAATATTTTGGCAAGTTACATTCATTTAACATGGTTCTTGCGGTTTCTTGAAGAGTTCTATTTTTTCTTTCAACAACACCATTTTGTTGAGGAATTCTTGCAATTGAAAATTCATGTGTGATTCCATTGTTATCACAAAATTCTGAAAAATCATTAAATTTAAATTCCGAGCCATTGTCACTTCTAATCTTGATAATTTTCAATCCAATCAGATTTTGAATTTTTGCAAATAAGAAAACAAAATTTTTGAAAGCATCATTCTTGTGAGCAAGAAATATCACCCAAGTATATTTAGAATAATCATCAACAATAACCAAACAATATCTTTTACCACCCAAACTAGCAATTTGTGTAGGACCAAACAAATCAAGATGTAAAAGTTTCAAAGATTTTGAAATAGAAACACATTTATTGGGTCTAAAAGAAACTTTGACTTGTTTTTCAAATTGACAAACATCATAGATTTTGCTCTCATTTCAATGATGTCATGAATCAGTAATTAAATGTACGTTTATTGCTCTCATGAGCCAGTGAAATCATTGTACTTAAACACCTAACGCTCAAATAGATTACTTAACGTTAAACAATAAGGGGGAGCAACGTTGGTGCTCCAGATCATGTCATGAACAATAAACAGGAGTGGAGACGTTGGTGTTCAGCACAAGACTCCCCCAAGAACTCATTTAAGTCAAATCATGTCATGAGCTCACATGCGCGCACATATGATATGCAGTCGAGTAAATAATACAAGAAATATTTCAAAGGTACTTTGGAAATAGTTTAGGGTCACTCACCTCCACAGCTCAGAAACCATCCATCATATATCATTACCTTGCCCGAGTCCAAGTCCTAAATCACAAACTCAAAGCAATCATACATTCTCAAAGTTTGGACAGTATTTCCCTATGAATGCTTCATTTCTAACCTACAATATATTACCAATCACACATACGGTTAATAAGCAATAAAATATATCCAATTAGGCCACAATATCCCTCAATCAAAGCTAATTAGAAGCTTAAGAGTCACCATTAGAAAAATCCCCAATTAAACCCTAGAAACCGGAATTCATTCCCCCAAACGTAAATCTTCTGCAACGATCGCAGCTAACGTATAAAAGTTCCGTTTAATACCTTTCGGCACAATATCCATAACTGAAACTACCCTTATCGAATTGAAACAAATCTTATGGCGTTTCGAAGCCAAGACATATACCTACATTCCTTATGAAGACCTCCAAGGCCAAATTGTGCATTTTCACGATCAAAAATGGAAATTTCCACAAAAATAGAAATCTGGGCGCGAAACAAGGTCCATGGGCAGTCAAGGGTATTTCAGTCATTTAACATGCTACAGTGGTCAGATCGAGTTGAAATTTTGTAGACTGCTAGTTAACACCATTTTCTACAACTTTCATGTTTTGAACAAAGGCTGATTCGGTCTTTAACCAGCTCAAATAAATCCGACAGAAAGGCCTGTGTGAAACCCTAACCTGGAAATTTTGCCCCAAACCAGAATTTTTGCACAATCAATCATATTCAACATATATCAACTCCATTTTACACAATAACTAACCAACAATCCATGACTAACCAACACTAAACATATGAAATCAGAAAAATCAAGCATAAAAATAAAAAGCCATCAATCTTCACCACAAGTCATGAAATCATCCAAAAAATCACTTATTCAACTACCACAAGGCACCAATTTAGCATTATCATGAACAAGGAAGGCTTTCTTGGCTACTCACCTTGTAAGCTCAAGACAACAAGTAACTTAGCACCTTTGCTTCTCAAACCACTTCACCACTCACCTTAATCCTACCAAGAGAAAGGTTTTTATGGAGTAAATCAAAGTTTTAACGGTTGGTTTGTGAGATCAAGGTAAGAAATGGAAAAACAAATTGAGAGCTTTCTTTTCTTTTCTTGTTGAGAGGCCGGCCAAAGGAGCTAAAAATGAAGAAATATTTTGATCAAAATTAGCTTTAAGAAGGTAAAAATATCTTGGTCAAAAGTCCAAGGGTGAATTGAATGGTGACACTTGTCACCTTTTGCTTAAAGCTTATCTCTTTGTCTCTCTAATACTAATCCATATAGGTAACTTCTAATTATCTCTTAGCACCTTGTAAAATAATATCACTTAATACAAAACTCCAACAAGTTGTCAAAAATTTATCGCATTTACCGCACTAGCGGGTCTCACGTTGATAATACACTTCAAACTTAACGCGGACTAACTTGTATCAAGGAAATGATTTGAAAACTATATTCCCTTATAAAAATGTATAAGAAACTAATATATTGAAAAAGGCATAAAATTATAACAAGGAAACAAAATAATGTTTCGAAAATATATAAAAATTTTCGGGTTCTCACACTCATTTTTCGGGGCATCCAAACTCCCTTCCTTAAAAGAATGTCGTCCTCGACATTCCAACTTATACTAATCAAGTCATATCTTGCACTTACCACTTCATAATTCACAACTTACGCTCCCGAAGAGCACTTAGTCCTTTACACATTTCACAATAGAACCATTACACCGCTTGGCTCAAGTTCACTCCGTACAGAGACCACACGTCGCAGCTATAGGTTTTATCCCTTAATCGCTTAACTTTCAAATCAAATCGAATCCCACAGTCCGGCATCCTAAACTTTAGCCTAGGATACACTACAGAGATCGGAAGCCTAAGCTCTGATACCAACCGTGACAGCCCCATCTTCCCCTAAGGCGAACCAAAGGGTTCGGCGGACTGCCTGCCCAGCTCTCGCGGGGACTCAGTCATTCACTACAGTCCTCAAATAAATTACAATATAAGTCTCAAATATACATCAGATGTTCCACAAATTTACATATCATAAGCGAAACGTCCACGCTTAGAATTAGTTTTCGCTTCATACATCCATGCGATCCTTGATACCAACTACTATACAAGAGGAAGTCCAAATTCAAAGTACACATGAGATAATCCATCCGATCACAGGAATAAGTACTACAAACCCTTCCTTCGCCTCGAGCCCTGTGGAGGGGAATAAAATAGTTTTGGGGTGAGCTAAAAGCTCAGTGAGTAACCAATAAAATCAGTAATCAAATATATTTCACAATCGTTCATTTCAATGATGTCATGAATCAGTAATTAAATATACGTTTATTGTTCTCATGAGCCAGTAAAATCATTATACTTAAACACCTAACGCTCAAATAGATTACTTAACGTTAAACAATAAGGGGGAGCAACGTTGGTGCTCCAGATCATGTCATGAACAATAAACAGGAGTGGAGACGTTGGTGTTCAGCACAAGACTCCCCAAGAACTCATTTAAATCAAATCATGTCATGAACTCACATGCGCGCACACATGATATGCAGTCGAGTAAATAATGCAAGAAATATTTCAAAGATACTTTGGAAACAGTTTAGGGTCACTCACTTCCATGGTTCAGAAACCATCCATCATATATCATTACCTTCCCCGAGTCCAAGCCCTAAATCACAAACTCAAAACAATCATACATTCTCAAAGTTTGGACAGCATTTCCCCATGAATGCTTCATTTCCAACCTACAATATATTACCAATCACACATACGGTTAATAAGCAATAAAATATATCCAATTAGGCCACAATATCCCTCAATCAAAGCTAATTAGAAGCTTAAGAGCCACCATTAGAAAAACCCCCAATTAAACCCTAGAAACCGGAATTCATTCCCCCAAGCGTAAATTTTCCACAACGATCGCAGTTAACGTATAAAAGTTCCATTTAATACCTTTCGGTACAATATCCATAACTGAAGCTACCCTTATCGGATTGAAACGAATTTTATGGCGTTTCGAAACCAAGACATATACCTACATTCCTTATGAAGACCTCCAAGGCCAAATTATGCATTTTCATGATCAAAAATGAAAATTTCCACGAAAACAGAAATCTGGGTGCGGAACAGGGTTCATGGGCAGTCAAGGATATTTCAGTCATTTCATATGGTACAGTGCTCAGATCGAGCTGAACTTTTGTAAGCAGCTAGTTAACACCATTTTCTACAACTTTTATGTTTTGAGAAAAGGCTGATTCGGTCTCTAACTAGCTCAAATAAATCCGGACAGAACAGGCCTGTGTGAAACCCTAACCTGGAAATGTCGCCCCAAACCAGAATTTTTGCACAATCAATCATATTCAACATATATCAACTCCATTTTACACAATAACTAACCAACAATCCATGACTAACCAACACTAAACATATGAAATCAGAAAAATCAAGCATAAAAATAAAAAGCCATCAATCTTCACCACAAGTCATGAAATCATCCAAAAAATCACTTATTCAACTACCACAAGGCACCAATTTAGCATTATCATGAACAAGGAAGGCTTTCTTGGCTACTCACCTTGTAACCTCAAGACAACAAGCAACTTAGCACCTTTGCTTCTCAAACCACTTCACCACTCACCTTAATCCTACCAAGAGAAAGGTTTTTATGGAGTAAATCAAAGTTTTAACGGTTGGTTTGTGAGATCAGGGCAAGAAATGGAAGAAACAAATTGAGAGCTTTCTTTTCTTTTCTTGTTGAGAGGGCCGGCCAAAGGAGCTAAAAATGAAGAAATATTTTGATCAAAATTAGCTTTAAGAAGGTAAAAATATCTTGGTCAAAAGTCTAAGGGTGAATTGAATGGTGACACTTGTCATCTTTTGCTTAAAGCTTATCTCTTTGTCTCTCTAATACTAATCCATATAGGTAACTTCTAATTATCTCTTAGCACCTTGTAAAATAATATCACTTAATACAAAACTCCAACAAGTTGTCAAAAATTTATCGCATTTACCGTACTAGCGGGTCCCACGTTGATAATACACTTCAAACTTAACGCGGACTAACTTGTATCAAGAAAATGATTTGAAAACTATATTCCCTTATAAAAATGTATAAGAAACTAATATATTGAAGAAAGGCATAAAATTATAGACAAGGAAACAAAATAATGTCTCGAAAATATATAAAAATTTTCGGGTTCTCACACTCATTCTTTCGAGGCGTCACATTATACAGTGTGGTATTGACCGATTACAACTTAATATAGACCCTGTTTGTATCATTGGTACAGTGAGTTTTAGCCTACTTATAGGGGAGACCTTGTCAATTTTTTTTTTTAAATATCTTTGTCAGTTTTTGAATATTTATAGCAATTTCCGTAGGGGAGACTTTGCCGACATTTTTAAAAAGTTTTTGTAATCCTCGTTAACTAACTATTACTAATTGGGATGCAAATAACTTATATGAAATGGTTTGCATATTGAGCAGTTGTTGCTTCATATAGGTGCATACAAGATTGGTGACACAAGCTTGGGAGGCGTAGAGACCTGGGTTGGGAAGTCCGTCTTCCAAACCACAGAAGTCCATCTTTCGAATTCGATACAAGCCATTCGGTATTAATTTTTAGTTTACAACTACATATTATGGATGTTGAAACAATGAAATAGTATAGTTTGTTAAAACTCTTCCAAACCACGAAGGCGTTAATGAAATTAAATGGATTTATTTGAAGGCGAATTGATGGATTTAAAGTACTTTAATACGTCTTGTGCAATTTGAAATAACAGTAATTTGGATTGTTTGACAGGGAGTTTTAGCCCATTTATAGGGGAGACATTGTCGAAATTTTTGTAGATCTTTCTTTGTGAGGGCAACTGACTATTACAAATACATGTTGCAACTTCTATATTTTTAAGTGATTTTTGGTTGTAAATTATTTCTTCATCTAGGTACAACAAGGTTGGGATACAAGTTTGGGAGGTTGTGTTGGTACCTCTAGAATCTAACCCACAGAAGTTGGCTACATTCGGATTTGATACAAGTCATTAGGTAATTTATTTTATATTACAATTATTGGATCTTTGCCGTCGAATTGAAATAGTATAGTTTGTTAAATTTTCTTTTAGTAGAAAAGGGCGTTAAAATATGAAATACGGATTTATTTTAAGGCGAATTGATGGATTTAAAGTACTTTAATACGTCTTGTGTAATTTGAAATGACAGTAATTTGGATTGTTTGACAGGGAGTTTTAGCCCATTTATAGGAGAGACTCTGTCAAAATTTTTGTAGATCTTTCTTTGTGAGGGCAACTGACTATTACAAATACATGTTGCAACTTCTATATTTTTAAGTGATTTTTGGTTGTAAATTATTTCTTCATCTAGGTACAACAAGGTTGGAATACAAGCTTGGGAGGTTGTGTTTGGTACCTCTAGAATCTAACCCACAGAAGTTGGCTACATTCGGATTTGATACAAGTCATTAGGTAATTTATTTTATATTACAACTATTGGATCTTTGCCGTCGAATTGAAATAGTATAGTTTGTTAAATTTTCTTTTAGTAGAAAAGGGCGTTAGAATATGAAATACGGATTTATTTTAAGGCGAATTGATGGATTTAAAGTCAATGACCAACCTTGTAGTATTTTTTGTAATTGGCAAAATCTATAATGCTAAAAAAGTAGCAAAATCTGCTATAAGGAAAAACATTAATTTTGTAAGGTTCATTGCTAGAATATCACATCATTGTGAATGTGGATCTTGTTATGCGGTGTGAATGTGGAGCCCAAATATATATAACTTCCCGTACTTTTCTTATACTTGTACTTTGAAAATTATAGGGTCTCTTGACAATATGTAGTGTGGCAAATGTCATTACAACTTCATATAAACCCTGTTTGGATTGGTTCGCAGGGAGTTTTAGTCTATTTTGTGGATTGGTTGGCAGGGAGTTTTAGTCTATTTTTAGGGGAGACTCTGTCCAAATTTTCTAAAAATTTGGTTGGGAGTTTTAGGCTATTCATATCATCATTTATAGCATATTTCATACATGTTTTCAATTTTTTCATAAACATCTGAATTGAAATTAGTCTATTTAATAGTGCCAATTTCGACCTAGAGTCCACCCTCTTTCATTTGTTTGGACTCTTGGACTACTAATTCTAATTTATTATCCCCAAAATAGGGATTCATTTCATAGACATGTCTGTAGAAAGACCTCTGCGGGTAAACCTATACTGGGGAGGAGAAATACATTACGAGGGTGACTTTGTTTGTTATTTGCCTCGTACTTCCAACCAGACATTCACTTTGAGGCATAGAATTGGATACGTGGAGTTGGTTGACAGGATTTATCACTATATGGGGGTCGATAAAGGGATGTTCAAGTTGAAATTGTTTCTTCGTCAACCGTTGGAGAGTTCCAAATATACTGTTTCCGCAGTGGTGGATGATGAAACTCTTGATGTAATGTACGATCTTTGGATCAAAATAGTTTCATACATGGCGGAGATTTATATTGAGAAGGAAGAAATCGTCCAAATGCCTGTAGTTAATAGCGTATTCACTGGACCAATAGGTAATGTTGGTCCAATGATGTCGCTTGTACTTGCATTCATAGATCCAACAAAGTTTAACTTCGGTTCTAGTTCAGTCGTTCCAGAGACTTCATCGGCATCTCACTATATGCATGATGATCGATCTATGGATTCATTAGAACCAAGGCTCACATCAGGGTTCATGGGTGCCCAGGAATATTTTCATGGCCTGGATTCGATTCCAAGTTTTGGAAATCCAGGGCCATCATGCCATATTTCTCCACATGGGATCGAGTCTAACCCTGGTCAAGGTTGTCGCAGTTCAGCTGAAGATGATGTATATGCTAGTGGGCATGATAGGCTCATTGCCTCTGAAGAAGACGATTCGGAAGAAGATGATTCGGAAGTTGATGCGGAAGAGGTTGAAGAGTCGGAGTCGCAAGATGTGTCTGGTAGTGATTCGGATGATGAGCCGACCCCGATGTGCCAGCGAGGACGCTGGGTTCCTTAAGGGGGGTGGATTGTAATGATCCCACATCGGCTACGGAGAAAGCCCTGGACTGATTTAATAACCTGTTGTTGTGCCCTCTACCTAGCCAAGATCTTTGGTGAGGCATTAGCCGGTTGTGTTGTTCAGCACCGCTAGGAACAAAATCCACGGCCCAATATGACGACTAACTATGAGACAATATTGACTAGAGGTGTTAGAGAAGACGGCACAGAAGATAGGCCACGTTTAAGAATCGGAGGTGCAGTGGAGTTAGGAGTGGCATTTGCTGCTGCTGCAGGCAAATGGGTCCCGGCGGGTATGCCGGGTTTTGTCACAAGTACTAATAACAAAAGAAAAGAAAATAAGAAAGCAGAATAATGTATTGGGGGTAACAGAAGTAAAGGATGAGGACACGTGTGAATGAAGATGGACGTCACGTGCGTAGGGTAGACCGATGGATGGAAATTGTGGGCATGGTCGCATTCAATGCCTCATACGGAGAGCTCAAATAAGATTTTTTATTCCATTGAGCAAAATTATTCCATTAGAAAATCATTAAGGATTGCCCTTAACTGTTTTACGATATCTAGTCAACAAAGTGCTAGTTATATAAGAGAGACCAATAAATAAAATGTAATACAATGTGAAAGCGAGAACGAATTGTAATTTTTTAGAGTAAAATAAAAAAATAACCTTTTGTAATTTTGCCGAAAGTCAACCAACCTACTATAGTTTCTCAATAGGGATAATATCATAAACCTCCTTTGAGATTTCTCCTAATATCATTTGGCACCCTTAAGGTTTAAAAAATAATCATTTACTTCCTTTAATAATTGTAAAAAAGTTATATTAACTTTCACTTGATACATAATTCATATATTAAATAAATGAAGATAAAACATTTAAAAAAAAAGAAATGAAAGTCACTTTCTTTCTCTTTCTCTTTTCTTTAATATTCTATCTTATTCGTTTTTTGGATGATAATGCAATATTTCATTTGTAAATAATAATAAATTGAATTCTGTTTATTTTTTACTTTTTTGTGATTGTGATAGAGTGGTATAATTTATTTGCTTATTTTGAATTGATATTTATAACGGTTAGTACAATTTAAAGGTTTGAGCACGAATTGAGAAAAAGTTGAAAAAAAGTATAAAATTCATAAGAAATCGGTTTTGAACATATAGAGTTAAATTGATGCGAGTGTATTTCTTTACAAATATCTTTTTATTTTTCAACTTTATATTTTTATGGTGCATAGTATTATGATGTGGTAGTACTTACTAGAGATTGTTTTTCATGTGATGATTTTCTTGAAGTAAATGAAGTGATGTAGAAATATTTTTATTTAGTAATTAAAAGGATAGTTTAGGATTTTTAAAAATTTTGTTACACAAATAACAAAAGTAAAGAATGTAAATGTATTTTTAAAACATTAGGGATATCAGGTAATATCTATATCTATATAAATTTGAGAAGGAATTTTTAGCAACAAGCCTCCACGCATCTTCCCACTACCAATTCCATTTTTCTAACATTTCACATTTAATTTAATTTATAAAATATATTTCTCTCAACTTCCACATCTACTCTTCACATTTAAAATTGTTGGTTATTTTTTAAAATCATTGCATTTCAAATTATTAGTTAATGTACATGTTATCCTATTTGAACTTTAACCCATCACGTTTCCAATTGCCTTGCGTTATTTATGATTCTACATCAATTAAAACTTCTATAAGACCATAAGAAGAGATAACAAATATAACATCCTTTCATGCTTTCTTATTAATTTAAATAAGTAAGATTATTTACACTCCATTTTGTTATTCACACTTCAATAATCATTTTGATTATATAATTTTCAGTAATTAGACTATATGATAAAACAAATGGTGAAATTGCAAATAATAAAAAATTGAGTGCAAATAACATTTTCTTAAGTAAGAAGTAGCTCCCGTGCCTTTCTAATTTAAAAAAGTAGTGGCTCCGCTTATATAGGAATTTGATTAAAAAAATAATGATAATAACAACACCAATTCAACCAAAAATTTTAAAAAAAGTAATATTATAGTTTAAGAGAAAGATATAAAACGTTCAACCCTAAAATACTACTTAATTTGTATATATCTGGCCCAAATTTGACAATAGATTTGAATAAAAATGCAAAACCCAAACACTAAGGATAACTTTTGGTATCATTAATTATTTTATGTATTCTTATTGTTGTCTTCATATGTAAATATGTATTTGCTATGTTAAAATATATATATATATATATATATATATATATTGATTGTAGTACTTGAAGATATTATAGATATTATTAATTTTTCATTTCCATTTTTAGATACTAATAATTGCAACAATTGTAATTAATTTTCAATTATATATTTTCATTATGATAGGTAAAGTTAAATATATTGAGTCGCAGAGACATGAATTTAGAGGTTAGGTATAGGGGGAAAGCGATGGAAGAAAAGTAGCAGGAAAGGTTGAAGAAGAAATATGCGTTACAAGAATGGACGGAGAAGGGAGAGAAGAAGAAAGGGGATTACAGGGATATGACAGAGATGACAAAAATATATATATAATAGAGAGGATAGTACCATAATAGAAGATATAAAAGTCGTAAGAGATATCTGATGACTAGCTGGCATATAAGAAAAGAGGGAAATGATGGTGATTTTTAATAATTTTGAAACTCTAAAAACACATATTACGGAGAATTTTTTTAAAATATACATTATAGTTTATGAAAAATGCTAATCTAAATGCAGTCAACAATTTTAGGGGGCACAAGATAGGAGAAAGATTTTTTTTTTCTAAAAATTGAAGAAAATAAATTGGTTATAATTTATTTTTTTATATTATAAATTTTGATATATGGGTATAACATAATATGTTTTGTCAGATATTGATAAATTGACTTTTTTTTAGAAAACTCTTCTCACCTTGCCACCCAACCTAATCCTCTCCTTAAATGCATTAACAATTCTTTTATCACGTGAATCATTATATATTAAAATTTTTTTCAAGATATTAGACATATACTTCTTTAAAATTTTTAGTCTATATATATTTATTTTTTTATACCACAATATATAAATATATAAAATATTATTTTGATTTGAAATATAGCCTCGTGCATAACACGGGTCAAAATACTAGTTAAAAGAAACTTCACGACGGATTTTTGATATTATCCCTTCTAAATATCCACATTACCACCTCATTGCTCAAATTAAAGTTAAATTGCATTTTTTAGTTGTAGTAGCGGTCACTCATTTTTTGTTTCCTTTTCTCTTTTCCGTTCCTTTTCCATTTCTTTCTTTCTTCTTGCTCCAACACAACACAGCCACCACCGCCGCACCACCACCACCGCCTTCCTCGTCCTCCGGTCACACCGTCCGCCACCCTCTACCACCACCTCCTCTTCTCTCCCCTCTCCTCTCTTCCCTCTTCCCCCTCCCTCCTCTTCCTTCTCTTTCCCCTCCTTCCTTCTCTCTCCCTCTTCCCCTCTCCTCTCCTCTCCACGAGTTCACGGAAAAAAGAAAAAAGGAGAGGAAAGTCCCATCTCTCTGTGGTAGTCTGTCCGTGGTAGCGGTGGGCACATTTTCCGGTACGTCTTTCCTCTCCCTCATTCTATTATCTATTTTGGCCACCTCTCACATTCACAAAAAAAAAAAAAAATGAGAGAGAAAAACCCTAGAAACTCTCTTATTGGAACTGGGCTGCTCGTTCTCTTGTAGAAAACGAAAATTTTGAAGCATTTTACTTAGGAAATTGTTGAGATGACATTGAAAGTGCATAAATGACCTGTCATAAAATTTGGATTATAAGCAGGCCTGTAATGGCTGTGGATTATTCCAAGATAGTGAGGGGATAGCGATATATTTTGTGTTATAAATTTATCCTCGTATGAAGATGGGATGGGGTAAGGTCTAACAGAGAAACCCAATTCCAGAACAATATGGATTTTAAGTATTGAAATTTAAAGCTTAATTAAAGAAAAACTGGTATCTGTTAAGTGAACGACGCTGCATTCGTGGCAGTAGGTTTTATTTCTGTGCTGTTAGCTATGGTTGAAACGTAGCGTTTGTTATGCAAAGATTTGTTCTATTGGAAGTTCTGTTTGCTTGTGTGTTTGGCTTATAGATTGCTATGTTTGTGGTTGTCTGATTTTTCTTGTTCTTTTATTTCGTCCTAGTAAATCACGTCATCTGCTGTTGGACAAAATTCCTACATTTTTGGAAATTTTTTTCACGTTAAGTCTACTTGTTCTTAAATGATTTCCTCATGATTTACCCTTTGTGTAATCTAACTGTAGATACATCAGTTAGTAATGGCTTCTCTTTTTTTCTGCTCCAGTTCTGTGCATCAATTTATCATGCTTGATGTAAAATAATGAAATTTATATGGGTAATTAGATGAAATTGCCATACTGGTTTTGAATCTTTTACCATTTCTAGTATTTCTGTTACAACTTAAGTGCTTGTTGTTTGGTTAAGATATAATTGCTTTCTGCATATTGAATTGAATCTAAAACTTATTGTTTGCTTCAGATCCAGTCCTGGTTTTTGCTTACTGGTTGTGACGGCTCAAGTGCTTCCGTCTTTCTCTAGTGGCGTTGTAAGTTAATTTGTAATATTTCCTTTCTAATTTGAAACTTAGATAACCCTTTTGAAGATGTTAAATCGAGCAATATATCTGCCGCGCTTAGATGTTAGCAACAGTTTGCCTACATCAGTGGCTAGCATTACCCCAATTGGATTCACCTGATATACATCGTTTTGAATTTCCTTCCATATAATATATTTTCTTTGGTTGACATTGTTTCCTTGTTAGATTTAATTATCTCCTCTATGTTTTTTTCACTTAGATTTGAGAACTGAATAATTAACACCTGACTAATCCTAATGCGTTCCCAATGCCTGAGGGTAGAAACCGATGTATATTAAAAGCACAATGATCCTAAAATGCAGATTCTTACAGGCAAAAGAATCCCGTTTGAAGGAATAAAATTCTTTTCATATGTTAAAACCACATTTTATGGTACTGTCATGTGGTTTTTAAATGCTTGCCCTAGGGAATTTTCAGTAATTTGAACTTTTTGTAGTTGTGCAGGTTGGATATATAGTCATTTCTGTGAACCCTCTTTTTTAACCCTTTATTATGTTTGTTTTGCTATACCTGGCAAGAGACCAATTCTGCATTATGATCTATGAAAATAAGTAGTGGAGTTGAGATCAATTTAAAAATTTTCATTTCAGCAGAAGTCCTTAGGAAATAAGAGCTAACTTCATGCCATTGGTGGAATGTCATTGGATTAGGCTGTAGTACATTGTTTGTTTTTAATTCCCTTTTTTAATTTTCTTTATTTCCCTTTTCACTTCTTTGGGAAATTACAAAAATTAAGCTCGTGATTGTAATTAAATTCCCAATTCTTGCAATATCCAAGTGGACTTGGTAGTTTTTTGATAATGGAAATTTCTGTACTTAAGTCTAAAAAATACTTTAATTGGATTTGATGCAAATCTCTGTTCTAGTATGTTACTTGTCTTGGAAGCTTTGCTTATGTGATAATGGACTTTTAGCAACTTGCTTGATAATACGATGATAGTCCTTGTAGTGGAAAGCTTTGTGGATTTTAGAGTTAAAACCCCTTAATGCATCATAGCAAGGAGTAAATAACAACTATTATGTTGTTGTTTTACTTTGGCTTTTTGTGCGTCAATACCTTGTCTTGGATTCTTTGTAATTCAAATGTAGCTCTTTTCAAGTGGATTGTTTGACGGCTGAATTCCAAATACATCACGGGCACCCCATTCCCTTGCGTTGCGCCAGGTGTTTTAGTATTGGATCCTAAATATCACTCATATTCAATTAAAGGATTAGAATAAACCTTTATTAATCCATACTATTGTTATCTTTGCTGAAACGGAGGGAAAGACAATGTTGTAACTGGGATCTATGTGCTGAAGCAATGTTTGAGTAAGAGGAGGAATCCACAATGTAATTTATTTCTGGTAAGTTCTAAGCTGTTACTATTTTAAAGGTGTTGAGAAAATAAAGTTGGAAACAAATTGTAGAGCAATTTATGGTATGACTTTTTCTAAATTCTTTTGGTATCATTGAGAGTTTTGGTTGAAACCTTAGGGGCTGTATGGTTTCCTGTTTTCCAAAAGAACTTGTATGTGAAATACAAATCTACAGTAACACTTTCCAAAACCATTACAAAAAACACCAGAACTTCCATGTACAACTCAACCATTCCCCCACCGCTAGACCACCACAGCACTTCTATCCCTAGTGCCCTCCACCCCTAACCCCTAGCCCCAAAACCCAGCCCACCTCCCTGCATGACCTCCCGTCTTTTCCTCCTGCCTCCCTCAACTGTCACCTCCCATTTCTTCCTTCTCTCTGGCCCCTCTCTTCTCCCCTTCCCACCTTGTTGATCAGTTGTTATGGTATTCATTACACAATTTGTTGCGAGTATTTTGGGTATTTGCTGTTTTGGTCATGTAATAGTATGATTACAATAACAGAATTGTAAAATTTTGAAATAAGCATCCCACCGGTTAAGTGGAGGAGGTTAGTTAGTAAGGCCAGAGGGGTTAAATTTGGCTTGGCAACCAAGTTTACTGAATTATCTGGTTACTTATAAATTGATGTGACTGTAAATATTTGACTATGTCATTATGTAATTTGTTTGTATGTGTGGTGGAAAGTTAAACATTTCAAGCATCTGAGGATTGGATGGATGGGCGATTGAGCTGCAAATGTAGGTGGAATTGTTTTAGCTCAATGTTGTCTGGCTTTGTAAGATAATGAATGTTTGATGCCAAGAAACTAAAATGCAACTTTATATGCTAAGGAATGAGTTATAATTTTAATAAGATGGTGTTTTTCTTTCTTTTTTTTTCCTAGCTCACATTGAGCTTATTGTAAGGCGTTATTTGCATTGAACAGCAACAAATTAAAAAGGAACTTCATATTTTCTGAGGAATGAGTTACAATTTTAGCAAGTGGATTTTGTCCTTTTTTAGCTAATTAGCTCAATAGTTGTCTGCCGAATTCTTGAATGTTCAAAGTTCAGGGTGTGACAAACTATGCAACAAAGATATTCATGTTAGGGTTGAATTTAAGGGTTAATTACAGTTACGTACAATATAATTCTATACCTTCTGAGTTTCTCTTTTTGTCTTCTTCTGGTTAACACTTAGAAATTTATTGCTACTTTTTTTGCAGTGTGATTTTTCCTAGTGAAGGTTTGTTCTGGCTTCTATTCTTTGCTGGGTCTACGTTACTTCGGTTTCCTAAACTGAACATGGTAAATCTTTTTTTTTTTTTTGTGGACTTCGTTTTCTATCAATGGTTATTCTTACATTTTTACTTCTGTTTGCTTTATAGGATTGTTCAACATCAACTGCCAAGGAATGTGCAACATGTACAGTACCTGATCCAGTTATCAAAGCTAGTCAAGCTGTTGTAAACATATTTGTCCCTAAAGGTATACGTTTAGATGTCAAACCTCATCTTGTAGTTTTCTTATGTTAAATAATTAGTCTTCAATTTTATACTTTTACTTTTGTAGTTGATGGACAGGAAAAGTATTCGAATGTAGCATCTGGGATAATAATAAGTGAGAAAGGCCGGATTTTAACTTATGCACCGGTTGTGGATCGTGTTCTAGATTACAAGGTGAGGAGCTCGATGTTTGAATTGTATTTGGTGCTTGAATTTTTTGTATGTACTGCTGGTTCAGTATTTGTTTTTCTTACTAAATGTTTAAGTGCAAATGACCCTGCAGATAGAAGTGCATTTGCAAAATGGTCAGTCATATTATGCTAAAGTGGAATGGGTTGATTCGTTTTCTTCTTTAGCAATGATTAGTGTTGTACTAAAGCATTGGGAAAGTAAGCTACCAAAGGTTCAGGTTCAGTATGGCACTACAAGAAGTGTAAAGAGCGGGGATTGTGTATATGCATGTGGTTGTCCAGCCTATCTCAAGAACTCCCTCTCAGTTGGTACTGTGAGGTACGATTCTAATTACTGATATTCTCACACAGATATGCTTAGTACATTTTTACTACAAGTATTCACATCCACATAAACACGTGTACTATTGCTTGTTCAACAGATAAGGCATGTTATTAGTTATTTATTCTTTTTTTTATGTAGTTCTGTCAATTGTTCAAGCTATGACATCCATCATTTGGGTTTTCGAGGACCGTGGCACGAGTACATTCAGACAGATTGTGTATTAGCCAGGGTAACCCACATAATTCATCTCCTTCATTAGTACATGCAAAAATAAACTCTCTTTTGCTCTTATTATCTCAAATGGACTTTTGTATAGAATTTAGTCTTTGTCTTAATTGGAGATGGTAGTTAAAGGAGTAATTTGGTGATCCTAAACAAATAGAAGTTTGAGTTGAGGTTATGAACAGCAGTATGGTTCCCTATGGGGCACCATGGGTAGGTATCTAATTCTGAAATTTCACGTTTACTTTTCTCTGTGATGGGTTTAAGAGTAAGTTAAGATTTGCTAATGATAGGTGATGTGGTGGCATGAAGTTACTGTGTTGCCATCGGTTACCTATTTTACCCTTAGTTAGTAATTAATGTTGGTTTTTGGAATTGGTTTGCAAGTGCATTGCCATTGTGGCTTGGGTGTAATTGGTCCGCATTCATTTGGTTACCCATAGCTAACTATCTATCTCAGCATGGGAATTGTTTTTCTCTTGAGCCGTCATAGCAACTTCCATGCTGCCTTCTTTTCCTCCACCTCACTTAGAGTGAGTTCTCTCCCAGCCCGCTCCAGTCCTTCCTTTACCCGAAAGAACTTGCCAGTTTTGAGACCAACTATAGTTAAAAGTTTCAGCCTGTTTCTCTGATTTCTTTGGACTCTTAAAACTCCCTTTGAATTCTGGATTTAATTTGATTACTTTTTTAATAACAAAATTATTTTTTTCCATGACCTTCAATTTGTTTCTTGATGATTTTATTTTGAGCAAATGTTTATTTGATGAACTTATTTGTCATTTATTTCTATTAGAGTGTTCTTCTTAGATTAGGCTTAATACAATGGCAAGATTGGCGCTTGTCTAGAATTCTAGCTGGTAGAGCTTTAGAATTTACCGAATTACTATGAAGGCAGGATTTTAATTGTGGTTGCTTTTCGATGAAGTTGTAATTTATTAAAGTTTTTTTCGTTCACTTTCTGGATTCAACTATGCCATTAAAATGATGTAAATTAAGTGTGGTTTGCTTACCCAATTAAAAGGTTTTGTATTCGTCGTGGTCTCTGAGCCGGACCTGTCCTCACTATAATGCATCACCCGTCCTCTCTATGACGCGCGATGCGATGAATTAGGCTGCTAACTAGGCTTATGAGAATCGACTTGGTTAAGCCATTGTATGGACTGTAGAAATGCATCCTTATACCCCTTGGTTCTTAGACGATGGAAGTTGACAATGCATTAGGTGACTTTTTACTGCCTCTCGCTGGCTCTCCCTTACTTGAAGAGGGAATACACCAGAATTTTGGTGCCCTGTATGGTAGATTCAACTCGCATAGCTGGCACTTATCTTTATACAATGCTAGGTCGAATTTGGATGAAAAGTTAAAGATGTGGTTAATTAGTTGACATACTGATGTTTGGTTGCTTTCAACTCATTGTAAGTTGAGCAATTGAGTTTAAAATATGGTTTCTGGTAATTCATAGGACAATGTGTTTTTGATGTTGATTTATTCTAGACTACCATATGTGTAGTTTTATTGTTGTGCACTTGATATTTAATGACTTTGAACGTCCTTGGTAATTTTAACCTCTTCTGGTCTTAATCACTGTGATGATTCCCTAGGAATTTTAAAGCTTCAAACTATACAAAACTTTGGAAAATGTTAAAAATGGTGGCCAAAGAGCAACATGAAAACAGAAATTCTACTTCCATACAATCTCAAATTTTACATGTACTTAGAAGATTCAGTTAGGAGCAAACTTATTTGTACCTAGTAAGCCTGTTCTGCCAATTTTTGTGAAGACATGACTCCCTGTTTTCTTTTTCAACAATCGTCTACATACTCCTATGCTTGCCTGCACTCTTCTTTGTCTAATATGAGCTAATTAAGGCACACTTCTTTTTTTTTTTTGGGTGTAAATTTCACTTTGTTGGAAGGTTATTGCAAGCTGATTATTGGTCTAAGTACACATAAACAAGATTTTTCTTCATTCTTATATGAAAGAGAGCTATCATGTAGCACTATAGGTTATTGTGATATAGTATTTAGTTTGGTGAACATACTTTCTCGTGCTTTTAGTCAAGTATGATTGAGGAGGCTGTCCAGGAAATCAAATGAGTGTTGGAATTTAGTTTTTACAATGCTTTATTTCGCTATTCGTTTGTAGAAAAATGATTCTTCAGATTACTTTGAAGTATGTAGTTCAACCATTATTCATGCATAGCTATGAATTTGCTCTACTTGTACTCTTTTTCACTCCCCTGCGAATGAGTTGCATTCTCTTACTGGAGTCTTGTTTTCATCTTAATGGGATTTATTTTTGGGTCATTTAGGGTTGTCTTGGAGGACCAATGCTCGATATGAATGGGAAAGTGATTGGTGTCAATACTGTGGATATAAACAATGTGGATGGACTAAGCTTTGCAGTCCCAATTGACGAGGTTTTAATGATCTGGAATGATATGTTGCGATACAGGTGTTTGAATGTTACTTTAAAATGCATAACTACTACTGCACGGATTCAATTTTTGAGAAATCATCTTTTTTGCATCACTAAGACATTGATATTGGTTATGCAGGAGAGTTTTCCGACCTATGTTGGGTTTGGTGTTGACAGATCTCAATACCAAACTTATTCAGCACTTAAAAAGCACTAGGCCTCTTTTTGAAAATGTCAAGAGTGGTATCTTTGTGAATGACGTATGTCTTTGTTTTCTTTCCTTTTTCCCCCCTCAAAATTTGGTAACTTTAATTTGGATTTTCACTGGTATCCAATCATAATTATCAATTTGTATGTTAACCTTATGAGACTTGTTCTAAAATTCAGGTACCTAAATCTCTACCTGCTTTTGGTGCTGGAATTCGTCCAGGTGATGTCATAGTTGAATTTGATGGACGTCCAGTAACAAGCATTAAAGAGGTGAAATTTTCTACGATAGGTCCAACAGCAATAGACACATCTATTATTGGTTCACTAAAATTTGTATGTGATTATTTTCCTTGCAGATTGTGGGCATTATGAGGAGTAAGACAAATGGAAGATTTAAGTCTTTTGAGGTGAAGGTGGAAGGTTTTGAGGACAATGAATCCAAGACTTTTACCGTGCATTCAAAGGAATGGGATTCAGAATATTTAGTTGTTTGATTTTAGGAGAGTTCAGTTAACAAGTTCTTGCATTTTGTTGCTAAATATGCCTTGGATTTATCATTAGAAACTAACGTTGCATCCACCAAGTGGTCAAAGGTTATTGCTTCAGAACACATTATTTGCCATATTACATGCGAAGAAATGTCGTTTCACATTAACTAATAAATAATTGTCCTCAATTGTACTCTACCACCAAATTGATGCTAAAATTATTACATAGCATTTTCATATGTTTTATTAGCAGAATATTTCTTGATTTAGTTAAATTTATATTGAAAAGATGTGACGATGCAATGCAGAACGAACCTTAGATAGAAGTTCTGCTTTGGATAAAAAAAATGGCATCCGAATGCAACTGCGATGAAGCTAAATGGTCCGCAACAACATTTGCTTCTCAGAAGATATGAGCGAAAGAAACCCCTATCTTTGCCATTAACCACTGGATATGATGGAGAATGCTACACAAGGGCCAACGCGAAGAAACTTGGGCGGAGACCATACTAACCAAAGCACTAGAGTCCGCCTCTGCCATAAAACTCAAGATATTCCTATTCTGACAAATTTGCCAACAATGCCAACGCTTTAGCTGTGACAACATCAGTCCCCCCAAACTTTATAGAATGCAAGCACCAAATTGTCTTCTGCCGATCGAATTAAAACCCCACCAAAAGCGCCTCACAAGAAGACACTGGGATTCGTATTCGGCTTGACGGAATGCCTTGGTGGCTTCAACCAAGTAACCGTGCGAGGCCTTACCATCCTCCTTTTGACTCTACCAAGGTTTGCCCAATTACAATTTGCATCGCCCTTGAAGAAAACTCTCTTCAACATCCTGCCTTACCTAACTGCTCTATAAAAGAACAAACCTGGAAAATAATCGTCTCAGACGACATGCTCGATCCCTCAAAGCGACCTTTATTTCGGGACCTCCAAATGAACCACAAAATCATCAAAGGAAAAAGGACCTGAATATGATTCCTCGACACAAACTGATGAGAGAAAAATCAACTGGCGAGTCGTGCACTAACCCTGGTACCCTGATCCACAATGCCAAGGCGACCAACAAAATACCGCCACACAGCAGATGCTACTAGCCTTACTATATGTAGATGACTTCCTGTTTCTGCCGTACCCTCACAGCAACAACATCTAGAAACTAACGTCAGCCCCCTTCACTGAAGGAGGTTATCCAACGGAAGCCACCGCCTCAACAACCTTCATTCAAAAAATAAAACCTCCGTTTGGATTAGTTGTTTTTGAAAGTGTTTTTCAAAAATTTTACCGTAGTTGTGTATATGAAAAACTTTTATTGTAAATGTTTTTTTGGATTATTTTTAGAGGTATTTTTAAAATATATTTTTGAGTATTTTTATAATTTACAATTTTTTTGGGATATGTTTTTTAAAATTTTACACGACCCACCACTATCCCTTCTCTTTTCCTCCCCCTCTCTCCTTTCTCTTGCTTTCCTCCTCCCTTCTATTTCCTCCCCCTCCTCCTCCTCCTCCTCCTCCCTCTTTCGTCTCCCTTCTTCCTTTTCTCCCCTCACCTCCTTTCCCCCAACCCCAAACTCCTCTCCTGTTCGCCGGTGGTGGCTGCGACTTTAGCCACCACTCTAACCATGATCGTCTTGGCCGCGGCTTCTGGTCGTGATCAGATTTGATCGTGATTAGGAAGGTTGCAGTTAGTTGAGGGGAAGGAAATTGGGGAGTAGGGAAAGGGAAAGAAGAAAGGAGGAAGGAGAATGAGAGAGAGGAGGAGGAGGAGAGAGGGAGGAAAGATGGGTGGAGAGAGAGAGGAGAGAGGGTCGTGAGTGTGGGGGTGGTGACGGTAAGGTGGTGGCCGTGGTGGTGAAAAGTGATGAATAGTTGTGTATTTTTTTCTTGTATATTTGGAGTCGTTTTTGATAGATTGCATGGATATGGTGTTTTTGGAATTATTTTGTTTGTGTATTATTGTAGTATTGTAAATGAAAAAATTATTTTTCAAAAAAGTTTGAATCCAAACAGAGCCGAAATTTTTAGAGGGATCACTGGGCTCCATACCAGCGAATCAACAATCAACAAATTTCATTTCGTATGGACCTGTTCCCAAGCTGAGGATAGTGAAAAAACTCCTGAAGATGATGCAGCCCATATCATCTGATCCCTCATACCTAGGGAAGTGTGTAGCGACAATATTTTAGACACAATGTAGAAGCATTTGACAAAAAGGCTGCACTTCCCATCCATGAGCCCTGACTAATTCTCCCACCAACAAGTGAGGTTTATTCAGACCCGGAACCAACTGTGCAAGCAGAATACCAAAGTTCAATGCAACCGAGGATGAAGGTTCAATGAACCTGCACTTCAATGCTGTTTTTTCCTTCTGCAACTTTCTATCGCCGCATCTTCTTTCCATTTCATCATACAAGCGAGTTCAGCAAATACCAAAGTTTCAACTATCGACTAAATGAAACACAGACTCTTGTTGCAGAATTGAAGCAAAACATTTAAGCTGTTCAACAGCGAGGGAAAAGGGAGGAACACAGCAAGAAATGCAAAAGACTACATGTATCGAGAAGGCACTACAAGCATCAGCAGCTCTACGATGCAACCAAATGCAAAAAACACAGCAGAGGTACGAAGAGATAAACTCATGGTGATCATGCACACAGCATGCCAATACCAACCAAACATGAAAGAAAACATAAGCTTAGAACAAATTGAAACTCGCAAGCAACACATTCGGCAGTTCTACTGCAACAAATTTGATGTAGTTTTGCTTCCTTCTTAATCAGTCCAGAGGTGTTTATGCAAAGTGACAAAAAAACATGGATAGATTTGACTTAAACATTTCCATAAGATGCAACCGAGCAACACTACCAAGTGTCATGAATACCTGCTGGAATCCTAAACTCTAACTAAACTTCGGCAATCAAAAGAAAAGGAAAAGCCTGTTCATGCTTCACTTTACTACAATTAACCGAGAGCTATCAGCATTGCTGCAACAATTTTTAGTTGCTCAAATTGATGCTAATACCTTTAACTAGAAACAACAAAAAACAAAATGACTCAAAGCATGCCATGACTTATTTATACACATGAATCTGGGACAAAGGGGAGCGGGAAGATTCAACAAGGCCTCTGAACATGAAAATGCAGCGAGGCCATGAAACGGATTCACCCGAAGTTAGGCAATAGTGCAAGTTGAAATGAACACCTTCGAGAAAACACACAGAGGTTCAACCATGATAATAAACCAGATTCATTCAACAAGATTTTCACCCATTTTATTATCAAACGTACAGATACGATGAATTAACCTCCAAGCAGACAACCAAAAACACACATGCTACAAGCTATAGAAAAACAAGTTTTCATGCCATAAGATGGGAAAAACCCAGATGTGTTCACGGTATCATGGCTAATCAACAAACAAAACCCAGGACTTTGAGCTAGACTCCAATTCAACAGCCCAAAGAAAAAGAAAAGCTGCTGCAACCAACCAAGACCTCCAAACTTGTTGCAGCAAACCTTTCAAGCTGACTCCAAAGACCCTAAAGACCCAAGCTACGCAAAAAGGGATCAAAGATACAGCCTTTAATTCACCAGACTGGAGAAAGCTATGACCTTTCTATCAAATAGCAAACCAATATCACACAACCACTACCTCAGCAACCGAAAGGAAAGAAAACTACAAAAGCATTACTGAATACGGTTGTAACAAGCGAAAGGTTCCATCTTGTTTATATCATTCTTCCTAATTTTGGCTTGTCAAACATGCGAGAACAACTATAAACATCCAACGAAGACCTCATGGGTTCCTCATAGACTGTATCGAGGACATCAAAATCATAAGCATGGCAAAACTACAACGTCATCATCAAACAGATAGAGAAGAAGTAATATACCTGAACAGCAAAAAAAAAGGAAGCGGATTGGAAAAATCTTCAGTGGATAGCTTTGCCTTTCAATGATGGTGGAACCCGACGATGGAGACGCTGGTCTTCTCTCTCACTCACTATTTTTTCCTTCCCCTTTGTTTAGAATCCCTTGGCCTTAGCTCTCTCGATTTTCTCTCAACTATCCTTCCCTCATACACAATTTTTTTTTTCTCTCAAAACCTCCTGCTCTCTCTCATTCTGTTTCCTTTTTTCAGCCGTCACTAGATGCTCTCTTTTTCTTTTCCGCCGTCATGCATCCCCTACACTCCCTCTCCAACCGTCATCAGACCCCCTTTATATAGCTACCTGAAGAGGTGATTTTTGGTTGGTAGCCGAACCGACCTAAATCAGTCTCTTCTCAGGTGAAGTGAGGGATATCTGCTTATCCGATGTGGATGGCGGGGCTTCTCCCCTGAGATCACTCCGACGATCAAGTTAGTACGAGAACGAGAAAAGGCAATAGTATAGGTGAATGAACAGTATGCTTACTTAAGAGGTGTACATGAGGGGTATTTATAGAGTAGGAGTGGTTGATAGGACGGAGGGCTCATGCTAGTGGGACCCATGTCCTGTCATTACGGCTCTGTTCCCTGCCAAGAGGTCTGACTCTGACACTGTAGCCGCCTGGGCAGGGTGACGGGGGACTCTGCGTAGGAGTCATTAAGGGCATCCGGTGCTTTTCAGATAAAGCACTGGTCCCGGATGGTGTCAGAAGGCTTGACATCATCAGCGTGCAGCCGAGGTGGGAGCTTAGGCGCCGAGGTCACCTAAGCAGCAGATCAGGGATCTGGCCGAGCTCAGGGGTCATGTTCAGGACAAGACTTCGCTCGTGTGAGGGAAGAGATGAGATCACCTCGGTCATACAGGGACTGCCGAGGTGAGCATCCTCAATAAGCCCCCCAAGCCTCGGTAGCTCCGAGCCCTGGAGGTACCGTGGCTTCCTTGTGCCAAGGTCATTCAGGGTCGGGTACCCGAAGCTGCTCCGGAAGATGCGGGGGATGCGACACGTAGGCATATCAGTTGATAGGACGTGGTGAGCAGGGCGGCTACGGGTAGCCGTCACGTCGCGAGGTAGTGGGACGTTTCGTGCAGAGGGTGTCAGTCGAAAGGACGGGCCATTAATGAAGAGAGAGGGAGACGCGGTCTTTTGAATTTGAACGTGGCTGCTTTTTCGCATTCTTGCCGCCTCTTCGGATTCCCTCGGACCCCTATAAATGGGGGGTCCCTTTCACCGCACTTCTCACATTTTTTCACCTTCGTCTGAAACTTGCAAAGTGAGCGAGCGTTGCCGAGGTCAGTTCTGTCAGCCGAGATCACAACCGAAGTCATCAACTTCGTCCGATTCCGTAGTCAATAGTAAGTATTTTTCTTTTCATCTCATCTTTCACACATGGCCAAAACAGCTAAAACCCATAAGGAGACCGTAAAGCCGAGCTACCAGGCCGAGGAGGGCCCGGACCCTTTGGAAGAAACGATTTCGTCCAGCTCTGCGGGGTCAACGCCTTCCGATGCGGGGGAATCAGCCGAGGAGGAAGTGGCCGGGACAGCCTCGGGGTCGAAGTCATCAGAGATGAGTGAGGGAGGTTCCGAGGTCGAATATAATACCGATCTCGGAACTGCAATGCCCCATGACGAGGGCGTACTGGAGCCAGTGGCCCCAAAAGATGTTGCCAACATTGACTTCGGCAAGATGCCGAAGTTTAGAAGCCGCATGGGGAGAGATAGGGCCGAGAAGGTTATAAGAAAGTACCCCTTCAGGCCGGGGTATCTCATCACGTCGCCCGGGCCGAATGACTCGGCCGAAAAGCCCCCCATGGGTACTGTGGCTATCTACCTCCAGCAGTTGGAGGCCGGGCTGAGGATGCCTCCGTCGAGGTTCTTCAGGGACGTACTCCGTCACTTCGGCGTGAGGATTACTCAACTCACCCCGAATGCGGTCCGCATCCTAGTAGGGTTTGAGATGCTGTGCCGATATCAAGAGGTGACTCCCACCGTGGATCTCTTCCGTTGATGTTACACTTTCAAGGCACATGGGACGGATAAGGGATGGTTCTACATCTGTAATCGGAACAACACTATCCCGAAACTCGTGATTGGTGCTCCCACTTCGATAAAGAATTGGAAGCGCGACTTTATCTTCGTCCCAGCCGGGGACTTCCCTTGGGATTTTTGGTGGAGGCCCATTAAATCGAAGGCCGACCCTTCCGCGGGGGGCCTCAAGGAGAAGGCCTTCCAGAAGTTGATGGGATCAGGACTTCGGATATACAGTTGGGACTACCCCGAAGCCGTGCTGGTCGACGGGGGGATTAGCCAAGCCTTGCTGAACCCTGACAAGCCTCCCTTTCTCTCCGCTAAACTTAAGAAACCTTCTAATTTTTCTTTCATGGCTTTCCTTTCACTTCGGCTGTGGCAAATAATAATGTTTGTTTTTTGTGCAGTGGTCAAATTATCCGACATCATCACATCGGGATCGGCCGAGGTGGCCAAGAGGTCGAAGAGGAAGAGCTCTGACGAGACATCGACGCCTCCGCCGAAAAAGAAGTCCCAAGGGTAGGTGTCCAAGACTTCGGCGGCAAAGAGCACTCCCAACACGGCAACCCAAAGCAGCTCAGCTGCCGCAGCCACGGGATCCCCCTCTTCTGTGCCAGAAGGGGTGCTCATCGGAGTTACCACGGCGCTTCCGCCTCCTTACGGCCGGGGTAAACAGTTAAAGGCTCCGGTCAATGCGGTCACGGGGTCCTCACTATAGAACCGTTTCCATAGCCCCCGGTGTTTCCTGGGGAAGGCAAGACGCACCCCGGCAAACATTGGTGTCTGGACTGGACGCTTACGATCAATGACAGGTGCACCCATCCTCGGGTTGCACAAGAGTTGGTGATGCAGTCAAGCTTGCCGAGGGACGTAGAGTTCACGAGAAAGCTGACTCCGGTCGAGGTGATCCAGAGTATCATGGTGACCACGGCCTCTAACACAGCATTTGTGGCAGAGATGGCACATCGATACTGTGCCCTACTCGAGGTGCGGGACACCGGCAAGTTGCAAGATCAGATCTTCAAGTTGAAGAAAAAATTGGTGGTGTCCGAGTCCGAGAAGACCGAGCTTCAAAGACGACTTCAACAAGCCGAGACAAAAGAGGAGGAGGCCGAGGCTACCATCAACAGCCTCAAGTCAGCTCTGGAGGAAGAGCAGAAGAGGGGGGACGAGGTGAAGAAGTCCCACGAGCAAGCTCTCGAGAGCGCTGGGGCCTCGGCAGTGGAGGCCTTCCGGAGGTCCGAGAACTTCATCGGAGATCTCGGCCAACTGACGAGGCCGAGTTTTATGCTCGGCTACACATCGGCTATCGACGAGGCCGCAACGCATCTCTCCTCCGAGGCCTTGGAGTTTTTGAGAAACAATGCCAACTACAATGAGAACTCCAAGGAGTTGTGCGATCGGATGGCCGAGGGCATCCAACCTGGAAGGAACTTGGCCGAAGTCCAGGACGAGTTCAACAAATGGCTATCTGAGCTCGATGAGGTGTTCGAGGAGGACGGTGGAGAGGAAGTTGGGGGAGACGTCGGCGAGCAGGCTGGCGAAGAGCAAGACGGGGAAGGAGGAGAAGAGCTTCATCCCGGCGGGGAAGAAATCGGGAAGCCAACCGGCCAGGAGGGAGCCGAGGCGGGGGTTTAGACTTGTAGGCGCTTAAGTGTAATGCCGAGATGGGAGATGCTTAGTAGCACTCCTGATCTTGGTCTTGTATTCTTTTTGTAATAACTCCTTTCATTAAATGAAATATCTATTTCTTCTCATCTCGGTACTTTTAATTTCTCGTGTTGTCCCCCTTATTTTTTAATAACGGATGTGCGGCATCGTAGTGTTGAAAAATAACAAAATATCTGAAGTCATAACTTGGTGAAATGTTCAAGCATAATACAATTTAAGATTCTCGGCGTGTCAAGACCTCGGCACTAGGGAGCCATTTCGGTAGCTCAGTTTACAATACTCACTAAGACTAGATTCCACAACTCGGTAAGGGCCTTCCCATTTTGGGCATAACTTCCCTTGTGGCTCAGTTCAGCTGACTGAGTTTTTTCTGAGGACCAAGTCTCCTGGCTGGAATCGCCGGTGTTTGACGCGGGCATTGTAATAGTGGGCCAGGGTGTTTTTGTAGGAAGCTACCCGAGTTGAGGCAATGTCCATTCTTTCATTGACGAGGTAGAGATCCAACTGTCTTTCTTCTTCGTTCACCTCGGCTGCATAAGCTGCCAGCCGAGAACTGGGTGTAAGGATCTCAGCAGGGATGACAGCCTCGGTTCCATAGGTCAGGGAGAAGGGGGTCTCTCGCGTGGCTGACCTCGGCGTGGTCCGATAAGACCACAGGACACTGGGGAGTTCTTCTACCAAGATGATCCAGCTCGGTGTAGTCGGGCCTTGAGGCCATGCAAGAGAGTTCGGTTAAAATTTTCTGCTTGACCGTTGGCCTGGGGGTGGCCCACCGAAGTGAAGTGCTGTTTGATGCCGAGGTTCTCGCACCAAGTCTTGAATGGGTTCTCGACAAACTGTCTCCCATTATCTGAGATGATGACGCGAGGTATGCCGAAGCGGCAAACAATGCATTTCCAAAAGAACTTTTGAACCGCCAGTCCAGTGATGGTCCTTAAAGGCTCGGCCTCGACCCACTTAGTGAAGTAATCCACAGCGGTTACAAGAAAAGCATAACCCTCGACCGCTTTATGGAAAGGACCGATGATGTCTGTCCCCCATTGCTCAAACGGCCAGGGTAAGGTGATTGGAACCATGAAGTTTGAGGGCTGGTGGTGCTCGGGGCGTGGACTTGGCAGGATGGGCAGCCGAGAACAAGATTTTGGACATCTTGTCGAACGGAAGGCCAGAAATACCCGAGAAACAAGGCCTTCTTGGCCAACATCCTGTGGCCGACGTGAGCTCCACATAGGCCTTCATGTATCTCGTGGAGGACCTGGCGTCCTATCTCGGGCGTAACGCACCTCAGCCACGGGCCAAGGTAGGAGCGTTTATACAGTTCTCCATCGCGGAGAGCGTACCGAGCAGCTTTGCGTTGTATTTTTCTCGGCTCGGCTCGGTCCTCCGGGAGGATTCCCTGTCCTAAGAAAAGGATGAATGGGCTAATCCATGTATCTCTCGAGTGTACATGGCAGGCTACCTCTTCCACATATCCTGGCTCGTTCAGCACTTCCACTAAGACGGTCTTGTTGAGGTCAGAGAATGATGTGGAAGCCAGTCGGGATAAGGCGTCGGCCCTCCTATTCTGGGAGCGGGGGATCATTTGGATTTCAAAAGACTTGAAGTACGCGGTGAATTGGTGGACTTGGGAGAGATACCGTTGCATGGTCTCACCCTTGGCCTCATATTCACCAAGAACTTGGCCTACTACAAGTTGGGAGTCACTGCGGACGTGGATCTGCTGGGCACCGAGTCTACGGGCTAACTGGAGTCCCGCGATCAAGGCCTCATATTCGGCTTCATTATTGGTGGTCGGGAAGTCAAAGCGGAGGGCATATGAGCACACTTCTCCTTGAGGGCCCTCCAGGAGCAGTCCTGCTCCGCTGCCATCCCCATTAGAGGATCCATCCACATACAACGTCCACAAGAGTGGGGTGGACACTTCGGCAATGGCGGAGGTGGACTCTCGACCTTCCGTGAAGGTGAGCTCGGCCAGGAAGTGGCTAAGGCTTGAGCTTTTATGGTGGTGCGCGGCTCATACGACAAATCATACTCCCCTAATTCGACGGCCCACTTGGTAAGGCGCTCGGAAGCCTCGGGTCGCACCAGTATCTGTCGAATAGGCTGGTCTGTTCTGACGGAGATGGGATGAGCCAGGAAGTAGGGTTTCAGTCGCCGAGCCGCGTGGACCAACCCTAGCACGAGTTTTTCCACCTGAGTGTACCGACTCTCCGGCCCACGAAGAGTTCGGCTTACGTAGTAGACCGGCACTTGGGTGCTCTCATCTCGGATGAGCACAGCACTGACAGCTTCGTCGGCGGTGGAGAGGTAGAGGTACAGTTTCTCTTCGGGCCGGGGTGAGGCGAGGGTAGGCAGGTGGTGCAGATATTGCTTTAATTTGTCGAAAGCGGCCTGGCACTCTTCAGTCCACACAAACTGATCAGCCTTCTTCAGCTCCTTAAAGAAGGGCAAGGCTTTCTCAGTAGATTGAGATAGGAATCGGTTCAGCGCGGCCAGGCGTCCATTTAGCCTCTGGACTTCTCGGAGGTTCCGAGGTGGGGACATGTCCTGAATGGCCTTGACCTTGTCGGGGTTAGCTTCAATTCCTCTGCGGGAGACCAGATATCCCAAGAATTTTCTCGAGATGACGCCGAAGACACATTTGTTGGGTTTTAGTTTCATCCTCGAGTCCCGCAGGACTCCGAAGACCTCCCTCACATCTGACAGGAAGTCCGCAGTGGTTAGACTTTTGACGAGAATATCGTCCACATAGGCCTCCACATTGCGACCGATTTGGTTTTTGAAGAGGCGGTTGATCAACCATTGATAGGTCGCCCCGGCGTTTTTTAACCCGAACGGCATGGTATTATAGCAGTAGACACCTTGGTCGGTGTAGAACGCTGTTTTCTCTGATCTTCCTCACTCATTTCTATTTGATGATACCCTTTGAAGGCATCTAGGAAGCAAAGGATCTCGTGTCCCATCGCCGAATCGACGAGGGCGTCTAACCTCGGCAGAGGATAGCAATCCTTGGGGCAGGCCTTGTTAAGGTCAGTGAAGTCCACGCACATTCTCCATCCATCGGTGTCCTTTTTGACCATGATGGGGTTGGACAACCAGGTGGGGTATTGAACCTCATGAATCATCTTGGCGGGCAAGAGCTTGTCGACCTCATCAGATATGGCCTTGCTACGCTCGGGGCCGAAGTGCCTACGTTTTTGCCTCACAGGACGGGCCTGTGGGTTGACGTTAAGCTGGTGAGTCATGAGCTCGGGTGGCACTCCGACCACCTCATCAGCGGACCACGCGAAGATGTCTCGGTGGTCCTTTATCAAGTAAATCATCTCTTCCTTTAGGGGCGAGGGGAGTCCGGCCCCTACTTGGACCACTTGGTCAGGTCTCGCCTCATCCAAAACCACCTGCTCCACCTCATCCCCGGGTTCAAGCCTGCCGGGCTTTCCTGCCTTCTGGGGTTCGATGCTGTCTATGGAGAGGACAGCTGGCCTCTTCTTTTCGGCTTTTGATGTAGTCCGGGGTGTGACCGCGGCCTGGATGGTGGCGAGGTAGCATTCTCGGGCGGCATTCACGTCGCTGCTTACCTCGGCCACCCCCGCAGGCGTCGGAAATTTGAAGCTCAGGTGGTAGGTAGAGTACACTGCCCTCAAGGCGTTAAGTGTTGGCCGACCTATCAATATATTATAGGGAGAATCTGCTTTGACCACCGCAAAGTTAACAGGTAAAGTTCGGCAGCGGGGATGACGCCCGATAGTCACCATCAGGGACACCATACCCTCCGGGTGGACAACGTGTCCCCCGAAGCCGACACGGGGAGTTCTGACAGGAGTGAGTTGCTCTTTGGTTAGTTTCAAACTTTCGAAAGTTCGGTAGTACAAGACGTTTACCGAGCTTCCGAGGTCAACATAGACCTTTTTGACTATGTAATTGTTGGTGAGAACTTCGATCACGAGAGCTTCGTGATTGCTGGAGGCGGCAGGGACAGGGTCGCTGGGACCATAGTAATCACCTCGGATAGTCGGGAGCTCGGCTCGGCCACCTCCATTTCGGCCTGGCGGTAGGTCCGCTTCCGGGAGTTCTGGCTGTCTCCTCCCGTCGGACCACCCGCGATTGTGTTGATCACCCCGGCGATGTTAGGGCCGTAGCCTGGTGATCCGCCGCGCGGAGGCCGCTGGTCCTCCCTATGGTCCTTGGGACCTCGGCAATGACTCTTCGTGTCCCGCCTGTCTTCACGGCGAGGGCCTCGGTTATCCCGGTGGGAGGCGCTTCGGTTGAGGCTCTCGTCCTTACGGACGAATTGCTTCAAGTATCCCTGTCGGATCAAGTTCTCGATCTCTCGCTTCAGATCATTGCAGTCCTCAGTGTCGTGCCCAACATCCCGGTGGTAGGTACAGTAGAGGTTGGAGTTCCTCTTATCTCTCCTCCCCAGAATTTCAGGAGGAGCTCGGCCGAGGTGATTCTGCCTCATCACAGCCAAGACATGAGACCGGCTGGAATTGAGTGGTGTCAGTTCGGCGTCCGAGGTGGACGACCTTCCTTTTACGATCCGATCGAAGACACTCCTTCGGTCTCGGAATTGATTCGATGAGCCGCTGGGGCCTTGTTCGATTCGGCCAGAGTCTTTTTTCCTCCGGGACTCTGGCCCAACACGAGCAGCTTGGGCTTCTCGCTTCATGCGGTTAAGGTCCTCACTTCGGATTCCCTGGTCTACTCTTTCCCAGTTCCCGAAGTGTGCGGGGGTAATCCCGATGTATCTCCGTATTGAAGATTCCCGAAATCAACCCGTTGGTGAAGGCGGCTATGGTTATCTGCCCATTCTGATCAGGTATCTGCCCATTCTCCTCATTGAACCTCTGCACATACGAGCGCAGTGACTCGCCGGGAGCCTGTTGCAGGTTCAAGAGGTAAGCTGAAGTCTTCGTAATTGGGTGAGATGATACGAAGCGGTAGATGAACCGGTCTATCAACTCGTCCAGCGAGAAAATGCTCCTCGGTTCCAAGCCCCAGACCATTTTCGGGCTGTTCCTTGCAAGAAAATGGAGAAAGCTCGGCAGATCACGGCGTCGGGGACGCAGTAGAGCCGAAATGCTGAGACGAAGGCGCGGAGGTGATCCTCTGGGTCACCTCGGCCATCATAGGAATGCAGGTTTGGGAGTTTGAAATTTGGGGGCACCATTTTCCCATTGATGTCGTCAGTAAAGGGCGGAGCCCTCATATACTCGGCCGCCAAGCCTCCGGGGCGCCGGGGTGGATCCTCGGCTCGTTTTTCCAGTAGACCCCGGGAAAACGTCAGGAAAATAGAGGCAATTTTAGAGGTCGCCTTGGAAGAGGCGCGCTTGGAAGTGCTCCGAGAGAGATGCCCCTCATCGGAGTCCTCACCGGAAGGTACTTCAGGGGACTTCGTCGGTCTCCCCTTGGAGGATTCGGCTTTTTCCTTCCCCTGCCTCTTGAAGTACCTCCCCAGTTCTTCGAAGATGTTTGGGTTGTCAGCTACGAACTCGGCCATCTTGGCGATGGCGTCTTTGTTGTTGGGCTGGGTCCTTGGGGTCCCTTGTTCTTCAGAAATGTGACATTGCTGGGCTCCCGAGATCTGCCCAGCCCCGGTCGAGGGGACTCTTCCGCTTTTGGAGCGCGTGGATCTCATTTTAGCAGTAATCTCATTCCCACAGACGGCGCCAATTGAAGAGGTGATTTTTGGTTGGTAGCCGAACCGACCTAAATCAGTCCCTTCTCAGGTGAAGTGAGGGATATCTGCTTATCCGATGTGGATGGCGGGGCTTCTCCCCTGGGATCACTCCGACGATCAAGTTAGTACGAAAATGAGAAAAGGCAATAGTATAGGTGAATGAACAGTATGCTTACTTGAGAGGTGTACATGAGGAGTATTTATAGAGCAGGAGTGGTTGACAGGACGGAGGGCTCATGCTAGTGGGACCCATGTCCTGTCATTACGGCTCTGTTCCCTGTCAGGAGGTCTGACTCTGACACTGTAGCCGCCTGGGCGGGTGACGGGGACTCTGCGTAGGAGTCATAAGGGCATCCGGTACTTTTCAGATAAAGCACTGGTCCCGGATGATGTCAGAAGGCTTGACATCATCAGCGTGCAGCCGAGGTGGGAGCTTAGGCGCCGAGGTCACCTAAGTAGCAGATCAGGGATCTGGCCGAGCTCAGGGGTCATGTTCAGGACAAGACTTCGCTCGTGTGAGGGAAGAGATGAGATCACCTCGGTCATACAGGGATTGCCGAGGTGAGCATTCTCACTATCCCAAAGTCCTCAAACCTAACATCTATGGTGCTGCTGAATTGATTCTTCATGGTCATTCCTAAACCATTGGACGAGTTGCTTGTACTATGATCCGCTTAGGGGCATGAAATGGTAAAATGCTTGGAAAAAAGAAAACCACAAAAATGAGTGAAAATGGGAGGGCAAAAATGGGCTGTGCAATTTTTTGTATTTGTCCGAAGAAGAAAAACCACGTGACTTTCTTTTTTTTTCTTTTTTTTATTCTTCTAATATAACTTAATTACCAATAATAATAAGGAAATAAATATAACAACTAATTGAAATAAAACAAAAGCAACATAAGTCAAATAAAATGCTAAAAATAATAAATTTTTGATGATTTTTCCTTTTATTTTTATTTTACTAATTTTCGCTTAATTTAAGTAAACAAAGAGTATTAATTTACAATTGAAGCTAATTTGCAACAAATTTCCATAAATTGAATCTAAAAAAATCAAAGCATATTTTTGTGAGTAATTTTTCTTTTTCGATAAATTTTAGTACTAAAATATCTAAAAATAAAATAAAAATTAAGCGACTAATTAAACAAGAAATGAATAATAAATGCCTTTAATCAATAAAATGAAAAATAATAACAATTAAAGCTAAATAAATAAATTTAGTATCTAAAAGGCTAAAAAAATGTCTAAACTAAAATCCTGGGACTAATAAGTAAAAATAACTAACAATTATCAATAAAAATAAAAACAAAATAATAAATAAATAAATAAATAAAAATAAAAAATAAAAATTTAGTGTCTATAATTTGCCCCTCTTTGTCTGAGTTTCGAAGAAACTCGAGACAAAGATGTAGACACCAAATGCTTACCTGTGAGCTGGAACATATAAGATCAGTGGGATGATACCTGAGCCTGCCGTCACTTGGTTAGTGGGATGAATACCCGAGCCTGCCTTCATTTGGTCGATTTATATAAAAGCTTTTGTAGAATTTTGAGAAGAGAGACAAACGATTTCTTTTAAAATTGCCGCAGTGTAATGCTATTGGACTGTCGGACTTGCAAGAAAAGAAATAATGCCGACACCATCCGATCAACCCCTTCTTCAAGAAATGTGTAAACATGAGCATTTGGACTTTTTATTTGACGAAGCGAGTACTTCAACCCTGCCTTGCGAGCAATATCAAGTTTCCATAATTTCTCATATTTAGACCAACACGTCATCTAGTCTCCATTCATTTTCGATAAATCATAGGGATTGTCGTTTGATAGAACAAAAGAGACAAATGTGACCATGAAACATATGAAAAGTATTCTAATTGCACATGATGATGAAAATTATAATAATATAAACACAACCATCTACTTTTATTGCACAAAAAATCATTTCAAATAAATAAACTCGTATACTCAAATTTTGTGCTTGATAGATCGAACACTTTGGTTTTCAAACAAAATGCTACGCTTGACCCTTTGGATATCATCCCTCCGGAGTTTAATGCTTGACAACAGAACCACAATGTGAGGAGAATTTCCAATGAACTAAGTCACCAGCTCTTCAGATCCAAGCTCACTTTTCCTTGTAAAACCCTACCTCAGCGCCCTTTCGGATTTTCACTGAGGTTGCCCCCGCCCTTTTTATTTTATTTTATTATTTTTTCCTTTCTTTTCTTTCTTTTCCTTTTCTTTTCTTTTCCTTTTCTTTTTTTTCTTCTTTCTTTTTTTTCTTTTCTTTTTTTTTCTTCTTCTTTTTTTCTAAGGTGCCCTTACGGGTTTTCACCTAATAAACAAATCTTGTCTACCGCCTGTATTAATTCAGAAATGTGTGTTAAGAAATAATGGCATCAGTATAACAATCCTTCCCTTGTAAAACAGGTGAAGGTGTCTTTGACATCATGTGCCATTTGATTAGAAATTGTCCTAAAAAGGCAATATAGAGAATAGAAGTCACGACTTTTGGTTATTGTAATGGGGTCTGGTGGGGCGCTTAGAAAAAGTTAAGGCTCGAAGACGGATTTACGTAGGTTTAGATTTCCCGAGATCGCATCTTCAAATTAACCCTACTAATAATTGCCCCAGTTTATTCTTAATTGAGATTTTCTTTTCTCAATTTTCTCTTTACTTTATTTTCTCTATCACTTTTACCTTTTGAAACCTCTCTCTCTTCTCTTTTTTTTCTTTCTTTTCTTTTTAATTTTCCTCAACTCAAAACTTACCCCAGTGTGGGGTTTGCGATTCTCAGTGGCTGCCAAATAAAATAATTTGCTCTGAAGGCTCAAAAAGGGATAACTAGGGATAGAATGTTTAATTGGAAAGGAAGAAGGCTTGACTTTTCATTCCATTCTTTACATTAACCTAAAAGGAAAATTTCTTTTATTATATGAAAAACTTCTTACACATATCTGAATTGATCGGTTGAGGGAACAATTGCCCATCCATTTCTGCGAGAATGAGCGCTCTCCCAGGCAAAATTTTCTGGACAATAAAAGGGCCTTGCCAATTTGCTTCCTCTTGGACCGGCAAAATGTGTTTCAACACTTTGTCTCCTTCTGTGAATATCCGTGGTTTGACCTTCTTATTGTAAGCACGGGCTACCCTTTTTTGATAACATTGACCATGACAAATGGCATTTAACCTCCTCTCATCGATTAGAGACAACTGCTCATGACGTTGCTTGATCCAATCAGCCTCATCCAGCTTGGCCTTCATTAAAATGCGTAAAGAAGGGATTTCGACCTCGGTTGGCAAAACTGCCTCCATTCCATACATGAGATTATAAGGAGTTGCCCCAGTAGAAGTCCGAATAGCAGTTCTATATGCCATTAACGCATAAGGGAGCTTCTCGTGCCAATCACGATGTCTCTCAATCATTTTATGGATTATCTTCTTTAGGTTCTTGTTTGCGGCCTCTACTGCTCCATTCATCTGTGGCCTATAAATAGAGGAGTTCCGATGCTTGATTTTGAACTGTTCACACTATCCATCCACCATGTCATTGTTGAGATTTTTGACATTATCAGTGATTAACGTCTCTGGTACACCAAAACGACAAATAATGTGCTTTCTTAGAAAGTCCGTCACCACCTTCTTAGTCACATGCTTGTAAGATTCAGTTTCGACCCACTTGGTAAAGTATTCAATTGCCACCAGAATAAATCGATGCCCATTTGAAGCGGGAGGGTCAATGGCTCCAATCACATCCATCCCCCACAATGAACATGGTCAGGGAGCAGTCATACTGTGTACTTCTGTAGGGGGAGCGCGCATAACATCTCCATGCAATTGACACTTGATGCATTTCCTAACAAAAACCACACAATCATGCTCCATAGTAAGCCAAAAATAGCCGTTCTCATGATCTTCTTTGCCAATAAATGGCCATTCATATGTGATCCACACACTCCGCTATGTACTTCTTTCATCAAGTATTCTGCTTCATCCTCAGCAACACACCTCAAAAGGCCCAAATCTGACATTCTTTTGTATACCACCTCTCCATTCAAGAAGAATTTAGATGATAATCTGCGCAAGAAGCTTTTGGCAGTCGTATCGGCCTCAGGAGGGTAGGACCCTGTTTTGAGAAGTTTCTTAATATCACTGTACCAGGGGTGGCCATCGGGAGATTTTTCCACAACTAAACAATGAGCAGGTTTTTCTTGCAAGTGAATCTAGATAGGTTCGATTACCAACTCGTCTGGATGTTGAATCATCGAAGATAAGGTGGCTAAAGCATCGGCGAAGACATTTTTGGCACGTGGAATATGCCGGAAGTCCAAACTTCTAAATTTATTCGCCAAATCTAATAAACTACAGTGATAGGGCACGATCATTGAATCCCGTGTGATCCACTCTTTAAGAGTCTGATGTACAAGTAAATCGGAATCACTGAACACTATTAAATCCTTAATCTCCATTTCCAACGCCATTTTTAGCCCAAAAATGCAAGCTTCATATTCAGCCATATTGTTAGTACAGAAAAATCGTAGTTTACCGGAACCAGGATAATGCTTCCCTTCAGGTGATACTAGAACAGCTCCAATACCAGCTCCAAAGGAATTTGAGGCACCATCAAAGAATAGCCTCCATTCAGAGCATTTTTCATTCATGTCTTCTGCTGCACCAACGAACAGGACCTCCTCATCTGGAAAATAAGTGTGAAGCGGTTGATAATCATCCTTCCTTGGGTTTTCAGCCAGGTGATCCGCTATTGCCTGGCCCTTGATGGCCTTTTGCGTGGTAAAAATGATGTCAAACTCAGAAAGAATCATTTGTCATTTAGCCATGCGTCCAGTTGGCGTCGGTTTCTCCAACAAATACTTCAAAGGGTCTGAACGAGAGATAAGATAAGTGGTGTGGCTAAGTAAATAATGCCTCCGCTTTTGAGCTGCCCAAGCCAAAGCACAGCAACCCTTTTCAAGAAATGTGTATTTTGTCTCGTAAGGCGTGAACTTCTTGTTGAGATAATAAATAGCTTGCTCCCTCTTTCCAGAATCGTCATGCTGCCCCAAAACACATCCCACAGCCTCATCGAGCACGGACAAGTATATAATCAATGGTCGACCCAGCTTGGGTAGCACTAAGATCGGGGGAAGTGCAACAAGTAGTCCATAATCTTATCAAGCGCCTACTGGCACTCTTCACTCCAATGCAATGGCATATTTTTCTTCAATAATTTAAACAAAGGCTCACATGTGTGGGTCAACTAGGCGATGAATCTCCTAATAAAGTTAATCTTCCCTAAAAAACTCTTCACGTCCTTTTGCGTTCTTGGCACTGGCATTTCACGAATGGCTTTAATCTTTGCCGGATCTTTCTCGATACCCTTTTTACTGACAATGAATCCCAATAACTTTCTGGCAGGAGCCCCAAATGCACACTTTGTAAGGTTTAATTTCAAATCATATCTTCTTAATCTTTCAAATAACTTTTCCAAATCGACCAAATGATCCTCCGCTCTGTTAGATTTGATGATGACGTCGTCCACATAAACCTCCATCTCCTTATGAATCATATCATGGAACAGGGTGGTCATGGTCCTTTGATAAGTGGCTTCGGCATTTTTCAATCCAAATGGCATTACTCGGTAGCAAAATGTCTCCCACGGCATGATAAAAGCAGTTTTCTCCCTATCTTCCTCTGCCATTAAGATCTGGTGATATCTGGCGAACCAATCAGCAAATGATTCGATCTCATGTCTTGCGGTATTGTCTAGAAGAATATGGATGTTTGGCAACGAAAAATCATCTTTCGGACTTGCTTTATTAAGATCCCTGTAATCAACACAGACTCGCACTTCTCCACTTTTCTTCGGGACAGGTACGGGATTTGAAAGCCAAATAGGATAATGAGACACCATGATAATTCTAGCATTGAGTTGCTTCTCGATTTGTTCCTTGATTTTAAGGCTCACATCTGGCTTAAACTTGCGAGGTTTTTGCTTCACTGGTGGAAAATTTGGATCAGTTGGCAATCGATGGACCACTATGTCTGTTGAAATTCCAGGCATATCATCATAGGACCAGGCAAACACATCTTGGAACATGGTAAAAAACTCAATCATTTCTTTTCTCTGTTTCTTATTCAAATGGATGCTAATTTTTATCTCCTTAACCTCAGTCTCAGTGCCAATATTAACAACTTCTGTTTCTTCTAAGTTTGATTTGGATTTCTCTTCGTATTGTTCAAGATTCTTTAATAAAGACTCAAATTCTCCCTCGTTATCGCTCCCATCTTGAATTTTTGATTCCAAAATTTCAAATTCGTGAGAGATATCGAGGTTGCAATCATCAAATTCCAGAATAGTGATATCCAAAGGGTCAATGTGTTTTATTTTTGGCCATCTGAAAAAAATAGAATAGACACAACAATGTATAAGTAAATCAAGTTGAAAAATAAACACTGTGCATTTCATTGGATTTCAAAGTGAAGGATAACATCATAACATGCAACTTAACAAGAAGTTTAATCATAAAACTTGCATTGACAAACATTTGATTAAAACTATTTACAAACTACAAGACAAAAGATAAGCAATACAAATGTTTTCTCTCAGGCCGATCAAAGGCAATCCCCTAGATTTACCGAAATTCCTTTCGGGAGGGAAGGAAATCACTGGTCCAGTTCTTCATTGCTTCGATTGGCACTTCTGGAAATTCTGGGTCCTCCAATGGCTCCTCCTCAGAAGCAACCCCCACAAATAGCTCAGATAATCCAACCTCCACTTCCTCGATCAGGTCCACTTCAGATTTAATCATCTCTGATGGGTAAGGAAAAGTACAGTACAATGGTGGGATATTCGTGATAAGTTGCTTCCCTTCCTTCTCCGCTTTTTGTGATGCATCATTTTTTTCTTATCCTTGGCAGTAGGTTGAAACCCTAATCCAAAAGTATCCTTCTTCCCTTGAACTTCTATTGGCTCTAGAATTCCTTGCAGGTTGTGCCCAAGACCCCTGCCTATTTCATATCCTCCTCGAATCATCTCTTTGGCCATCATGACGCTAGCTTCTGGCAAATTCATTCCCACCACTGGCTTCTCTTTAGATATCCATCCTACAGAGACAATGTCAGCCACATGGTGAGGAGAAACCAGAGATTTCTTACTACCCCCATCATTCGGTCTAGAATTAACAATCATTGTGCAATCGTCTTCCGCAAAAACTGTGATCAATTGGCCGTTCACCACAAATCTCAACATTTGATGAAGTGAAGATGGTATAGTGCCCGAAGTGTGAATCCAAGACTGTCCAAGGAGAATGTTATAAACACTTGAAAAGTCCATGACTTGGAATTGGGCAGGTCCGATTTCCAACACTAAATCCACTTCCCCCATTGGTTCCCTTTTCGCGCCATCAAATCCTCTCACCACAGTGGTAGACGGCCGCAGTTTAGCCTCTTGAAATCCTAACTTAACCACGGTACTCCAGGGACAGATATTGAGAGCGGATCCATTGTCTATCAGAACCTTCGGCAAGAGTTTCCCGTTGCAGCGGACTGAGATAGACAAGGCTTTGTTGTGTCCAATCCCCTCGGCAGTTAGATCTTCGTCAGAAAAAGAAATCCGATTGGAAGCCAAAACATGTTCAACTACGTTCGTGAATTTGTCAGTTGGAATGTTTTTAGGCACTCGAGCCTCAGTTAAGACCTTGACCAAAGCCTCTCTGTGAAGTTCCGAGGTTAAGAGCAGATTTAATATGAAAATTTGAGCGGGCATCTTGTTCAATTGCTCGACCACCTTATACTCACTCTTCTTTAACATCTTAAGGAAATTAAAAGCCTCTTTATCCATCACAATTGGTTTCGTTGGTGTAGCACTTTCTTTTGCTTTTGAGGATTCATCAACTATGGGTTCCCCTATGATTCTTCCAGATCTAGTAATGGCATCCACTTCCTTTTTGGGCACCTTCTCATCTCCAATTGACAGTGTAGGCTCGTTATAATTCCACGGGACCTTTTGTAAATTAAGAACAGGAGCTTGCTCAGGCAATTCAAGTATCACGAGCTCCGAAGGCTCACATTCAAAAGGTATAATTTCTAGAATAAAAGGATCAGTATTTTCCTTAACTTCATAGGCTTCTTTCTCCAATATGAAGGGTCTCCAATGACCCCCATGATCTTGGCCTCGTCTATAATGAATTGTGTAGGTTCCTCAATCTCTTCCTCTATGGTAACAGCTCCCACGGTATCCTTGTGCGTGGGAAGAGGATTGTTGCTAACACTCGGCATTTGTTCATCTTTCCTTCTCAGAACTATGTCTCCAGCATCAATCATATCTTGAATTTTATGCTTAAGCACCCAACAATTGGCCGTTGAATGTCCAGGGGCTCCCGAATGATAAGCACAAAATGACTGAGGATCATAACCCATGGGAAATCTCTTGGAATAGGTCTTAGGAGGTACCATACCAATCTTCCCAGTAGATTTCAATTGCTCATATAATTGGTCAACAGGCCTAGATTGGTAAAGGTTTGGTATGTGGTTGGATTTTGGGTGTCACTGGCTTGTTGGTATTGGTAATTTGGGTTAAGGGGTGGAATGGGCCTTGGGTTAAAAGGAGGGCGAGGTCTAATTTGAAAGTTTGGTGGGGAAATGTGAAATGGCGTTGATGGTGTGTTTGGGTAATTTGGTCGAGACAGGGGTGGTTGATTGTGGTATTGTAAACAGGTCGGGCGCGTGGTTGGTATAGGTAACGGGGTGAATAAATGGGATTTTGTTGGTATCTAGGCGGGGAATAAGAGCCTTGGTTCCAGACAAATGAAGCTCCCTCGTCTTTCTTCTTAAATTGAGACTTCTTACTACTGCTGCTTTGGCTTTGTATAGCTTCCAACTGCGATTTTAAAGCTGAAACATTAACAATTTTTCCTGCTCTCATAAACTCGTCATATTCTTCCAACTTATTGACAATCTCTGCAAAAGAACACCTAGTCATATGGAAAATCTCCTCAAAATAAGACGGGTCATGAGCTTTGATGAACGTGCGAACAATTTCATTTTCGGTCATGGGAGGCTCCATCTTGGCAGCCAGTTTCCTCCATCTCTTCGCATATGTCTTGTGGTCCTCCGATGGTTTCCTCTTGGTTGCCTCCAATGTGGTCCTCGTCGAAGCGAGCTTGCAATTATATTCATACTGCCTCACAAAAGCGGTTGACAAATCCATCCAAGATCTCATATCCTCAGGCTTCAAATTGGAATACCAATCTAACGCGTCGCCTTCTAGACTCTCGGGAAATAAGCGCACAGGGAGATTCTCATCGTCTATTGGTCTCCCCAGTTTGTTAGCAAACATCCGAAGGTGGGTCTTGGGATTGCCAGTTCCGTCATACTTGGTAAACTTGGGTGCTTTGAAACCCACCGGCAATTGTATATCCAGAAGCAGGCACAGCTCAGTGTAGTCTAGACCTCCTTGCTTGCTCAAACCTTAGCTTTTCCTTATGAATTCCTCAAACCAATCCAATCTCTTTAGTAAATTCTTGTCTACTGGCGCGGATGACCCCCCAGCTTCAGCCTTCCCTTGAGTGGCGGTATCTAGAGTGAATGGCTCAGCGGTGGAGTAATAATGTGGTCCCTGTGGTTCGAATGGCATGCTCATAGTAATTGGCAGATAACTTTGGGGAATTTGGGTATGAGACGGGTTAACTTGGATGTTAGGTACATAAGTAGGCGGCGGGCCAAGAGTGGGATAGGTAAAGGCTTCTTCAGATGGGTTTATAACTTGTGAAGTAACAGAGGCTTGAGTATAAGGTAAGAATATTGGTTGAGGTTCAGATTGGCCAGGGGGTAAGGGCTCCTGTTGTTCACTGCTAGCACCACTAGCGACCAATTGATCGATTACGCGCCGTTGGGCCATCATTTCAATGCTTAGCTCATTAAATCTGTTTAAAACCTCGCTTAGCTGAGCTCCCAGATTTGCCAAATCAGTTGGTGATGTCGTTGCGGGCCTATCAGATGGTTCTGGATGGGTACTCATGTTTACACTTTCTCTCGAAGCTCGGCTACATGATCGGGTGATAATGGGCTTTCTTCGGGTAGTTATATTTGCAATTTACTACCTGAGAATGTAGGGAAACCCTTGTTAGAAGCCTATCTCGATCGACTGTTATTAAAAGGAAGAAAAAGGAAAAGAAAAAGAAAAGACATGAGTTAGTAACAATTAGAGTAACATGGATGCATGTCCTATTGAGGGGCCCTTTTTATGCCAAGGGTAGGCCTAGTATGATGCAACACCTTCAAAGTGGGACCCGTTTACTAAACCTGCTTTTGACCACCACTTTACGCAGAAGAGAAATCATCTCAAAATATCAAACTTTCATTGATAAACATCATTTACAACATCCCTTGGAGACGGTTTCATACAAAATCACTGAACCTCTTTAACCTATCTATTACAGCATCCTTAGATTCTTTGGCATAAGGGTTTCTCATACGTCCAGCTTCATCATACAGTTCTCCGCATTTCCTTTTCAATTCCCGATATTTTTCTTGCATCTTTTCACAGGCCTCCTTGTGTTTCTCGGCTATCTCTTGATGAACTTTGACGGATTCTTTCAATTGCATGTTTTCTCTGTCTTTGGCTTTAATAATAGCCCTCAATCTCTTGACCTCCTCATACGGTTGAACTTGCGGTCCTTGCGTTTCCAAACCCTCGAGCCAATCTTCATATCGCGGTATGACTAAACCCTTTTATTTGAGTTCTGGAATGTACTTGACGTGCTCGTCGTCGGACAACGTTTCCCAGGCCTCAGTAATAGGGATCTTTATCAGAATTTCTTTCAGACATATCCCTTTGTCGAAAACGATGATAAACACGGTCAGATCAACTGCATGTGGCACTTCTTGGATACGCCCTAGTTGTAGGAGAAACCTCTTCGGATTGTATGCCATGATACCCTGAGTACCCAATAAAGGAACGAACTCGGATGCCTTGGTGCGAAGAACGGGTTTGACACAATTGGTTCAATCCAATACCCATCGAACATTTTGATCGGTCACATTCTTCAAGAGATCCACAAATTCGAATGCATTACACGGCAGACTATCTCTATTAACCCTCTTATGATGTGTGACTATCCAGTTGTACCCAGACATTGGTAGACTCTCGGGAATAGACGATCGTCTCATGAAGTGCTCCATACCCCATACATGTAAGATCAAATTTGAACCATAAAAGAACATTTCACCTCTCTGACAGGTAGTGCAGGCTACAAAGATATCGGCCAAAATAGTCGGAATAATAGAATATTGCTTATCTTTGACTCCTAGAAACAGATCATACAAGATTTTAGTGAGCTTAAAAGCTATCTTTTTGTTTTTCCTAGGGAAAAGTTAGGTTCCAGCCATAACCAATCCATACACCCAAACTCTCTTTCGTTCCCACATTTCCTTGGAAGTAAACAACAAATCTCCTAGGTGCCTCTCAAAACCATCCCTTAATGCGAATCGATCAAATAGGAACTTTGCCTCTATATTTTGGTCCGACCCTTATATTACTGATTCCTTTAACCCGGTGAATTGACAAAATTTGGCTTTGTTAGACACTAATGGAAACATCACGGCAGTTCCCTGAATCGGTAAATTAAGAAATCCAGCAACCTCCTCAATTGTTATGGTCATTTCCTTTTTTCCTAGTCTAAATGCAGAACAAGTGGGGTCCCATAGATGCACCAAAGCTTCTACCAAATAGCCATCGGACTTAATATCCTTGAAATCCCCAATAGGTCCTAATCGAGCGGCTACTTGGTTAATTTCACTGGGTGAAAGCAACGTGGGCCATCTTTGTACCTCAATCGGTACTACTAACATCTGTTGGACTCAACGAGGACTTTCCATCTAGAAACAAAAAGTTGGTGTCAAGTACCTTACCTACAGATCCCACTTTTCTAGTCAAAACATGAATTTAAACGTGCAAATCCCAAGATAGGGTTAAATACCCATGGGAATATAGGGTTGGCTTATCCCTAATGTGGGATTCCTTAAATGGCATTCCCTCTAAAGTTTATGCATGATGCCAATTTATCATAGCGACTAAATATGCAGTATACAAATGAAACATGACCTAAAGGAACCCCCTTTTGTATGTCGGGGTGAGCCTAAAATGAAACGTATTCATGTTGTAAATGCGAAGGATTGAATTTAAACGTGTCATATCAAATAGGGTAGGCTCCTAGAGAGAGTACCATGCCAGGACTCTTATTTTCTAGGGCTTATGAATGCAATGGAGACAAAAATCAAGAAAAGTTAGTTCAATCAGACAAATACACATAACACATTGTAGCAAAGCAATACAAAGAAAGAAATAATAAAAGGAAAAGAGGGGTTGGATCCCTCCTCTCGTGAACAGTGTGCTTAATAGAGTAAGGCAGACTCTACCCTAGGTAAACTATCATGGATGCATGAGGTATTGGCTCACTAATGCATCTAGACTCGATAGGTTTTTGGTCCCCGAGCCTTCAGACTTGGAAACCAAAGGTCATCAATCCCAAGGTTCTTTGTCGGTGGCTCGAGCGATTCCCCAGACACTGCTATGCACACGTCGTGTCACGGCCACATGTCTAAGTGAATCTATAAAAAATCCTCAATTTTCGACAAAAAGTTGAAGGCTATCAATCCAAAGCTTAAAATGGAAGATTGAGTGACCCCTTGGATCATGCTACGCAGACGTCGTGTCGCGATCACAGGTCTAAGTGGGTCGCCTAATCCTAATAGGGAAGAGTGGTGTGACAAGCCACTAAAAGAAAAATAAATGAGGGATAAAAAATAAAGCGTATGCATGTATGCTAGTGCTTTGTTTGGAGGGGAAGGATCGAGAACCAACGCGAGGCTCTAGGGTAATATCCCCCCTCCCAAATGCAATGCAAAGCGTGGGATAACATGAATAAACCATCCATCCATCAAATCAATCATACGCACATGGGTGAGGGAGTGAGTTGATACGCACGAAATTCAAAAATCCTAAAAAAGAAAAAAATGCAACCCTAAACATCTAAATGCAATACATGAAAAGGGTAGAAAAGGAAAAGAATAACTAAATCAAGTGCTCGGACCCACTTAGGAAGTCCCCAGTGGAGTCGCCAAGTTGTCGCGCCCCATTTTTTGAAAAATGAAAGGAAAAGTAAAAAGTAGTTTGAAATCATAGTGTGTAGTGTGCATGAAATGTGTGAAGTGTGTGAATGTGAGAAATAAAGGGAAAGGCCATGTGACTTTTAAATGCGACGGTTTGGCCAAAATGATAATATAAAAAGGTTTTTAGAAAAAAAGTAGGAGTCGCCACTTGGTATTGAGTTGGGGTGTACCAAGTCACCCAAAAAATAGTTTTGAAAAATGAAGTAAAAACCTTTTTAGATGATTCCTAGTCTACGAAAATCCAAGAGTCGAGTTCGGGGGTCACGGTTGATAAAAGGGAAGGCAAAGACGAAGTCTAAGGCACCTTTTACCTTAGCCTAAGCTAGTTGCGTGATTTAGCGACAATTTTCCTAACTTCTACCGAAAAGATGTATTACATTTTGAATGTGTCTAACATGAATGTAAACCTAAATCTAATGAATGGTTTGAAATGGGGTAAAATGTCTCTTTAGAGGCTCAATTGGTCCTAATCACATGAATTGTGATAGCCAAAGGTGAACCCTCAAAGAGGTCACGAATAAATGAATGTTCGAGTAATAATGAGAAAAATTGAGAGTGTGCAAAAAATGCCTTTGAGCATAAAAACAAGTGCCAAGTGCAAGTGTGCAAATGTGTGTGTAAAGTGTAAAGTGCAAGGATGCAAATGAGGGAGATTGTAAAGTGTAGATGTGCAAATAAGTATATAAAGTGTAAATGTGCAAATGTGAGAGAGTGTAAAGTGAAGTGAGAGAAAGTGAAGTGAGAGTGCAAAATAACAGGGGGTAAAGTGATAGTGTGTAAAGTGAGAATTTGTAAAGTGGTAAGGGTAAAGTGATAGTGTGCGGAGTGAGAATGTGTAAAAGTGTGGGTGAAGTGAAAAAATATGAAAAAATGATAGTGTGCAAATGATGACGTGAAATGTATGAGCCCTAGGAGAATGCAAGCATATCGGGTACGGGGAGACCTAAATTGTGACTCTTAATTTGCCTTTTGATTAGAAAGGAAACGAGCGTGCTAAGGCTATGTATAGCCATACTCGTCCGTTTCCCTTACCAAAAGGGATGACTCCTTATCTTAATCAAGCAGATGACCCTAATAACTAGAATGAAATGCAAAGTCCTAAAGATTGTGTGTTAAATGTAGGAAAAGGGGTGAAGGTTCATGCAAAAAATACTAAAAGGAAAAATGAATTAAATGTAGTGAAAACATGCGAGTATGTACCAGCGAGGGGGACGGCCCTATTGGGTCTAGCATTGGACTAGCCCTTTACTAACGCTCTCTCACAAGCATTGGACTTGTAAGAGCTCGAGGGGAAGACCATGACTAGCATTGGACTAGCCACGGTAACGTGCATTCCATCCACATAATCAGATATAATACTAAAAGCAAATAGGCATGCAAGGCACATATTTTCACATAGCACGCAGCACATAAGCATGCTTATCTAGATGCAAAAGCTTAGGAAAAGCAATTAAACACATAGGCAGGCAAACATGCAAGCAAGTGAAGCAAACAAGCAAATGAACCCTATCTATTACATCGGGGAGGCCTAATTACAATCTAAGGGGGGAAAGCTTGGAAAAGTAAGTTCTAACTTTTACATTGGCTAGCTAAGATACATATCTCGAAAAGAGGCGTCAAAACCTAACTATTACAAATTCTATCTAAATACAGATCTTCAACCCTAACTATTACAACTTTGGCATTCAAGTGCCTTCCAAATGATCAAAATTGAACTAAAATAAATACACAAAAACTAAAGCCAATAAAGCAAATAAATAAATAAATTGAATAAATAAATAAATAAAAAAAATTCAAGAGGCATGCGATTAAAACACATAAAGTGGAATAAATAAATAAAAAAAACATTCAAGAGGCATGCGATTAAAACACATAAAGTCACATAGGGCACGTAGGGTCAAAATAAAGTCAAAAACAAGGGATTGGGTGTACCTCCCTGGAATTGAAACCCTGATGAAGTGAAATTACTTATTTACCCTCCAAAATAATAAAAGGGTCAAGGCATCATTTTTATTAACAATTAACTACATGAAACAAAAATTAAATAGAAAAATGAAATTTAAACACAAAAATGAAAATTAAACACCAAAAGGAATCACTTAAGGTATTTTACATCAATATTCAAGAAATTAGAGCGGAAAAGAATATAATTAAGGAAAAAGGTTCTAGGATTAGGTACTAAATTTAGTGACTCGAAGTGGAATTTACCAAATCAAACGCTAAATTTATAAGAGAGGAGATGAAACCTATTTATTAGAATTAAACGATAAAATTAGCCAAAATTTTAATCAACGGAAATCAATCAACGGAAATCAAAACCATAAATTCTAAAAAAAACTATTAAACTTTCCCTAATTCATCCTAAATTCACTAAAATCTGTCCATAATCACAATGAAGACACATCAAAGCAAGAAAAACATTTTAAAGGACAAAATTGATCAACTTTTCCAAATTTATGGACCGAACCGGAATTAGGCAGAAGTTAAAGGGCTTAATTACAAATCTTAGAAGATTTTTCATGCATGCAAAACACAGTTCTCGGCAAAAAAAAAAAAAAAAAAAAAAAAAAACTGAAGCTACTTTCCTTCTTTTGCTTCTACTGTTTCTGCTAGAATTTTTCATACGCAACCTCCACAATCTCAGCAAACCAGATGCATATAACAATTTTGAAATTACTCCAAACTAAAACATGGCTAAACATCCCTTAACAATGCAAATAGTTGGAAGAATTTCATGCAAAGTTATCATGCAAAACCACGAAACAAGGCTTATTTCTTCAATGCTGTTTTTTCCTTCTGCAACTTTCTATCGCCGCATCTTCTTTCCATTTCATCATACAAGCGAGTTCAGCAAATACCAAAGTTTCAACTATCGACTAAATGAAACACAGACTCTTGTTGCAGAATTGAAGCAAAACATTTAAGCTGTCCAACAGCAAGGGAAAAGGGAGGAACACAGCAAGAAATGCAAAAGACTACATGTATCGAGAAGGCACTACAAGCATCAGCAGCTCTACGATGCAACCAAATGCAAAAAACACAGCAGAGGTACGAAGAGATAAACTCATGGTGATCATGCACACAGCATGCCAATACCAACCAAACATGAAAGAAAACATAAGCTTAGAACAAATCGAAACTCGCAAGCAACACATTCGGCAGTTCTACTGCAACAAATTTGATGTAGTTTTGCTTCCTTCTTAATCAGTCCAGAGGTGTTTATGCGAAGTGACAAAAAAACATGGATAGATTTGACTTAAACATTTCCATAAGATGCAACCGAGCAACACTACCAAGTGTCATGAATACCTGCTGGAATCCTAACTCTAACTAAACTTCGGCAATCAAAAGAAAAGGAAAAGCCTGTTCATGCTTCACTTTACTACAATTAACCGAGAGCTATCAGCATTGCTGCAACAATTTTTAGTTGCTCAAATTGATGCTAATACCTTTAACTAGAAACAACAAAAAACAAAATGACTCAAAGCATGCCATGACTTATTTATACACATGAATCTGGGACAAAGGGGAGCGGGAAGATTCAACAAGGCCTCTGAACATGAAAATGCAGCAAGGCCATGAAACGGATTCACCCGAAGTTAGGCATTAGTGCAAGTTGAAATGAACACCTTCGAGAAAACACACAGAAGTTCAACCATGATAATAAACCAGATTCATTCAACAAGATTTTCACCCATTTTATTATCAAACGTATAGATACGATGAATTAACCTCCAAGCAGACAACCAAAAACACACATGATACAAGCTATAGAAAAACAAGTTTTCATGCCATAAGATGGGAAAAACCCAGATGTGTTCACGGTATCATGGCTAATCAACAAACAAAACCCAGGACTTTGAGCTAGACTCCAATTCAACAGCCCAAAGAAAAAGAAAAGTTGCTGCAACCAACCGAGACCTCCAAACTTGTTGCAGCAAACCTTTCAAGCAGATTCCAAAGACCCTAAAGACCCAAGCTACGCAAAAAGGGATAAAAGATACAGCCTTTAATTCACCAGACTGGAGAAAGCTATGACCTTTCTATCAAATAGACTGTACCGAGGACATCAAAATCATAAGCATGGCAAAACTACAACGTCATCATCAAACAGATAGAGAAGAAGTAATATACCTGAACAGCAAAAAAAAGGGAAGCGGATTGGAAAAATCCTCAGTGGATAGCTTTGCCTTTCAATGATGGTGGAACCTGACGATGGAGACGCTGGTTTTCTCTCTCACTCACTATTTTTTCCTTCCCCTTTGTTTAGAATCCCTTGGCCTTAGCTCTCTCGGTTTTCTCTCAACTATCCTTCCGTCACACACAATTTTCTTTTTTTTCTCTCAAAACCTCCGGCTCTCTCTCACTTTGTTTCCTTTTTTCAGCCGTCACTAGATGCTCTCTTTTTCTTTTCCGCCGTCATGCATCCCCTTCACTCCCTCTCCAGCCGTCATCAGACCCCCTTTATATAGCTACCCAAAGTCCTCAAACCTAACATCTATGGTGCTGCTGAATTGATTCTTCATGGTCATTCCTAAACCATTGGATGAGTTGCTTGTACTATGATCCGCTTAGGGGCATGAAATGGTAAAATGATTGGAAAAAAGAAACCACAAAAATGAGTGAAAATGGGAGGCCAAAAATGGCTTGTGCAATTTTCTGTATTTGTTCGTAGAAGAAAAACCACGTGACTTCTCTTTTTTTTTTCTTTTTTTTATTCTTCTAATATAACTTAATTACCAAAAATAATAATGAAATAAATATAACAACTAATTGAAATAAAACAAAAGCAACATAAGTCAAATAAAATGCTAAAAATAATAAGTTTTTGACGATTTTTCCTTTTATTTTTATTTTACTAATTTTCGCTTAATTTAAGTAAACAAAGAGTATTAATTTACAATTGAAGCTAATTTGCAAAAAATTTCCATAAATTGAATCTAAAAAAATCAAAGCATATTTTTGTGAGTAATTTTTCTTTTTCGATAAATTTTAGTACTAAAATATCTAAAAATAAAATAAAAATTAAGCGACTAATTAAGCAAGAAATGAATAATAAATGCCTTTAATCAATAAAAATGAAAATAATAACAATTAAAGCTAAATAAATAAATTTAGTATCTAAAAGGCTAAAAAAAATGTCTAAACTAAAATCCTGAGATTAATAAGTAAAAATAACTAACAATTATCAATAAAAATAAAAACAAAATAATAAATAAATACTAAAAATAAAAATTTGGTGTCTACAGAACCTCAGTACACTACCTATCATGCCAAAAGTCTACTAAGCCATAGCCTAGCCACCACCGAATTTTTCCTTCAGCAAATTTCCTAACCTCCAACTTGCGGCGCCACACAGCTAATGGTCGATCTACTGTAACCAAAAAGGGTGAACCCCTACAATGTAAAAACTTTGCCCAGTTGAACTCATTTTCTCTCAACTTTCATCGAAGTTTACTCGAAAAGCCTTTGCCACCACATCAAACGATCGAAAGCCCAACCCTCCTTCCTCTACTGGGTAACAGTTTTTCTGCCAGGTAGCCTAGTGGACCCTCTTGGAATTAGTAGAGCTATACCACAGAAAGGCATTACAAAGTCGACCCAATCTAGCCAACAGTGTACAACATTTTTGAGCTCCAATGAAATAACCTCTGCTGCAACCTGGACAAAAGGCCATCAAATGCTGCGCATGTAATCCTACCCCTGATCAATGGAATTCCCAAATAGCTGAAGGGAAAGTGTTGTTCCTTAAATCCCAATATTGAGCTCACTAAACTCAAGTGAGTCTCCGCCATCCTAGATGACCAAGAAAAAGAGCTCTTGCTCACATTGACTGTTTGACCCAAACATGACTGATATAATTGAAAGAAATCCCTGATCGACATTAGAGCATCCGTTGAGCAACGGGTGAAGATAATTGTGTCATATGCAAAAGCGTGGTACGGGACGTTTGGCCCAGTTGACACATAGTAACAACTTCCCTTAGAATCAAACAACTGTTGCAAAACCCTCCCAAGAAACTAAACAGCGCGGAAGAAAGCTGCAGACACCAAAATTTTAATTTTATTTAATTCAATTTTAGCTTTTTTTATTATTTATTCTTGTTTTTATTTTATCTTATTTTAGTTGATTAAGTTTGCAAAATAATAGTTAGTGTTTGTTTTTATTAATTTTAGTAAATTAAGGTTCATTATTTTTCTTTTTTAAAGCTTTTTCGCATTAAATTTCTGAAAAGGAAAATTCTCAACAATTTTTTTTAATCTTTTCAAACTCAATTTCTTCCAAATAAAATGAAAATTTTCTAAGGCAATCTCAATTAGGAATTAACATTTTGTTTACCCTAAATTGGTTTTGAAAAATAAAAAAAAATAAAAAGAAATTAGGTGGAGGCCATGCAAAGTAGCTATGTGGGATAGGTAAGTGTTAGACAAGTGTTCTTATTTTTTGCACATGTGAGGACCCAGAAAAATTTCTTATTTTATCTTATTTTACTGGCTTATTTAAATAATTATTGACTCATTTTTTTCAAATTATTTATTTCAACCATTTTAAATCCATTTATATGGAATAATGTCTCCTTTATGTTTTAAAATGTTTCGTTAGAAAATTTTATTTTTTCAGAGACTCGTTCGGTAGGGAATAATGAGTACATATTTTTCGAGACAATATTTGATTCAAGAGTGCAATAATCTTGGAGAATTAAGAATGATCAATAGTACACTAAGAAAAGTTAATTAAGGGATTAGAGGTGAATGAGTTCCAATTAAGCTCTTATCGCGCGCGAATCAAAAGTTCGCGTATATCGACCTAGAACGGATAAATGGATATTTAAAAAACTTATACTAGACTACTAAGAGTGAATCATTATAGTATTAAAGGAATTACATTAGAGGTTTAGTGCACAATTGAAACAAACCCGAAAGAAAACGGACACGAAACGCGCACGCGCGACACTATTCTTAGTTGACTTTTTCACAAACTTTGGCCACAAGTCCTTAAGCTTCCAAGGGAAGCTTCATTCATCAGCTACACTCTCTCTCCTCACTCACCATAGCTGGCCGAAACTTAGGAAGGAAGAAGAAGAAAAGCTCTTCACCATTTCACTTCAATTCTTGCTCCAAATCCTTTACAAATCGTCACACAACTTCCATATCATTGAGATTCACTTAAGCTAGGAGATAGGCATAATCTCACGGTTTTCTTGGGGCTTTAGAGGTGCAAAAATTTCTGGTTTCTCTCAAGGATTAGGAGGTAATCATCCAATCTTTTAATCTCGGCTTTAGTGGGTTTAATCTTGGCTATGAAGCTTGTACCTTCATTATTGATGTTGTTATTTGAATTGGAATGATTGAAGTGGTCTCTATGAAATCCCACACCTTGGTTGTATGGATTGATATGATGATAACATGTGTGCTAGTGTGTAGATGAGTGTTAAGATTTGAAAAGGAAGAGAGGAATCAAAGGAAAAATTTCGCAGGAATGCTAGGCAAATCTACCCTGTTTTTGCCATACCTGTGTTTCGAATTTTAGGGGCTCAAATGATTGTGAACTGACGTATATATGTTATATAGTGTGTGTAGAAAGTTTCTTCCAAAAATAAATTGATTTGGTTGAGTAAAAGTTGAAATTTCGAAATGAAAGGCAAACTGGAAAACGTGTTCTGGGCTGATGAACAGTGTCTCTTTAATTGGACATATCTCTCTGTACAAAAGTCAAAATCGAGTGCCGTTTGTAGCATTTGAAAATAGACATTTGTAGCTTTCCAACGGTGTAAGATTCACCTCCTGGTTCGAACTGAGTGAACCGTAGGAGTTCACCAAAGTTTCCTGTTCTGTTCGAATGATAGTGATAAGCTGCGTCTTGTCGCTTGAATTCGAACTACCTATGAACTGATTTTCAAAATGACTTCTTCTGATAAAATGTATCGTTTTGAATCTAATTTTCAACACCATTGGACATTCTCAATTCCAAGTTGTATTGAGTGAGATATGGTACAATTTGTAAACTGCAGCAGAATTGGAAAACCCTTCTTTATGGCTAGCCGACTGGTTTGCTTGCTTGTGAGATGTTTTGTTTTGAAATTTTGATGTCAACTGTGACAGCCTCACCTCTCCCTAGGGCGAACCCTAAGGTATCAGCGGACTGCCTGCCCAGCTCTCGCCGGGAATCAGTCGTTCAAAATACTAATAACACCGATGAAATGGACGAGATATCTTCCAAGCAAGGGAATGAAACCCTGATTGATACATAATCACTAATCCAATGTTCAGGCTTAGTATTTAGATAACTAATTGTCTACTACCACTCTATACTCAAAATTACATAGTATAAGTCGAACTTACGGGTACAAGCTTACCACTTAAACAAAAGTTACAACCTCAAAACACAAGTACAAGCAAAATAAAGCTAAGAAAGCTCTTGATCAAGTCCCTTCCCGATCTGTTAAGGAAAACAAAGGGAATGGGTGAGCTAAACCCCAGTGAGGTTCCAAATAAAGAAAATAAATACATAGCCACATAAGGTCACAAAATACCCAAATAAACACCGTACAGTAGAATAACAGTTTAATCACAGTTCAATTCAAGGATACAGGTGGCTTTCAAATTCCAAAGATCCATTTGAGCTTGATCATAATTGTCTCCTGTTGACACTCCGTCAACACTTGTATGCACAGTATATAGGGTCCGTAGAACACCACTTTCACCAGTCTCCGTCCACCAATCAACCCCCTACCAGGCCCGCACTCCATAAACAGTAGTTTGGTAATACTCGAGTATACCAGGAATCCAAGATTCCAAAGAAACAAGATCAAGTCGAGGACTTTACCACTGGTGGTGCTAGACAACACAACAAACAAGCACAACGGCTATACTTCACTAGGGACCTCCAAACATCGGTCCCTAAGGTTTATCGGCCTTCTCGACCAAGCTCTTGCTGGCTCGATACAACCGACTCACCTAAGAGGTTGGGTACCCAAACAGTAGCAGTAGTTGATGGGATATCACCCAAACAACTTAAACACAGTCATATATAGAGAAATCACATCTCATAATAACAGTATACAGAGCCTCATTGGAAAACAAGTGAGGTCGAGTGCGATAAAGTACATGCTCGCCTCCATTTTATCAAAACAGTATTTGGCTCCAACAGTCATAAATCAAGTATTTCAAATATTCAAATAACAGGTAGCAGATAGTGGAACACTCACCTGTCAAGCAAAAGTAGCAATCGACATCAAACGTCTCAGTTACGATCACATTCGTTTCCCAAACCTAGGTCAACGAGTGAAATCATTAACAATTGGATTCGTTCTTTACTAAAGTATAGGTTCATTAAGAAACTGAGTGAGTAGTCTAGGATACTTAATTCGGCAGGCAATAGGATCCATAACATGGTAAAAGTTCATGAGAAAATAAATTTAGTGTGTACATGAAAGCTCGGCAAGAGAAATGTTTCATTTAGAATTGAAGGTTCCTTATTCGGATTAAACAGTCTTGCCCGGCAGTCTCGGGAAAATGGTTATAATTCACTGTAGAAAGGTCGAAATTAGGTTTCGTCGGTACCGTTAGAAACTAGGTTCAAAGGGAATATTTGTGTAGAAGAAACCATTTCCAAAATCCAAATGTAAGTGGTTCAAAATTAAGCAACTAAAAGAATTTTCTGGACAGTCTCGGATGAACAGTAACAACCGGGCAGCCAAATTTCAAGACTCGCCACGAATTGTTCGGGACGAACCAGAAAATGAGCTTGGTACCATTTTAAAGCTCTAAGAGTCTACTTTCAAATGCCACAAATGGCACTTAATTCCGATCATTGAGTCAAACGTTATGACCTTCACAAGATCACTGGTCAGAAAATTCCTGGATCTAGTCCAGTTTTTCCTTTTTGCTCATAACTCAAGATTTATCCAACCAAATTGGCTAATTTTTTGTAGACAACCTCTACACACATAACCCAACATATATCCCTCACACTTGTAGCCAAATTAGGCACGAAATTATCAAAGCAAAACAGGGCATCAAGCCCTTGAAATTTTCGAACAGCACCTCCCCAACTTTTCTAACTTTCAACCTTTCGTGATTTGTACTCCAATCACATAACAAGTATTAGATCTACTAAAAAGAGGCTCAAAAACATGTTAATACCTCATACACACACATGAACAAGGGCTAGGCATTTCAACAAACACTTGGTAGGCATACTAACAAGTTTAACTACTACTTGTTTACTTGAAGGAATTAACCCGAAATCTCAACCAAAACAACTTGTATTTCACCATAAAAACTTAAAATAGATGATATAACATCATAGCCCCCAAATTTAAAGGTCATTTACCTCTCTTACAAGTTGCTTAGGTCACCAAACAATCCACCAAGATGGAAGCTTCAAGCTTGGATCAACCACTAGGAATGAAAGGGAAGTTTCTCAACCCATTCAAGTTCTTTCTCTTTTGATTTTTGCTCTTGAATTACTAGGGTTAGAAAGCAAGGAAAAATGGAGTTTCTCTCTTCCTCTGTGATACCCCGAAAATTAGGAAGTTGTTTGTAAAGAAAATCCTAAAGTGTATTTCTTTGGGTTTGATTTAAAACCTTATTTTGTTTTAAAAGACTAGAAACCCTAAGATTTTAAACAAAAACCCTAATTTACTTGTGACTAACTGGTTTTCTTAAATCTACCACAATAATTGCAAATGACCCTAGAAAGTAGGGTTTCACTTTTCGTTTTCAAGTTGGAGCAAGTTAGGGTTTTCACGTGTATCCGTAGTGTAATTATCCGGTACGGAGCGAGGATCAAATTTGGTGTTTAAGAGTGACTTTTAAGTGAGAAATAATATGTGATTAGGAGCAATGATAAAAAGTTAGTGAATAGGAAGTAGAAACCCTAGTACGTGTAATTTAAGGAAAACGGTTAGAACTGACGTGTACCGTTCATTACCGAATGAGTGCACCAATTAAACCCTACCGTTCATTACCGTTCATCACCATGGTGGGCCAAAGGAAGAAGGAAGAAAACTCTAGAAAGGACACATGTCAAGCCCTTATTGGAAGGAGCTTTGACTAATTTGTATCAACCATCATAAAACAAGAATTTAACCAAATCTTCTCCATTTCTTCACCACCTTGGCCAAAAATAGAGAGAGAAAAAGGGGAGAGAAACTTCATTTTCACCAACCAAATTTCTTGCTTAATCTTAAACTCCAACCATAAATCTTGTGAATCACTTGACAAAAACTACTTGTAGACACCAAATTTTTGATTTTCCTTTATTTGTTTATTTTAGTTTATTTGTGTCAATTGTAGGGTTTTTACTTTGCTTTACTTTACTTTATTTTATTTTTGTCTTCATACAAATTTTTTTTTTTAAAAAAAAAAAAAAGAAGAAAAGTAAAAGTAAAAATTACAAGTGACAAGCATGCATTGGGACAAGTGTCTTTCTTGAGTTTTTGACAACAAGGCTTATGACGGGGGGGCAAAAACAAAAAAGCATAGAAAAAGAAAACAGCAAGGGAGGCTTATGGCGGCTGGGGGGAAAACCGAAGGAGCTAAAAAAAGAGATAGAAACAGAGAGAGGGGAACGAAGGGAAAAAGGGGAAAATCTAGGAATTGGGAAGAAGGCTTCGTCTGAGGGTTCAAGGAACAGAAAAAAAGAGAAAAACAGAGAAAAGGAGGATAGAGTGACGGACGGCAAAGGAAACAGAGGAAGGGCGGCTGCCTAGCAAAGGAAAAATAAAAAAAAACCGAGAGAGTTGAGAGCCGAGGGGAGGAAAAACCCAGAAAATTGACGGGCAACCAGAGAGAAAAATCCAGGAGTTGCGTGAGAAAAACAGCGGAATAGAAAGGAAAGGGGGCGGCAGACGGACGGGTTGTGAAATGAAAAAGAAAAGAAGGAGAGCGCGAGGGAGAAATCGAGAGTTTTGGAAGAAACAGAGCAACAAGGGAAAATATTAGCGGCTAGGAAGCAGAGCAAGGAAGGGAGGAATGGTTCCGGCTGAAACAAAGAAACCAGAAAAGGGGCGAAAGTGGTGCGGATAAGCTGAATCTCGCCAGCTCCAGGATTTTTCGAAGCTGCTACCGCTCACTGGAATCCACCACCACCTCGTCTGAATCCAGCACCGCCACTTGCAGGTCACCGTAAGTCATCCCTTTTATTTGCAATTCAGTTTTTCCCTCAAACACAGGCCGCTAGAAATTTTCAGAATATGTCTGCCGTATCTTTGTGCCGTGCTGCTTTTCTTGTTGTTTGTTCGTGAATTTCAGAACATACATGCTTTGTGTATTGATTGGGTTGAATTGCTGGGTATTTCTGATAATTTTGGGGCGGGTTCTAGTTGCTGAAGTTTTCATGCCCATTGATTGTTTGTTAAAGTGTCCGAGTGAAAGTTTTAATTGAAAGACAATTGGCCGGCATTTTTTTTGCAAGTCCGTGAGCTCATTCCTTGCATTTGAGAAGTCCTGATGAATTAGTGTTTTTGCAGTTTTGTTTTTGGGTTTGTCGTTTCACTACGAATTAATGCTAGGAGATGAAGTTTTGTTTGGGAGGGAGATTTTGTTTGACTGTTGGGAATGATTGCAATTGAAGCTAAAAAATCTGGTATTGCCGATTGGAAAGAACGGAAATGGTAATGGATGATAACTCGGTGAAGAAGATGATGATTTCTCCAAAATTACTAAATCAGACCCTTTGTTGTCTCCTTCTTCGTAATTTAGCCCCAAGGTTTTAAGCCTTTACAATTTGACCTTAAATCTTTTATAATTCTTTCAATCAAGTCCCTGTTGTTATTGCATTGGAACCCCTCAAGTCACCCCTTTGTTCTGATATGACCTGGAATATTGGGAAAAGTGAACTTGTTTCTCCCTTTAGATTTTAAATCATCTTCTAATAAGCATGAGTAGTCCTTTAACTAGATTAATTCTTGTTTTTTTAGGATGTAATTGTGGCTTAATAATTTTTGTTGATTTTATCATGTTGGGACGCTTGTGGAAAGGTGATTTGGGTTGAGAAGTTATTATCTTGGGTTTTGGTTTGGGCCAGAGGATCATGACCCATCTGTTTGGTTGGCTAATTTTGGACCAAAATAGTTAAGCTAGCCCATCTGTTTTTGCTTGGGTTGTCGGTTGGGCTAGGAAGGGTTTGGCCCAAACGAACAAATAAAATGGCCCATTCCCTTTTTGTTCTGAATTTCCATTGGGCTGGGAAGCTTTGGCCCAAACAAATAAAGGAAATGGCCCAATGGTTTGGTCCATTAGGAAACCAGAAAATGATTTTGCAAATCAGTCCCTGAATTTCTCCTTAACTGTATTGTGGCCCTGGACATTTTCAACTTCTTTCAATTCGGTCCTTAATTTAATTGCGAATAAGTCCCTGCACTTTATTTTTCTTTAATTTTGACCCCAAAACTTTGTTCATTTTTGTAATTACGTCCCTTCTTCTTTTGACTTCTTAAATGTGGGTTGTTGACATGATTTAATTGATTCAAATTCATGTTTATTTTTATCCTTTGTGATTATTTGCCAAATAAATTGGTACCTTGACCATTTCTTTTATTTTGGAGGATGAATAAGTGATTTCACTCCATTTAAGGCATCAACTCAAGGGCGGTATAATTTCTTTTATCTTTCTTGTCTCTCCTATGTGATCCAACGTGCTACGTGAAAATTGCATGTCTACTTGCTTCCCTTGTTTTTTTCTTTAATTCCTTTCATTTACTTCATTTACTTTTGCTTTTTATTTAAGTTATTCTTTATGGGGTATGTGTACACCTCTTGGCTTGTAATAGATAGGGCTTGGAGGAGCATTCAATGAAGACCTATCGAAGACGTGTGCCTAGCTAGCAAATGTAATAGTTAGGGTTTTAATTGTCTTATGTGTCTTGCATGCTTAGTTGCTATGTGTTAATTTGCTTTGTTAGGGCCTTGCATCTAGTCGAGCATGCTAAATGTTATGTGCTATGTATTTATGAGTGTTTGGCATGTCTACTCGCTTTCCATAGCCATGAATGAATGTGATGGATGAATGTACGTTTCCGCTAGTCCAACGCTAGTCGGAATTCATAGAATGGGCTAGTCCAACGCTAGACCCTTAGGGATATTTCCCCTCGTTAGTACATGTTTGCATGTTCATTACATGTCATGCATTCTTTTTAGTTTTATCATTTTGCATGCCCCTCGAACCCCTTTTCCCTCCATTTTAGGATTTTTGCATTTCATGCTAGTTATAGGGTTCATTTGCTTGAGAGTCCCCTTAAATATGGGATATAGACGAGTGTGGCTTTTTCTAAGCCTTAGCACGCTTGTATCCTCTCTATAAAAGGGCAAATTGAGTCACGATTTAGGTCTCCCCCTACCCAATATGCATGAATTCCCTAGGCTCATGCATTTTTAAATCCACTCTACCATTTTATACCCTCATCACACTTTCATTTTTCCTCCCATTTTGCACACGTGCACCTTTATGTTTCTTCACTTGCACACGAACACTTTTATCATCACTTGCACACATGCACTTCATATTATCATTTCACATCCCATACCTTGCCCACCCACGTGCACATTTTCATTTACATATTATTGTTTTTTATTACTTTTTCAAACTCATGCCCTCACATTGCATACATGCATTCCATTCATTTGCATCCCACTCGCATTATTCGTGACTTCTTCAAAGGATCGTTATTGGGCTTCACAATTAATGTGATTGGCACCACTCAACCTTTGAAGAGAAATTTCCCCCAATACCCCTAGGTCTAGGGTTTGCATTCATGTAGTGCATCCAAATGTAATAAATTCTTTGGTTAAAACAAGAAAATCTTTGATTAAATCACGCAACTAGCCTTGGCTAGGTCGAAGGGGTGCTTTGGATTTTTATCCTTGCCTTCCCCTTCATCAAATGTGACTCCCGAACCTTTTTCTTTGGTTTACGTGGACTAGGAGTCGTTTAAAAGGGGTTTCTTACTACTTTTTCCTATTTTTTCTTTAAAAATTCATTTTTAGGTGACTTGGTACACCTTAACTCATTACCAAGTGGCGACTCCGATTTTTTATCTCAAAAACCCTTTTTAAACTATAATTTTGGGTCAAATCGTCGCATTCTCAAACCCCCATTTAGACCCATTTTTCTTTTAAATCAAAATTCACTTTTCAATCACAAAAATACATTTTTTTAAAACTATTTATTTATTTATCAAAAAATGGGGCGCGACACTACTCTTTAGGGAAGATTAGAGCTTTGTATGGCAAGATTTTGAAGGAAATGTTGTGGTCTTCTCCTACAAGCATCCTAGGAAGGTATCATGGCTTTTCTAATGAGGAGGGGCTCAAGGCTGCTCAAACTTCTAGTGCTCAGGTCATGCAAATACCCAGTGGTCCAATTACAAGAGCGCGTGCTAGGAGAATTCAAGAATCACTTCAAGCTCTTGTTTGCACGATTCAAGAACGAGTTGGTGATGACTTGAGGACCATTGAAGGATTACATAATGGAGAAACTACTCTATACACTTTCCTTCAAATGGAAGAACCAAGTGAAGACTAGTTCACAGAGTACTAGCTTGCTAATTAGGGTTTTAGTTTCCATTATTAGTTGTTTGTTAGCATTAATAATTTCGGTCAATTTTCACTTCACTTTGGCCGAATTTAGAGTCTTAATTTTAGTCAATTAGTTGTTAGACATTTTCACCCTTAATGAAGGGCAAGGTCGTCCATTGGGCATTCTAGGGTTTGAGTCCTGTAAGGCTATATATAGCCTAGGTTTTCATTCATTAAAGGACAGTTTTCAGATTTTATAAAATATACGTGAGTTTATTCACTCTCTCTTGTCTCAAGAGAATTTCCTTTGAATACTTGAGAATTAATCTCAAGTTGTTCATCGAACTTATCAATCAAGTAGTCTCCTTGATTGTGGCGTTCTTCTATCTATACTTTTGGTTCACTAAATTTGCTAGTCGTGGGTTAAGGAATCTCCTTAGTTCGTGGCTTGTGATTCTAGAAGGGTCAAAGTTCCGCCAATCATCCCAACTTGGTGTTCGTCTAGATCCGTCTCACATCAGTTGGTATCCAGAGCTAGTCGACGACATCAAGTATATCCCGTTGAGGTTCTTTGTTTTTCTCCTTTTTCTTTTCTTCGTAAGTTTCTAGTATTTGTCTTCAAATCTGGTCGTGTCTTTCTTTGTGTCAAGTCCGATTATTACTACAAAAAAATTCTGTCCGCCTTTGTTTGTTCTTGTTGCGTCGTTCTTTGTTTTCTTTTGCTTCGTGACCACTTCGTGCATTATTTGTTGTGTGATTCTGTCTTGAAGCCTGCCTTCAAGTGTAACCGAGTTGTGTGCCTTGCATATTCTGTTTGAATAGAAAAAAAAAAATTGCGACGGCTAGGGTTTTCACTTGCAACTAGGGTTTCCTTGGGCGCAAGTTTCTTGCCAAATCTGTCCAAACTTTAGTTTATTCCACCAAGTTGTTTTCATTAATTTCCTAAACTGATTTTTGTGATTAACCTTGTTTGGGGTTGGAATCTTGAAAAGGGACTACAACAATCTAGGGATTCTTGAGTTTCTTGAAACTAATCTTGAAGTCTCAAAATTTTGATACATGTTTTGATAGTTATTGGAGGATTGAAGGAGAACATTGGAGTGACATTAAATTCTGGAATTTTACCCAAAACAAAAAAAAAAAAAACCACCCGAGTAATTGTGTGTTCTTAGAGTCAAAAAAAAAAAAGAAAAAGAAAAAAAAGACAAACAAAGAGGAATTGCGCGGGTGACAAGAAAGAAAAGAAGGAACTTGATTCTTTATTGCCAAGACCTGATTTGCTACACTTTGTTCCTTGAATTTGATCCGCAACAACCGAAATTTAAGGCAAAGGAAGAGTTTAAAAATTCTGACCAACCTCCTCTTGAAGGTCTCCAACACTTGGCCTCTTGATTATTTGTATCACCCTTTGAGATTTTTGATCATCTTGATTCTTGAAGACTTGCACCTCTCTTTGTACAAAAAGTTTCTTGTACGCTCTTGCATCCATACAGGGTTTTCTTGTTTTAGAAAACAATTTCTTGGGGGTTTCTTGGGCAATCCGCTTGGGGAATTCTTGTGTAACATCACTTGCATTATCTTGTGACGCCATTGCCTAGGACCAAGAGTCAAATCTGTCCTTGTGAGGTGCGAAGGGGAGGGGCCGAATTGCTTGCTCTTTGGGGGGAGTAAGGGACGTAATTTGGGAGCAAGGAGAGAGGAGTACAACCGAGTTTATGGAGGGGTTTTAGCCGCAAGATTCTGGAATTTTCAGAGGATAGTTTCGGTTAGAATAGGAAACTACCAAAATCTGTTTGGCACTTGGGTAGTAGCCGACTTTAGGAAGGTTAAAGAGAAAGGAAATTCTGGAAAAAAAAATTCTGGGATTAGGAAGCTACCAAATCTGGGAAATTTTTAGGAAGTTTCTAGCCGACTTTGAGAGGGATTTAAGAAAAGGAAATTCTGGAAAATTTTTGGGATTAGGAAGCTACCAAATCTGGGAAAAATTTTAAGGAAGTCCTAGCCGACTTTAGGGAGATTTCCAAAGAGGTTCTACACCTAACTTGGTTCCAAAAAAATCAATTAGGCAATTCAGTAAACACTTGGGAAACTCCATCTTTGTACTTGGACATTTTTTTCTTCCTCGTTCCATTCCTTGTTGAATTCATTACGTGAGCTTTCCGTTTCTACTCTTGCTACTTGTTTCTTTGGTACAATTGAATGCTGTTTGATCAGAGTTTGATCGAATTTCTTTGAGAACATTTCTGATTTCTTCAAAGGAAACAATCAAGTGGGCTTGAGGAGTGAATTGGTGAGAGCATTAGAGGGACATAAACACTTGAGTGAAAACACGAGAGGAGTGAAACACTTAAGGGAGCAAGTGAGGCATTTTCTACTAACAATTTGTCAAGTTTTGCAGGTTTCACCATGTCTCAGGAAAATGAACTTACCATTGCTCAGTTATCCCTTAAAATGGATGCTATGTGGAAGGAAATGCAGAGGAGATTTGACCAAAGACTGGAAACGATCCATGAGCAGATTGATCAACTAAGTTCATCTAGGGTTTCTTCTAGGAAATCTAGGGGAAAATCCACCCTGGAGGAATCTAGTGACTCCAATGCCGATTCGGAACATGAGGCATACGAGCAAAGACGACCGAAGCGAAGCACAAGAGCAATCAGTGATGCAATCAAAGGGATTAAGATGAAGATTCCTCCATTCCAAGGCAAATCCGATCCGGATACATACCTTGAATGGGAGAGTCGGGTAGAGCTGGTATTCGATTGTAATGACTACACCGATGCACAAAAATTGAGACTTGCCGTAGTAGAATTCACCGACTATGCCATAGTTTGGTGGGAACAAGTGGTTACAAGCAGGAGAAGGTGTGGTGAACTACCTATAACCACTTGGACTGAGCTCAAGAGGCTTATGAAGAAGCGATTTGTACCAAGTCACTACCATAGAGACTTGTACCAAAAACTTCAAACCTTGACGCAAGGTCAACGCTCAGTTGAGGACTACTACAAGGACATGGAAATCTTCATGTTGAGAGCTGATATTCAAGAAGATAGAGAGGCTACAATGGCAAGATTTCTCAATGGTCTGAGGGTTGAAATAGCCGATCAACTGGAGCTTCAATACTATGTGGAGATAGAAGATATGGTGGAGAAGGCTATCAAGATTGAGCAAAGGCTCAAGAGGAGGGGTACAACCAGAAATTATAACCCTCATCCACAAACATTTACTCGACCATTCCAGCCTAGAAGGGAAGAGAGAGGTCCGAATGCTTGGACCACTCCAAAGCCGAAGCAAGATCAAGGGTCAAGCTCACGGCCACCTTTTACCAAAACCGACTCCAAGGTTGTTTCAAAGCCAACAATTGAAACTTCAAAACCTAGGAATCGTGACACCAAATGTTGGAGGTGTCAAGGAGTTGGGCATATTGCAAGCCAATGCCCAAACCTAAGGACCATGCTTGTCCTACCAAATGGCGACATTGTCACTGTTGATGAAGAAGAGGATTACAAAGACATGCCTCCCTTGGTTGAAGAAAAAGATGAGATAGAGGAAGTTCCAACTCAAGACAAAGTTGGATTGGTAGCAAGGAGGGCGCTAGCTACTCAAGCTAGTAAAGATGAGCTCCAACGTGACAACATCTTTTACACGAGATGCCATGTGACCAACAAGGTATGCAGTTTAGTAATTGACCCCGGAAGTTGCACTAATGTTGCTAGTGCATTGATGGTGGAGAAACTAAACTTGCCAACTAGTGAGCACCCCCGTCCCTACAAGCTTCAGTGGTTAAACAACAGTGGAGAGGTACGTGTTCTTAAACAAGTTTTGGTTACTTTTCGCATTGGTAGGTATGAAGATGATGTTATGTGTGATGTAGTACCAATGCAAGCTGCACATATACTCTTAGGGCGTCCTTGGCAATTTGACAAAAGAGTCACTTTTGATGGTTTCTTGAACAAATACTCTTTCATGCATAATTGTAAAAAGATTACACTTGCACCTCTTACACCTCAACAAGTACATGAGGATCAAGTTAGTCTACAAAAAGAGTATGACTTGCATGCTACCACCAAGAAGGACAACGCCAAAGCTAAGAAATTAGTGTTGGCCGACCCTTCTTCAAGCAAGTTGGATCACTCTCATTCGGCCTTCGAGCCCGCACAGGAGAGAAAACCCAGCATGCTTGCCAAGGTGAAAGATGTGAGAAAGGCCTTGCATTCTAATCAGGTTTTATTTATTTTATTTGGCAAGGAATCCTTACTCACTAATGCTCTTGATGCTTCTTTGCCTAGTGTCATTACTAACCTCTTACAGGAGTATCAAGACGTCTTTCTTGAGGATATACCTAATGGTTTGCCTCCATTAAGGGGAATTGAACATCAAATTGATTTCATTCCTGGCTCTTCCCTTCCAAACAAGGCACCATATAGGACCAATCCTGAGGAAACCAAGGAGCAACAACGACAAGTGGAGGAGTTGCATGGTAAGGGTTGGATTCAAGAGAGTCTAAGCCCTTGTGCTGTACCAGTTCTACTTGTTCCAAAGAAAGATGGAGGATGGAGAATGTGCACTGATTGTAGGGCAATTAATGCCATCACGGTAAAGTACCGCCATCCCATACCTCGTTTGGATGACATGCTTGATGAATTACATGGTGCTATCATTTTTACTAAGATTGATTTGAAAAGTGGTTACCATCAAATTCGCATGAAAGAAGGAGATGAATGGAAAACTGCATTTAAAACAAAACATGGACTTTTTGAGTGGTTGGTCATGCCTTTTGGGCTAACCAATGCACCAAGTACTTTTATGCGACTCATGAATCATGTTTTACGCTCTTTCATTGGTAAATTTGTGGTCGTTTACTTTGATGACATTTTGATCTATAGTAAGACTCTAGATGAGCATGTTGTGCATTTACAAATGGTCCTCGATGCCCTTCGCAAGGCAAGCCTCTACGCTAACCTTAAGAAGTGTACCTTTTGCACAAATCAATTGGTTTTCCTAGGATATGTTGTTAGTGAGCAGGGAATTCATGTTGATCAAGAAAAGGTGAAGGCTATTAGTGAATGGCCAACCCCTACCAATGTAAGTGAGGTGAGAAGTTTCCATGGCTTGGCAAGCTTCTATAGGCGTTTTGTCAAGGATTTTAGTACAATTGCTGCCCCACTTACCTCGATTGTCAAGAAAGATGTGCAATTTCATTGGGGAGAGGACCAAGCTAAGTCTTTCCAATTACTTAAACACAAGCTCACACATGCACCTGTTCTTAGTTTACCTAATTTTGACAAAGCTTTCGAAGTAGAGTGTGATGCTTCTGGTATAGGTATTGGAGCTGTTTTACTCCAAGAGGGTCGCCCGGTTGCCTACTTTAGCGAGAAGTTGAATGGAGCTGCTCTAAACTACTCAACCTATGATAAGGAACTAATGGCCTTAGTGCGAGCCCTACAAACATGGCAACATTACCTTCGCCCTCGTGAGTTTGTCTTGCGCACCGATCATGAGTCCCTCAAGCATATCAAGTCCCAAGACAAGTTGAGCAAGCGACATGCACGATGGATTACCTTCATTGACAGTTTTACCTTTGTGATCAAATACAAGACAGGTAAGACGAATGTAGTGGCTGATGCACTCTCACGAAGGTATGCACTTATCACTACTTTAGATGCTAAGTTGCTTAGTTTTGAATTCCTTAAAGATCTTTATGCAGCTGACTCAGATTTTGGTGAGATTTTTGTCTCCTTGCCACGACACTCTCATGAGCACTATTTCATCTCTCAGGGGTTCTTATACTACAAGGACAAGCTTTGCAATCCCAAGAGCTCCATGCGCACACTCTTAGTGAGAGAAGCTCATGGAGGAGGACTAATGGGACACTTTGGCATTGCCAAGACCTTAATGATTCTCCAAGAGCATTTCTTCTGGCCACGCATGAGGAGTGACGTAGAACGGCACATTGAAAGGTGTGTGACTTGTCACCAAGCCAAATCAAAGGTACACCCTTATGGTCTCTATACACCTTTGCCAATTCCACATGAATCATGGGTTGATCTGTCAATGGATTTTGTGCTTGGACTACCTAGGACTAGAAAAGGACATGATTCAATCTATGTGGTAGTTGACCGCTTCTCCAAAATGACCTATTTTATTCCTTGTCTTAAAACAGATGATGCTAAGCATGTTGCAGATTTATTCTTTCGTGAGATAGTTAGTGTTGATCTTGATCCCTATCTTTTGATGTTTACAAAACAAATGGATGATACTAATATTTCTTCAAGATATACTTTCAGTTTTGAAAAGGCAAAGTTTGCTGAAGCTGTCGGACGTTCAAGAAGTCAGGATCGGACGTCCGAAAGGATGAAGAACATCAAGAAGAAAACTCTGTCGGACGCTCGTGAGGAAGCATCGGACGTCCGGAAGGATCGGACGCACGCCTCGGACGCACATCGATCGCATCGGACGTCCGAGAAATTTCGCAAAGATTTGATGACTCTCTGACGACGTTCGGACGCAGGGTTCGGACGTCCGACAGGTGATTTGGACGCAGGGTTCGGACGTCCGACAGGTGGTTCGGACGTTCGACAGGCCAACGGCTAGTTTTGACAGCATTTAATATTTGACCATTGGAGAGTCTTTTGGAGCCATTTCTCACCTTCTATAAACACCCCAAAGCACAAGAAGACAAGGGACTTTTGCCAACACAAAATACAAGCTTACAAGTGAGATTTTTGAGTAGAAAGATTCTTTGTTGGTTGTATAAGGGGTTGGGAAAGTTGGGTTGTGAGGTTGCTCAAGTGAAGGTTACTCTCTAGGAGGAGTAAAACCTTGGTGAAGGTGAACCTATCACTAGAAGTGGTAAAACCTTGGTGAAGGTTGCCTCATTTGTATAAAATAGTTCTTAATTGGGTGAGTGATCTTTCAAGTGTAGGTTGTTGAGGGTTAACTAGAATAGTTGTAAAACTCTTTGGCTCAACCAAAGTGTGTTTGGGGTGAGGAAGGAGTGAGCCTTCACTTGTACATCTTGGTTAGCATCGCCATCTATTGAAGAGGCTATTGGATTGATATTTGGTTTGCATTTCTTATCTTTTCTCTTTAATTAAGTTTTCTTTATTGTGCTTAAATTTGATATATCTTTGTGCATCATTGTGAAATTGTTTGTACTCATTGGGTTGCACCAGGCCTTACAGTTAGATTACATGGCATGCCACGCACTATTGTTTTTGATAGGGATGCCAAATTCCTTAGCTATTTTTGGAAAACTTTGTGGTGTAAACTAGGTACTAAATTGCTATTTTCTACTTCTAGCCACCCACAAACTGATGGTCAAACCGAAGTGGTTAATAGGACTTTATCTACCCTGTTGCGCGCCATTATTAAAAAGAACATTAAATCTTGGGAAGATTGCTTACCACATGTAGAATTTGCATACAATCGCACTGTTCATTCTGCTACACATTATTCGCCGTTTGAAATTGTGTATGGTTTTAACCCTCTCACACCTTTGGATTTAACTCCTTTACCTGTTCATGAGAGAGTTAACTTGGATGGTAAGAACAAAGCTGCATATGTACGTGAGCTACACACTAAGGTGCGAGCCAACATCGAGAAGCGTACACTTCAATACATCCAAAGTGCCAACAAGGGGCGCCGCAAGATGGTCTTTGAGCCTGGCGATTGGGTATGGATACACATGCGCAAAGAGCGGTTCCCAGTCAAAAGGCGTAGTAAGCTACTTCCACGGGGAGATGGTCCATTCCAAGTCCTGGAGCGTATAAATGACAATGCCTACAAACTTGAACTTCCAGGTGAGTATGGGGTACATGCTACTTTTAATGTATCTGACTTGAGTCCTTTTCATGCAGACGATGAGTTTGATTTGAGGACAAATCGCCTTCAAGAGGAGGGGACTAATGAGGAGGGCCTCAAGGCTGCTCAAACTTCTAGTGCTCAGGTCATGCAAATACCCAGTGGTCCAATTACAAGAGCGCGTGCTAGGAGAATTCAAGAATCACTTCAAGCTCTTATTTGCACGATTCAAGAACGAGTTGGTGATGACTTGAGGACCATTGAAGGATTACATAATGGAGAAACTACTCTATACACTTTCCTTCAAATGGAAGAACCAAGTGAAGACTAGTTCACGGAGTACTAGCTTGCTAATTAGGGTTTTAGTTTCCATTATTAGTTGTTTGTTAGCATTAATAATTTCGGTCAATTTTCACTTCACTTTGGCTGAATTTAGAGTCTTAATTTTAGTCAATTAGTTGTTAGACATTTTCACCCTTAATGAAGGGCAAGGTCGTCCATTGGGCATTCTAGGGTTTGAGTCCTGTAAGGCTATATATAGCCTAGGTTTTCATTCATTAAAGGACAGTTTTCAGATTTTATAAAATATACGTGAGTTTATTCACTCTCTCTTGTCTCAAGAGAATTTCCTTTGAATACTTGAGAATTAATCTCAAGTTGTTCATCGAACTTATCAATCAAGTAGTCTCCTTGATTGTGGCGTTCTTCTATCTATACTTTTGGTTCACTAAATTTACTAGTCGTGGGTTAAGGAATCTCCTTAGTTCGTGGCTTGTGATTCTAGAAGGGTCAAAGTTCCGCCAATCATCCCAACTTGGTGTTCGTCTAGATCCGTCTCACATCATTTTCACCATTTTCTTTTTCCCAATTTTGGTTAAATATGGCTAGAAGCTTTTAATTTTGAGTTACAACGGTTAATTAGTGAGTTTTGTTGGAGTTGGGGCGATGATTAGCTAGGGTTTCATTTTCAGCTTTGATTATGATCATATATCCTTTAATTGATGTTATGAAGTTGCTAGTTGGAGGTTTTGATGATTTAAACCTAACAAACATGAAATTCTAGCAACAAAGTTCTAATTCCAAGTTTAAATTCTCACAAAATACCATTCTGCCCGTTTTTGTTTCATCATGATAGAGGCCAAATTAGACTTTGAATAAAACATGAAAGTTGTATAGAATGATGATTTATAGGTGCCTACAAAATTTTAGCTCAATCGGAGCAACGTATCCTGTGAAAAGACCAAATTACCCCTGCTTCCCTGTATTTATCCGAAACTGATAATCAGCTTCTGTAATTGGATGTTTTGACCAGGAATGCTACTGATTTGGTTGTTGATGTCTTCTTAAGACTTATAGCCTTATATCTTAGCTTTCAAATGGCTTTGGAATCACTTTAATTGTAGTTGTAGGGGTTGAGATATGACTGAATAAGTCAGGACTGCTGCAGTACACTTTGAATTGGAAAATCTGGAGTTGTTTTGGTAAATTTGACCTAGTTAGGGTAAGAACTGGACTGATTGGTTTTCATGAAAGTTGTAGGCCTTCGTCTTAGCTTCGAAACAGTATACGTTGTAGCCCAATCCAATAAGCGTAGCCTCGGATGTGTCCATTCCGCAAAAACCCGTCAAATCTGTCTTTTGTTAAGTTTCATTTCCGCACTTGTTATTAGCTCGATTTCTATACTTGTATTGTCTTGAGCCTATGGAACGGCTATTGAAATGAATTTGTGTTGTGGGTAACCTTGGTTTGATTGAGGAAAAAGAATGAAGCCATAAATGGCTGGAAATAGGAAAATACAAATGACGTACTGCCCAAATTTTCGCTCGAGGGCTAAGTTTCTATTTGAACTTGTATATTTTTGTTTGGCAAATACTATAACCATTTTTCCATCTTAAAACATGATCCTTCTTCAATTGGAAACTCCAAATGTTTACTTACTCTTACCAAATAACGAGGAGTGGTTGAGGGTTTTCTTGGGTATTTTTGTCCTCCCTTTTTCATGAATTTTATTAAGATATTTAGTCTATACTATCTACTTGAATATGAGATGATTTTGAACCATATAAACGATCCCGAAAACAGTATTTCTTAGCCTATTTAGTTAGATTCTGACTTACCTTTGGTTCAAGTGTTTCCATTGGAAAATTTTATAACCCTTTTGAGTTTGGTTTTACATTTGGTCTATGAAACCCTAGTTATTTTTGTCCATGGGTTCAAATGTCATCGTTTCACTTTAAAGTCCTTTTATACGTTCTACTCATCATTTGTCGAGTTCTTTGATTTCACCTAATTGTTTGTGCTAGATGAGCTGTAATATTCTTTTCGTTTAATCTTAGGTTTTCTCGGTGACTAAAGATAATATCCGGAAGGATATTTTGCACGTTGTTTTACGTAAATAGGTGAGTGTTCCTTGTTTGTTATATTCTCCTTGACTTCATGACTTGTTGTTGTTGTTTGATAATGTGTTAAGTGTTTCCAATGATTTCTGAAACGAATTTTCTAGGCGAGCGTGTACTTTATCGCGCTCGACCAAAAGGAAACGTGAAATTTTCAATGATTTAATGATTAATACATTAGTTGCGCATGATGTAAGCCTTTTGGCTGAATTGGGCCCTGCCCTTCGTTACCGATTGACTCGAGCCAGAAGCGGACTCGGTCGGGCGATATGGTGACCCTGGGTGTGAACGTCAGTATACTCGAGTATTACCCTGTAGTTCGGACAACGTCCGGATGGGTGGAGCCTGGCCAACGGCCGGGAAAGGGGTGAATGAAATAAAAGAACTAACGAGGGTTTTACTTACAAAAATGCATTTGCAAATGACTGGAGGAATAAGGGGAAATGTCAGGAGAACGAACGAACGAACAAACGAACAAATGGCTCCTAGTGAGCCCGTATCCTTTTAATGTATGTGTTATTATCACTTTCCATTCTAAATGTTTCTTGAATTATTGATATTCTATGTTTAATGTATGGATTGATTATTTGATTATGTGTTCGGAACCTCACTGGGCTTTTAGCTCATCCCTTTAGTTTTGTTTTCCTTAACAGGGGAAGGCACGCAAGGATGAGAGCTTGGTATAGACTAGCTTGGTCTAGCTCTTTGTTTTTTTGTAATGGTTCTCGCCCTAGTGCTTGGCACGGGCTGGTTGTATGGAAGTGAGAACCTTTGTATGTTATTCCTTTGGTTGTATTCCGGATTTGATTAAGGAACGACTGAGTCCCGGCGAGAGCTGGACAGGCGGTCCGCCGAACCCTTTGGTTCGCCTTAGGGGGAGGTGGGGCTGTCACATCCTCTCTAAGCTTTATGAAAATCAGCCACAAGGAGGAAATAAAAGGGCCAATTTTTGGTTTAAATTCTTTCTAATCCCTTGGTCAAACAAGATCCATGGCTAGGGTTTTGCCACTTGGTTCCATCCTTATCCAATCCTTTCTTAATCTTTGACTAATGAGATGCTAACCTTTCCAAATGTGCCAATACATATTTAACACCTCTAATCCTACATGTAAAGTTCCAACCACTAATAAAAGACCACTTGGACAATTACAAGTGGTGAATTATTTACAACCTAACTCAAGGAAATATTTTACTTCAAGTAAAATGAATTGAAATGAAATGCATGGAAATTATTATAATACATAGGAAATATATTGTAAGGGCATATATTAAATGGTCTAGATCCTATAATAAGGCATGTAAATAAGAAAATTATGTTTTAAAGTGAGGGTCAATACAAGGGATTTGTTGTAACACATTGTAAAGTATAATGCTAGGGCATATAAGAGGTGGTTTAAATCTTGGTTTAAGGCATGTAGTTTGGGAAAATTGTATTTTAAAAATGAGGGTTCTCACACTCTCTCCCCCTTAAAGAATTTCGTCCTCAAAATTCTCAGCTTGATTACTGAGTAGTTCAAAATATTTTCGGTGAATATCTTTTTTAACTCTCTCGAGTCCTGTGAGCACATGCTTTAGTAAGACCAGCAGTACGAAGTCATATTATGTAGGAATTGAGGTTCCAAATCTTTATTTAGAACATGTATGAATTTACAAGTTTCATACTTGTATAACCTATCGAAATATAATACTAGCTTGTTTCAATCGAGGAATAATCCCCATGTCCTTACTAATCAATGTTGCAAAAGTCATTTAGAGTAGAAAAGTATCACTTATACCCAAACGTTTAGAGAAAGTAGAAAAGACGTTCAAAATACAAAGTTGTAAAACTGTCTGACCTAAAATGATTTGAGAAACTCATTTTCCTTTTTATTTAAGCCTCAATCTACTCATAAACCAATCTCAAAATAGTTTACCAACTGCAATCCTAAAGTGGGGAATGCAAGTAGGAATAATCCTAGGAAAAATAGAAATTTTCTAGTTTTGCGTGATCTCATTTGAAAATCATATCACGAGATTTTTATGTCCAAAACTTAAAAACTTTTATACCATTGGAATATGGATTCAAATTGTTACAACTTTCTCGAAGGTATCATTGTAAGATCCAATCCATAAGTCAGTCAAATTCCAACCTAAAGTTGCTGCTTCACCCAGTAACAGGCAGAACAGGTATACACTTTCAGTCAACTTTGAAAAATCGTAGATATTCATGGGAATTGAGAACAATACTGATACTCTGAACCTAGTTTCAAACATAATAAATGAAACTCAATTTTGACTTTTCTACATCAAGATATAACAAATTTTGTAAAACTTTCCAAGGTTCCCTGCGGAAAAATTTTCAGCGGCACATCGTTTGTGTTTACTAACTTTTCCTAGCCCATTCAAGGCTTCATTCTTCCCATGAAATAGCTTCAACTCAAGCATATAAATATCGAGCCCACAACTCACTACATCAAGCATATAACTATCACCTATTCAAGTTAGAAAATGAACCCTAAGCTGGAATTCGTAATCACAAGCTGGAATTTTCTTTAGGCAAGTCAAACTAGCATATAAAAGCTAGATATTTCACATAGCAAGACTACCAAACCATGGCCAACACTTAAGTGTCATGTGTGGACAGAAAAGTACCATAAAGCAGAAAATTTCACAACACAATTTCAAACCATGATATTTTCTCATAAAACAACCGAAATGGAAACCCTAAACCTCCAGTTTGCATATATTTAAAGTAAAGGAAAGTTTATTGCCAAAGTTACCCTGTAACCTCAAGAAAGATGAAAACTTAGAGCTTCTTCCTCCAAAATCACACCACCAACACCTAGAAATCCACCTTAGTTATCATTTCTATAGAGTAGTTTGCAAATTAGTTGGTTGAAACTCAAGATTCAAGTACAAATTTGAAAAAGAGTTGAAGGTCTCTCTTTGGTTTTTCTTCTCCATTTGTTCGGCGAAGCAAAAGGAAAAATGAAAACAATTTGGTCAACTTTTTGATTTAGTCAAGGTGAAGAATGTGACACAAACTTTAATCTTGATAAAAGAAGAGTTAAAACTTGGCTACTATTCTTGCTAGCCCTCAAACCCATACACTATACGTTAAGTTTATTCCTTTGGAACGACAAACGAAAATCTTCACCTAACTTAAAGACTAAATTATAGCAATAGACTCATGGGCAAGGATCCAATACTGCCCAACCACTCACTAATGGCTAACTTGACAAGGGATGTCTTGAGATGCTATTCGACTAGGCAAATATACCAATTCAAACTTATTGCATACCCCTTCTGGAATCCCTTCATATTTCTTTTTCAAGTCTATGTTCTGGTGCATTAGTTCAATTTTTCTCCAAGTATTCTTGTGCCCATCGTCATTCCCAGTGCTCAGTTAATCTCTTTTAGAACTATACTTCCTTTCGAATAATCTCTATTTTCTTGTGCAGATCAGTCAAATTTGTCATCTCGTCGATCCACTTAACTTGATGATAACTTGCCAGGCAAATCAAAGGAGTAGAATAAGTAACTAATTATAATTGGAAATTCTAACCATATAACTTTTAAATTCATTCACTTCCAATCCAACCACGAGAAGCTAAACGTAACTATTCTCAGATGAGATAGACAAGAAAGTAGGGTACATTTAGAGCAATATCTCGAAACACTATGCCACTTATTCTTATCCGGAGATTTTAACACAAGGAGTATCCTTACCACTTATGTACATAATGAAATCCTAAGGCGTACTTTGTATGTCAAAAGTTCCACATCCTATCTCAAGCTTTGGCATATAGGTATAGGAGCCAACTCTTTTTCTCAAATCCCATACATAATTCCAAAACTCTCGATCTCAATACGGTAATAATTAAGCCAAGTCCATACTTTGGAATTAGTGGATAGGTGTCAAGGAAGTATAGGCAAGGGTAGTTCATTGAGGACCAAACTACAGGTATCAGATATTACAAGAGAGGTAGAAATACCTATATAGTTACAGTTAAACCGCCTCAAAATCCAATAAGCACTTATCAAGTCCTCACAGTCATAAGAGAAGGAAACAGATCTTCAGTGCAAATTTTTTGACGTACACAACAATTTGGTCACCATCTATAGAAACCCTAGTCAGACTATTACTAGATTAGTCCATGATAACCTTTCGGGATCTGTTCTCTCAATCGGTCCAATAACTAGGTCAAGTGTTAGAATCTTGCGCTCCTTGACTTTTGCCATTAAAACTTATCTCAAGTGCAATCAAAATACAGACCCTTATTCTAGTGCTCTCCTCTTTTTGGTACTCAAGTACAAGAATCCACAATAAGGTAATTCACAACTCGAGCCGGCCGATCCCAAGAGTAAATCACCCATATCACCCATATTAGAGATTCCTACCCAACGTACATATCTATTTCTCCCAAGTATCCTGATAAAGGGTTTATGCTTATAACAGTCTTGATTCATAACTTACGCCCAAGAACACCACCTGATCCCAATCTCACTCCGCGCAGAGACCACGCGAAACAGCAAAAATATCTTCCATTCTTTCAAATCAATTCTCGGTAGTTTCGGGATCTGGTCCTCTAAGAAATTTAAGGGAAGAGAACTTTGGAACCGTTTTAGAACCCTATCTTCACTTACTTCAAGGTTCCTTTACTAGTTACCCGGAACTTGACCTCGATGGTCAATCAAACGGGCCGGTAAACAGTAGATCGGTCATACGATTGATAGCTGTAGCCACCTGGTCTCCTTCTCCACATTCGGGTTCTTGGTTCTAATTGGCTACAGACCTTTATTCCTCCTCTTAGTCCTGGACCTACCTAGATCCATACCCATGCCCCCAACCATATTGTCGTCTAGTCTCCATTATTACTCACTAGTCTAGGGCCCAAGTATTATAGCTATCAGGGTAAGCAAATAGGGGTATAACAATATGTGCTTACTTATATTTAAAAGTCACATAAGAAATGGAATCGGAGTCACAATAAGCAAGTGAATTTACAAAGCAGTTGAAGGCCAATGTCGAAATAAAGTCAAAGTCAAAGTCAACAGTCAACGGTCAAAAGCCAAAGCTAAAAGTCAACGGTCAAAGTCAAAAATCCAAGTCAACAGTCAAAACATCGTACATAAAGGCTCTTAACAGTCATTTATAAGATAACAGGACCAAAAGTAACAAGTACAAGTCTCAAAAGTACCGATATAGTAGTTCAGTCATATCAAACAAAAACCTAGCACAAGTGCCAAAAGAAAACTATACAACCACCGAGCCACAACCTCCCCTATCCTTTCTATGTGCAATAGTCAAAATCATCCAAGGTAGTAGCCTAGGAGTAGAGGTTTAATCCGTCGTAGGACTAGTTGACCCCCCAGACTGGGCGGGTTCGCCTCTAATCTCGCCCCTTATGTAAGAAGTCTCGTCACTCACTTCTCCCAGTAGATCAATATTCATAATGGACTCTGCTCTAATCCTCACTTTCCTGGCTCTCTTAACCATGCGCTCTTGAGCTTCGCCAAGCTGCGCGCTCAGGTTATCAACCCTTTCTCGGCCCTTGACCACATCATACTCAAGTTCCTTAATCCGCTCAGCTTGCATTTCAATAGTTTTTTTCAGGTAATTCATTTCAAATCCAAGCCTAGTATTGTCCCTCGCTAGGACCTTCCGCTCCTTCACTACGGCCAAAACTACTTCATTAGGATAAGTGTAAATATGCCGGCACTCGCAATGCCTATAGCGGTTAGATGGGCTCCAATATGCTCTAGGTCCTCCGGGCCTGGTCTGGTATCTAATCATCGGTAAGTCCTCACAGGGCGTTTCGCCAACCGGTCTATCACTAGGGCCACAAGATCCGTCCATCCTATACAAAGTGTAGATAAAACGTAAGTACTCTTAAGGGAAAAATAATCACATATAATCCTCAAGTCGAAAATACCCAACTCGTCCAGGCCAATTCAACCCTAGGCTCTAATTCTTATCCCTTTTAGTGGTCACTTAACTTTTTAGACCAATCCAACAGTCTAGCATCCCAAACGTTTAAGTCTAGGATATACTACAAGAATCTGAAGCCTAAGCTCTGATACCAACTATGACAGCCTCACCTCTCCCTAGGGCGAACCCTAAGGTATTAGCGGATTGCCTGTGCAGCTCTCGCCGGGACTCAGTCGTTCAAAGTACTAATAACACCAATGAAACGGACGAGATATCTTTCAAGCAAGGGAATGAAACCCTGATTGATACATAATCACTAATCTAATGTTCAGGCTTAGTATTTAGATAACTAATTGTCTACTACCACTCTATACTCAAAATTACATAGTATAAGTCGAACTTATGGGTACAAGCTTACCAGTCTGATTAAACAAAAGTTATAACCTCAAAACACAAGTACAAGCAAAATAAAGCTAAGAAAGCACTTGATCAAGTCACTTCCCGATCTGTTAAGGAAAACAAAGGGAATGGGGTGAGCTAAAGCCCAGTGAGGTTCCAAATAAAGAAAATAAACACATAGCCACATAAGGTCACAAAATACCCAAATAAACACCGTACAGTAGAATAACAATTTAATCACAGTTCAATTCAAGGATACGGGTGGCTTTCAAAAGCCAAAGATCCATTTGAGCTTGATCATAATTGTCTCCTGTTGACACTCCGTCAACACTTGTATGCACAGTATATAGGGTCCGTAGAACACCACTTTCACCAGTCTCCGTCCACCAATCAACCCCCTACCGGGCCCGCACTCCATAAACAGTAGTTTGGTAATACTCGAGTATACCAGGAATCTAAGATTCCAAAGAAACAAGATCAAGTCGAGGACTTTACCACTGGTGGTGCTGGACAACACAACAAGAAAGCACAACGGCTATACTTCACCAGGGACCACCAAACATCAGTCCCCAAGGTTTATCAGCCTTCTCGACCAAGCCCTTGCTGGCTCGATACAACCGACTCACCTAAGAGGTTGGGTACCCAAACAGTAGCAGTAGTTGATGGGATATCACCCAAACAACTTAAACACAGTCATATATAGAGAAATCACATCTCATAATAACAGTATACAGAGCCTCATTGGAAAACAAGTGAGGTCGAGTGCGATAAAGTACATGCTCGCCTACATTTTATCAAAACAGTATTTGGCTCCAACAGTCATAAATCAAGTATTTCAAATATTCAAATAATAGGTAGCAGATAGTGGAACACTCACCTGTCAAGCAAAAGTAGAAATCGACATCAAACGTCTCAGTTACGATCACATTCGTTTCCCAAACCTAGGTCAACGAGTGAAATCATTAACAATTGGATTCGTTCTTTACTAAAGTATACGTTCATTAAGAAACTGAGTGAGTAGTCTAGGCTACTTAATTCGGCAGGCAATAGGATCCATAACATGGTAAAAGTTCATGAGAAAATAAGTTTAGTGTGTACATGAAAGCTCGGCAAGAGAAATGTTTCATTTAGACTTGAAGGTTCCTTATTCGGATTAAACAGTCTTGCCCGGCAGTCTCGGGAAAATGGTTATAATTCACTGTAGAAAGGTCAAAATTATGTTTCGTCAGTGCCGTTAGAAACTAGGTTCACAAGGGTATATTTGTGTAGAAGAAACCATTTCCAAAATCCAAATGTAAGTGGTTCAAAATTAAGCAACTAAAAGAATTTTCTGGACAGTCTCGGATGAACAGTAACAACCAGGCATCCAAATTTCAAGACTCGCCACGAATCGTTCGGGACGAACCAGAAAATGAGCTTGGTACCATTTTAAAGCTCTAAGAGTCTACTTTCAAATGCCACAAACGGCACTCAATTCGGATCATTGAGTCAAACGTTATGACCTTCACAAAATCACTGGTCAGAAAATTCCTGGACCTAGTCCAGTTTTTCCTTTTTGCTCATAACTCAAGATTTATCCAACCAAATTGGCTAATTTTTTGTAGACAACCTCCACACACATAACCCAACATATATCCCTCACACTTGTAGCCAAATTAGGCACGAAATTATCGAAGCAAAAAGGGCATCAAGCCCTTGAAATTTTCGAACAGCACCTCCCCAACTTTTCTAACTTTCAACCTTTCATGATTTGTACTCCAATCACATAACAAGTATTAGATCTACTAAAAAGGGGCTCAAAAACATGTTAATACCTCATACACACACATGAACAAGGGCTAGGCATTTCATCAAACACTTGGTAGGCATACTAACAAGCTTAACTACTACTTGTTTAATTGAAGGAATTAACCCCAAATCTCAACCAAAACAACTTGTATTTCACCATAAAAACTTAAAGTAGATGATATAACATCATAGCCCCCAAATTTAAGCCTAAACAAATAATAATTAATTATCACACACTATCACTTATAAGTCTCTTGTTAACAAGAGAGATCGTACACTCGTACAATCTAAGAAAATGTCATGAAATAGAGCTTTACTTGCTTAGAATTCAAGGTTCAAAAGTGGTGTTTAACAACACAAGGAAAACTGGTTTCCTTCATGAAGGCAAGTCAAAAATGGTTAATTAGTATTGAAGGATAGGGATGGGTCTCCAAAAACTCATTTCCCAACAAGTTCGAAAATTTCAGTTTTAAGTGTCAACTTTGAAAAATAATATCTTACTCTATGTAAGTCCAAAATTGGAAAACTTGGTACCGTTAGAAAATAGTTTCAAAGTGCTAAAAGTTCCTAGAAGACACTTTTCCAAGATTCTAAATGGAAGACACTCGAATTTCAGCTTAAATTGGCTGACTTATACTCACAAGACAGTTTCAGTCTTAGTTTTTGGCAAAGTTTGGAAATTCAGAAAAATTCACAGAACGTGAACTAGCCTATGAAATTTGTAAATCAATTAGAATTCCAATCAAGGTTTAAAACAAAACTAGCAGAACTAAAATCAGAGTTTCGAGCGTCAAGATATAGCAGCTCAAAGTTGGCCAAAAATTGAAAACTGTTTGCACATTTTCCAGATTTGAAGAACAGGTTTGGGCATCATTTATATATTGAAATGGTCTTAGATTAACACCAAAATTGGTACAATTCAACTTCCATATGAGGATTACTCCTCTATCAAATTTCATTTGAAATTTCGCACGGGAAGGTGGTGAACAAAACTACCAAATCTGTCTCCTTGCTTCCTTTTCCTTTTTCAAACATTTTGCCCAATGAAATCAACTCCAATCTGACTCATTTGTGAAACCAAGACCCAAGAAACATTTGATATACATTTGGTAGATGATTGACACCAAAATTTTTAAAACAACATGTCCCAAGTCAAATTAGGCCATTCGGCTAGCCAAAATTAGGGTTTTCTAGCTTTGGTACAGTTCGGTAATTAGACCACATCTCACTCAATTCAACTTGAAATTGAGCATGGTTGGTGGCATTGGAAACTAGATTCAAAAGGCTACATTTCATCAGAAGAAGTTGTTTTGAAATTCAGTTTGAAAGTAAGAGAAAATGGAGCCAAAATTTGCAGCTTCTACCATTTTCTCGGTTGAACAGTTATGCAGGGCAGCCAACTTTGATCAGTCCCTACAGATGACTCAGTTCGAATTAGAAGGTACATTTTACACAGTTAGAAAGCTACAGATGTCTAGTTTCAAATGCCACAAACGGCACTTGATTTCGACATCTGAGCACAGAGTTATGTTCTTTCAAAGATGCTCTGTCCAGATTGGACACCGTTTTCCAGATTTGTAAAATTTCGAAATTTCAACTTTTACCCAACCAAATCAAATGATTTTTGGCGAAAACTTTCCACACATCTTATACAAATATCTACATCAGTTTCAAGGTCATTTGAGTAACAAAAATTTGAATCAAAGCTTCGAGAAAAACAGGGCAGATTTGGTCAGATTTTCCCCATGCAATTCCTTCGGTTTTCCTTTCATTTTTCCAACAAATCTCATCTTGTTTATCACATAATTAACACAAACAACACTTATCATCATCATATCAGTCCTATACCATCAAGGTGGTGTAGACACCAAATTTTTAATTTATTTTTATTTTTACTTTTTATTGTTATCTATTTTTATTTTATTAATCTTATGTTTTTTTAATTTTAGACTTTTTTTAGCATTTTAGATATCAAATTTTCAATTTATTTTTATTTATTATTGTTATTTTATTTATTTATTTATTTTATTTTTATTTTATTGATTATTATCCATTTTTGCTCATTAGACTCAATTTTTTTAAAGACATTTTTAGCACTAAAATTTTAAAAAACAAAAGTGGTGAAGCCACGCGCGTGTGCAGTATCCTTCTGCATGGTTTCGGATAGTACAGAGGCAAAATTGCAGGAGAAATTTCTAATTTTGTGATAAATTTTAAAAAAATTCTACAAAAGGGGTGATTTTGGCAATGGATTCCGTCCGGGGGTCTTCGTATTCGTGAAATGCGAGCTCTACTGAGCTCGCATTTCACGAATGCGAGGTTAGAATAGAGCTCGCATTCGCGAAATGCGAGCTCTACTTATTGAGCTCGCATTCCGCAAATGCGAGCTCTAATTTAATTTTTTTTTTTTTTTTTAGAGCTAGAGAATTTTTTCCAGAAAGCTCCTAAATGTTTTTTTTTAAATGTTGCAAATATTTAAAATTTTGCAAATAGCTCGCATTTGATAAATTTGACCTCCGAAAATTGTATTTAACTTTTTTGTTAGATTTCGCATTTATAAGTATGACTTTCAGAAAATTAAATTCAAAATTGTTAGGAAAAAAATTTAAAATGAAATTTACGAGCTCCATAAAATATATAAAATTAAATGTAAATATTGTTTGTTTTGTAGAATTTGCCTTTACTAAAATGCTGTCGGTAGTAAAATCTTATTTTAAAATCTCTACTAAAATCTTATATTTCAGAGAAATGTTAGAGAAATTTTATTTAAAAATCTGTAATTAGCAGAGGAATAATTTTTTTTTTATTTTAAAACTTGCACGTGCCTAAAGTCATCAAATATGTGCTCAAAAAAAAATCATATTAACAATAATCTTTTTAATATAATTTACTATACATGCATAATTCTTTTATAATAAAAAAAATTGATAATTGTACGGTTGGAAATACGTTATTTTATTATAATACATTTAAATGGTGGAAAAAGTACACATGCATAGTTCTTTCTCATAGATCAATGTAAAAATAGAATGAAATTGTTAACATGTAAGGTGTTGACTATTTGCTGTGAATAAAATATTAAGTTTTTTTCCTTTTTTATCAAATAAATTTTTTTGATCAAATTCTAATTTTCCTTTGTTATTAATGAATCGTATTTATTTGTTGACACCGATGAATATTAGTTATAAGAATCTAATAGTTAATAGTCATTAATATATGTTACAATTTCAACTGTAATTTTAGAAATTTCATAACGCAATGTTATTTAAAAAAATTATATAAGTTATTTTTATGAAGTGCATGTTATTTGTTTGGTAGTTGAAAAGGAAAAGAAAAAAAATTAAAGCAAAGATCTAGCGATTAAATCTTGCGTGTTTTACCTTTTACAATTATTGGCTGGATTACTATTTTGATTAAAAATATAAAGCGATAATCAAGACAAAGTTATTGTCATGCAAAACTCCTAAAACCCGAAGTGCTAAAGCCGTAAAACACTAAATCGTAAATCTTAGAAACCAAATCCTTGTAAACCCTAAAACATTAAATCAAGGTTGTTGGGTTTATTAATATCCATTAATAAATATTTTTGCGGCACGATAGGATTACTATTTTAATTAAAAATCTAAAGTCGTAATCAAGGCACACTATTGTCAAACTAAAATCCTACAACCATAAACCCGAAAGTGCTATTCTCCTAAAATACTAATTCTTAATCTCTGAAACCCTAAAATCCTAAATCCTAAAAGCCTCAAACCCTGAGTGCTATCTCTAATGTAGTCAGTAGTAGAATCAAAGATATGATATTTTCTTTTGTCTACAACTCATTTGGTCTTCTCTTTTGTTGCAGAAGCATGTGCCACCGATTTTTGTCCCTCAAAATAGCTGGAAAAGTTGTGAGAAAGGTAAAGGAAAATGGGTGTGACACTTGCTGAAGAGAGAGACAGATCTGAGCCTCGGATCCGAGGGTTGAATATAGATCCGAGTTCGGATCATTAGGATCCGAGGACTTCCCATGATGGATCCGAGGTCGGATCTTCTGACCTCGGATACACTCCTTCAGAAGTACAAACGAGGGATCGGATCTGTCTTTGCTCTCACGGATCCGAGCTCGGATCGGTTCCATTAAATTTCCAGTTTTTTCGCTTCTTTCGTTTTTCCTTCATTTTTGCTCCTAATTTCTTGTGTACTTTATCCTCTGGACAATCCTTACACTTTTTTCAGCTCGTGCATGAACTTCATACATCGATATCCTTCACAATTTCACAAAATTAATGCATTTATCCACTCATTTAATCAACTCACAATTTCACAAAATTGAACATTTTGGCCATTAACTTGAAATTTTGGAAAATATTTTTAAAAAATTTTGACAGAATTTCCCCTAAAAAATGGACAAAACTCCCTGTCAACAACCTCAATTTCAAGAAAATTAACCTCATGACAATATTTCCAAATACAAAACCAACATTTTTAAGCCATAGACAACTAAAATCATGCATTTCAAAATACAAACATCCATAAGATAAGGTAATCCCTCCCCCACACTTAAAATTCACAATGTCCTCATTGTAGAGGAAAGTAAAAGAAACTGAAACTTCCCTCAAAATAAGTGGTGATTCATTTTGAAGCCATAATTCCTCACGATCATCCAAATTCTTTCCACAATGAAACAAAAGGTACGAAGAACCATAAGTAGCACAAGACAATCCAATATAAAAACTACAAAGTTTAAACGGAGCACAATAAAAGAAAAATAAAGAGCAGCTAAGGATCTTCATCTTCATGGTTGCTCGGAACGAGGGTCTACTGCCTCCTCAGTGCCTGGACGACCCTGTGATGTACCAATATGCCCCTCCTCCTGCTGAGGCGTCGGAGTAGGTGACCAGCGGATATGAAAATGATCCTCGATCGCACGAAGACGGCGATCATGTCTGTCGAGTCGCTCTGTCATCATCCTCTCGGTCTGGTCAATGCGCTCGATGACTCGTGTCTCCATACAGCAGATGGCATTGAGGAGCTCTTGCCATTTCGTTCTCGGCGGAGGTGGTGGTCGTGAAGCGCGAGGAGGAAGAGTCTGCTGTGCCTCCGTCTCTTGAGCTTCTAGTTCCTGCTGAGTGTGAGGTGGGGGCTGAGCAGAAGTCGAAGCTTCTCCAGTGTCTCGAATCAGAGCAGCTCCAAAAACTGTGGAGATACTCAAGGATTTGAGTATCGAGGCACTAACCTCGTCGGTGGACCTGGTGACAATGGCTCGCTCGGTTCCAAGAGGAACCTTGAGCTTCTCAAAAATTTGGGATAGCAGTCGAGGGAATCCAAAGCAAGTCCTGCCAGCCGTCATGCGAGCTGTGGTCCGTATGTAACTAATGATGATGCTGGGCAAAGGAATACCAGTCAACTGCTCACCCACACCATGCATCATCTTATCCAAGAAGTAGAGGTCACTATTGCGAAACTCACGTTTTCCACTCCTCTTGGGTACCACATTGAAGGCGAAGAGATAGAAGATCAAGTGCTACCTATGCTCGAAGGAGTCGGCATATACGGTGAGCTTCTTTGAAGTTCCTCGCTCCCTATATTGACCCTTTAGACGTGCTACCGTATCTCCCACCTGCCAAGGGTCTCGTGACTTGAATTCCTTAGTCAATTTAACATCCACTCCTTCGTCTTTGAGTTTGACGATTTTGGCGACTGTATCCCGGTTAAGAACCACTCTCTTTCCTCGAACCCAGGAGACGATGAGATTGCCACTGTGACTCTGTTTGTTTTCTACATTGGCGTAGAACTCCCGGACCAGATTGGGATAGTAGTGCTTGGGCAATTGAAGGATGTTCTCCCATCCGAGTCGCTTGAATGCCGTAGAGATGTGGTAGTGCGCATCCACCTCCGGTGCCAGGTGCTTTTCAATGATAATTTCCTTATCCAAGCCTGCTTCGTACCACTGTTGATTCTCGAGTGACGTGAATCTAGAGGTGTCATAATCTGGAAGCGGCTTGTCGCGGCTAGTGGATGCGGTCTTCCGGCGAGACCGAGGTGGTGGCTCAGGCGAAGGAGATTCTTCCTCAGGCGACTCTTCATGTGAGGGAGTGCGCTCTTCGCTTGAAGAGGGCGAAGGAGTGCGAATAATAGCCCTTCTTGTGCGAGCCATTGTGCCTATATTAAGAACAAGATCAATGCACATTAAAAGCAATCTAAATTCCTTGAAAATACATTCCAAAAAAAAATTGTTGAAAAGTAATTTGAAAAATTTCGGCAGAGTTTCCCCTTATAAAAAGACGAAACTCCCTGCCAACAATCAACAAATTGAAGCAAATACTCTGCTTAACACATTTTGAAATCCACTTTTAACATTTAGAAGATATATTTTGAATAAGGAAATCAACCCTCACATGATAAATACAATGTGTGAGGTTTAAAACCATTTGCAAGCATAGAATAGTGACTCAAAGTAAAATGGACCATCAAAGACAATGTGCTATTAAATTAAGCCTTAATCAGCAATTGAACACAACATCTCTTTGTGTCACCAAGAAAAACATCCTCCATTCAAACACTTTTCAGCTTTCAGATATTTCCCTCAAAGCAATACATATAATCCACTATACTTGCTACAATTTTTCATCCACTTGCATAAAAATGAACTTCAATTCAAATAGTCAAATGCCAATTATACAAAGAAACAAGAAATTGTCAACAAAAGTATAATGTCCTTTCATGAGAAAAATTATACAAAATTTATCACCATATTAACAAAATTTTCAATTCTAAACAAACAAGCATTTCCAATGACATATACTACCACAATGTAGCAAAATTATAGCAATAAAATCCAACATATGTGCATTTCCCAAATTTGTAGAAAAATACTAAAAAATTAAGAATTGAGAAATGTAAAATTTCAACGAAAGTTGAAAATTGTTACCTCAAATGTGTAGAGTGTTGATAAAGGAAGATGATGATGCAAAAATTGAACCCAAAACAGCCCAAATTAGCCCCCAAATTGAGGAAGTACAGTGCAGCCCCAATTCTAGTTTTTGAAGATCAAACTCACCAAATTGATGTTTTTGATTTCAAAAAACTCAGGGTTAATGCTCACAAGAGTATTTGGGATGTTTTTGTGGTGAAATTTCAGAGGATTAATGGGCAAAATGGAAGATTGGTCAAGGAGGGTTAGGGTTTCGGTGAGAGAGAAGGAGAAGAAAGCTGAAAAGTGAGGAACCGAGCTCGCGGTTCCATTCATATCGCGAACCGATCCGAGGTCGGATCATTGCTGAATGCCCTCGGATCCGACAGGGGCTCGGATCCTCACCGCCAGAAGCACAGACGAGCCATCGGATATGTCTGGAATTTCTTAGATCCGAGCTCGGATTAAAAGATCCGCGGTCGGATCCAACTGGGTTTTTCGGATCCGAGCTCGGATCTGTATTTCTCTGCACTAATTGCAGAAACTGCAATTTTTCAAACTTTTTCTCCCTTTTTCGGCCAATTCCAAAACACGCTTTGGACTAACTTTTTTTCAATTCTAACCTCCCACGCACATGTAACATACCAAAAGTACAATATCCAATCTCTCAAAACACATCAAACACATCTTCATTGAAAATCGAGGGGTGAGGTTCTTTGATCATTTTCTTGCATTGTTACACCAAAATAGCACTTTTGGGCATTTATGCACATCAAATGAGTCCATGAGCATTTATAAATATGTTATCACCAAAACTCACCTGAATATACTGAAAATGCAACATTGTATGTATGCTTGGCAATTCTAAACAATGTGAAGAACGAAGTTAGGTTATAAAACCTCCCTTTTTTTACACTTGTTCTTCAATTGCACCTTCAAGATGGAAGTTCCGACATGTAAGTATTTTACCGTGTATAAAATAGAGGAGAGGTTAGTATAATGCATAAGAATACTCATATAACCTACATTTTTTTGTTTTGTTTAAAAGAGTACTCATATAAAGTGAGAACTAAGATACGTGCGATCGCATTGTTCCACTCATATTCGTGAAATTTTAGAATATATACAAAATGTCACAAAAAAAGTATCTAATCCATAAGTTAGGTTATTTATACAATAACAATACAAGTAGCGTGCAATCAATGCTGCCCAAGTTTCCCATGAGTATCACATGTTGTTGGTTTGGGTATTCTTTGGCTTCGACGTGGTTGGTTTGGCACTACTGTATGGACCTGAGTAATATGTGTCAACAGTGTAGTATCTTGAAATTGAGTGCTTGTGCCTTCACCTCCTTCACATTGCTCAGAAGCATGGTGATGTGAGTCCCTATCGGGCACAAACTTTGGCAAAGTGTGAGAACCCGTAAATTCCTCAATTTCTAGGCCTTATTTTATTTATTTGCAGCCTTTTATGCATTTTCTTTATTAGAAAAATTTTCTAAATAATTTTTATGAGTAAATATAGTTTTTAGATGATTTTCTAGTATCGGTTAGTTTTTGAGAAATTAAGAGCGTATACCGGACGTGGGACCCGCTAGTGCTGAAAGTTCGGAAAAATTCGGCCAACTAGGTTAAGTTTTGGATACTGGGTTTAAATTATCGGGTGCTAAGAGATAATTAGAGGTTACCAAGTGGATTGGTGTGAGAGGAAACAAAGAGATAGAGACGCATTAAATATAGTGACAAGTGTCACCATATGGTTAGTGGTTACTTTTGACTACTATTCATACTTTTACCCTTTTACTAAAATAACTCAAAAATTGACCAAAATTCACTCCAAATTTGCAAGCTCATAGCCGGCCCTCTCCAAGAAAGAAAGAAAGAGAACTCTTCAAGTTTTTGCTTCAATCTTGCTCAAATCTACCAAATCAACCACTTAATCTTGCTTTTGTTCCATAGAAAGCCTTAAGTGAGTGATTGTGAGGTGTTTAGTGGAGTTGTTTGGAAGGCTAAGGTGATTAGTTGCTTCCTCTCTTGTGTTGCTAAGGTGAGTAGTGAAGGAACCCCTCTCCTCCATCTAATGATGTTTAATTCATGATTGGTGGTAGTTTAAGATGTACTTTTATGGATTATATCTTGATTTTGGTTGAATTGGTGAAGTTTTATAATTATTGGTGATTTTTCTGTTTTCATATGATTATTATTATGTGGTCATGTATGATGATTGGAAATGATATTTAAGGAAGTTAGAAGGTGGAAAAAGTGGTTAATTGCAGGAAATTTCTGTTTTGTAAGGAAAATTGGAAAGCTAGGGTTTCATGTCCTACATTCTGCCCGGCACTGTTCATCATGGTTAGAGGCCGAATTAGCCTTGGATTAAAACATGAAAGTTGTAGGGAATGATATTTTTGAGATGCCTACAATATTTCAGGTCAATCGCAGCAACGTAGCTTGTGAAAAGACCTAAATACCCCTGCTACCCTGTTTTTACCAGAACTTGAGAATTGCGTCTGTAATTGGTTATATTGGTTGGGAATACTTCTGAATTGGTTGTTGTAGTCTTCTGAGGAAATGTAGCCTGATGTCTTAGCTTTCAGATGGCTTTGGAATCACTTGATTTGGACTGAGGTAGCCTGAACTACAGTTCGTTAACTAGAATGCGGTTTGTTCACCTGTTTTTGCAGTTCTGGTTTAGTATATTGCATTTTTGACCTAGTTAGGGTGAGAACTGGACTAAATGGTCTTCATGGAAGTTGTAGAGAATGATGTTTTATAGTTTCTTGTAAATGTTCAGCCCAATCTGAGCTTGGTAGCTTGTGGAAATTCGGAAATACCCAGACTAGCCTAGGTAGGAGTTCAGCGAATAGGGTTGTCATTTCACCCAATCGGACCGTGATTTTTCACCCTGATCCTTACTGAATTAGATTTTGGCCAAAACATGAAAGTTGTAGAAAATGGTGTAAACGAGTTGTCTCCAAAATTTCAACTTGATCCGAGCACTGTAGTATGTGAAATGACCGAAATACCCTTGACTGCCCAAGAAACCTGTTTCGCGCCCAGATTTCTGTTTTCGTGTAATTTTTCATTTTTGACCATGAAAATGCATGATTTGGCTTTGAAGGTCTTCATAAGAAATGTAAGTATATTCTTAGCTTTCCAACTTCCCTGGAATCACCTCGTTTTGACTTCGGTAGCCTGAGTTATTGTCGTTACGCATAAGGTGGTTAACAAGCTCGAATGTGAGATTCTGGTTCTGTAAATGGATATTTTGACTTAGATACGCTACAAACTGGACTGTGTGGCCTTCTTCAATATTGTATCCCTTTCTCTTAGCTTCGAAACGGTGTATAGTGCACGTCCATCCGATAACCGTAGTGCCGGTTGTGGCCAATACGCATAATGACGGCAAAACTGTTTTAGGTCTTAAGAGCTAAACTTTCATTTCCGAACTTTCCCTAGCTTACTTTAGTACTTATACGCTCTAGTGGAGCCTTATTTTTGGTAAAATGTGAAGTTGGTTTATGACTTGTAATCGAGCCTTATTGTGTTTGTTTGAACATTTTAGGGCGTGACGGTGACTAAAGACGTTCTTTGGGCGAAAGTTTATGAAATTTCACTTGCTTGCCTGGTGCGTGTACTACTCACTTGCTTGTTTACAATGTGGCTTTATCATATTGAATTTGATGCCTTGAAGGCTTATTTGCACTGTTGAAACTGATTAAGGTGAGGGTGTATTTGATCGCCCTCACCCCTTTTGTATTATATACGACTGTCTACTGTTTCACTGTGGTACTTGAAATGTACATGGAAAACTGGATTTGGTGTCGTTTGGACGAGGATCCAACAGTTTTTACTGTTACTACTGAGCTCAACCCCATTGGTAGTCGAATGAATCGAGCCAGCGAGGGTTTGGTCGTGAAAGTCGACGAGCCATGGGGACTGTTATATGGAATCTTGTAGTAGTGAGACTCTTGATTCCGGTATACTCGAGTATTACCAAATTTTCTACTGTTTGGAGTTCGGGCCCGATAGGGGTATGTTGGGTGGAAGGAATGAAAGTAAAGTGGAGCCTACGGTTGGTTACTCTTAAACATTGACGGAGAGTCAATGAGGTCTGATCAAGAATGCAGGCGAGGAAAGGGGCTCCTGAGAGCCGCCCATATCCTTTTATTAACACTATTGATGTGTGCCCTGGCTTACTTTTGATGTATTGGAATGAGAAACTTGATGCTTATATGAATTTTACTGTTGAGTGATAGTATCTCACTGGGCGTAAGCTCACCCTTTTCCTTTTGTTTTCCTTACAGGAATTTGAATACTTTTGGAAAAGCTATGAATGTTGGTTGCCGAATTGAGCTTGTGTGAATGTTTTTGAATAGCTCCCTTTTGGGCAAAACCCTGAATGTATTTGGATTTAATTACCTCCCTTTTGTTTTGTAAATTACAAACATATGTATATAACACTGTTTAACCCTGTTTATAGGTCTTATTTGGCTTGGAAATGTTTTCCGAGTTGTATGACATGGCACCCACTAATCACCGACGGTTTGATTTGCGTTCGGCTATCTTGCGATTCCGGCTTGTGTGAGCGCGTGATATTTTACCGAAACGCCTTAGATTGTATTTGCCTGCACCGTTAGTCTTGGCGAGAGTTGGACAGGCAGTCCGCTTGTGACAGCCCCACCTTCCCCTAAGGCGAACCAAAGGGGTTAGCGGACTGCCTGCCCAGCTCTCGCCAGGACTAACGGTTCAGTTTAGAGCGATCGAATACGTTCCGGACCATACAACGCGCGTAAACAAGTCAAAATCCCAAAATAAAAAAAAAATGAAATCGCAGTCGGCCATGAATAGGAACCGACACGTCAAAACCCAACCAAACGTCAAGCAAATATTTACATCTCGAAATTTAGCATATACAACCCAAAGGGGCATACCAAAGTGATTCAAAGGTGGATACATGTACGGTTTGCCAAATCCAAAAGAGAAACGGACCCAAAAGTATATTTAGGGTTTCAATCCATGAGCTATACAAAAGATATGTCCAACTAACTCAATTCGGCAACCAATTATCAAATCCAGTCCAAAAGTATTTATTTTCCTGCAAGGAAAACAAAAAGGAACAGAAAGGGGTGAGCTTGCGCTCAATGAGGTACCAGACATATAGCAATAAAATCATGGCATTTCACATTTAACAAATCAGGTACACATGTCAGATGTAAAGTAAAGGAACCAATGATTCAAATCGGAAGGATACAGGTGGCTCTCAGGAGCCAAATTCCCATTTGCGTCACCGAATCTTGATCAAAATAATAGTTGACACTCCGTCAACGTTAAAGGAGTAACCAATACCGTAGACTCCACTTTCTCCGATTCCTTCCACCTCACATACCCCTACCGGGCCCGAAATCCAATCAGATCAGAAATGGTAATACTCGAGTATACCCGGAATCAAGGGTCTCAATACCCAAAGATCCCAAAACAGACTACCGTGGTTCGTTATCTAATCGACCAGGCCATTGCCAGCCCGACTCGAGTAACTGGCCACAGGTGTTGAGCTCAGAGGTCCCAGCAAAGAACAGATACAGATACAGATACGGATAGCAGATTCAGATAGCAGATTCAGATACGCACTCAAAATTGGCATATGAACAGATAAAAGAACGAGTGTGATAAAGTACACCCTCGCCTCCATTTTATCAAAACAGTATTTGGCTCCAACAATCATAAATCAAGTATTTCAGATATTCAGATATTGTATATAACGGGTAGCAGGTAGTGGAACACTCATCGGTGTCAGTACAGATACCTCAAAAGTTTGGGCTTTAGTCACCAAGAAACCCTAACATAACCAAGGTGAAACAATTATGGTTCCCACTTTCACGAATCCAGTACACGAAATGCATAAATAAGACTTAACTATAAGTCGTGTGCCTGATCAAAGTAGCTACCAGTGCAAAGAAATAACAATGAAATTGGAGAAAAAGGTAGCGGTTGGTATCAAAAACATGAACAACCCTAAAACCCTTCGCTCAAGTCACAAGTAAATCGAACTAGCCTTCAAGAAAACTTTCGGCAGCAAATCCCTTGTGTTTACCTATTTTCCAGCCATTAATGGCTTCATTATTTCCTCAAATCAGTCCCAACATCTCATACAAAAATAATCTCATTTCCAAAAGCCGTTCACTAGGCTTAAAGTCATTCAAGTACAAAATTTAGCTAGGAACATGACCGGAAATGAAAGTCAAGCCCTAAACTATTCCAATAAGCACAATAAGACTCGATTACAAGTCATAAACCAATGCCAAATACTACCAAAATAGGGTTCTATAAGCATACACAAGCATTAGAGGAAACCAGAAAAATCCGGAAATGCAATTAGCTTTGCCCAAAAAAAAAATAGTTTTTGACCTCATTTTGCGGTAATGGCACCAAAGGTACTACGATTATCGGATGAAGGTACAAGACCCACCGTTTCGAAGCTAAGAGATAGGGCTACAATGTTCCAGAAGGCAACTCTGTCCACTTTTGAGTGTAACAAGGTCAAAAATACAAGATACTACACCAGAACCGGAAAAACAGATTCACAGAACACATTCTGGTGCAAACATCATAAACAGGCTACCTAAGTCCAAATCCAGAAATTCCAAAGCCATCCGAAAGCTAAGAAACAGGGCTACATTTCATCAGAAGATCTCAATAACCAATTCGGAAGCATTCTCAACCAAAATAACCCATTACAGAAGCAATTCTCAATTTCGGGTAAAACCAGGACAGCAAGGGTAATTTCGACTTTTCTCATGCTACGCTACTCCGATTGACCTGAACTTTTGCAGGCACCTCTAAAATATCATTCCCTACAACTTTAATGATTTAAGCCAAGGCCAATTCGGCCTCTAACTATGAGCTACAAAACCAGGCAGAATGTAATTCCAAAAAAACCTAACTTTTCAATTTTTTTTCCAAAACAGAAATTGCTTGCAATTATCCACTTTTTCCACCTCCTAGATGCCTTAAATACCATTTCCAATCATCATAAATGACCACATAATCATATTCATATGAAAACAGAAAATCCCCAATAATTACAAAACTTCATCAATTCAACCAAAAATCAAAATATAATCCATAAAGTTGCATCTTCTACTACCACTAAGCATAAATTAAGCATCATTAGAGGGAGGAGAGTGGTTTTTCACAACTCACTTTAGAAACAAGAGAGAGAGAGCAATTAGTCCTCTTAGCTTTCTAAATAACTCCACACAACACCTCACAAACACTCACTTAAGGTTTTCTATGGAACAAAAGTAAGATTAAGTGGTTGTTTTGATGATTTGGAGCAAGATGGAATCAAGAACTTGGAGATTTTCTTTCTTTCTTCTTGAGAGAGAGAGCCGGCCAAGATGAAGAGAAAAATGGAGAAATTTTGGTAATTTTTGGGATTTATTTAGTCAAATAGAAAAAGGTGAATAGTGGTCTTATGTAAGAACCAATCCTATGGTGACACTTGTCACCTCATTAATGACTTGCCTAACTTTTGTCTCTCTTATACCAATCCACTTAGCATCCTCTACTTATCTCTTAACACCCGGTAAATTAATTCCAGTATCCAAAACTTAACCTAGTTGGCCGAATTTTTCTGAACTTTTCGCACTAGTGGGTCCCACGTCCGGTATACGCTCTTAATTTCTCAAAAACTATTTGATACTAGAAAAATCATCTAAAAACTCTATTTACTCATCAAAATTATCTAGGCTTTTTCCTAATCACAAAAATGCAGAAAACAAGCCATGAAAAATACTAAAACCTAGAAAATAGGAAATTACGGGTTCTCACACTTGATAGATTTGTCCTTCATAATTCTTATATAGTCTATCTGATATCACTTGTGGATGTGGTTGGCACAGGTGGTATCAGAGCCACTTCGCGTGGTTTCTGCGCGGAGTGAGCTTGGGCCAGTGGTGTTATGGTCCTGATTTCGTGAATATGTCTAAGTGCTCGTTTGAGCATAAGTTATGAACCGGGCATGTTATTGTCGCGCCCCATTTTTTGATAAATAAATAAAATGGTTTTAAAAAAAATGTATTTGTGATTGGAAAATGAATTGTGATTTAAAATAAAAATGGGTCTAAATGGGACTTTTGAAAATGCGACGATTTGACCCAAGAAAAAATAGTTCAAAAAGGGTTTTTTTTTTTTATATGAAAAATGGAGTCGCCACTTGGTATAGAGTTAGGGTGTACCAAGTCACCCAAAAAGTGAATTTTTTAAGGAAAAAAGTAAGAAACCCTTTTGAACGACTCCTAGTCCACGCAAACAAAGAAAAAGATTCGGGAGTCACATTTGACGAAGGGGAAGGCAAGGATAAAAATCCAAGGCACCCCTTCGACCTAGCCAAGGCTAGTTGCGTTGATTTAATCAAAGATTTTCTTGTTTTAACCAAAGAATTTATTACATTTGGATGCACTACATGAATGCAAAAAGAAGGAAAAAAATGCAAACCTAAATTCTAAAATGTCTCTTGTAAGTTTTTTGGTCCCAACCACATGAATTGTGGCGGCCAATAAAGGAAAACCTTATAGAGGTCGATTAATGCAAATGATGGCTAAAGTGCAAGTGTGCAAGTGTATAAAAGGTGCATGTGTGCAATTGTATGGAAATTCAAGTGTTTGTGTGCAAGTGTATAAAAAGGTGCACGTGTGAATTTGTATAAAAAATCCAAGTGTTTGTGTGCAAGTGTATGAAATATAGTGATAAGTGTATATAGATCGTAATTAAGTGCAATTTTGTGAAGTAGAATCAAAATTGAACAATAAGGAAAGGAAAAGTAATGAGGAAATGTGAATTGAAAAAGTGAGTAAGTGAAAAATTGAGAATGAATGAACCTAAAGGAATGCATCAGGTCGGGTATGGGAATGACTCCTAACTTTTTTCGACTTCGATTTTCCCTTTGATTAGAAGGCAAAACTAGCGTGCTAAGGCTATCGAGTAGCCACACTCGCTCGTTTCCCTTATCGGAGGGGATTTTCACGCAAATGAACCCTAACTAGCATGAGATGCAAGTCCTAAAGTGAAGGGGAAGGGGTTTGAGGAACATACCAAATGATAAACTAAGGAAAAATGCGTGATATGTGGTGATCATGCACTTGATGAAAAAAGAAAAAAGAACCTATTGGGTCTAGCATTGGACTAGCCCATCCTATGAATTCCGACTAGCGTTGGACTAGTGGAAACGATAAAAGAAGCCACAACTAGCGTTGGACTAGTGTGGTGACGTACATTCATCCATTCTATTCATCTATACTACAAAAAGCGAGTAGACATGCAAATCACCTAAATCATGTAGCACTTATCACGCTCGACCAGATGCAAGATCCTAATAAAGCATTTAACATATAACACATAGGCATGCAACCATTACATTTGCTAACTAAAACAAAAGGGAAAGGGAAAATGGACCAAATTACTTGCTACGCCCTATCTATTACAAGCCAAGAGGTGTACACATACCCCATTAATAAAAATCAAAAGTAAATGAAATAAATGAAAGGAAATGTAAAGAAAGCAAAGTAGGCATGCAATTCACTTAGCACATTGGATCACATAGGAGAGACAAAAAATAAAAGAAATTATACCTCCCCCTTTTGTGGTGCTAATAAAGTGGACAAGGCCTAAAATGGGCTAAAGTCACCAAGGAACTGGACAATTTGGCTAAAACCATCCAAAGCAACGGATTAATGCACCAATGTAATGATAAAATGTAAATAAAGCAAATTGAATCCATCCAATCATTGAATCATTCTTCAATTGCAACGTAAAAGATCAAAAGAATGCATAATTTCCAAGCAAAAGTGAGGCTTAATTGAAAGGAAAAAAAAAGTTTGAGGGGTCAATTTGTGGTTGATTTTTCAATTACTTGGGCCACAGTGGAACAAATGGAGACTTGGGGGGTGAGGATGCAATTTTCTGGAATTATTTTCATGCAAAATGCATGCAAACGTACGAAAGCATTCTCTGCATCAAACAAACCAAGTGATTATCATGCCAATTCATTCAACAGCTTCCATGATTTCTCAACAACATTCGGCAAGCAAGATCCATACAAAGCTTTCAACCAACTTCAATTAACAAACATGGCTAAACACCTCTGAAAAATATAATTCATGGCAGCACTTCATGCTAATGACAACTAGAAACAGTGGCTGCGACAACAAATTGGAACCTGCTGCATTTTCACTGTTCTCAGGTTTCGGACCTGAGTATGCAGCTTGACTCGAAGGTTTTTTAGACCAAAATCATAGTTTGAAGCTGAACAACAAGACAAATCACTCCAACATCCCAAACAAGCAGCAAAAGACAATCTTTTTATGAAGTTTTCATGCAAATGTTTCAATCAAAGTTTCTATAACTGAAGATATGCGCCTACCACGGAATTTCTGAAATCAGGATTCAATTAGCTTCTTATGGGTTAGAAACTGCAGAAATATTCTATTATTCACCCCAAGAAACTCCAGAAACGTTCTAACACACAGCAAACAGACCCAAAAGAACAAAAAAACCAAACTAGAACCTCCGCTAACCCAAAAACCAGCTTCGTTAACATCGCTGCAATAGATTGGCCTTGTTGCAGCTGATACTACATCGCAAATTGCTACTTTAAGATGCAGGCAGGCATAGACATGGCATTATCATCACACAGCAAGCAAAAGCAAAAGAAGTCCCAAAGGAGCAAACAATCCACACCAGAAATTTAGTTACCAAGGAAAATTCAGTTTTTGTCTAATCGTTGTAACAAACCAGAAGCTTCAAGCTTGTTGCTTGTTTCATCAGATTTTCGTGCACAAATCCCAGCCAAAACAGAGCTTGAAACCAAACAACCAGCTTACCAAATACCCTTCTCACTCTTCAACAAAAAGTCTTTGGGTTTAAGCACCAAGAAAAATCAGAATAAAACAAACAAAGCTGGAAATTTCCTACGGCTTCACAAATCAACCAAAACAGGTTCATACGAAGTAATTTAAACCACCCCCTTTTATTCATCAACCATACTCAAAACAACTACTGCTAGCTCTACCCCAGAACCGAGCTACCTACTTCCAACAGATCCAACGATGCAACTAGATAGGAAGGGAAAAAAAAAACGCAGCACAGCTACAAAGAAAGAAACTTGCGACAATTTTCTAGCCGTGGTCCTCTACCCTTGCTGTGTTCATCAGATGTATCTCCCATCTGAACACAGCCCGACACCCCAATCCATCAACATCCGAACATAAAAACCAACAAAAGAAAGAAGATCAACCAACAACGAAGCATTAACACAAACAAGCTCGAATCTTTTTCCATTTCCAGAAATTTTATGCATCAGATTCGGATGACATGCATTTTCTTAACTGAGTTCTGTCAAGATTCAAGTTCAAAACATACAAAATCTAAACAAACCAACCCATGAAATCGATATATACTGATGTAAAAAGCCAAGAACGAATCCACGATAAACCAAGCAATCAACAAGCAGCCCACGGAAAGAAAAAAAAACGCAGTAGCAATGATTTCCAAAATTTTTTATCCAAATGCCACACTTATTTGACTAGAAAGGGCTGAGAACATCACCTTACTCACGGACAAAACGTGAGACCACCCAGGAAGATAACTCAAACGGAGCCGCCGGATTGCTGAAATTGCGTCAATAGCTTTGGGTTTGCGGTGAGGACAGTGATGATCAGATTTCAACTTCCTTTTCTTCTCGTTGTTTTCCCCTTTGGCCAGACAAAATCCTTACTTCAAATCCTCCTCATCTGTCGTTTTTCTCATCTTCACTGCCACCCGAGACTCACTCTCTAATTCCTCTTCCCTCAGTTTCAGTTTTTCTTTCTTTTGCCGTCAATTTCACCCTCTCCCTTGTTTTGTTTTCTCAGCTGACAGATGATTCCCCAGCTTTTTTGTTTTCCCTCGTCGAAATCCTCTCTTGCTCCCCTTCAGATTTTTTTAGCCGTTCCTATCTCTGGTTTTCTCTTTCTTTTTGCTCTCCTTCCCGTAACTCTCCTCTCTCTTGATTTTTTCTCAGCCGTTTCAGCCGCCAACCTTCCTCTCTCTCTCTCTCTCTATTCTCCCTGCGGCTGATGTTTTCCTTGGCTTTTATATAGGCATCATAACCCTAAAAACCCAGCAATCTCTGCTGTATTTTGCAGCCAAGGGCCTGCACGAAACTTTCCTTGCAAGCTGCTACCAATGCAGCTTGCCGCGGCTATCCTTTATTTTTTTTTTTTTTAACAACTTGATAATTACAAAAATGATAAAATAAAAATAAAAATAATAAGTTGACAAAAACCAGGTAATAATAATAATAATGAAAATAATTTAAAAACTAAACAACTAGAAACAACAAAAATGGCCATTTTTCCATCTTTTCCTACATTTTTCTTTTTCATAGTTTTTTTTTCATTTTTCACCTTTTCTTTTTTTCTAAATGAATCAAACAACAATAAAATTGCTAAATAAAACAAAATTGCTATTTTTCTTTTCTTTTTCCTTTTTTTTCCTTTTTTATGATTTTTCTTTTTTCTCTTTTTTCATGATTTTTCCTTTTTCTCTTTTTTTTTCATTTCAAGAAATTCTATGCTAAAAACTTACAAATAAAAATAAAACTACAAACTAAAAACTAAAAATCGAATAAAACTAACACGACAAATAAAAAACTAAAAATAAACAGTAAATGAAATTACACCAAAAATTTGGTGTCTACAGTTTGCCCCTCTTTGTCTGAGTTTTGGAAAAACTTGAGACAAAGAAGTAGACACCAAATACTTACCTGCTTTATTCGGCGGCGAACGTCACGAACGGTGGACGTTTTAGAAACGGGGACTGACCCCTTTTGACGAAGTTTAAAATGAAATTGGCTTAGACGGGAAATTAAAGCGGGACTGACCCGAACGAAATTTAAAGACGGGATTGGTCCAAACAGGAACTTAAAGCGGGACTGACCCGAACAGGAATTTAAAACGGGACTGACCCGAACATGGATTGAAAACGGGACTGACCCGGACAGGAATGTAAATGGGATAGACCCACGGAATAGACCTGAACAGAAATTTAAAACGGGACTGATCCGAACAGAAAAATTAAAATTGGGACTGACTAAAGAAGGAAATTCAAATCATGGGACTGGCCCGAACAAGCTTTAATTACGGGACTGACCCGAATAAGCTTTGAATCGCGGGACTGACCCGAACAGGCTTTGAATTGTGGGACTGACCCGCATAAGCCTTGAATCGTGGGACTGGCCCGAATAAGCTTTGAATCGTGGGACTGACCCGAATAAGCTCTGAATCGTGGGACTGGCCCGAATAAGATTTTAATCGCGGGACTGACCCGAACAGGCTTTGAATTGTGGGACTGACCCGAAAATGCTTTTGATCGTGGGACTGACCCGAATAAGATTTTAATCGCGGGACTGACCCGAACAGGCTTTGAATCGCGGGACTGACCCGAATAAACTTTGAATCGTGGGACTGACCCGAATAAGCTTTTGATCATGGGACTGACCCGAAAATGCTTTTGATCGTGGGACTGACCCGAATAAGATTTTAATCGCGGGACTGACCCGAACAGGCTTTGAATCGCGGGACTGACCCGAATAAACTTTGAATCGTGGGACTGACCCGAAAATGCTTTTGATCATGGGACTGACCCGAAAGTGCTTTTGATCGTGGGACTGACCCGAAAATGCTTTTGATCATGGGACTGACCCGAAAGTGCTTTTGATCATGGGACTGACCCGAAAATGCTTTTGATCGTGGGACTGACCCGAATAAGCTTTTGATCATGGGACTGACCCGGATAAGCTCTTGATCATGGGACTGACCCGAAAATGCTTTTGATCGTGGGACTGACCCGAATAAGCTCTTGATCGTGGGACTGACCCGAAAATGCTTTTGATCGTGGGACTGACCCGAATAAGCTCTTGATCGTGGGACTGACCCGAAAATGCTTTTGATCGTGGGACTGACCCGAATAAGATTTTGATCATGGGACTGACCCGAAAATGATTTAGATCGTGGGACTGACCCGAAAAAGATTTGACAATCGGTCAGTGGGATTAAACCCGAGCCTGCCGTGATAAAATTTGTGTTGATTTTTGATTGATGATTTTTTTTCCTTTGCTCTTCTTTTTGACTTTTGAAAACCTTTCCAAAAAATTAATTTGCCCCAGTATGATGAATTTTTGCAATGTGAGTCCAGAGTTGATTCTGTATCGCCATGCTGTTGCATTTTTTTTTTGATGAAATTTGCTTGCGACATTTTCAATCTGCCTTTGTTCACCGGAGGACTCTTTCCGACACCAATTCCAGTGCGAGGTGTGGTTACTTTCATCTGTGTATGCAATTTTCTGCAAAAGAGAGAAAAAAACAAAGAAATTGCCACCATCATTTGATCCGTTTTTCTTTGAGAATCGTGTAAACATGAGTCTTTGGACGCCTTTATCAACTTTTGCTGCGGCAGTCGATTGAGTTGGATTTTTCACCCTAAGGCTTTTCCGATTTACAAACTGATCAGGTATGTGCTTTGCCATATTGTAAAGTCTGCGTAACTGACTTTGTTGAACCTTAACCCTTTTCAAGAGATGACTGAACCCAAATGTGCTTTGAATAAACCACGGGGATTATTATTCACCAAAATTCAATGATAAAGAATGAAGTATGCAAGAAAATTCACATGTCATGAAAGAATAAATATGCACAAGAATGCACACATAACCATTTGTGCTTAAATTCTACAAAAATGCCATGAATGCAAGTAATTTGGAAAAATGAGCTTCCTAAGAATGTATTTGCAAAAGAATGTTTTACAAAATGACACAGTTTTGGCCAACAGATGTCATATTTGAATCTTTCAGGTATCCTTGTTCTGGGATTCAGTATTGGCAGAAGTATGACAAAAATGAGGAGAAATTCACATGAACCAGGTCGCCAGCCGTTCCTCCTTGTGCTCGCTTACGGCAAAAACTTACCTTGGCGCCCTTTCGAGTTTTCACCAAGGTTGCCCCTACATTTTTGTTTTGTTTTGTCTTTTCTCTTTTTTCTTCTTTTCTTCTTTTCTTCTTTTTTTTCTTTTTGAGGTGCCCTTTCGGGTTTTTACGTAAGGAAGCAATGGAAGAGCTCAACCATAATCGCCTCAGGAGTATGAGTTAAAGATTTCTGACATCAGTAAAATACACTTCCCTTGTAAGATTAAGCGAAGGCATTATGGACATCACTTGTCAGTTGATTAGCAAACTTTCCAATAGAAATATAGCAAGTGACGAAAGCCAGGACTTTGGGCTTTTGTAATGGAGTCAGGTGGGGTATTTCAAGAAAAGTTAAGGCTTGAAAACAAATTTTGATGAGAGAGGTGTGAAATGACCTGAAATTGCATCATTTGAAATCATTTCCAAATTTTGAACGAAGCTGAGGAAAATTTGCCCCAGTTTGATTGGATTTTCTCTCTTTGCATTTTCATTGCATTTCCTCACTTTTGCATTTTTCTTTAATGCTAATTGCCCCGGTGTGGGGTTTTCTTTTCTCTTTTCCTCTTTTTCCTTTTGATCATCTCTTTTCCAAAATGAATTTGCCCCAGTATGGGGATTTTTCCTTTTCCCTCTCTGATAATCTCGTTTCAAAATGAATTTGCCCCAGTGTGGGGTTTGCAATTCTCAGGGGCTGCCGAACGAAAATTACTGTTCTGATGGCTCAAAGGGGATAACTAGGGATGAAATGTTTTGATTGGAAAGGAAGATGGCCTGACTTTTACCTCGTCCCTTGCATGATTTCCAAAAGAAATTTGGATAATAAAAAATAAAGACTTCTTACACATGTCGGATTTGATAGGTTGAGAGAATGTTTGCCCATCCATCTCTTCAAGGATAAGTGCTCCACTCGGTGGCGCCTTTTTGAATGACAAATGTCCTTACCAGTTTAGATCAAATTCGTCTTTGACTTCATCTTGCATTGGCAAAACTCGCTTTAACTCTTTGTCCTCCTTTTCTAAAGGCTCGGAAGCGGACCTTTTTGTTATGAACACAGGCCACGCACTTTGATAACATTGGCCATGGCAGATAGCGTTCAGCTGCTTTTCATCCATCAAAATCAATTGTCGGTGACGCTGCTTTAATCAATCAGTTTCGAACTTGGCAAGGAAGGAATTTTCTCAATGAAGAGATTTTTCAATGAAGGCTTCCTCAATGAACGAATTCTTAATAAAGGAATTTCTCAATGAAGACTTTCTCAATGAAGACTTTCTCAATGAAGGGATTTTTCAACGAAGGGATTTTTGACATTTTCAAACGAAGGGATTTATGGCCTTTTCAAACGAAGGGATTTTTGGCCTTTTCAACAAAGGAATTTTCTACGAAGAAATTTTTGAATGAATGGTATTATCGGAATCCAGAACAGTGATATTCAAATGGTCAAATAATTCCATCTTTGGCCATCTAAAAGAATTAAAAATTCGGGACAATAATCAAATAAACAGAAAAAACAAATTATGCATTTGACGGAAAAACTAATCAAAACAAAAACTTAGTTGCAAAAGATGTTTTCATTAAGCTATTCACATGTGCAAGAAATGGTTTTCGTGAACCTTAGTAAATAACAACCCCTAGATTTACCGAAATTCCCTTCGAGAGGGAAGATACTCGGCCATTCAAATTATGCAAAGCTCCTCCAGGATTTTCAAATTTCGTCATTGGAAGTGGATGCCTCGAAGGTGTCCTTGTGTTCAGGGAAAGGATTTGTACTTATGCTCGGCCCTGGTTCACCTCTTTTCCCCAGCATTATTTCCCCTGCCTCGATCATGTCTTGGACTTTGTGCTTAAGTGCCCTGCAATCGGCAGTTGAGTGACCGGGTACTCCCGAATGATAGGCACAAATAGCATGTGGATTGTACCCAGCAGGCATGCCATGAAGGTAAGTTGGAGGGGGAATCACGCCTATTTTGTTGGCAGCCTTCAATTGCTCATACAATTGGTCCAAAGGCCTGCCTAGGTTGGCGAAGGTTCGGGTACGGCTTTGATTGTAGGTTTCAGTGGGTCGGTGATAGTTGTAGGTGGGTCTATTTGGTAGGGAAAATCTTTGGTAGTAAGGAGCCCGAGGACGAGCTTGTTGAAAGCTTGGTTGAGATATTTGAAAAGGGGTTGTAGGCGGGTTGGCATAATTTGGGCGAGATCGAGGATGAGTGATATTGGTGTGGTAAACAGGACGAGAATTTGAGTAGTAGGGGTAAGGGTTTGAGTAGGTAGGGTATTGTCGAGGTCTGGGTCTTGGGACAGGGTTTTGATTCCATGTGAAGGCAGTTTCCCCCTCTTTCTTTTGGAGTTGCGGGTTCTTCCCACTAGTCCCCTGACCTTGCAAAGCATCCAACTGTGACTTGAGGGTAGAGACATTAACAATCTTCCCAGCTTTCACGAAGTCATCGTACTCCTCAAGTTTATTGACAATAGCAGCGAACGAGCATCCAGTCATGCGAAAAATTTCTTCGAAATATGGAGGATCATGTGCCTTAATGAAAGTGCGTATGATTTCGTCCTCAGTCATCGGTGGCTCGACTTTGGCAGCTATTTTCCTCCATCTCTTGGCATAAGTCTTGTGATTCTCGGAGGGTTTTCTTTTTGTTCCTTCCAACGTGGTTCGTGTTGGAGCCAGCTCGCAGTTATACTCGTATTGCCTTACAAACGCATTGGACAGGTCCAGCCAGGTCTTTGCTTCTTCAGGTTTCAGCTTGGAATACCAGTCGAGTGCATCCCCCTCCAGACTTTCTGGGAATAGCCTTAAAGGCAGATTTTCATCATCTGTTGGCCTACCCAACTTGTTGGCGAACAGTCGGAGGTGTGTCTTGGGATTGCCCGTGCCATCGTATTTGTTGAACTTCGGAGTTTTGAACCCCTCAGGCAATTGCACATTCGGGAAAAGGCAAAGCTCATCGTAATCCAGGACTCCTTGCTTGTTCAGCCCCTGACTCTTCCTTATAAATTCATCAAAACGATCAAGGCGCTTAAGCAACTTCAGGTCAACGGGAGCGGAAGATTCCCCCATTTCTGGCCTGGTTTGAAAAGTATGGTCCGGCAGGAATGGCTCAGCAGCAGGGTAATAAAAGGTATGTGGCTCAGGTGGTATATTTGGAGTGATTTGGGGTTGTGGACCTCGCATGTGAGTAAGAAAAAATGAAGGATGAGGAGGGTAAGTGTATGGCAAATTTGTGGTAGGATAGGTGAAAGTTTCTTCAGGTGCAATAGGGAATGATGGAGTAACAGTGGCGTGGGCCGAAGATAGGACAAATGTCTCTTGCTCAGGCTGTCTAGCGGGTACAGGTTCAGGTTGAATTCCGCTGCTAATTAGCTCATCATTCAACTTCCCTTGGGCGGCCATCTCAGACGCCATCTCTCCGAACTTGGTAAGCATCTCAGTCAACTGAATCCCCAAACTTGCAGTCTCAGGTTGAGCGGTAGTAGCAGACCTATCTGACTGTTCTGGTTGTGAACTCATGTTTACACGATTCCTTTGGACTTGACTACGGGATCGTGTTATGATGGGGCTTCGACGAGAAGCTATGTTTAAATATTACCTGAGAATTTTTGAAATGATTGCCTTTAGATTCAACCCTCGCTTAGTTATTCCAAAGAAAATAAAGAAAGGGAAAAGAAAAAGACAAGAGTTAGTAGATATCCAGAAAATTCGGATGCATGTCCTATGGGGGAACCCTTTTTTGTGCCAAGGGTAGGCCTAGAATGAGGATGCAATCCTCTAGGGTAGGCACTATACCATACCTGATGGATCTGATCAACTCATTGAGTGAAAGTAATTTTGAAAAATTTGGTCAATTGAAGTGAGAAGAGACGTTTATCAAAATGAGGACATCGTTCGAAGGGATTGATCACTTTTGATCGATACAAGAATTGGCAAAAACGCGCGGGTTTGACCTTGACGAACTTCCTATCAAAGAGATTGGAATTCGTTTGACCAAAAAAAAAAAAAAAAAAAAAAAAAAAAAAGTTTTCAGTGAAGCACGGGTCAAAATACCAACTGATCAAATGGCTGGATGCAATGGATGGTTTTCTCAAAAATCGACTAAGTTTTCCATTTTGAAATTCGACATTGAAATCCTAATTGGTCAAATGAAATTGACAATTTATTAAAAATCGACCGGATTACCCTAAAAAGGGGAAACAGGTCAAATGAATTGAATGAAATTTAATTTATCCAAAATTAATCAGATCACCCTAAAAAAGGGTAAATTGATCAAATAGATTGAACGAAACTTGATTTGTTCAAAATCGGCTCGGTTGCCCTAAAAATGGGTAAATTGGCCAAATGAATTGATGATTCATTCAAAAATTGACCGAATGACCCTAAAAAGGGTAAATTGGTCAAATGAATTGACGATTTATTCAAAATCGACCGGATGACCCTAAAAAGGGTAAATTGGTCAAATGACCCTAAAAAGGGTAAATTGGTCAAATGACCTTAAAAAGGGTAATTTGGTCAAATGAATTGATGATTTATTCAAAATCGACCGAATGACCCTAAAAAGGGTAAATTGGTCAAATGAATTGATGATTCATTCAAAAATTGACCGAATGACCCTAAAAAGGTAAATTGGTCAAATGAATTGATGATTCATTCAAAAATTGACCGAATGACCCTAAAAAGGTTAAATTGGTCAAATGAATTGACGATTTATTCAAAAATTGACCGGATGACCCTAAAAAGGGTAAATTGGTCAAATGACCCTAAAAAGGGTAAATTGGTCAAATGACCTTAAAAAGGGTAATTTGGTCAAATGAATTGATGATTTATTCAAAATCGACCGAATGACCCTAAAAAGGGTAAATTGGTCAAATGAATTGATGATTCATTCAAAAATTGACCGAATGACCCTAAAAAGGGTAAATTAGTCAAATGAATGGTTTATTCAAAATTGATTATGAATTGACAAAAATGGATCGATTGAATCGTCCGGCCATTGGTGGCTTCAAAAAATTAGTCTATGAGCCTTCTAAAATCACGATTTGGCCTCAATTTATTTATTGTCTCAATAGGAGGAATCATTTGTGAATTTTCTTCAAATTAATGTCCTTTATGCCAGGGAATTTTACCAAGTTTGATAAAATGGCCAAAAAAGTGATTATTAGACGTTCATATTCCAAAAATCACTCTATAAAAATGATTGGATCCTACCTTACCTTGTGCACTACCCCTTTGGATGGTACAAAATGTAAACGTGCAAGTCTCGTTGGATTAAGTATCCGAGACACAAGGTGGCTTATTCCTGACACGGGATCCCCTAAATGGCATTCCCTTTCTAAGGTTTAATGCATGATGCCATTTATTAAAGCGATGTAAATATGTGACAAATACGGCCTAAAGGACATGAATAATGCATCGGGGGGAAAAAAGTCTAAAATGAAATGTATTTATTGAAAATTAAGTGTAATGACTGAAATTTAAACATGTGAGTTATTTAATGGGTAAGTCACTAAAAGAGTGCCAAAGAGGCCTCTTATTGCTAAGGCACATGAATGCAAGCCAAGAAAACAAAAAGAATGGTTAGTGCAATTGATAGTACACATAACACATTGGGAGCAATTAAGAAAAGAAATACGTTGAAAGCAATAAAAGGGGTGGAACCCCTTCCCTCGTGCCTAATGTGCTTAAAAGAGGGTGAGGTCGACTCTACCCTAGGCAAGTCTAACATGGATGCATGAGGCTGGGGTTCACTAATGCAACTAGACTCGATAAGGCTTCGGCTCCCAAGCCTTCAGACCTAAAGGCAAAGGGTCATCACTCCCAAGGCCTTCGATCGGTGGCTCGAGTGATCCCTTAGGTAGCGCTATGGGCGCAGCGCACACCAGCCGCCTACCCAAGGCGATCGATCCTAATCCTACAAGGCGGTGTGGGAAACGCCCACGAAAAAATAAAATAAAGTGGGATAACAATAAGTAAACGTGCACGTATGAAGTGTTCCCTATTTTGAGGGAAGGGGTCGAGAACCAATCGCAAGGCTCTAAGGGTGACACACACCCCCCCCCCAAATGCAATGCAAGCGCGAGATAAGCAAGTAAACATTCATCCAATCAAACAATCATACATTCGCGAGCAAGGGAGTAGTTGGACACGCGTGAAATGCAAAAATCCTAATAAAAGGAAAAATGCAATCCTAAACACCCAAATGTGATATATGAAAAGATTAAAAGAAGAAAAAGATTGATTAAATCAAATTTGCTCGGACTCTCGAATATCCCCAGTGGAGTCGCCAACTGTCGCGCCCCATTTTTTGATAAATAAATAAAATGGTTTTAAAAAAAATGTATTTGTGATTGGAAAATGAATTGTGATTTAAAATAAAAATGGGTCTAAATGGGACTTTTGAAAATGCGACGATTTGACCCAAGAAAAAATAGTTCAAAAAGGGTTTTTTTTTTTATATGAAAAATGGAGTCGCCACTTGGTATAGAGTTAGGGTGTACCAAGTCACCCAAAAAGTGAATTTTTTAAGGAAAAAAGTAAGAAACCCTTTTGAACGACTCCTAGTCCACGCAAACAAAGAAAAAGATTCGGGAGTCACATTTGACGAAGGGGAAGGCAAGGATAAAAATCCAAGGCACCCCTTCGACCTAGCCAAGGCTAGTTGCGTTGATTTAATCAAAGATTTTCTTGTTTTAACCAAAGAATTTATTACATTTGGATGCACTACATGAATGCAAAAAGAAGGAAAAAAATGCAAACCTAAATTCTAAAATGTCTCTTGTAAGTTTTTTGGTCCCAACCACATGAATTGTGGCGGCCAATAAAGGAAAACCTTATAGAGGTCGATTAATGCAAATGATGGCTAAAGTGCAAGTGTGCAAGTGTATAAAAGGTGCATGTGTGCAATTGTATGGAAATTCAAGTGTTTGTGTGCAAGTGTATAAAAAGGTGCACGTGTGAATTTGTATAAAAAATCCAAGTGTTTGTGTGCAAGTGTATGAAATATAGTGATAAGTGTATATAGATCGTAATTAAGTGCAATTTTGTGAAGTAGAATCAAAATTGAACAATAAGGAAAGGAAAAGTAATGAGGAAATGTGAATTGAAAAAGTGAGTAAGTGAAAAATTGAGAATGAATGAACCTAAAGGAATGCATCAGGTCGGGTATGGGAATGACTCCTAACTTTTTTCGACTTCGATTTTCCCTTTGATTAGAAGGCAAAACTAGCGTGCTAAGGCTATCGAGTAGCCACACTCGCTCGTTTCCCTTATCGGAGGGGATTTTCACGCAAATGAACCCTAACTAGCATGAGATGCAAGTCCTAAAGTGAAGGGGAAGGGGTTTGAGGAACATACCAAATGATAAACTAAGGAAAAATGCGTGATATGTGGTGATCATGCACTTGATGAAAAAAGAAAAAAGAACCTATTGGGTCTAGCATTGGACTAGCCCATCCTATGAATTCCGACTAGCGTTGGACTAGTGGAAACGATAAAAGAAGCCACAACTAGCGTTGGACTAGTGTGGTGACGTACATTCATCCATTCTATTCATCTATACTACAAAAAGCGAGTAGACATGCAAATCACCTAAATCATGTAGCACTTATCACGCTCGACCAGATGCAAGATCCTAATAAAGCATTTAACATATAACACATAGGCATGCAACCATTACATTTGCTAACTAAAACAAAAGGGAAAGGGAAAATGGACCAAATTACTTGCTACGCCCTATCTATTACAAGCCAAGAGGTGTACACATACCCCATTAATAAAAATCAAAAGTAAATGAAATAAATGAAAGGAAATGTAAAGAAAGCAAAGTAGGCATGCAATTCACTTAGCACATTGGATCACATAGGAGAGACAAAAAATAAAAGAAATTATACCTCCCCCTTTTGTGGTGCTAATAAAGTGGACAAGGCCTAAAATGGGCTAAAGTCACCAAGGAACTGGACAATTTGGCTAAAACCATCCAAAGCAACGGATTAATGCACCAATGTAATGATAAAATGTAAATAAAGCAAATTGAATCCATCCAATCATTGAATCATTCTTCAATTGCAACGTAAAAGATCAAAAGAATGCATAATTTCCAAGCAAAAGTGAGGCTTAATTGAAAGGAAAAAAAAAGTTTGAGGGGTCAATTTGTGGTTGATTTTTCAATTACTTGGGCCACAGTGGAACAAATGGAGACTTGGGGGGTGAGGATGCAATTTTCTGGAATTATTTTCATGCAAAATGCATGCAAACGTACGAAAGCATTCTCTGCATCAAACAAACCAAGTGATTATCATGCCAATTCATTCAACAGCTTCCATGATTTCTCAACAACATTCGGCAAGCAAGATCCATACAAAGCTTTCAACCAACTTCAATTAACAAACATGGCTAAACACCTCTGAAAAATATAATTCATGGCAGCACTTCATGCTAATGACAACTAGAAACAGTGGCTGCGACAACAAATTGGAACCTGCTGCATTTTCACTGTTCTCAGGTTTCGGACCTGAGTATGCAGCTTGACTCGAAGGTTTTTTAGACCAAAATCATAGTTTGAAGCTGAACAACAAGACAAATCACTCCAACATCCCAAACAAGCAGCAAAAGACAATCTTTTTATGAAGTTTTCATGCAAATGTTTCAATCAAAGTTTCTATAACTGAAGATATGCGCCTACCACGGAATTTCTGAAATCAGGATTCAATTAGCTTCTTATGGGTTAGAAACTGCAGAAATATTCTATTATTCACCCCAAGAAACTCCAGAAACGTTCTAACACACAGCAAACAGACCCAAAAGAACAAAAAAACCAAACTAGAACCTCCGCTAACCCAAAAACCAGCTTCGTTAACATCGCTGCAATAGATTGGCCTTGTTGCAGCTGATACTACATCGCAAATTGCTACTTTAAGATGCAGGCAGGCATAGACATGGCATTATCATCACACAGCAAGCAAAAGCAAAAGAAGTCCCAAAGGAGCAAACAATCCACACCAGAAATTTAGTTACCAAGGAAAATTCAGTTTTTGTCTAATCGTTGTAACAAACCAGAAGCTTCAAGCTTGTTGCTTGTTTCATCAGATTTTCGTGCACAAATCCCAGCCAAAACAGAGCTTGAAACCAAACAACCAGCTTACCAAATACCCTTCTCACTCTTCAACAAAAAGTCTTTGGGTTTAAGCACCAAGAAAAATCAGAATAAAACAAACAAAGCTGGAAATTTCCTACGGCTTCACAAATCAACCAAAACAGGTTCATACGAAGTAATTTAAACCACCCCCTTTTATTCATCAACCATACTCAAAACAACTACTGCTAGCTCTACCCCAGAACCGAGCTACCTACTTCCAACAGATCCAACGATGCAACTAGATAGGAAGGGAAAAAAAAAACGCAGCACAGCTACAAAGAAAGAAACTTGCGACAATTTTCTAGCCGTGGTCCTCTACCCTTGCTGTGTTCATCAGATGTATCTCCCATCTGAACACAGCCCGACACCCCAATCCATCAACATCCGAACATAAAAACCAACAAAAGAAAGAAGATCAACCAACAACGAAGCATTAACACAAACAAGCTCGAATCTTTTTCCATTTCCAGAAATTTTATGCATCAGATTCGGATGACATGCATTTTCTTAACTGAGTTCTGTCAAGATTCAAGTTCAAAACATACAAAATCTAAACAAACCAACCCATGAAATCGATATATACTGATGTAAAAAGCCAAGAACGAATCCACGATAAACCAAGCAATCAACAAGCAGCCCACGGAAAGAAAAAAAAAACGCAGTAGCAATGATTTCCAAAATTTTTTATCCAAATGCCACACTTATTTGACTAGAAAGGGCTGAGAACATCACCTTACTCACGGACAAAACGTGAGACCACCCAGGAAGATAACTCAAACGGAGCCGCCGGATTGCTGAAATTGCGTCAATAGCTTTGGGTTTGCGGTGAGGACAGTGATGATCAGATTTCAACTTCCTTTTCTTCTCGTTGTTTTCCCCTTTGGCCAGACAAAATCCTTACTTCAAATCCTCCTCATCTGTCGTTTTTCTCATCTTCACTGCCACCCGAGACTCACTCTCTAATTCCTCTTCCCTCAGTTTCAGTTTTTCTTTCTTTTGCCGTCAATTTCACCCTCTCCCTTGTTTTGTTTTCTCAGCTGACAGATGATTCCCCAGCTTTTTTGTTTTCCCTCGTCGAAATCCTCTCTTGCTCCCCTTCAGATTTTTTTAGCCGTTCCTATCTCTGGTTTTCTCTTTCTTTTTGCTCTCCTTCCCGTAACTCTCCTCTCTCTTGATTTTTTCTCAGCCGTTTCAGCCGCCAACCTTCCTCTCTCTCTCTCTCTCTATTCTCCCTGCGGCTGATGTTTTCCTTGGCTTTTATATAGGCATCATAACCCTAAAAACCCAGCAATCTCTGCTGTATTTTGCAGCCAAGGGCCTGCACGAAACTTTCCTTGCAAGCTGCTACCAATGCAGCTTGCCGCGGCTATCCTTTATTATTTTTTTTTTAACAACTTGATAATTACAAAAATGATAAAATAAAAATAAAAATAATAAGTTGACAAAAACCAGGTAATAATAATAATAATGAAAATAATTTAAAAACTAAACAACTAGAAACAACAAAAATGGCCATTTTTCCATCTTTTCCTACATTTTTCTTTTTCATAGTTTTTTTTTCATTTTTCACCTTTTCTTTTTTTCTAAATGAATCAAACAACAATAAAATTGCTAAATAAAACAAAATTGCTATTTTTCTTTTCTTTTTCCTTTTTTTTCCTTTTTTATGATTTTTCTTTTTTCTCTTTTTTCATGATTTTTCCTTTTTCTCTTTTTTTTTCATTTCAAGAAATTCTATGCTAAAAACTTACAAATAAAAATAAAACTACAAACTAAAAACTAAAAATCGAATAAAACTAACACGACAAATAAAAAACTAAAAATAAACAGTAAATGAAATTACACCAAAAATTTGGTGTCTACAGTTATAAGTGTAAAAATTGTTATCATGAAACTTGAGGAAGATAGATATGTATGTCGGGTAGGAATCCATGATATGGATGATTTACTCTTGGGACCGGCCGGCTCGAGTCGTGAATTATCTTAGATGGGATTCTTGTGCCCGGATACGGAAGAGATGCTAGCCTAGGTTAGAAAAGACTTGGGCGAACTAGCAATGCGATTCTATGGACGGATTATGGACAGAGCCCTAGAGGGGAAAAGCTTTTCGTTAGTTATTTCTGTACTTGTGACCTAGTCTAGCTATAGCACGTGTTTTGGGTGTATCTTCGGCACAGTTGTGTGTATATATGCTTTTGATCTGTTTGTACTTCTTGTTATTTGATTATGCTTATAATTATCTTTAATATTATCTTTGCACCTCAACCCTAGATTGACTTAGATTAATGGAGGGCACACGTAGTGGCCGGGGACGTGGGCGCGGGCGTAGGCAACCCACGCCGGACAGGGGTGCTGGGGAAACCTCATCTGGACCTAATTCTGAACCGATGGTTGACCCCAATGTGCAAATAGCTGCCGCTATGCAGCAAATAACCAACTTGCTGGCACAAGTGGTGCAGCAACAGGGCCAAAACCCAAACCCTAATCCTGGAAATCCGGGCAATCATGGCGAAAGCGACGATAGGGCACTTGAGAGGTTCCAGAAGTTCGCACCACCCAAATTTATTGGGGAACCCGACCCGGATGACGCCGAAAGGTGGTTTGAGAAGACGGTGGATATCTTTGCGGCCCTGCATTACACCGAAAAAAGGTAGGTGACTTTTGCCGTCTTCCAACTAGAAGGGGCGGCCCGTTCCTGGTGGAACGTTATTCGGCAAAAATGGGAACGGGAACAAACGCCCAGGACTTGGGTGAATTTTATGCGGGAGTTCAACGCGAAATTCTTCCCTCCTCTAGTCCAGGAGTGGAAGGAAGATGAGTTTATCCGACTTCGCCAAGGGGCCCAGTCTGTAGCGGAATACGAGAGTCAGTTCACCCGCCTGTCCAAATTTTCTCCTGAGTTGATCATGACCGAGCAGAGGCGAATAAGGCGTTTTATCCAGGGTTTGAACGTAGAAATTCAAAAGGATCTCGCGGTGGCCCAGATTAATGCTTTTAGCGAGGCCATAGAGAAGGCGCAACGAGTAGAGAATGCTAGGCTGCAGGTGAAAAACTTTCACGCCAAGAAAAGGGGCTTTCCTGGGAGTAGCTCTGAGCAAGAAGGTACAAATACGCCCCCTAAGATTGGAAAGGGAAACGGAGGAGTACGACAACCAGGGATGTCGCGTGATGTCTCTCAGGGGGGCCCGGTCTCTGCTACTCGTGGTCCCTGTGGATATTGCGGAGGGCCAAGTCATACGGAGGCAAATTGTTGGAAGAAAGAGGGAAAATGTCTGCGCTGCGGAAGTGTCGATCATCGGATTGCTGACTGCCCAATTCGATTACGAAAAGGAAAAGGAACCCCGCAACCCATTAAGACTAACCCTGGACAGTCGGAAAAGGAAGGGACTGGATCCAAGGTACCGGCTTAGGTGTACACTTTAGAACATCATCAGGATCCTGACTCGTCTGAGGACGTAGAAGGTATGGTCTATTGGATACCTTAGATTTGATAGATTCCGTTGATAAGAAAATTTCGTGGTCGAAATTTCTTTAAGGGGGAGAGAGTGTGAGAACCCGTAATTTCCTATTTTCTAGGTTTTAGTATTTTTCATGGCTTGTTTTCTGCATTTTTGTGATTAGGAAAAAGCCTAGATAATTTTGATGAGTAAATAGAGTTTTTAGGTGATTTTTCTAGTATCGAATAGTTTTTGAGAAATTAAGAGCGTATACCGGACGTGGGACCCACTAGTACGAAAAGTTCGGAAAAATTCGGCCAACTAGGTTAAGTTTTGGATACTGGAATTAATTTACCAGGTTTTAAGAGATAAGTAGAGGATGCTAAGTGGATTGGTATAAGAGAGACAAAAGTTAGGCAAGTCATTAATGAGGTGACAAGTGTCACCATAGGATTGGTTCTTACATAAGACCACTATTCACCTTTTCCTATTTGACCAAATAAATCCCAAAAATTACCAAAATTTCTCCATTTTTCTCTTCATCTTGGCCGGCTCTCTCTCTCAAGAAGAAAGAAAGAAACTCTCCAAGTTCTTCATTCCATCTTGCTCCAAATCATCAAAACAACCACTTAATCTTACTTTTGTTCCATAGAAAACCTTAAGTGAGTGCTTGTGAGGTGTTGTGTGGAGTTATTTGGAAAGCTATGAGGACTAATTGCTCTCTCTCTCTTGTTTCTAAGGTGAGTTGTGAAAAACCACTCTCCTCCCTCTAATGATGCTTAATTTATGCTTAGTGGTGGTAGAAGATGCAACTTTATGGATTATATTTTGATTTTTGGTTGAATTGATGAAGTTTTGTAATTATTGGGGATTTTTTGTTTTCATATGAATATGATTATGTGATCATGTATGATGATTGGAAATGGTATTTAAGGCATCTAGGAGGTGGAAAAAGTGGATAATTGCAAGCAATTTCTGTTTTGGAAGAAAAATTGAAAAGTTAGGTTTTTTTGGAATTACATTCTGCCTGGGTTTGTAGCTCATAGTTAGAGGCCGAATTGGCCTTAGCTTAAAACATTAAAGTTGTAGGGAATAATATTTTAGAGGTGCCTGCAAAATTTCAGATCAATCGGAGTAGCGTAGCATGAAAAAAGTCGAAATTACCCTTGCTGTCCTGGTTTTACCCGAAATTGAGAATTGCTTCTGTAATGGGTTATTTGGGTTGAGAATGCTTCCGAATTGGTTGTTAAGGTCTTCTGATGAAATGTATCCCTGTTCCTTAGCTTTCAGATGGCTTTGGAATTTTTGGATTTGGACTTAGGTAGCCTGTTTTATGATGTTTGCACCAGAATGTGTTCTGTGAATCTATTTTTCCGGTTCTGGTGTAGTATCTTGTATTTTTGACCTTGTTACACTCGAAACTGGACAGAGTTGCCTTCTGAAACATTGTAGCCCTATCTCTTAGCTTCGAAACGGTAGGTCTTGTACCTTCATCCGATAATTGTAGTGCCTTTGGTGCCATTACCGTAAAATGAGGTCAAAAACTATTTTTTTTTTCAGGGCAAAGCTAATTGCATTTCCGGATTTTTCTGGTTTCCTCTAATGCTTGTGTATGCTTATAGAACCCTATTTTGGTAGTATTTGGCATTGGTTTATGACTTGTAATCGAGTCTTATTGTGCTTATTGGAATAGTTTAGGGCTTGACTTTCATTTCCGGTCATGTTCCTAGCTAAATTTTGTACTTGAATGACTTTAAGCCTAGTGAACGGCTTTTGGAAATGATATTATTTTTGTATGAGATGTTGGGACTGATTTGAGGAAATAATGAAGCCATTAATGGCTGGAAAATAGGTAAACACAAGGGATTTGCTGCCGAAATTTTTCTTGAAGGCTAGTTGGATTTACTTGTGACTTGAGCGAAGGGTTTTAGGGTTGTTCATGTTTTTGATACCAACCGCTACCTTTTTCTCCAATTTCATTGTTATTTCTTTGCACTGGTAGCTACTTTGATCAGGCACACGACTTATAGTTAAGTCTTATTTATGCATTTCGTGTACTGGATTCGTGAAAGTGGGAACCATAATTGTTTCACCTTGGTTATGTTAGGGTTTCTTAGTGACTAAAGCCCAAACTTTTGAGGTATCTGTACTGACACCGGTGAGTGTTCCACTACCTGCTACCCGTTATGTGCAATATCTGAATATCTGAAATACTTGATTTATGATTGTTGAAGCCAAATGCTATTTTGATAAAATGGAGGCGATGGTGTACTTTATCACACTCGTTCTTTTATCTGTTCATATGCCAATTTTGAGTGCGTATCTGAATCTGCTATCTGAATCTGCTATCCGTATCTGTATCTGTATCTGTTCTTTGCTGGGACCTCTGAACTCAACACCTATGGCCAGTTACTCGAGTCGGGCCGGCAAGGGCCTGGTCGATTAGATAACGAACCACGGTAGTCTGTTTTGGGATCTTTGGGTATTGAGACCCTTGATTCCGGGTATACTCGAGTATTACCATTTCTGATCTGATTGGATTTCGGGCCCGGTAGGGGTATGTGAGGTGGAAGGAATCGGAGAAAGTGGAGTCTATGGTATTGGTTACTCCTTTAACGTTGACGGAGTGTCAACTATTATTTCGATCAAGATTCGGTGACGCAAATGGGAATTTGGCTCCTGAGAGCCACCTGTATCCTTCCGATTTGAATCATTGGTTCCTTTACTTTACATCTGGCATGTGTACCTGATTTGTTAAATGTGAAATGCCATGATTTTATTGCTATATGTCTGGTACCTCATTGAGTGCAAACTCACCCCTTTCTGTTCCTTTTTGTTTTCCTTACAGGAAAATAAATACTTTTGGATTGGATTTGATAATTGGTTGCCGAATTGACCTAGTTGGACATATCTTTTGTATAGCTCATGGATTGAAACCCTAAATATATTTTTGGGTCCGTTTCTCTTTTGGATTTGACAAACCGTACATGTATCCACCTTTGAATCACTTTGGTATGCCCCTTTGGGTTGTATATGCTAAATTTCGAGATGTAAATATTTGCTTGACGTTTGGTTGGGTTTCGACGTGTCGGTTCCTATTCATGGCCGACTCCGATTTCATTTTTTTTTATTTTGGGATTTTGACTTGTTTACGCGCATTGTATGGTCCGGAACGTATTCGATCGCTCTAAACTGAACCGTTAGTCCTGGCGAGAGTTGGGCAGGCAGTCCGCTAACCCCTTTGGTTCGCCTTAGGGGAAGGTGGGGCTGTCACACCGCTAACCTCTTTGATTCGCCTTAGGGGAAGGTGGGGCTGTCACAGGTGGTATCAGAGCCACTTCACGTGGTCTCTGCGCAGAGAGAGCTTGGGCCAAGTAGTGTTATGGTCCTGCTTTCGTGAATGCGTCAAAAGGTATAAGTGCTCTTTTGAGCGCAAGCTATGAACCGTGCATGTCATAAGTGTAAAGATCTTTATCATGGGACTTGAGGAAGTTAGGTATGTATGTCGGGTAGGAATCTTTGATTTGGATGATTTACTCTTGGGACCGGCCGGCTCGAGTTGTGAATTATTTTAGATGGGATTCTTGCGCCCGGATACGAAAGAGATGAGAGCCTAGGTTAGAAAGGATTGGGCGAACTAGAAATGCGATTCTATGGAATTTCATGTAGTGTTCGGGTGTGGTTAAGCGTGATCAACCTTGATTAAGATATAAATAGTGTTGTTCTCGTAGATTATGGACGGAGCCCTAGAGGGGGAAAAGCTTTTCGTGAGTTCTTTTGTACTCGTGACCTAGTCTGTCTATAGTACTTTTGGAGGACCCCTTTTGTTTCATGGGATGACTTTGTATGTACTTGGCTGACTGTCCTGTATAATTGCTTGATTCTGTTATGTGTTCTATGTATATGTGTTATGTGTTTAAATGCTCTATGAGATAGTTGTTTTAGTTAATTGTTCCTGTTTAACTGTTCCTGTTTAGTGCTACGAAAAGAAGGGTTATATGCCCTTTAACAGTATATTTATTTTGTGACCTAGATTGACTTAGATTGATGGAGGGCACACGTAGTGGACGGGGACGCGGGCGCTGGAGTAGGTAACCCACGCCGGATAGGGGTGTTGGGGAAACCTCCTCTGGACTTAACCTTGAACCGCGGGTTGACCCTAACATTCAAATAGCTGCCGCCATGCAGCAAATGACCAATCTACTGGCACAAGTAGTGCAGCAGCAGGGTCAGAACCCTAATCCTAACCCTGGAAACCCTGGCAACCACATCGAGAGCGACGATAGGGCTCTCGAGAGATTCCAGAAGTTCGCCCCACCGAAGTTCATTGGGGGGCCCGATCTGGATGTCGCCGAAAAGTGGCTCGAGAAAATGGTAGACATTTTCACTGCCCTGCACTATACCGAAGAACGGCAGGTGACTTTTGCCGTTTTCCAGTTGGAAGGGGCGGCCCGTTCCTGGTGGAATGTTATTCGGCAGAAGTGGGAAAGGGAACAGACGTCCCGGACCTGGGTGAATTTTATGAGAGAATTCAACGCGAAATTTTTTCCTCTGCTAATCCAGGAACGGAAGGAAGATGAGTTTATCCGACTCCGTCAAGGGGCTCAATCTGTAGCAGAGTACGAGAGCCAATTCACCCGCCTATCCAAATTTGCGCCCGAATTCATCATGACCGAGCAGCGAAGAATACGGCGATTTGTCCAAGGCCTGAACGTAGAAATCCAGAAGGACCTCGCGGTAACCCAAATTAACGCCTTCAGCCATGCAGTGGAGAAGGCGCAACGAGTAGAGAATGCTAGGCTACAGGTGAGAAACTTTCAGGCGAAAAAGCGAGGATTTCTTGGGAGTAGTTCGGGGCAGGGGGATGAGAGTACCCCTCCCAAGTTTGGGCAGGGAACGGGAGGAGAAAGGATGCTGGGAGTGTCACGAGAGGGCCCGTCACTAGGCAACCAAGTGGGGAGAGGCCAGAGAGGAGGCTCGGCTTCTGCAGCACGCGGACCCTGCGGGTATTGCGGAAAGTCAAATCACTCGGAGGACAATTGCTGGAAGAAGGAGGGAAAATGTTTGCGCTGTGGAAGTGCAAACCATCAGCTCGCCACTTGTCCAGTCCTATCCCGAGATGGAAAGGGGAGTCAGCAATCGACGAAAACTAATTCTGAACTGGCCAAGGTGGAAGGGACCAAACCTAAGGTAGCGGCTCGAGTGTATTCACTGGAGCCACAACAGGTCTCCGATTCTTCTGAAATTGAGGAAGGTACGATTTCGGTATTCCACCGATTTGTGAAAATTTTAGTAGATCCCGGTGTGACTCATTCATTTGTCAACCCCAATTTTATATACAGAATAGATACCAAACCTGCTCGTCTACCCTACGACCTGAAAGCAGTACTTCTATCGGGAAACATCGTTTGAGCACTGGTATGGTTTGTAAAGATTGCGGCGTTTGGGTGGGAGAGAGGATAGTGTTCAGGAATTAAAACGAAAGTTAACCATGGCTCTTATTTTGGCCTTGCCTAAAGGTAAGGACAGTTCTACTATTTACACTGATGCTTCGAGGGAAGGTTTGGGGTGTGTGTTGACGCAAAACCAAAATGTGATATCTTTTGCCTTTAAGAAATTAAAACCCCACGAACAAAATTATCCAACCCACGATCTGGAGTTAGTTGCAGTTGTTTTCGCTCGGGAAAAGTAGAGAAATCATGGGATAGAAGAGGCTACCTGGGAGATGGAAGAAGAAATGTAAAAAAGAATACCTTGAATTGTTTGTGAATCAAGGTGAGAAATTTCGAGGACGAAATTCTTTTAAGGGGGAGAGAGTGTGAGAACCCGTAAATTCCTCAATTTCTAGGCCTTATTTTATTTATTTGCACGCCTTTTATGCATTTTCTTTATTAGAAAAATTTTCTAAATAATTTTTATGAGTAAATATAGTTTTTAGATGATTTTCTAGTATCGGTTAGTTTTTGAGAAATTAAGAGCGTATACCGGACGTGGGACCCGCTAGCACGGAAAGTTCGAAACAATTCGGCCAACTAGGTTAAGTTTTAGATACTGGGTTTAAATTATCGGGTGCTAAGAGATAATTAGAGGTTACCAAGTGGATTGGCGTGAGAGGAAACAAAGAGATAGAGATGCATTAAATATAGTGACAAGTGTCACCATATGGTTAGTGGTTACTTTTGACTACTATTCATACTTTTACCCTTTTACTAAAATAACTCAAAAATTGACCAAAATTTACTCCAAATTTGCAAGCTCATAGCCGGCCCTCTCCAAGAAAGAAAGAAAGAGAACTCTTCAAGTTTTTACTTCAATCTTGCTCAAATCTACCAAATCAACAACTTAATCTTGCTTTTGTTCCATAGAAAGCCTTAAGTGAGTGATTGTGAGGTGTTTAGTGGAGTTGTTTGGAAGGCTAAGGTGATTAGTTGCTTCCTCTCTTGTGTTGCTAAGGTGAGTAGTGAAGGAACCCCTCTCCTCCATCTAATGATGTTTAATTCATGATTGGTGGTAGTTTAAGATGTACTTTTATGGATTATATCTTGATTTTGGTTGAATTGGTGAAGTTTTATAATTATTGGTGATTTTTCTGTTTTCATATGATTATTATTATGTGGTCATGTATGATGATTGGAAATGATATTTAAGGAAGTTAGAAGGTGGAAAATGTGGTTAATTGCAGGAAATTTCTGTTTTGTAAGGAAAATTGGAAAACTAGGGTTTCATGTCCTACATTCTGCCCGGCACTGTTCATCATGGTTAGAGGGCGAATTAGCCTTGGGTTAAAACATGAAAGTTGTAGGGAATGATATTTTTGAGATGCCTGCAATATTTCAGGTCAATCGGAGCAACATAGCTTGTGAAAAGACCTAAATACCCCTGCTGCCCTGTTTTTACCAGAATTTGAGAATTGCGTCTGTAAATGGTTATATTGGTTGGGAATACTTCTGAATTGGTTGTTGCCATCTTCTGAAGAAATGTAGCCTGATGTCTTAGCTTTCGGATGGCTTTGGAATCACTTGATTTGGACTGAGGTAGCCTGGACTACAGTTCGTTAACTAGAATGCGGTTTGTTCACCTGTTTTTGCAGTTCTGGTTTAGTATACTGCATTTTTGACCTAGTTAGGGTGAGAACTGGACTAAATGGTCTTCATGGAAGTTGTAGAGAATGATGTTTTATAGTTTCTTGTAAATGTTCAGCCCAATCTGAGCTTGGTAGCTTGTGCAAATTCGGAAATACCCAGACTAGCCTAGGTAGGAGTTCAGCGAACAGGGTTGTCATTTCACCCAATCAGACCGTGATTTTTCACCCTGATCCTTACCGAATTAGATTTTGTCCAAAACATGAAAGTTGTAGAACATGGTGTAAAATAGTTGTCTCCAAAATTTCAGATTGATCCGAGTACTGTAGCATGTGAAATGACCGAAATACCCTTGACTGTCCAAGAAACCTGTTTCGCGCCCAGATTTCTGTTTTTGTGTAATTTTTCATTTTTGACCATGAAAATGCATGATTTGGCTTTGAAGGTCTTCATAAGAAATGTAGGTATATGTCTTATCTTTCCAACACCCTTGGAATCACCTCGTTTTGACTTCGGTAGCCTGAGTTATTGTCGTTACGCATAAGGTGGTTAACAAGCTCGAATGTGAGATTCTGGTTCTGTAAATGGATATTTTGACTTAGATACACTACAAACTGGACTGTGTAGCCTTCTTCAATATTGTAGCCCTTTCTCTTAGCTTCAAAACGGTATTTATTGCACTTCCATCCGATAACCGTAGTGCCGGTTGTAGCCAATACGCATAATGACGTCAAAACTATTTTAGGTCTTAAGAGCTTAACTTTCATTTCTGAACTTTCCCTAACTTACTTTAGTACTTATACGCTCTAGTGGAGCCTTATTTTTGGTAAAATGTGGAGTTGGTTTATGACTTGTAATCTAGTCTTATTGTGTTTGGTTGAACATTTTAGGGCGTGACGGTGATTAAAGACGCTCTTTGGGCGAAAGTTTATGAAATTTCACTTGCTTGCCTGGTGAGTGTACTACTCAGTTACTTGTTTACAATGTGGCTTTATCATATTGAATTTGATGCCTTGAAGGCTTATTTGCACTGTTGAAACTGATTAAGGTGAGGGTGTACTTGATCGCCCTCACCCCTTTTGTATTATATACGACTGTCTACTGTTTCACTGTGGTACTTGAAATGTACATGAAAAACTGGATTTGGTGTCGTTTGGACGAGGATCCAACGTCTTTTACTGTTACTACTGAGCTCAACCCCATTGGTAGTCGAATGAATCGAGCCAGCGAGGGCTTGGTCGTGAAAGTCGACGAGTCATGGGGACTGTTATATGGAATCTTGTAATAGTGAGACTCTTGATTCCGGTATATTCGAGTATTACCAAATTTTCTACTGTTTGGAGTTCGGACCCGGTAAGGGTATGTTGGGTGGAAAGAATGGAAGTAAAGTGGAACCTACGGTTGGTTACTCTTAAACATTGACGGAGAGTCAATGAGGTCTGATCAAGAATGCAAGCGAGGAAAGGGGCTCCTGAGAGCCGCCCGTATCCTTTTATCAACACTATTCATGTGCGCCCTGGCTTACTTTTGATGTATTGGAATGAGAAACTTGATGCTTATATGAATTTTACTGTTGAGTGATAGTATCTCACTGGGCGTAAGCTCACTCTTTTCCTTTTGTTTTCCTTACAGGAATTTGAATACTTTTGGAAAAGCTATGAATGTTGGTTGCCGAGTTGAGCTTGTGTGAATGTTTTTGAATAGCTCCCTTTTGGGCAAAACCCTAAATGTATTTGGATTTAATTACCTCCCTTTTGTTTTGTAGATTACAAACGTATGTATATAACACTGTTTAACCCTGTTTATGGGTCTTATTTGGCTTGAAAATGTTTTCCGAGTTGTATGACATGGCACCCACTAATCACCGACGGTTTGATTTGCGTTCGGCTATCTTACGATTCCGGCTTGTGTGAGCGCGTGATATTTTACCGAAACGTCTTAGATTGTGTTTGCCTGCACCGTTAGTCCTGGCGAGAGTTGGGCAGGCAGTCCGCTAACCTCTTTGGTTCGCCTTAGGAGAAGGTGGGTCTGTCACACAAAGTCACAGGGGACCTGTGATAATGGCCAATCGATACACCTCTCTAATGCATGACTTCGGTCTGAGGTGTGACAAAAGTAGATGCGCCAGCTTGGTCCTCAGTAGCCATCGAACCTCCATGGAATCCAGTTTGTATGGCGGATTCTGGTGATCGGAGTCTACGACGTCGCCGACCGCCATGCTGACTTCCGTGGGTATTTCTAGGAGCGCTGAACACGACATGGATCAGGGTGCAGTGGAATCTCCTGTGGTACGTGTGGAGGGCGAAATGCAAGTCGGCGTGACTCTCCTACATGATGCAAAGATGTGGATGCAAAGTCCCTCAACTCTTGAAAATATCCGCTGTGTTGTTCATCACTAACTACAAGAAAGTCCTGTGCCATGAAATACATGCGAGACATGGCATCGCTCTGGAGAAACAAATATAAGAATAAGAAGGAGATACTGTGGTAAAAAATAGTTTAAAAAGTGAGCAAACTCACAGTGATTATTAAAAGTGGGTTGGAAATAAACTTACAAGATATTGTGCCCTAGCGCTATCACCCTGAAAGCCCTCTGGAAAAGTGGGAAATCGACTCGGATTTGAAATATAAATCACCGTCCGCTCCCGATACCACTGAACATACTCATCCGATGGATATGTAGTATCTTCAATTACAGTGCCACCTTGTACATGCACACGTCGATCAGTCCAAATATCAATATATTGTCTATGCGTGGTGCTCCAGTCTTGATTCGCCCTACCACGACGATCTAGAGAATGTAGAGCTGCCTGATTATCCGTCAACCTCATATCAGGCAGGGATTGATGAAACCCAAACTGCTGCATAACCCGATGAGGGAGGTGCGGCTCAACTACATCCCAGCAAATAAGATACGTTACGGACCTCCAAATGTCCCGACCGGCAGTACAATATGCAGGAAGAGAAGCGAGAACGTCCTCCGAATATGGCTGCCATATGAACTGAAAAAAATATAAAATCAAGGTTGTTACATTTTTCCGGCTAAGAAATAATAAACCTTCCCAATATTCAAATTGGACAATTTCATGAAAAAAGTGCTAGTTTGCCGTTAACCGACGCAAATTTTTATATTTCTTATAAAATTTCGGCAGAGTCTCCCCTATAACTGGAGGTTTACTCCCTGCCAACAAACTCAATTTTCATTCACAAAATGCAATCTGACAAACTTATGCTTTGGGTTGACAAGAAATATTATGACAAGACTACTGGCACGATTTTCAAATATTTCTATTGTCCGGACATATGTACAATACCTCTTCAGGATGCATACCTATGAACTGTTCTCGTAATGCGTGTACAAGATGCATAACAACTATGTGTACGTCCCTCCTTTCACTTTTAACACTTGAAATCCCCCAAATTGATGTTTTTTCAAATGAAATCTTTGACGGTTTATGATCACACGATGTTGGAAAATGATTTTAAGGTGAAAGATTAGGGAGTGAACGGATGAAATGGACGATTAGTTCAAGAGGGTTAGGGTTCGGTGAAAAGAGGGAAGAAAATTGTGAAAAATGCAGAAACGAGGCTTCGGTTCTGCTATAGTTGCGAACCGATCCGAGCTCGGTTCGCAACTAAAAAGCCTCGTATCCGACATGGTTCGGATCTGCACAGCCGGAAGCACAGACGAGCCCTCGGATATTTAGGAAAACTTTTTGGATCTGAGCTAAATCCATGGATCCGCGGTTGGATCCGTCTGGGCACTTAGGATCCGAGCTCGGATCTTTATTTCTCTGCACTAATTGTAGAAACTGCAATTTTTCAAATTTTTTCTCCCTTTTTCCGGCCAATTCCAAAACATGTGTTGGAAAAACGTTTTATCAAATCTAACCTTCCACGCACATGTAACATACCAAAAGTACAATATCCAATCTCTTGAAACACATCAAACACAGCTACATTACAAATCGAGGGGTGGGGTTCTTTGATCTTTTTTGCATTTTCACAAAAAAAATGGCACTTTTGCTCATTACATGCACATCAAATGCTAGTCAACCTTTTTTAAAAACATTTTGAATTTCTAAAAAAAATTCGGCAGAGTCTCCCCTATAATTGGAGGTTAACTCCCTGCCAACAAACTCAATTTTCATTCACAAAATGCAATATGACAAACTTATGCTTTGGGTTGACACGAAATTGGTAGAAAAGACTACTGTCACCTATTTCAAAAATTTCTATTGTCCGGACATATGTACAATACCTCTTCATGATGCAGGCCTGTCAACTGATCTCAGAATGCGGGCACAACATGCCTAACAACTCTGTGTACGTCCAAGTCATTATTCCACCTATATTTAATAAAGTAGGAACCTGTTTAGAACAAATTAAAGTTGTTTCGCTAACAAGTGTCATTAAAACAACTGAAATAAGGGCGAAACGCACACCTAGCTCCATATGGACCAGGGTAATGCTCCAACGGCGCGATTCGGTTCGGACGCATGGTTGGTATATGTTCCCAAATCCAGAGCTGTTAGAAAATTAGAATCAAATGTTAAAATTGCAAAAATGATAAAATGCAAAAAATCCAAGATGTGAGTCCCTATTGGGTGCAATGTACCTGTAGCAAAACTAATGGACCGGCAATAGCTGATTTGGCAGGATTCGTGGCATTACAAAGTGACCGATAGAGAGTCGCCAAACACGCACCTCCTCAACTATATTGCCCAACAGTTTCCAAGTCCCGCAGTAATGGAAGATACAACAAAGGGACTTTGTTGCCGGATTTATCGGACAATAAATGTCCACCTAATATCAGTAAGAGGTAGATGCGCGCACGCTGCCTACATTCGGCATCTGAAGCATCGGGTGGCAACTCTGTATCCAAGGCTCTTGCTAAACATCCCAATTTTAGCCTCTGTCCATCAAAGTATCCAACTGCAGGAGAAAATCCAATGAGCTCCTCGCAAATGGCTCACCACTCCGGAATGCTGCGGTATGTGTCTACCTCTATAACCGGTGGACCATCGATGCGCAACCCCCACAACACCTCTACATCCTGCAATGTCACGGTAGCCTCTCCAACCGGTAAATGGAATGTATGCGTCTCGGGCCGCCATCTCTCCACTAAACTTGTGATCAAATAATGATCAACCATCTGATGTCCACTCTCAAGCACCCTCTCAAATCCAGCCAAGGCAATATAACGACAAACCCGATCAGAAATAGGCGTATGCTCCCAAAATCCTCTGTCACACCGTCTGACATCTAACTGATTGCCCTCAATATGTCCGTGAAAAATGGAATGTGCCCGGTGTGCAGTTTTCGCTGATATAATGTCGTGCACGTATGGTCCTGGATGTAGGCCTGCAGCGATAGGAGTGTCGGCCATAATCCCAAACAAATATCTGCATCGATTAAATTTCATGAGTTATGCATAAGTAAAATCCAAAAAAGTTTGTGTATACAATTTTGACCTATAAATCGCGGTCACAACTTTTTCTTTAGCAAATTAAACTCCATGCCAACTCGTAATTTTTTTTGGGAAACATTTGTTATCCCTCGGATCTGTATTCATATACTGCAGCAATCTATTTGTAGTCATATTCTAAAAGTTCCAAAAAAAATTTGGCAGAGTCTCCCCTATAACTGGACCATAACTCCCTGTCAATCAAACATCAAAAATACCATATCCTGCATATGCAAGAGCATTAACACATATAACACACCATCCGAGCATTCCTTTAACAGCTATGTCAACAAATCAATGGATAGGGGATTTAACGATAAACGCCTAACAACTGTTGGGCTGCACGTGTAAACTGGTTATTTCAATACTTATCAAAGTACAGAACGAAGCATGCATTTGACAAATGAGCAATGAAAGTCACTAATGTAATTGTTTAAAATAAATCCAGGTCCGAACACAAATGAACTAGCTCGAACCCCACGACCTAAAAAAATGCACTGACATCAGCGGCCAATTTCTAGGGAATCGATCAAATCAAGACCTATAATTCGTACAATTTCTCCTATTGTGACCCGTCTGATGACAATTTCGACATCTTCTTGGTTCGTCTGGATCCCTTTCATCCACCTCATTCCGAATTCTGCTAGCTCGAACCCGCCCTGTCCGACGTGTAACAAATTTGCTCCTGTTTGCCTGCAGCTCCCACCCAGGATGGAGCCAAGTATCTTGATGCGGCAGTGGGTTAAACTTCCCTGAATACTGCACGGCCCACCTTATTTTGGTAAACTGCTGGTCCACAAGCAATCCCGGATTGTCACCTCTATTCCTGCACACCGCCAAAGCGTGTGAACAAGGAAGCCTGTAATTCTGCCACTTTCCACAATAGCATGTCTTATCAAAAAACCTGATGGTTTGCGTATTGCCTCCTTTACCATCGACACGCCGCCCTGTGATAATCTTGTATACGCCCGATGGGCCATCGAACTCAATGACTCTGTGGGCGCCTGCCTTCCGCTCAGCATTCTTAAAACGCTGCCATATCTTTGGGGGAAAAGAATTGCGACAATGTGAAGCATCTTCCCTTCTTGTCTTAAATAACGCAACTGTCCGATGAAATGTCATGTCAATGCATGCACGAATTGGCAAATGGCGTGCCTCGCGCAAGACATTATTATAGCTTTCGGATATGTTGGTAGTTAGAATACCCCAACGACGGCCATCGTCGTGTGTTAGGCACCACTTTTCTGGACTAATGGCTGACAGATAATTCCAAGCATCTGGAAACATGCTTCGTAGTTCTCTTCTGAACATCCGCCACTTGCGTAATTGTCTCGCCCTTCCCATTGCCCAACACAACTTTTTAAGGTGTAAACCTTTGAAGTGTGTCATCAAATTGCTCCTAACATGTCGCAGGCAAAATCTATGGTAGGCTAAAGGCTCCTCCCAATAGTCAAAGTGTGTCATGGTATAGATGATACCATTGTGGCGATCGGAAATGACACAGATAGGATGTCGATCAAGTGCCACATTATATCTTAATTGTTCCATGAACCACGACCAACTGGAAATCGTCACCTCATCCACTATGGCATAAGCAATTGGCAGAATCTTGTTGTTCGCATCTTGAGTGACTGCAACTAGGAGTTTGCCCTTGTATTCGCCACGCAAATGAGTGCCATCAATGCATATAACCGGCCTGCACATGTGGAATGCTTCAATAGCCGGTCCAAAGGCCCAGAATACATATTTAAAAGTCTTAATTCTATCCGAACTATCCGAATGATGTGACCACTCCACCACGGTGCCTGGATTGGATTGCACCAGGGCATCGAGATACTGTGGTAGTTCGGTAAAATTCGCCTCCCAAGATCCAAACACAAGCTCAATTGCTTTACGTCTGGCATACCAGGCTTTTTTGTAAGACACATCAACCTTCAAGTTTTCTTTAACGGAACTTAGTATGTTCTTGACCTTTAATCCAGGGTCATCTTCAATGCTACGGAGGATGTGCCTTGAAATAACGGAAGCCGTCAGGCTTGTATTGTTATTTCTAATCATGTCGCCCAAGCAGTTATGGTCATTGACCCATTTTGTAATTTGCCACATTCCATGAGTCTTTTTCTTTACGGCTCTGACACACCAGTCGCATGGTGGATACGATGGCGCAGTTGAAGTGGAAGGAGTTCTTTCAATTGATGATTTGCATTTAGCAAACCACATGTTACTCTTACTCTCAATAACTCTGAACTCCCTATTTTGATTGATGGACCACATCCTAACTGCCTGGCTAAGCTGCTGTTTACTCTCAAATCTCATATGGAGACGTATATTATTATTCTCCTCACTGAATGTTACAATACGCTCCAATCCATCTTCCTCTTCTATATCATCATCCTCTATGCTCCCAAGATCGGAGAAAAATGCCATTCCTCTTGTAACATATGCAGAGCTGCCAGCTGTGCTATTGCGTCTGTCCTCTTGGAACATATCGAGGTTTGCTCTTAAACTTCCACCTTCATGCTCATCATCCGAGTCACTACCAGACACATCTTGCGACTCCGACTCTTCAACCTCTTCCGCATCAACTTCCAAATCATCTTCTTCCGGATCATCTTCTTCAGAGGCAAGGAGTCTATCATGTATACTAGCATATACATCATCTTCAGCTGAACTGCGACAAACTTGACCAGGGTTAGACTCGATCCCATGTGGAGAAATATGGCATGATGGCCTTGGATCTCCAAAATTTGGAATCGAATCTAGGCCATGAAAATATTTCTGAGCACCCATGGACCCTGATGTGAGCCTTGGTTCTAATGAATCCATAAATCGATCATCATGCATATAGTGACATGCCGATGAAGTCTCTGGAACGACTGAATTAGAACCGAAGTTAAACTTTGTTGGATCCATGAATGCATGTACAAGCGACATCATTGGACCAACATTATCTATTGGTCCAGTGAATACGCTATTAACTACAGGCATTTGGACGATTTCTTCCTTCTCGATATAAATCTCCGCCATGTATGAAACTCTTTCGATCCAAAGATCGTACATTACATCAAGAGTTTCATCATCCACCACTGCGGAAACAGTATATTTGGAACTCTCCAACGGTTGACGAAGAAATAATTTCAGCTTGAACATCCCTTTATCGACCCCAATATAGTGGTAAATCCTGTCAACCAACTCCCCGTATCCAATTCTATGCCTCAGAGTGAATGTCCGGTTGGAAGTACGAGGCAAATAATAAACAAAGTCACTCTCGTAATGTATTTGTCCTCCCCAGTATAGGTTTACCCGCATAGGTCTTTCTACAGACATGTCTGTGAAATGAATCCCTATTTTGGGGACAATAAATTAGAATTAGTAGTCCAAGGGTCCAAACAAATGAAAGAGGGTGGACTCTAGGTCGAAATTGGAACTATTAAATAGACTAATTTCGATCCAGATGTTTATGAAAAATTGAAAACAGGTATGAAATATGCTATAAATGACGATAGGAATAGCCTAAAACTCCGGACGAAATTTTTAGAAAATTTGGACAAAGTCTCCCCTAAAAATAGACTAAAACTCCCTGCCAACCAATCCACGAATTTCACTAAAACTCCCTGCCAACCAATCCGAACAGGGTTTATATGAAGTAGTAATGACGTTTGGCACACTACATATTGTCAAGAGACCCTATAATTTTCAAAGTACAAGCATAAGAAATGTACGGGAAATTATATATATTTGGGCTCCACATTCACACCGCATAACAAGATCCACATTCACTACAAGAAAATTGGTCATCAGTGACAACTTTCTCTGTGACGAAAAAAAGTTGTCACAAAAGTGGATCCTTTATTGACGATTTTCTAACTCGTCACAAACCTCTAATGGGAGCCAACTCATTTGTGACGACTTAGAAAAGTCGTCACTAGTAAATTCCCGCCAAGATTTAGCAAGAGCGCGGGAGTATTTAGAACACACAATAGTGACGACATTAAGAACATTATCACTATTGCTTGGCCTATTTACGGACGACTTTTTGTTGTCGTCACTGATCACTAAAAAAAAAGTTATTAGTGACAACATTTTGTAGTGATGACAATAAGTCGTCACAAAAGGAGCTTCTTTAGTCGCGACACCTAAAGTTGTCACAATTACATCAAAGCAACTAAATGTTTAGTGACGATCCGTTATTTTCGTTACAAACTACACTGCAAGAAATATGGTCATTAGTGACAATATTTTACGTGACTGTTTAGTGACGACAAGGAAAGTTGTCATAATTGCTCAAAGCAACTAAGTCTTCAGTGACGACCTTGAAAAAGTTGTCACTAAAATGATCTATATAGTGACAACTTCTAATATCGTCACTGTCACTCTACCGATTCGGATTTAGTGACAAGAATTAATTGTCACTGTTTAAAGTAATTATTTTTAAGTCACTTTCATTAATTCTACTGTGCCACCCTAACTTTTGCGATTTAGCCCCAAATGTTGTAAAAAATTCCATTAATTCCATTATGATACCTTAACTTTTACAATTTAGCCCCATATGTAGTACACCGATTTCTTTAATTCTATTATTACTCCCTAACTTTTGTAATTTAGCCCCATATGTAATTCACCAATTTCATTAATTCTACTATGGCACTCTAATTTTTGCAATTTAACCCCCATATGTAATACACCAATTTTATTATTTCTATTATGGCACCCTAGCTTTTACAATTTAGCCCCTATTTTTTTATTAGGAAATTGCGAATGGTATCTTGATAAACTATGCATAAATATTTTATAATTTTCTCAAACTTAAGTAATAATTTGTTATAAACTCTAAAGATATATCTTTCATTACAATAGTTATAAGGCAGGCATGTCTTTTTATCAATGGAATAAGAAATTTATACCAGATTTATCCTTTATACTACATGCCAAGTAGTATTAGCAAAGGAATAACAAAGTACTACAAAGTAATTAACAAAATAGCCTTCAGGGAGTGTAGTTTATGGGCAAATGAGCATTATCTATTCAAAGTACCAACTTTTTATGGGTATTTTACTCTCAAACATATAATTTATGATAAATTTATAAATGTTTGTAAGTAAAATTCAAAAAGTGTTACACTGATTTCTTACAAAACGAAAACTGGCAGGTTATCTTTTCAACATAAATTAAATTTTTTTAAAAAAAGAAATGGCCTATAAAGTACCAACTCTTTGTGGGTTTCCTCCATTACATGAACAAATATTCTGCTCTTTATGGGCATTTCACTCTGAATCATTTAATTTATGTTAAATACATAAATGTTTGTAAGTAAAATTCAAAAAGTGTTGCACTAATATTTTTATGAAAGGGAAACTGGTAGGTTTTGTATTTAACATAAATTAAATATGTGAAAGCAAAAAAAAAAAGAAATTACCCATAAATCTATGTCTTGCAAATCTAAACTAGTAAAATAGTTTCAAACAAAATTAAACATTAAAATAAACTGTAATTTATACACATTAAAATATCTGTAATTTATACACATTTTGCAACTACTACTTTGTGTTTTCTCTGTAATGAATTTTTTAACTATTGAGAACTTAAGTTTTGTCTTGCAAATCTATACTAGTACAATAGTTTTAAACAAAATTAAACATTAAAATAAATGTTTGAAAAAGAACAAAAGTACATTTATCACTTGCAGTAATGTAACAAAATTTTCTCAACCATTATCAATATTTTCACAAAAGCATTAAAAACTAGCAATTGACAATATTAAAAACTAGCAATTTAATTAGTGACGACTTTTCTTGTCATTATAATCTTGAATAAATTAGTGATAACATTATGTCATCACTAAATTTTCTTTGATTTTGACTTAACAATAATGTCTTATTAATAGCATTTGATTATTTTTAATGAAAGTCTGTTATAACCATAGAATTTGACTTTCGTTATTTTCAATTACATGAAGTTCTTTAGTGCTGCAATTATAAGAAATTAGTATAAAATATTAGCAAATTATAAAAGTACATTTTCAATTATATGAAATTAACAAATTTTGCCACCTATGTTGATGAAAATTTTTATTTTTTGCTAAAAAATAAAGAATAATACTATAGCATTAAAATCTATGGTTCAAACCATATTACAAATCTAGAAAAAAACATGATTTTTGGTATCACTACAAGAATTCTTTAAAAATAGCGGGAATTGAAAATTGGTGGAGGCATTCTTTAAAAAGCAAATTTCAAAATGAAAGAGTACAAGTCTACCACTTTTGGGCTAAGTCTGATACACTTCTAATTCTCACATTTTCACTCGCTGGCCTTCTCACTGTCTCTCTCGGTCTCTCTCTCACTTCGACCCCTCTCAATTTCTTTCTCACTACTGCTCGAGCATTCCTCCTTATTCACTACAAAAAATTATTTTTTTCGTGACAAATTTTTCATGACAACCAACTTATTTGTCAGAAAAATCATACCTTTTATGACAATTCGTCAGGCAAATATCCTTCAAAAGGCACTGCTACTTTAAACATATTTTTCTACTTTTGCCCGCGTCAATTCATCAGGAAAAGATTCGTTTTCCCACCAGTTTTTTCCCACCAGTTTTTTTCCTTTTCGACCAAAAAAGAATTTAGACGGACATTAACTTATAGTAGGTCGCAAAATGGCCTTCACAAAAGCCCCAATCTTCATCATCCTCTTCCTCATCACCCTCCTCCCGATCTCCACCAATTCTCAAGACCCCAGTTCGGATTTGCTCTTGCAGCTCGAATCCCTCCAATCCCAGTCCCCCAAAGGCGGCGTTATCCATCTCACTGATTCCCTCCTCAAACGGATTCTATCCATTCCAACTCATCGTCCCTGTACTTTCCTCGTCTTCTTCGATGCCCAACAACTCCACTCCAAACCCGAACTCTCCCTCCCTTCTCTCAAATCCGAGTTCTTCCTCGTCTCTAAATCCTTTTTAGGCAACAACCCTCCAACTTCTCACTCAAAACTCTTCTTCTTCGACATCAAATTTCAAGAATCCCAGTCCTTTTTCGCCCTTTTCGGAGTAAATTCTCTGCCCCACACCGATGTCAAGAAAGACTCCGTCCAGATAAATGCATCAGATTTCTCGAGGCTCGCCGAATCCATGGCTGAATTTGTCGAGGCCAAAACGAAGCTGAGCATTGGGCCAATTGATCGCCCCTCTTTGATTTCTAAGAAGCAATTGATGTTTCTCATTGCTGTTATTCTGATTTCGGCTCCATTCTTGGTGAAAAAAGTGATTTATGGGAACACCCTTTTGCACAATAAGAGTATTTGGATGACCGGAGAGATTTTTGTCTACTTTTTCAGTGTCTCCGGTTCAATGCATAACATAATCAGGAAAATACCCATGTTTTTGGTTGATAGGAATGACCCTGGCAAGTTGGTTTTCTTTTATCAGGGGGTTCGGGATGCAATTGGGAGCTAAAGGGTTCGCAGTTGGGTTCTTGTACACTGTGGTGGGATTGTTGCTGGCTTTTGTTACTCATGTTCTTGTCTATGTGAGGAATAGGAATGCTCAGAGGTTGGTGATGTTTATTTCCTCCTGGGTTGTTCAGATGATTTTTGTTGGCATTCTTGTCGCATTTCTGGTTTCTTGATTTTAGTTTGTTCTACCGTGTTAGTTTTTGTTAGTGTTTCAGATAAGGAAAATTGACGTTTTATTTTCGGTGTAAATTAACAATGTACCTTTTATTTTGCTTTTGTGCTCATATTCTGTATTTGCAACTGTTGCTAAAAAAATTGAATCATGTAATTGGCAGTGATTTATGTATCTTTTTGGTGTTGTCTTGGTGAAATGCTTGTAATAAGCATAGCAATCACTTGTTTTCTCGTTTTCTATGGTATCTGTTCTAGATCTTCTTTCACATGTAGATATGGCGTTGAGATAAGTTTCCAACTAAATGAGGAAAGGTGCAATTTTGAATGGTAAACCTGCGGCCAAATTGCAAATCACATGCCAAATTATGAACTAGAGCTATAAGTTGGCATTTGCAGTTGGTAGTGGGTGTTTCTTCAGGAGTTGGAAGAATTTGATTCACAATTCCATAACATTTTAAAAGGCTATACTACGTACTCAGTAATTAGACTAGAGAGGATGATGCTCGAGTGCTAGAGCTTAGTGCATGAGGATACTGCTATATTATTTGTGATATAAGTAACTCTCAATCAACTTGCACAACGGTGATCTTTATGCTAGTTTTCTAGTTCGAGTAAGAATAAGTACTTTGTAAAATCTGTTTTGCTTGCTTTCCTGGAATTTAAGTTTCATGTCTTACATGGTAGTTTGTTCTCCATATAGCATTATTTTATACTATATAATCACAAACTTTTTGCTGGATGTAGGTTGGATTTTCTGTTAACGGAGTAATAATACTAACTTTTATGTGGGTTTTGAAGGCATTCCTTGAGGTAATACCTTTTCTTTTCACATGAATGGTTCCCATTTTTGGTGCCATCCTTGAAGTAAATTTCACTGTGAATGTTTTGCAATGTCCCGCCACTTGCCTAACTTACTAGTTTGATTGGAATACAATATTAAGGGGTGCTGGTTTTCTATGGAATTAATACACCATGACAAACAGCAAAAGTAATTTCAGAGATCTAGAACAAGAAAGCTGTTTTTTGCTTTTAAATGGCAAAGAAACATTCTAGTTATGTTGGTACACATTGCTCCTACTTGACACCTTATATCATGATCGACATTACTTTGGTTATCATACTTGACACCTTGTATCCTCTGTGGTGCATTAGTTTGGATTGTTTTGGTTTAGTTTAGTTTAGTTTATTTGAATGTTTTAGCTAAGCAAGTGAACTGAAGTTGCTTTTCCTTTAGTGTTGTGCTTATCGTCTTATCAACTGGTTATATTGTTCATAGCAGTACTTATATCAATACTTGTTATAGTAGTGCTTGTTGCCTTATCAACTTGTTATATTATTCCTTTGAGGCTGAAGTTTAATAGCAGTACTTATTTCTTGAGCTAATTTGGTGCATTAGTTTGGGCCTGATTTTGATTTTCTTTGGGGCTGATTTTGAATGTCCAGCTTTAATTATTGAGGTTCTTATTGGATTGCAAATTTTAGCTAAGCAACCGAACTACAAGAGATATAGTGAAATTGGGAAATGGCAAGGTTTAGTGAAATTTTGTCTGATGTTAAAAATTCCCCCTTGTGTTGAAATTTGGTATTTTTTTTCACGACAAAACAGCCTAGCAAATTGTCACACTTAAAAGACAGTATCTTTTATCGGAACAAAACAATGACTAAATTCGTTTATATTATTCCAATCTTGTTTGCCACATCCAAAGCATCGTAGTCTGGAGTCAACCGAACATGTGCTTTCTTTGTTCCATCAGGCCTGATCAAAGTGTTCACTTTCTTGATATGTATGTCGCACATCTTCTTCACTGCATCTTTGATTTTCTTCTTATCAGCACGGATGTCAACTATGAATACCATGGTATTGTTATCTTCAATCTTTTTCATGGCAGATTCAGTAGTCAAAGGATATTTGAGAATCTGATAATGGTCCAACTTATTCCTAGGAGGAGCACTGATGCGTGGGTACTTCGGGTTCCCGTCCTTTTTCAATGTCTTAGGACGATGGAAGGTAACTTTGGTCCGGATCTTCTTGGCTTTCTTCTTAAAAGTTGTCCCAGATTTGACAAATTTGGCAACCTTGGCTGCCTGAGCCTTTGTATCAAGCTTTTTTGTGGTGTCAGCTTTAGAAGCCATTGCTGGAAATTGCCTTACAAATCTTTTACCTGAGGGGAGGAGCCGAGTGTTGCTGAAGCAGCTCTGTGTTGAAATTTGGGACTTGGATTTGTTTTGTAAAGCTACCTCGAGTTATATGTGAAATTTAGGCCAAATACCACTTATCAAACTATAGGGTGTTGTTGAACTTCATTATGATATTTGAATGCTTATATGATATTTTGACATTTCGTAATGCAATGGATGCATTCATTTGCTAATTATAAATCATTGTCATTTTTTTCCATTTATAGATATAATTGTTGTAGGAAAATTTTCAATTTTCATGGTGATTAAGAGTTATCATTGAATCAGAATTTTTCATTAATAACAATATATAGTTGCACTTAAATGTTCGCTTTTGTTTATATGCTGATTTTAAGTTTAAGGATGGAGTGTAATTACTTGTAAGATTTTTTTTTTTGTTTATTGTACCAGTTGTCACTAGATTTGGTTCAAGAATGGCTAGCAGAGAATGCCAAGGAATCAATATTGGGATAGGACATGAGTATTAGTGGAATAGCAACTTATCAGCCATTTGATGGATTGATGGAGTTGAAAGTGGTAAGTACTTTGACATTACGTCTCATTTCTATCTGTTGTGCAGTTAATACTTGTTGAGTTGCGTAAAAACCTCTGAAGTTTATTGCATTTCCTGCTTCTACTGTGCAAATTTTTCTGAAGCAATTTCTGTTCTGAAGTGCTATTGACTCTATTAAAATTGAAGGAGAAACTTCCCATGCAGCAAGTAATTTGAATGAATGCCTTCTATCTGTTTTATGGTTAATACTTGCTGGGTTGCATAAGAATCTCTAAAGTTTATTGCATTTTCTGCTTCTACTGTGTTAATTTTTCTGAAGCAATATCCATTCTGAAGTGCTATTGACTCTGCTAAAATTGAAGTAGAAACTTCCCATGCGGCAAGTAATTCGATTGAATGGCTGCTTTGATGATGTATATTTAATTCATATGAAGTATCTTTTGGTAAGTGCTTTAGAATGAGTAGAATCTTGGTGAAGAATCTCCACTTGCGATACAAAATTGAGTGTGAAGCTAGTTGATATCCTGATTCTATCTAAACTAAAGACAGAAAAACAAGGGAAAGACATTCGAAATGAAGCAAATATGTCCTGCATGAGTCTAAATCATTCTGTCAATGCACAAAATCGTGTCATGAAGACAATCTTTGGCAGATGTCACAGCACAAATTAGTCATGTATGTTGTACTACTTCTTTGAACTACTGGAATTTGCAATGCGTTCCATTGGTAGCAGAGTACAGGCAAGAAAATGAAAAACTAGATTAAAAAAATTCCAAACGTATTTAAGACTCAGGGCTTGCTTTTGCCTGCCTAAAGTCTCAAAAATCTTGAAAATGATTACTGTTTCATGTTTTTTGGTAATCAATTTGTGGTTTTCAAACAATGAATTACAAGTTTGGTCACTACAATTTGTTGTATGTGATTTGTCACTTGTAAATAATGGCTTTGACATTCCTGTGTATCCTAACCAAAGTACTGTGTCTGCATAATTATGATATTGACAAATGTGCTTAATGAACACTAGTTGCTAACTCACTTTAGTTAAAAGATGATAGTTTTGAATATGTTTCTGCTTCTTGTAGTAGCACTTTCTCTCCCCCTGCCACTGTTGGAGTCTTAAAAGTAATTATTCTGGCAATAAGTCCACAGGTTACTATTAACATGGACTCGGATAAAGTTTGACTTTTTGGCTCTAGGTGTAGCTCTTATAGCTTCCAGCTATTAGGATATCCAATTTGTCTCTTCAATTAGCCAACTTGCAATCATGTGTACGGTGCTTGGACTTGCTTTTTATCTTGTTGCTGTATATGCTGATTTCACTAGTCTTGTAGGCAGTAGTTGGATTCATGTCTCAAGTAATGGACAAATTAGTATCCTTCAAAAGTGCTTGGTAGGTGACAATATTAACTTGTAGTATCAAGCCTCAAAAGTGCTTGGTAGGTGATAAGGCTGCTTTTTCTTGTTTATTAGACCTTATGTATAGTTACATATTTTTAGATATATGAAATCCTATGACATTCAAAGCTTCAAAGACTACTTTTGGTCCAAAACACAGTGAAGTTTGCAAAGTTGTTTCTCATAAATGTGGAATCGTTTGTTGCTGTCCTTTGACATCTTAATATTAAAATAAAGAAGTGGAACAATTCTGCCCATATAATCCTTGGCTCTTAATGAATGTTATTAAACTTCCATCCTCTAGTAGACTCTGTTTCCGAACTACCCATATAATGTCTCTTTTTCTACTCTTTGTATAGCCACTATCTAGATGAGACTTAAAACAAATGATTCACTTTATTTTTTGGTGACTCCTTAACTAATTTTCCTTGTTTTAATTTTTCTATCATCTACTAATAACTTTACTATTTTATTGCAGATATATTGCTCATTTTAGAGGTTTGGAAGATTAGCAGTACGGCTTACGTGTCGACTCAAAAACTATGGTTATAGTGCTATCTTAAGTTTAGAAAATGTTTCGGTAGCACGGAAAATGTTTTGGGACTTGGAATTGTTTTTTAGTGTAGCCTTGACTTATATGGCAAAATTTGCTCTATTGAAACTTATCAAACTATTTGTAGTGTCATGTTGCACTTATTTATGACATTTGAATATTTAATATGTTATTATGGCATTTCCTATTGTAACGGGTGTCTACGTTTGTTATTTATTAAACATTGTTGATGTTTTCATTTTTTAGATATTATTGTAGTAGGAAAATCATCAAACTACACATTGCAAGGTGTTGTAAATGAGTAGCATTTCTCAAGCAGGCTGTCTTTATTGACAATTGTTGTTGTCACTCAATCAAAACTATCCATTGATAAGAAGTTGTTGTCACAGTTGATAAGGGGTCTATTGACAACAAAGTTGTCACTAATTAATATATACACTGACTATGTTGCTTCATGCATCATTGACAAGAAAGCATGTCGTCACTAAATTTGTAGCTTTTATTGACAACATATCTTGTCATAAAAAGTTTCTATTCACTGACCACTTTAAAGTCGTCACTGTATACTTTTACCGACGGAGATTCAGTGACGACCCTGCGACAACAGAAATGTTGTCAATAAAAGTCATCAGTGACGACTTTTTGCTTTTTTGTGGCGAAAAGTAGTTGTCATTGAAGACCAAAATTCTTGTAGTGATTCACAATGATGTGATATTCTAGCAATGAATCTTACAAAATTAATGTTTTTCCCTGTAGCAGATTTTGCCACTCTTTTAGCATTATAGATTTTGTCAATTACAAAAAACATTACAAGGTTGGTCATTGACTTTCAATCATCAATTCGCCTTAAAATAAATCCGTATTTCATATTCTAACGCCCTTTTCTACTGAAACAAAATTTAACAAACTATACTATTTCAACTTGTCGGCAAACATCCAATAGTTGTAATATAAAATAAATTAGCTAATGGCTTGTATCAAATCCGAATTAAGCATTATGCATAAGAAATGGTAGTTGTAATATAAAATAAATTACCTAATAGTCAGTTGCCCTCACAAAGAAAGATCTACAAAAATTTCGACATAGTCTCCCCTATAAATGGGCTAAAGCTCCCTGTCAAACAATCCAAATTACTGTCATTTCAAATTGCACAGGACGTATTAAAGTACTTTTAGTCCATCAATTCGCCTTCACATAAATCCATTTAATTTCATTAACGCCTTCGTGGTTTGGAACAGCTTTAACAAACTATACTATTTCAATGTTTCGACGTCCATAATATATAGTTGTAAACTAAAAATTAATATCGAATTCGAAAGATGGACTTTTGTGGTTTGGACGACGGACTTCCCAACTCAGGTCTCTACGCTTGTGTCACCAACCTTGTATCCATTTAATAGTCAGTTGTCCTCACAAAGAAAACTCTACAAAAAATTCGACAGAGTCTGCCCTATAAATGGGCTAAAACTCCCTGTCAAACAATTCAAATATCCATGAAATTCAAAAGCTCCAATCTATAAATTACATAATGTCAATAAAATTTCTAAGCTCCAATTGCAAAACATACAATGTCCAATGTAGATAGTGTTTCGACCAAAAGTAATAGCTGCGAAATAGATTTTAAAAACAAAAAATTATGATGAATTTTAAAAGAATTCTACAAATGGGGCATTTTGAGCATAGGATTACGTCCAAAGGGTCTTCGCATTCAGCAAATGCGAACTCACGGAGCTCGAATTTTTGAACAACGAAATCCAAAAAAAATTTAAAAAAAAAAACCAGACCTCGCATTTATTATGAAATGCAAGGATCCGAGCTCGGATTATTTATGGCATCCCTCGGATCCAACAGGGTTCGGATCCATCTCAACAGATGATCAGACGAGCCCTCGGATCTGAGTGCACAACTATGGATCCGAGCTCGTATCACCCAATTTCGCCTTTGATCCTCAAAAAATCCGAGGTCGGATCCGTCTGTGTTGAGTCGGATCCGAGCTCGGATCATGCTTTTTCTGCACTAATTGTAGAAACTGCAAATAAACTGCAACAAATTGGAAACAAAAAAATTGCCCGAATTCGAAAAATGTAACGTATATCCTCAAATCCACCACAAAAATTGCAAAAATAAGCACAACCCACATCAAATTTGTGAGGACCCGAAAAATTTTTTATTTTTATCAAATATTAACCGTTTGATTAAGTATTTAACCACCTGTTTCTCCCAAATAAACTATTACGACCATTTTAAATCCGTTCGTATGGAATAATGTCTTCATTATACTTTTAAAACGCCCCGTTAACAACTTCAATTTTCGGAGGATTGTTTAAGTGAGAAATAATGAACACGAGTGTTTCAAGGTGATATTGTATTCGAGAGTATGATTATCCTGGGGAAATTAAGAACGGACAATAGCAGACTAAGAAAAGTTAATCGAGAATTAAAGGTGAATAAGTTCTAAGTGAGCATATACTACTCACGCGTGGATAGTTTTCCAAAAGACGCATGGATACAAATTTATTAGAGAATTGAGGGGTTAATACTCGACTCATGTGAGGACTCGTAAAACTCCTATTAAAACCCTATTTTGAGTTTATTTAATTATTTACTTGTTCATTTATTCCAAATATTATTTCCTAGAGCTATTAGACCTAAATACATGGTAATATAATTTCGTTATATTTTTAAAGTGACTTGTTTCAAGAATTAATTTCCGAGAGCGCGTTTAGTAAAAATAGTGAATAGTGCTCAGAGATTTATCCGCTTGAGAGTGCAATAAGCTTGGAATATTGGAGACCTGTACTATGGTCCTAAAATAAGTAATCTTATGAATAAATACTCAAGTGATAGTTAGTAGTACAATCGTTATAAGAAATTCTCGGAAGTTTCGCGTTATAACGTTAAAATTGACGGTACGCGTTTTCACACGCGCGACTTTATTTGAGGGACTTTAGACCCTTATTTCGGGACAATCAAGAGTGAATAATACTTACATGAATATAAATGCATTGGAGGTTTAGTGCACTAGTGAACCAAACGCGCGAGAAATCGAGCCGAAACGCGCCCAAACGCACCCTAGTGAGAGTTGACTTTGGGGATGATTTTTGCACCACACATTGTGTCTTCCTTAAGAAGCTAAATTTGGACCAAACACTCTCTCTCTTAGTCTCTCTCTTGGCCGAATTATCAGCAGCAAAAAAGAACAACACCAAGATGTCATTTTCATCTTCAATTCTTGCACAAAAACTTCATGGATTCACACCAAATTTGAACTACACTTAGCTTGTCACTTGGAGAGATCATCTAGCTAGTAAAAGGAGGAGTTTCTCACGGTTTCTTGGAGCATCTTGAGGACCGAAAATTCTGGTTTAAAGCAACAAGGAGGTATAACCTCATCCTACACCTTAAACTTGGATTATGATAGTAGAAATGCATCTTTAAGCTATTGCATGTGTATGGGTGTCTTGATATTGTTGGAAAATTTGAAAAGTGGGCTCTATGGATTCCCACACTTGGGTTGTTGCTGATTTGATGATTGATGGTGGTTATATTGTTGGTTTAGTGGTTAAAATGATGGATTAGTGGTGGGTAATTAGTAGAAACTTCATTGGGTGCAAGAAGCAAAAAAATTTCCGAAAATGCCCCTGTTTTGTTCGGCCATGATGAGGCCAAATTTTAATGATCTAATGGCTTGAAATGGATGCTTATATGATGTATTAAATGTGTGGAAAAGTTCATTGAAAAATATTGAGGTTTGATTAAGCAAATGAATTTTTTTTGAGAAACTAGCAATCTGGAAAAACTGTTCGCGTATGATTCTGACCAGTGGTAGTATTTCGGCTATAACTCTGTCCTCGGATGTCGGAATCATGTGCCGTCGGTGGCGTTTGAAACTAGATATCCCAGGCTTTAATTTGATATAAAATGCACGTTCTGATTCTTTATGAGTGAGCCGAACCAAACGTTTTAAGATCACTGTCCTGTCTCTCGGATCTGCTGGAATGGTTTGTAGAAGCAGTAACTTGAGCTCAATTTCGAGCTGGTTACTTGCCAAATTTCAAAATGATTTCTTCTGTGAACTTTTATTCCTCTGAATCTATTTTCCAACGCCATAAACCACGCCCAATTCCGAGCTAAATTGATTGAGTTGCGACTAAAACAAGAGGACTGCCCTGTTTTGGAAAAAACGTAATATTTGGACTGATTTGGGACAAAAATTTGGGCGTGATCTTATTAATTGAAATTTTGATGCTAAACCATTACCAAAGGGTACCATGGATGTATCTTAGACCTTTATTTCACAAATGAACCATGGTTGGATAACTTTCTTGGTTAGACGATTGGAATTTGGGAAATGAAAGTCAAAGGCAGATTGCCTTAGGATTTTTCTTGAACCTTGGTTGGCTAATTAACTACCTTGCCGAAGGTATTTTTCCCCAAAATTCGATAGATAGATACTTTCCATATAGTATCGAAATACTTCCAATTTTGGTGCCAATTCAAGTTCGTTTCGATACCCAATTAAATTACTAAAGTTAGAGGTTCAAATCTGGAAAATTCTCATCCAGTCTTGAATTTGTTCAACTTTGAGCTACCGTATCTCGGTACTCGAAACTCCGATTCTTGATCCGATTGTTTTGATATACACCTCACTTGCAACACTAATTGAGCTGCAAATTTCAGAGGCCGGTTTGCAACGTGCGAATCGTGCCGAATTTTCAAAGTTGGCCGAAAACCAACTTAATTCTGCCTTGTAAACTGAGTCTGCACCTTCACGCTCATTTTTGAGCACTTTCCACTTCGATTCATGGAAAAGTGTCTTCTAGGAACTTATAGTACTTTCTAAGAGGTTTCCAATGGTATAAAGTTTTCCAATTTTGGACCTATATCGAGAGAGATACGAATTTTCAAAGATTCATAACAAAATTGAATTTTTCCATTTTCAAGGCAAAAGAGTTTTTCCAAAAACTCTTAATTCTCTTAACATTATTCAAACGTTTTGCCCTCGATTTTCATGATAAAAACTCAAATAATATTGTACTTAATAAAACGCAAGTTGAACCTCGATTTACGAGTAATTGAGGTTCCTTTTGTGAAATAATCTTTAGATTGTACTAGTGTGCAATCTTTCTTGATATTTGGATTATTGAGCGATTATCCACTATTAATTGCCAGGCGCACAAGGAGACATTCAAGAGGATTTTACAGTGGACACTTGAACTTCCAGAAATAATTCTTATTGAATTGCTCGGTGAGTGTCAAGTGTGTGAATCTTTGATACTTGCTTATTTGTGGTAATTGTTGGAAGTTTTAAAAATAAGGGCGGGTGCGTACTTTATCACACTCGTCCTAATTTCAAATGAATGAATGAAATGTATTGAATGAATGAATGAAATGCAATGTTATGTTATGAATGCTTATGTCGTTGGAGTGAACCTCCTCGACTTTCAAATGAATGGGGGACGCCCAAACTCATAGGCCGTCCTTAGACTCGAGCCAGTAATGGGCTTGGTCGGGGATTTGGGCGAGCCATGAGATACATATAAGCTCGACCTAATAAGAGGTCTTGCTTGGCATACTCGTCGAGTATCGCCTTATACTAGACTTGTGGGCCCTTGGGGTGTACGGTGGACGGAGGGAAGAAAGTGGTGATCTACGGAAATGGAAATACCGACCCGATTGACAGAAGGGTCAATGCGGGAAAGTATACGAATGACATCGACAGAGCGAGTGGAACTTAGCTCCTGAGAGCTACTATATCCTTGAATTGTTTCTGATTTACTTTTCCTGCTCGAATGATTGATTAATGAAATATCCTGTTTTATTTAATGAATTTGGGATTGCTATTTGAACAAAGTGCTTGCATGTGTGTTCTTGGCCTCACGAGCGTTTTGCTCACCCTATAGATTTGTTTTCCTTAACAGGATTGGACTTGGAGAAATGTTGGAGAAACCCCTCTTGGCGTACTCTTGTTTTAGGGTTTCCGTTACACTTTGGGGCTAGACTTGTGATTGATGTATATTTTGAATACTGATGTATTTCGAGATTCCGATGTAATGATTGGGCAGATGTTGAATATCGATAAGCTTGAAAGCGTACGCACTGATTGTATTTATGGTATTTAATCGTAACGTCTAGTGTTGTATTAAGCTTGGACGGAAATTGCTTGAGTCCTGGCGAGAGTTGGGCAGGCGTCCCGCGGATACCCTTTGGTTCGCCTTAGGGAGAAGTGGGGGCGTCACGGTTGGTATCAGAGCTCAGGCTTTAGATCTCTGTAGTGTATCCTAGGCTTAAATGTTTAGGATGCCAGACTGTGGAACTGGTTGGAAAGTTAAGTGACTGCTCGTGGGAACGAAAACTAGAACTTAGGTTTGGATTAGTGGATGATAAGGAGTCTTAATCTTGTGTGATACATGTGGGATAATATGGGGTGATCAAATCCAGTTTATTTAGTGTATTTGGTCCCATTTAAGCTTTTAATCTTAGTTGTAAGTTACGGAAAGTAATGGTGGCATTGCACCGTCTTGGAGACGAATTATGGTAACCATGGCCGTGAAGGGCCTAGGGAAGGGCTCGTTGGAAGTGTAATCCAACTCGCCGAACTAGTACGATATGTTATTTCCAAAGGACTTACTCGTGCCTAAGTAATGGAGTGTTTATAGTGGCCGATCATCGGAAGTGGCTATTTGAGGAAAATAGGGTGATTCAAGGGGATAATCGAGAACCGAGAGCGATTGTGGATGTCTAGACTACTAGAATTCCTGAAGTGGAGATTGAGATATTTAAGGAGCGAGGAAGACAAAAGCTCCTTGTGAGAAGCTTTAAAAAGCTAAGAATCGACTTGTTGGGGTAGTGTCCGAAATTAAGGACATGATGGATAAGTCGATGGCTGGGTGTATTATCTTGGTTGAACAAGTGGAGAATGACAAGATATTTGATAAGGGACATGAGATTTAAAACTCCTAGTGCTGGAAATGAAAATGATCCTACGGAGGTAATTAAGACTTTTGGCTCCGCCAATCACTAAATTAGTGATTTAAACTATTTTAATAGTTTTTGCCAAAGATAGAAGGGGTGGCACTCGCTTAAAGGCCTTTGCATTTTGTATCTTGTTTCACAATGTTTCCTACCTTTTGAGGCAATTAAACGTTACTCATGGCATGATTGACTTTACTGTTTCATGATTTCAAATCCATGATTGGGTCGTACCCATTTGCGATTATTTTGGTATCTTCCCTTTTTATTCTTGTATTTGTTGGCGTGATAAAGGTATCACTTTTCAAACTCCGTTTATATGCACTCACTTTATGTCATGCCTTTAAATATGTTAAATTTAAGGGTGACCAAAAGAGTGAAAAGGAGTGAGGGTGAGGGATTAAGCAACCCCAAGCTCAAGGAGACGATTATAGAGTGACTGCTGGACTGAATCAAAACCCTAGAAATGAATGAAAATAATCGTGTAGTTATTGCTATTAACCAGACGATTGATGCCCTAGCACGATTAGTGGAGCACTAAAACCCTAAACCAATCAACCAACCTAAGAACCAAGTAAGGTTGAGGAGTTGAGCAATTCTTGAAGTTCGCTCCATCTAAGTTTCACGGAGAATCTAATCTCGAAATAGTAGGATCGATTTAAGGGAATCAAATAAGATACTAGTGAAAACAAGATATTAGAGTTTCTTCTCGAGTAACTTATAAGTAAGTATTGGAGAGTGAACTAAGACTTGAAAATTTTATATTAAGGAATATGGTCCCTGCATCTGGTTATGTTTGTAAGTAATGATAACAATCTCTTGGAGACTTAAGAACTCGCCGTATTAAGCAGAGGATAGTTAAGATTGGTATTCCGGGGTAACTTATAAGCAAAAGAATGAAAGAGTACTATGACTCGAGCTTCCATTATGAATAGTTAATTATTTTGATCCTCTAATCTACCTGGCAGGCTAGCGTTTGACTTAAACCAACCGGCAAGATGACAACTTTGGAGGAAATGCTTAAGGAAATGGATATTCTTCGAAACGAGGTAGAATTTCAAAGAAAACTAGCTGAGTACTGGGAAGGACGTTGGAAACAAGAATATGCAGAGAAAACTGAGTTGCTACGCCAGAACGTAGAACTGGAGAAGAAACACAAAGGAAATTCTCAAACTAGTCAGGCCGTCACTTCTCATGTAACTTGTGGATACTGTGGCAAGATTAACCACACTGAATCCAGGTGCTGGAGAAAGCAAGGAAAATGTTTTAAGTGCGGTAGTACCGAGCATAAGTTTTCGAATTGCCCTGGTAATCCTATCAAAAAGAGGAAATACTCAGCAGCCAGTTAGGCCGCTATAAAGCAATCAAGTGCCAGATGGAAGTAATTAGTACTAATGGTTATGAAGGGGGTTCTAGTAGTGGAAGTTTTACGAGTGAGGATGTTTTGACTACACTCGAGGGATAGGGGTTGTAGTACCCTAAACTAGACTAGCACTTTTGGAAATTTAACCTTGTGGAAAAGGGAAAGGTCTTTTGTTTTGTATCTTGGCAATTTGGCACGTTTTGTTACGATCGTATTGTTCCCCTTTTTCCTTTTGAAATGATTTGATAAATCTATTCCAACTTGATGTACCTATTATGATCATTATGACATATGAAACTTTACTCCGCTTTTGATTTGTTTTACGACTTACATGTATATTCAAAATCTTGCTCACACTTTTAGACTTATAATAAGACACGAACGGTATTAGACATGGTCGAGATTGTGCTTGAGAATATAGACTACCCTAAGGTCTGGAGTCGACTAGGGATCGTGACCAAATCGGGAGCTTGGTGTTGAAGTTGGAATCCAATGTTTGGTTACCAATTTGATATATCAATACTGTGAGACTTGGGTTAGGAAAAAAAAAATAAAAATAAAATCTTTGGTAGATTTCCGAGCATAATGAATGAGGAGTCGGATATCACATTTGGAATGGAAGCTTGAGGGTATACATATATATATACAATAGCGAGACTTGAACGATGTGTCCGCTAAGAGCAAATGCTCCATTGTCTCACGTAGTCGGAAAATTTCGACCAATGGCAAGAAGCCGTGATATTATTCAAGTTGAATTTAAAGTAGAGCTATTACCAGTTGAGGACTCTAGAAACTGATGTGTTTAAAATCACCTCCAATTCAAGATAGAGACACTTTGAACTTTCAATTACGTCATTGGGTTGACCAATGCACTAGTAGCAACTATGACCTGAATGCATTGGGGTTTTAGATCGTAATTGGATTAATCTGTGGTAGCATTATTGATGATATATCGGTATACTCTAAGGTTTGAGAAGATCATGAAAGGTACTTGGAGATGTTTTACAAACCCCAAGAATGCACCAACTTTCGTTAAGTTCGACAAATGTGAGTTCGACTGGAAGGAAATAACCTTTCTAGGTTATACAATATCTAAGGAAGAAATTGTTGTTGACTCAACTACAGTGGAAGTTGTTTAAGAGGAAACGACTAGAAAATCCTACCGAAATTTGGAGTTCTTGATGGTAGTCGAACCTTTCCTGTGGTTTGATCAAGGAATTTTCTAAGAGTGCAAGACTTGGCAAGTTATGTGGGATTTTAAATGTGAGGAGGAATTTTGAAAGTGAAAAATGTTAAATCGATGCACTTGTGTTAGCCTTACCAAGCTGAGGAGGCAGTGTTGTGATTTATATAGATGTTTCAAATGATAGTTTACAATGTATACTACTGATGCATGACGAGGTGATTGTGCATACTTCTGGAAAGTTAAGATATCACGAGAGAAAGTAGCCAACTCAGGATTTGGAGTTAGTGACTGTGATATTCGTATTAAAGAAGTACAAACATTTCCTATATGAGGTAGACAGGAAGCCACTTAAGCTACTATCCGATTGGGAAGTTAAATTGCATTTTGGTGATCAAAAACTTGATTGTTAATTGGGCGGATAGAAACTATGAGATAAGAATTGGAAAGTGTAAGTTATTGACTAACTTGCTAAGCATGACTATTGAGGGATGTGATATTTTTCTAAGTTTGAATTTCGAGGACGAAATTCCTTTTAAGGAGGGGAGGATGTGAGGACCCGAAAAATTTTTTATTTTTATCAAATATTAACCGTTTGATTAAGTATTTAACCACCTGTTTCTCCCAAATAAACTATTACGACCATTTTAAATCCGTTCGTATGGAATAATGTCTTCATTATACTTTTAAAACGCCCCGTTAACAACTTCAATTTTCGGAGGATTGTTTAAGTGAGAAATAATGAACACGAGTGTTTCAAGGTGATATTGTATTCGAGAGTATGATTATCCTGGGGAAATTAAGAACGGACAATAGCAGACTAAGAAAAGTTAATCGAGAATTAAAGGTGAATAAGTTCTAAGTGAGCATATACTACTCACGCGTGGATAGTTTTCCAAAAGACGCATGGATACAAATTTATTAGAGAATTGAGGGGTTAATACTCGACTCATGTGAGGACTCGTAAAACTCCTATTAAAACCCTATTTTGAGTTTATTTAATTATTTACTTGTTCATTTATTCCAAATATTATTTCCTAGAGCTATTAGACCTAAATACATGGTAATATAATTTCGTTATATTTTTAAAGTGACTTGTTTCAAGAATTAATTTCCGAGAGCGCGTTTAGTAAAAATAGTGAATAGTGCTCAGAGATTTATCCGCTTGAGAGTGCAATAAGCTTGGAATATTGGAGACCTGTACTATGGTCCTAAAATAAGTAATCTTATGAATAAATACTCAAATGATAGTTAGTAGTACAATCGTTATAAGAAATTCTCGGAAGTTTCGCGTTATAACGTTAAAATTGACGGTACGCGTTTTCACACGCGCGACTTTATTTGAGGGACTTTAGACCCTTATTTCGGGACAATCAAGAGTGAATAATACTTACATGAATATAAATGCATTGGAGGTTTAGTGCACTAGTGAACCAAACGCGCGAGAAATCGAGCCGAAACGCGCCCAAACGCACCCTAGTGAGAGTTGACTTTGGGGATGATTTTTGCACCACACATTGTGTCTTCCTTAAGAAGCTAAATTTGGACCAAACACTCTCTCTCTTAGTCTCTCTCTTGGCCGAATTATCAGCAGCAAAAAAGAACAACACCAAGATGTCATTTTCATCTTCAATTCTTGCACAAAAACTTCATGGATTCACACCAAATTTGAACTACACTTAGCTTGTCACTTGGAGAGATCATCTAGCTAGTAAAAGGAGGAGTTTCTCACGGTTTCTTGGAGCATCTTGAGGACCGAAAATTCTGGTTTAAAGCAACAAGGAGGTATAACCTCATCCTACACCTTAAACTTGGATTATGATAGTAGAAATGCATCTTTAAGCTATTGCATGTGTATGGGTGTCTTGATATTGTTGGAAAATTTGAAAAGTGGGCTCTATGGATTCCCACACTTGGGTTGTTGCTGATTTGATGATTGATGGTGGTTATATTGTTGGTTTAGTGGTTAAAATGATGGATTAGTGGTGGGTAATTAGTAGAAACTTCATTGGGTGCAAGAAGCAAAAAAATTTCCGAAAATGCCCCTGTTTTGTTCGGCCATGATGAGGCCAAATTTTAATGATCTAATGGCTTGAAATGGATGCTTATATGATGTATTAAATGTGTGGAAAAGTTCATTGAAAAATATTGAGGTTTGATTAAGCAAATGAATTTTTTTTGAGAAACTAGCAATCTGGAAAAACTGTTCGCGTATGATTCTGACCAGTGGTAGTATTTCGGCTATAACTCTGTCCTCGGATGTCGGAATCATGTGCCGTCGGTGGCGTTTGAAACTAGATATCCCAGGCTTTAATTTGATATAAAATGCACGTTCTGATTCTTTATGAGTGAGCCGAACCAAACGTTTTAAGATCACTGTCCTGTCTCTCGGATCTGCTGGAATGGTTTGTAGAAGCAGTAACTTGAGGCTCAATTTCGAGCTGGTTACTTGCCAAATTTCAAAATGATTTCTTCTGTGAACTTTTAGTCCTCTGAATCTATTTTCCAACGCCATAAACCACGCCCAATTCCGAGCTAAATTGATTGAGTTGCGACTAAAACAAGAGGACTGCCCTGTTTTGGAAAAAACGTAATATTTGGACTGATTTGGGACAAAAATTTGGGCGTGATCTTATTAATTGAAATTTTGATGCTAAACCATTACCAAAGGGTACCATGGATGTATCTTAGACCTTTATTTCACAAATGAACCATGGTTGGATAACTTTCTTGGTTAGACGATTGGAATTTGGGAAATGAAAGTCAAAGGCAGATTGCCTTAGGATTTTTCTTGAACCTTGGTTGGCTAATTAACTACCTTGCCGAAGGTATTTTTCCCCAAAATTCGATAGAGAGATACTTTCCATATAGTATCGAAATACTGCCAATTTTGGTGCCAATTCAAGTTCGTTTCGATACCCAATTAAATTACTAAAGTTAGAGGTTCAAATCTGGAAAATTCTCATCCAGTCTTGAATTTGTTCAACTTTGAGCTACCGTATCTCGGTACTCGAAACTCCGATTCTTGATCCGATTGTTTTGATATACACCTCACTTGCAACACTAATTGAGCTGCAAATTTCAGAGGCCGGTTTGCAACGTGCGAATCGTGCCGAATTTTCAAAGTTGGCCGAAAACCAACTTAATTCTGCCTTGTAAACTGAGTCTGCACCTTCACGCTCATTTTTGAGCACTTTCCACTTCGATTCATGGAAAAGTGTCTTCTAGGAACTTATAGTACTTTCTAAGAGGTTTCCAATGGTATAACGTTTTCCAATTTTGGACCTATATCGAGATTGATACGAATTTTCAAAGATTCATAACAAAATTGAATTTTTCCATTTTCAAGGCAAAAGAGTTTTTCCAAAAACTCTTAATTCTCTTAACATTATTCAAACGTTTTGCCCTCGATTTTCATGATAAAAACTCAAATAATATTGTACTTAATAAAACGCAAGTTGAACCTCGATTTACGAGTAATTGAGGTTCCTTTTGTGAAATAATCTTTAGATTGTACTAGTGTGCAATCTTTCTTGATATTTGGATTATTGAGCGATTATCCACTATTAATTGCCAGGCGCACAAGGAGACATTCAAGAGGATTTTACAGTGGACACTTGAACTTCCAGAAATAATTCTTATTGAATTGCTCGGTGAGTGTCAAGTGTGTGAATCTTTGATACTTGCTTATTTGTGGTAATTGTTGGAAGTTTTAAAAATAAGGGCGGGTGCGTACTTTATCACACTCGTCCTAATTTCAAATGAATGAATGAAATGTATTGAATGAATGAATGAAATGCAATGTTATGTTATGAATGCTTATGTCGTTGGAGTGAACCTCCTCGACTTTCAAATGAATGGGGGACGCCCAAACTCATAGGCCGTCCTTAGACTCGAGCCAGTAATGGGCTTGGTCGGGGATTTGGGCGAGCCATGAGATACATATAAGCTCGACCTAATAAGAGGTCTTGCTTGGCATACTCGTCGAGTATCGCCTTATACTAGACTTGTGGGCCCTTGGGGTGTACGGTGGACGGAGGGAAGAAAGTGGTGATCTACGGAAATGGAAATACCGACCCGGTTGACAGAAGGGTCAATGCGGGAAAGTATACGAATGACATCGACAGAGCGAGTGGAACTTAGCTCCTGAGAGCTACTATATCCTTGAATTGTTTCTGATTTACTTTTCCTGCTCGAATGATTGATTAATGAAATATCCTGTTTTATTTAATGAATTTGGGATTGCTATTTGAACAAAGTGCTTGCATGTGTGTTCTTGGCCTCACGAGCGTTTTGCTCACCCTATAGATTTGTTTTCCTTAACAGGATTGGACTTGGAGAAATGTTGGAGAAACCCCTCTTGGCGTACTCTTGTTTTAGGGTTTCCGTTACACTTTGGGGCTAGACTTGTGATTGATGTATATTTTGAATACTGATGTATTTCGAGATTCCGATGTAATGATTGGGCAGATGTTGAATATCGATAAGCTTGAAAGCGTACGCACTGATTGTATTTATGGTATTTAATCGTAACGTCTAGTGTTGTATTAAGCTTGGACGGAAATTGCTTGAGTCCTGGCGAGAGCTGGGCAGGCGTCCCGCGGATACCCTTTGGTTCGCCTTAGGGAGAAGTGGGGGCGTCACAAAATTTAAACCCAAATTTCACAACAAATCTGAACTTGCCCTTGGATTCAAGTATTCAAGTATTAATTAAACTTAAAATGCTATAAGTGAGGCATTGCAAGTGGAAAAGCCTCACCTTTATGCTGTTCGAGAGTCGCAATAGGACGGCAATGCTGGCAAATTTTGGGAAGCGGCACTCGCGGAACCAGTCTTTGGATGCTCCGGTCAGCTCCGGTCTTTGGATGCTTCGATGTGCAGAAACCGGCTCTGTTTTCTTTGTTTTGCTGTTTGACAATTCCAAATTCTTTGTTTTGCTGTTCGACAGGTATGTTTCGATATTGCGTTCTGCTTCTCCCACTCACTTTTCTCTTCTTTTTTTTTTCGAAATGGGGTCTTGGCGCTACTCACTGCGAGCTGGGTGAGCTCTCAGTGAGCTCGCATTCCGGGAATGCGAGCTCCAATGCGACCTCGCATTCGTGGAATGCGAGCTCAGTGAGCTCGCATTTCCGGAATGCGAAGACCCCCATTTGTAGAAAACACTACAAGAACCGCCCTCGTTGTAGAATTCTTTTTTTTTTCCATCATAAACTAAGAATTCACCCAAAATTGCAGAGGCTATTTTTGGCCTCCCATTCCATTCATTTTCTTTTTCCAACCGTATGCAACCTCAGTCCTTGAGATTTATCAAGAAACATCTAGAGCGAATTGGATCTAAGGGCTCCAAAATCTTAGTAAAATCCTAACTATCATCCTAACCTTAGGTATGAGGGTTTGGGGAGATTGGGCTTCATATAAAAAGTTAAAAAACAGAAGAGACGGGGCAAAGAGGAGAGCTTAGACAGTGTGGCGGCTAGGTTTTGAGAGAAAGGAAGAAGCAAGATCTGGGGGCGGCTGAGTAGTGACGGCAGAGAAAAAAGAGAGCTTTAAGAAAAGAAAAGGCAGAAGAACGAGAGTGGAGTGTTGAACAAAAGAGAGAGGAAGGCCGTAAACGGGCAAGAGAAGGAAAAACTAAGAGGCTAGGGAGAGAGACCGAGAGAAAGCTGCGGGGAAAGGGTTTTGGTTCATCGAAGCAAGAAGAGAGGATCTGAGGGAAACTAGAACAGAAAGAGGAGAGATCTTTGACCCAATGCATCGCCTTCATTAGCACTGAAATCTGCCGCAACCCAGTTTGTGGATTTCGTTTTCCAGAGCCGCTCGATTCCTTGGAGCATTTCATGCTCGTTTAGCAGCCTAAGTGCTCTCAGAGAAAGAAACCAGCGAATGAAGAAGAAAAGATCGCTTCGAAGGCTGCAATCTGGGTTTTGAGGAGCTTGCCATACCTTCCTGCAGATTTCCATTGTGATGCCAACTCTATAAGGTGTTGAGGTAACTCTTAGTCTTCTCTTTGTTCGTTCCAGTTTATGTACAAGGTTGCATAACTAAAACTTGTTCGACGGCCTGCTTTATTCTCTCCCTGTTCGTCTTTTGTTTTTTGGGTTTCTTCAAATTGATTTCCTCTTGCTTTTCTGGTGTTATTTGCTTTCCTTCTTTTCCCATGTCGTCCATTTCTTTAGATATTTGATTATAAAAAAACAAAAAAAAAAACAAACAAAATCCACGGGTCATCATGTTTTACAGGCTAAAAAAATGGCTTTGGAATGACTTTGAGTAATAAGCTCTCGGTGTTGCAGAAGCTTCAAGAAAATGTTGATTTCAACTTGAAGTTGTGTAGATTGGTTAATGTTCTTGGATGATATTGCTTGGAGTTTTGAATGAAGTCAGACTTGATTGTTTACCTCTTCGTGTTGTGGCATGGGTTGCTGGGCTGTGCTTTTATGTTGTTTTGGCCACTGCTGTTGTTAGCATTTGATAGCAGTTTTTATTTGTCTCATTGTTGTGTCATCTGTTAGATGATTGTATCCGGGATGTCAATAACAATGAATTGAAGTTGGACATTTGGATTTGGGTAGCATGAAGCGAGATTTTAGTTGCTGTTGTCCTTTTCATGATACAAAGCATGTGCGTGTTTGCTGCATTATTTTGTTTCCGGGTGGGAGTCCTTAGTTTAGAAACTGATGTTGTTCTATGTTGTGGGTTTGGTTAAGTCAATTAGTAGGCTTTGTTTCGCATGGGCATCACAGTTGAATGATGAAATTGCAGAAGGAAAAATAGCAGTGAAGAAACAAGGCTTGTTCGTAGTTTTGCATGAAATTCTTCCAACAATTTGCATTGTTAAGAGGTGTTTATCCATGTTTTAATTAGAGTTATCTCAAAGTTGTTGTATGAAGCTTGTTTGCAGAGATTGCAGAGGCTTGCGTATGAAAAATTCCAGCAAAAATGGTAGAAGGAAAATAACTTCAGCTTTTGCCGAAGGCTTTGGTTTGCATGCATGAAAATCTTACAAAAATTGCATTTCAATCCCATATGTTTCTCCTCATTCTACCTTGGCCCAATTAATTGACCAATTTGGTGAATTGTATCCTCTTAATTTGCTTTTTTTGGCCCAATTATTCCATTTTTAACTTTTAAAACTTTTTACTTAGGATTTTGTTTGCTTTAATTTTTACTCCTAAATGGTTTATTTTATGTGAACACCTTAAGTGATTCCATTTTATATTTACATTTTCATTTCGTGTTTAGTTCTCATTTCATTAATTCTTAATTAAAGTGATGCCTTGACCCCCTTTTATTATTTTGGAGGGTAAATAAATAAATTCGTGTCATTAGGGCCCCGACTCCAGGGAAGTACACTCTATCCCTCATTTTTTACCTTACTTGACCCTATGTATGTCTTATGTGACTTTACGTGTTTAATTGCATGCCTTTTGAATGTTTTATTTCGTTTCTTTATATGTTTTATTTATTTCAATTTTTCAATATTTATTCAATTTTAATTATTGAAAGGCACTTGAATGCCAAAGTTGTAATAGTTAGATTCAAGACCTGTATTTAGATAGAATATGTAATAGTTAGGGGGTTTGTTTATCTATTTATTTTTATTTATTTATTTATTTTTCCCTTTTAGATTGTAGTTAGGGCTTTTATCTGTTTTATTTGCTTTATTTTTTTTGTGATTCGCATGCCTATGTGTTATGTGTTATTTGCTTTCCTAGGACCTTGCATCTAGATGTTATGCTTACGTGTTGTGTGAATTATGTGCTCACATGCCTACTTGCTTTAAGTATGCCCATTTATTTGTGTATATATGGTGGATGCAAATGCACGATATAGCCGTGGCTAGTCCAATGCTAGTTATGGCTATTTATTCCCGATTGCTCACAAGTCCAATGCTTGTGAGAGAGTGTTAGTAAAGGGCTAGTCTAATGCTAGACCCAATAGGGCCGCCTATCGCTAGTACATACTCGCATGCCTTCACTACATTTTCATTCATTCTTTCTTTTAGTACTTTTACGTTTTTGCATGAACCTTCACCCTTTTCCTGCATTTGAAACACGATCTTTAGGACTTTGCATTTCATTTTAGTTATTAGGGTCATCTGCTTGATTAGATCAGGGAGTTACTCTTCTGGTAAGGGGAACGGACGAGTGTGGCTACACATAGCCTTAGCACGCTCGTTTTCTTTCTAACCAAAAGGTAAATCAAAAGTCACGATTTAGGGTCTCCCCGTATCCGTCTGCTTGCATTCCTCTAGAGCTCATGCATTACACATTCTCACTTTGCACACTACCACTTTACACCTTTTCACTTCACACACTCTCATCTTACACATTCTCACTCTGCACACTATCACTTTATCCACTATCGCTTTGCACTCTCACTTTACATATTATCACTTTGCACACTATCACTTTATACATTCTCACTTCGCACACACTCACATTGCATACATTCATTTCACTCATTCTTACATTATGGGCACTATTTGTGACCTCTTGGAGGGCTTATCCTTGGCTATCACAACTCATGTGATCTAGTCTGATTGAGCCTCTAAGAGACATTTGTCCCTTTCGATTCATCATTAGATTTAGGATTGCATCCATGTTAGTTACATCCAAATGCGATACATCTTTTGGTTAGAAATTAGGAGAATCATGACTAAATCATACAACTAGCTTAGACTAGGTTAAGAGGGTTCCTTAGACATTGTCTTTGCCTTCCCTCTCTTCAACCGTGACCTCCAAACCATTTTCTCTGATTTGTTGTAGATTTTGGAGTCAATCTAAAAAGGTTTTACATTTTTAAATCCACATTTTCGGGTGACTTGGTACACCCTAATTCAATACCAAGTGGCGACTCCTACATTTTACCAAAAACCTTTTTTAGATTACTATTTTTGGCCAAAACTGTCGTATTTCAAAGTCCCATGGCCTTTTTCTTTCATTTTCACACACATCACCAATTTTCAATCCACACGTCACTTATTTACAAAAAATGGGGCGCGAATGTGGGATTTCATAGAGTCCACTCCAACCATTTAAATCCAAACAACAACAATAACAATGAAGCTACAAGCTTCCAAGGAAAGATTGACCCACTAAAGCCAAGGTTAGATGGTTGGATAATTACCTCCTACTCCTTGAGATAAACCAGAAAATTTCACACCTCTAAAGCCCAAGAAAAACCATGAGATGATGCCTTTCCTTTAGATTAAGTTTCTCTCCAAGTGAAGTGGAAGTTGTGTGATGATTTGTGGAAGATTTAGAGCAAGAAATGAGGTGAAATGTTGAAGAGCTTCTCTTCTTCTTCCTTGAGTATTTTCGGCCAAGCTTGGTGAGAGCAGAGAGAGAGAGTGCTTATAAGTGAAGCTTCTCTTGGGAGCTCAAAGACTTGGGGCCAAAGTTTTGTCCAAAAGTCAACTACAAATAGTGTCGCGCGCGCGTTTCGTGTCCGTTTTCTCTCGGGTTTGCTTCACTTGTGCCCTAAACCTCTAATGTACTTCCTTTAACATTATAATTATTCACTCTTAGTAGTCTAGAATAAATTTCTTAAATCTCCATTTAACCATTCCGGCTCGATATACGCAAACTTCCGATTTGCGCACGTTAAAGCGAAACCTAAATAAAATTCTTGTAACGATAATATAAGTAACTAATATTAGGGTAATTAATCATAAAAATAGTTATCTTAGAAATAAAAACATGAGTCCTCACACAAGTCTACAAATCCGCAATTAGTTTGTACCGGCGCGACTTTCGGGAAACTTTCAACGCGCGCACGGTATAAGCTTAATTTTTACTCACTCATATCTAATCTCTCAATTAACTTTTCTTAGTCTATTATTGATCATTCTTAATTCTCCAAAATTATTACACTCTCGAATCGCATTTTGCCTCGAAAAGCATGCACTCGTTATTCCTCACTAAACGAGTTTTCGAAAAATAAATTTTTCTAACGAAACGTTTTAAAAACATAAGGGAGACATTGTTCCATACAAATTGATTTAAAATGGTTGAAATAAATTATTTGGAGAAAACAGGTGAATAAATAATTAAATAAGCCGATAAAAATAAGAGAATTTTCGGGTCCTCACATCCTTCCCTCCTTAAAAGAATTTCGTCCTCGAAATTCACACCTAGGATAATATCATACCTCTTAATAGTCATGCTTAGCAGATTAGTCAATAACTTACACTTTCCAACTTGTATCTCATAATTTCTATCCACCCAATTAGAAATCAAACTTTGATCCCCAATATGCGTTTCAACTTCCAAGTCATAGGATAACTCAATCGACCTCATGTCTATCTTACTCATGAATTTAGGGTTTTCAAAAGAGTGTGTCATATCATAGTTACTTAGAACCTTAGCTAAACAAATTTCACCAATGTCAATTACTTTCTCCAAAATTCAAGATACATGATCCCAACATGTCCTCAAGGTTCTGAATTGCCGTCTCTGACTATCCATCAGTTCGTGGGTGGTAGGAAATGCTAAAATTCAATTTAGTTTCTAACATTTCTTGCATCTTCTCCTAGAACCAAGAAATAAACCGAGGTCTCGATCGGACACAATACTTACAGTTATCCCATGTAACCCTATAATTGCATCTAAAACCACACTTGCAAGTATCTGTATAAATCCTAAATCCTTCTCCTCTGCTCGATAAGGCTAACACAGGTTGTGAGAACTTGTAAAATCCCTTATATTTTTCTTAAAATTTCCTTTAATTTGGAATTTATTACTTTACAATAGCTTTACTACTCATTCACTTCCCCAATAGTTATAATTAATCATAGAACCAAGGGTTTTTCCTTTACTTTCATCGTTAAGGTAAACTAGGATTTTTATGTCTTTTCATAGTGTGAGTAATCGGTACGGAGTGTGTACTAAATTTGGTGATTAAGAGTGGTTTTAGATAAGAAAAAAATGTGATTAGAAGTAATACTAATAAGTTAGTGAATGGTAAGTAAAACCCTAGTACGTCCGAGTTAAGGAAAAACGGTGTGAACCGACGTGTACCGTTCACTACCGATTAAACACACTACTTGACCATCACTTCATTAACTTAATCTCATTGTTATTAGTGCATAAATATCAGCTCTTATTCAACTCATGTTGGCTGAAATCTTTGACTAAGAAAAACCAAGGAAAAGAAAAATTTTGAGATCGAGTTGATCTTGTGGTGACACTTGGAAGTCATCCAACCATCTTTGACCCAAGCCAAGTATTAGCTTCCTATCCTTTCTTGGAGCTCCATTTCTAACTCATTAGCTTCATTGTGGCCAAGACTTAAGGGAGAAAAAAAGAGAAAAAAACCACTACATTTCAATCTTGATTTCTAGCTTAGTTAGAGTGAAAACCGAAAATCTAAGCCGATTAACCTCTTATTTGGGAACTTGGGAAGCTTGGTGTGCTAAAGGTTTGGAAGGAAAGGTTGAGGTGTCTCTTGCAAGCATCTTTGGCAAGGTATTTAGGCTGTCTTTCCTATTTCTTTTCCTTAATCCTGTTTAAGTTTGGCTAACAACTCATACTCTTGGCTAAGGATGGTTATTTAAGTAGTTTTGATGGATGTGGTGGATTTTTGAGCTAGGGTTTAAGTTGTTCAGTTGTATTTCTTGTTTTTTTATATAGCATATGATGTTTATAATCTTGGATAGGGAGTTGAGATGGTGGTTCAAGACATGAATGAGAATTTTAAACCTTGAATTCATCAAATTTCCAACTTTAAGATTGAACTGCCTTGCTTCTGACCAGCTTCATTTGTCCATGTTAGAGGCCGAATCAGGTTCAGGTCAAAACATGAAAGTTGTAGGAAATGGTATTATATAACTGTTTGTAAAATTTCAGCTCAATCAGAGCACTGTAGCATGTGAAATAACCAAAAAATCCTTGACTGCCAAATGTACTGTTTACGGACAGTTTTCTGTTTTCCTCTGAGATGTCCCATTTTGATATTGAAGATGCACGAATTGTGTGACGACCCCACCGTACCTAGAGGCGTCCCAAAGGGTTTAGCAGATCGCCTGCCTAGCTCGCGCCAGGACTCGATACTCTAAAACGAGAAAATAGATTTCACGCTACAAGAAAGTTCTATTTACACTATTACATCTTCAAAAGTTGTATAAACTATTACATTAAGCCATACACACCACTAGTACCAAAAAGTAAACCCTAGAGAAGTTACTAACTATAACCACCACAACAAATATATACTTTGTACTAGTCAACTTATAGCAAGTATTAGGGTAAAAGTCAACTATTCTATAAACCACAAGCCATCTATATTCTACACTTTCCCAAGCGATCCTGCATCGGCCCCTGCTAAGGAAAACAAATGGAATGGGGTAAGCTATATGCTTAGTGAATAATCGGGAGTAAAACGGCAATTCACATCCAAATAAACATGTAAACCAGGATATTTCACATCAATAAATAGAAATGTAAAATCACAATGGTAGGATACGGGTGGTTTTAAAGCCAGTTCAATTCCCCAAACTTGACCACCTGTTGACACTCTATCAACCAGAATACTCATCGTCCGTAGACTCCACTTAACTTTCCCGTTCACCTTATCAACCCCCGCTGGCCAGTCAATAGCACACAGCAGTTTGAGCAAAACAAAATCACTTAGCTTTAACAAAGCTTTAACAAAGAACGAAATCCCAAGGTTAGCATGGAACTAACTTCGACCAAGCCCCGGTTGGCTCGAATAGTCCGTCTATCCTTGGAACCGAGTTGGAACCAAACCCTGAGATAACCAATCTCTCAACAGAGGATATCTCTCAACAAAATACTCAAGTCATGTAATCACCCCAACAGCACACAGCAAAAGGGTGATACTCAATACAAGGCATGTATTCTCACATATTAAATCAAGAACGGAGAATGGGTTTAGGATGAGTGAGATAAAGTACACCCTCACCTAAGTACCCATTTAACATATACAAAGCACTTTGACAAGTTCTTACATAAACAGTCTCAATTACTCACTCAAAATAGTTAGCACGCAAATCAAGGTACTTTATACGGGTCCACCAACTCCGTCCGGTTCGTCACTGCCTGTGACAGAAGATTATACTCAACCATCAGTCAAACAACCATCACAATGGAAATAGAGACTAAAACGGTCAAAACGGTAAAGAAACGCATGCGCGTGTGCGCGGAAATGAAAATGGGATGGAAACGGGTTGCACGGTTTTGACCATTAGCAGAGCTGTGGTTATCGGATCAAGGTGTACTAGGTAGCATCTCGAAGCTAAGACAAAGGGTTTCACACACATCACCAATTTTCAATCCACACGTTACTTATTTACAAAAAATGGGGCGCGACAGGTTTGGCGACTCCACTGGGGATTCCCTAAGTGGGTCTGAGCACGCGATTTAGTCATTCTTGTCCTTTTTCTACCCTCTTCATGTATCGCATTTAGATGTCTAGGGTTGCTTCTTTTCCTTTTTTAGGATTTTTGCATTTTTCATGCGCCTAATCCCTTTCTTACATTTTGCGAATGTATGGCTTTTATTTATATTCTTTGATTGTGTCGTATTTTGCATTGCATATTTTTTGGGAGGGGGGGAGTATCGCCCTAGAGCCATCGTGCTTGTTTTGATCCCTCCCCTCCAAAGGGAACACTTTCATATGTGCATATGCTTTACTTTAAACCCTTATTTATTTTTTCGTTTAGTGGCTTGTCATGCCACTCCACCCTATTAGGATTAGGCGATCTATTTGGACATGTGATCGTGACACGATGTGTGTATAGCATGATCCGAGGGGTCACTCAATTTTTCGCTTTAAGATTTGGGTTGATAGCCCTCTGCTTATGGTCGAAGGTTGAGGATTATTTGATAGACTCACTCAAACACGTAGTAGTGACATGATGTGTGCGTAGCGGTGTTTGGGAATCGCTCAAGCCACCGACAAAGGGCCTTGGAATTGATGACCCTTGGTCACGAGTCTGAAGGCTTGGGAACCTGAGCTTATCGAGTCTAAATGCATTAGTGAGCCAATACCTCATGCATCCATATTAGAAACACCCTAAAATAGAGTCAAACTTTGCCCAATTAGGAACACTAAGGCACGAGGGGAGGGATCCCACCCATTTTTCTTTACTTATCTTTTTTGCTTTTTATATCATTTAATTGCACAACGTGTTATGTGTTGAACTAACAGTCCCTTGTTTACATTCACAAATGTTAGGAATAAGAGATCTGGTATGATCCTCTTTATAGAACCCACCTTCTTAGATAGGCTATCACATGTTTAAAGATTTTGGTGTATTGCATATCATTCTAGGCCTACCCTGGCATACAAAGGGTTCCTTTAGGTCATATTTTCATTGAAATGTATTTTGTCAAATAAACTGGCATCATGCATAAGTCTTGGAGGGAATGCCGCATAGGGGATCCCACGATAAGAATAAGCCACCTTGTGTTTCGAATATGTGATCCAATGAGACTTGCACGTCTATATTTCTTGTACGTCCAAAGGGATAGTGCACGAGGTAAGATAAGGATCCGATCTTTTCTAAGATAATTGAACAATTTTTTGCACATTAGAATATGAGTATCTAAAAATCATTCTTTGGCCATTTTAAAATTGGTAAAAATCCCTTGCGTAAAGGACATTAATTTGAAGAAATGCACAAATAATTCCTCATTGTTGAGATGGTAAATATATTGAGGCCAAATCTTGATTTTAGAAGGCTCATGGACTAATGAAATTTGTACAATTTGAAAACCACAAATGGGTTGACAATTTAGTCGATTTCAAATAATCTATTTTACTAGTTTATTCACTTTTAGGGTAATCTAATCAATTTTTAAATAAATCCTCAAATTCATTCAATTCATTTAACTAGTTTACCCTTTTTAGGGCGATCCGGTCAATTTTGAATAAATTCTCAATTTCATTCAATTCTTTTGACCAGTTTACCCATTTTTAGGGCGATTCATTCATTTTGTAATAAATCATCAATTTTATCCGATCCATTTAATCGGTTTATTCTCTTTTAGGGTTTCAGTCTAAGGTTCATTGAATAAACTAGTCGAGACATTGCAATCCTTTCAAGAGTAGACTCTTTTACACATCATTTTATGTGTTGATCAAAACAAGCAATCCATTCGGACTTTGTCCTCATTTTAGGACAAATGTCTCTTCTCACTCCAAGTGGTCAAATTTTTTAAATTATTTTTCACTCAATAAGTTGGTCGGATTCATCAGGTATTGTATAGTGCCTACCCTGGAGGATTGCATTCTCATTCTAGGCCTACCTTTGACACAAAAAGGGCTCCCCAATAGGACATGCATACTGATTTTACAATTTTACTTACTAACTCTGGGTATTTTTCTTTTATTTTTTCCCCCTCCCCTGCATTTATAAAAGATGTTTCAATAAGGTGAAAATATTTTTTTTATATCTGATAACGATTTTTATCTAATAAATCTTGAAATTACAATTATCACTTGATTCTTGGGCAGACCCTACAATGTAAAATTTGAAGAATCCATCTGGAAGTGCTAGGCTAAAGTGTCTAAAAGACTTCATAATTGTTTGTTAAAGAGAAAATTTTGTTTATTTGATTTGTTAATACATTTTTGTTCCAAAAAGAAAAGGAGACAAAAAGTGTGTATATGTGGAGCTCTTTAGAGATTTTTCTTTTCTCATTTGTATTATAATTGAACAAGAAATTTTGTTTCAAACTTTTAGCAATAAAGTTTTTCGTTTAGACAATTATTGTTTTGTATATAATCATGTATATTTCATTCTCTATTGGCTATTTGAGGGATTTCATGATCAATTTTAAGAAATAAGACTAAATTAAGATTTTTCAACCTCTTGCCTGAAAACTCACAAGTGTATACACTAGATTGGTGATCCAAACTGTACAATAAGAGTGCTCGGAATTAAAAGAAACCACTCAAACTGATTGGTCTGTCTCGAAAGACCCAATGCAATACCTTTTTTCTCATTCCCGGTACAATTCATAGTTTGCCCACTTCTATTAACCCAAAAAAAAATCAGTTACATTGATTGATAAATCACAAATTGGGGCAATCTTTGTTTGAAAATTGTCCACTATGTTTAATCAGATTCAATCTATATCTAAGTGAAAGCAAAAAATGTACATTATTCTTGTTTGTTTTGAAAATTTGAAATGATACTTCAAGTGTTCGTTTCTCTATCTATACAGGTTTTATCATTTGCTCTTCCATTTGAGCCTTAAAAGAATAAATTTCGTTTCAAATAAGAGCCTTAATGATCACTACTCTACATTAAAAAAATTTCAAATCTCAAAAGGAAGTGGATTCTCAATGAGCAATTCGTTACTTTGGTTGTCATGAGGCGTAAGAATGATGCTTTGGCCATCGTTTCTTTAATTTAAACACTATTTATCCCTTGTATCCTCATTCAAGCAAAAATGGGTGGTTCTTTTCAAAAGCACTTATGATCGCACCCCACATTGGGGAATTTCGCAAGAAAAAGAGAAAAGACAAAAATGCTAAAATTTAAAAAAGAGAAGGAACCACAAATTGGGAAAATTTGATTCTACCTGGACTTCAATTTTGGAAAAAAAAAGAAGAAGAAAGAGAAAAGAAAAAGGAAGAGTATTGTCCGGCGGATCACTTATGTTTCATAGATATGGATGAACAGGAGTCTTTCTCACTCAATTAATTCAAATACATGCAAGAAATTTCGCTTTAATGAAAGTTTTGTTTAAGAGTTAATGTAAGGAATGGAATAAAAAGTCAGGCTTTCTTCTTTTCCAATCAAACATTCTATCCCTAGTTATCCCTTTTGAACCTTCAGAATGATTATTTCATTTGGCAACTCCTGAGAATCGCAAACCCCAAACTGGGGCAAATTTTGAAAAGTTCAACGGAAGGGCAGAAGGTCAAAAGAAAGGAAATGAAAGAAAAGAGAACCTCGGTTAAGCATAAACTGGGGCAAATTTTGAAAAGTTCAAAGGAATGGCAGAAGGCCAAAAGAAAAGAAATGAAAGAAAAGAAAATCTCGGTTAAGCATAAATTGGGGCAAATTTTGAAAAGTTCAAAGGAAGGGCAGAAGGCCAAAAGAAAGAAAAAAAAAAGAGAGAAATGAATCTCAGTTGAGAATAAACTGGGGTAAGTTTTGGGTTAACCCTAAAATAGGGTTGGAGCAACAATGCGATCTCAGATCATTTAAAACCACTTTTAAAATTCGCTTTCAAGTTTTAACTTTTCTAAGCACCCTACCAGACCCCATTACAAAAGCCAAAAGTCCTGACTTCTGTTCTTTGCAATATCTCTGTCAGGATATTTTCTAATTAATTGGCAAGTAATATACTGATGCCAGGAAATTTTTTTAGATGTACTTCTGAATTGATTAGGTAAGGTTGACACTGCTTATCATGTGAAAATCCAGAAGAAAAAAAAAGGAAAAAAAGAAAAGAAAAAAAGAAAAAGAAAAAAGCAATAAAAATAAATGCAAAGGAAATGCAAAAAGATTCGATGCTGAAAGTCCTTGTTGAGTGATCATAAAAGTCAAACAAAGTCCAAGATATTCGAGTCCAAAATTGGAGCAATTTTTGGGAAAAAATGCGATCTTCAGTGCAATGTTCTTGAAAATCTTATTTCTTTAACTATCGTTTTCAAGTCACATTACAATCTCATAAAATCCATCGCTGACTTATCTTTCATGACAACTCAAAGTAAGGATTATGCTCCTAAGGAATCTACCAATCACTCATGATCATAAGGCCATAACCAGTTTCCGCATGTGTCGCGCCCCATTTTTTGAAAAAATAAGGAAAATAGTTTTTTGAAGTCGTAATGTATAGTGTGTGTGAGATATGTGAAGTGTATGAATTGTGAGAAATAAAAGGAAAGGCCATGGGACTTTTAAATGCGACGGTTTGGCCAAAATGATAATCTAAAAAGGTTTTTAGAAAAGTAGGAGTCGCCACTTGGTATAGAGTTGGGGTGTACCAAGTCATCCAAAAAAATAGTTTTCGAAAAATGAAGTAAAAACCTTTTTAGATGACTCCTAGTCTACGAAAATCAAAGAGACGAGTTCGGGGGTCATGGTTGATAAAAGGGAAGACTAAGACAAAGTCTAAGGCACCCTTTTACCCTAGCCTAAACTAGTTGTGTGATTTAGTGACAATTTTCCTAATTTTACCCAAAGATGTATCGCATTTTAGACGGGTCTAATCATGAATGCAAACCCTAATCTAATGAATGGTTTGAAAGGGGGTAAAATGTCTCTTTAGAGGCTCTATTGGTCCTAATCACATAAATTGTGATAGCCAATGGTGAAACCTTAAAGAGGTCACGAATAAATGCAAATGAATGCTCGAGTAATAATGAGAAAAAATGAGAGTGTGCAAAAATGTCTTTGAGTGTAAAACGAGTGCTAGATGCAAATGTGCAAAGTGCAAGTGTGCAAAGGGGCGTGTAAAGTGCAAGGGTGCAAATGAGTATGTAAAAGTGCACGTGTACAAGTGAGGGAGAGTGTAAAGTGTAAGTGTGAAAATGAGTATATAAAAGTGCACGTGTACAAATGAGAGGGAGTGTAAAGTGCAGTGTGAAGTGTGAAGTGAAAAATGTGTGAAGTGAAAAGTGAAAAAGTGTAATGTGCGAAGTAAAGAGTAAAAATGTATAAAGTGGTGGTGTGTGAACTGAAGAGTAAAAATGTGTAAAGTGGTGGTGTGTGAAGTGATAATATAAAAGTGGTAGTGTGTGAAGTAAAAAATGTAAAAGTGATAGTGTATGAAGTGAACATGTAAAAGTGGTAGTGTGTAAAGTGAAAATGTAAATGGTAATGTGAAAATGCATGAGCCCTAGGGGAATGCAAGCAAGACGGGTACGGGGAGACCCTAAATCGCGACTTTTGATTTGCCTTTTGGTTAGAAGGAAAACGAGCGTGCTAAGCCTATGTGTAGCCAAACTCGTCCATTTCCCTTACCAGAAGGGGTGACTCCCTAACCTATTCAAGCAAATGACCTTAATAACTAGAATGAAATGCAAGGTCCTATATGTGTGAGGGAAAGGTTAGGGGAGCATGCAAAAATGTGAAAATACTAAAAAAGAAAAATGCATGAAATGTAGTGAGAGCATGTGAGTATGTACTAGCGAGGGGGACGGCCCTATTGGGTCTAGCATTGGACTAGCCCTTCACTAACGCTCTCTCACAAGCATTGGACTTGTAAGAGTTCGAGGTGGAAAACCATGACTAGCATTGGACTAGCCACGGTAACGTGCATTCCATTCAAATAATTAGATATAATAATAAAAGCAAATAGACATGCAAGGCACATATTTTCACATAGCACGTAGCACATAAGCATGCTTATCTAGATGCAGAACCCTAGGGAAAGCAATTAAACACATAGGTAGGCAAACATGCAAGCAATGGAAGCAAAACAAGCAAAGGAAGCAAAACAAGCAAACGAGCCCTATCTATTACATTAGGGAGGCCTAAACAATCTAGAGGGGAAAACGTGGAAAAGTAAATCCTAGCTATTACATTGGCTAGCTAAAATACATGTCTTGAAGGGAGGCCGCCAAACCTAACTATTACAAATTGGGGTTCAAACGCCCTCAAATGATCAAAATTAAACTGAACTAAATATATCAAATTAAAGCCCATAAAACAAGTAAATAAATAAATAAAATAAATAAAACATTCAAGAGGCATGCAATCAAACACATAAAGTCACATAGGGCACGTAGAGCCAAATAAAGTAAGAGATAAGGGATAGGGTGTACTTCCCTTGAGTTGGAGCCCTAAGGAAGTGAAATTACAGGTTTACCCTCCAAAAATGAAGAAAGGGGCAAGGCACCACTTTAATTAACAATTAATCATATGAAATGGAAAGTAAACACAAAAATTAAATATAAAATAAAAAAATAAAAAATTGATCACGAAGTGGAATCACTTAATGAATCATCTATGTTCAAGAAAATAAAACAAATAAGAACCTAACTGAAATTTCTAAGATGATGTACTAAAATGAAACAAAGCAAAGTTAAAGACTTGATATGAAATCTATCAAAAATTAAACTAAAATTTACAACAAATACATGACAAAATCATTTCGCTACGCTCAAACCACAATACACCAAAATTCCACCGAAAATCAAATCAAAACCATAAATTTAGAAAAAGTTGCTAGAACTTTCAAATTCATCCTAGAGTTAATTAGAAATCTATCCAAAAATCATGTTGAGACATATTAAGGAGAAATGGTATGTTGAGGGGGTAAAATTGATTGAGTTGCTCAATTAGTTTGGCCATAGTAAGATAAAGGGAAGCTTAAGGGGGTTAAAAGGCAATTTTTGGAACATTTCCCATGCAAAATACATGCAAATCTATGAGACATTGTCGGCAACAAGTAACATTTCTGATACAAGCCTTCTGCAGCCAAGAAACATCACCGCAACTTTCATTTCCACACACTGATTTCCACCCCAAACATGGGTGAATTCTTAGTTTGTGATGGAAAAAAAAAGAATTCTACAACGAGGGCGGTTGCTGGAGTGCATTCTACAAATGGGGGTCTTCGCATTCTGGAAATGCGAGCTCACTGAGCTCGCATTCCTGGAATGCGAGCTCGCATTCAGCTCGGACCGCCAATACCCCATTTCGAAAAAAAAAGAGAAAAGTGAGTGCGAGAAGCAGAACGCAATATTCGGAATTGTCGAACAGTAAAACAAAGAAAACAGAGCTGGTTTCTGCACATCGAAGCATCCAAAGACCGGAGCTGGCCGGAGCATCCAAAGACTGGTTCCGCGAGTGCCGCTTCCCAAAATTTGCCAGCATTGCCGTCCCATTGCGACTCTCAAACAGCATAAAGGTGAGGCTTTTCCACTTGCAATGCCTCACTTATAGCATTTTAAGTTTAATTAATACTTGAATACTTGAATCCAAGGGCAAGTTCAGATTTGTTGTGAAATTTGGGTTTAAATTTGATGTGGGTTGTGCTTATTTTTGCAATTTTTGTGGTGGATGTGAGGATATACGTTACATTATTCGAATTCAGGCAATTTTTCTGTTTCCAATTTGTTGCAGTTTATTTGCAGTTTCTGCAATGAGTGCAGAAAAAGCATGATCCGAGCTCAGATCCGACTCAACACAGACGGATCAGACCTCGGATCCTTTGAGATCAAAGGCGAAATTGGGTGATACGAGCTCGGATCCATAGTTGTTCACTCAGATCCGAAGGCTCGTCTGATCATCGGTTGAGACGGATTCGAGCTTGGTTGGATCGAAGGGATGCCATAAATAATCCGAGCTCGGATCCTTGCATTTCATAATGCGAGGTCTGGTTTTTTTTTTTTTAATTTTTTTTTGGATTTCGTTGTTGGAAAATTCGAGCTCCGTGAGTTCGCATTTGTTGAATGCGAAGACCCTTTGGATGTAATCCCATGCTCAAAATGCCCCATTTGTAGAATTCTTTTAAAATTCATCAAAATTTTTTGTTTTTAAAATCTATTTCGCAGCTATTACTTTTGGTCGAAACACTATCTACATTGGACATTGTATGTTTTGCAATTGGAGCTTAGAAATTTTATTGACATTATGTAGTTTATAGATTGGAGCTTTTGAATTTCATGGATATTTGGATTGTTTGACAGGGAGTTTTAGCCCATTTATAGGGGAGACTCTATCGAATTTTTTGTAGAGTTTTCTTTGTGAGGGCAATTGACTATTAAATGGATACAAGGTTGGTGACACAAGCGTAGAGACCTGGGTTGGGAAGTCCGTCCTCCAAACGACAGAAGTCCATCTTTTGAATTCGATATTAATTTTTAGTTTACAACTATATATTATGGACGTCGAAATATTGAAATAGTATAGTTTGTTAAAGCTCTTCCAAACCACGAAGGTGTTAATGAAATTAAATTGATTTATGTGAAGGCGAATTGATGGACTAAAAGTACTTTAATACGTCCTGTGCAATTTGAAATGACAGTAATTTGGATTGTTTGATAGGGAGTTTTAGCCCATTTATAGGGGAGACTATGTCGAAATTTTTGTAGATCTTTCTTTGTGAGGGCAACTGGCTATTAGGTAATTTATTTTATATTACAACTACCATTTCTTATGCATAAGGCTTAATTCGGATTTGATACAAGCCATTAGCTAATTTATTTTATATTACAACTATTGGATGTTTGCCGACAAGTTGAAATAGTATAGTTTGTTAAATTTTGTTTCAGTAGAAAAGGGCGTTAGAATATGAAATACGGATTTATTTTAAGGCGAATTGATGGATTGAAAGTCAATGACCAACCTTGTAATGTTTTTTGTAATTGGCAAAATCTATAATGCTAAAAAAGTGGCAAAATCTGCTACAGGGAAAAACATTAATTTTGTAAGATTCATTGCTAGAATATCACATCATTGTGAATGTGGATCTTGTTATGCTGTGTGAATGTGGAGCCCAAATATATATAACTTCCCGTACATTTCTTATGCATGTACTTTGAAAATTATAGGGTCTCTTGACAATATGTAGTGTGGCAAATGTCATTACTACTTCATATAAACCCTGTTCGGATTTGTTGGCAGGGAATTTTAGTGAATTTTAGTCATTACTACTTCATTTCCAACCGTTTTAGCCCATGTTAACAATTTCATTCTATTTTTACATTGATATATGAAATACAAAGAACTATGCATGTGTACTTTTTCCACCATTTAAATGTATTATAATAAAATAATGTATTTCCAACCGTAAAAAATGCTCCAACTTTTTTTAATATAAAAGAAATTTGATTTTTTTTAGAGCACATATTTGATGACTTTAGGCACGGGCAAGCTTTAAAATAAATAAAATTTATTCCTCTGCTAATTACAGATTTTTAAATAACATTTCTCTAACATTTCTCCGAAATTTAAGATTTTAGTACAGCTTTTAAAATAAGATTTTACTACCGACAGTATTTTAGTAAAGGCAAATTCTACAAAACAAACAACATTTACAGTTAATTTTACATTTTTTTGGGAGCTCGTAAATTTCATTTTAAATTTTTTTCCTAACAAGTTTGAATTTAATTTTCTGATAGTCATACTTATAAATGCGAAATCCAACAAAAAAATTAAATACAATTTTTGGTGTTCAAATTTATCAGTCAAATTTATCAGTCAACTCTAGCTCCCAAAAAAAAACCAAAAAAATTTAAATTTGGGAGAGCTCGCATTCGCGGAATGCGAGCTCTACTTATTGAGCTCGCATTCCGCGAATGCGAGCTCTATGCCCTCCGAAAAAAAAAAATTCTGCTGAGCTCGCATTCCTGAAATGCGAAGACCCCCCTACGGAATACCCCACCAAAATCGTCCCTTTTGTAGAATTTTTTTAAATTTCATCACAAACTTAGAAATTTCTCCCCCAAACATACCTTTGATCAAACAACTTTTCAACCAAACATTAAAGGCTTAATCTAAAATCAGATAAACAGCAACATTCAGCGTTCAATCCATACGAAACTTAAACTGAGATCATCATGCAAAGGCAAGTTTCCTCAAAAGCTGTTTTTCTTCATTACTTATTCTTTACCGTGACTTTGCAGCTTATTATCATTCAAACAAAAATTCCAACTATCATCTTAACAGAATCCAATGTTAAAACACTTCATTGGATAGATGAAAGCAATAAAGATGACTCAAACACACACAGAGCAGCAAAAGATACCCGAGATTTCATGCATCAAGAAGTACTACAAGCATCCGTATCTCCATAGCACAAGGGAATGTAAAATTGCAGCAGAGGCATGAAGATACTCACGGCAAACATGTCTACAGCCCACTATCATAGTAATCGAACACCAACAGACCAAAACTTGAACAAACAAAAGGAAAGTCACGGCTGCCGCAAATTTTAACTACTTGTTGCAGTCCAACGGTATACCGCACCTTACTACTTGAAACGGCAGCAAAAACATACATGGGATACCATGAAACAACAAACAAAACCCAAGAGGTGGCTTAAACCATTTTGGAAAACTTTAACAGCCCAAAAGATTGATTTTTTTTTTTAATTGCTGCGACAAAACCAGAACTCCAAACCTGTTGCAGCAGACCTTCATACACAAACGTAACCAAACTATGATTCAAGCAAACCTCATGGACTCATCAAGGAAAAACCTATAGAAAGGCTCCTAAACGACTCATCAGGATTCAATACTAAGCATACAAATGAAAATCTGAGTTGGCGGAAAGGCTAGCAAGAACCAGATTCGTTCATGAAAACCCTACAAATTTCTGATTTCTTTTCTGCAATTTTCCCATTCATACACTAAAAAATTCCGAACAAGATCATGCAAAATCTGGGAAAATGTTCTATAACTTCACAACCATGACATTCTGGGCACACGTGGCTAACAAAATTCAACCAAAGCAGCAATCTTTCGAACCAACACAACACTTTATACCACTCCCAACATCAAACAGATCAAATACTTCATTCTAACGCAAGATTATAACAGAGAAGTGGAGCTAAACAGCGAAGGAAGAACCCGAAATGCAGAGAGCAAAAGAACGGAAGAAAGTTCAGAGATTACCTCTTGGTAAGATGAACAGATTCAAGCTACTGGCGGAAAACTGCAAAATTTTCTCCTGGGACTGACGGGCCGCAGCTTGAAGCTGCAATCTGATTTCTCCTCCTTGTTCAAAAACTCTCCTCTATTGTTCTTAACCTCAGCCCCTCTCCTAAGATTTTCCAGATTATTCTCTCTCTCCCCAGCTCTCAATCTCTCTTTTCTTCTCCCGGTTGCATCTTTCTTCTTTCCCAGTTTTGTTCCTTGCTCTCGGTACCTCGCCCGTAGGTTCCCTCTATCTCTCACTCTCACCCCGCTCCCTTTCTCTAAACCTAGCTGTCACCAAGAACTCCCAGCTACCCACCTTCCTTCTTTCTTTTCCTTTTATCAGCCGTCACTCCTTCCCCTTAGCCGTCATCAGACCCTCTTGTTTTCTCAGCCTTTCTTTCCCCAGCTGTCCCGCCGCTATCTCTCTTCCCTTTTTTCCTTTTATATCAAATGCCAACCCCAAAACCCTGATATCAAGGGCTCTTCATAAACCTCATTTCGCTGTATTTGCCGTGGCCATCCGATTGATTTTTTTATTGATCATCCTTGATTGCGGATGAAAGCGAGGTGGGACGAAGGAAATGATCAAACGGTGAAGAAAAACAATAGGGAGAAATGGAGGAAATCCGATGGGAGCTGGATTGCATACCATATTTCTGATATGCAGTTCGGAATGCTTGGTCCGCGTGAAGGTCACGGGCACGTGGCCTAGTTCCCCCCCCTTTTTTTAAATGCTAAAAGTTAAAAAATAATGATATATCTAATCAATAAAAATAACGAATAAAGCAAAAATTTTAAAAAAATTGGTATCCAAAATGCTAAAGAAATATCTGAAATAAATGCTGAGATTAATAAGTAAAAATAGCTAATAATTAAACCAAAAATAAATTAGAACCAAAAATAATAAATAGCAAAAATAAAAATAAAAATTTTGGTGTCTACAACATGTTTAGCTGTCGTTTCTACCCATATGTTACAAGTTTATAAAGCTTATATGTTGACTAAGTTTTCTTAAGAAATAAGGGTGACAAACTATTTGTTTTCACTAAGATGTGATATTGAATGTGTTACATACAATTTGGGTTCAAGAATAAGACAGATCCTGACCTCTCATTTCCCTTAACCACCTCCAAATTAGAAATAATACCCACTTGATTGGTCCTGAAAGATGAGCTAACAAGAAGTGGTGACCCATTACCCTAAGCATCGATGCTAAAGTGAGGAAGAAATCTTTTGTAATTTGGTATTATTTTGAGAGATTCATCATGAAATTTGCTGTATGAGTTTAAACAAGACTTTTAATTGTATGTTGCTATGTGATTATTTCCTAAATTTTAGGAAACGCAGTTTTTTACTTTGTTCAAATAAATGGAGAGTCATCCAAACAAAATTTTTGCAATCAAATGGGCTCACACTGGGGCAAAATTTTTATTGGTGAGATTTCGCAACACTGGGACAAATTTTTGTAATACATTTGAGGATTTCGTCCAAGAGTCAAACAAGATATTTTTGAATCAATCACGCTGTGCTTTTCATAAGTAGTAGGTGCATCAATTTTTAAATAAAATAAGAAATTTAAGTGCATATTGTACTTTGGTAAGCCCCCTGTTCAGGTATTCATGGCTGAAATCAATGAAGAAGCACCTAGTGATGTGGAAGGCCGATACCAAAAAAAAAGGTGGGGGCGACCTTAACGAAAACCCGAAAGGGCACTAAGGTAGATTTTTCTCAAGAGCAGGCATGAGTTGAAACAGCTGGTGACTCAGTTCATTTGGATTTTTTCTCATCTTTGTAGTGTTTTCGCCAACACCAGACTCTGGAGCAGAGATATTCAAAAGGGCCAAGGATGACGTTTCATGCCAAAGGCCACTTTATTTTGCATAAAGATTCTCTTTACAACGAGTTTTGCAATATTTTTGCAATCATTTGTTCAATAAAGGTTTTGCATTGTACATTGTCAGTTTATGGATAACATAATTATAATTCAATTTGTTTCTTCTGCATCTTGCATCATGATATCAAAATAGGTTTTTGCATGATCATTTTTTATGTCATAAAATAAGTTTTGCGCACAGTATATGATCATAATCATTGGATTTGGGCAAGTGACAATCCCTTGATTTACTAAAAGAGTATTTGGATTTGTTCATCCCTGGGAAAGCACAACGGAACAACGAATAGTTGACAACCTTGATTCCAGACAGAGAAGTTTGTCTCAATGGAATGTCAGAAATCGAAAATCTCAAAATGGCTTGATAACAAAACAGCTTGCCGAACAAAAATGGACATCACGGATGATAAGATTGGGAAAGGTCGCACCAAGACTCATGTTTACACGATTTTCGAAGGCAAGCGGATCCAATGATGGTGGCAATTTCTTTGCTTTTCTCTTTTGCTGGAAAGTTTCAAGTGAAAATGACAACACATCACACTGGGGCAAATTTTTGGATAATTTTTCAAGTAAATCTTATACAGTTTCTGTGACGACCCCACCTCCCCCTAAGGCGTACCAAAGGGTTCGGCGGACCGCCTGCCCAGCTCTCGCCAGGACTCACTCACTATCTCAATCGAGTCATGTACACACATCCATGAACCATAAATAACATTTACCATTCAAACTTATAATTTACATTGATAGGAATCGAGGTACAAAGTCTCAATACACCAAACTAGTTCAAAACGTATACAATCCAAGTACAACATGTTCCTTTCGAGGAATAGCGCGAGTACAAGACCAAAAAGTCAAAAGTCAAAACAAAAGGCTACACTAGTCTTTTACAAGTCTCACGCATCACTCGTACCCCTGTAAGGAAAACGAACTAACGGGGTGAGCCAAAGCTCAGTGAAGTTCCCAAATATCAAATTGGTCAACAACCAAGTTATAGCAAAATAATAGTGAAATAGCGAGCAAACAAGTCAAATTAGGGAAATAGTACTTCAGCTAGCCAAATAATATTAGATTCACATTCACATATAAGGATCCAGTACTCATATTACGGCTCCATTCCAGCTTGGTCAAGTGGTAGTTGACACTCCGTCAACTTTCAAGTAATATCAAGTCCAAATAAACTCCACTACACGCCAATCTCCGTCCACCGATCAACCCCCTATTCCGGGCCCGCACGCCACACAAGACATGGGTGGTAATACTCGAGTATACCGTTTAGTCAAGGAGATAACACTCCACTCGACATTACAAGTGACCCAGGGTTTGTTATCTAATCGACCAGGCCCTTGCCGGCTCGACTCGATTAACTAGCCACAGGGTTTCTGGAATTCCAGGCAAAACATATTTCAAGTACATGTACTACAAGGCAAGTACGATCAATAGCAAGAACAAGTCATATTAGGGCAAGTGCGGTAAAGTACACCCTTGCCCTATCATTCATTTCTCATATAGTCATGTAATTCAGGTAAGGAACACATGTATCCAGTACAATCGGATATTTGGAAGCACTCACCAAAATATAATGCTTCAGGTATTCACGTTCAATTATACTCCAGGCTTGGAGTCCAGATCTGCGATAAAAATCCAGTTTGAGAACTTTGAAGTACTAGTAAGATTCGAAACTTAAATGTTTCGTTCATTAAGAATCATCCCCTTGAAATTCATTTGGAAGTCATTCATGAAACACTTGCTCGCTTTTCAAATCATAAGGTTTTGTAGTATATATACTTGGAAATATCACTTGAGTTGAAAGTACAAGGAAAACAAGTTTACATTGGCCACTATGTCTTTTTCTCAAGAATACAAGTTCGGCCAAGTCCTAACATATAACCCTTGATAACAAAGCAGCAAGGTCCTCGCTAGTTCAAGTGATAATCACTTAACCCTTACTCACGTTACAAGTATAGTTTCCTAGTCCTCGAGTGTAAATTCGGGCAGCATGCCCTTTGTGTTTACCAAATTTTCCAGCCATTTCGGCTTCAATCCTTACACAATCCAACCCAACATCATCCACAATATAATTTCAATTCATTAGCCATTCCATAGGCTCAACACAACATAAGAACAAAAATTAAAGTGATAATAAAGGTGGAAATGTAACCTAGCAAAAGACAGATTTGACGTATGGTTGCGGAAATAACACATCCGAGGCTACGCTTATTGGATTGAGGCAAAACTTATGCTGTTTCGAAGCTAAGACACAGGGTTACAATGTTCATGAAGATCACTTAATCCAGTTTCCAATGCAACCTAGTCAAATCCTCAATTTACAGAACCAAAACCCAACTAGTCGGCTATTCAACCATACTACACTGGAATGGTCATATCTCAGGTTACCAAGGTCCGATTAAGGTGTTCCTTGAGGCATTTGAAAGCTAAGACAGGGCACTAAAACTTTTATGTTTTGGGAAAAGACTAAAACTGAACGGATTACAGTGAATAATCACCCCCAAACAGACTAACTGTCCACGCGGAACTCTGGTTTATACCCTAGAAGAGCAAGGGTATTTTCATCTTTTCACAAGCTACGTTACTCCGATTGAGCTGAAATTTTGTAGGCACCTATAAAACACCATTCTCTACAACTTTTATGTTTTGACCTAAGGCCAAATCGGCCTCTAACATAGGGCTACAAAACCGGACAGAAAGATGGGGAAAATTTTCCAGATTCTGGAATTTTTGGTATTTAATGGAACTTTCTCAATTTTCTTGTTCTAATAACTACCAAAGCCCCTTTTATAACCTTATTTACAACATGTGCAACCATACAGCAAGTTTAGGCAGAAAACTATGAAACCCTAACTTGCTTATTCATCCCAAAATTCATCACAACCACTTGCATAATCATGAAATCAAGCCAAAACTTAAGCTAAAAAAAACATCTTAAAGCAAGATTTAAAACAACAAGGATCATGATCAGATGTTTATACCTCAAAATCAAGGCTTGGATGAGTGATAGTTCACTCCCTTTGAAATTTCTTGGTTCCTCAAGCTTCCCAACTCACAACCTACCCTTTAATCGGTTTGGAATTGGAATTCCTCACTTAGTTGAAGCAAATCAAGAAGATGGAATTGTTTTCTTGCTCTCACTTTCTCTCTCTCTTTTGGTCGGCAGCTACTGGAAAAATGAAGGGGAAAGTACAGAAAATTGGTTAAGTAAGAAGGCAAAGTGTCTTGGTCAAGATGCTCTTAGGTGGTGACACTTGTCGCCACCACCACCTTTCTTTTTTTCCTCTTTCTTTTCCTTGTTATTCTAGCCACCAATTTCGGTCAGACTTAGCTGTAATTTAAGAAGATATTTTGCTCAAATATCAATGAGTTTGTAGGGTAAGAAAGTGGTGGTCAAATGGTGCGTTCAACAGGTAGTGCGCGGGACCCGCCGGTACGCGCCGCTTTTCTTAAAAACACCCGTACTAGGGTTTTTACTTTCCATTCACTAACCTTATATCATTGCTCCTATTCACATATTATTCCTCACTTAAAAGTCACTTTTAATCATCAAATTGATCCTTGGCCAGTACCGAAAATTCATCCGGCGGAAAATCGCGAAAACCCTAGTTTTGCTCAAATCTTGAAACCGAAGTGTAAAACCCTATTTTTTAGGTTCATCTGCACTTATTGTTGAACAATTGGGTAGTAGGGCTTTAATAAATAATAATTTTCAAATAAGAGACATTTTTGAGGAAAAATGTAAGAAATTTGCGGGTCTTCACAGTTTCTTCATACATACCAGCATTTCATCACCACTAAACATGGGTTAGTCCCACTAGTGAGCATTTCATTTACATTGCCACTAAACATGGGTTAGTCCTACTAGTGAGTATTGCATTCATCATTGCCATTAAACATGGGTTAGTCCCACTAGTGAGCATTTCATTTACATTACCACTAAACATGGGTTAGTCCCACTAGTGAGCATTTCATTTACATTGCCACTAAACATGGGTAAGTCCCACTAGTGAGCATTTCATCAATGCCATTAAACATGGATTAATCCCACTAATGTGCATTACATCTTATCATTAGACATGGGTCAGTCCCACTAACACTTCATTTCACTTCACTTCATTCCGTCATCGTTAGATATTGCATCGGTCCCATTAACGTTTTTTTTAAATCGGCAGAATAATGAAAGGTAAGTATTTGGTGTCTACGTCTTTGTCTTGAGTTTCTTCGAAACTCAGACAAAGAGGGGCAAACTATAGACACCAAATTTTTAATTTATTTTTATTTTTACTTTTTATTATTATCTATTTTTATTTTATGAATCTTATGTTTTTTACTTTTAGACATTTTTTTAGCATTTTAGATATCAAATTTTTAATTTAGTTTTATTTATTATTGTTATTTTTATTTATTTATTTTATTTTATTTATTATTATCCATTTTTGCTCATTAGACTCAATTTTTTTAAAGACATTTTAGTACTAAATTTTTTAAAAAAAAGTGGTGAAGCCACGCGCGCCATCCTTCTGCATGGTTTCGGATAGTACAGAGGCAAAATTGCAGAGGCCATTTTTGGCCTCCCATTCCATTCATTTTCTTTTTCCAACCGCATGCCACCTCGGTCCTTGAGATTTATCAAGAAACATCAAGAGCAAATTGGATCTAAGGGCTCCAAAATCTTAGTAAAAACCTAACTATCATCCTAACCTTAGGTATGAGGGTTTGGGGAGATTGGGCTTCATATAAAAAGTTTAAAAAATAGAAGAGACGGGGCAAAGGGAGAGCTTAGACAGTGTGGCGGCCAGATTTTGAGAGAAAGGAAGAAGCAAGATCTAGGGGGCGGCTGAGTAGTGACGGCAGAGAAAAAAGAGAGCTTTAAGAAAAGAAAAAGAAGAAGAACGGGAGTGGAGTGTTGAACAAAAGAGAGAGGAAGGCCGTAAACGGGCAAGAGAAGGAAAAACTAAGAGGCTAGGGAGAGAAACTGAGAGAAAGCTGCGGGCAAAGGGTTTTGGTTCATCGAAGCAAGAAGAGAGTATCTGAGGGAAACTAGAATAGAAAAAGGAGAGATCTTTGACCCAATGCATCGCCTCCATCAGCACTGAAATCTGCCACAACCCAGTTTGTGGATTTCGTTTTCCAGAGCCACTCGATTCCTTGGAGCATTTCATGCTCGTTTAGCAGCCTAAGTGCTCTCAGAGAAAGAAACCAGCGAATGAAGAAGAAAAGATCGCTTTGAAGGCTGCAATCTGGGTTTTGAGGAGCTTGCCATACCTTCCTGCAGATTTCCATTGCGATGCCAACTCTATAAGGTGTTGAGGCAACTCTTAGTCTTCTCTTTGCTCGTTCCAATTTATGTACAAGGTTGCATCTACGAAACTAAAACTTGTTCGACGGCCTGCTTCATTCTCTCCCTGTTTGTCTTTTGTTTTTTGGGTTTTTTCACATTGATTTGCTCTTGCTTTTCTGGTGTTATTTGCTTTCCTTCGTTTCCCATGTCGTCCGTTTCTTTAGATATTTGATTATAAAAAAAAAACAAACAAAATCCACGGGTCATCGTGTTTTACAGGCTAAAAAAAATGGGTAATAAGCTCTCGGTGTTGCAGAAGCTTCAAGAAAATGTTGATTTCAACTTGAAGTTGTGTAGATTGGTTAATGTTCTTGGATGATATTGCTTGGAGTTTTGAATGAAGTCAGACTTGATTGTTTACCTCTTTGTGTTGTGGCATGGGTTGCTGGGCTGTGCTTTTATGTTGTTTTGGTCACTGCTGTTGTTAGCATTTGATAGCAGTTTTTATTTGTCTCATTGTTTTGTTGTGTCATCTGTTAGATGATTGTATCCGGGATGTCAATAACAATGAATTGAAGTTGGACATTTGGATTTGGGTAGCATGAAGCGAGATTTTAGTTGCTGTTGTCCTTTTCATGATACAAAGCATGTGCGGAGAAATTTCTAATTTTGTGATGAATTTTAAAAAAATTCTACAAAAGGGGTGGTTTTGGCAAGGGATTCCGTCCAGGGGTCTTCACATTCGTGAAATGCGAGCTCTACTTGAATGAGAGGTTAGAATAGAGCTCGCATTCGCGAAATGCGAGCTCGACTTATTGAGTTCGCATTCCGCAAATGCGAGCTCAGTGATCCAGTAGATGAAAAACAAGGGGCATTATATTTCTTTGGTTATGAAGCATTAGAGTCTTATCATATATGCAAATGTTGATATGCTGTTTGCGAATATGGACGCCCAACTACTTCTGTTCAAACGTGCAGCATGTATTTCAGACATTTCAGAACAACATTAGGGGGTCAATATAGTGTTTAACTTTTGTTCATTTTTATGTATTTGGGAGTACAATTATTGAATTGTATTTAGTTTTTGTAGCAGGGTACGAAGTTCAAAAACTTACGTCTACATGAATAAAGTTTTGACTAAGATCTCACATTTCTCTGTGTGTGTTCTGTAGTGTAGCATAGCCCTCTATATTTACATGGTAAAGTTATTTGTTTTCATCATATTTGCTTATGCAGTTTGTCATCTATAAGGAAATAAGGGAAAGGTTTAGCAACCATCTTTGGCTTGATGTTTTGTCCAAATGTGATTTGCTGGAAGAATCTCCTGTTGTCTACGTTACAGAAGATGTTAATTGTGATGACTATGAGCTGGCTAAATATCGGAAAATGGGACCTGATGGAGCCTTGCGCGTGTCAGTGAAGAGTGAAATGGGACTTGATGAGGTAATCTTCTGGTCTTCTTTTATATGCAGCTCTATGTTAACTGAGAAGTTAGAGAACTCTTGAAACCATATGGGTCGCATGAGCTCAATGAGCTCGCATTCCGCGAATGCGAGCTCAGTGAGCTCGCATTTTGGGAATGCGAGGTCAGTGAGCTCGCATTCCCGGAATGCGAACACCCTATTTGTAGAACACTCTCCAAGAAACGCCCTCGTTGTAGAATTCCTTTTTTTTTCATCATAAACTAAGAATTCACCCAGCATGTGCGTGTTTGCCGCATTATTTTGTTTCTGGGTGGGAGTCCTTAGTTTAGAAACTGATGTTGTTCTGTGTTGTGGGTTTGGTTAAGTCAATTAGTAGGCTTTGTTTTGCATGGGCATCACAGTTGAATGATGAAATTGCAGAAGGAAAAATAGCAGTGAAGAAACAAGGCTTGTTCGTAGTTTTGCATGAAAACTTGCATGAAATTCTTCCAACAATTTGCATTGTTAAGAGGTGTTTATCCATGTTTTAATTGGAGTTATCTCAAAGTTGTTGTATGAAGCTTGTTTGTCGAGATTGCAGAGGCTTGCGTATGAAAAATTCCAGCAGAAATGGTAGAAGGAAAATAACTTCAGCTTTTGCCGAAGGCTTTGGTTTGCATGCATGAAAATCTTTCAAAAATTGCATTTCAACCCCACATGTTTCTCCTCATTCTACCTTGGCCCAATTAATTGACCAATTTGGTCAATTGTATCCTCTTAATTTGCTTTTTTTGGCCCAATTATTCCATTTTTAACTTTTAAAACTTTTTACTTAGGATTTTGTTTGCTTTACTTTTTACTCCTAAATGATTTATTTTATGTGAACACCTTAAGTGATTCCATTTTATATTTAGATTTTCATTTCGTGTTTAGTTTTGATTTCATTAATTCTTAATTAAAGTGATGCCTTGATCCCCTTTTATTATTTTGGAGGGTAAATAAGTAAATTCGTGTCATTAGGGCCCCAACTCCAGGGAGGTACACTCTATCCCTCATTTTTTACCTTACTTGACCCTATGTATGCCTTATGTGACTTTACGTGTTTAATTGCATGCCTTTTGAATGTTTTATTTTATTTCTTTATATGTTTTATTTCTTTCAATTTTTCAATATTTATTCAATTGTAATTATTGAATGCCAAAGTTGTAATAGTTAGATTCAAGACCTGTATTTAGATAGAATATGTAATAGTTAGGGGGTTTGTTTATCTATTTATTTTTATTTATTTATTTATTTTTCCCTTTTAGATTGTAGTTAGGGCTCCAAATGTAATAGTTAGGGCTTTTATCTGTTTTATTTGCTTTATTTTTTTGTGATTTGCATGCCTATGTGTTATGTGTTATTTGCTTTCCTAGGACCTTGCATCTAGATGTTATGCTTACGTGATGTGTGAATTATATGCTCACATGCCTACTTGCTTTAAGTATGCCCATTTATTTGTGTATATATGGTGGATGCAAGTGCACGATATAGCCGTGGCTAGTCCAATGCTATTCATGGCTATTTATTCCCGATCGCTCACAAGTCCAATGCTTGTGAGAGAGTGTTAGTAAAGGGCTAGTCTAATGCTAGACCCAATAGGGCCGCCTATCGCTAGTACATACTCATATGCCTTCACTACATTTTCATTCATTCTTTCTTTTAGTACTTTTACGTTTTTGCATGAACCTTTACCCTTTTCCTGCATTTGAAACACGATCTTTAGGACTTTGCATTTCATTCTAGTTATTAGGGTCATCTGCTTGATTAGATCAGGGAGTTACTATTCTAGAAGGGGAACGGACAAGTATGGCTACACATAGCCTTAGCACGCTCGTTTCCTTTCTAACCAAAAGGCAAATCAAAAGTCACGATTTAAGGTCTCCCCGTATCCGTCTGCTTGCATTCCTCCAGAGCTCATGCATTACACATTCTCACTTTGCACACTACCACTTTACACCTTTTCACTTCACACACTCTCATCTTACACATTCTCACTCTGCACACTATCACTTTATCCACTATCACTTTGCACTCTCACTTTACATATTATCACTTTGCACACTATCACTTTATACATTCTCACTTCGCACACACTCACATTGCATACATTCATTTCACTCTTCCTACATTATGGGCACTATTTGTGACCTCTTGGAGGGCTTATCCTTGGCTATCACAACTCATGTGATCTAGTCCGATTGAGCCTCTAAGAGACATTTGTCCCTTTCGATTCATCATTAGATTTAGGATTGTATCCATGTTAGTTACATCCAAATGCGATACATCTTTTGGTTAGAAATTAGGAGAATCATGACTAAATCATGCAACTAGCTTAGGCTAGGTTGAGAGGGTACCTTAGACATTGTCTTTGCCTTCCCTCTCTTCAACCGTCACCCCCAAACCATTTTCTCTGATTTGTTGTAGATTTTGGAGTCAATCTAAAAAGGTTTTACATTTTTAAATCCACATTTTCGGGTGACTTGGTACACCCTAACTCAATACCAAGTGGCGATTCCTACATTTTACCAAAAACCTTTTTTAGATTACTATTTTTGGCCAAAACTGTCGTATTTCAGAGTCCCATGGCCTTTTTCTTTCATTTTCACACACATCACCAATTTTCAATCCACACGTCACTTATTTACAAAAAATGGGGCGCGAATGTGGGATTTCATAGAGCCCACTCCAACCATTTAAATCCAAACAACAACAATAACAATGAAGCTACAAGCTTCCTAGGAAAGATTAACCCACTAAAGCCAAGGTTAGATGGTTGGATAATTACCTCCTACTCCTTGAGATAAACCAGAAAATTTCACACCTCTAAAGCCCAAGAAAAACCATGAGATGATGCCTTTCCTTTAGATTAAGTTTCTCTCCAAGTGAAGTGGAAGTTGTGTGATGATTTGTGGAAGATTTAGAGCAAGAAATGAGGTGAAATGTTGAAGAGCTTCTCTTCTTCTTCCTTGAGTATTTTCGGCCAAGCTTGGTGAGAGCAGAGAGAGAGAGTGCTTATAAGTGAAGCTTCTCTTGGGAGCTCAAAGACTTGGGGCCAAAGTTTTGTCCAAAAGTCAACTACAAATAGTGTCGCGCGCGCGTTTCGTGTCCGTTTTCTCTCGGGTTTGCTTCACTTGTGCCCTAAACCTCTAATGTACTTCCTTTAACATTATAATTATTCACTCTTAGTAGTCTAGAATAAATTTCTTAAATCTCCATTTAACCATTCCGGCTCGATATACGCAAACTTCCGATTTGCGCACGTTAAAGCGAAACCTAAATAAAATTCTTGTAACGATAATATAAGTAACTAATATTAGGGTAATTAATCATAAAAATAGTTATCTTAGAAATAAAAACATGAGTTCTCACACAAGTCTAGTATTAATTTCTCAAATCTCCAATTAGTTTGTACCGGCGCGACTTTCGGGAAACTTTCGACGCCCGCACGGTATAAGCTTAATTTTTACTCACTCATATTTAATCTCTCAATTAACTTTTCTTAGTCTACTATTGATCATTCTTAATTTTCCAAAATTATTACACTCTCGAATCGAATTTTGCCTCGAAAAGCATGCACTCGTTATTCCTCACTAAACGAGTTTTCGAAAAATAAATTTTTCTAACGAAACGTTTTAAAAACATAAGGGAGACGTTGTTCCATACAAATGGATTTAAAATGGTTGAAATAAATTATTTGGAGAAAACAGGTGAATAAATAATTAAATAAGCCGATAAAAATAAGAGAATTTTCGGGTCCTCACATCCTTCCCTCCTTAAAAGAATTTCGTCCTCGAAATTCACACCTAGGATAATATCATTCCTCTTAATAGTCATGCTTAGCAGATTAGTCAATAACTTACACTTTCCTACTTGTATCTCATAATTTCTATCCACCCAATTAGAAATCAAACTTTGATCCCCAATATGCGTTTCAACTTCCAAGTCATAGGATAACTCAATCGACCTCATGTCTATCTTACTCATGAATTTAGGGTTTTCAAAAGAGTGTGTCATATCATAGTTACTTAGAACCTTAGCTAAACAAATTTCACCAATGTCAATTACTTTCTCCAAAATTCAAGATACATGATCCCAACATGTCCCCAAGGTTCTGAATTGCCATCTCTGACTATCCATCAGTTCGTGGGTGGTAGGAAATGCTAAAATTCAATTTAGTTTCTAGCATTTCTTGCATCTTCTCCTAGAACCAAGAAATAAACCGAGGTCTCGATCGGACACAATACTTACAGGTATCCCATGTGACCCTATAATTGCATCTAAAACCACACTTGGAAGTATCTGTATAAATCCTAAATCCTTCTCCTCTGCTCGATAAGTCTAACACAAGTTGTGAGGACTTGTAAAATCCCTTATATTTTTCTTAAAATTCCCTTTAATTTGGAATTTATTACTTTACAATAGCTTTACTACTCATTCACTTCCCCAATAGTTATAATTAATCATAGAACCAAGGGTTTTCCCTTTACTTTCATCGTTAAAGTAAACTAGGATTTTTACGTCTTTTCGTAGTGTGAGTAATCGGTATGGAGTGTGTACTAAATTTGGTGATTAAGAGTGAGTTTTAGATAAGAAAAAAATGTGATTAGAAGTAATACTAATAAGTTAGTGAATGGTAAGAAAAACCCTAGTACGTGCGAGTTAAGGAAAAACGGTGTGAACCGACGTGTACCGTTTACTACCGATTAAACACACCACTTGACCATCACTTCATTAACTTAATCTCATTGTTATTAGTGCATAAATATCAGCTCTTATTCAGCTCATGTTGGCTGAAATCTTTGACTAAGAAAAACCAAGGAAAAGAAAAATTTTGAGAGTTTATCTTGTGGTGACACTTGGAAGTCATCCAACCATCTTTGACCCAAGCCAAGTATTAGCTTCCTATCCTTTCTTGGAGCTCCATTTCTACCTCATTAGCTTCATTGTGGCCAAGACTTAAGGGAGAAAAAAAGAGAGAAAAACCACTTCATTTCAATCTTGATTTCTAGCTTAGTTAGAGTGAAAATTGAAAATCTAAACCGATTAACCTCTTATTTGGGAACTTGGGAAGCTTGGTGTGCTAAAGGTTTGGAAGGAAAGGTTGAGGTTTCTCTTGCAAGCATCTTTGGCAAGGTATTAAGGCTGTCTTTCCTATTTCTTTTCCTTAATCCTGTTTAAGTTTGGCTAACAACTCATACTCTTGGCTAAGAATGGTTATTTAAGTAGTTTTGATGGATGTGGTGGATTTTTGAGCTAGGGTTTAAGTTGTTCAGTTGTATTTCTTGTTTTTTTATATAGCATATGATGTTTATAATCTTGGATAGGGAGTTGAGATGGTGGTTCAAGACATGAATGAGAATTTTAAACCTTGAATTCATCAAATTTCCAACTTTAAGATTGAACTGCCCTGCTTCTGACCAGCTTCATTCGTCTATGTTAGAGGCCAAATCAGGTTTAGATCAAAACATGAAAGTTGTAGGAAATGGTGTTATATAACTGTTTGTAAAATTTTAGCTCAATCAGAGCACTGTAGCATGTGAAATAACCAAAAAATCCTTGACTGCCAAATGTACTGTTTGCAGATAGTTTTATGTTTTCCTTTGAGATGTCCCATTTTGATATTGAAAATGCACTAATTGTGTGGCGACCCCACCGTACCCAGAGGCTTCCCAAAGGGCTTAGCGGATCACCTGCCTAGTTCGCGCCAGGGCTCGATACTCTAAAACGAGAAAATAGATTTCACGCTACAAGAAAGTTATATTTACACTATTACATCTTCAAAAGTTGTATAAACTATTACATTAAGCCATACACACCACTAGTACCAAAAAGTAAACCCTAGAGAAGTTACTAACTATAACCACCACAACAAATATATACTTTGTACTAGTCAACTTATAGCAAGTACAAGAGCAAAAGTCAACTATTCTATAAACCACAAGCCATCTATATTCTACACTTTCTCGAGCGATCCTGTGTCGGCCCCTGCTAAGGAAAACAAATGGAATGGGGTAAGCTATATGCTTAGTGAATAATCGGGAGTAAAACGGCAATTCACATCCAAATAAACATGTAAACCAGGATATTTCACATCAATAAATAGAAATGTAAAATCACAATGGTAGGATACGGGTGGTTTTAAAGCTAGTTCAATTCCCCAAGCTTGACCACCTGTTGACACTCCATCAACCAGAATACTCATCGTCCGTAGACTCCACTTAACTTTCCCGTTCACCTTATCAACCCCCGCTGGCCAGTCAATAGCACACAGCAGTTTGAGTAAAACAAAATCACTTAGCTTTAACAAAGCTTTAACAAAGAACGAAATCCCAAGGTTAGCATGGAGCTAACTTCGACCAAGCCCCGGCTGGCTCGAATAGTCCGTCTACCCTTGGAACCGAGTTGGAACCAAGCCCTGTGTTGATCTTGATCCCTATCTTTTGATGTTACAAAACAAATGGATGATACTAATATTTCTTCAAGATATACTTTCAGTTATGAAGTTATTTGATTCCATGAACAAGTACAATTGAAAAAAGACAAAGGTTGCTGAAAGCTGTCGGACGCTCAAAAAAACTGCATCGGACGTCCGACAACCATTGAGTATCTTCAGACGCAGAAAACCAGCCTACCGGACATCCAAAGGAATTGAAGAAAAATTTCAAGTTTTACATCATACCTTCGGACGCAAAAAACCAGCCTACCGGACGTCCGATAGAATTGAAGAAAATCTCTTAAACTCTCTGCCTGCTGTCGGACGCACAAAACAGGGCTACCGGACGTCCGACACTGCCAACGGATAGTTGACTGTTCAGCTACTTTCTATCCGTTGGAAGCATTAATGAGGCACTTTATTGGTTCTATATAAATAGTGATTGGTCAGATACTTCAAACAACTTTGACACACTGAAGATACAAAAGATCTAGAGTGATTTTAGTGAGAAAATACTCTTCAAGGAAGATTTGTAGTCTTAGTGGTGTGAGATTCATTGTAAGCTTTTCATTTGTGAGTGAATACTTCATGAGTGTAGCTCTGTGAGAGTTGTCCTGAGGGATAGTAAAACGTCCTGACTTGACCGATGGGAGTTCGGGGCAAGGAGGAGGTGAACCTTCCTTTGTACACAAGAGTGATTGTAATTCATCAACTTGAAGTAACTTGTCTGAATTAATCTACAAGCTCAAGAGGAGCTGTGTGGTTAATTGGTTTACAATTCTTTCCTTTTTATTTACCTACTGTTACATTTGTGATCTTTGCATTGTTTATGTTTGTCTTTTGGTTTTCTTCGATCCTTACAATTGGTATCAGAGCTTGGTCTCCTAGAGATTAAGCTCAATCGGCTTGGGAGTAAAAATGACAACCAATAATGCTATGATTTTTGAAGGACATTCTGTGATTAGACCACCTATGTTCAATGGGTCAAATTATGTGAGTTGGAAAGAAAGAATGATTATTTTTTGCAATCTATTGATATTGAATTGTGGTTTATTATTAGTGAAGGTCCATATGATGCCTCTCTTATAGATGAAAATACTCAGAGATCTAGACCAAAAACAAGAAGTGAATTGACTGCTGCGGAGAGAGTTCACATCACATTAAATGCAAAAGCCATGAATGTGTTATATTGTGCTTTAGACTCAAATGAATCTATTAGAGTCAAAGGCTGCAAGTCAGCCAAGGAAATTTGGGATAAACTGAGAGAAATTCATGAAGGTAGTGAGAATGTTAGAGAACAAAAAGAAGTCCATTCTAGTTACAAAGTATGAATCTTTCAAGATGCAACCTCATGAAAATATTGATGTGATGTATTGTAGATTCAATGACCTCATTAAGGATTTGGAGGTGCTGGAAAAAGAATATTCTCTAGGTGAGAAAAACAGAAAAATTCTGAATGCTTTATCGAAGGATTGGGAGAGTAAATTGACTGCCATTGAGGAAGCTAAAGATCTGAATACCTTACCCATTGAATCTCTTATTAATTCTCTAACTTCTTATGAGCTGAAACTCAAGTTCAAGGTGCAGGAGGAAGAAGATACAAAGGTGAGAAAGAATATTGCTTTAAAAGCCTCACAAGATGAAGATGATACAGCCTCCTTAGATGAAGATGATATAGAAGGTGATGACAGTGATATTGCACTCATCACAAGAAGGTTCAAACGAATACTCAACAAAAGGAGATTCAGAAAAGGTGGACCTAGCAATTCATTCCCAAATCAGTTCAACAACCTGAGAAACAAAGGGAAGCTAGAGTTCAACAAAAAACAAACTGATAAGTGCTTTGAATGCGGTCAACCTGGACATTACGCAAGTGAGTGTCCAATGATGAAGAAGAATGAAGGAAGAAAATCAAGATTTAACAACTTTCAATTCACATGGAATGAATGCAACTCCGATGGTGAAATTGAAGAGGAAGAAGAATCTGCTCAATTGGCCTTTATGGCCATTGGAGATGATGGGGTAACTTCTTCTAACTCTCAATTTGAAAGTGATGATGAAACTGATGATGATCTTGAATCTTTCATTATAAAATTGCATGATTGTTTGAAAGAATCTTATGCTAGAAACAAGGAGTTAAAACAGAAAATTAGTTTTTTGTTTCGAGATAATACAAATCTTTTTCAACAAAATAAAAAGTTGAAAGCTGAAAATAATTACTTCAAAAAGAGTGAGATTGCTTTACACTTTGAGCTTGATAGAAAAATAAAACTTTGTGAATTGTTCAAAAAGGAACAAGGTGATTTGAAAAGAAGAATTGATGGTCTAAATGAGTTGCTTAAACACAAGAAACAAGTCTGTTTTCAAAAGAGTAGGTTGAATTCTAATTCCAATGAATTTGCTATCCATAGGAAAAGACAAGTCAGATTTATTAAACCCGTTCATGTAAATAATTCTTTGGTTATGTGTAATTTTTGTTGTCAAAAAGGTCACATGAAAAGTGATTGTTATGTGAGAAACAACATGAGATGAGGCATGAAATGCATGTGGATAGTTAGACATGATGGTAACTCTAACAAATAGGAGATTTGATAAGATTGATGAGATTCTTGTTCATAATGCTCTTTTATAATTATCTGTTAATGTTTCTGATGTTTTGAACTGAGTTTTTCCTCGATATTTTTAAATTTTACTGAATTTGTATGATGTCAAAAGGGGGGAGAGAAAAGAATAATTCTGATCTTATGATGATTTGCTAAACTTTCTGTCATATGTTGATACCTCTTTCGATATCAAATTCTCTGTGATATGTTGGTGATTGCTGTCATTTTTCTGTTCTTATACTCTGTTACTGTTGCTGGATTATGATAGTTGGTTTTTTACTCTCATCTTATGATGACAAAAAGGGGGAGAAATGAATGCTATGTGTAAGGGGGAGTTATTCTGAGATTATGAGTTTGGCACTTAAAAGTTTTGGATGCGATGATTGAGGGGGAGCTTATACTTACTTTTGTTGCTTTCCATTCATTGTTTTGTCATCATCAAAAAGGGGGAGAATATTGATCTTGATCCCAATCTTTTGATGTTTACAAAACAAATGGATGATACTAATATTTCTTCAAGATATACTTTCAGTTATGAAGTTATTTGATTCCATGAACAAGTGCAATTGAAAGAAGACAAAGGTTGCTGAAAGATGTCGGACGCTCAAAAAGACTGCATCGGACGTCCGACAACCATTGAGTATCTTCGGACGCAGAAAACCAGCCTACCGGACATCCAAAGGAATTGAAGAAAAATTTCCAGTTTTACATCATATCTTCGGACGCACAAAACCAGCCTACTGGACGTCCGATAGAATTGAAGAAAATCTCTTCAACTCTCTGCCTGCTGTCGGACGCACAAAACAGGGCTACCGGACGTCCGACACTGCCAACAGATAGTTGACTGTTCAGCTACTTTCTATCCGTTGGAAGCATTAATGAGGCACTTTCTTGGCCCTATATAAATAGTGGTTGGTCAGATATTTCAAACAACTTTGACACACTGAAGATACAAAAAGATCTAGAGTGATTTTAGTGAGAAAATACTCTTCAAGGAAGATTTATAGTCTTAGTGGTGTGAGGTTCATTGTAAACTTTTCATTTGTGAGTGAATACTTCATGAGTGTAGCTCTGTGAGGGTTGTCCTGAGGGATAGTAAAACGTCCTGGCTTGACCGATGGGAGTTCGGGGCAAGGAGGAGGTGAACCTTCCTTTGTACACAAGAGTGATTGTAATTCATCAACTTGAAGTAGCTTGTCTGAATTAATCTACAAGCTCAAGAGGAGCTGCGTGGTTAATTGATTTACAATTCTTTCCTTTTTATTTACCTACTGTTACATTTATGATCTTTGCATTGTTTATGTTTGTCTTTTGGTTGTCTTCGATCCTTACACCCTGAGATAACCAATCTCTCAACAGAGGATATCTCTCAACAAAATACTCAAGTCATGTAATCACCCCAACAGCACACAGCACAAGGGATTCAACTCAAGTCATGTAATCACCCTAACAACACACAGCAAAAGGGTGATACTCAATACAAGGCATGTATTCTCACATATTAAATCAAGAACAGAGAATGGGTTTAGGATGAGTGAGATAAAGTACACTCTCGCCTAATTATCCATTTAACATATACAAAGCACTTTGACAAGTTCTTACATAAACAATCCCAATTACTCACTCAAAATAGTTAGCACGCAAATCAAGGCATTCTATATGGGTCCATCAACTCCGTTCGATTCGTCACTGCCTGTAACAGAAGATTATACTCAACCATCAGTCAAACAACCATCACAATGGAAATAGAGACTAAAACGGTCAAAACGGCAAATACGGTAAAGAAACGCATGCGCGTGTGCGCGGAAATGAAAATGGTATGAAAATGGGTTGCACGGTTTTGACCATAAGCAAAGCTGTGGTTATCGGATCAAGGTGTACTAGGTAGCATCTCGAAACTAAGACAAAGGGCTACAACTTTTATGAAAATAACTCAACCCAGTTTTCAGTGGATCTAGGTCGAATTTGCAGATTACAGAACCAGAATTCCAAAGACTGGTTTGATCATACCTCGAGTGAAAATTTGGGCGGCATGCCCCTTGTATTTACCTATTTTCCAGCCACTTATGGCTTCATTGTGATACCCTAAATTTTAGGATACTATTTTTGTTTAATCTCAAAGAAAGGATTACGGTTTCTTTATTTTATTTTGTCTTAAAACATTGTTTTATTTTAAAAAGACTAGAAACCTTACTTGTACTTTAAAACCCTAGTTTACTCGTGACTAGCAGGTTATGTTTAAATCCCTCATATTTGACTCAAAACCCTAATTTTATTCTATGGAATTGTAAAATTCATCACACTTTTCTTAAAATTCCTTTTATTTGGAAATTATTCATTTAATATGATCCTACTACTCAAGTACTCCACAATAAGTGCAAATGAACTTAGAAAGTAGGGTTTCGCTTTTCGTTTTCAAGTTGGAGCAAGTTAGGGTTTTCACGTGTATCCGTAGTGTAATTATCCGGTGCGGAGCAAGGATCAAATTTGGTGTTTAAGAGTGACTTTTGGGTGAGAAATAATATGTGACTAGAAGCAATGATAAAAAGTTAGTGAATATGAAGTAAAAACCCTAGTACGCGATTTAAGGAAAATCGGCTCGAACCGACGGGTACCGTTTGTTATCGGGTAAACACACCATTTGACCCATACTTTATTACCTTAATCTTTTCATTTTATTTTAGCTAATTAACCCTCAAAATATCTCATACATCAGCCACAATATTTGACCATGAGAAATGAGAGAAAATGCTAGAAAGAAAACAAGTGTCAAGGCATCTATGGAAGTTGGACTTTGACCAACTTGTTTTAACCTTCATAAAACAGAAATTTGACCAAAATTTCCTCATTTCTTCCCATTTTCTTAGTCTTGGCCGAAATTCTTGAGAGGAAAAACAAGAGAGGAAAAAACTTCACCTTGCACCTCAATTTCAAGCCTCAATCTTGAGTTTCAACCGATAATCTTGCAAATTCCTCCACAAAAGTTGATCTCCAAGGAAGCTTAAGGGTTTTGGTGGAGTGATTTGGGAAGAGGAAGGTCTTGACAGCTTCTTGATATAGGGATTAAGGTGAATTTGGTAAGAAACTTCCCTCTACTTCTTATATGTGTGAACTAGAAGTTTAAAGTTATAGTTTTGATGGATATATGGGGAAAATTTCATGGGTTAAATGGTATGTTGGGATGTTTAACTAGGGTTTATATTTTCAGCCTTGATTATGGTTATCTACCTCTTAATTAATGTTATTGAGCTAGTAATTGGTGGGTTTGATGATAGAGCACTTGTTAGATATGAATTTATAGAGTAAAGGTGCAAATTTCAGAATTTGGAAACCAAGCTACCCTGTTCTGTCCGGTTTTAGTGCTCCATGTTAGAGGCTGAATTAGGTTTGGCACAAAACATGAAAGTTGTAGAGAATGGAATTTTATAACTGCCTACAAAATTTTAGCTCCATCGGAACAACGTAGCCTGTGAAAAGACTAAAATACCCTCACTGTCCTAGGTTGCCTTCCAGTGTTCCGTTTAGACAGTTCAGTCTTTTGGCCGTATCGATTCACTATAATCCGTGCGGATTTAGCCATTTGCCAAAACATGAAAGTTTTAGTACTCTGTCTTAGAGTTTCAACGCCACCAAGAACACCTTAAACGGATCAGTGCAGCCCAAGTTAGAGCCAAAACACTTGCACCTATTTTGTACCTTGGATTGTGTACGTTTTTGAATTTTGCTTCTGACCATGTTTTATCTGTTTTGATAACGTGCGAGTTGGGTGTTGATCTCTTCATAAGAAATGTAGATCTTGGTCTTAGCTTCGAAACGGTATAAACTGTATCCAAATCCGAGTTCCGTAGTTGCAGTTATGACCAAAACAAGATCGGTTGTCAGAACTGCCTTCGCATTTGGACAGGTCTGACAGGAATGTTTAGACCCATTTTCCTCCATGCTCTATATTGATTCAGCTTTTAGTCCAAACATGAAAATTATAGCCTTATGGATGAGCTTTCTAACACCTCTAGAATTTCTTGATTCCGATTTCTGAGCCGTGAGTTACAGTCTTTCAAACAGAGCCTGTTTGGTAAATCGAAATGAAATGGCTGGAACTATTTTGTGCACTTTTGACCAATACCTATTGAGATCTGGGTTGAGATGTTTAAATAAAAGTTGTAGCCCTTCCTCGTAGCTTCGAAATGGTGTCTCACTCACCTTGATCTGATATTCCTAGCCTAACTTTTGATCAAAATGATTTGAGATGGTAGATTTGGCCGTTTCCGCACTTGCATGTGCCGATTTTGCCGTTTTGCTTGTTTTCGGCATGTTAGTAGCTGTTTGTGATATTATGTGATGCAATCTTCTATTTCAGACAGTGGTGAGCTAGGCGGAGCCGGTGGGGCCCACTACTAGCTAACACGCACGAAGTGATTTTTGCTCTTGTGCTACTTTTGTATTTTGAGTAAATATTCAGGCCATTCTTATGCGTTAGTTGCTTATGTGTTTTGATATGTATGAAAAGGGTACGATAGGCGAGGGTGTACTTTATCGCACTCGACCTAACCCCTAATTTGCACACGTATTTGTACATGGCGTATGTATATGAACCATTTTGGAACTAAAACCCTCGAGCTTGTAGCTCGGGGTGATTTTTGGATAATTTTGTGAGTTTGAGGTCGATCTCAAGACCTAGATGGACTATTCGAGTCGGTTAGGGTTTGGTCGAAATCAGTCCAGCCTAGTCTGAGATCACCAAGTTTGTGAATCCGGTTCACTGAGAATGTGAACCAAGTTTGTAGGTTCAAGTTATGAACCAAGTTTGTGATCCGCGCTTGTGACTCAAGCTCAAGTTTGTGATTTCGTTCGCCCGGGCAAGTTTGTGAGGTGACTGGCCAGTGAGGGTGATAAGGTGTTCGGTGGGAGTACAAGTGGAGTTCTATGGACCTTGTTTATGGTCGACGGAGTTTCGGCAGGAGGTCACGCGTGGCAAACTACTTGGCTTTGGAGCCAACCTGTATCCTTCGTTTGTATTGTTACTTTTGCACTTGACTTGATATTTTTGTTAAATAGTTGTTTATCTAAATGTGAAATTTATGATTTTACCCCTGTTTACTTACTAAGCATATAACTTACCCCGTTCCATTTGTTTTCCTTAGCAGGGGGCCGACGCGGGGATCGCTCGGGAAGGTGGTTAGATTTTGAGCTATAGAATACTTGAATTTGTACCTGTTAAAAGTTGACGAGTAAGATGTATATAGTTGGCGTGGTGGTGGTAGTTATCAGTTTTTCTAGATTTTACTTTCTGGTACTCGTGATATGTAATTCTTGGAGAATTGGGTGTAATATATGAGATTTATCTTATACTTCATTGGAGGATTGTAGTAAGTGAGTGAGTCCCGGCGAGAGTTGGGCAGGCGACCCGCCAAACCCTTTGGTAGGCCTTAGGGGAAAGTGGGGCCTTCACAGTTGGTATCAGAGCTTAGGCTTCAGATTTCTGTAATGTATCCTAAGCTAAAGTTTAGGATGCCGGACTGTGGGATTTGATTTGATTTGATTTGATTTGAAAGTTAAGCAATTGAGGGATAAAACCTATAGCTGCTTCGCGTGGTCTCTGCGCAGAGTGAGCCTGGATGAAGTGGCGAATAAGTATGAAGGACTAAGTGCTCGTTTGAGCATAAGTTATGGATCATAAATGTTATAGGCCTTAAATCTTTCTCATGGTATCTGAGGACAATAGATAGGTACGTCAGGTAGGAATTTCGATTGTAGATAGTTTACTCTTGGGACTGCAGCTCGAGATGTGAATTATCTTATTTCGGATTCTTGTACCTGAGTACTCCAGAGTTGAGGCGCTGCTAAGTACATGAGACTAGCATTTTGGGAACATGAATAGGCTTTGTCTGGCTAGAGTGATACAAGATATCAACGGGCACCTTGGGAAGTGGAGTAAGAAACCGGACGAGGGTGATTTTCACTGAGCGTGGGACGATAAGTCGCGTTTCTTTCATTTTGCCCTTGCATTGTCCCTACATGTCATTTACTTGTGGTATATTAATACCTACATATATAGTACTTGCTGTACTTGACTTTGTCTAACTTGAAATGTCTCTTGGTGTATATGGTGCATTATATTGTGAACATTTTGGTGACTTGTATATATATGTACACCTTTTGATCTTTTGATTATTTCAGGTATTCCAACCCTTAGCTCGTTGATTGCAATTTCGAGAACGAAATTCTTTGAAGAAGGGGAGATTGTGATACCCTAAATTTTAAGATACTATTTTTGTTTAATCTCAAAGAAAGGATTACGGTTTCTTTATTTTATTTTTGTTTTAAAACATTGTTTTATTTTAAAAAGACTAGAAACCTTACTTGTACTTTAAAACCCTAGTTTACTCATGACTAGCAGGTTATGTTTAAATCCCTCATATTTGACTCAAAACCCTAATTTTATTCTATGAAATTGTAAAATTCATCACATTTTTCTTAAAATTCCTTTTATTTGGAAATTATTCATTTAATATGATCCTACTACTCAAGTACTCCACAATAAGTGCAAATGAACTTAAAAAGTAGGGTTTCGCTTTTCGTTTTCAAGTTGGAGCAAGTTAGGGTTTTCACGTGTATCCGTAGTGTAATTATCCGGTGCGGAGCAAGGATCAAATTTGGTGTTTAAGAGTGACTTTTGGGTGAGAAATAAGTTGTGATTAGAAGCAATGATAAAAAGTTAGTGAATAGGAAGTAAAAACCCTAGTACGCGATTTAAGGAAAATCGGCTCGAACCGACGGGTACCGTTTGTTACCGGGTAAACACACCATTTGACCCATACTTTATTACCTTAATCTTTTCATTTTATTTTAGCTAATTAACCCTCAAAATGTCTCATACATCTGCCACAATATTTGACCAAGAGAAATGAGAGAAAATGCTAGAAAGAAAACAAGTGTCAAGGCATCTATGGAAGTTGGACTTTGACCAACTTGTTTTAACCTTCATAAAACAGAAATTTGACCAAAATTTCCTCATTTCTTCCCATTTTCTTAGTCTTGGCCGAAATTCTTGAGAGGAAAAACAAGAGAGGAAAAAACTTCACCTTGCACCTCAATTTCAAGCCTCAATCTTGAGTTGCAACCGATAATCTTGCAAATTCCTCCACAAAAGTTGATCTCCAAGGAAGCTTAAGGGTTTTGGTGGAGTGATTTGGAAAGAGGAAGGTCTTGGCAGCTTCTTGATATAGGGATTAAGGTGAATTTGGTAAGAAACTTCCCTCTACTTCTTATATGTGTGAACTAGAAGCTTAAAGTTATAGTTTTGATGGATTTATAGGGAAAATTTCATGGGTTAAATGGTATGTTGGGATGTTTAACTAGGGTTTATATTTTCAGCCTTGATTATGGTTATCTACCTCTTAATTGATGTTATTGAGCTAGTAATTGGTGGGTTTGATGATAGAGCACTTGTTAGATATCAATTTATAGAGTAAAGGTGCAAATTTCAGAATTTGGAAACCAAGCTACCCTGTTCTGTCCGGTTTTAGTGCTCCATGTTAGAGGCCGAATTAGGTTTGGTACAAAACATGAAAGTTGTAGAGATTGGTATTTTATAGTTGCCTACAAAATTTTAGCTCAATCGGAACAACGTATCCTGTGAAAAGCCTAAAATACCCTCACTGCCCTTGGTTGCCTTCCAGTGTTCCGTTTAGACAGTTTAGTCTTTTGGCCGTATCTATTCACTATAATCCGTGTGGATTTAGCCATTTTCCAAAACATGAAAGTTTTAGTACTCTGTCTTAGCTTTTCAACGCCACCAAGAACACCTTAAACGGATTAGTGTAGCCCAAGTTATAGCGAAAACACTTGCACCTGTTTTGTACCTTGGATTATGTACGTTTTTGAATTTTGCTTTTGACCATGTTTTATCCGTTTTGATAACGTTCGAACTGTGTGAGAGCCCGTAATTTTTTTTTAGTACTAGGTTTTATTTTTCTTTTAATTGCACATTTTTCCACATTTTATTGATTTGAAAAATTGTGAAAATAATTTTTTTATGAGTAAATATAGTTTTTAGATGATTTTTCTAGTATCGAATAGTTTTGAGAAATTAAGAGTGTATACCGGACGTGGGACCCGCTAGTATGAAAGGTTCGGAAAAATTCGGCCAACTAGATTAAGTTTTGGATACTGGGTTTAAATTATCGGGTGTTAAGAGATAATTAGAGGTTGCTGTTTGGATTGGTGTGAGAGGAAATAAAGAGATAGAGATGCATTAAATTAAGTGACAAGTGTCACTTGGCTATTGGGTGAACCTTTTGACTACTATTCCATGTCTTACCAATTGACTTATTAAACTAAAAATTCACCAAAAATTGCTCCATTTCCAAGCTTTAGTGGCCGGCTCTCTCAAGGAAGGAAAGAAAGAAAGCTTTTTCGATTTCTTGATTCTCTCTTGCTCAAATCAAAACACTCCACCATCTATTCTTGTTTTTATGCCATAGAAACCCTTAAGGGAGTGGTTGTGAGTTGTTTTGTGGAGTTATTTGGAAAGCTAAGAGGACTAGTTGCTCTCTCTCTTGTATTTTTAAGGTGAGATGTGAAGGACCCCTCTCCTTCTTCTAATGATGCTTAATCCATGATTGGTGGTGGTATGAGATGCAATTTTATGGATTAAATCTTGATTTTTGGTTGAATTGGTGAAGTTTTCTAATTATTGGGGATTTTTCTGTTTTCATATGAATATGATTATGTGGTCATGTATGATGATTGGAAATGGTATATAAGGAAGCTAGTAGATGGAAAAAGTGGTTAATTGCAAGCAATTTCTGTTTTGGAAGGAAAATTGGAAATCTAGGGTTGCATTAAGCTACATTCTGGCCGGCACAGTAGCTCATAGTTAGAGGCCGAATTGGCCTTGGGTTAAAACATGAACGTTGTAGGGAATAATATTTTAGAGATGCCTGCAAAATTTCATGTTATTCTTGGTTTTGATGATCACAAAAGTTCTTTGAAATACAGACCAAGAAAGTGAACACTTTGATCAGACCTGATGGAACAAAGAAAGCATATGTTCGATTGACTCCAGACTACGATGCTTTGGATGTGGCAAACAAGATTGGAATAATATAATCGAATTTAGTCATTGTTTTGTACCGATCAAAGATACTGTCTTTTAAGTATGACAATTTTGTTATTCTAACTTTCTTCAAATATAAGTGTTTCTGTCTACCAAAGAATCAGGTACGAATATGTCATGAGATGCAAATCAACCAAAAGGAGAAGCAAAAACAGAACATTCATATCGGACGTCCGAAAGGAATCTGTCGGAAGTCCGAAAGGATAAAGAAAATCAAGAAGGAAGCACTGTCGGACGCTCGTATGGAAGTGTTGGACGTCCGAAAGGATCGGACGCAAGCATCGGACGCTCATCGATCACATCGGACGTCCGAAAAATTCCAAGATGACTTGCCAACTCTCTGCCCACGATCGGACGCTGTGCTGTCGGACGATAAGAATGCATCGGACGTCCGAAAAATTCCAAGATGACTTGCCAACTCTCTGCCCACGATCGGACGCTGTGCTGTCGGACGATAAGAACGCATCGGACGTCCGAACGTCAACTTGGCTGTTTTCGGACGATTGGTTCGGACGATGATTTGATCGTCGGACGTCCGACAGCCCCAACGGCTAGTTGACTCTTCATCTGCCTTCTATCCGTTGGAAGCATTGATGAAACCCATTTCTGGTTTCCTTTAAAAACAAACTGATCTGAACTATGCAGAGACTTTTGCACACTTGGTCTACAAGATCTCAAGAGTTATTTTAGCTAGAAAATAGTCTCCAAAGCTAGATTTGTTTTCAAGTGGTGTGAATTTCTTGTAAGCATTTCTCTTGTGGTTGAAAGTCTCATTAGTGTAGCTTTGTTGAGGGTTATCTGAGTGATTGTAAAACTTCTTAGCTTGACTAAGTGAGGCTTAGGGCAAGGAGGAAGTGCTCCCTCCATTGTACATCTAGTTGACCATCTTTCATCAAGGAGAAGTTGCTCAACCTAGTGATTGGTCTTCAAGTTTGAGGAAAGCTTGGTAGTCAATCGGTTTGATTCCCTATCTTACTTTTCTGTTAATAAAATTCTCATTGTTTATCTATACTTGTTTTTCTGATCAATATTGCTCTTGTCTTCTAATCTACTTGGTTGATCATTACTAGAAAAGAAGGTAAATTTTTATTAAAGAAAAAGTGAATAAATTTGGTTAAAATTTTAATCAACCCAATTCACCCCCCCTCTTGGTTGTCTTTGGGACTTACAATTGGTATCAGAGCTTGGTTTCCTTGAGATTAAGCTCTAACGGCTTGGAGTAAAGATGACAACCAGTCATGCTATATTTGTTGAGGGGCAATCTGTTACTAGGCCTCCCATGTTCAGTGGCTCCAACTATGTTAGCTGGAAAGAACGGATGATTATCTTTTTGCAATCGATTGATATTGAACTATGGTTTATTGTAAGTGAAGGACCGCATGAAGTTAACTTTCTTGATGCAGATACAGGGTTGCTTCGGTCAAAAACGAGAGCTGAAATGAATGCTCAAGATAGGACTAACCTCACATTGAATGCCAAGGCCATGAATGTTTTTTATAGTGCCCTAGATTCAAATGAATCAATTAGAGTAAAAGGCTGCAAATCGGCCAAAGAAATGTGGGATAAACTAAGAGAAATCCATGAGGGTGGTGACAACGTGAAAGAACAGAAAAAGGCTATCTTGGTCACAAAATATGAATCATTTAAAATTGAACCTCTTGAGGATATTGACAAAATGTATTGCAGGTTCACTGACTTGATCAAAGATCTCGAGGTGTTGGGCAAAGAGTACACCTTGGGAGAGAAGAACAGGAAAATTCTCAATGCGTTGGGCAAAGAATGGGAAAATAAAGTGACTGCAATAGAGGAGGCTAAGGATTTAAGTTCTGTGCCTATTGAATCTATCATTAACTCACTAACCTCTTATGAGTTGAAATTGAAATCTAAAGTGCAGGAGGAAGAGGATGCTAGAGCAAAGAGAAACATTGCTCTAAAGACTACTCAAGGTGAAGATGATCCAGCTCACCTGGATGATGAAGACTCGGATGGTGATGATAATGATCTTGCTCTCATCACAAGAGGCTTCAAGAGAATATTGAATAAAAGAAAGTTTAGAAGGGGAGGACCTAGCAATCAATTCCAGAATCAGCCATCTATCGCAAGGTACAAAGGAAAACAAGATTTCAACAAGAAACATCTGGACAAATGCTCGAATGTGGACAGCCTGGACACTATGCAAACGAATGCCCCTTGAAGAAAATTAAAGATGGGAAAGCTGACCGAAAGCCAAGATTCAACAACTTCCAGATTACTTGGAATGAATGCAACTCCAAAGGGGAAGTTGAAGAAGAGGAAGAATCAGCTCAAATGGCTTTCATGGCTATTGGAAGTAATGAGGTAACTTCCACACACTCTCAATCTGAAAGTGATGATGATCTTGAATCCTTTGTTGAAAAACTACATAATGCATTGAAGGAATCTTATGATAAAAACAAGCAGTTAAAACAGAAAATTGCTTTTCTCATTCAGGAAAATACAAGTCTTTTTCAACAAAACAAACAACTAAAGACTGACAATGAATGTCTTGTAAGAGCCGGATATGATGTTCAAAATGAGCTTGTTAGAAAGACCAATATTTGTGAAATGCTGAAGGAAAGACATGGTGATTTGAAGAAAAGAATGGACCACTTGGATGAAACTTTGAAAGCAAGAAAACAGGATTTTTTCAAAAAGAACATGTCATCTACTTATCTTACTGCTTTTCAAAGAACATTTGCACACAACAAAAATGCACATGGTTTCACAACATATAGAAGAGGTGGATTGAGATATGTCAAACCAGTACATGTTAAGGACTCTTCCATTATGTGTGGTTTTTGTTGTCAAAAAGGGCATTTGAAAGGAGATTGCTATGTGAAAAGAAATCTGAACAAAGGGATGAAATGCATGTGGTTAGTTAGATACAATGCTAACTATTGTGGACCCAAAAATTAAAAAGGGTACCAAACACTTTCTCTTTTCAGGTAAAAGGCTCAAACAAGTCTAAATGGTTTATTGATAGCGGCTGCTCAAGGCATATGACCGGTGATCCCTCTTTGTTCATAAAGCTGAAATCGAAATCAAGTGGAAAGGAGACATTTGGTGATGATGTGAAAGCTAAGACAATTGGAATAGGTGATATTGGTAAGGATGGTGAAACTCTTGTTCATAATGTGCTCTTAGTTGATAATTTAGGTTATAACTTGCTTAGTGTTAGTCAATTGTGTGACAAAGACTTGTACGTGTTGTTTAAAAAGCATGAATGCATTGTACTTGATTCCAAATATAATGTTGTGTTCAAAGGAAAGAGGTTTAATGACATATACATTGTCGTTCTTGATAAAATTGATTCTTCTAGCTTAAAATGTCTTAAAGCTTCAAATGAAGATCCTTGGTTGTGGCATAGAAGACTTTGTCATTTTAACATGGATTTACTAAAGGAAATTTCGAAAAAGGAGCTAGTTAGAGGCTTGCCAAAAATCAGTTTTGAAAAGGATAAAATATGTGATGCATGTCAATTTGGAAAGCAAACAAAAGTTTCTTTTAAACCAAAGAAGTGTGTATCTACTTCCAAACCTTTAGAACTCTTGCATCTTGACTTATTTGGTCCTACTCAAATCACTAGCTTGGGAGGTAAAAGATATTGTTTTGTAATTGTTGATGATTATTCTAGATACACTTGGGTGATATTTCTTTCTCATAAAGATGATGCCTTCAAGAATTTTACTTCATTGTTTGCTAAAGTGCAAAATTTGCTTGGGTTAAAAGTGTTAGAATTAGAAGTGATAATGGGACGGAATTCAAGTATTGTGGTTTTCCAGAATTTTGTGATCATAATGGTATAACACATGAGTTTTCTATTGCAAGGACTCCACAGCAAAATGGTGTTGTAGAAAGGAAAAACAAGACTCTCCAAGAGGCTGCTAGAACTATGTTAAGTGAATGTAGTTTGCCAAAATACCTTTGGGGTGAAGCGGTCAACACTACATGTTATGTGATGAATCGAATCCTTTTGAGACCTATTTTGAATAAAACATCTTATGAACTGTTTTTTGATAAGAAACCTACGGTTGGTTATTTCAAAGTATTTGGTTGTAAATGCTTTATTTTGAATCTAAAGGAACATCTTGGTAAGTTTGATAAAAAATCTGATGAAGGAATATTTTTGGGGTATTGTGAGAATAAAAGAGGATATAAAGTTTTTAATAGAAGGACTCTTGTGATTGAAGAAGCTATACATATAACATTTGATGAAACCAATGATGATAATTCCAAAAGTTCGTGTGAGGATGATGATGTAGGTGTTCGAGAAGGAATGGAAAAACTATCAATTGGAAATGAAGGAAGCTCCAAACCAGCAGCAACTGAAATGGAAAATGAAGTTCATAATGATCAAGAAGAGGAAGATGAAGACAAAAATGATGATCCACTCAAAGATCTTCCCAAGGCTTGGAAATTCAGCCAAAATCATCCAAAAGAGCTTATAATTGGTGATCCATCCGAGAAGGTAAACACTCGTTATTCATCTAGAAAATTGATTGACAATTTTGCTTTAGTTTCTCTTGTTGAACCCAAAAATATCAATGATGCTTTAAAGGATGAAAACTGGATTTTGGCAATGCAAGAGGAACTTAATCAATTTGAGAGAAATGAAGTTTGGACACTTGTTGATAGACCTCAAAATCAACCTATCATTGGCACAAAGTGAATTTTTAGAAATAAATTGGATGATAAAGGTGTTGTTGTAAGAAATAAAGCCAGATTAGTTGCTAAAGGATATGCACAAGAAGAAGGAATTGATTTTGATGAAACTTTTGCTCCCGTAGCAAGATTAGAATCTATTAGAATGCTTCTTGCTTTTGCATGCTTTAAAGGCTTCAAATTGTTTCAAATGGATGTTAAAAGTGCTTTTTTAAATGGTTTTATTGATCAAGAAGTATATGTGGATCAACCCCCCGGTTTTGAAAATACAAAACTTCCAAGTCATGTGTTTAAACTATCTAAAGCTTTATATGGTCTAAAACAGGCTCCAAGAGCTTGGTATGAAAGATTAAGTGGTTTCTTGATTGAAAATGGTTTCAAAAGAGGTATTGTGGACACCACACTTTTTACTAAGCAAGTGTAAAATGATCTTCTTATTGTGCAAATATATGTAGATGATATTATTTTTGGTGCTACTAATGAGTATCTATGCAAGGAGTTTTCCACCACTATGCAAAGTGAATTTGAAATGAGTATGATGGGAGAATTAAATTTCTTCCTTGGACTTCAAATACATCAAGCTCTTGAGGGAATTTTTATAAATCAAACAAAATATACCAAGGAATTGCTGAAAAGGTTTGGCATGGAGGACTCAAAGCAAGTTGGAACTCCAATGTGCACTTCTACAAAGCTTGACAAAGATGAAGAAGGTAATCATGTGGATGAAAAGCATTATAGAGGTATGATCGGAAGCTTACTCTATTTAACCGCAAGTAGACCTGATATTATGTTTGCTGTTTGCTTGTGTGCTAGATTTCAATCTTGTCCAAAGGAATCACATTTGAATACTGTAAAAAGGATTTTTAGGTATTTGAAAGGTACATTAGACTATGGTCTTTGGTATGCTAGATCTAATGAGTTTGCACTATATGGTTATTCGGATGCTGATTTTGGAGGTTGTCGTGTGGATAGAAAGAGTACTAATGGAACTTGTCATTTTCTTGGAAATTGTTTAGTCTCTTGGTTTAGCAAGAAACAATGTGCAATCTCTTTGTCTACAACCGAAGCGGAATATATTGCCGCTAGTGCATGTTGTGCTCAACTTTTATGGATGAAGCACACTTTGAATGATTTTGGATTGTTGTATGACTGCATGCCTGTATTCTGTGATAATACTAGTGCTATAAATTTGACCAAAAATCCTATTCATCATTCTAGGACAAAGCACATAGATATAAAGCATCACTTTATTCGTGATCTTGTTCAAAAAGGTGAAATATGTGTAAATTATGTTTGTTCTAAAGATCAATTTGCTGATATTTTTACAAAAGCTTTGCCATTAGATCAGTTCATTCATCTAAGATCAAAATTAGGAATAATCGAAAAATCATCTTAATTTTTTTTGGGTCTTCGGACGTCCGAAAGAAGATGAACGGACGTCCGAAAGAAGATGAACGGACGTCCGATGATGTTCTTCAGCCATTTTCCAGATTGCGCCTGTTCGGACGCAACTGTCGGACGCACAATTTCGTTCGGCCGTCCGACAGTGCAACGGCTCAATTTTTTAAACAACTCTCTTCCTTATTTGCTTCAGACTCTTCCTATTCTATTTCCTCTCGGACGAAACCTCTCTCATCTCTCACTCTCTAATTCGCATCACTTTGAAGCTCCCATTCTCAAATTGACTCAAACAAAACTTTTCCTGACTGATTGCGATTCATTTCTCCTGATCATTTCACCGAATCGAATAACATTCCACAAATTCCCAAATTTCCCTCAAAACCCTACTTTCTCATAACCATTCTGTCAAATCTCTTTCAAGGCATTCTCGTCCCAAAATTTCTGTGCTATTCACTTCCCTACTACTGTGTGCATCATTTGCATCCTTCATTCCACACATTTCGCACAATGGTGAATCTAAGGGGAGGAAAGGTTACTGCCGGACCCAAGCTTCCACTCAGGGATGAGGATGAGGATCTTCCTACTGTCAAACGGACATCCAAACGCTTCAAAAGGGGAGCTATCAAGAGTCAAATGTCACGGCCTACACCACAACCCTCCACTCAGCCTGAATCTGGACAGGGAACATCTTCTCAACCGCCTCCAAAATCAGCCTCACTCCCCACATTCTTTGATGATGCAGCAAAAGACAAACACTCCTGGATATCCCAGAAAGGTGTCATTCCTCAACGTACTATAAATTCTTCTGAATTTCGCCACATAGGTTTAGATTCCATTCTGAGTCTATTTGCTTTCCAGAAATGGTCACATCTCATTTCTATGCCCAATGTTTACTACCCTGAAATGCTGTATCAATTCTTTGCAAATCTTAGGAAAGGCACTGACCAAACTGAGATCATGTCCAGGGTTAATGGGGTAGAAATACTTTTTGATTCTGAAATTGTGAATTCCATTTTAAATACTACCATTGAACGTGGGTGCAAGGATAAAATTGCAAATTTCTTTTCCTATGAAGAGCACCCTAATGCTGATAATCATTTTGATGGGGCTAAAATGTTGACCTACTTTAAAAGAAGTTTTTCCTCTCCTGCTGAGGCCAAATTGAATGACCTTGCTCCTGTGAATTTAATTACTTTTTCTATCATTTCAAACCTGCTTGTGCCTACTGATGGCCATAGAACTGATGCAAACAAAATGGAGTTGTACCTCTTTTATTGTCTTCGAGAAAAAATTCGCATTGATTTTGGTTTTGTCATGTGCAAATTCTTACTCCGCTATACCACTGATTCTCGCAGAAAATTATCCTATGGAAAGTTTTTTCAAAAGATTTTTGAGTTTTACAAGGTTCCAATTCTAGGTGTTTGTCCCAAAGAAGCATCTTCTCATGCCTTTACCAAAGGATATTTTGAAAGGAAAAATCTTGTTTTTAAAGATAATATGTGGTCTTATAAGGAGGCATCGTCCAGTGAACATAGGTCTAAGACTGCACATGATTCTTCATCTATTCCACTCACTCCCATTCATCCTAGGAAATCTGCCACTAAGGCATCTTCCTCCTCCAATGATGGAGTGATTGAGCTTCTTCATGAACTCAAACAGCATGTTCTTCTTCTAGAACATGGCCTAATGCTCACCATGTCCTCTGAGCAACAAACTGCCTTTCTAGACAAAAAGAACCTTCTTTTTTCCCCACATGTGGTTGAGGAAGTCTCACATGACAAAGAACCTCGAACCACTGATCCAGGTTCATCAGTTCCAGATCCGAATTCATCAACTCCTGTGACTCCTCATGGCCCTTCCACATCAGACAAAGGCAAGGTACCAATTGAAGAAGCTGCTGAAGATGATGAAGAAACTGATGAGGAAGACCTCTCTCAATATCAGCTCTCTCGAAGATCACCTGGATCCACATAGTTCACTACTTAGGACATTTGCATTCTGTTTGTCTATTTTATGTGTTTGTAATGTTCAACATTTGTAATGTTTTTCTTGTTGGTACTGTATGTTTATGTTAAGTATTTTGAATGATGACTGTGTTTATGGATGCTTAAATACTTTGGTGCAATGAATTTGACTTTCATTGATAAATGTGTTGATGTGTTGATGTGTTTGGTTGCCCTTTTGTGATGACAAAAAGGGGGAGATTATGTCTGGATTGATTGATGGTTGATGATTGATGATGTTGGATATGTTGGATTGGCTGATGGTTTGAATTGATAATATGTTGGATGTGGGCTGCTTAATTGTCATATTTTTGGATAATTGTTTAACTCGGTTGGGCAGCCATGTGAGGGGGAGTTTTTCAATTTTTTATGATCCACTAAGTAAGGGGGAGTTCTTGTCTATTGAGAAAGGGGGAGCTTATATTGCAATCATCAAATTTCATTTCAAACTTTTGTTTTGTCATCATCAAAAAGGGGGAGAATGTTATTCTTGATTTTGATGATCACAAAAGTTCTTTGAAATACAGACCAAGAAAGTGAACACTTTGATCAGACCTGATGGAACAAAGAAAGCATATGTTCGATTGACTCCAGACTACGATGCTTTGGATGTGGCAAACAAGATTGGAATAATATAATCGAATTTAGTCATTGTTTTGTACCGATCAAAGATACTGTCTTTTAAGTATGACAATTTTGTTATTCTAACCTTCTTCAAATATAAGTGTTTCTGTCTACCAAAGAATCAGGTACGAATATGTCATGAGATGCAAATCAACCAAAAGGAGAAGCAAAAACAGGACATTCATATCGGACGTCCGAAAGGAATCTGTCGGACGTCCGAAAGGATAAAGAAAATCAAGAAGGAAGCACTGTCGGACGCTCGTATGGAAGTGTTGGACGTCCGAAAGGATCGGACGCACGCATCGGACGCTCATCGATCACATCGGACGTCCGAAAAATTCCAAGATGACTTGCCAACTCTCTGCCCACGATCGGACGCTGTGCTGTCGGACGATAAGAACGCATCGGACGTCCGAACGTCAACTTGGTTGTTTTCGGACGATTGGTTCGGACGATGATTTGATCGTCGGACGTCCGACAGCCCCAACGGCTAGTTGACTCTTCATCTGCCTTCTATCCGTTGGAAGCATTGATGAAGCCCATTTCTGGTTTCCTTTAAAAACAAACTGATCTGAACTATGCAGAGACTTTTGCACACTTGGTCTACAAGATCTCAAGAGTTATTTTAGCTAGAAAATAGTCTCCAAAGCTAGATTTGTTTTCAAGTGGTGTGAATTTCTTGTAAGCATTTCTCTTGTGGTTGAAAGTCTCATTAGTGTAGCTTTGTTGAGAGTTATCTGAGTGATTGTAAAATTTCTTAGTTTGACTAAGTGAGGCTTAGGGCAAGGAGGAAGTGCTCCCTCCATTGTACATCTAGTTGACCATCTTTCATCAAGGAGAAGTTGCTCAACCTAGTGATTGGTCTTCAAGTTTGAGGAAAGCTTGGTAGTCAATCGGTTTGATTCCCTATCTTACTTTTCTGTTTAATAAAATTCTCATTGTTTATCTATACTTGTTTTTCTGATCAATATTGCTCTTGTCTTCTAATCTACTTGGTTGATCATTACTAGAAAAGAAGGTAAATTTTTATTAAAGAAAAAGTGAATAAATTTGGTTAAAATTTTAATCAACCCAATTCACCCCCCCTCTTGGTTGTCTTTGGGACTTACATTTCAGGTCAATCGGAGTAGCGTAACTTGTGAAAAGATAGAATTACCCTTGCTATCCTGGTTTTACCCGAATTTGATGGTTGCGTCTGCAATTGATTAATTTGGTTGGGAATGCTTCAGAATTGGTTGTTGAGGTCTTCTGATGAATTGTAGCCCTGTTTCGTAGCTTTCGTATGGCTTTGGAATTACTGGATTTGGACTTGGGTAGCCTGTTTTATGATGTTTGTACCAGAATGCGGTTTGTGAATCTGTTTTTCCGATTTTGGTGTAGTATCTTGCATTTTTGACCTTGTTACACTTGAAACTGGACAGAGTTGCCTTCTGGAACATTGTATTCCTATCTCTTAGCTTCGAAACGGTGTATCTTACATTTTCATCTGATAATCGTAGTGCCTTTGGTGACAAAACCGCAAAATGATGTCAAAAACTATTTTTTCGGGGTTAAAGCTAATCCCATTTCCGGATTTTTCTGGTTTCCTCTAATGCTTATGTATGCTTATGGAACCCTATTTTGGTAGTATGTGGAATTGGTTTATGACTTATAATCAAGTCTTATTGTGCTTATTTGAATATTTTAGAGCTTAACTTTCATTTCCGGACTTTTCCTTAGTTTGAATTGTACTTGTGCTACTTGGAGCTTACGGAACGGCTAGTGAACTTAGATTGTTACGTGTGTACCCTTGGGTTTGAATGAGGAAAATAATGAAGCCATAAATGGCTGGAAAATAGGTAAATACATAGGGCGTGCTGCCCAAATTTTGGCTCGAGGGCTAAGTGTCGATTCGAACTTGTATATTTTTCGTTTGGCAAATACTATAACCGTTTTCCATCTTAACACTTGATACCTTTTCCATTTGAACCTTCAAATGTTTATTTACTACGTCATACCAAAATTTAGAGGTATGACCTAAGGTTTTTTCAGTCAAGACATGTAGGCCATAATACTTCCTTGAAGGTATAGTGATCTTGAACCACGTGAACGATTTCGAAAACAATGTTTCTTAGTCTATCGAGTTGGATTATGATTTATTTTAGTCAAGTGTTTTCCATCGGAAATTTGATAACCTTTTTGGATTTAGTTTCGCATTTGGTTTATTAACCCTAGTTATTTCCGACCCCAGGTCCAAATACTTTCTTTTCATTTTAAAGTCATCTTTATACGTTTTACTCGTAATTAGTTAGATTTTCTTCGATTTATTTGTTGTGTTAGATGAACTATAATATTTCTCTTGTTAATCTAGGTTTTGTCGGTGACTGCGAGTAATATCCAAAAGGATATTTGCACGTTGTTTTGCGTAAATAGGTGAGTGTTCCTTGTCTGCTATATTTTCTTGACTTCATGACCTGTATTACTGTTTGATTATGTGTTAAGTGCTTTCAATAATTTCCGAAATGAGTTTTCTAGGCGAGTGTGTACTTTATCGCACTCGACCTAAATAAATGTGAAATTTCAAGGATTTAATGATTGAAATATTAGCTGTGCATGATGTAAGTCTTATGGCTGAATTGGGCCCTGCCCTTCGTTACCGATCGACTCGAGCCAGAAGCGGACTCGGTCGGACGATACGGTAACCCTGGGTGTGAATGTCGGTATACTCGAGTATTACCTTGTAGGTTGGTGGATCTTGGCTAATTTCCAGGAGGGGGTGAATGAAATGAACGAAATGAACAAAAGAATGAGGGTTTTATTTCTAAAAATGAAATTTTCCAAGCAATTGGAGGAATAAGGGAAAGTGACAGGAGAATGCGCGAGCGAGCGAAAGTTCGGCTCCATGTGAGCCCGTATCCTTTTAATGTATGTGTTTTTATTGCTTTCCATGCTAAATGTTTCTTGGATTATTGATTATTGATTATTGATGGTTAATGTATTGGCTTTGTTGTTTAATTACATGTTCGAAACCTCACTGAACTTTTAGCTCATCCCTTTAGTTTTGTTTTCCTTAACAGGAGAAGGCGAGCAACGACGAGAGCTCTGTATAGACTAGCTGGTCTAGCTTTTGATTTTTATAATGTTTCTCGCCCTAATACTTGGCACGGGCTGGTTGTATGGTGGATTTGGAACCTTTGTATATTCGACGGTTGTACTTCCTTTTGAGATCGTAATGTATATAAGTTTCGTTTAAGTTTTGGATCATTGCTATATTTTTCGTATGGGCTTGATCTGGCTTTGCTCGAGGATGGAAGTGATCGACTGAGTCCCGGCGAGAGATGGGCAGGCGGTCCGCCGAACCCTTTGGTTCGCCTTAGGGGGAGGTGGGGTCGTCACAAACTGGGTGTTGACCTCTTCATAAGAAATGTAGATCTTGGTCTTAGCTTCGAAACGGTATAAAGTGCATCCAAATCTGAGTTCCGTAGCTGCAGTTATGACCAAAACAAGATCGGTTATCAGAACTGCCTTCGTATTTGGACAGTTCTGACAGGAATGTTTAGACCCATTTTCCTCCATGCTCTATATTGATTCAGCTTTTAGTCCAAACACGAAAATTATAGCCTTATGGATGAGCTTTCTAACGCCTCTGGAATTTCTTGATTCCGATTTCTGAGCCGTGAGTTACGGCCTTTCAAACAGAGCCTATTTGGTAAATCGAAATAAAATGGCTGGAACTATTTTGTGCACTTTTGACCAATACCTTTTAAGATCTGGGTTGAGATGTTTAAATAAACGTTGTAGCCCTTCCTCGTAGCTTCGAAACGGTGTCTCACTCACCTTGATCCGATATTTCTACCCGAACTTTTGATCAAAACGGTTTGAGATGGCAGATTTGGCCGATCCGTTTGACGTTCCGCGCGCGCGCGTGTGTCCATTTTGCCGTTTCCGCACTTGCATGTGCCGATTTTGCCGTTTTACTTGTTTTGGGCATGTTAGTATCCGTTTGTGATATTATGTGATGCAATCTTCTATTTCAGACAGTGGTGAGCTAGGCGGAGCCGGTGGGGCCCACTACTAGCTAACACGCACGAAGTGATTTTTGCTCTTGTGCTACTTTTGTATTTTGAGTAAGTATTCAGGCCATTCTTATGCGTTAGTTGCTTATGTGTTTTGATATGTATGAAAAGGGTACGATAGGCGAGGGTGTATTTTATCGCACTCGACCTAAACCCTAATTTGCACACGTATTTGTACATGCCGTATATACATGAACCATTTTGGAACTAAAACCCTCGAACTTGTAGCTCGGGGTGACTTTTGGATAATTTTGTGAAGTTTGTGAGTTTGAGGTCGATCTCAAGACCTAGATGGACTATTCGAGTCGGTTAGGGCTTGGTCGAAGTCAGTCCAGTCTAGTCTGAGGTCACCAAGTTTGTGAATCCGGTTCACTGAGAATGTGAACCAAGTTTGTAAGTTCAAGTTATGAACCAAGTTTGTGACCCGAGCTTGTGACTCAAGCTCAAGTTTGTGATTTCGTTCGCCCGGGCAAGTTTGTGAGGTGATTGGCCAGTGAGGGTGATAAGGTGTTCGGTGGGAGTACAAGTGGAGTTCTACGGACCTTGTTTATGGTCGACGGAGTGTCGGTAGGAGGTCACGCATGGCAAACTACTTGGCTTTGGAGCCAACCTGTATCCTTCCTTTGTATTGTTACTTTTGCACTTGACTTGATATTTTTGTGAAATAGTTGTTTACCTAAATGTAAAATTTATGATTTTACCCCTGTTTACTTACTAAGCATATAGCTTACCCCGTTCCATTTGTTTTCCTTAGCAGGGGGCCGACGCGGGGATCGCTCGGGAAGGTGGTTAGATTTTGAGCTATAGAATACTTGAATTTGTACCTGTTAAAAGTTGACGAGTAAGATGTATATAGTTGGCGTGGTGGTGGTAGTTATCAGTTTTTCTAGGTTTTACTTTCTGGTACTCGTGATATGTAATTCTTGGAGAATTGGGTGTAATATTTGAGATTTATCTTCTACTTCATTGGAGGACTGTAGTGAGTGAGTGAGTCCCGGCGAGAGTTGGGCAGGCGACCCACCAAACCCTTTGGTACGCCTTAGGGGAAAGTGGGGCCGTCACAGTTGGTATCAGAGCTTAGGCTTCAGATTTCTGTAGTGTATCCTAGGCTAAAGTTTAGGATGCCAGACTGTGGGATTTGATTTGATTTGATTTGATTTGAAAGTTAAGCAATTGAGGGATAAAACCTATAGCTGCTTCGCGTGGTCTCTGCGCAGAGTGAGCCTGGATGAAGTGGCGAATAAGTATGAAGGACTAAGTGCTCGTTCGAGCATAAGTTATGGATCATAAATGTTATAGGCCTGAAATCTTTCTCATGGTATCTAAGGACCATAGATAGGTACGTCAGGTAGGAATTTCGATTGTAGATAGTTTACTCTTGGGACTGCAGCTCGAGATGTGAATTATCTTATTTCGGATTCTTGTACCTGAGTACTCCAGAGTTGAGGCGCTGCTAAGTACATGAGACTAGCATTTTGGGAACATGAATAGGCTTTGTCTGGCTAGAGTGATACAAGATATCAACGGGCACCTTGGGAAGTAGAGTAAGAAACCGGACGAGGGTGATTTTCACTGAGCGTGGGACGATAAGTCGCGTTTCTTTCATTTTGCCCTTGCATTGTCCCTACATGTCATTTACTTGTGGTATGTTAATACCTACATATATAGTACTTGCTGTACTTGACTTTGTCTAACTTGAAATGTCTCTTGGTGTATATGGTGCATTATATTGTGAACATTTTGGTGACTTGTATATATATGTACACCTTTTGATCTTTTGATTATTTCAGGTATTCCAACCCTTAGCTCGTTGATTGCAATTTCGAGGACGAAATTCTTTGAAGAAGGGGAGATTGTGATATCCTAAATTTTAAGATACTATTTTTGTTTAATCTCAAAGAAAGGATTACGGTTTCTTTATTTTATTTTTGTCTTAAAACATTGTTTTATTTTAAAAAGACTAGAAACCTTACTTGTACTTTAAAACCCTAGTTTACTCGTGACTAGCAGGTTATGTTTAAATCCCTCATATTTGACTCAAAACCCTAATTTTATTCTATGGAATTGTAAAATTCATCACACTTTTCTTAAAATTCCTTTTATTTGGAAATTATTCATTTAATATGATCCTACTACTCAAGTACTCCACAATAAGTGCAAATGAACCTAGAAAGTCGGGTTTCGCTTTTCGTTTTCAAGTTGGAACAAGTTAGGGTTTTCACGTGTATCCGTAGTGTAATTATCCGGTGCGGAGCAAGGATCAAATTTGGTGTTTAAGAGTGAATTTTGGGTGAGAAATAATATGTGATTAGAAACAATGATAAAAAGTTAGTGAATAGGAAGTAAAAACCCTAGTACGCGATTTAAGGAAAATCGGCTCGAATCGACGGGTACCGTTTGTTACCGGGTAAACACACCATTTGACCCATACTTTATTACCTTAATCTTCTCATTTTATTTTAGCTAATTAACCCTCAAAATATCTCATACATCAACCACAATATTTGACCAAGAGAAATGAGAGAAAATGCTAGAAAGAAAACAAGTGTCAAGGCATCTATGGAAGTTGGACTTTGACCAACTTGTTTTAACCTTCATAAAACAGAAATTTGACCAAAATTTCCTCATTTCTTCCCATTTTCTTAGTCTTGGCCGAAATTCTTGAGAGGAAAAACAAGAGAGGAAAAAACTTCACCTTGCACCTCAATTTCAAGCCTCAATCTTGAGTTTCAACCGATAATCTTGCAAATTCCTCCACAAAAGTTGATCTCCAAGGAAGCTTAAGGGTTTTGGTGGAGTGATTTGGAAAGAGGAAGGTCTTGGCAGCTTCTTGATATAGGGATTAAGGTGAATTTGGTAAGAAACTTCCCTCTACTTCTTATATGTGTGAACTAGAAGCTTAAAGTTATAGTTTTGATGGATTTATGGGGAAAATTTCATGGGTTAAATGGTATGTTGGGATGTTTAACTAGGGTTTATATTTTTAGCCTTGATTATGGTTATCTACCTCTTAATTGATGTTATTGAGCTAGTAATTGGTGGGTTTGATGATAGAGCACTTGTTAGATATGAATTTATAGAGTAAAGGTGCAAATTTCAGAATTTGGAAACCAAGCTACCCTGTTCTGTCCGGTTTTAGTGCTCCATGTTAGAGGCCGAATTAGGTTTGGCCCAAAACATGAAAGTTGTAGAGAATGGTATTTTATAGTTGCCTACAGAATTTTAGCTCAATCGGAACAACGTATCCTGTGAAAAGACTAAAATACCCTCACTGCCCTAGGTTGCCTTCCAGTGTTCTGTTTAGACAGTTCAGTCTTTTGGCCGTATCTATTCACTATAATCCGTGTGGATTTAGCCATTTTACAAAACATGAAACTTTTAGTACTCTGTCTTAGCTTTTCAACGCCACCAAAAACACCTTAAACAGATTAGTGTAACCCAAGTTATAGCGAAACACTTGCACCTGTTTTGTACCTTGGATTGTGTACGTTTTTGAATTTTGCTTCTGACCATGTTTTATCCGTTTTGATAAAGTGTGAACTGGGTGTTGACCTCTTCATAACAAATGTAGATATTGATCTTTGCTTCGAAACGGTATAAAGTGCATCCAAATCCGAGTTCCGTAGCTACAGTTATGACCAAAACAAGATCGGTTGTCAGAACTGCCTTCGCATTTGGACAGTTCTGACAGGAATGTTTAGACCCGTTTTCCTCCATGCTCTGCATTGATTAAGCTTTTAGTCCAAACACGAAAATTATAACCTTATGGATGAGCTTTCTAACCCCTCTGGAATTTCTTGATTCTGATTTCTGAGCCTTGAGTTACGGGCTTTCAAACAGAGCCTGTTTGGTAAATCGAAATGAAATGGCTGGAACTATTTTGTGCACTTTTGACCAATACCTATTGAGATTTGGGTTGAGATGTTTAAATAAAAGTTGTAGACCTTCCTCGTAGCTTCGAAAGGGTGTCTCACTCACCTTGATCTGATATTCCTAGCCTAACTTTTGATCAAAACGGTTTGAGATGGCAGATTTGGCCGTTTCCGTTTGCCTTCCGCGCGCGCGCGCGTGTCCATTTTGCCGTTTCCGCACTTGCATGTGCCAATTTTGCCGTTTTACTTGTTTTGGGCATGTTAGTAGCCGTTTGTGATATTATGTGATGCAATTTTCTATTTCAGACAGTGGTGAGCTAGGCGGAGCCGGTGGGACCCACTACTAGCTAACACGCACGAAGTGATTTTTGCTCTTGTGCTACTTTTGTATTTTGAGTAAGTAATCAGGCCATTCTTTTGCATTAGTTGCTTATGTGTTTTGATATGTATGAAAAGGGTACGATAGGCGAGGGTGTACTTTATCCCACTCGACCTAAACCCTAATTTGCACACGTATTTGTACATGGCGTATGTATATGAACCATTTTGGAACTAAAACCCTCGAGCTTGTAGCTCGGGGTGACTTTTGGATAATTTTGTGAAGTTTGTGAGTTTGAGGTCGATCTCAAGACCTAGATGGACTATTCGAGTCGGTTAGAGCTTGGTCGAAGTCAGTCCAGCCTAGTCTGAGGTCACCAAGTTTGTGAATCCGGTTCACTGAGAATGTGAACCAAGTTTGTAGGTTCAAGTTATGAACCAAGTTTGTGACCCGAGCTTGTGACTCAAGCTCAAGTTTGTGATTTCGTTCGCCCGGGCAAGTTTGTGAGGTGACTGGCCAGTGAGGGTGATAAGGTGTTCGGTGGGAGTACAAGTGGAGTTCTATGGACCTTGTTTATGGTCGACGGAGTGTCGGCAGGAGGTCACGCATGGCAAACTACTTGGCTTTGGAGCCAACCTGTATCCTTCGTTTGTATTGTTACTTTTGCACTTGACTTGATATTTTTGTGAAATAGTTGTTTATCTAAATGTGAAATTTACGATTTTACCCCTGTTTACTTACTAAGCATATAGCTTACCCCGTTCCATTTGTTTTCCTTAGCAGGGGGCCGACGCGGGGATCGCTCGGGAAGGTGGTTAGATTTTGAGCTATAGAATACTTGAATTTGTACTTGTTAAAAGTTGACGAGTAAGATGTATATAGTTGGTGTGGTGGTGGTAGTTATCAGTTTTTCTAGGTTTTACTTTCTGGTACTCGTGATATGTAATTCTTGAAGAATTGGGTGTAATATTTGAGATTTATCTTATACTTCATTGGAGGACTGTAGTGAGTGAGTGAGTCCCGACGAGAGCTGGGCAGGCGACCCGCCAAACCCTTTGGTACGCCTTAGGGGAAAGTGGGGCCGTCACATTCATCATTTTCCTCAAATCAGCCCCAATGTCACACATAAGCAATGTTACCACAATAGCCCTTCAACTAGGCTCAATGTCATCCAATTACAAGACAAGTCCAACAATATAACTGTAAACCAAGTTTTAAGGATAAAAGCTAAATAGCAGGTTGGACGTCTCTTGGTGTTTCGGTCACAACTGAAGCTATATTTATCGGATTGGGGTACACTTTACATTGTTTCGAAGCTAAGACAGATAACTATAAGTCTCATAAAGACATCAACATCCAATTTGTGCATTTTCAATATCAAAATGTGGCATCTCAGAGGAAAACAGAAAACTGTCCGCAAACAGTACATTTGGCAGTCAAGGATATTTTTGTCATTTCACATGATACAGTGCTCCCATTGCACTTAAATTTCAAAGGCAGCTATAGAACACCATTTCCTACAACTTTCAAGTTTTGACCTAAGCCTGATTCGGCCTCTAACATGGACGAATTAAACAGGTCAGAACAGAACAAATTGGTTCCAAATTTCTGGAATTTGAACTTTTACTCTAGGAATTCATATCTAACAAGTACTCTATCATCAATTACTAGCTTAATAACATCAATTAATAGATATATAATCACAATCAAGGATGAAAATGTAAACCCTAGCTAACCATTCCACTCTCTCATGCAAAACTCACTAATTAACCGTCATAACACAAGATTAAGAGTTTCTATCCAAACTTAAAAAAGATTAAGGAAGAGAAAAAGGATAGGCAGCCATACTACCTTCCTAGGATTCTTGCAAGAGAAAACACAACCTTTCCTTCCAAAACTTTGCCACACAAAGCTTTAATCTTCCCTAAAGAGCAACTTATATGGAGTGGTTTGCAAGATTTATGGTGGGAGTTCAAGATTAAAGCAAGAAAGGATGGTGCAAGATGAAGTCATTCCTCTCTTCTCTCTTCCTCAAGAATTTGGCCAAGCAAGGAAAAAAATGAAGAAAATTGGGTCAAATATTTGTTTTAGGAAAGTTAAAACAAGTTGTTCAAAGTCCAACTTCCATAGGTTTCATGACACTTGTTCTTTTCTAGACTTTTCTCTCATTTCTTTTGGTCAAAGAGTGTGGCTAATTTAAGAGATATTTTAGGGTTAATTAGTTGAAATAAAGTGAGATTATTAAGATAATAAAGTAGTGTTCAAGTGGTGTACTCACTCGGTACCAAACGGTGCACGTCGGTTCATACCGTTTTTCCTTAACTTGCGCGTACTAGGGTTTTTACTTATAATTCACTAACTTATTATTATTACTTCAAATCACATATTTTTCTTATCTAAAACTCACTCTTAACTACCAAATTTAGTACACACTCCGTACCGAATAATCACACTACCAAAAGACGTAAAAGCCTTAGTTTACCCTAACGATAAAGGAAAAGGGAAAATCCTTGGTTCTATGATTAATTGTAATTATTGAGGAAGTGAATGAGTAGTAAAGCTATTGTAAAGTAATAAATTCCAAATAAAAGGGAATTTAAGAAAAATATAAGGGATTTTACAAGTCCTCATACTCACTCCCCTTACACAAAAATCCGGGGTGTCACAAATTGGCTATTGATGTCTTCATAAGAAATGTAGTTCTCTGTTTTAGCTTCGAAATGGTATAAAGTGCACCCCAATCCGATTAGTGTAGCTTCGGTTATGACCGAAACACTAAGAGACGTCAAACCTGTTATTTTGTTATTTGTCTTAAACATTAGCTCCGGTCAATTTGCTAGCATTGTTTTGTAATTGAATGACATTGAGCCCAGTGAAAGGCTATTGTGGTAAGATTATTTGTATGAGATTTTGGGGTTGAATTGAGAAAAATAATGAAGCCATAAATGGCTGAAAAATAGGTAAACACAAAGGGCGTGCTGCTCAAATTTTCACTCGAAGGCTAGGTAGATATACTCGGGACTTGAGTAAGGTTTGAGGACGAATGTAACTTGAATCGTCTAGGATATTCAAGTCTTCTTTCATAGAGGTATAGAAGTTAGAATTCAGCCGAAACTTGTACCCTTGGAAAATGAAAGTAACGACTAATAGAAATACGTTTTTCTCTTCAATTCGACTCAAATTGAGATTTCAAAGTTTAATCGCTTCAAAGTTTCAAAGTTTTAAGAGCAAGCATGAGTTTTATGAATATTCTCCAAATGAGTTTCAATTACTTGATTCTTGTTAAACGAAACGTTTAGGTTTCGAATCTTAGTCGATTTTCAAAGCTCTCAAACGATGTTTTATCGCAGATTTGGACTCCAAACTAGGAGTACTACCTGAACGTGATTCATAAAAGCACTACATCTTTGGTGAGTGCTTCCAAATACCTGATTAAACTTGACACTTGTGTTTAATACTTGACCAATGTGATTACATGATATATGAGTGGATTGATAGGGCAAGAGTGTACTTTATCGCACTTGACCTAATGTGATTTATTCTTGTTCACTGTATATGAGTTGTATCTTGCCTGGAATTCCAGAATCCCTGTGGCTAGTTAATCGAGTCGAGCCGGCAAGGGTATGGTCGATTAGATAACGAACCCTGGGTAATTAGTGTTGTCGAGTGGAGTGTTATCTCCTCGACTAATTGGTATATTCGAGTATTACCACCAGTGTTTATCTTGGAGTTCGGGCCTGGTAAGGGGTTTGGTTGGTGGACGGATATTGGAGTTAAGTGGTGTACTATTGGTCTAGTTACCCGACTTGAAAGTTGACGGAGTGTCAACTACTATTTGATCAAGCGATGGTGTAACTGTGAGAACCCTGAAAATAGACATATAAATATCAGCGCATATTTTATTTACATTTTAATTCTTTAATAAATTTTAGCACTAAGTCCAATTGTTTTTAAATGAGTACGTAGAAATAAACGTTAGGTGCAAAATAAAAGAATTGTGCTAAACTACTAAACTTCTTAGTTTTGTTACATTAACTTCATATTTCTATGGTAAACTATTTCATTGATCTAATAATTAATTTCTTTGAATTCTAGTATTGTAATTAATTGTTTTGCAATAAAAGTGTAAAGATAATTTCTATGTAATAAATAATATAATTGTGCCAATATTGAATTATTCGGTTTGCTATACTAAATTAATATTTCTTGAGTTGGATTAATTCTATTACTTTAAAATAAATTCTTTGATTTCCGATAACTAGTTTTAATCGTTAATAATGTTAAATGTTAATAGGAATTTCCGCGTTAAGATGAAAATCAATGAATTTTAGATAAATATGATACTAATATACTAAACATACTTAACGCGTGAAAATTTCGATAATTATAGTCTTATCCTTCTTTGTTTTCACAATAAGTGCGTAAAAATAATTTTTATGTGCAAACTGACACACTTGTATTAAATTATTATTTCACTTGACTTTATATTACTAAATCGATAAATTTCGAGTTAGACTAACTCTATTTCTTGAGAAATAATAATTGGAAATTCTAATAACTAATTTAATCGCTAAGTAATATAAGAATTACTAGGAACGTTAATATCCAAGTTTAATCGATAATTATTCGATAGAAATGGTTTAGGTATATTAGGTTATAATTAGGCGTTCAAATCACACTTGGGGATAATTTTTAGAATTAAGTTGGAATTGAGAAATTAAGTTGAGGTTAGGGAGCAAAGTAAAAAGACTAAAATGCCCTTACATTTCCATGCAAACCAAACAAGACTTCTGACCGCAAATCCAATCACCGCAGCTATTACCAATTCGATACGCAACCAATTCTTATACGCAATCCTTTCCTTAAACCGCGGCACCACAATACCATCCTCTCTATTTCACAAACACAAACCGCAATTCCAATTCCTTCTCTGCACAAACTCACCAAAAACCATTTCCTCTCCATTTTTACCTCAGCCCCAAACCACAACAACATTCCTCACCTTGTAATCATCGACCGAGGGGAAGGAGAGAGAGCGGCATTCTGCATATGAGAGCAAGAGGAAGAGCATTTCTGGTTTCTTTGTGTTTTCCAGCTACAACCGAGAGAGTAAGGTAGAGAGTAAACCATTTTTCTTTTCTCATTTCCACACACAAAAGAGAGTTGAGAGTGAGGAAGAGATTGTGACTTCTTGGTGTTCGTACTAGCTGTATCGAGGGGAGAAAGAAGAGAAAACCTGGGGTGCTTTCCTTGAGGAGCCGAGAGAGAGGAATTAAACTGTCCACATTTTTCCAGCTCAGATTCTAAGAGAAACAAGAGGTAAAATTCTGCAATAAACTCTCACTCAACTAATATATATAGTACTTAAGCTGCATGTTAGAATTTAGCAAGGAAAATGGGCTTTTGACCGAGGAAAAAAAATTCTGATCTTGGATCGAATAGTTTCTGGACTGAAATTTGCAGGAACCGAGAGCTTGCTGTTGAGCTGCAGCTTGTTATCCCATGTTTGGACTGAAATTGGCGGAAACCAATGATAGGAAATCTGGAGAGTATGGAGCTGGATTTGCAGCATGTAATATGAATTTTCTTTGTGAGAATTATGCTAGGAAGGAGGGCTGCTAACCACGGTTGTCTTGAGCATCTAAGTGGCCGAAATTTCTGACTTCATTATCTAATCAAGTAGGTGTTTATCCAACACTTAAATCTTGCTTTATGAAGATTATCTTACATGTATAAGGTAGTAATTGCATTTGGGCAGCTTTAAATTCTTGGAAAAATTGGTGAGTGGGCTCTATGAAATCCCACAATGACTTGGATGATCTGATTAGCTAGGATTGGATGTTGATTGTATTGATTAAGCGCTAATTTAGTAGAGTTAAGTGGCAAAAATTGAAAAGGAAGTCAATCGAGGAGCTGCATGGGATGATGCTGAATCTGCCCTGTTTTAATCGCACCCATTTTTGCAGAATTTTGAGGGTTTCATGACTTGTATATCATGCTTATATGTTGAAGATATGGTGTACAAAGTTTCATTAAAAAATATTGAAGTTTGGTTGGTCAATTGGATCAATTTCGTGAAGCTAGTAAATCTGGAAAACTGTTTTCGTAATGCTCTGACCAGTTTTCGTATTTCAGCCATAACTCTGTGCTCCGATGTCGAAATCAAGTGCCGTCAGCGGCATTTGAAACTAGACATCCCAAACTTTCCAACGGTATAAAATGTACATTCTGGTTCCATGTATGTGAGCCAAACCAACCATTTTAAGACCGCTGTTCTGTTTCTCTGTTTTACAAGAACAAAATGCTGAGGCTGCAACTTGTGGCTCGAATTCGAGCTAGTTGTGTGCCGAATTTCAAAATGATTTCTTCTGTGAAATCATAGCTCTATGAATGTGTTTTCCAACGCCTTAAACCATGCCAATGATTTCTTTTGAGTTAATTTGAGTGATCTGTGATCAAAATATGAAACCTGCTCTGCCCTTGAAAACCCTGATTTTTACACAGAATTGATGCAAGGTTTGGCAAAGACTTGCTAACTGAATATTTTGATGCTAAACACTTACCGAATGTACCATGAATGTTCTTTAGATTTTGCCTAAACAAATGAACCAGGTTTTGAGGAATTTTTCTTTGACCAAATGTCTGAAATGGAAAAACAAAAGGTTCAAGGCAGTTTTGTCTTAGTATTTGCGAAATTTTAGGTGTTTGATTGACCACCTTTCCGAAGTTATTTTTCCATGAAATTTGGTAGAGGTACAACCCTTATATGGTAGTATTATACTGCTAATTATGGTGTTATTCTGAGACCGTTTCATGGGTCAAATAAATTACCAAAGTCATGACTCGAGTTGGAAAAAAAAAAACCCATGCTTCACAAAGGAATTTTGGTAACTTTGAGTTGCCATATCTTAGTACTCAAAACTCCGTTTCTCATTCTGCTTGTTTTACTGTAAACTTGGATTGCGACTCTAAAAGAGTACCAAATTTCAAAAGCTAGTCCCAATCAAGTGAATTTTGCCGAATTTTCAAAGTTGACCAAAAATCAACTTAAATTTGCCTTATGAACCCAAGCAGCGTCTTTGAGCTCACTTTTGAATGTTTTCCATTTGGAATCATGAAAAAGTGTATTCTAAGAACTTTTAGTACTTTGGAAGAGGTTTCCACCGGTACCAAGTTTTCCAATTTTGGACCTACTGAGTGCAAGACCTGATTTTTCTAAGTTTGACGTGCAAAGCTGAAATTTTGCCGATTTCTTAGAAAATGAAATTTTGAAAACCCGTTAGTCCTTCTTGATAATAATTGATCGCTTTGAACTTGATTCCATGAAGGAAATTATTTTTCCTTGTGATAATAAAACCTCACTTTTGAACCTTTACTTTGAGTGGCTAAGGTTCTTGATTTGAGGTATTGACAAGTCTAGATGAGTGTAACTCCTTTCTTGATTAATGCGTGATTATGAGTGAAAAATACTTGTCAAATTGCTTCAGGTGCTCAAGCTAGTCTTGAAGAGAATCCCGGAGGGGACAATTAAAGATTTTCTCGCTCAATTATTTTTGAATTGGTGAGTGTCCCTGCTTGTTCTATGCCTACTTGATTAAAGTGCTTTCTTGATTTGATATGTGATAATTGGAAAAAATGGTTTTCTGATCCATCGAAGTGGGCAGTGTGTACTTTATCACACTAGCTCTTTCGAGTGGTGACTTGCTTGAAATATTTTCGTGAATATCCTGCTTGCACTATCCACACGCTGGACGCAACGTCGCTGGGTGAATCCCTCGACTAGTCTATAATAACCTCATGCTAGACGCAAAGTCGCTGGGTGAATCCCTCGACTAGTCTATAATAACCTCATGCTAGACGCAACGTCGCTGGGTGAATCCCTCGACTAGTCTATAATAAACTCATGTTGGACGCAACGTCGCTGGGTGAATCCCTCGACTAGTCTATAATACCCTCGTGTTGGACGCAACGTCGTTGGGTGAATTCCTCGATTAGTCTATAAAAAGGTATACTCGAGTAATACCAAATTCTCTCGTGCGGGCCTGGTTGGGGAAGTAAGTTGGCTGGAGCGTGTTAAGAAAAAATAAATAAATAATGAATCTACATGGACTTTAGATAGCGAAAGTTGATGGAGGGTCAACTGCGGGTAATTTTGATCAAATGCAAGGAAAATGGCTCCTGAGAGCCCCTGTATCCTACCCTGTGCTGTTATACGCTTCCTTAATTGTTTACTTTAGTTGAAATCAATAATTGCTACTCGTTCTATGTAATTGCATGTTTTGGGCACCACTGAGCTTTAACTCACCACACGATATTTGTTTTCCTTAACAGGTCCTGGAAATCGAGAGACTTGAAGTCTACCTTATCGTTTTGTAAATAGTACTTCGATTCGTACTTGTACCTTTGTTTTGGGTTGTCACTTGAAGCTGGAAAAGTGCAAACCCTGTGTTTTGGCTTGTATGAAAGTGTTTAACTTTTATGATTCCACTTCATGGTTTGTAATGTATAAAGGTAGTTATACGTTAAGCTAGTTGGAGTTGTACCTTAAGAGTGAATGTTCAGATGTTGTTGGCCATGTTATCTCTGAAGTTAATGTGTTTTAGTATTCCAGTTTTTGAAAGTTTGGCATGTTCGGATGGCGAATTGTGTTTTAGGTTAAGTTATATTGGAATGTTTGATTGGTTTGCTTGCGTGAGTCCTGGCGAGAGTTGGGCAGGCGACCCGCCAACCCTCTGGTTCGCCTTAGGGAGAAGTGGGGCCGCCACAGGTGGTATCAGAGCTCTTATCGAGCTCAAACCGGGAAAAGGTTCTCAGACCATGGGGAAAGGCCTATTAAGTGTTGAACTAAGTACTATTGCTAAGGGAATTAGATATGTATGTTGGGTAGGAATCTCAATTATAGGTGATTCATGCTTGGGACTGGCCTGCTTGAGTTGTGAATCATCTTATTTTCGGATTCTTGTACCCGAGTACTAAATATTACATTTGATGGTGTATTTGCAATTGAAAAGAATTCAGTATATCGTATTATGATGTGACTAGAAATCATGATTAAGTTTGGAAAAGTAGAACCGAAAGCAACAAGTTTAGCTTTTGAAAGTTAAAAGGGGAAGAGCCAATAGTGAGACCTTGAAGATTAGTGCCAATTTTGCTTTTGAGATGAATTTGCCATGTGAGGTGAGTTCTCGATGACAGTGTGGCTCCTTAAGTGTTATTGGAGGATTAGTTGGGGCTAATGTTCAAAAGGATGAAGATAACTAGTTGCTAGGATACTAGAAAAGCCAATGTATGAAATGTTTGAGATCATTTAGAATACTTAAGAGCCACTGATGTACTTAAGTAATGATAATACTATTTGATTCGATATTAGACGTAGTAGATCTACAATTCACTAGGGAAATTTGATTAGTGTTACTAAGGGAATTCCGTGGGATTGTGCGGGACTAAACTAATGAAGGTTAAGTTGAATCTAAACTAAGAGTTGAGCTATTAGCTATGTGGTTATAATAATTTGTGTAATGTTGTATTGTTTCCTTTCATTCTTATAAAGATTGAAGTTTGAGTTGTGTGTGAAAATATTGAATGTATTCGTGAATTATCTAGCTTTTGAAGTTGTATGAATTTGGTATGCAATGTGATTTATATTGTGAGTACATAATTGATGATTACGGGTTTAATTTTTGTAACGCTGTAATATTTATTAGTCCTTGGAATTAAATAATTCTTAACTTGAGTAAAAAATTGATAACCAAAGTAGTGTAAAGAAACCATGAGATTGATGAATTATAATAGGGAAGTGATGATAGGATCGGTGAAAATTTTTGGTAGTATCGCTACTGACCGAACATGTTTAGTTACCTTTAGCCCTGTTTTCTTACAAATCACTGGCAAAATTTTGCTTAATATTTTAAACGTTGATTCTTGAAAATGACATTTGAAGTTGAAAGGAAATAATTTTAAACCTGGTTTTGCCAAAATTTGTTAAAAAAAAAATTTTAATTAGTTTCGTTTATTAGATTTAAGAGTTGACAATGGCTCTTTTCACCATGTATTAAAAAAATTTTTTTTTTTGAGAATTTAGAAATATTCTAGAATAGTGCAATATATAGATATATGAATCGAATATACACGATAGGTATATCGTAATTTGAGCAATTTGAATACATTATATAGTTGAATAAATTACATGACTAATTAAATCTCCTTAAAGCCAAACGGGTGGAAACCTACTAAATTGATATACGCGAAATTTTTCGAGGTACACATAAATTAGAACCAACGAAATTTTTAGTCAACGCGTGAGACAATAAAAATATGGCCTTGTAGCAAATAAATGATCTAAAACTAATCGATTGAACTAATCTTGGGAACTAGAAGAAGAGATGCAAAAAGTAACCCGACCTATCTCTTGAGAAAGTGAGAATTTTGAGGACAAAATTCATTTTAAGGAGGGGAGGATGTGAGAACCCTGAAAATAGACATATAAATATCAGCGCATATTTTATTTACATTTTAATTCTTTAATAAATTTTAGCACTAAGTCCAATTGTTTTTAAATGAGTACGTAGAAATAAACGTTAGGTGCAAAATAAAAGAATTGTGCTAAACTACTAAACTTCTTAGTTTTGTTACATTAACTTCATATTTCTATGGTAAACTATTTCATTGATCTAATAATTAATTTCTTTGAATTCTAGTATTGTAATTAATTGTTTTGCAATAAAAGTGTAAAGATAATTTCTATGTAATAAATAATATAATTGTGCCAATATTGAATTATTCGGTTTGCTATACTAAATTAATATTTCTTGAGTTGGATTAATTCTATTACTTTAAAATAAATTCTTTGATTTCCGATAACTAGTTTTAATCGTTAATAATGTTAAATGTTAATAGGAATTTCCGCGTTAAGATGAAAATCAATGAATTTTAGATAAATATGATACTAATATACTAAACATACTTAACGCGTGAAAATTTCGATAATTATAGTCTTATCCTTCTTTGTTTTCACAATAAGTGCGTAAAAATAATTTTTATGTGCAAACTGACACACTTGTATTAAATTATTATTTCACTTGACTTTATATTACTAAATCGATAAATTTCGAGTTAGACTAACTCTATTTCTTGAGAAATAATAATTGGAAATTCTAATAACTAATTTAATCGCTAAGTAATATAAGAATTACTAGGAACGTTAATATCCAAGTTTAATCGATAATTATTCGATAGAAATGGTTTAGGTATATTAGGTTATAATTAGGCGTTCAAATCACACTTGGGGATAATTTTTAGAATTAAGTTGGAATTGAGAAATTAAGTTGAGGTTAGGGAGCAAAGTAAAAAGACTAAAATGCCCTTACATTTCCATGCAAACCAAACAAGACTTCTGACCGCAAATCCAATCACCGCAGCTATTACCAATTCGATACGCAACCAATTCTTATACGCAATCCTTTCCTTAAACCGCGGCACCACAATACCATCCTCTCTATTTCACAAACACAAACCGCAATTCCAATTCCTTCTCTGCACAAACTCACCAAAAACCATTTCCTCTCCATTTTTACCTCAGCCCCAAACCACAACAACATTCCTCACCTTGTAATCATCGACCGAGGGGAAGGAGAGAGAGCGGCATTCTGCATATGAGAGCAAGAGGAAGAGCATTTCTGGTTTCTTTGTGTTTTCCAGCTACAACCGAGAGAGTAAGGTAGAGAGTAAACCATTTTTCTTTTCTCATTTCCACACACAAAAGAGAGTTGAGAGTGAGGAAGAGATTGTGACTTCTTGGTGTTCGTACTAGCTGTATCGAGGGGAGAAAGAAGAGAAAACCTGGGGTGCTTTCCTTGAGGAGCCGAGAGAGAGGAATTAAACTGTCCACATTTTTCCAGCTCAGATTCTAAGAGAAACAAGAGGTAAAATTCTGCAATAAACTCTCACTCAACTAATATATATAGTACTTAAGCTGCATGTTAGAATTTAGCAAGGAAAATGGGCTTTTGACCGAGGAAAAAAATTCTGATCTTGGATCGAATAGTTTCTGGACTGAAATTTGCAGGAACCGAGAGCTTGCTGTTGAGCTGCAGCTTGTTATCCCATGTTTGGACTGAAATTGGCGGAAACCAATGATAGGAAATCTGGAGAGTATGGAGCTGGATTTGCAGCATGTAATATGAATTTTCTTTGTGAGAATTATGCTAGGAAGGAGGGCTGCTAACCACGGTTGTCTTGAGCATCTAAGTGGCCGAAATTTCTGACTTCATTATCTAATCAAGTAGGTGTTTATCCAACACTTAAATCTTGCTTTATGAAGATTATCTTACATGTATAAGGTAGTAATTGCATTTGGGCAGCTTTAAATTCTTGGAAAAATTGGTGAGTGGGCTCTATGAAATCCCACAATGACTTGGATGATCTGATTAGCTAGGATTGGATGTTGATTGTATTGATTAAGCGCTAATTTAGTAGAGTTAAGTGGCAAAAATTGAAAAGGAAGTCAATCGAGGAGCTGCATGGGATGATGCTGAATCTGCCCTGTTTTAATCGCACCCATTTTTGCAGAATTTTGAGGGTTTCATGACTTGTATATCATGCTTATATGTTGAAGATATGGTGTACAAAGTTTCATTAAAAAATATTGAAGTTTGGTTGGTCAATTGGATCAATTTCGTGAAGCTAGTAAATCTGGAAAACTGTTTTCGTAATGCTCTGACCAGTTTTCGTATTTCAGCCATAACTCTGTGCTCCGATGTCGAAATCAAGTGCCGTCAGCGGCATTTGAAACTAGACATCCCAAACTTTCCAACGGTATAAAATGTACATTCTGGTTCCATGTATGTGAGCCAAACCAACCATTTTAAGACCGCTGTTCTGTTTCTCTGTTTTACAAGAACAAAATGCTGAGGCTGCAACTTGTGGCTCGAATTCGAGCTAGTTGTGTGCCGAATTTCAAAATGATTTCTTCTGTGAAATCATAGCTCTATGAATGTGTTTTCCAACGCCTTAAACCATGCCAATGATTTCTTTTGAGTTAATTTGAGTGATCTGTGATCAAAATATGAAACCTGCTCTGCCCTTGAAAACCCTGATTTTTACACAGAATTGATGCAAGGTTTGGCAAAGACTTGCTAACTGAATATTTTGATGCTAAACACTTACCGAATGTACCATGAATGTTCTTTAGATTTTGCCTAAACAAATGAACCAGGTTTTGAGGAATTTTTCTTTGACCAAATGTCTGAAATGGAAAAACAAAAGGTTCAAGGCAGTTTTGTCTTAGTATTTGCGAAATTTTAGGTGTTTGATTGACCACCTTTCCGAAGTTATTTTTCCATGAAATTTGGTAGAGGTACAACCCTTATATGGTAGTATTATACTGCTAATTATGGTGTTATTCTGAGACCGTTTCATGGGTCAAATAAATTACCAAAGTCATGACTCGAGTTGGAAAAAAAAAACCCATGCTTCACAAAGGAATTTTGGTAACTTTGAGTTGCCATATCTTAGTACTCAAAACTCCGTTTCTCATTCTGCTTGTTTTACTGTAAACTTGGATTGCGACTCTAAAAGAGTACCAAATTTCAAAAGCTAGTCCCAATCAAGTGAATTTTGCCGAATTTTCAAAGTTGACCAAAAATCAACTTAAATTTGCCTTATGAACCCAAGCAGCGTCTTTGAGCTCACTTTTGAATGTTTTCCATTTGGAATCATGAAAAAGTGTATTCTAAGAACTTTTAGTACTTTGGAAGAGGTTTCCACCGGTACCAAGTTTTCCAATTTTGGACCTACTGAGTGCAAGACCTGATTTTTCTAAGTTTGACGTGCAAAGCTGAAATTTTGCCGATTTCTTAGAAAATGAAATTTTGAAAACCCGTTAGTCCTTCTTGATAATAATTGATCGCTTTGAACTTGATTCCATGAAGGAAATTATTTTTCCTTGTGATAATAAAACCTCACTTTTGAACCTTTACTTTGAGTGGCTAAGGTTCTTGATTTGAGGTATTGACAAGTCTAGATGAGTGTAACTCCTTTCTTGATTAATGCGTGATTATGAGTGAAAAATACTTGTCAAATTGCTTCAGGTGCTCAAGCTAGTCTTGAAGAGAATCCCGGAGGGGACAATTAAAGATTTTCTCGCTCAATTATTTTTGAATTGGTGAGTGTCCCTGCTTGTTCTATGCCTACTTGATTAAAGTGCTTTCTTGATTTGATATGTGATAATTGGAAAAATGGTTTTCTGATCCATCGAAGTGGGCAGTGTGTACTTTATCACACTAGCTCTTTCGAGTGGTGACTTGCTTGAAATATTTTCGTGAATATCCTGCTTGCACTATCCACACGCTGGACGCAACGTCGCTGGGTGAATCCCTCGACTAGTCTATAATAACCTCATGCTAGACGCAAAGTCGCTGGGTGAATCCCTCGACTAGTCTATAATAACCTCATGCTAGACGCAACGTCGCTGGGTGAATCCCTCGACTAGTCTATAATAAACTCATGTTGGACGCAACGTCGCTGGGTGAATCCCTCGACTAGTCTATAATACCCTCGTGTTGGACGCAACGTCGTTGGGTGAATTCCTCGATTAGTCTATAAAAAGGTATACTCGAGTAATACCAAATTCTCTCGTGCGGGCCTGGTTGGGGAAGTAAGTTGGCTGGAGCGTGTTAAGAAAAAATAAATAAATAATGAATCTACATGGACTTTAGATAGCGAAAGTTGATGGAGGGTCAACTGCGGGTAATTTTGATCAAATGCAAGGAAAATGGCTCCTGAGAGCCCCTGTATCCTACCCTGTGCTGTTATACGCTTCCTTAATTGTTTACTTTAGTTGAAATCAATAATTGCTACTCGTTCTATGTAATTGCATGTTTTGGGCACCACTGAGCTTTAACTCACCACACGATATTTGTTTTCCTTAACAGGTCCTGGAAATCGAGAGACTTGAAGTCTACCTTATCGTTTTGTAAATAGTACTTCGATTCGTACTTGTACCTTTGTTTTGGGTTGTCACTTGAAGCTGGAAAAGTGCAAACCCTGTGTTTTGGCTTGTATGAAAGTGTTTAACTTTTATGATTCCACTTCATGGTTTGTAATGTATAAAGGTAGTTATACGTTAAGCTAGTTGGAGTTGTACCTTAAGAGTGAATGTTCAGATGTTGTTGGCCATGTTATCTCTGAAGTTAATGTGTTTTAGTATTCCAGTTTTTGAAAGTTTGGCATGTTCGGATGGCGAATTGTGTTTTAGGTTAAGTTATATTGGAATGTTTGATTGGTTTGCTTGCGTGAGTCCTGGCGAGAGTTGGGCAGGCGACCCGCCAACCCTCTGGTTCGCCTTAGGGAGAAGTGGGGCCGCCACAGGTGGTATCAGAGCTCTTATCGAGCTCAAACCGGGAAAAGGTTCTCAGACCATGGGGAAAGGCCTATTAAGTGTTGAACTAAGTACTATTGCTAAGGGAATTAGATATGTATGTTGGGTAGGAATCTCAATTATAGGTGATTCATGCTTGGGACTGGCCTGCTTGAGTTGTGAATCATCTTATTTTCGGATTCTTGTACCCGAGTACTAAATATTACATTTGATGGTGTATTTGCAATTGAAAAGAATTCAGTATATCGTATTATGATGTGACTAGAAATCATGATTAAGTTTGGAAAAGTAGAACCGAAAGCAACAAGTTTAGCTTTTGAAAGTTAAAAGGGGAAGAGCCAATAGTGAGACCTTGAAGATTAGTGCCAATTTTGCTTTTGAGATGAATTTGCCATGTGAGGTGAGTTCTCGATGACAGTGTGGCTCCTTAAGTGTTATTGGAGGATTAGTTGGGGCTAATGTTCAAAAGGATGAAGATAACTAGTTGCTAGGATACTAGAAAAGCCAATGTATGAAATGTTTGAGATCATTTAGAATACTTAAGAGCCACTGATGTACTTAAGTAATGATAATACTATTTGATTCGATATTAGACGTAGTAGATCTACAATTCACTAGGGAAATTTGATTAGTGTTACTAAGGGAATTCCGTGGGATTGTGCGGGACTAAACTAATGAAGGTTAAGTTGAATCTAAACTAAGAGTTGAGCTATTAGCTATGTGGTTATAATAATTTGTGTAATGTTGTATTGTTTCCTTTCATTCTTATAAAGATTGAAGTTTGAGTTGTGTGTGAAAATATTGAATGTATTCGTGAATTATCTAGCTTTTGAAGTTGTATGAATTTGGTATGCAATGTGATTTATATTGTGAGTACATAATTGATGATTACGGGTTTAATTTTTGTAACGCTGTAATATTTATTAGTCCTTGGAATTAAATAATTCTTAACTTGAGTAAAAAATTGATAACCAAAGTAGTGTAAAGAAACCATGAGATTGATGAATTATAATAGGGAAGTGATGATAGGATCGGTGAAAATTTTTGGTAGTATCGCTACTGACCGAACATGTTTAGTTACCTTTAGCCCTGTTTTCTTACAAATCACTGGCAAAATTTTGCTTAATATTTTAAACGTTGATTCTTGAAAATGACATTTGAAGTTGAAAGGAAATAATTTTAAACCTGGTTTTGCCAAAATTTGTTAAAAAAAAAATTTTAATTAGTTTCGTTTATTAGATTTAAGAGTTGACAATGGCTCTTTTCACCATGTATTAAAAAAAAATTTTTTTTTGAGAATTTAGAAATATTCTAGAATAGTGCAATATATAGATATATGAATCGAATATACACGATAGGTATATCGTAATTTGAGCAATTTGAATACATTATATAGTTGAATAAATTACATGACTAATTAAATCTCCTTAAAGCCAAACGGGTGGAAACCTACTAAATTGATATACGCGAAATTTTTCGAGGTACACATAAATTAGAACCAACGAAATTTTTAGTCAACGCGTGAGACAATAAAAATATGGCCTTGTAGCAAATAAATGATCTAAAACTAATCGATTGAACTAATCTTGGGAACTAGAAGAAGAGATGCAAAAAGTAACCCGACCTATCTCTTGAGAAAGTGAGAATTTTGAGGACAAAATTCATTTTAAGGAGGGGAGGATGTGAGAACCCTGAAAATAGACATATAAATATCAGCGCATATTTTATTTACATTTTAATTCTTTAATAAATTTTAGCACTAAGTCCAATTGTTTTTAAATGAGTACGTAGAAATAAACGTTAGGTGCAAAATAAAAGAATTGTGCTAAACTACTAAACTTCTTAGTTTTGTTACATTAACTTCATATTTCTATGGTAAACTATTTCATTGATCTAATAATTAATTTCTTTGAATTCTAGTATTGTAATTAATTGTTTTGCAATAAAAGTGTAAAGATAATTTCTATGTAATAAATAATATAATTGTGCCAATATTGAATTATTCGGTTTGCTATACTAAATTAATATTTCTTGAGTTGGATTAATTCTATTACTTTAAAATAAATTCTTTGATTTCCGATAACTAGTTTTAATCGTTAATAATGTTAAATGTTAATAGGAATTTCCGCGTTAAGATGAAAATCAATGAATTTTAGATAAATATGATACTAATATACTAAACATACTTAACGCGTGAAAATTTCGATAATTATAGTCTTATCCTTCTTTGTTTTCACAATAAGTGCGTAAAAATAATTTTTATGTGCAAACTGACACACTTGTATTAAATTATTATTTCACTTGACTTTATATTACTAAATCGATAAATTTCGAGTTAGACTAACTCTATTTCTTGAGAAATAATAATTGGAAATTCTAATAACTAATTTAATCGCTAAGTAATATAAGAATTACTAGGAACGTTAATATCCAAGTTTAATCGATAATTATTCGATAGAAATGGTTTAGGTATATTAGGTTATAATTAGGCGTTCAAATCACACTTGGGGATAATTTTTAGAATTAAGTTGGAATTGAGAAATTAAGTTGAGGTTAGGGAGCAAAGTAAAAAGACTAAAATGCCCTTACATTTCCATGCAAACCAAACAAGACTTCTGACCGCAAATCCAATCACCGCAGCTATTACCAATTCGATACGCAACCAATTCTTATACGCAATCCTTTCCTTAAACCGCGGCACCACAATACCATCCTCTCTATTTCACAAACACAAACCGCAATTCCAATTCCTTCTCTGCACAAACTCACCAAAAACCATTTCCTCTCCATTTTTACCTCAGCCCCAAACCACAACAACATTCCTCACCTTGTAATCATCGACCGAGGGGAAGGAGAGAGAGCGGCATTCTGCATATGAGAGCAAGAGGAAGAGCATTTCTGGTTTCTTTGTGTTTTCCAGCTACAACCGAGAGAGTAAGGTAGAGAGTAAACCATTTTTCTTTTCTCATTTCCACACACAAAAGAGAGTTGAGAGTGAGGAAGAGATTGTGACTTCTTGGTGTTCGTACTAGCTGTATCGAGGGGAGAAAGAAGAGAAAACCTGGGGTGCTTTCCTTGAGGAGCCGAGAGAGAGGAATTAAACTGTCCACATTTTTCCAGCTCAGATTCTAAGAGAAACAAGAGGTAAAATTCTGCAATAAACTCTCACTCAACTAATATATATAGTACTTAAGCTGCATGTTAGAATTTAGCAAGGAAAATGGGCTTTTGACCGAGGAAAAAAATTCTGATCTTGGATCGAATAGTTTCTGGACTGAAATTTGCAGGAACCGAGAGCTTGCTGTTGAGCTGCAGCTTGTTATCCCATGTTTGGACTGAAATTGGCGGAAACCAATGATAGGAAATCTGGAGAGTATGGAGCTGGATTTGCAGCATGTAATATGAATTTTCTTTGTGAGAATTATGCTAGGAAGGAGGGCTGCTAACCACGGTTGTCTTGAGCATCTAAGTGGCCGAAATTTCTGACTTCATTATCTAATCAAGTAGGTGTTTATCCAACACTTAAATCTTGCTTTATGAAGATTATCTTACATGTATAAGGTAGTAATTGCATTTGGGCAGCTTTAAATTCTTGGAAAAATTGGTGAGTGGGCTCTATGAAATCCCACAATGACTTGGATGATCTGATTAGCTAGGATTGGATGTTGATTGTATTGATTAAGCGCTAATTTAGTAGAGTTAAGTGGCAAAAATTGAAAAGGAAGTCAATCGAGGAGCTGCATGGGATGATGCTGAATCTGCCCTGTTTTAATCGCACCCATTTTTGCAGAATTTTGAGGGTTTCATGACTTGTATATCATGCTTATATGTTGAAGATATGGTGTACAAAGTTTCATTAAAAAATATTGAAGTTTGGTTGGTCAATTGGATCAATTTCGTGAAGCAAGTAAATCTGGAAAACTGTTTTCGTAATGCTCTGACCAGTTTTCGTATTTCAGCCATAACTCTGTGCTCCGATGTCGAAATCAAGTGCCGTCAGCGGCATTTGAAACTAGACATCCCAAACTTTCCAACGGTATAAAATGTACATTCTGGTTCCATGTATGTGAGCCAAACCAACCATTTTAAGACCGCTGTTCTGTTTCTCTGTTTTACAAGAACAAAATGCTGAGGCTGCAACTTGTGGCTCGAATTCGAGCTAGTTGTGTGCCGAATTTCAAAATGATTTCTTCTGTGAAATCATAGCTCTATGAATGTGTTTTCCAACGCCTTAAACCATGCCAAATTTTGAGTTAATTTGAGTGATCTGTGATCAAAATATGAAACCTGCTCTGCCCTTGAAAACCCTGATTTTTACACAGAATTGATGCAAGGTTTGGCAAAGACTTGCTAACTGAATATTTTGATGCTAAACACTTACCGAATGTACCATGAATGTTCTTTAGATTTTGCCTAAACAAATGAACCAGGTTTTGAGGAATTTTTCTTTGACCAAATGTCTGAAATGGAAAAACAAAAGGTTCAAGGCAGTTTTGTCTTAGTATTTGCGAAATTTTAGGTGTTTGATTGACCACCTTTCCGAAGTTATTTTTCCATGAAATTTGGTAGAGGTACAACCCTTATATGGTAGTATTATACTGCTAATTATGGTGTTATTCTGAGACCGTTTCATGGGTCAAATAAATTACCAAAGTCATGACTCGAGTTGGAAAAAAAAAACCCATGCTTCACAAAGGAATTTTGGTAACTTTGAGTTGCCATATCTTAGTACTCAAAACTCCGTTTCTCATTCTGCTTGTTTTACTGTAAACTTGGATTGCGACTCTAAAAGAGTACCAAATTTCAAAAGCTAGTCCCAATCAAGTGAATTTTGCCGAATTTTCAAAGTTGACCAAAAATCAACTTAAATTTGCCTTATGAACCCAAGCAGCGTCTTTGAGCTCACTTTTGAATGTTTTCCATTTGGAATCATGAAAAAGTGTATTCTAAGAACTTTTAGTACTTTGGAAGAGGTTTCCACCGGTACCAAGTTTTCCAATTTTGGACCTACTGAGTGCAAGACCTGATTTTTCTAAGTTTGACGTGCAAAGCTGAAATTTTGCCGATTTCTTAGAAAATGAAATTTTGAAAACCCGTTAGTCCTTCTTGATAATAATTGATCGCTTTGAACTTGATTCCATGAAGGAAATTATTTTTCCTTGTGATAATAAAACCTCACTTTTGAACCTTTACTTTGAGTGGCTAAGGTTCTTGATTTGAGGTATTGACAAGTCTAGATGAGTGTAACTCCTTTCTTGATTAATGCGTGATTATGAGTGAAAAATACTTGTCAAATTGCTTCAGGTGCTCAAGCTAGTCTTGAAGAGAATCCCGGAGGGGACAATTAAAGATTTTCTCGCTCAATTATTTTTGAATTGGTGAGTGTCCCTGCTTGTTCTATGCCTACTTGATTAAAGTGCTTTCTTGATTTGATATGTGATAATTGGAAAAATGGTTTTCTGATCCATCGAAGTGGGCAGTGTGTACTTTATCACACTAGCTCTTTCGAGTGGTGACTTGCTTGAAATATTTTCGTGAATATCCTGCTTGCACTATCCACACGCTGGACGCAACGTCGCTGGGTGAATCCCTCGACTAGTCTATAATACCCTCGTGTTGGACGCAACGTCGTTGGGTGAATTCCTCGATTAGTCTATAAAAAGGTATACTCGAGTAATACCAAATTCTCTCGTGCGGGCCTGGTTGGGGAAGTAAGTTGGCTGGAGCGTGTTAAGAAAAAATAAATAAATAATGAATCTACATGGACTTTAGATAGCGAAAGTTGATGGAGGGTCAACTGCGGGTAATTTTGATCAAATGCAAGGAAAATGGCTCCTGAGAGCCCCTGTATCCTACCCTGTGCTGTTATACGCTTCCTTAATTGTTTACTTTAGTTGAAATCAATAATTGCTACTCGTTCTATGTAATTGCATGTTTTGGGCACCACTGAGCTTTAACTCACCACACGATATTTGTTTTCCTTAACAGGTCCTGGAAATCGAGAGACTTGAAGTCTACCTTATCGTTTTGTAAATAGTACTTCGATTCGTACTTGTACCTTTGTTTTGGGTTGTCACTTGAAGCTGGAAAAGTGCAAACCCTGTGTTTTGGCTTGTATGAAAGTGTTTAACTTTTATGATTCCACTTCATGGTTTGTAATGTATAAAGGTAGTTATACGTTAAGCTAGTTGGAGTTGTACCTTAAGAGTGAATGTTCAGATGTTGTTGGCCATGTTATCTCTGAAGTTAATGTGTTTTAGTATTCCAGTTTTTGAAAGTTTGGCATGTTCGGATGGCGAATTGTGTTTTAGGTTAAGTTATATTGGAATGTTTGATTGGTTTGCTTGCGTGAGTCCTGGCGAGAGTTGGGCAGGCGACCCGCCAACCCTCTGGTTCGCCTTAGGGAGAAGTGGGGCCGCCACAGGTGGTATCAGAGCTCTTATCGAGCTCAAACCGGGAAAAGGTTCTCAGACCATGGGGAAAGGCCTATTAAGTGTTGAACTAAGTACTATTGCTAAGGGAATTAGATATGTATGTTGGGTAGGAATCTCAATTATAGGTGATTCATGCTTGGGACTGGCCTGCTTGAGTTGTGAATCATCTTATTTTCGGATTCTTGTACCCGAGTACTAAATATTACATTTGATGGTGTATTTGCAATTGAATAGAATTCAGTATATCGTATTATGATGTGACTAGAAATCATGATTAAGTTTGGAAAAGTAGAACCGAAAGCAACAAGTTTAGCTTTTGAAAGTTAAAAGGGGAAGAGCCAATAGTGAGACCTTGAAGATTAGTGCCAATTTTGCTTTTGAGATGAATTTGCCATGTGAGGTGAGTTCTCGATGACAGTGTGGCTCCTTAAGTGTTATTGGAGGATTAGTTGGGGCTAATGTTCAAAAGGATGAAGATAACTAGTTGCTAGGATACTAGAAAAGCCAATGTATGAAATGTTTGAGATCATTTAGAATACTTAAGAGCCACTGATGTACTTAAGTAATGATAATACTATTTGATTCGATATTAGACGTAGTAGATCTACAATTCACTAGGGAAATTTGATTAGTGTTACTAAGGGAATTCCGTGGGATTGTGCGGGACTAAACTAATGAAGGTTAAGTTGAATCTAAACTAAGAGTTGAGCTATTAGCTATGTGGTTATAATAATTTGTGTAATGTTGTATTGTTTCCTTTCATTCTTATAAAGATTGAAGTTTGAGTTGTGTGTGAAAATATTGAATGTATTCGTGAATTATCTAGCTTTTGAAGTTGTATGAATTTGGTATGCAATGTGATTTATATTGTGAGTACATAATTGATGATTACGGGTTTAATTTTTGTAACGCTGTAATATTTATTAGTCCTTGGAATTAAATAATTCTTAACTTGAGTAAAAAATTGATAACCAAAGTAGTGTAAAGAAACCATGAGATTGATGAATTATAATAGGGAAGTGATGATAGGATCGGTGAAAATTTTTGGTAGTATCGCTACTGACCGAACATGTTTAGTTACCTTTAGCCCTGTTTTCTTACAAATCACTGGCAAAATTTTGCTTAATATTTTAAACGTTGATTCTTGAAAATGACATTTGAAGTTGAAAGGAAATAATTTTAAACCTGGTTTTGCCAAAATTTGTTAAAAAAAAAATTTTAATTAGTTTCGTTTATTAGATTTAAGAGTTGACAATGGCTCTTTTCACCATGTATTAAAAAAATTTTTTTTTTTGAGAATTTAGAAATATTCTAGAATAGTGCAATATATAGATATATGAATCGAATATACACGATAGGTATATCGTAATTTGAGCAATTTGAATACATTATATAGTTGAATAAATTACATGACTAATTAAATCTCCTTAAAGCCAAACGGGTGGAAACCTACTAAATTGATATACGCGAAATTTTTCGAGGTACACATAAATTAGAACCAACGAAATTTTTAGTCAACGCGTGAGACAATAAAAATATGGCCTTGTAGCAAATAAATGATCTAAAACTAATCGATTGAACTAATCTTGGGAACTAGAAGAAGAGATGCAAAAAGTAACCCGACCTATCTCTTGAGAAAGTGAGAATTTTGAGGACAAAATTCATTTTAAGGAGGGGAGGATGTGAGAACCCTGAAAATAGACATATAAATATCAGCGCATATTTTATTTACATTTTAATTCTTTAATAAATTTTAGCACTAAGTCCAATTGTTTTTAAATGAGTACGTAGAAATAAACGTTAGGTGCAAAATAAAAGAATTGTGCTAAACTACTAAACTTCTTAGTTTTGTTACATTAACTTCATATTTCTATGGTAAACTATTTCATTGATCTAATAATTAATTTCTTTGAATTCTAGTATTGTAATTAATTGTTTTGCAATAAAAGTGTAAAGATAATTTCTATGTAATAAATAATATAATTGTGCCAATATTGAATTATTCGGTTTGCTATACTAAATTAATATTTCTTGAGTTGGATTAATTCTAATACTTTAAAATAAATTCTTTGATTTCCGATAACTAGTTTTAATCGTTAATAATGTTAAATGTTAATAGGAATTTCCGCGTTAAGATGAAAATCAATGAATTTTAGATAAATATGATACTAATATACTAAACATACTTAACGCGTGAAAATTTCGATAATTATAGTCTTATCCTTCTTTGTTTTCACAATAAGTGCGTAAAAATAATTTTTATGTGCAAACTGACACACTTGTATTAAATTATTATTTCACTTGACTTTATATTACTAAATCGATAAATTTCGAGTTAGACTAACTCTATTTCTTGAGAAATAATAATTGGAAATTCTAATAACTAATTTAATCGCTAAGTAATATAAGAATTACTAGGAACGTTAATATCCAAGTTTAATCGATAATTATTCGATAGAAATGGTTTAGGTATATTAGGTTATAATTAGGCGTTCAAATCACACTTGGGGATAATTTTTAGAATTAAGTTGGAATTGAGAAATTAAGTTGAGGTTAGGGAGCAAAGTAAAAAGACTAAAATGCCCTTACATTTCCATGCAAACCAAACAAGACTTCTGACCGCAAATCCAATCACCGCAGCTATTACCAATTCGATACGCAACCAATTCTTATACGCAATCCTTTCCTTAAACCGCGGCACCACAATACCATCCTCTCTATTTCACAAACACAAACCGCAATTCCAATTCCTTCTCTGCACAAACTCACCAAAAACCATTTCCTCTCCATTTTTACCTCAGCCCCAAACCACAACAACATTCCTCACCTTGTAATCATCGACCGAGGGGAAGGAGAGAGAGCGGCATTCTGCATATGAGAGCAAGAGGAAGAGCATTTCTGGTTTCTTTGTGTTTTCCAGCTACAACCGAGAGAGTAAGGTAGAGAGTAAACCATTTTTCTTTTCTCATTTCCACACACAAAAGAGAGTTGAGAGTGAGGAAGAGATTGTGGCTTCTTGGTGTTCGTACTAGCTGTATCGAGGGGAGAAAGAAGAGAAAACCTGGGGTGCTTTCCTTGAGGAGCCGAGAGAGAGGAATTAAACTGTCCACATTTTTCCAGCTCAGATTCTAAGAGAAACAAGAGGTAAAATTCTGCAATAAACTCTCACTCAACTAATATATATAGTACTTAAGCTGCATGTTAGAATTTAGCAAGGAAAATGGGCTTTTGACCGAGGAAAAAAATTCTGATCTTGGATCGAATAGTTTCTGGACTGAAATTTGCAGGAACCGAGAGCTTGCTGTTGAGCTGCAGCTTGTTATCCCATGTTTGGACTGAAATTGGCGGAAACCAATGATAGGAAATCTGGAGAGTATGGAGCTGGATTTGCAGCATGTAATATGAATTTTCTTTGTGAGAATTATGCTAGGAAGGAGGGCTGCTAACCACGGTTGTCTTGAGCATCTAAGTGGCCGAAATTTCTGACTTCATTATCTAATCAAGTAGGTGTTTATCCAACACTTAAATCTTGCTTTATGAAGATTATCTTACATGTATAAGGTAGTAATTGCATTTGGGCAGCTTTAAATTCTTGGAAAAATTGGTGAGTGGGCTCTATGAAATCCCACAATGACTTGGATGATCTGATTAGCTAGGATTGGATGTTGATTGTATTGATTAAGCGCTAATTTAGTAGAGTTAAGTGGCAAAAATTGAAAAGGAAGTCAATCGAGGAGCTGCATGGGATGATGCTGAATCTGCCCTGTTTTAATCGCACCCATTTTTGCAGAATTTTGAGGGTTTCATGACTTGTATATCATGCTTATATGTTGAAGATATGGTGTACAAAGTTTCATTAAAAAATATTGAAGTTTGGTTGGTCAATTGGATCAATTTCGTGAAGCAAGTAAATCTGGAAAACTGTTTTCGTAATGCTCTGACCAGTTTTCGTATTTCAGCCATAACTCTGTGCTCCGATGTCGAAATCAAGTGCCGTCAGCGGCATTTGAAACTAGACATCCCAAACTTTCCAACGGTATAAAATGTACATTCTGGTTCCATGTATGTGAGCCAAACCAACCATTTTAAGACCGCTGTTCTGTTTCTCTGTTTTACAAGAACAAAATGCTGAGGCTGCAACTTGTGGCTCGAATTCGAGCTAGTTGTGTGCCGAATTTCAAAATGATTTCTTCTGTGAAATCATAGCTCTATGAATGTGTTTTCCAACGCCTTAAACCATGCCAAATTTTGAGTTAATTTGAGTGATCTGTGATCAAAATATGAAACCTGCTCTGCCCTTGAAAACCCTGATTTTTACACAGAATTGATGCAAGGTTTGGCAAAGACTTGCTAACTGAATATTTTGATGCTAAACACTTACCGAATGTACCATGAATGTTCTTTAGATTTTGCCTAAACAAATGAACCAGGTTTTGAGGAATTTTTCTTTGACCAAATGTCTGAAATGGAAAAACAAAAGGTTCAAGGCAGTTTTGTCTTAGTATTTGCGAAATTTTAGGTGTTTGATTGACCACCTTTCCGAAGTTATTTTTCCATGAAATTTGGTAGAGGGACAACCCTTATATGGTAGTATTATACTGATAATTATGGTGTTATTCCGAGACCGTTTCATGGGTCAAATAAATTACCAAAGTCATGACTCGAGTTGGAAAAAAAAAACCCATGTTTCACAAAGGAATTTTGGTAACTTTGAGTTGCCATATCTTAGTACTCAAAACTCCGTTTCTCATTCTGCTTGTTTTACTGTAAACTTGGATTGCGACTCTAAAAGAGTACCAAATTTCAAAAGCTAGTCCCAATCAAGTGAATTTTGCCGAATTTTCAAAGTTGACCAAAAATCAACTTAAATTTGCCTTATGAACCCAAGCAGCGTCTTTGAGCTCACTTTTGAATGTTTTGCATTTGGAATCATGAAAAAGTGTATTCTAAGAACTTTTAGTACTTTGGAAGAGGTTTCCACCGGTACCAAGTTTTCCAATTTTGGACCTACTGAGTGCAAGACCTGATTTTTCTAAGTTTGACGTGCAAAGCTGAAATTTTGCCGATTTCTTAGAAAATGAAATTTTGAAAACCCGTTAGTCCTTCTTGATAATAATTGATCGCTTTGAACTTGATTCCATGAAGGAAATTATTTTTCCTTGTGATAATAAAACCTCACTTTTGAACCTTTACTTTGAGTGGCTAAGGTTCTTGATTTGAGGTATTGACAAGTCTAGATGAGTGTAACTCCTTTCTTGATTAATGCGTGATTATGAGTGAAAAATACTTGTCAAATTGCTTCAGGTGCTCAAGCTAGTCTTGAAGAGAATCCCGGAGGGGACAATTAAAGATTTTCTCGCTCAATTATTTTTGAATTGGTGAGTGTCCCTGCTTGTTCTATGCCTACTTGATTAAAGTGCTTTCTTGATTTGATATGTGATAATTGGAAAAATGGTTTTCTGATCCATCGAAGTGGGCAGTGTGTACTTTATCACACTAGCTCTTTCGAGTGGTGACTTGCTTGAAATATTTTCGTGAATATCCTGCTTGCACTATCCACCCACACGCTGGACGCAACGTCGCTGGGTGAATCCCTCGACTAGTCTATAATAACCTCATGCTAGATGCAAAGTCACTGGGTGAATCCCTCGACTAGTCTATAATAACCTCATGCTAGACGCAACGTCGCTGGGTGAATCCCTCGACTAGTCTATAATAAACTCATGTTGGACGCAACGTCGCTGGGTGAATCCCTCCACTAGTCTATAATACCCTCGTGTTGGACGCAACGTCGTTGGGTGAATTCCTCGATTAGTCTATAAAAAGGTATACTCGAGTAATACCAAATTCTCTCGTGCGGGCCTGGTTGGGGAAGTAAGTTGGCTGGAGCGTGTTAAGAAAAAATAAATAAATAATGAATCTACATGGACTTTAGATAGCGAAAGTTGATGGAGGGTCAACTGCGGGTAATTTTGATCAAATGCAAGGAAAATGGCTCCTGAGAGCCCCTGTATCCTACCCTGTGCTGTTATACGCTTCCTTAATTGTTTACTTTAGTTGAAATCAATAATTGCTACTCGTTCTATGTAATTGCATGTTTTGGGCACCACTGAGCTTTAGCTCACCACACGATATTTGTTTTCCTTAACAGGTCCTGGAAATCGAGAGACTTGAAGTCTACCTTATCGTTTTGTAAATAGTACTTCGATTCGTACTTGTACCTTTGTTTTGGGTTGTCACCTGAAGCTGGAAAAGTGCAAACCCTGTGTTTTGGCTTGTATGAAAGTGTTTAACTTTTATGATTCCACTTCATGGTTTGTAATGTATAAAGGTAGTTATACGTTAAGCTAGTTGGAGTTGTACCTTAAGAGTGAATGTTCAGATGTTGTTGGCCATGTTATCTCTGAAGTTAACGTGTTTTAGTATTCCAGTTTTTGAAATTTGGCATGTTCGGATGGCGAATTGTGTTTTAGGTTAAGTTATATTGGAATGTTTGATTGGTTTGCTTGCGTGAGTCCTGGCGAGAGCTGGGCAGGCGACCCGCCAACCCTCTAGTTCGCCTTAGGGAGAAGTGGGGCCGCCACAGTAACTGGTGTACAAAAGCAACTGTATCCTTTCACGTGAAATACTGAATATGAAGTGTTGGCTGTACAAGTGTATTGCTCATTTTTTTAACTTGTTACGCTCGCTATTTCACTATTATGATACATTCACTATTAATTAATGGTCAATTTGCTATTTGAAACATCACTGAGATTTAGCTCACTCCGTTAGTTTTGTTTTCCTTACAGGGGGTACGACCGTACAAGCGAGGTGCGAGATTTGTAAAGACTAGCGTAGTTTAGTTGTTTTGAATTTTGAAATTGTACTCGTGCTAGCACCTGACTAGGGTTATTTATACTTGAATTGTAAACATTTTAAAGTATTTTGGTGCGTAGAAGCCTTGTATCTGGGTTTGAGCATCAATTTATATAACAAGTTTGAATTTGTGATGTTATTTAATTTCTAGGGATGTAAGTTATTTTCTGTAGTTACGAGTGAGTGAGTCCTGGCACGAACTGGGCAGGCGACTCGCTAAACCCTAGGGTACACCCTAGGGGAGGTGGGGTCGTCACAGGTGGTATCAGAGCCTAGGTTTGAATTGATCTAGGTAGATTGAGTGATTTATACCTGATATTCCTTGGTAAGAGCTTGGTTATGATAGGCTAGGGTTTCACACTTGAGAATAGACCTTTAGCCTCGATTTATATGTTTCACTTGCTTATTTTTGCAATGTTACTTGTAATGTAGGTTATGGAGGGCAAAGATGCGACTGGGGGTGCTGGGCCCTCTCAGCCCGTACCTACCGACCATGTGCACCTTGAGGGCCCTATCTGTTGTGTACTTTCTTATCAGGAGCACCCTGGTGGACCTGTGTGTCGATGCTTTCCGGCGCATAAGATCCGACATTGCGACTGTTGGAAGACTTACTCCTACCCTGATCGGGTAGTACCCGTTAGGTTTTAGGGACACTATGCAGCGGAAAAATAAAAATTTTTCACTAAAACTATCCAGGAATCACCCTAGATTTTATGTATGATGCATTAAAAGAAGGGTTATATGATTACCTTAATCCTTGCGGCGTCTCCCTGTAGTGTTGTTGAGGATGGTCAGCCCTTGAGCAGTCCAGCTATCCTGCCTCTACTGATATCCACGCTAGAGCAACCCTGGGTCGTCTCACGAACTATGTATTGAAGAGCAAAAAAAAGTTGCTAGCCCTTCTTTCTCTTATTCGAAGTATGTGACGCTCACAGACTCTTCCTTTTGCCTTTTTTTGTTACCTTCACCCTCTCAGCACCTCCTCTATCTCTCCCTTAGGAGTTAAAAGGAGAGAGAGAGAGATAATAAGATAGAATGATGAGTCTTGCTGTCTGATTCAAAATTAAACGATAAGACTTCTCATCACACAAGACTCTATCTATCAGTTATCTGACAGATAAGAGATAATCGTTCACTCTTATCTACTCAAATAGGCCTGGGATTTATTTTCTTTTAAAATTAAACCCCGATAATTTACATAGTTTTAATCCAGGATTAAATCTCTATTGCGTGTGACCCAATAGGTCCCGAATAAATTGGTAATAATTATGGTTTAATAATTAGATAAAATAAATGACTTTATTTTATCATAACTTATAATAAAACATCAATCCACAATTCTAGACCACGAGCGGTGTCTAGCAACACATCACGATTGCCCAATTTCTCGGAATTAGTCAAGGGAATTTGACCTAACCTTTCCGTGAAAAATTACCGTGTAATTATTATCCTTTCACCAAAGATATCCAATTAGTCAGGAACGAGGAATAAGTGTCAATTCCCTGATGACTAATTAAGTTTTTCTAATTCCCGAAATTTACCCTGAATTAGGTTAAGTTGAAGACATTCTTCAATTTATCTAATAGTCGACTTTAGGGTTAATTTTCTACTAGTGGCCATCCGGATATCAACTCCTTCTATCAGAGTGGTAAATTCTATCTTGATCACCCATTTTCTTTACGTGCTTCACACTATATCCAACTTCTACACTTTAAGGTACTCATGAAGAGTAACAAGTAATTAGAGTCAAAATGTAGTGATTCACACTCAAGATACTACGGTGATCTCAAGTCGTAGGATCACTTACACAATTTTTCACTAGAGATACACCATTGGCACTAGATAGATATCCTAACGAGATCTCTAAACGGATCACTCCAATGCATTTGAACTCTTCAAATCATCTACATATTAGCCTAGCTATCTTCATACCATGGTTGATGAGAACAACCACTAATTACCTTAATCAGAGGCTAACTGTGTACTAGTTTTACCGTACTAAAGATGTCCTATTTCATTAGTACTTGTAGACACCAAATTTTTGGTGTAATTTCATTTCTTTTTATTCTTAGTTTTTATTTGTCGTATTCGCTTTTTAGTTTTTAGTTTCTAGTTTTAGTTTTATTTTTAAAGTTTTAGCATAGAATTTCTTGAAAAGAAAAAAAATAATAAATAAAAAAATAAAAAAATAAAAAAAAAAGAGAAAAAAAAAAGAAAAAAAAAGAGAAAAAAAAAGGAAAAAGCCAAGCATGTTAACAGAACGCAGAAACATAAATTGCAGCGGGCCATTTTCTTCCATTTTTCGGTGGCATTTTCTTTTCCTCCAAGCACTCTCAGTACAAGGCCAATGCATCTGGGGTTAAATTCCAGAATCAATGCCCATCTAAGGGCCCAAAATTCTTGCAAAAATGCGGCTCCAATCTCCTCCCTTTGTTCTAGGTTTTGGAGGTATCGGCAGCTATATTAAAGCCGAGAAAAGAAGAAACAGGGGGGGCTTGATCTGAGAGTTTGACGGCTAAGGTTGGTAAGAAAAACTAGAAACCAAGAGAGAGAAAAAGAAAAATATGAGAAGAGGGGGTGGCGGCTGGATGAAAAAGGCAGAGAAAAGGTGAGGAATCAGAAAAAACAGAGGCGGATGAATTAGGAGAAAATAGAGGAGCCAAAAAACAGAGGGAGTTGGCGGGCTGAGAAGCAGAGGATCTGGGGAGGAAGGAAAACGAGAAAAACAGGGAGCGGCGGACAGAAGAGCAAAAGGAGAGTTTTGAGAGAGCCACGGTGCAAGGCTGCGAAGAAAACAACTCAAGGAAAGTCGGTCCAAGCTACCATCAGTCCACGTTCGCTGTTGTTGCTGTCTGCCATCGCCCCTCGGCCCACTCCAATTGACCACACTGACAAAAGCTACGGCGTCCTTCGGCTGGAAAAGAAAGGGCAAGTTGAGGAACAGAGCAATCAAATGGCCAAATGGAACCTCCCCTGCTCGCCACCACATCGTCGGAGTCCACCGCAGCCGCTCGCAAATCTTCACCATGAGAAACAATGTAAGTTATTCTTTTCCTTTTACATTTCAGTTTTTCTTGAAGAATGGATTTCGGAGGCTCTCAGAGCATATTTGCCATGGATTTTGTTATTGCAATCTCAGTTGATGGTCTGAAATTTTTGTTCGCATATGTTTTCTGTGTTTGATTGGACTGAATTCCTTGCTTTTCTGTTGATTTTGGACTCGGTTATCACATAAGTTGAGCAAAAATTTGCTGAAATCTTTCATGCCCATTTGTTGCTTGTTAAAATGCCTGAATGAACAGTCTACGTGTAGATGATTTCGCCCGCGCTTTACGTGTGAAAAATGATCATTGGGATGGCTTTTCCGCTTGTTCGAACATAGTAAACATTTTTTTTTTTCATGGTAGAAAGCTGTGTTGGGTTCGCTGTACCTTTTTCTGTTTTATTCTTATATTTCTGTGCTTGAACCCGAATTGAGGTTATCAGAGGAAGTGTTTCATCGATTGTTGGAAATGATTGGATTTGAAATCAGATTTTTTGGTTTTGCTGACCGAAAAGAGCCAAACCGGCTCACTGAAGAAGACAATCAATTTTCTAAAATCGCATTCTCAGTCCCTCCATTTTGCTTTGTTTTGTTTTGTGATTTCAAAGCTTTTAGAACTTCATGTTTCGACTCCCCAAACCTTCATGATTCATTCAATTAAGTCCGATTCTGGTTGCATTTGAATCCCTCATTTTTCCCCTGTTCTGATATGGCCCATTCCTTTTTGCATTTGAATCCCTCATTTTTGTTCTGATATGGCCCATTCCTTTTTGCATTTGAATCCCTCAGCTTCCCCTTATTCTGCTATGGCCCAAAACTTGGAATAAGTGAACTAATTTTGTCCTTTTAAGTTTAATCCTCTGTTTGCATATTTTATGTGACTTTATGGATAGATTAATTCTTGATTGTGGATCATAGTTGTGGCTTAATAATTTTGTTGATTTGTTTATCTTGTTTGGTTCAATGAAATAAGTGTTTGGGCTAAGAGGTTATTTTGTGTTTGGGTTTAAGAAAGTTGTTTTAGTTTATTTTGTTTGTTTTTTTTGGTTTGGGCTAGGGGGTCAAGGCCCATCTATTTGGTTGGCTAATTTTTGGCCAAAATAATACACAAGCCCACTTGTTTTTTCCTTGGACTTCCGATTGGGCCAAGTGGTCTTGGCCCAAGAAAAGTTAAAAATGGCCCACTGGCCTGACCCATTAGCAACCAGAAACCAAAGTTGCAAATCAGTCCCTGAATTTCTCCTTAACTATACTGTGGCCCTGGATATTTTTACTTCCTTTCAATTGGGTCCTTGATTTAATTGCAAGTAGGTCCCTGAACTTCATTTTTCTTTAATTTTGACCTCCAAACTTTGTTAATTTGTGCAATCAAGTCCCTTCTTCTTTTGACTTCTTGAATGTGAGTTGTTTATATGATTTAATTGATTCAATTTCACCTTTCATTTTTATCTTTTGTGATTATTTCTTAATTAAAGTGGTACCTTGATCTTTTTATTGTTTTGAAGCCATTTTTCCTTCATTTGATCACCATTGCATGGGGAGGTATAATTTCTTTTATCCCTTTTGTCTCTCCTACGTGATCCAACGTGCTAAGTGAGAATTGCATGCCTACTTTACTTGCTTTCCTTGTTTTTCCTTAATTCATTTCATTTACTTCATTTACTTTTGCTTTTAATTAAGTTATTCTTTTATGGGGTATGTGTACACCTCTTGGCTTGTAATAGATAGGGCTTGGAGGAGCATTTGATGAAGACCTATTGAAGACGTGTGCCTAGCTAGCAAATGTAATAGTTAGGGCTTTAATTGTCTTATGTGTCTTGCATGCTTAGTTGCTACGTGTTAATTTGCTTTGTTAGGGCCTTGCATCTAGTCGAGCATGCTAAATGTTATGTGCTATGTGTTTACGAGTGTTTTGCATGTCTACTCGCTTTTTGTAGTATAGATGAATGGAATGGATGAATGTACGTCACCACACTAGTCCAACGCTAGTTGTGGTTCATTTTTTTCACTAATCTAATGATAGTAGAATGTCATAGAAAGGGCTAGTCCAATGCTAGACCCAATAGGTTCTTTTTTCCTTTTTTTCATTCAATGCATGATCACCACATATCACGCATTTTCCCTTAGTTTATCATTTGGCATGTTCCTCAAACCCCTTCCCCTTCACTTTAGGACTTGCATCTCATGCTAGTTAGGATTCATTTGCGTGAAAATCCCCTTCCGATAAGGGAAACGAGCGAGTGTGGCTACTCGATAGCCTTAGCACGCTAGTTTCGCCTTCTAATCAAAGGGAAAATCGAAGTCGAAAAGTTAGAAGTCAACCCCCGTACCCGACTTGTTGCATTCCCCTAGGGTCATACTTTCATTTTTAATCACTTCCATACTCTTTTAATCACATTTTTCTTACATTTCTCAATCCATATTTTTCACTACATCTTTATCATTTATTTACTTTACTTCACAAATGAAATTCAAGTTTCACTTATATATGTACTATTCTATCTTCATTCATTTGCACACACAAACACTTTGATTTTCATACAAATTCACACATGCACTTTCTTTACACATTTGCACACAAACACTTTGTTTTTTACACCATTTCATACATGAATCTTTTCATACACTTGCACACTTGCACTTGAGTCACCATTGGCATCAATCGACCTCTATGAGGCTTCCCTTTATTAGCCGCCACAATTCATGTGGTTTGGGACCAAAAACCTCACGAGAGACATCGTAGAATTTAGGATTGCATTTCTCATTCATTAGTCTTTGTCCAAATTGCAAATACATACTTTGGGTAGAAAAAAATTAGGAAAATAAGGGTTAAATCACGCAACTAGCCTTGGCTAGGTCGAAGGGGTGCCTTGGATTTTTATCCTTGCCTTCCCCTTCGTCAAATGTGACTCCCGAACCTTTTTCTTTGTTTGCGTGGACTAGGAGTCGTTCAAAAGGGTTTCTTACTTTTTTCCTTAAAAAATTCACTTTTTGGGTGACTTGGTACACCCTAACTCTATACCAAGTGGCAACTCCATTTTTCATATAAAAAACCCCTTTTGAACTATTTTTCTTGGGTCAAATCGTCGCATTTTCAAAAGTCCCATTTAGACCCATTTTTATTTTTATCAAAAAATTCACTTTTTCCAAACCAATAAAAATCGCAAAAACAATCATTTTATTTTTTCAAAAAGTGGGGCGCGACAGTTGGCGACTCCACTGGGGATTTCCTAAGTGGGTCCGAGCATTTTGATTTGACCATTCTTTTCCATTTTCTACCCCTTTTATGCATTGCATTTGGATATTAGGGTGCATTTTCCATTTTTTAGGACTTTTTGACTCGCTCACGTATCAAGCTACCCCTCGCTCACGTGTGTATGGATGATTGGATGAATGATTTTATTTGTCTTATACCGCGCTTGTCATTGCATTTGGGGGGGTGTGTGTCACCCTTAGAGACACGCGTTGGTTCTCGATCCCTCCCCTCCAAAACGTGCACTATCATACGCGCATACGCTTTACTATTCATCCCCCTTTATTTTTCTTTTAGTGGCTTGTCACGCCACTCCACCCTTTTAGGATTAGGAGACCCACTTGGACGTGTGATTGTGTCACGACGTGTGCGTAGCACGATCCAATGGGTCACTCAATCTTCCGCTTTAAACTTTGGGTTACTAACCTTTAGCTTTTAGTCGAAGGTTGAGGATTTTTATAGATTCACTCAAACATGCAGCCGTAACACGACGTGTGCGTAGCGGTGTTTGGGGAATCGCTCGAGCCACCGACAAAGGGCCTTGGGAGTGATGACCCTTGGCCACGAGTCTGAAGGCTTGGGGACCTGAGCTTATCGAGTTAGATGCATTAGTGAACCCCAACCTCATGCATCCATGTAGTTCACCTAAGGTAGAGTCTGCCTTACCCTATTAGGAACACCACTCACGAGGGGAGGGATCCCATCCTTTTCCTTATTTATTTTTCCTGTTTTTTTATCATTTAATTGTCCAACGTGTTATGTGATTATATGTGGAACTAACTTTCCTTGTTTCTTGTTTTTGCATTCACAACCCTAGCAAATAAGAGGTCTGGCATGACCTTCTTTTAAGAAGCCTACCCGTGTAGATAGGATATGGCACGTTTAAGAAGTTTTTGTATATTTTTGTGCATAAATAATAATGTCATGTCATTTTAGGCCTACCCTGGCAAATCAAGGGTCCTTTAGGTCATATTGCATATTTTACTACTTTAATAAATGGCATCACGCATAAACCATAGAAAGGGAATGCCACATAGGGAATCCCGTTTTAGGAATAAACCACCTCTTGTCTCGGATACTTAATCCAAAGAGACTTGCACGTTTACCTTTTTCGTACCATCCAAAGGGGTAGTGCATAAGGTAAGGTAAGGATCCGATCCTTTTGAAGAGAATAAAGCAATTTTTGCACATTAGAATATGAGCGTCTAGAAATCACTTTTTGGCCATTTTATCAAAATTGGTAAAATTCCCTTGCGTAAAAGGACATTAATTTGAAGAAATTCACAAATAATTCCTCACTATTGAGACGATAAATTGAGGCCAAATCGTGATTTTAGAAGGCTCATAGACTAATTTTTTAAAACTACCCAATAGGTAGATAATTCAATCATTTTTGAATAAATCATTAAAATCATCAATTCATTTGACCAATTTACCCTTTTTAGGGTCATTCGGTCAATTTTTGAAAAATCATCAATTCATTTGACCAATTTACCCTTTTAGGGTGATTTGGCCAATTTTTGAATAAATCATTAGCTTCATTTCATTCATTTGACCAATTTACCCTTTTAGGGTGATTTGGCCAATTTTTGAATAAATCATTAGTTTCATTTCATTCATTTGACCAATTTACCCTTTTTAGGGTCATTCGGTCAATTTTTGAAAAATCATCAATTCATTTGACCAATTTACCCTTTTAGGGTGATTTGGCCAATTTTTGAATAAATCATTAGCTTCATTTCATTCATTTGATCAATTTACCCTTTTTAGGGTCATCCGGTCGATTTTTGGATAAATCAACTTCATTTGACCAATTTACCCTTTTTAGGGTCGTCCGGTCGGGTTTTGAATAATCATCAATTCATTTGATCAATTTACCGTCTTTTAGGGTTATCCGGTCGATTTTTGAATAAATCATCAATTTCATTCAATTCATATGACCAATTCACTTTTTTTTAGGGTCACGTAGTCGATTTTGACCAACTTACCCTTTCTAGGGACATCCGATCGATTTTTGAATAAATCGTCGATTCATTTGACCAATTTGACCTTTTTTTTTAGGGTGATTTGGCCGATTTTGAATAAATCATGTACATTTCATTCATTTGGCCAAAATTTTCAAATTATTTTTCACTCAATAAGTTGGTTGGATCCGTCAGGTATTGTATAGTGCATGCTCTGGAGGACTGCATTTTCATTCTAGGCCTACCCTTGGCACAAAAAGGGTTCCCCCATAGGACATGCATACCGATTTTGCAGTCTTGCTTACTAACTCGGGTTATTTTTCTTTTGTTTTGTTTTTCCCCTTCCCCTGCATTCATGAAAAATGTGTTTCAATAAGGTGAAAATATTTTTCTATATCTGATAACAATTTTTGATCCGATAAAGTTCGAAAAGTATTATTTGATTCTTGGGCAGATCCTACAATGGAAACGTGAAAGATCCATCTGAAAGCTCTAGGCTAAGAGCTTCTAAGAGATTTCATAATTGTTTTTCAAAGAAAAGTTTGTATATTGGATTTTGTTAATGCATTTTTCTTCTAAAAAAGAAAGCAGTCAGAAAGTGTATATATGGGGAGCTCTTTAGAAGTTTTCTCCTCTCATTTGTTTCGTAAATAAACGGGAATTTTGTTTTAAGCTTTTTCAGCAATAAAGTTTTGGACAATTATTGTTTTGTATATATTCATGTACACTTCATTCTTTTGCATTGAAGATTTCATGATGAATTTCAAGAAATAAGACTAAATTGAGATTTTTCAACCTCCAGCCTGAAAAGTCACAAGTGTATGCTTTCTAAAATCCTTGCGTACACTAGATTGGGGATCCGAGCTACACAATAAGAGTGCTCAAAATTAAAAAAGGTCACTCAGAAGACCCGTGAGATGCCTTTCTCCTTCACTTAACCCCAAAATAAAATCAGTCACATTGATTGATAAATTGCAAATTGGGGCAACTTTGGCTTGAAAATGTCCGTTGTGTCTAATTATATTCAACTCACATCTAAGTGAAAGCAAAAATGTGCATTATTCTTGTTTGTTTTGAAATTTTGGAATGATACTTTGAGCATTCGTTTCTCTACCTATACACATTTTATCATTTGTTCTCCCATTTGAGCCTTTGAAAGAATAATTTCGTTTCAAATAAGAGTCCTAATGATCACTACCCTATATTGGAAAATTTTCAAATATCAAAAAGGGGAATGGATTTTCAATGACCATTTCGTTACTTTGGTTGTCATGAAGTGTAAGAATGATGCTTTGGCCATCGTTTCTACAACCTAAACACTGATCATCCCTTGCATCCTCATTTGAGCTAAAATTGGTGGTTCTTTTCGAGTGCACATATGATCGCACCCCACATTGGGGAAGGAGATTGGAGAATTTTGAAAAAAGGAAAAAGAAAAGGGGTAAAGGGAACCGCGAATTGCGGAAATTTGATTCTACCTGGGTTTCAATTTTGAAAAGAAAAGAAAAGAGGAAAAAGGACAAGTTCTGTCCGGTGGGTCACTTATGTTTCATAGATATGAATGAGCAAGAGTCTTCCTCAGTCAATTGATTCAGATACATGCAAAAAAGTTTCGCATTAATGAAAGTTTCCTTTCAGCGTTATTGTAAGGAACAGAATAAAGGTCAGGCCCTCTTCTTTTCCAATCAAACATTCTATCCCTAGTTATCCCTTTTGAGCCTTCAGAATAAAATACTTCGTTTGGCAACCCCTGAGAATCGCAAACCCCACACTGGGGCAAGTTTGAGTTGAAAAGGAAAAAGTTTCCAGAAGTGAAAAGTGGAAAGCCACAAAATCAAAGGCAAAAGAAGAAAAGAGAACCTCAATTCAAAAATAAATTGGGGCAAATTTTGTGAAAGTTCAAGAATGGCGGAAGGCCGAAGAATCAAAAGAAGAAAGAAAATGAAAGAGAAAAAGCCTCAAGTGAGCATAAACTGGGGCAAAATTTTGATTTAGCCCTAAAATAGGGTTGGCACAACAATGCGATCTCAGATTCTTCAAACCACTCTTGAAATCTGCCTTCAGGCCTTAACTTTTCTAAACACCCCACCAGACCCCATTACAAAAGCCGAAAGTCCTGACTTCTGTTCTTTGCAATGGCCCTGTCAAGAAAATTTTGATGCCGGAAAATTTTAGCTGTATTTCTGAATTGCTTGAGTATGGGGATGACGCTACTCACCATGTGAAAAACCCACCAAATTGAGGGAAAGGAAAAGAGAAAAAAAAAAAAGCAAAGCAAGAAAAGTAAATGCAAGAAGATGCAGAAAAATTCGACGTTGAAGTCCTTGGGGAATGATGAGAAAATCCAAACAAATTCTGAGATCTTTGAGTTCAGAATAGGGGCAATTTTGGAAAAATGCGATCTTTGGTGCAATGTCCTTGAAAGTTTTATTCTTTAGCTATCGTTTTCAAGCCAAATTACAAGCTAATAAAGTCCATCGTTGACTTATTCTTTCATGACAATCCAAAATGAGGATCATGCTTATAAGAAATTCATCAAATCATTTGTGATCATGAGGCTATAACCTGTTTTCTACATGTTTAGCTATCGTTTCTGCCCACACGTTACAAGCTTAAAAAGTTGGTAGTTGACTAAATTTTCTTAAGAAATAAGAATGGACAAACTATTTGCTTTCACTAAGATGTGACATTGAATGGATTAGATACAATTGGAACAAAAAAAAAAAGAAAAAAAAAAGAAAAAAAAAATGAGACAGATTCTGACCTCCCATTTCCTTAGCCATTTCAAAAATAAAGTCACTTGATTGGTCCTGAAAAGATGAGCCAACCAGAAATTGTGACCCATTACCCAAAACACCAATGCCAATGTGAGGAAGAAATCTTCTGTGATCTGATTTTATTTCAAGAAAATCATCATGAAATTTTCTTTTAGGAAACATAGTTTCTTAAAACAAGCCCACACTGGGGCAAATTCTTATTCATGGGATTTCACAGAATAAGCCCACACTGGGGCAAAAATTTTTATAGTTCATTTGAGGATTTCGTCCAAGAATCAAATAATGCATTTTTCAAATCAAATACGCTGTTTCTTTTCATGAAATTCAAGTGCATGTCATATTTTTGTAAGCCCCCGTGCAGGTATTCATAGTTGAAATCGACGAAGGAGCATCTGGTGATGTGAAAGGCCAACGCCGAAGAAAGAAAAAAAAGAAGGGAAAAGGGACCCTGCACTGAGGGCAAATTATTTTGAAAAAGATTCTCTCGAAAAATCAGAAGAAATTCAAAAGTCCAAAATCAAAAATCAAGTTCAAATTCTTGTTTCTTGGAAAATCAAATTCATCTCAGCGCTCGCCGCGCACCCTTCCATTCCTTTCTTGACAACCACATTCAATTCACTGATTTCCACCACCGTTAGCATCGAGTCTATCTCACTAACGTGTGCGTTTTCATTCCACCACCGTTAGCATCGAGTCTATCTCACTAGCGTGTGTGTTATTTTTCAGTCTATCTCTGTTAGCTTTGAGTTCATCCCACAACGTACTTTCTCTTTCCAATTCCTCGGCAGGACCGGGTTTTATCCCGCTGACCGCTTACTTCGGCAGGACCGGGTCTTATCCCGCTGACCGCTTATTTCGGCAGGACCGGGTCTTATCCCGCTGACCGCTTACTTCGGCAGGACCGGGTTTTATCCCGCTGACCGCTTTTGTCAAATTGGGACCGGGTTTCATCCCGCCAATCACGGCAGGACCGGGTATAATCCCGCTGACCGCTTTTATGAAATTGGGACCGGGTTTCATCCCGCCAATCACGGCAGGACCGGGTATAATCCCGCTGACCGCTTTTATCACATTGGGACCGGGTTTTATCCCGCCAATCTCGGCAGGACCGGGTATAATCCCGCTGACCAAAGGAATGGCAGGACCGGGTCTAATCCCGCTGACCAAATGAAAGGCAGGCTCGGGTTTAATCCCACTGACCAATTCATCACACTGGAGCAAATTATTTCGACAAGTCTCTCTCAGTCAGGAAAAATCAAAAAAAATCAAAAAATCAAAAAATCAAAAAATCAAAAAAATCAAAAAATCAAAAAATAAAAAAAAAAATCAAAAAATCAAATCAAGTTCATCACGGCAAGCTCGGGTTTAATCCCACTGTCCGATTGTCAAACATTTCATTTTCACAGCCACTGGAGCGTGAGGTTAGTCCCGCCAGTAAGCATTTCATTTCTATGCCACTAGCCGTTGGATCAGTCCCACTAGTGCGCATTCCATTTTCGTCTGCCACTAGCCGTGGGTCAGTCCCACTAGCGAGCACTCCCCAATTTTAAATTTCTGTCCGGGTCTATCCCGTGGGTCTATCCCAATTTTACATTTCTGTTCGGGTCTATCCCGTTTAAATTTCTGTTCGGGTCAGTCCCGTTTTAATTTCTGTTCAGGTCAGTCCCGTTTAAATTCCTGTTCATTGAAATCATTTTGCAGCCAAATAACACAGGTAAGTATTTGGTGTCTACTTCTTTGTCTCAAGTTTTTTCAAAACTCAGACAAAGAGGGGCAAACTGTAGACACCAAATTTTTGGTGTAATTTCATTTCTTTTTATTCTTAGTTTTTATTTGTCGTATTCGCTTTTTAGTTTTTAGTTTCTAGTTTTAGTTTTATTTTTAAAGTTTTAGCATAGAATTTCTTGAAAAGAAAAAAAAATAATAAATAAAAAAATAAAAAAATAAAAAAAAAAGAGAAAAAAAAAGAAAAAAAAAGAGAAAAAAAAAGGAAAAAGCCAAGCATGTTAACAGAACGCAGAAACATAAATTGCAGCGGGCCATTTTCTTCCATTTTTCGGTGGCATTTTCTTTTCCTCCAAGCACTCTCAGTACAAGGCCAATGCATCTGGGGTTAAATTCCAGAATCAATGCCCATCTAAGGGCCCAAAATTCTTGCAAAAATGCGGCTCCAATCTCCTCCCTTTGTTCTAGGTTTTGGAGGTATCGGCAGCTATATTAAAGCCGAGAAAAGAAGAAACAGGGGGGGCTTGATCTGAGAGTTTGACGGCTAAGGTTGGTAAGAAAAACTAGAAACCAAGAGAGAGAAAAAGAAAAATATGAGAAGAGGGGGTGGCGGCTGGATGAAAAAGGCAGAGAAAAGGTGAGGAATCAGAAAAAACAGAGGCGGATGAATTAGGAGAAAATAGAGGAGCCAAAAAACAGAGGGAGTTGGCGGGCTGAGAAGCAGAGGATCTGGGGAGGAAGGAAAACGAGAAAAATAGGGAGCGGCGGACAGAAGAGCAAAAGGAGAGTTTTGAGAGAGCCACGGTGCAAGGCTGCGAAGAAAACAACTCAAGGAAAGTCGGTCCAAGCTACCATCAGTCCACGTTCGCTGTTGTTGCTGTCTGCCATCGCCCCTCGGCCCACTCCAATTGACCACACTGACAAAAGCTACGGCGTCCTTCGGCTGGAAAAGAAAGGGCAAGTTGAGGAACAGAGCAATCAAATGGCCAAATGGAACCTCCCCTGCTCGCCACCACATCGTCGGAGTCCACCGCAGCCGCTCGCAAATCTTCACCATGAGAAACAATGTAAGTTATTCTTTTCCTTTTACATTTCAGTTTTTCTTCAAGAATGGATTTCGGAGGCTCTCAGAGCATATTTGCCATGGGTTTTGTTATTGCAATCTCAGTTGATGGTCTGAAATTTTTGTTCGCATATGTTTTCTGTGTTTGATTGGACTGAATTCCTTGCTTTTCTGTTGATTTTGGACTCGGTTATCACATAAGTTGAGCAAAAATTTGCTGAAATCTTTCATGCCCATTTGTTGCTTGTTAAAATGCCTGAATGAACAGTCTACGTGTAGATGATTTCGCCCGCGCTTTACGTGTGAAAAATGATCATTGGGATGGCTTTTCCGCTTGTTCGAACATAGTAAACATTTTTTTTTTCATGGTAGAAAGCTGTGTTGGGTTCGCTGTACCTTTTTCTGTTTTATTCTTATATTTCTGTGCTTGAACCCGAATTGAGGTTATCAGAGGAAGTGTTTCATCGATTGTTGGAAATGATTGGATTTGAAATCAGATTTTTTGGTTTTGCTGACCGAAAAGAGCCAAACCGGCTCACTGAAGAAGACAATCAATTTTCTAAAATCGCATTCTCAGTCCCTCCATTTTGCTTTGTTTTGTTTTGTGATTTCAAAGCTTTTAGAACTTCATGTTTCGACTCCCCAAACCTTCATGATTCATTCAATTAAGTCCGATTCTGGTTGCATTTGAATCCCTCATTTTTCCCCTGTTCTGATATGGCCCATTCCTTTTTGCATTTGAATCCCTCATTTTTGTTCTGATATGGCCCATTCCTTTTTGCATTTGAATCCCTCAGCTTCCCCTTATTCTGCTATGGCCCAAAACTTGGAATAAGTGAACTAATTTTGTCCTTTTAAGTTTAATCCTCTGTTTGCATATTTTATGTGACTTTATGGATAGATTAATTCTTGATTGTGGATCATAGTTGTGGCTTAATAATTTTGTTGATTTGTTTATCTTGTTTGGTTCAATGAAATAAGTGTTTGGGCTAAGAGGTTATTTTGTGTTTGGGTTTAAGAAAGTTGTTTTAGTTTATTTTGTTTGTTTTTTTTGGTTTGGGCTAGGGGGTCAAGGCCCATCTATTTGGTTGGCTAATTTTTGGCCAAAATAATACACAAGCCCACTTGTTTTTTCCTTGGACTTCCGATTGGGCCAAGTGGTCTTGGCCCAAGAAAAGTTAAAAATGGCCCACTGGCCTGACCCATTAGCAACCAGAAACCAAAGTTGCAAATCAGTCCCTGAATTTCTCCTTAACTATACTGTGGCCCTGGATATTTTTACTTCCTTTCAATTGGGTCCTTGATTTAATTGCAAGTAGGTCCCTGAACTTCATTTTTCTTTAATTTTGACCTCCAAACTTTGTTAATTTGTGCAATCAAGTCCCTTCTTCTTTTGACTTCTTGAATGTGAGTTGTTTATATGATTTAATTGATTCAATTTCACCTTTCATTTTTATCTTTTGTGATTATTTCTTAATTAAAGTGGTACCTTGATCTTTTTATTGTTTTGAAGCCATTTTTCCTTCATTTGATCACCATTGCATGGGGAGGTATAATTTCTTTTATCCCTTTTGTCTCTCCTACGTGATCCAACGTGCTAAGTGAGAATTGCATGCCTACTTTACTTGCTTTCCTTGTTTTTCCTTAATTCATTTCATTTACTTCATTTACTTTTGCTTTTAATTAAGTTATTCTTTTATGGGGTATGTGTACACCTCTTGGCTTGTAATAGATAGGGCTTGGAGGAGCATTTGATGAAGACCTATTGAAGACGTGTGCCTAGCTAGCAAATGTAATAGTTAGGGCTTTAATTGTCTTATGTGTCTTGCATGCTTAGTTGCTACGTGTTAATTTGCTTTGTTAGGGCCTTGCATCTAGTCGAGCATGCTAAATGTTATGTGCTATGTGTTTACGAGTGTTTTGCATGTCTACTCGCTTTTTGTAGTATAGATGAATGGAATGGATGAATGTACGTCACCACACTAGTCCAACGCTAGTTGTGGTTCATTTTTTTCACTAATCTAATGATAGTAGAATGTCATAGAAAGGGCTAGTCCAATGCTAGACCCAATAGGTTCTTTTTTCCTTTTTTTCATTCAATGCATGATCACCACATATCACGCATTTTCCCTTAGTTTATCATTTGGCATGTTCCTCAAACCCCTTCCCCTTCACTTTAGGACTTGCATCTCATGCTAGTTAGGATTCATTTGCGTGAAAATCCCCTTCCGATAAGGGAAACGAGCGAGTGTGGCTACTCGATAGCCTTAGCACGCTAGTTTCGCCTTCTAATCAAAGGGAAAATCGAAGTCGAAAAGTTAGAAGTCAACCCCCGTACCCGACTTGTTGCATTCCCCTAGGGTCATACTTTCATTTTTAATCACTTCCATACTCTTTTAATCACATTTTTCTTACATTTCTCAATCCATATTTTTCACTACATCTTTATCATTTATTTACTTTACTTCACAAATGAAATTCAAGTTTCACTTATATATGTACTATTCTATCTTCATTCATTTGCACACACAAACACTTTGATTTTCATACAAATTCACACATGCACTTTCTTTACACATTTGCACACAAACACTTTGTTTTTTACACCATTTCATACATGAATCTTTTCATACACTTGCACACTTGCACTTGAGTCACCATTGGCATCAATCGACCTCTATGAGGCTTCCCTTTATTAGCCGCCACAATTCATGTGGTTTGGGACCAAAAACCTCACGAGAGACATCGTAGAATTTAGGATTGCATTTCTCATTCATTAGTCTTTGTCCAAATTGCAAATACATACTTTGGGTAGAAAAAAATTAGGAAAATAAGGGTTAAATCACGCAACTAGCCTTGGCTAGGTCGAAGGGGTGCCTTGGATTTTTATCCTTGCCTTCCCCTTCGTCAAATGTGACTCCCGAACCTTTTTCTTTGTTTGCGTGGACTAGGAGTCGTTCAAAAGGGTTTCTTACTTTTTTCCTTAAAAAATTCACTTTTTGGGTGACTTGGTACACCCTAACTCTATACCAAGTGGCAACTCCATTTTTCATATAAAAAACCCCTTTTGAACTATTTTTCTTGGGTCAAATCGTCGCATTTTCAAAAGTCCCATTTAGACCCATTTTTATTTTTATCAAAAAATTCACTTTTTCCAAACCAATAAAAATCGCAAAAACAATCATTTTATTTTTTCAAAAAGTGGGGCGCGACAGTTGGCGACTCCACTGGGGATTTCCTAAGTGGGTCCGAGCATTTTGATTTGACCATTCTTTTCCATTTTCTACCCCTTTTATGCATTGCATTTGGATATTAGGGTGCATTTTCCATTTTTTAGGACTTTTTGACTCGCTCACGTATCAAGCTACCCCTCGCTCACGTGTGTATGGATGATTGGATGAATGATTTTATTTGTCTTATACCGCGCTTGTCATTGCATTTGGGGGGGTGTGTGTCACCCTTAGAGACACGCGTTGGTTCTCGATCCCTCCCCTCCAAAACGTGCACTATCATACGCGCATACGCTTTACTATTCATCCCCCTTTATTTTTCTTTTAGTGGCTTGTCACGCCACTCCACCCTTTTAGGATTAGGAGACCCACTTGGACGTGTGATTGTGTCACGACGTGTGCGTAGCACGATCCAATGGGTCACTCAATCTTCCGCTTTAAACTTTGGGTTACTAACCTTTAGCTTTTAGTCGAAGGTTGAGGATTTTTATAGATTCACTCAAACATGCAGCCGTAACACGACGTGTGCGTAGCGGTGTTTGGGGAATCGCTCGAGCCACCGACAAAGGGCCTTGGGAGTGATGACCCTTGGCCACGAGTCTGAAGGCTTGGGGACCTGAGCTTATCGAGTTAGATGCATTAGTGAACCCCAACCTCATGCATCCATGTAGTTCACCTAAGGTAGAGTCTGCCTTACCCTATTAGGAACACCACTCACGAGGGGAGGGATCCCATCCTTTTCCTTATTTATTTTTCCTGTTTTTTTATCATTTAATTGTCCAACGTGTTATGTGATTATATGTGGAACTAACTTTCCTTGTTTCTTGTTTTTGCATTCACAACCCTAGCAAATAAGAGGTCTGGCATGACCTTCTTTTAAGAAGCCTACCCGTGTAGATAGGATATGGCACGTTTAAGAAGTTTTTGTATATTTTTGTGCATAAATAATAATGTCATGTCATTTTAGGCCTACCCTGGCAAATCAAGGGTCCTTTAGGTCATATTGCATATTTTACTACTTTAATAAATGGCATCACGCATAAACCATAGAAAGGGAATGCCACATAGGGAATCCCGTTTTAGGAATAAACCACCTCTTGTCTCGGATACTTAATCCAAAGAGACTTGCACGTTTACCTTTTTCGTACCATCCAAAGGGGTAGTGCATAAGGTAAGGTAAGGATCCGATCCTTTTGAAGAGAATAAAGCAATTTTTGCACATTAGAATATGAGCGTCTAGAAATCACTTTTTGGCCATTTTATCAAAATTGGTAAAATTCCCTTGCGTAAAAGGACATTAATTTGAAGAAATTCACAAATAATTCCTCACTATTGAGACGATAAATTGAGGCCAAATCGTGATTTTAGAAGGCTCATAGACTAATTTTTTAAAACTACCCAATAGGTAGATAATTCAATCATTTTTGAATAAATCATTAAAATCATCAATTCATTTGACCAATTTACCCTTTTTAGGGTCATTCGGTCAATTTTTGAAAAATCATCAATTCATTTGACCAATTTACCCTTTTAGGGTGATTTGGCCAATTTTTGAATAAATCATTAGCTTCATTTCATTCATTTGACCAATTTACCCTTTTAGGGTGATTTGGCCAATTTTTGAATAAATCATTAGCTTCATTTCATTCATTTGACCAATTTACCCTTTTTAGGGTCATTCGGTCAATTTTTGAAAAATCATCAATTCATTTGACCAATTTACCCTTTTAGGGTGATTTGGCCAATTTTTGAATAAATCATTAGCTTCATTTCATTCATTTGATCAATTTACCCTTTTTAGGGTCATCCGGTCGATTTTTGGATAAATCAACTTCATTTGACCAATTTACCCTTTTTAGGGTCGTCCGGTCGGGTTTTGAATAATCATCAATTCATTTGATCAATTTACCGTCTTTTAGGGTTATCCGGTCGATTTTTGAATAAATCATCAATTTCATTCAATTCATATGACCAATTCACTTTTTTTTAGGGTCACGTAGTCGATTTTGACCAACTTACCCTTTCTAGGGACATCCGATCGATTTTTGAATAAATCGTCGATTCATTTGACCAATTTGACCTTTTTTTTTAGGGTGATTTGGCCGATTTTGAATAAATCATGTACATTTCATTCATTTGGCCAAAATTTTCAAATTATTTTTCACTCAATAAGTTGGTTGGATCCGTCAGGTATTGTATAGTGCATGCTCTGGAGGACTGCATTTTCATTCTAGGCCTACCCTTGGCACAAAAAGGGTTCCCCCATAGGACATGCATACCGATTTTGCAGTCTTGCTTACTAACTCGGGTTATTTTTCTTTTGTTTTGTTTTTCCCCTTCCCCTGCATTCATGAAAAATGTGTTTCAATAAGGTGAAAATATTTTTCTATATCTGATAACAATTTTTGATCCGATAAAGTTCGAAAAGTATTATTTGATTCTTGGGCAGATCCTACAATGGAAACGTGAAAGATCCATCTGAAAGCTCTAGGCTAAGAGCTTCTAAGAGATTTCATAATTGTTTTTCAAAGAAAAGTTTGTATATTGGATTTTGTTAATGCATTTTTCTTCTAAAAAAGAAAGCAGTCAGAAAGTGTATATATGGGGAGCTCTTTAGAAGTTTTCTCCTCTCATTTGTTTCGTAAATAAACGGGAATTTTGTTTTAAGCTTTTTCAGCAATAAAGTTTTGGACAATTATTGTTTTGTATATATTCATGTACACTTCATTCTTTTGCATTGAAGATTTCATGATGAATTTCAAGAAATAAGACTAAATTGAGATTTTTCAACCTCCAGCCTGAAAAGTCACAAGTGTATGCTTTCTAAAATCCTTGCGTACACTAGATTGGGGATCCGAGCTACACAATAAGAGTGCTCAAAATTAAAAAAGGTCACTCAGAAGACCCGTGAGATGCCTTTCTCCTTCACTTAACCCCAAAATAAAATCAGTCACATTGATTGATAAATTGCAAATTGGGGCAACTTTGGCTTGAAAATGTCCGTTGTGTCTAATTATATTCAACTCACATCTAAGTGAAAGCAAAAATGTGCATTATTCTTGTTTGTTTTGAAATTTTGGAATGATACTTTGAGCATTCGTTTCTCTACCTATACACATTTTATCATTTGTTCTCCCATTTGAGCCTTTGAAAGAATAATTTCGTTTCAAATAAGAGTCCTAATGATCACTACCCTATATTGGAAAATTTTCAAATATCAAAAAGGGGAATGGATTTTCAATGACCATTTCGTTACTTTGGTTGTCATGAAGTGTAAGAATGATGCTTTGGCCATCGTTTCTACAACCTAAACACTGATCATCCCTTGCATCCTCATTTGAGCTAAAATTGGTGGTTCTTTTCGAGTGCACATATGATCGCACCCCACATTGGGGAAGGAGATTGGAGAATTTTGAAAAAAGGAAAAAGAAAAGGGGTAAAGGGAACCGCGAATTGCGGAAATTTGATTCTACCTGGGTTTCAATTTTGAAAAGAAAAGAAAAGAGGAAAAAGGACAAGTTCTGTCCGGTGGGTCACTTATGTTTCATAGATATAAATGAGCAAGAGTCTTCCTCAGTCAATTGATTCAGATACATGCAAAAAAGTTTCGCATTAATGAAAGTTTCCTTTCAGCGTTATTGTAAGGAACAGAATAAAGGTCAGGCCCTCTTCTTTTCCAATCAAACATTCTATCCCTAGTTATCCCTTTTGAGCCTTCAGAATAAAATACTTCGTTTGGCAACCCCTGAGAATCGCAAACCCCACACTGGGGCAAGTTTGAGTTGAAAAGGAAAAAGTTTCCAGAAGTGAAAAGTGGAAAGCCACAAAATCAAAGGCAAAAGAAGAAAAGAGAACCTCAATTCAAAAATAAATTGGGGCAAATTTTGTGAAAGTTCAAGAATGGCGGAAGGCCGAAGAATCAAAAGAAGAAAGAAAATGAAAGAGAAAAAGCCTCAAGTGAGCATAAACTGGGGCAAAATTTTGATTTAGCCCTAAAATAGGGTTGGCACAACAATGCGATCTCAGATTCTTCAAACCACTCTTGAAATCTGCCTTCAGGCCTTAACTTTTCTAAACACCCCACCAGACCCCATTACAAAAGCCGAAAGTCCTGACTTCTGTTCTTTGCAATGGCCCTGTCAAGAAAATTTTTGATGCCGGAAAATTTTAGCTGTATTTCTGAATTGCTTGAGTATGGGGATGACGCTACTCACCATGTGAAAACCCACCAAATTGAGGGAAAGGAAAAGAGAAAAAAAAAAAAGCAAAGCAAGAAAAGTAAATGCAAGAAGATGCAGAAAAATTCGACGTTGAAGTCCTTGGGGAATGATGAGAAAATCCAAACAAATTCTGAGATCTTTGAGTTCAGAATAGGGGCAATTTTGGAAAAATGCGATCTTTGGTGCAATGTCCTTGAAAGTTTTATTCTTTAGCTATCGTTTTCAAGCCAAATTACAAGCTAATAAAGTCCATCGTTGACTTATTCTTTCATGACAATCCAAAATGAGGATCATGCTTATAAGAAATTCATCAAATCATTTGTGATCATGAGGCTATAACCTGTTTTCTACATGTTTAGCTATCGTTTCTGCCCACACGTTACAAGCTTAAAAAGTTGGTAGTTGACTAAATTTTCTTAAGAAATAAGAATGGACAAACTATTTGCTTTCACTAAGATGTGACATTGAATGGATTAGATACAATTGGAACAAAAAAAAAAAGAAAAAAAAAAAGAAAAAAAAAAATGAGACAGATTCTGACCTCCCATTTCCTTAGCCATTTCAAAAATAAAGTCACTTGATTGGTCCTGAAAAGATGAGCCAACCAGAAATTGTGACCCATTACCCAAAACACCAATGCCAATGTGAGGAAGAAATCTTCTGTGATCTGATTTTATTTCAAGAAAATCATCATGAAATTTTCTTTTAGGAAACATAGTTTCTTAAAACAAGCCCACACTGGGGCAAATTCTTATTCATGGGATTTCACAGAATAAGCCCACACTGGGGCAAAAATTTTTATAGTTCATTTGAGGATTTCGTCCAAGAATCAAATAATGCATTTTTCAAATCAAATACGCTGTTTCTTTTCATGAAATTCAAGTGCATGTCATATTTTTGTAAGCCCCCGTGCAGGTATTCATAGTTGAAATCGACGAAGGAGCATCTGGTGATGTGAAAGGCCAACGCCGAAGAAAGAAAAAAAAGAAGGGAAAAGGGACCCTGCACTGAGGGCAAATTATTTTGAAAAAGATTCTCTCGAAAAATCAGAAGAAATTCAAAAGTCCAAAATCAAAAATCAAGTTCAAATTCTTGTTTCTTGGAAAATCAAATTCATCTCAGCGCTCGCCGCGCACCCTTCCATTCCTTTCTTGACAACCACATTCAATTCACTGATTTCCACCACCGTTAGCATCGAGTCTATCTCACTAACGTGTGCGTTTTCATTCCACCACCGTTAGCATCGAGTCTATCTCACTAGCGTGTGTGTTATTTTTCAGTCTATCTCTGTTAGCTTTGAGTTCATCCCACAACGTACTTTCTCTTTCCAATTCCTCGGCAGGACCGGGTTTTATCCCGCTGACCGCTTACTTCGGCAGGACCGGGTCTTATCCCGCTGACCGCTTATTTCGGCAGGACCGGGTCTTATCCCGCTGACCGCTTATTTCGGCAGGACCGGGTCTTATCCCGCTGACCGCTTACTTCGGCAGGACCGGGTTTTATCCCGCTGACCGCTTTTGTCAAATTGGGACCGGGTTTCATCCCGCCAATCACGGCAGGACCGGGTATAATCCCGCTGACCGCTTTTATGAAATTGGGACCGGGTTTCATCCCGCCAATCACGGCAGGACCGGGTATAATCCCGCTGACCGCTTTTATCACATTGGGACCGGGTTTTATCCCGCCAATCTCGGCAGGACCGGGTATAATCCCGCTGACCAAAGGAATGGCAGGACCGGGTCTAATCCCGCTGACCAAATGAAAGGCAGGCTCGGGTTTAATCCCACTGACCAATTCATCACACTGGAGCAAATTATTTCGACAAGTCTCTCTCAGTCAGGAAAAATCAAAAAAAATCAAAAAATCAAAAAATCAAAAAATCAAAAAAATCAAAAAATCAAAAAAATAAAAAAAAAAATCAAAAAAATCAAATCAAGTTCATCACGGCAAGCTCGGGTTTAATCCCACTGTCCGATTGTCAAACATTTCATTTTCACAGCCACTGGAGCGTGAGGTTAGTCCCGCCAGTAAGCATTTCATTTCTATGCCACTAGCCGTTGGATCAGTCCCACTAGTGCGCATTCCATTTTCGTCTGCCACTAGCCGTGGGTCAGTCCCACTAGCGAGCACTCCCCAATTTTAAATTTCTGTCCGGGTCTATCCCGTGGGTCTATCCCAATTTTACATTTCTGTTCGGGTCTATCCCGTTTAAATTTCTGTTCGGGTCAGTCCCGTTTTAATTTCTGTTCAGGTCAGTCCCGTTTAAATTCCTGTTCATTGAAATCATTTTGCAGCCAAATAACACAGGTAAGTATTTGGTGTCTACTTCTTTGTCTCAAGTTTTTTCAAAACTCAGACAAAGAGGGGCAAACTGTAGACACCAAATTTTTGGTGTAATTTCATTTCTTTTTATTCTTAGTTTTTATTTGTCGTATTCGCTTTTTAGTTTTTAGTTTCTAGTTTTAGTTTTATTTTTAAAGTTTTAGCATAGAATTTCTTGAAAAGAAAAAAAAATAATAAATAAAAAAATAAAAAAATAAAAAAAAAAGAGAAAAAAAAAGAAAAAAAAAAGAGAAAAAAAAAGGAAAAAGCCAAGCATGTTAACAGAACGCAGAAACATAAATTGCAGCGGGCCATTTTCTTCCATTTTTCGGTGGCATTTTCTTTTCCTCCAAGCACTCTCAGTACAAGGCCAATGCATCTGGGGTTAAATTCCAGAATCAATGCCCATCTAAGGGCCCAAAATTCTTGCAAAAATGCGGCTCCAATCTCCTCCCTTTGTTCTAGGTTTTGGAGGTATCGGCAGCTATATTAAAGCCGAGAAAAGAAGAAACAGGGGGGGCTTGATCTGAGAGTTTGACGGCTAAGGTTGGTAAGAAAAACTAGAAACCAAGAGAGAGAAAAAGAAAAATATGAGAAGAGGGGGTGGCGGCTGGATGAAAAAGGCAGAGAAAAGGTGAGGAATCAGAAAAAACAGAGGCGGATGAATTAGGAGAAAATAGAGGAGCCAAAAAACAGAGGGAGTTGGCGGGCTGAGAAGCAGAGGATCTGGGGAGGAAGGAAAACGAGAAAAACAGGGAGCGGCGGACAGAAGAGCAAAAGGAGAGTTTTGAGAGAGCCACGGTGCAAGGCTGCGAAGAAAACAACTCAAGGAAAGTCGGTCCAAGCTACCATCAGTCCACGTTCGCTGTTGTTGCTGTCTGCCATCGCCCCTCGGCCCACTCCAATTGACCACACTGACAAAAGCTACGGCGTCCTTCGGCTGGAAAAGAAAGGGCAAGTTGAGGAACAGAGCAATCAAATGGCCAAATGGAACCTCCCCTGCTCGCCACCACATCGTCGGAGTCCACCGCAGCCGCTCGCAAATCTTCACCATGAGAAACAATGTAAGTTATTCTTTTCCTTTTACATTTCAGTTTTTCTTCAAGAATGGATTTCGGAGGCTCTCAGAGCATATTTGCCATGGGTTTTGTTATTGCAATCTCAGTTGATGGTCTGAAATTTTTGTTCGCATATGTTTTCTGTGTTTGATTGGACTGAATTCCTTGCTTTTCTGTTGATTTTGGACTCGGTTATCACATAAGTTGAGCAAAAATTTGCTGAAATCTTTCATGCCCATTTGTTGCTTGTTAAAATGCCTGAATGAACAGTCTACGTGTAGATGATTTCGCCCGCGCTTTACGTGTGAAAAATGATCATTGGGATGGCTTTTCCGCTTGTTCGAACATAGTAAACATTTTTTTTTCATGGTAGAAAGCTGTGTTGGGTTCGCTGTACCTTTTTCTGTTTTATTCTTATATTTCTGTGCTTGAACCCGAATTGAGGTTATCAGAGGAAGTGTTTCATCGATTGTTGGAAATGATTGGATTTGAAATCAGATTTTTTGGTTTTGCTGACCGAAAAGAGCCAAACCGGCTCACTGAAGAAGACAATCAATTTTCTAAAATCGCATTCTCAGTCCCTCCATTTTGCTTTGTTTTGTTTTGTGATTTCAAAGCTTTTAGAACTTCATGTTTCGACTCCCCAAACCTTCATGATTCATTCAATTAAGTCCGATTCTGGTTGAATTTGAATCCCTCATTTTTCCCCTGTTCTGATATGGCCCATTCCTTTTTGCATTTGAATCCCTCATTTTTGTTCTGATATGGCCCATTCCTTTTTGCATTTGAATCCCTCAGCTTCCCCTTATTCTGCTATGGCCCAAAACTTGGAATAAGTGAACTAATTTTGTCCTTTTAAGTTTAATCCTCTGTTTGCATATTTTATGTGACTTTATGGATAGATTAATTCTTGATTGTGGATCATAGTTGTGGCTTAATAATTTTGTTGATTTGTTTATCTTGTTTGGTTCAATGAAATAAGTGTTTGGGCTAAGAGGTTATTTTGTGTTTGGGTTTAAGAAAGTTGTTTTAGTTTATTTTGTTTGTTTTTTTTTGGTTTGGGCTAGGGGGTCAAGGCCCATCTATTTGGTTGGCTAATTTTTGGCCAAAATAATACACAAGCCCACTTGTTTTTTCCTTGGACTTCCGATTGGGCCAAGTGGTCTTGGCCCAAGAAAAGTTAAAAATGGCCCACTGGCCTGACCCATTAGCAACCAGAAACCAAAGTTGCAAATCAGTCCCTGAATTTCTCCTTAACTATACTGTGGCCCTGGATATTTTTACTTCCTTTCAATTGGGTCCTTGATTTAATTGCAAGTAGGTCCCTGAACTTCATTTTTCTTTAATTTTGACCTCCAAACTTTGTTAATTTGTGCAATCAAGTCCCTTCTTCTTTTGACTTCTTGAATGTGAGTTGTTTATATGATTTAATTGATTCAATTTCACCTTTCATTTTTATCTTTTGTGATTATTTCTTAATTAAAGTGGTACCTTGATCTTTTTATTGTTTTGAAGCCATTTTTCCTTCATTTGATCACCATTGCATGGGGAGGTATAATTTCTTTTATCCCTTTTGTCTCTCCTACGTGATCCAACGTGCTAAGTGAGAATTGCATGCCTACTTTACTTGCTTTCCTTGTTTTTCCTTAATTCATTTCATTTACTTCATTTACTTTTGCTTTTAATTAAGTTATTCTTTTATGGGGTATGTGTACACCTCTTGGCTTGTAATAGATAGGGCTTGGAGGAGCATTTGATGAAGACCTATTGAAGACGTGTGCCTAGCTAGCAAATGTAATAGTTAGGGCTTTAATTGTCTTATGTGTCTTGCATGCTTAGTTGCTACGTGTTAATTTGCTTTGTTAGGGCCTTGCATCTAGTCGAGCATGCTAAATGTTATGTGCTATGTGTTTACGAGTGTTTTGCATGTCTACTCGCTTTTTGTAGTATAGATGAATGGAATGGATGAATGTACGTCACCACACTAGTCCAACGCTAGTTGTGGTTCATTTTTTTCACTAATCTAATGATAGTAGAATGTCATAGAAAGGGCTAGTCCAATGCTAGACCCAATAGGTTCTTTTTTCCTTTTTTTCATTCAATGCATGATCACCACATATCACGCATTTTTCCTTAGTTTATCATTTGGCATGTTCCTCAAACCCCTTCCCCTTCACTTTAGGACTTGCATCTCATGCTAGTTAGGATTCATTTGCGTGAAAATCCCCTTCCGATAAGGGAAACGAGCGAGTGTGGCTACTCGATAGCCTTAGCACGCTAGTTTCGCCTTCTAATCAAAGGGAAAATCGAAGTCGAAAAGTTAGAAGTCAACCCCCGTACCCGACTTGTTGCATTCCCCTAGGGTCATACTTTCATTTTTAATCACTTCCATACTCTTTTAATCACATTTTTCTTACATTTCTCAATCCATATTTTTCACTACATCTTTATCATTTATTTACTTTACTTCACAAATGAAATTCAAGTTTCACTTATATATGTACTATTCTATCTTCATTCATTTGCACACACAAACACTTTGATTTTCATACAAATTCACACATGCACTTTCTTTACACATTTGCACACAAACACTTTGTTTTTTACACCATTTCATACATGAATCTTTTCATACACTTGCACACTTGCACTTGAGTCACCATTGGCATCAATCGACCTCTATGAGGCTTCCCTTTATTGGCCGCCACAATTCATGTGGTTTGGGACCAAAAACCTCACGAGAGACATCGTAGAATTTAGGATTGCATTTCTCATTCATTAGTCTTTGTCCAAATTGCAAATACATACTTTGGGTAGAAAAAAATTAGGAAAATAAGGGTTAAATCACGCAACTAGCCTTGGCTAGGTCGAAGGGGTGCCTTGGATTTTTATCCTTGCCTTCCCCGTCGTCAAATGTGACTCCCGAACCTTTTTCTTTGTTTGCGTGGACTAGGAGTCGTTCAAAAGGGTTTCTTACTTTTTTCCTTAAAAAATTCACTTTTTGGGTGACTTGGTACACCCTAACTCTATACCAAGTGGCGACTCCATTTTTCATATAAAAAACCCCTTTTGAACTATTTTTCTTGGGTCAAATCGTCGCATTTTCAAAAGTCCCATTTAGACCCATTTTTATTTTTATCAAAAAATTCACTTTTTCCAAACCAATAAAAATCGCAAAAACAATCATTTTATTTTTTCAAAAAGTGGGGCGCGACAGTACTATAACTAGGGAATTCTAAGAATATTACTATAAATGCGATTGATATCTCATGGTCACCAACTCTTGTGACTACCATCACATCAGTAAATATTCTAAGGACTTTATCGGTTATAACTAATATTTAACAGATAAATAAGAAGTTATTAAAATACAAAACATATAATAAGGAATGCATAAAATAAAACAAATACATTGTTTTAGGGCATACACTCCAACAGTACTTGCAGTTGACGAATTTTTTCAAATTCGATATTTCTTGACCATTTTATAAAATTTTCGCATGGGAAAGTTTTCAAGGAATCTGGCCTTATATTCGGCCAGTTCTTGGCCAGATAGTTGACCAGATTGGTAGGGAAATTTGAAAAAAAAAATTAGGGTATGCCACTGCCTTGAATCCGGTCGGATTGGCCAATTCTTCGCCGGATTGTGACGTGGCTTCTGAAGTCCGTCTCCAATCGTTCGTTTGAAAAATGATTTATATCTACTTGTTCCGTCCAATGATTTCAAAGATGAAAATTCAATTTTTCCTTGTATACTTAAGCCCCACTTTAAATCTCGATATACGAGAAATTAAGACTTATTTTCATGACATTTTTCTAGATTGTACAAGTGTGCAATCTTCCTTGATAATTAGGAAATTTAAGTGATAGTGTGTGATAGCTCATTATTAATTGCTCAGGCACTTATGAGGACCTTCAAGTGGATCCCATGGTGGACGCCTGAACCCTCAAGGGGGCTACACTGCCTTGTTTTGATTGGTGAATGCCAAGTGTATGTAAACCTGATATGTGCTTAATTGTTATTAGTGATTGGAGATTTTGAAAATGCTGAGTCGAGTGTGTATTTTACCGCACTCGGTCTCATTTAAATGAATCATGAATGACTTGATTGAAATGAAATAGATGATTGAATGAAGTGATTAATCATGCTATGGCGGCATAAATCGATTGGAGCGATATCTCATCGACCACTGAGCGATAGTAAGTACCACACCGATTTGGTGGGAGGTACCTCTCGAGTCGGCTCAGTACTATAAACCATTCTACGTCGATTGGAGCGATGTCTCATCGACCACTAAGCGATAGTAAGTACCACACCAATTTGGTGGGAGGCACCTCTCGTGTTGTCTCAGTACCCTAAACCACTGGACAATAGTAAGTACCACACCAATTCAGGTGGGAGGTACCTCTCGAATCGTCTCAGAACCATAAAGCATTCTAAGTCGATTGGAGCGGAGTCTTATCGACCTTTGAACGATAGTAAGTACCACACTGATTTGGTGGGAGGTACCTCGCGAGTCATCTCAGAACTACAAACTGAGCGATAGCAAGTACCACACCGACTTGGGTGGGAGGTTCCTCTCGAGTCGTCTCAGAAACATAAATGGAATAAGTGAAGTACTACGAATTTGATTACCTACCCAGGTGACGGGGTGTCGTCACGAGAAGGTATTAAATTGAATTTGGGCAAAGCAATTGAAAATTAGCTCCTGAGAGCTCCTGCATCCTACTCAAGTTTGTTTATTATAAATTATGAATTACTTGAATGTTATAACTTTCATTATTGTGTAAGTGCTATTGTTATTGAACTGTGTCTTGCATGTTTTCTTGGCCTCACGAGCATTCGCTCACCCTGTTAGATTTGTTTTCCTTAACAAGAGCGGATATGAGAGGAATTATGGAGAAGTTTACTTGGTGGCTCATTTGATTAGAATTTTGAATGTATTTGTTTAGACCACTTTTGGAAGCTGTATATTTTGGGAATGTAAGGTATTTTGGTAGCTTATGATGTAAGACTTGAACGTTTATTAAGAAAATGGCCTTCCTTTATATCTTCAACTTTTAGTATCGATTGGTTATTATTGAGTTTGAATTGAATTGTACAAAGTCCTGGCGAGAATTGGGCAAGCGTCCCGCCGATACCCTTGGGTTCGTCCTTGTGAGAAGTGGGGGTGTCACAAAGAATCGATAGAAGCGATGCAAATCTGTGGAGGATAGTCAGCCGGATGAAGAAAAAGAATTCCAGTAGCTCCCTTTCCTTTGATTTCTTGTTCTCTTCTTTTTCTAGTTTTTCTTCCCTACTTCAGCCATCACCTCTCTCTCAATCTCCCTCGCTTGGATCCCATTTCTTTTCCTCAGCCGTAGCTATCATTTTCTTCTCTGAAACTTTTCTTTTTACCGTTCGTTTCTCTGCTACCCTACTCGAAGCTTTCTCCTTTTTGTTCTCGGTTCTCTTTTCCTTTCAGCTCCTAAGCTCTCTCCCCAGATTTCCTTTCCAGGTTCCTTCCCTTTTCTCTCTACTCAACCGCCACCCCCTATTCTCATCAGCCGTAAGCTTCTCTTGCTTCGCTTTCCTCTGGTTTCTTTCTATGCTTCCCTTGGCTTTCTTTCTCAGCCCGTCACTACCCTCAAGTTTTCTCTTTTCCTCTCTCGGTCCCTCTTTTCTCAGCCCTCAAGCTCTGGTTTTTCTTTTTCTCCTTTTGCTTTTTTCGTCTCACCCCTACACTACTCAGCCACCACTTCCAGCTCTTCCCTTTCCTTTTTCGATTTTCTTTTCCTTCAGTTTTCTCCACTGCCCACTGCTCCTTTTTTCTCAGCTCTCTCGATTTTCTCTACCTCCCTTTCCTTCAGCCGTCCATAGATTCTCCTTCTTTCTTGGCTGCGGCTATGACCCTTTTGTAGGGAACTCAACTCCTTAAACCCTCACAGCAAGGGTGGGGGATGAAGCTACATTTCTTATGGCATTTTGAGAGCCGTCTGATGATTTTTCTCTGGAATATTCCAGTTAAGAAATCATTGGGTGATTTGACAGTGTTCTAGAGAGTTTGGAGAGAAAAGAAATGTGGAAAAAAAGAGTGAAAAAATGACCCAAGAGGCCGCTGCAATTTCCGCTTCTATACCTATTTTCTAGTCTGCTCCTTTGTATGAAGGAGAAGGAATAATACGCGTGCAACGCACGCACGTGTGGCTCCCCCATTTTTTTTTTATTGATGATTTTTCCTTTTTATTTTATTATATATTTTACTAATTTTCACTTAATTTAGGTAAACAAACAACTAATTTTTATAAATTGAATCTAAATTAATTAAAGCATATTTTTGTGAAAAATTTTCTTTTTCCGACAAATTTTAATACTAAAAATGTCTTAAAATAAAAATTAAGCGACTAATTAAGCAAGAAATGAATAATAAATACATTTAATCAATAAAAATGAAAATAATAACAAATAAAGCTAAATTAAAAAAGATTTGGTATCTAAAATGCTAAAGAAATGTCTAAAATAAAATCATGAGATTAATAAGTAAAAATAGCTGATAATTATCAATAAATTAAAAAAATAATAAATAAAAATAAAAATTTGGTGTCTACAGCTTGCCCCTTTTTGTTTGATTTTTGAACAAACTCGAGACAAAGACGTAGACACCAAATACTTACCTACAGTTATTCATTCTGCCATAAGTCGGAATATGTAAGCATAAGAAAATTTGTGGGATGAAAACCCAAGTCTTCATTTGATCAGTAGGATGAATACCCGAACCTGCCTTGACTTAGTCAGTGGAATTCCCGAGCCTGCCTTGACTTGGTCAGTGGGACGAACTTCCGAGTCTGCCTTCATTTGGTCAGTGGGATGAATACCCAAGCCTGCCTTCACTTGGTCAGCGGGATAATACCCGGTCCTATCATTCATTGATCAGCGGGATGATACCCGAACCTGCCATATCATTGGTCAGCGGGATAATACCCGGTCCTGCCATTCATTGGTCAGCGGAATGATACCCGATCCTGCCATGTCGTTGGTCAGTGGGATAATACCCAGTCCTGCCATATCGTTCGTCAGTGGGATAATACCTGAAACTGCCATATCATTGGTCAGCGGGATAATATCCGGTCCTGTCATTAATTGGTCAGTGGGATAATGCCCAAACTTGCCATATTGTTGGTCAGCGGGATAATGCCCAAACTTGCCATATTATTGGTCAGCGGGATAATACTCGATCCTGCAATATCGTTGGTCAGTGGGATAATACCCGAACCTGTCATATCATTGGTCAGCGGGATAATACCCGGTCCTGCCATTCATTGGTCAGCGGGATGATACCCGGTCCTGCCATGTCATTGGTCAGTGGGAAAATACCCGAACCTGCATAATACCCGAACCTGCCATATCATTGGTCAGCGGGATGATACCCGGTCCTGCCAGTGAGGACCCGAAAAATTTCTTATTTTTATCGAATATTATTGGTTTATTTAAATATTTAATTATCTATTTGCTCCGAATAATTTATTTCAACTTTTTTAGACCCTATTACATGGAACTATGGCTTACATGTACTTTTAAAATGACTCGTTTCAAAATTTAATTTTTGAAATCTTGTTTTGTGACGACCCCACCTCCCCCTAAGGCGAACCAAAGGGTTCAGCGGACCGTCTGCCCAACTCTCGCCGGGACTCAGTCGGTCACTACAAGAAAAGACAATAAAACCCACAAAACAATCGAAATAACAACAAATCCAAAATTAAACGTATCTTATATACATATCCATCTCAAAAGCAATACCACTTAAGTACAAAGGTTCTCCATTCTCCATACAACCAGCCCACCGAACGCTGGGGCGAGAACCATTACAAAAGAATCAAAAGTACTAGATCGGCTAGTCTATACGGCGCTCTCGTCCTTGCCCGCCTTCCCCTGTTAAGGAAAACAAAACTAAAGGAATGAGCTGGAAAGCTCAGTGAGGTTCCGAATACATAAGCAAACAATAAACTCAATGCATTAACCATATACAACTAATAATTCAAGTAACATTTATAATATAAAGCGGTAACACATTCATTAAAAGGATACGAGCTCACGAAGAGCCATTCACTCATTCGTTCATTCATTCATTCTCCTTTCATTCCCTTATTCCTCCAATCATTTGAAAATGCATTTCAGTAAGTAAAACCCCTCGTTCATTCATTCATTCATTCATTTCATTCAGCCCCTTCCCGGACATTGGCCAGGCTCCACCAGACTTCAAGGTAATACTCGAGTATATCAAAACGTTCACCCAGGTCACCAAATCGCCCGACCGAGTCCACTTCTGGCTCGAGTCGACCGGTAACAAGGGGCAGTGGCCAATTCGGCCCAAAGGCTTACATTCATGCACAAGTAACGTTTCAAATCGTTCAATCATTGAAAATGTTACAACCATTTAGGTCGAGTGCGATAAAGTACGCGCTCGCCTAGAAACTCGTTTTGGCAATCATTGAAAGCATTTAACATGTTATCAATCGTTCATATAAGTCATATAGTCAAGAAACATAACAAACAAGGAACACTCACCTATACATGCAAAAATAATGTCCACTTCTCAATCACCAATGAAACCTAAAATTAAACAAAGAACACATTACAATCCATCTAGCAAAACAAGTAAGTGAAATCGAAGAAAAATCCGACTAATTACAAGTAAAACGTATAAAGATGATTTTAGAATGAAAAGAGGGCATTTGAATCCCCGTGGACGGGAATAACTAGGGTTTTATAATCCAAATGCAAAACCAAACTCAAAAGGGTTATAAATCTCCAACGGAAAACACTTGGACCAAAGACAAATCAAAATCCAAATAGATAGGTTAAGGAAATATTCTTTCTAAATCGTTCGTGTGGCTAAAAGCCTATATATATTCAAGTAGAGGTTATATAGCAAAGGCTTAATGAAAATCATATGGAAAAGGACACTTAAAACCTTATTTGAAAGTAGTCCACGTGTAGCCGGGAAAACCCTAATTCCTACCTTTTTATTTTGGAAAAGGGTAAGTAAACGTTTAGGATTTCAAATTGAAAAGGTATCATGCGTTAAAATAATAAAACGATCATAATATTTACCAAGCAGAAATATAGGAGTTCAAATAGATAATAGCTACTCGAATACCATTCGAGAGAACCGACGTAGTTTTCAATGGAGTACATCCAACTTGACGCAAAACATATTTCAAAACCACTTTAACCTACTCACATTCAAGAAAATAAACGGACGGCATGTCCCCTTACAATTTTCACTTTCACCCTACAATTAAATATACAACCTTACAAGAATCAATCACAATCACAAATTAGGTTTATAAACAATAAAACATGTCCCATTGGATTTCAATATCCCTCAATTATAGACAATTAGAAGCTCCAAAGCCAACTATAAGAAAACCCCCAAAATGAAACCCTAGAACCGAAAATTCATACCATAAGCGGAAATTTTCCGCAAACAACTACAATTATCGTACAATAGTTCCATTTAACATCATCTAAATCCATCATTCATAGCCAACCAATAAATTTCACATAAAATCAGAAAAATCCTCCATAAATCAGAAATTAGACCAACTCCACTTGAATTCATGAAATCATCCCCAAAATAACATACCCAACCCTTACAATTCACAAATTAACCATTATCAAAGCAAGAAAGAACTTTCTTAATCATCTTACCTCACAACTCAAGAAGACTAGAAACTAAAAGCTTCCCCTTCAAAATCACTCCACCCAAAAGCTTTAACCTTCCAAGAAGATCACTTGTACGGAGTGGTTTCAAAATCTATTGGTGAAATTTCAAGATTGAAGCAAAAATTGAAAATAGAATTTGAAAGGCTTTTCTTTCTTTTCTCTCAAAGCTCACGGTTGAGCAGGGAAGAAAATGAGATATTTTGGCCAAAAAGTGGGATAAGAATGAAAGAAACAGCCGGTCAAAGCCTCTGACCGGCTGTGACACGTCACAATCCGGCCAGAATCTGGCCGGATTTTCGGCCGGATTCTTGGCCGGATTCGAGGCAGTGGCTAACTCAATTTTTTTCAAATTCCCTCAGCAATCCGGCCAAGAACTGGCCGGATTTCCGGCCGGATTCGGCCCTTCAGCTTTTCAGAAAAAAAAATTTTCCCTTTTTCCTAGTTCGATTGCCACCCTCAACCGTACTTCTAACACATACACATATATACATATCTCACACATAAACACGCATAACAACAAGGCCTTCCTTTGTTTCAAACGATTAGTTAACAAATTTTCACTTAAGAGGGGAAAATGAGAAGAAATAATAGACTAAGAAAATATGAAAATTCCAGGGTTCTCACATGTTTAGTGAGAATAGTGAATATGCGTTTGGAGACAATAAACGATTTGAGAATACCACTTGACCGTTTTGCACTTGATTTCAAAGATGAAAATCAAAATTTTCTTGTATTTTAAAACCCCACCTTTGATCCTCGATTTTCGAGTAATTAAAGCTCATTTTCATGAGATTTTCTTAGATTGTACTCTAGTGCAATCCTCCTCGATAATTAGGCATTTTAAGCGATAGTGTGTAATAGTTCATTATTAATTGCTCATGCACTCAAGAGGACTTGCAGGAGGATCTCACGAAACACGCCTAAACAATCGCTTGTCCTTGCTTCTTGAATTACTTGGTGAGTGTCAAGTGTATGTAAACTTGATATGTGCTTAATTGTTGTTAGAGATTAGAGATTTTGAAAATACTGAGTCGAGTGTGTATCTTACTACACTCGGTCTCATTTGAATGAATCATGAATGACTTGATTGAATTGAAATGAATGAATCGTGAATGACTTGATTGAAATGAAATGAATGATTGAATGTATTGAATGATTGAATGAAATGATTAATTATGCTATGGCTATATAAGTCGATTGGAGCGATGCCTTATCGACCACTAAACGATTGTAAGTACCACACCGATTTGGTGGGAGGTATCTTTCGAGTCGTCTCAGTACTCTAAACCTTTGAACGATAGTAAGTACCACACCGATTTGGGTGAGAGGTACCTCTCGAGTCGTCTCAGTACCCTAAACCTCTGAACGATTGTAAGTACCACACCGATTCAGGTGGGAGATACCTCTCCAGTCGTCTCAGAACCATACAGCATTCTAAGTCGATTGGAGCGGAGTCTCATCGACCTCTGAACGATAGCAAGTACCACACCGATTTGGTGAGAGGTACCTCTCGAGTCGTCTCAGAACTACAAACTGAGCGATAGCAAGTAACACACCGATTTGGGTGGGAGGTACCTCTCGAGTCATCTCAAAAACATAAATGGAATAAGTGAAATGCTATGAATTTGATTACCGACCTGGGTCAGAAACATAAATGGAATAAGTGAAATGCTACGAATTTGATTACCTAGTGACAGGGCGTCGTCACGAGAAGGTATGAAATTGAACTTGAGCAAAGCAATTGAAAATTAGCTCCTGAGAGCTCCTGCATCCTACTCAAGTTTGTTTATTATAAATTATGAATTACTTGAACGTTATAGCTTTCGTTATTGTGTAAGTGCTATTGTTATTGAATTATGTGTCTTGCATGTTTTCTTGGCCTCACGAGCATTCACTTACCCCGTTAGATTTGTTTTCCATAACAGAAGCGGATATGGGATGAATCGTGGAGAAGTTTACTCGGTGGCTCATTTGATTAGAATTTTGAATGTATTTGTTTAGACGACTTTTGAAAGTTTTGTATTTTGAGAAGGTAAGGTATTTTGGTAGCTTATGATGTAAGACTTGAACGTTTATTAAGGAAATAGCCTTCCTTATTAAGGAAATAGCCTTCCTTTATATCTTCGACTTTTAGTATCGATTGATTATTTTTGAATTTGAATTGAATTGTACCGAGTCCTGTCGAAAGATGGGCAGGCGTCCCGCCGATACCTTTGGGTTCACCCTTGGGAGGAGTGGGGGCGTCACAGTTGATATCAGAGCTTAGGCTTCAGATCTTTGAAGAGTGTCCTAAGCTTAAAAGTTTAGAACGCCGGACTGTGGGATTCGATTGTGTATTAAGTGCAATGTGATGTTGGTGCTTGAGGTTGTAGCACCATTTTTGCTGACAAAATACTATAAGACTGTACTCTTCAAGTTAGGTTGGAGGTGAGTCAAGATTAGTGTGACAGCCCCACCTCTTCCTAGGGCGAACCCTAAGGCATCAGCGGACAGCCTGCCCAGCTCTCGCCAGGATTCTGTCGTTCAAAGTACTAATAACACCGATGAAACGGACGAGATATCTTCCAAGCAAGGGAATGAAACCCTGATTGATACATAATCACTAATCCAATGTTCAGGCTTAGTATTTAGATAACTAATTGTCTACTACCACTCCATACTCAAAATTACATAGCATAAGTCGAACTTAAGGGTACAAGCTTACCAGTCTACTTAAACAAAAGTTACAACCTCAAAACACAAGTACAAGCAAGATAAAGCTAAGAAATCTCTTGATCAAGTCCCTTCCCGATCTGTTAAGGAAAACAAAGGGAATGGGGTGAGCTAAAGTCCAGTGAGCTTCCAAATAAAGCAAATAAACACATAGCCACATAAGGTCACAAAATAATCAAATAAACACCGTACAGTAGAATAACAGTTTAATCACAGTTCAATTCAAGGATACGGGTGGCTTTCAAAAGCCAAAGATCCATTTGAGCTTGATCATAATTGTCTCCTGTTGACACTCCGTCAACACTTGTATGCACAGTATATAGGGTCCGTAGAACACCACTTTCACCAGTTTCCGTCCACCAATCAACCCCCTACCGGGCCCGCACTCCATAAACAGTAGTTTGGTAATACTCGAGTATACCAGGAATCCAAGATTCCAAAGAAACAAGATCAAGTCGAGGATTTTACCACTGGTGGTGCTAGACAACACAACAAGCAAGCACAACGGCTATACTTCACCAGGGACCTCCAAACATCAGTCCCCAAGGTTTATCGGCCTTCTCGACCAAGTCCTTGCTGGTTCGATACAACCGACTCACCTAAGAGGTTGGGTACCCAAACCGTAGCAGTAGTTGACGGGATATCACCCAAACAACTTAAACACAATCATATATAGAGAAATCAAATCTCAGAATAACAGTATACAGAGCTTCATTGGAAAACAAGTGAGGTCGAATGCGATAAAGTACACGTTCGCCTCAATTTTATCAAAACAGTATTTGGCTCCAACAATCATAAATCAAGTATTTCAAATATTCAAATAACAGGTAGCGGATAGTGGAACACTCACCTATCAAGCAAAAGTAGCAATCGACGTCAAACGTCTCAATTACGATCACATTCGTTTCCCAAACTTAGGTCAACGAGTGAAATCATTAACAATTGGATTCGTTCTTTACTAAAGTATAGGTTCATTAAGAAACTGAGTGAGTAGTCTAGGCTACTTAATTCGGTAGGCAATAGGATCCATAACATGGTAAAAGTTCATGAGAAAATAAGTTTAGTGTGTACATGAAAGCTCGGCAAGAGAAATGTTTCATTTAGACTTGAAGATTCCTTATTCGGATTAAATAGTTTAGCCCGGCAGTCTCGGGAAAATGGTTATAATTCACTGTAGAAAGGTCAAAATTAGTTCCGTCGGTGTCGTTAGAAACTAGGTTCACAAGGGTATATTTGTGTAGAAGAAACTATTTCCAAAATCCAAACGCAAGGGGTGCAAAATTAAGCAACTAAAAGAAATTTCTGGACAGTCTCTGATGAACAGTAACAACCGGGCAGCCAAATTTCAAGACTCGCCACGAATCGCTCGGGATGAACCAGAAAATGAGCTTGGTACCATTTTAAACCTCTAAGAGTCTACTTTCAAATACCACAAATGGCACTCAATTCTGATCATTGAGTAAAACGTTATGACCTTCACAAGATCACTGGTCAGAAAATTCCTGGACCTAGTCCAGTTTTTCCTTTTTGCTCATAACTCAAGATTTATCCAACCGAATTGGCTAATTTTTTGTAGACAACCTCCACACACATAACCCAACATATATCCCTCACACTTGTATCCAAATTAAGCATGAAATTATCAAAGCAAAACAGGGCAGCGAGCCCTTGAAATTTTCGGACAGCACCTCCCCAACTTTTCTAACTTTCAACCTTTCATGATTTGTACTCCAATCACATAACAAGTATTAGATCTACTAAAAAGGGGCTCAAAAACATGTTAGTACCTCATACACACACATGAACAAGGGCTAGGCATTTCATCAAACACTTGGTAGGCATACTAACAAGCTTAACTACTACTTGTTTAATTGATGGAATTAACCCCAAATCTCAACCAAAACAACTTTTATTTCACCATAAAAACTTAAAATAGATGATATAACATCATAGCCCCCAAATTTAAAGGTCATTTACCTCTCTTACAAGTTGCTTAGGTCACCAAACAATCCACCAAGATGGAAGTTTCAAGCTTGAATCAACCACTAGGAATGAAAGGGAAGTTTCTTAACCCACTCAAGTTCTTTTTCTTTTGATTTTTGCTCTTGATTTACTAGGGTTAGAATGCAAGGAAAAATGGAGTTTCTCTCTTCCTCTCTAAGCTTCATGAAAATCGGCCACAAAGAGGAAATAAAAGGGCCAATTTTTGGTTTAAATTCTTTCTAATCCCTTGGTCAAACAAGATCCATGGCTAGGGTTTTGCCACTTGGCTCCATCCTTGTCCAATCCTTTCTTAATCTTTGACTAATGACATATTAACCTTTCCAAATGTACCAATACATATTTAACACTGTGAGGACTCGCAAATTTCTTATATTTTTTTCTCAAAAATGCCCTTTTATTTGGAAATTATTTATTTATTTATTAAAGCCCTACTACCCAATCGTTCCACCATAAGTGCAAATGAACCTAGAAAGTAGGGTTTCACTTTCGTTTTCAAGATTGGAGCAAAATTAGGGTTTTCGCGATTTTTCGCCGGATGAATTTTCGGTACGGAGCAAGAATCAAATTTGGTGATTAAAAGTGACTTTTAAGTGAGAAATAATATGTGATTAGGGGCTATGATATAAGGTTAGTGAATAGGAAGAAAAAACCCTAGTACGTGTGTTTTTAAGAAAAAACGGCGCGAACCGACGGGTACCGCGCACTACCGATTGAACGCACCACTTGACCACCACTTTCTTACCATATGTGGCCAAAATGCAAGGAGAAGAAAGAGAAATTTTTGTGGTTGTAATTAAGCCAAGTGTTGGCCAAACTTGTGGCTTAGATTAATCCTAATCTCTTGTCTTCTTAACTCCCTAAGAACAGCCTTTCTTCTTCATTTTTTTTCTGCTCCATAGCCGAGACAAGAGAGAAAGAGAAAGACAAAGAGAGTTCATCTTGTTCTTCTCCAAATCTTGAAAAGTTTCTTCTATTCGCGCAAATCTACTCCGATTAAGTTGTTATCTAGCACAAGGGCTACCTACCGGTGTAATTTTCTTGAGGAACAAAGGCCTTAAACACTTGTTTCTAGTCTCCTTGGAAAGGTATACATGCTAGAACCTTGACTCTCCGATTAAATTCATGATTAGTTGCTAAATATGTCACATATGGTTGAATTATTGATGTATGTGGTGAAATAGAGGCTTGGATCATGATTTTCCATTTTTTTTATTGGAATTTTTACAGCTTTCCTATAATTTTCTAGTGCTTAAAAATTGGGGCTTTGATGTTTATAATCTGATATGGGAAGTTAAGGTAGTGAAGCAAGCCAAAAATAAGGAAATTAGCAATTGATTGCAAGAATCCCAGATTTCTGGAAAATTTCATTTTAGTTCTGTCCGGTTTCTTTGCCCTATGTTAGAGGCCGAATTAGGCTTAGCATAAAACATGAACATTGTAGAGAATGGTAATTTATAGGTGCCTACAAAATTTCAACTCAATCGGAGCAACGTATCCTGTGAAAAGACCAAAATACCCTCGCTACTCTAGGTTAAATTCCAATGTTCCGCGTAGACAGTTCAGTCTATTTGGTTGTGTTTATTCACTATAATCCGTTCGGATTTAGCCATTTTCCAAACATGAAAGTTTCAGTACCCTGTCTTAGCTTTTTAACAACACCAAGAATGTCTTAAACGGACCTCGGTAGACTGAGATATGGTCATTTGAATGCAATACGGTTGATTAGCCGAATAGTTGGAACCAGGTTATATGAATTAGGAATTTGATTAGGTTACACTGAAAGTTAGACTAAGTGCTCTTCATGAAAATTGTAGGCCTTTGTCTTAGCTTCGAATTGGTATAAGTTGTACCTCAATCCGATAAGCGTAGCCTCGGATGTGCCTGTTCCGGAAAAACTCGTCAAATCTGTCTTCTATAAGCTTTGTTTCCGCACTTGATATTAGCTTAATCTTTATTCTTGTATTGTTTTAAGCCTATGGAATGGCTATTGAACTGACTTTGTGTTATGGACAACTTTGGGTTGGATTGAGTAAAAGAATGAAGCCTAAATGGCTGGAAAATTAGGTAAACACAAAGGGCGTGCTGCCCAAATTTTCGCTTAAGAGCTAAGTTTCTATTTGAACTTATATATTTTCGATTGGCAAATCCTATGTCTGTTTTTCCATCTTAAAACATGATCCTTCTTCAATTGGAAACTCCAAATATTTACTTACTCTTACCCAAATAAGAGGAGTGGTTTAGGATTTTTCTTGGGTATTTTGTCCTCCCTTTTACATGAATTTCATTAAGGCATTTAGTCTATAATATCTACTTGAATATGAGATGATTTTGAACCATATAAACGATTCCGAAAATAGTATTTCTTAGCCTATCTAGTTGGATTCCGACTTGTCGTTAGTTCAAGGGTTTCCATTGGAAAATTTTATAACCCTTTTGAATTTGGTTTCTTGCTTGGATTACGAAACCCTAATTATTTCCGACCACAGATTCAAATACCCTCTTTTCACTTAAGAATCATCTTTATACGTCCTCCTAGTAATTAGTCGAACTTCCTTTAATTTTACCTAGTTGTTTTACTAGATAACTTGTAATATGTTCTCTTGCTTAATTTTAGGTTTCATTGGTGATTGAGGAATTGGACGTTATTTTGCTTGTATAGGTGAGTGTTCCTTGTTTGCTATATTTCCTTGACTTATTGGCTTGTTGTTATTGATCGATAATGTGTTAAATGTTTTCAATGATTGTTAAAACGAGTTTTCTAGGCGGGTTTGTACTTTATCGCACCCGACCTAAATAAATGTGAAATTTTCAAAGATTGAATGATTGGAACGTTACTTGTGCATGAATGTAAGCCTTTTGGCTGAACTGGGCCCTGCCCCTTCTTACCGATCGACTCGAGCCAGAAGCGGACTCGGTCGGGCGATTTGGTGACCTGGGTGAACGTTTGGTATACTCGAGTATTACCTTGTAGGTTGGTGGAGGTTGGTGGAGCCTGGCCAATATCCAGGAAGGGTTGAATGAAATGAACGAACGAACGAACGAGGGTTTTATTGATAAATGAAAAATGCATTTTCAAACGAATGAAGGAATAAGGGGAATGACAGGAGAACGAACGAATGAATGAACGTATCCTTTTCATGTGTGACTTATTGTAAATGTTGTAAATGTTTCTTGACTTATTATTTGATTTATGGCTTGATTCTATGTTCGGAACCTCACTGAGCTTTTAGCTCATCCCTTTAGTTTTGTTTTCCTTAGCAGGGGAAGGCGAGCAAGGGGCGAGAGTTCTGTATCGACTGACTGGGTCTAGTTTTGGTTTTGTTTTGGTTCTCGCCCTAGTGCTTGGCACGGGCTGGTTGTATGGTGACTTGAGAACTTTTGTATTCTTGACAGTTGTACTTCTTTCTGAGACAGCAATGTATATAAGTTTTGTTTTAAGTTTTGGATCCTCGTTTTGCTCTTTCTTGTGGTTTTATTTCGGATTTGTTTGAGTGAACGACTGAGTTCCGGCGAGAGCTGGGCAGGCGGCCCGCCGAACCCTTTGGTTCACCTTAGAGGGAGGTGGGGCTGTCACAAACACCTCTAATCCTACATGTAAAGTTCCAACCACTAATAAAAGAACACTTGGACAATTACAAGTGGTGAATTATTTACAACCTAGCTCAGGGAAATATTTTACTTCAAGTAAAATGAATTGAAATGAAATGCATGGAAATTATTATAATACATAGGAAATATATTGTAAGGGAATATATTAAATGGTTTAGATCCTATAATAAGGCATGTAAATAAGAAAATTGTGTTTTAAAGTAAGGGTCAATACAAGGGATTTGTTGTAACACATTGTAAAATATAATGCTAGGGCATATAAGAGGTGGTTTAAATCTTGGTCCAAGGCATGTAGTTTGGGAAAATTGTATTTTAAAAATGAAGGTTCTCACACTCTCTTTGTGAGAACCCGTAATTTTCTCATTTTCTAGGTTTTACTCTCTTTAATGGCATGTTTTCTGCATTTTTCTTATTCGGAAAATCTTCCAGATAATTTTATGAGTAAATATAGTTTTTAGATGATTTTTCTAGTATTGGTTAGTTTTTGAGAAATTAAGAGCGTATATCGGATGTGGGACCCGCTAGTGCGAAAAGTTCGGAAAAATTCGGCCAACTAGGTTAAGTTTTGGATACTGGGTTTAAATTACCGGGTGTTAGGAGATGATTAGAGGTTGCTATTTGGATTGTTGTGAGAGGAAACAAAGAGATAGAGATGCATTAAATATAGTGACAAGTGTCACCAAATGGTCAGTGGTACTTTATGACTACTATTCATTTTCTTACCAATTGACCAAATAAATCAAAAAATTACCAAAAAAATTCACCATTTCTTCTTCTTCTTGGCCGACTCCCTTCAAGCAAAAAAGGAAAAGAAAACTCTCCACAATCTTGTCTTCAATCTTGCTCAAATTCAACAAAACAACCATTTAATCTTGCATTTGTTCCATAAAACCTCTCCACTTAGTGTTTGTGAGGTGATTGGTGAAGTTGTTTGAAAGGCTAAGGTGTTGAATTGCTCCCTTTCTTGTCTTATAAGGTGAGTGACTAAGGGACTACTCTTGTCTTTCCAATAATGCTTAATTAGTGACCTTTGTGAGTTAAAGTAATGATCTTTGGTGTTATTTCTTGATTTTGGTTGAGATTGATGACATTTTCTATTTAATCATGAATTTTCTGATTTAATATGATTCACATGTTGTGGCTTTGTATGATGATGGGAGTTGATCTAGAATGAAGTTAGAAGGTGTATATGGTGGTTAATTACAAGAAATTTCTGTTTTGGAAGGAAATTTGGAAAGTTAGGGTTTCATGTCCTACATTCTGCCTGGCACTGTTCATCATGGTTAGAGGCCGAATTAGCCTTGGGTTAAATCATGAAAGTTGTAGGGAATGATATTTTAGAGATGCCTACAAAATTTCAGGTCAATCGGAGCAACGTAGCTTGTGAAAAGACTGAAATACCCCTGCTACCCTGTTTTTACCCAAACTTGAGAATTGCGTCTGTAATTGATTATTTTGGTTGGGAATACTTCGGAATTGGTTGTTGAGGTCTTCTGATGAATTGTAGCCGTGTATCTTAGATTTCGGATGGCTTTGGAATTACTTTATTTGGACTTAGGTAGCCTGACTTATGATGTTTGAACCAGAATGCGGTTTGTGAACCTATTTTTGCGGTTCTGGTGTAGTATATTGCATTGTTGACCTGGTTACACTTGAAACTGGATAGAGTAGCCTTCTTAAACATTGTAGCCCTATCTCTTAGCTTCGAAACGGTGTATCTTGTACCTCCATCCGATAATCGTAGTGCCAATGGTGCCAAAACCGCAAACTGATGTCAAAAACTGTTTTTTTGGTGTTAGAGTTTAATGCCATTTCCGGATTTTTCTGGTTTACTCTAGTGCTTATACAATCTTATGGAACCCTATTTGGTGGTATTTGGAATTGGTTTATGACCGGTAATTGAGTCTTATTATGCTTATTTGAATGTTCTAGGACGTGACGGTGGTGCAAGACGCTCTTAGGCGGAAGTGCATGAAATATTATTTTCTTGATTGGTGAGTGTACCACTCACTTGTTGTTTACAATGTGTCTTTGGTATATGTGAACTTGATGCCTTGAAGGCCTATTTGCTCCGTTGAAATGATTAAGTGAGGGTGTACTTGATCGCCCTCACCCATTTGGTATCTCATATGACTGTTTACTGTTTTACTGTAATGATTGAATGATACATGAAATACTGAATTGGTTCATGAATTTGGTGTCGCTTGGACGAGTATCCAACAACCATTACTGATACGACTGAGCTCAACCCCATTGGTAGTCGATTGGATCGAGCCGGCGAGGGCTTGGTCGTGAAAATTGACGAGCCATGGGGACTGTTATATGGAATCTTGTAGTAGTGAGACTCTTGATTCCGGTATACTCGAGTATTACCAAATTTCTACTGTTTGGAGTTCGGGCCCGGTAGGGGTATGTTGGGTGGAAGGAATGGAAGTAAAGTGGAGCCTACGATTGGTTACTCTTAAACATTGACGGGGGGTCAATGAGGTTCGATCAAGAATGCAAACGAGGAAAATGGCTCTTGAGAGCCGGCCGTATCCTTTTATCACCACTATTGATGTGTGCCTTTACTTACTTTTAATGAATTGGAATGAAAAACTTTATGTTTATATGAACTTTACTGCTTGAGTGGTATTATCTCACTGGGCGTAAGCTCACTCTATTCCCTTTTGTTTTCCTTACAGGAAAATAAATACTTTTGGACTGGATTTGATAGTTGGTTGCCAAATTGAGCTAGATGGACACATCTTTTGTATAACTCCTAGATTGAAACCCTAAATGTACTTTTGGGTCCGTTTCTCTTTTGATTTGGCAAACCATACATGTATCCACTTTTGAATAACTTTGGTATGCCACTTTGGATTGTATATGCTTAATTTCAACCTATAAATGTTTGATTGATGCTTGGTTGGATTTTGACGTGTCGGTTACTATTCATGACCGGCTCCAATTTCATTTTTTTTATTTTGGAATTTTGACTTGTTTACGCGCGTTGTATGTTCCGGAACGTATTAGATCGCTCTAAACTAAACCGTTAGTCCTGGCGAGAGTTGGGCAGGCAGTCCGCTAACCCCTTTGGTTCGCCTTAGGGGAAGGTGGGGCTGTCACACTCTTCCCCTTAAAGAATTTCGTCCTCGAAATTCTCAGCTTGATTACTGAGTTGTTCAAAATATTTTCGGTGAATATCCTTTTTAACTCTCTCGAGTCCTATGAGCACATGCTTTAGTAAGACCAACAGTACGAAGTCATATTATGTAGGAATTGAGGTTCCAAATCTTTATTTAGAACATGTATCAATTTACAAGTTTAATACTTGTATAACCTATCGAAAAATAATACTAGCTTGTTTCAATCGAGGAATAATCCTCATGTCCTTGCTAATCAATGTTGCAAAAGTCATTTAGAGCAGAAAAGTATCACTTATAGCCAAACGTTTAGAGAAAGTAGACAAGACGTTCAAAATACAAAGTTGTAAACTGTCTGACCTAAAATGATTTGAGGAACTCATTTTCCTTTTATTTAAGCCTCAATCTACTCATAAACCAACCTCAAAATAGTTTACCAACTGCAATCCTAAAGTGGGGAATGTAAGTAGGAATAATCCTAGGAAAAATAGAAATTTTCTAGTTTTGTGTGATCTCATTTGAAAATCATATCTCAAGATTCTTATGTCCAAAACTTAAAACTTTATACCGTCGGAATATGGATTCAAATTGTTACAACTTTCTAGAAGGTATCATTGTAAGATTCAATCCACAAGTCAGTCAAATTCCAACCTAAAGTTGCTACTTCACCCAATAACAGACAGAACAGGTATACACTTTCAGTCAACTTTGAAAAATCGTAGATATTCATGGGAATTGAGAACAATACTGATACTGTGAACCTAGTTTCAAACATAATAAATGAAACTCAATTTTGACTTTTCTATATCAAGATATAACAAATTTCGTAAAACTTTCCAAGGTTCCCTGCGAAAAAATTTTCAGCGGCACATCTTTTGTGTTTACTAACTTTTCCTAACCCATTCAAGGCTTCATTCTTCCCATGAAATAACTTCAACTCAAGCATATAAATATCAAGCCCACAACTCACTATATCAAGTATATAACTATCACCTATTCAAGTTAGAAAATGAACCCTAAGCTGAAATTCCTAATCACAAGCTGGAATTTTCTCTAGGCAAGTCAAACTAGTATATAAAAGCTAGATATTTCACATAGCAAAGCTACCAAACCATGGCCAACACTTAAGTGTCATGTGTGGACAGAAAAGTACCATAAAACTGAAAATTTCACAACACAACTACAAATCATGATATTTTCTCATAAATCAATCGAAATGGAAACCCTAAACCTTCAGTTTGCATATATTTAAAGTAAAGGAAAGTTTATTGCCAAAGTTACCCTGTAACCTCAAGAAAGATGAAAACTTAGAACTTCTTCCTCCAAAATCACACCACCAACACCTAGAAATCCACCTTAGTTATCATTTCTATAGAGTAGTTTGCAAATTAGTTGGTTGAAACTCAAGATTCAAGTACAAATTTGAAAAAGAGTTGAAGGTCTCTCTTTGGTTTTTCTTCTCCATTTGTTCGGCCAAGCAAGAGGAAAAATGAAAACAATTTGGTCAACTTTTGATTTAGTCAAGGTGAAGAATATGACACAAACTTTAATCTTGATAAAAGAAGAGTTAAAACTTGGCTACTATTCTTGCTAGCTCTCAAACCCATACACTATACGTTAAGTTTATTCCTTTGGAACGACAAACGAAAATCTTCACCTAACTTAAAGACTAAATTATAGCAATAGACTCATGGGCAAGGATCCAATACTGCCCAACCATTCACTAATGGCTAACTTGACAAGGGATGTCTTGAGATGCTATTCGACTAGGCAAATGCACTAATTCAAACTTATTGCATACCCCTTCTGGAATCCCTTCATATTTCTTTTTCAAGTCTATGTTCTGGTACAGTAGTTCAATTTTTCTCCAAGTATTCTTGTGCCCATCATCATTCCCAGTGCTCAGTTAATCTCTTTTAGAACTATACTTCCTTTCGAATAATCTCTATTTTCTTGTGCAGATCAGTCAAATTTGTCATCTCATCGATCTACTTAACTTGATGATAACTTGCCAGGCAAATCAAAAGAGCAGAATAAGTAACTAATTAAAATTGGAAATTCTAACCATATAACTTTTAAATTCATTCACTTCCAATCCAACCACGAGAAGCTAAACGTAACTATTCTCAGATGAGATAGACAAGAAAGTAGGGTACATTTAGAGCAATATCTCGAAACACTATGCCACTTATTCTTATCCGAAGATTTTAACACAAGGAGTATCCTTACCACCTATGTACATAATGAAATCCTAAAGCGTACTTTGTACGTCAAAAGTTCCACATCCTATCTCAACCTTTGGCATACAGGTATAGGAGCCAACTCTTTTTCTCAAATCCCATACATAATTCCAAAACTCTCGATCTCAACACGGTAATAATTAAACCAAGTCCATACTTTGGCATTAGTGGATAGGTGTCAAGGAAGTATAGGCAACGGTAGTTCATTGAGGACCAAGCTACAGGTATCAGATATTACAAGAGAGGTAGAAATACCTATATAGTTACAGTTAAACCGCCTCAAAATCCAATAAGCACTTATCAAGTCCTCACAGTCATAAGAGAAGGAAACAGATCTTCAGTGCAAATTTTTTGACGTACACAACAATTTGGTCACCGTCTATAAAAACCCTAGTCAGACTATTACTAGATTAGTCCATGATAACCTTTCGGGATCCGTTCTTTCAATCAATCCAATAACTAGGTCAAGTGTTAGAATCTTGCGCGCCTTGACTTTTGCCATTAAAACTTATCTCAAGTGCAATCAAAATACAGACCCTTATTCTAGTGCTCTCCTCTTTTTGGTACTCAAGTATAAGAATCCACAATAAGGTAATTCACAACTCGAGCTAGCCGATCCCAAGAGTAAATCACCCATATTAGAGATTCCTACCCGATATACATATCAATTTCTCCCAAGCATCCTGATAAGGGGTTTATGCTTATAACAGTCTTGATTCATAACTTACGCCCAAGAACACCACCTGATCCCAATCTCACTCCGCGCAGAGACCACGCGAAACAGCAAAAATATCTTCCATTCTTTCAAATCAATTCTCGGCAGCTTCGGGATCTGGTCCTCTAAGAAATTTAGGGGAAAAGAACTTTGGAACCGTTTTACTTCAAGGTTCCTTTACTAGTTACCCGGTACTTGACCTCGATGGTCAATCAAACGGGCCGGTAAACAGTATATCGGTCATACGATTGATAGCTGTAGTCACCTGGTCTCCTTCTCCACATTCGGGTTCTTGGTTCTAATTGGCTACAAACCTTTATTCCTCATCTTAGTCCTGGACCTACCTAGATCCACACCCATGGCCCCAACCATATTGTCATCCAGTCTCTATTATTACTCACTAGTCTAGGGCCCAAGTATTATAGCTATCAGAGTAAGCAAATAGAGGTATAACAATATGTGCTTACTCATATTTAAAAGTCACATAAGAAATGGAATCGGAGTCACATAAAATTTCTGGTTTGTGCAGAAATTTCGGTTTCTAGGGTTTAATTTGGGGGTTTTCTAATGGTTGGCTTTTGAGCTTCTAATTGGCCTTGCTTGAAGGATATTGTGGCCTAATCGGATATGTTTTATGGTTTTTGAATCGTATGTGTAATTGTGGTTGATGGTTATGAATTTGGTGATTGTTTGTAGGTTGGAAAATAAAGAAAATAATGGGAAATGCTATCCGAACTCGGAGAGTGATTGATTGCTTTGAGTTTGTGATCTAGGGTTGCGACTTGAGCAAGGCAATGATATATGATGGATGGTTCCTGAGCCGTAGTTGTGAGTGACCTAAACTATTTCCAAAGCCACTTATGAACCGTTTCTTGCATTATTTACTTGATTGCATATCATGAGTGCTTGCATGTAAGTTCATGACCTGATTTGGCTTCAATGAGTTCTGGGAAAATCTAGTGCTTAGCACCAACGTCTCCACCAACGTTTAATGTTTATCTGGAGCACCAACGAGCTCCCCACCACTGTTTCATGTTAAGTGATCATTTTGAGCATTGGATGCTAAGTACAATGATTTCACCGGCTCACGAGAGCGATAAACGTACATTTGATTTCAGATACATGACATCATTGAAATGAACGATTGAGAAACTGATTTGATGACTGCTTTTACCGGTTACTCGCTGAGCTTCTAGCTCACCCCAAAAATATTTTATTCCCCTCCACAGGGCTCGAAGCGACAGAAGCATTGATATTAAAGTTCTCTGGGTAAATGGTTGGATTATCTCCTTTTCAGTTGAAGCTTTAGTTCTACCTTGTGTAATATTTGGGACTGCAATTGTACTTGTATTTATGTGAGAACTGAGGGCCTTTGTTTTATTCGGGAACTAGTATTGCTTTTATCTCTTGAGGTTTTAGCTTGTAGTGCAATTGAGAAGTACTCGCTTCACTTATGATACGTGAATTTTTGGAACATTTGATGTATATTTGAGATTTACATTGTAATTTGTTCGAGAACTATAGTAAACGACTGAGCCCCGGCGAGAGCTGGGCAGGCGGTCCGCCGAACCCTTTGGTTCGCCTTAGGGGGAGGTGGGGCTGTCACACCCAATCCTGTTAAGGAAAACAAATCTACAGAGTGAGCCAATAGCTCGTGAGGCCAAGATCACACATGCAAGCACATAGTTCAAATAGCAACCCCAAATAACAGGTCAAATGATAAAGTGCGAGTAATTAACAATTTCAATGAAATGTAAATAGAAACAATTCAAGGATATGGTAACTCTCAGGAGCTAAGTTCCACTTGCTTTACCAAGGTCATTCGTATACCTTCCCGCGATGACACTCCGTCAACCGGGTTGGTATTTCCAATCTGTAGATCACCACTTACTTCCATCCGTCCACCGTACACCGCTCGGGCCCGCAAGTCATTTATAAGGTGATACTCCACGAGTATGCCAAACAAGATCTCTCTAATAGATCAAGCTTATCATATGATTCTCATGGCTCGCCAAGGTTCCCGACCAAGCTCATGCCGACTCGAGTCCAAGGTCGGCCGATGAGATTTGGGCGTCCCCCATGTACATTTGAATGTCGAGGAGATTCACTCCAGCGACGTATGCAGCCATAGCATACTATTTCATGTTATTCAAGCATTTGATACATTCAAGAATTCATGTCATGTCTAGCAAGTCATTCACGAATTATTTATTTCGAATGAGAATGAATGTAATAAAATACAAACTCGACTTCATTTTCAAAATCTTAATTCATTGATACCACATAAACATGTATCAAGTTCACAGGAGTTCAAGTAATCATGCACTTGACACTCACCAAGTCAATCAAGGAGAAATATTACTGGAAGTTCAAGCGCCCACCGTAAGATCCTCTTGAAGGTTCTCGTGCGAGCCTGAGCAATTAATAGTGAACAATTACTTATAACCCCAATTATTAAGGAAGATTGCATGCTTGTACAATCTTAGAAATTCTCACCAAAATGAGCCTAAATTACTCGCGAATTAAGGCTCAAAAGTGGGGTTTTAAAGTACAAGAGAAATCGAGTTTTCATCTTTGAAATCAAGTGTAAAACGTTCAAGTAATATCGAAGGAATAAGGAGAATTCGAAAAAACTCCATTTCCTTAAGATTCGAAAATTTCAGTTTTGATACGAGATATTTGAAAAATCGTATCTCACTCTTTACAAGTCCACAATTGGAAACTTTGGTACCGTTGGAAACTTCTTCCAAAGTACTAAAAGTTCTTAGAATATGCTTTTCCATGATTCCAAACGGAAGGTATTAAAAAATTAGCTCAAAGTTGCTGTTTTGGGCACTTATGGCAGGTTTAGGTTGGTTTTTGGCCAACTTTGAAAATTCGGAAAAATTCACTTGATTTGAACTAACTTCTGAAATTTGGAACTCTATTAGAGGTGCAATCCAAGTTTAAAAAAAAACAAATGGAACAAGATTCGGAGTTTTGAGCACCAAGATATGGTAGCTCAAAGTTACTAAAATTTCCTTATTAATCAAGGGTTTTCCAAACTCAAATCATGAACTTTGGAAGTTTAGTTGAGCAGCGAAACGGACTCAGAATGGCACCAAATTTAGCAGTATAATACTACCATAGAGGGACTATTTCTCTGTAAAATTTCCTAGAAAAATACATACGGGAAGATGGTTAACGAAACCACTAAAGTTCCAAGGAGTTCCAAGGCAAATCTGCCTTGGACTTCCGTTTTTCTGTTTTCAAGCATTTGGCCAAGGAAAATTCCTCAAACATGGTTCATTGGTGTAGACAAGGTCTAATAAACATTCCAAGATAGGTTTGGTAGGTGATTAACACCAAGAATCTCGAATTAACAAGTCTCAATCAAGTTTAGTAACAATTCTGCCCAAAAGGAGGGTTTTCCTTCAAGAAGTCAGTTTGGAAATACGGCCACAAATCACTCAATTCAACTCAGAATTGGACGTGGTTGGTGGAATTGGAAAACACATTCATAAAGCTATAATTTCTCAGAAGAAATCATTTTCAAAATCTGTCCAAAACTAGTCCACATTGGAGCCTCAAGTTGTAGTTCATGTTCTGCCTTCTAGAGAACTAACGACACAGGGCAGCCAAGTTCAAATGGTTGGTACGAATTACTCATGTGGAATCAGGATCTACATTTTATACCGTTGGAAATCTGGAAATGTCTAGTTTCCAGTGCCACAAGCAGCACTCGATTTCGACATTGGAGTAACAAGTTATAGCCGAAAGAAAACGACTGCCTGGGCAATCCGGAAAAATTTTCCAAATTTGCTAAACCTTTGAAATCACCACATTTGACCAACCAAATCATGTTATTTTTCAATGAAACTTTCTATACCATTCATATAACATGTATACATCACAAATAAGCCATTAGAATCACTAAAAGTCACCCTAAGGGTCACGGACAACATAGGGGCAGAATTGGAAAATTTTCACCTTCGCTCCCCTTTGAGTTTCTACCAACAATACAATGTTATTCCACTACTTTAAGCACTAAACCAACATTATTAGCATCATCATTCACCAAATCAATTCATCCAATCCAAGTGGGAGTTCATAGAGCCCACACAATCATTTTTCCAACATAAACAAGCTATCCATATGCAAACATGAGCTCATATGTGCACTACTACTTCTATAAAGTAAGATTTGAAGGGTTGATCGTGATTTACCTTCTTAGATGAACTAAGGCAGAATTTTTGGTCCAACAAAGCCAAAGAAAACTGTGGAAAGCAGCCCTCTTTCTTAGCTCGATGTAATCTCCAAGTGATTTGCTAAGTGTAGGTGAAATTTGAGGTGAATTGGAGAAGATTTGGTGAAGGAAATGAAGAGGAAATTGAAGAGCTTGGAGTTGTTTTTCTCTTCTTGTTGCTCGGCTGATGGAGAGAGGAGAGAGAGGGGGCAAAATCTGATGTAGCTTGCTTCTTGAATGAAGCTTAATGGTTAAGTATTGAGTGCACAAAGGTCAACCGCGAATAGTGCGCGCACACGCGCGTTTTATGCTCGATTCCTCTTAAGTTTGTTGCACTAGTGCACTAAACCTCTAATGTACTTGCATTCATATCATTATTATTCACTCTTAGTAGTCCCAAAATAAAAGTCTAAGATCCTTCAATTAATCGCGCGCGTAAAAACGCGTACTTCCAATTTGTGCGCGATAAAGCGAAATCTCTAAGAAATTCTTATAACGATAGTATTACTAACTAATAATTGAGCACTTAAGCATTAAAATACCTATTTTGAGACTAATGTACAAGTCTCCAATTTCTAAACTTATTGTGTCCTCGATTCAATTATTTACTCCAATCGCGTATTCACTATTTTCACTTAACAAGCCTTCAGAAATTAAATTTTGAAACGAGCCACTCTAAAAATATAAATAAGTCATAGATCAATGTAATTAGGTTTCAAGAGACTAGAAAATAATATTCGGAGTAATTGGCCAAGTAAATAATTAAATGAGCTAGAATTTGGAGTTTAAAATAGATAAATTTTGTGAATCTTTACACATTTGGTAGAACTTTTTTCAGAAGATCTTATAGAAATAGATAATGACATTCTAAAAACTCAAAGTGTTTATAGTATAATAACTATAGAAGATTTAGCAAATCCAGATGATTTTGAGATAGAAGATACGGAATTTATAGATGAAATAATAAATAAATCAGAAAATAAAACCCAAATGGATAATATTTATAAAGATATAGATTTTAAAAAATTAGATGATTTAGAATTAGTAGCGATTGAATGTAGTCATATATGGATAAATAAAAAAGCAAATTATAAAACAAAATATTTTAACTGTTATAAGTATCCTTCAATGATATTAAGATACCAATGCCAAAATTGTTTTATAGAAACATGTAAATTTTGTTTAGAAAAACTAAATCAAAGAATAGAAAACATCATAGATGAACAAAAGGATATAGAAAAATTCCCTGTAGAACATTATTTAGAAAGACGAATAAGGATTTTAGAAAATAAGGTCGAACAATTAGAAGAACATATATATAAACAAAAAACTATAAATACAGAATTTGTAGAAAATATTGATTTAGAAATTTTGCCAGAAATCATACAACATAATTATGATATAGAATTATTACAAACAGGAGAATCAACTGTTACCTCTATAGAAGTTAGAACTAGAATACTAATTGGAGAATTTGAAACACAATTGTTAGCAGTCATAGATACAGGAGCTTCAAATATAGTAATTCAACAAGAATTAATACCAGAAAAATATTATGAAAAAGCTTATCATACAAAAACAGCTAGACAAATGGATGGAAGTACATATACATATGATACAACATTACATAATGTCTTGTTATTCTTCGAAATAGATAATATGCATTGTACACAACCATATCCAGTAAAAGAAATATATGTTAGAAGTTTTCCATATCAAATGATTTTAGAATTATCCTTTATTCTACATGCATATCATGGTATGATTCTGACCAGAACAGGTTTAACATTCCTAAGAGAACATTTTTTACCTTATAATACATTCTCTAATCCACAAAATAACAAAACTATAAATAAACAAATAAAAACTTTAGGATTAAAAGAAAAAGATAATTATAAGAATTGTAATTGTGAAATAAAAGGTAGCTGTAAGAAAGATTCAACCCAGGAATATAGGGGGAAGAATCTAATAAATTCTTCAGTATATAGGAATCATTCTTTTGATAATATGGAGATGACTGGAGAAAGGCCTTCATATTTATCAAATAAATTCCAGGAGCATAATTGCTCAGACGAGGTCCACGTACTTGAAGAATTTTTAGAAATAACCATCTCAGAATATTATGATGAATTACAAATTGATAAAGAAATAATAAATAATGAAAAAAATATATGAACTATTAGAGACAGGACATATAGATATAGATAGTTTAATAAGTAAGTTAGAAAAATTAGAATATTTTGGAGAAAATCCTCAGAAACATTGGGAAAAAGATAAGACTTTATGTAAATTAGAAATATTAAATCCAGGATTAAAAATTAGCACCGGAAAAATAGAAACCAGCAATGAAGATATCAAAGAATTTGAAATGCATATAAAAGATACAAACAAATTAAAAATAATAAGAAGAAGTGAAAGTCCTCATAGAAGTGCAGCATTTATAGTTAGAAAACATAGTGAAATAATAAGAGGAAAGAGTAGAATGGTAATAAATTATAAAACATTAAATGATAATACTAAAGAAGATAGTTATGATATACCTGATAAAAACTAATTAATAAACAGAATTCAATATAAATATATTTTTAGTAAATTTGATTGTAAATCAGGATTTTGGCAATTAAAAATGCATCCAGATAGTATAGAATGGACAGCTTTTACATGTCCCTTAGGACATTTTGAATGGCTAGTAATGCCTTTTGGTTTAAAAAATGCACCTGCAATATTTCAAAGGAAAATGGATAATATATTTAATAAATATAAAGAATTTGTTATAGTATACATAGATGATATATTAATATTTTCTCGAACAAAGGAGGAACATGTAGGACATTTGAAATTAGTATTTGCAGAATTTATAAAACATGGAATAATTATTAGCAGTAAAAAGGCACAACTCTTTAGAAAAAATATAGAATTCTTAGGAACTGAAATAGGACAAGGAAAAATAAAATTATAACCTCATATTTGTAAAAAGGTATTAGATTTTCCAGATAAAATAGAAACCAAAAAATTACAACAATTTTTAGGATTATTAAATTATGCTCGACCTTTTATACCAAATTTAAACAAATTAGTAGCACCACTTTACAGCAAGACATCCTCAAAAGGGCAAAAGTTTTTTAATAAAGAAGATATCAAATTAGTAAATAAATTAAATGATTTAAAACTATAGATACAGATTATCTAATTATAGAATGTGACGGAAGTAATTTAGGATGGGGAGCAATATTATTATCAAAACCAAATAAATATAGTAAAAAAACAGAAGAACAAATTTGTAGATATAATAGTGGAAAATATAAAGAAAAAGGAAACATAAGTAGTATTGATGCAGAATTATTAGTTGTAAGATATAGTCTAGATAGTTTTAGATTATTTATCCTTAATAAACCAAAAATAACTCTTAGAACAGATTGTGAAGCTATAGTAAAATTCTATAATACTCATAAAGAAAGAAAAAGTAGTACAAGAAGATGGTTAAATTTTTATGATAGCATAACAGGAGGAGGATATCGTGTTATTTTCAAACATAAAAAGGGTAGTGATAATCAATTAGCAGATTATTTGTCTAGAACTGCTAACACTATTTTTGATACAGATGGCACAGAACTTTCAAAAAGCCAAAATTGGCCAGTGGGAACTTACAAAGTATCCTAAAGGTACAAATCTACATTTCCACAGCCAAGAAGAAGGTAACTTAGAAGAAATCCAGCAGGATATCTTAAATAATCTCTGGAATAGTAGAACTAGGACTAATAAAGTAAGAAATCTCAATATTTTAGCTTTTTATTTTATCAATCTTCCAAAACAAAACTTTTCATATTATGTAGTAGTTAGGGGAAAAACACCCGGAATTTACTCTAAATGGATTTCGGTAATAGAACAAATAAAACATCTCCATAATCCTTTATGGAAAGCATTTCATAACATTCATGAAGCATTAGAATTTGCTAGGCAAAGTATAGGAATAACATTTCATGTAGATCCTAAAGCTAACATGGATAGCATGAAGGTACCAGCCTATCCAAATACAGATGCCCCTAGTAGTAGTAGAAGTTACCAGCATGCAGTAGAAAGAGATAATATAAATAGAATAGAATTTTGTAGACATTGCTACAGTATGAAAAATGCTATTAGAAGTTTAAACTTAAAATGTAGAAATTTTGAGGAAGAAATTACTTCTTTTAAAGAAAAGAATAAATCTTTAAATGAACAGCTCAAAGAAATGTATAAAACCTCTGGGTCACAAAGTGACACTATTTTTTCACAAATTTCTGAGATTGGAGAGCTCAAAGGAAGACTATCTCATACAGTATCTCAAATGGCCAGTTCTTCATCCGGCCCAATAAAACAAACAGTTTTTATAAAAGAAAAGCCCATTTCAGAAAGACCATTTGAATTTCTTAAACCAAGAATATTCTTTGAACCTCATCAGATGCTTAATTTTCTTCCTTTACACATCTTAAAAATCATTTGCCAAAAAGCCCAAACCCAATATTATTCAAAACTCATAGCAGCCCAACAATACTTTTCTGAAATAGCAAAAGACCCAATTAGAAACACAACAGCCCTAAGATTAAATCCATCCTTCTTCATAGATCCAGAAAAACACTGTCCAAATAACCCAGAAGCCTGTGATCACCAGAAAATAAATAACCATTGTATACATACACTTAGCAACTTTTTCTTGAAAGCTACTATTATTTTATCAAAATATTCAGCCCCAAAAACACTCAGGGTAAATGGGGAACGGATTATTTTAACACCCCAGTTTCTTATGGATTCTGGTTTTTTAGAAAAAAATAATCGCCACAAATCCAGAAGATACCCACTTCCTTGGAACTCATCTTGGATACTTTGTAAGAAAAATGCTGGACTATGGACAATGGGCAACTGTAAATATCAAAACAGCCTCAGCAGAATGGATAGGACTTTTTGAAATAGAACCAGCAATTCATTGAATTATGATCACAATCAGCAATATAGCACCAGCAAGAAGAACAACAGAAGAACTACAAAAGATCAACAGCAATCTCATTGAATGTCCATTAGCATTAAAAGAACAATTACTAAATGCTAAAATGATTCAATTAGCTTACAGACATTTTATGGAGCAATGGGAAGAAGGAGCCCGGTTGGCATATGAAAATAAGATACAAAAAATCTATGTCCCAATCAGGTTCAAAATAGAAAAAGATTTTCCCATAAACACCAATTATCCTGAAGTTTTTGAAAAATATCTGGAAGGATATTATATGAGTACTGGGAGAACACAACTTGACATAGAAGAAGATGATGACACCCATTATTGGGAATCAATGGGACCAGAAGAAATGGTTAACATAGAGAATATGATGGAAGGATAAAGAAGAGTCCAAGCAAGCAACTACAATTGTCGGCCATAGTTTGATTAGATTAGAATCTTTTGACTTTTTAGGCCAATTGTCGGCCATAGTTTGATTATATTAGAATCTTTTGACTTTTAAAGCCAACTAGTTTTGTACCTGTTCGTTGAACGGGAATCGTCGAAAAATAATAAATTATTTAGTCAATTTTATAAAAATATCGATATAAAATACAAATTTAATGTATATTTTATTATAACCTTTCGTAAATACAAACTTAATGTATATGAAAACTTACGATGAAAATACTTGTTTAAATCCTATCTCTTTATACAAAATAAATAGAAAATAAAACCAAAACACACGAAATTCAAGATATGTTACTAAATTATTACAATTGAAGATGAACATGTCTTTTTAAAAAAGAAAAATGTGTATCGAAGAAAGATGTAACTGATAATCAAGAGGAGTGGGAACCCAAAATCGATGCTTTAATGTGCCAACCGCTTGCACTGGAAATACCTAACCATGAATTTGATGCTTGAAATTCGTTTATTAGAGGCTATTTGTAGGCATAAGAATTGATAAGCATATAAAGAGATATTGATAAGAATATTAAAAGTAGTTTTATCTTAATTTAAGTTGCTTAAAGTATGTAACTTTGGGTAAGAAATAGGAATTGATAAGGATATAAAGAGATATTGATAAGAATATTAAAAGTAGTTTTATCTTAAATTAAGTTGCTTAAAGTATTTAACTTTGGCTAGGAAATAAGAATTGATAAGGATATAAAGAAATATTGATAAGAATATAAAAAGATAATAATAAAAAATAGTTTTACTAAAGGCGTGCATGTTAAAGAAATTAAACGGGTCATACATTGTTATACCTAGAAGTTCACAAACCAAAAGAGGAGCAAGTGGCCGCAAATATATGATTATGATAGAATGATAATCTGCCGCAAATATAGGATAGAATGCTTAGGACGGTTATAAGGACGGTTTTATAAGTCATACATGGATGATAAGGACGGTTTTATATTTAAAATTAAATTTAGATAGATATTGATAATTGATTTCATGCTTATGAAAAGAGAGATATAAGCTCCATATAGGGCATAGGTTATTTTTAAAAAAAAGGTGAAAATTGAGATGGAAGAGCGTAGGTTATTTTATAGAGCGAGTTGAAACTACTTGTCATGTCATTAAGCCACGTAGGAAAGAGAAAGTATAAAGTGATAAGAATGAGAATATGTCTTCATATCTTCAACTTTAAATTCGAGCAGCGTTTGCAAGTAGTGTATTGCATGTTGTGCTCCCTTGTATCCAAAACTATGAAAGTATAATTTTAGTTCATGATCCAAAAGATTTACTATTTCAAGATATGCTTTCCATGCCTTGTTGCCATTATTCTCGTAGGTCCACTCTGGTAAGGGTATATTGTATGAATCCAATATTTCATTCAATAGTGTCTTGAATGAAATTTGAAAAACTCATGATTGATTCATGATTTCTACTTAAATACCATTATATACATTTATACATTTATAAATACATTTATATTATGTATTATATATAATACAATACATTTAATATATATTATGTATTGTATATAATATACATTTATATAAATTATAAATATATTTATTTATAAATATTTACTTAACGAGCAAGTCACCATCAGTGCCAGCATTGTTATAGGTTTCCACGAAGTGTGCAATATGTTGCTTAGGGTTGTCCTTGCCATCAAATTTTTGAAATTTTGGAGATTGATATCCCATAGGCATTTTTAAACTTTCCACTCTTTAGGTGTAAGGTTTATTGTAACCACTATAGGACTTGGCACTTCCACCGATCTTGTCCTTGATTGTGCCTTCGATAAACTCCTTCAGATTATCAATATGAATGGTGCCATCAGGGGAGATCGAAAATTCCTTCATGGCATGTGATTTCGCATCCTCTTTCTCCTTTTCTCTTGATGACGAGTCACCTTCATCTTGCACCTTGAGTTTTTGTTTAGACACATTAAGGCTATTCTCGTCGATATTTTCCATCATAGCCATTAGTTTGGCTATCTTGCCATCTTGACTTTACACATGCACGGCTAGCCCTTCGATAATTTTGGCTAGATTGAAAATTTGATCATCCATGGTCGTGGTGTTGGTCATCATGACCGGCATTGCTGCAGAAGTAATCGAATTACTTGAACCGTTAGCAGATTCATCATGGACTCCCTTCTTGTTAGGAAAAACTTCAAGATTTTTCCCTTCAGTTGTAGCATCCGCCTTGGCTTTCTCTGCTAATTTCTTAGCCCTGTCCCTTGTCAGAGGGGCAGTATACTGCATCTCTTAAGTCATCGGGGCTTTGGCAACTGTGCCTTCAAGAGCAGAGTTCACCTTCTTGGACTCCATTGACTTTCGAAACAGGTAGGTTATTGGAAGAAAAGATATGAGAGACAAAGATAGTCCCATTGGGCGTACCAGAAATTTGTAAGCACAAATTTAGTTGCCTAAAATAAAAGACAAGAAAACTTGCACAAATATCAAATTTATTAAATCAAACAATAAATGGGTTACAATCTCTGAAAATTCTTGAACCAAAGAATTTAATTCCCTGATTCTTTTCTTCGAATGAGTTCAATCGAAGGGGCCAAAAGGCTTATGCTCCAATCGAAAGAGTGTCTCTTACAATTTCGGCATAGAAAACAATTGATTTGATGATGACGTCGACTACTTGGAACTCTTAAGTCTTCAACACCAATGGCAGGAGAACTTATTTGGCTTGATTTGGACTTAGATTTGAGGAAAAAGCTCTTGAGAGAATTTGACAGAGTTTCTCCGAAAGTTAGAGATTTTTCTAAGGTCCTTTTATCTTGAGGAAAGACCTTCATTTATAGCCAAAATATGTAGGCTGTCTTCAAGAGAACCTTCCTGCATTTCCGGATGACTTGTAACTCAAGAAATCCGTTTAACTTGGGCTTAAATAGTGGGCCAATCTAAATAATCCATTGTGAATTAATAAATCGATTAATTCACTCCAATTTAAATGGACATTATAAATTTATTTTGATTTAATAGCCCAATAATATCGGCTCAATTTGCTGATCCAAAACATAATGGACTTCTATAATTTAATTTAATTTAATCAAGATCAATTTAATTTAAATAAATCTTAACTAAATAAATTTTCTTTATCTACACTCCCATTAGAGGCTGTGACAAGTTAGAAGGTCGTGGGTAAAGGGTCCCCTTTTGTGACAACTTACATTTCATCATAGAGAAAGTTGTCACTAATTACCAATTTTCTTGTAGTGTTAGTTATCCTAACTACTTCAATCTCATCTATAATATATTGAGCAAGATCTTCAAACTCCTTATATTCAGGGAAAGGGTTTTTGCTAATGTTTAGCCCTTGTTCACCTCTTCTTCTCAAGATTATGTCTCTAACATCAATCATGTATTAAATTTTGTGTTTTAGAATCCAGCAATTACAATTAAGTGACCCTACTACCAGAATGATAAGTATAAATGGCCTGAGGGTCATAACTGGCAGGAAAGCCCTTAGAATAAATCTTGGGATGCACAACACCGATCTTATGATCTTTCTTAAGCTACTCATACAATTGATCAATGGGTTAGCTCAGAGTAGGGAAGAATTAAAATCGGCTTTGGACTTGGATTCCACTGACTTCGGAAGAGTTTCAGGTTGGCTTGCTTAGTAGAGTTGATCTTGGATTATAAATACAGCAGGGACGACTTTGAAAGGTGGGTTGAGAAGTTGGAAATATTGACAGGGCGCTCTTATAATTTGGTCGAGGGCAAGGAGAGTTGACAGTGGTGTGGTTAATAGATTGGGAATTTGAGCGGCATGGGTAAAGCGATGAGTATATGGTGTAGTTTTAGAATCTTGGCTTGAAAGAAGGACCCTAACCTACACAAAAGCAGCTTCTCCTTATTTTCCTTAAATTGGGGTTTCTTTCCATTATTCTTTTGGTTTTGTGGAGCTTCCGATTGTAATCTCATCACTAACACATTAACAATTTTTCTTGTGTGACAGCCGCACCTTCCCCTAAGGCGAACCAAAGGGTTCGGCGGACCGCCTGCCCAACTCTCACCGGGACTCAGTCGTTCACTACAGTCCTCAAATAAATTACAATATAAGTCTCAAATATACATCAGATGTTCCACAAATTTACATATCATAAGCGAAGCGGAAACTAGTTTCCAAGCGTGGAATGTATACATACATCCGATCGATTCCAAACATTCATACAATCCTTGATACCAACTATGATACAAGAGGAATTCCAAATTCAAACTATACATGATATCCCATCCGATCACATGAACAAGTACTACAAGCCCTTCCTTCGCCTCGAACCCTGTGGAGGGGAATAAAATAGTTTTGGGGTGAGCTAAAAGCTCAGTGAATAACCAATAAAATCAGTAATTAAATATATTTCACAATCGTTCATTTCAATGATGTCATGAATCAATAATTAAATGTACGTTTATTGCTCTCATAAGCCAGTGAAATCATTGTACTTAAACACCAAACGCTCAAATAGATTACTTAATGTTAAACAATAAGGGGGAGCAACGTTGGTGCTCCAGATCATGTCATGAACAATAAACAGGAGTGGAGACGTTGGTGTTCAGCACAAGACTCCCCAAGAACTCATTTAAGCCAAATCATGTCATGAACTCACATGCGCGCACACATGATATGCAGCCGAGTAAAAAATGCAAGAAACATTTCAAAGGTACTTTGCAAACAGTTTAGGGTAACTCACCTCCACGGCTCAGAAATCATCCATCATATATCATTCCCTTACCCGAGTCCAAGCCCTAAATCACAAACTCAAAGCAATCATACATTCTCAAAGTTCGGACAGTATTTCCCCATAAATGCTTCATTTCCAACCTACAATATATTACCAATCACACATACGGTTAATAAGCAATAAAATATATCCAATTAGACCACAATATCCCTCAATCAAAGCTAATTAGAAGTTTAAGAGCCACCATTAGAAAAACCCCCAATTAAACCCTAGAAACCGGAATTCATTTCCCCCAAGCGTAAATTTTCCGCAACGATCGCAGTTAACGTATAAAAGTTTTGTTTAACACCTTTCGGCACAATATCCATAACTGAAGCTACCCTTATCGGATTGAAACGAATCGTATGGCGTTTCGAAGCCAAGACATATACCTACATTTCTTATGAAGACCTCCAAAGCCAAATCATGCATTTTCAGAGTCAAAAATGGAAAACTCCACGAAAACAGAAATCTGTGCGCGGAACAGGGTTCATGGGCAGTCAAGGTATTTTGGTCATTTCACATGTTACAGTGCTCGGATCGAGCTGAAATTTTGTAGGCAGCTAGTTAACACCATTTTCTACAACTTTCATGTTTTAACCTAAGCCTGATTCGGCCTCTAACATGCTCGAATAAATCCGGTCAGAACAGGGCAAATGTAAACCCTAAACCTGGAATTTCCGCACAAAACTGAAATTTTCCGCAACCAATCGTAACTAACATATACAAGCTTCATTTTACACCATTACAAGCCATCATACCATGATTAAACCATAATCATCATATAAAACAGAAAAATAACAATAATAAATCAAAATCCATCAAACCTTCACTTCCAACCATAAACAAACCATAATCACACCATATGTCATCATATTAAACCACTAAAGCCACCAATTGAACATTATCAAAGCCAAAGGGAATAATTCTTAACAACTCACCTTGTAACCTCAAGACAACAAGCAACTTAGCACCTTTGCTTCTCAAACCACTTCACCACTCACCTTAATCCTACCAAGAGAAAGGTTTTTATGGAGCAAATCAAAGTTTTAACGGTTGGTTTGTGAGATTAAGGCAAGCAATGGAGGAAACAAGTTAAGAGCTTTCTTTTCTTTTCTTGTTGAGAGGGCCGGCGAAAGGAGCTAAAATGAAGAAATATTTTGATCAAAATTAATTTTAAGAAGGTAAAAACATCTTGGTCAAAAGTCCAAGGGTGAATTGAATGGTGACACTTGTCACCTTTTGCTTAAAGCTTATCTCTTTGTCTCTCTAATACTAATCCATATAGGTAACTTCTAATTATCTCTTAGCACCTTGTAAAATAATATAACTTCATACAAAACTCCAACAAGTTGTCAAAAATTTATCGCATTTACCGCATTAGCGGGTCCCACGTTGATAATACACTTCAAACTTAACGTGGACTAACTTGTATCAAGGAAATGATTTGAAAACTATATTCCCTTATAAAAATGTATAAGAAATTAAGATATTGAAGAAAGGCATAAAATTATAGACAAGGAAACAAAATAATGTCTCGAAAAGATATAAAATTTTCGGGTTCTCACACTCATTCTTTCGGGGCGTCACATCTTGCTTTTATAAATTCATCATATTCCTTAAGCTTGTTAATGATAGCTGCAAATGCACTCCTAGTCATACGAAAAATCTCTTTAAAATATGGTGGGTCATAGGTCTTGATAAATATGTTTGACAATCTCCTCCTCAATCATGGAGGTTCCACCTTGGTAGCCAATTTCCTCCAACATTTTGCATAGGTCTTATGATCCATTGAAAGCCTCCTCTTACTACCTTCCAGTGTTGCGCACGTAGATGCCAACGTATAGTTAAACTCATACTGCCATACAAAGGTTGTTGACAAGTCTAACCAGGACTTGACTACTTCAGGTTTCAAATAAGGATAACAATCAAGAGCATCACCCTCCAAACTTTTCGAGAATAGCCGCATGGGTAAGCTCTCATCATCCATCCATTTATCAAGTTTGTTAGCAAACATTTTAAGATCTATTTTGGAATTTTTAGTTCCATCATACTTGTTAAATTTTGGAGTCTTAAAACCCAAGAGCAATTAGACACCTAAAAATATATGCAGCTCATCATAGTTCAAACCTCCATGCTTGTTCACTCTTTGGCTTTTCTTTATGAACTCATCAAATTGATCTTGTGAGGACCTGAAATTTTCATAGTTTTAATTTGGATTACTTGCTTTTATTTTTTGAATGATGAAGGATTTTTGTACCTAATTACCTCTTTCAATTTATTGCATTTTGGTTTTCATGGGGTGATATACCAATTCGTCCAACTAATTAGGTGTGTGCAATAAATTTGGCAGACAAGAAAGAGTTTTGTGCAAAAGGGATTGTGTGATAAGAGGTGTTAAGAGTTAATTAGAGAAAAAATAGATATTTGGGTGCATTAGAAACAAGTAGATAGAATTGAGTTGCCTTCTTGCCACTTGTCACTTATCCAACCAACCTTGACATTGACCAAGACCAATACATATCACAATTAACCTTCCATGTTATCTAAATCTTCTTCATTTTCTTGCAAGGGTGGCTGAATTTGAGAAAGAAAGGGACAGAGAAAAAAAAAGCCTCAATTTCATCTCTAATCTACTCTATCAATCCTTGAGGTAAGCTTGGAAGAAAGCTCTTGGAGGAAGGAAGCTATTGATTTGCTGTCCATACTAGGTTATGGAGGTAAAGAGGTAAACTTTGCTAGGAAACTTAGCTTTCTTTCCTTATCTTTGAGTTTATTTGAGGTATGATGTTATAGAAGCTAAAGGAAAGATATTTAGGGGAGATTTCATGTTTTTGTCAAGTTATGTTGCGATTTCCAGCTCTGGTGCATTAGATATCTGGCTTAGTTTAGAACTTTATATTTGTGAAATCTTAATGGATTCCTTTGCCTAGAACACGTGCCATATACCTCATGACATGTTAGCTTGATTGATAGTGGTTTTGCCATGGAAATAGGGTTGGAAATTGAAAGTTTAACCAGAGGAACTTGGGAACAAGTTGTTGAAATTTTGCTTGCTTGGCTGATTGTGCGGGCTGGAGTTTGAGTTTTAGTGTTTCGGTGCTTTTGATTACTCTTGCACATATTTTTGCTCAAGACACTTGTTAAAATCTTGATCTTCACATGTATGTTGGATTTGAGCCAAAACAAAGAGGGATAAGAGGAGGAAAATGAGTTTTCTCCAAATTGTTTCATTGCTCGAAACTTCGAGTTTGAACCTCAAGAGTCTTGTCCCATTTTCTTCAAAATTCTCAACTATAATTGATGTATTGTGCTCCATATTATCATTGAAACATTGTTTTAGCATGTACGTGGCTTTTCCTCTTGATTTGAACAAGGAAACTTTGCAATTTTGGAAGCTATATTGGGGTAGAACCTGCAAACTGATGTGTCGTCTAAGTGAAGCTTCGAAGCTCAAATTTTCTCATTTATATTGGCTTAGAGTTGACAGACTCTTGATGTACTATCTAAGCACAGGTCAAGAGAAAGAACCAAGGTTTGAAGTGGAAAAATCATGATCTATAGGTGAGTGTTCCAATTGCATGTTAGGACCATGTGATGTACTTGATTGATGCTTCATGTGACTTGCTGCTTGAAATTACTAGATAACTTGACTTGTTATTGTATAGGCGAGTGTGTACTTTATCGTACTCGACCTCCGTGAACTGGAATTCCATGATCTTGAATGCAGACTTGAACGTGCATATGTATGAATGTAGGCCGGATGTATACTTTATTGCACCGATTGAACTGGGCCTTTTGCTGGAACCATATCCAAGACCAACCTTAGTGAGGTCGAGTAGGCTAGACAGCCTTCGGTAAAGAAAGGATTCTTGTTATGTCTACAAGTGATCTGAACATGTGACATGCAATACTTCAGCATTGGGTGCTCGTGTGTTTTACCCCAACGTCTCTACTATGTGACTAGCTTGAAAGTCGATTGTGTGCGCCTTTACCACATTGGTTGTGACGACTAAAAAATTCGCTCATATTCATTTACTCCCTCAATAGTTGTACGAAATAATAGAATTAAGAGTTTTGTCCTTAGTTTTATAGTTAGGGTAAATTAAGGTTTTCACGTATTTTGATAGTGTGATTAATAGTGGAGATGTGTGTACTAAATTTGGTGGTTAAGAGTGAGTATTAAGTTAGAGAAAGTATGTGATTAGAAGTGATAATAATAAGTTAGTGAATCATAAGTTAAAACATAAGTACAAGAAAGTTAAGGAAAATAGGCTTGAACCAACATGCGCCGATGGTTACCGGTTGAGTACCCCACTTGACCAATACTTTCTTACCCTAATCTCCTTATTTTTATTTCACCTAATCCTCCCTAAATTAACCCTTAAGTCAGCCACCATTATTGACTAAAGAAAAGGAAAAGAAAGACAAATTGGTAGGATGACAAGTGTTGATGATTTAGATACCTTTGACCAAAACTAATCTTAGTCTTTATCTTGCAAAATTGAACCAAAAATCCATACTCTTTCTGTCGCGCCCCATTTTTTAAGAAATAAATAAATGGTTTTAAAAGGTGAATTTTTGTTTGAAAAATGAATTTTTGATTTACAAGGAAAAATGAAGAAAAATATGTGGGTCTAGATGGGACTTGAAAATGCGACGATTTGACCCAAAATATAGTTTAAAAAGGGTTTTTGAACGGAAAATGGATTCGCCACTTGGTATAGAGTTAAGGTGTACCAAGTCACCGAAAAATGAATTTTTAAAGGAAAAAGTAGAAAACCCTTTTTAAACGACTCCAAGTCAACGAAAATCAGAGAAAAAGATTCGGGAGTCACATTTGAAGAAAGGGAAGGCAAGGATAAGAATCCAAGGCACCCTTCCAACCTAGCCAAGGCTAGTTGCGCGATTTAGTCAAAGGTTTTCTGATTTTAACCTAATGATTTATCACATTTGGATGACTATATGAATGCAAAACCCTAGACCTAGGAGGGTATCGGGGGGTCGAAATGTATCTTCAAAGCTTACTTGGTACCAATCACATTAATTTGTGATGCCCAATGAAAACTCTTCGAAGAAGTCATGAATAATACAAGTCATGAGACTCAAAAGAAAGGAAAAGTAAAGAAAATAATAATATACAAATGCGTATGTCCTAAAGGAATGCATCATAATGGGCGCGGGGAACTTATACTCGTGACTTTCAATGTTCCCTTTAATAGAGAGAATACGAGCGTGCTAAGGCTAGAAAAGCCAAACTCGTCCATATCCCATATCCAAGGGGTATTTCCCTATCTAATCAAGCAAATGCACTACCCTAATTCTATTCCCTAAATGAAATGCAAATCTAATGTCATGCTTCATGAAAAGGGACAAGTAGAATACATATAAAGGAAAATATGGGGGAAGGGATATACGTATAAGGAGGGATATCATACAAAAAATGATAAAAGACCCTAAAAAGTGAAAATATGTATGAGATGAAGTAATTTTATCACACAATCATGATCTAACGTGTGGATGGTTCCTAAGGGTCTAGCGCTGGACTAGCCCATGTCTACAATTTCCCACTAGCATTGGACTAGTGGAAACGACCAATGAGTCACAACTAGCATTGGACTAGTGTGGTGACGTACATTCATCCATCACATTTATCTATGTCTATAGAAAGCAAGTAGACATGCCAATCACCTATAAACATGTAGCACATAACACTTAGCATGCTCGACTAGATGCAAGAGCCTAATAAAGCAAATTAACATGTAGCAACAAAAGCACGTAACCAAGCTAATGAACCTATTACATTTGCTAGTTAGGCACACGTCTTCAATAGGTCTTCATCAAGTGCTCTCCAAGCCCTATCTATTATAAGCCAAGAGGTGTACACATACCCCATAAATAAAAGAATAACTTTATAAAAACAAAAGTAAATGAAATAAATGAAAGGAATTAAAGAAAGGCAAGGAAAGCAAAGTAGACATGCAATTCTCACTTAGCACGTTGGATCACATAGGAGAGAGACAAATAAGATAAAAGAAGTTTTACCTCCCTTGAAATGGAGCTCTAATGGGGTGAAGTCGCTTATTTATCCTCCAAAATAAAAGAAATGGCCAAGGTACCAATTTATTTGGGACAATTAAAGAAAATATGCAAATACAAACTCACTTGATCATAAAGCTCTTAAAATCATGAATTAAGTGCAATTCCAACAAAGCATGATAGTTAATTGAAGCAAACAAGCAACGAAAAGTTGTAAAATTAGAGCCGCCAAGGACCAAATTGAGGAAATTATTCAATTGGTTGGGTCACAGTGGAACAAAGGGAGACTTGGAGGGCCAAAAAGTAATTTTAGAAAGTTATTTCATGCATGCAACGAGAAGTTGAAGCCTTCCTTACATTCTGCAATTTCTAGTTCACCATTGCAGCTATCAGATTACACTTTCAAACACACAACCACCATTTCAATCAAATCCGGCTTGAAACAACAAGATTTGCTGCATATCCCTCCCACTTTTCAACATAAAAATCTTTCGGATTTAAACACAAGAGAAATCAAAAGAGAAGAGCATGCAATACTGGACACTTGCTGCACTTCTGATGTTTTAGGGACTTTTGCAATTTCTCACGACAACAGCTAGCAACAAGGATCTAAGCTTCAAGTTATCACTCAACACCATAAACTTGTCATCAAAATATCATACAAGGAGAAGGAAAATCTGGAATGGGAATGGCTCGCAAATTCCAAGTTCATTCACAGGTTTCTGGGTTTGTTTTATCGAAGTCATAGATCATGCCAAACGCAAGCGGCAAAATCCAACAAAGCAGCAAACTTTCAACCTAAAGCAACAAGACATACATTCTACCGTTAAGATCCTACCCTATACTTTGCATTGCCAAGGATTTCCCAACCCAGACCACGCACAAAGAAACCAAAAGACAGTCATGAACTCCTACAGACTTCTGAGTTTCTGCGATTCATTGTCCAGGAGCATTTCCAATCAGTTTTTATAAACATGCGAGACCTTTCACCTTGTAATCGCACATCCAATAACATAAAGAAGAAAACGAAACAACAGGAAACCAGAAAACAGATGGCTAAACGAAAAGAGTAAACATCAATAAGAACTGAAAGCTTCGGTTCCACAGATTCCTTCTTGTATATGTATGGGAATGAACAGGGCGCTGGAGAGTTACCTTTTTCTACCTTAAAGATTCGAAATGGTGGTGGAAATCCTCAGGTAGGATGAGCGAACCTCAACAAGAATCGAAAAATCCCAGCTCTCTTGCATCTCACCACAAATTACATGCTCGACTTGATCCTTGCTAGGAGGGCTAAACGTCCCCACTTTCATTTGCTGTTAAGGCTGCGTTCTTAGAGAGGATTTCTGCTGGGGCTGCCTGGAAAACATAGTAGACTTGATGCGCTGGAAAGGAGTTGCTGTTGGCCAAGATCCATGAACTTCCTAGGCTGTTGAGGCAAATGTGTGAAGCCTTTGCTCCTGCTGCTGCTGGTCAAGTCCCAGCTGAGACATCGGCATCCAGATGGGAAAGAAACAGGTTACACTACCGCACTGCTCGGGCTTCCCTCTCACGACCTTCTTCAAAGCTCTTCTCCCTTTTTCACAGCCGAAGTTCCTCTTTCGGCTTCTCCCTTTTTATTCCTTTCTTTTCCGTCAAAAACCTCTCAGGCGTTGTCACCCAAAAACTTTCCCTCAGAATTTTTCTCAGTTCCAACCGCCCCTCTCTCTGCTTTCCTTCTCCGCCGTCAACTTGGATTCCCCTGCCCTAGCTCTCTCTCGCTCTCTCTTATCTCTCGGCCTCCTGTCTTTTCTAGCTGTCCGCCTTTCTCCTCAACCCCAGCCGTTACTCCTAGCCTCTCTCTATCTCTGTTCTTCTCTCAAGCTCTCTGCCGTCAACTATCTTCTCTGGTTTTTGTTTTCTTTTGTTCTCTTTGAGCAAATTTTTGCAGCCGTCAACTTTTCCGTCGGACTTTGGTTCAGATTTTCCTCTCCCTATTTGCGGCTCTCCCTCCTCCCTCTCTTCATAGCTTTCTATTTATACCGGAGCTCTCAACCCTAAAACCTCAGTCCTTTCTTCTATATTTGCAGCCCAAGGGGCTGCCCCAATGCTCCTTTGCAAGCTGCGAAAAAATGCAGCTTGCATGCACGTATCCCTTTTTTTTTTTTAAATAATTTAACAAAATTGCAAATAAAATTAAATAAAGAAAAACAACGATTTAAGTAACATCGGACAACCAAAAACAAACAACAAAGCTACGATTTTTCATTTTTCTTTTCTTTTTCATTTTCATTCATTTTTCTCTTTTTCCCTTTTTTTCAAGAAAATATTGAATTTAAATCGAAAACAACTAAAACATATTTTTTTAAAATACTTTTCTTTTTTTTTCCGAGAAATTCTATGTTAAAAACTACTAAAAACACAAATAAAATAAAATAAAAATAAATAAAAGACTAAAGAGGAAAAAGGAATAAATACAAACTAACATGAACAATAAAATAAAATTACACTAAAATTTGGTGTCTACAATTTGCCCCTCTTTGTCTGAGTTTCGAAGAAACTTGAGACAAAGACGTAGACACCAAATACTTACCTGTCTCTTCTATCTGCTTCTGAAATAAAATACACAAGTCAACACTTGGCTGAAATTATTGGACAAAATGATGTAACAACATTGCAGAAAATATGACCGAACTCATGTAGAGTTGCCTACGTATCCCACCACGGGAATCAGGCCAAACGTAGTTCGGATACAGATGAACCACAATGGAACAAATGCATTGACCCTATTTGATCTTTGCAAAGTAGAAGAAGTCAAAACTCTCAGAACTTCTAAACATGAAATACAAAATGAAATGACAAACACAACTATCAATCCGATGATCAAGCAAATGGTCAAGAAAAACGGTCAGTGGGATAAAACCCGAGCCTGCCGAGGTCGGAGGGATAGAACCCATGCCCAACGAAAATAAAAGCGGTCAGTAGGATAAAAACCCGAGCCTGCCGAGGTCGGAGGGATAGAACCCATGCCCAACGAAAATAAAAGCGGTCAGTGGGATAAAACCCGAGCCTGCCAAGGTCGGAGGGATAGAACCCATGCCCAACGAAAATAAAAGCGGTCAGTGGAATAAAACCCGAGCCTGCCGAGGTCGGAGGGATAGAACCCATGCCCAACGAAAATAAAAGCGGTCAGTGGGATTAAAACCCGAGCCTGCCGAGGTCGGAGGGATAGAACTCATGCCCAACGAAAATAAAAACGATCAGTGGGATAAAACCCGAGCTTGCCGAGGTCGGAGGGATAGAACCCATGCCCAACGAAAATAAAAGCGGTCAGTGGGGTTCTCCGAATAGAACCCATGCCCAACGAAAATAAAAGCGGTCAGTGGGATAAAACCCGAGCCTGCCGAGGTCGGAGGGATAGAACCCATGCCCAACGAAAATAAAAGCGGTCAGTGGGATAAAACCCGAGCCTGCCGAGGTCGGAGGGATAGAATCCATGCCCAACGAAAATAAAAGCGGTCAGTGGGATAAAACCCGAGCCTGCCGTGATAGAATAAAACACACACGCTAGTGAGATAAACTCGATGCTAACGGTGGTGAAATGAAAACGCACACGTTAGTGAGATAGACTCGATGCTAACGGTGGTGGAATGAAAACTCACACGTTAGTGAGATAGACTCGATGCTAACGGTGGTGAAACAAAAACGCACACGTTAGTGAGATAGACTCGATGCTAACGGTGGTGGAATGAAAACGCACACGTTAGTGAGATAGACTCGATGCTAACGGTGGTTGAAGTCAGTGAATTCAATGTGGTTGTCAAGAATGGGGAATGGAAGGGTGCACGGCGGGCGCTGAGATCAAATTGAAATTTGTCAAGGAACAAGAAAATAAATTCAAGTTTGATTTTTTTTTTTTTTGAGAAGCTTTTCAACAAATAATTTGCCCCAGTTTCCACCAATTAATGTGCAACCGATCAATTGATTTTCATTACGGCATGGTTGCTCCTCCTTGAGGTCTTGATTCGTAAGATTCTGACTTATGCTCCTTCGTCGATTTCAGCCATGGATACCTGCACAGGGGCTTGCCAAAGTATGATATGCACTTGAATTTCAAAATATTGCAACTACTATTCATAGAAAGAGCAGTGTGATTGATTTGAAAGTATATTACTCGGCTCTTGGACGAAATTCTCAAATGGACTATAAAAAATTTGCCCCAGTGTGGGTTTATTTTGCGAAATCTTGCAAATAAAAATTTTGCCCCAATGTGGGCTCATTTGATTGCAAAAATTGATTTGGATGACTCTCCAATTATTTGAACAAAGTAAGCAATTGCTTTTCCTAACATATCATGTGAAAAAAATTGAATGTCTTGCTTAAACTCATATAGCAAATTTCATGATGAATTTCTCAAAATAATGCCAAATTACGAAAGATTTCTTCCCCACTTTAGCATCAATGCTTTGGGTGATGGGTCACCATTTCTGGTTGGTTCATCTTTCAGGACCAATCAAGTGACTTTATTTTTTATTTTGAGGTGGCTAAGGAAAATGAGAAGTCGGGACTTGTTTTTATTCTTGTGCCCAAATTGTATGTAATTCCTTCAATACCACATCTTAGTTTGTCACCCTCATTTCTAAAGAAAATTTAGTCAACATATGAGCATTTTAGGCTTGTAACGTATGGACAGAAGTGATAGCTAAACATGTGGAAACGGGTAATACCCTTATGATCACAAATGATTTGATGAATTTCTTACGAGCATAATCCTCACTTTGGATTGTCATGAAGGAATAAGTCAACGATGGACTTTATTAGCTTGTAATGTGGCTTGAAACGATAGTTGAAGGATAAGTCTTTCAAGGACATTGCACCGAAGATCGCATTTTTCCAAAATTGCCCCTATTCTGAACTCAAAGATCTCAGAATTTGTTTGTATTCTTCTCATCATTCCCCAGGGACTTCAGCGTCGAATTTTTCTGCATTTTCCTTGCATTTACTTTTCTTGCTTTGCTTTTTGCCTCTTTTTCCTTTCCCTCAACTTGGTGGGTTTTCACATGGTGAGTAGCGTCAACCCCATACTCAGGCAATTCAGAAATACAGCTAAAATTTTTCGGCATCAGAAATTTTCTTGACAGGCTCATTGCAAAGAACAGAAGTCAGGACTTTCGACTTTTGTAATGGGGTCTGGTGGGGTGTTTAGAAAAGTTAAGGCTTGAAGGCAGATTTCAAGAGTGGTTTAAGTAATCTGAGATCGCATTGTTGTGCCAACCCTATTTTAGGGTTAAATTAACATTTGCCAGAGCTTGTGCTCAATTGAGGCTTTTTCTCTTTCATTTTCTTTCGATTTTTCGGCCTTCTACCATTTTTTTTGAACTTTCACAAAATTTGCCCCAGTTTATTTTTGAACTGAGGTTCTCTTTTCTTCTTTTGCTTTTGATTTTGTTGCATTATCATTTTTCACTTCTTGAAACTTTTTTTTTTCCAACTCAAACTTGCCCCAGTGTGGGGTTTGCGATTCTCAGGGGTTGCCAAATGAAGTATTTTATTCTGAAGGCTCAAAAGGGATAACTAGGGATAGAATGTTTGATTGGAAAGAGAAGATGGCCTGACTTGTATTCCGTTTCTTACAATAACTCTGAGAGGAAACTTTCATTAATGCGAAATTTCTGGCATGTATCTGAATTAACTGACTGAGGAAGACCCTTGTTCATCCATATTTGTGAAACATAGGCGATCCACGCGGACAAAACTCTTCCTTTTCTTTCTTTTTTCCTTTTTCAAAATTGGACCCCAAGTGGAATCAAATTTCCCCAATTTGCGGTTCCCTCCTTATTCTAGCATTTTTGCTTTCCCCTTTTTCTTTTTTTTTTTCGTTTTCAGAATTCCCCAATCTCCTTCCCCAATGTGGGGTGCGATCATATGTGCACTTGAAAAGAACCACCAATTTTTAGCTCAAATGAGGATGCAAGGGATGATCAGTGTTTAGGTTGTAGAAACGACGGCCAAAGTATCATTCTTACACTTCATGACAACCAAAGTAACGAAATGGTTATTGAAAATCCATTCCCCTTTTTGATATTTGAAAATTGTCCAATATAGGGTAGTGATCATTAGGTCTCTTATTTAAAACGAAATTATTCTTTCAAAGGCTCAAATGGGAGAGCAAATGATAAAATGTGTATAGGTAGAGAAAAGAATGCTCGAAGTATCATTCCAAATTTTCAAAACAAACAAGAATAATGCACATTTTTGCTTTCACCTAGATGTGAATTAGACACAGTGGACATTTCTCAAGCAAAGATTGCCCCAACTTGCAATTCATCAATCAATGTGACTGATTTTATTTTGGGGTTAAGTGAAGGAGAAAGGCATCTCATTGAGCCTTTTGAGTGACTGTTCCCTTTTTCTTTCTTTGAGCACTTTTATTGTATAGCTCGAATCACCAATCAAGTGTACGTAAGGATTTCAGAAAGCATACACTTGTGAATTTTCAGGCTGGAGGTTGAGGAAATCTCAATTTAGCTTTATTTCCCAAAATTCATCATGAAATCTCCAATGAGCAAGAGAAAGAATGAAATGTACATGATTTATATACAAAACAACAATTGTCTGAGTAAAAGCTTCATCAATGCCAATGTTTGAAAAATTTAAAAGCAATACATATGAGAAAAATTCTACAAAATTCCTTTGCACCTGTATACACATTTTCTCTCTTAATATCCCCTTTTTCTTTGAGCAATGAAATCCCTTAGATGTTTTGCACGAGCGCTTTCAGATGAATTTTCGAATTCACGTTGTAGGGCCTGCCTAAAAATCAAGTAATTTTCAAACTTTATCAGATCAAAATTGTTTTCAGATATAGAAAGATATTTTCACCTTATTGAAATATTCTTATGAATGCAGGGGGAAGGGGAAAAAATAAAAGAAAAATACCCAGAGTTAGTAAGCAAAATTGTAAAATCGGTATGCATGTCCTATGGGGGAACCCTTTTATGCCAAGGGTAGGCCTAGCATGAAAATGCAATCCTCTAAAGTATGCACCATACAATACCTGATGAATCCGATCAACTGATTGGGTGAAAAATGATTTGAAAAATTTAACCAATTTGGAGTGAAAATAGACATTTGTCTTAAAACTGAGGAGAAAGTCCGAATGGATTGCTCGCTTTGATCAACCCATGATATGTGAAAGAGAGCTTACTCTTGAAAGGATTGCAATGTCTTGACTAATTTATTTAGTGAACCTTAGATTTAAACCCTAAAGGGGAAAAAACAAGTCAAGAGGATAGGATGAAATTGATGAGTTATTCAAAAACGACCGAATTACCCTAAAAATAGGTAAACTGGTCAAATGAATTGAATGAAACTTGATTATTTATTCAAAATCGACCAGACCACCCAAAAAAGGGTAAATTGGTCAAATGAAATTGAATGGAATTTGATCATTTATTCAAAAATCGACCAGATCACCCAAAAAGGGTAAATTGGTCAAATGAAATGATTGAAATTGATGATTTATTCAAAAATCGACCAGATCACCCAAAAAAGGTAAATTGGCCAAATGAATTGAATGAAATTGATGATTTATTCAAAAATGATTAGATTGTCCTAAAATTGAATGAATTGACAAAATGTATTAGATGAAGTTGATGAAGAAAATGGTCCAATGGATTGAATGAAATTGATAGTTTATTTCAAAAATTGATCAAATTGTCTACCCATTGGTAGTTTCAAGAAGATCATTGCAATGCATTAGGCTATGAGCCTCCTAAAATCAAGATTTGGCCTCTACATTTATCGTCTCAATAGTGAGGAATTATTTGTGAATTTCTTCAAGTCAATGTCCTTTAAGCAAGGGATTTTTACCAATTATGGTACAAATGGCCAAAAGATGATTGTTAGACGCTCATATTCCAAAGATCGCCCCATGAAAATGATCGGATCCTACCTTACCTTGTGCACTACCCCTTTGAATGGTACAAAAATGTAAACGTGCAAGTCTCATTGGATTATATATCCGAGACACAAGGCGGTTTATTCCTAGCACGGGATCCCCTAAATGGCATTCCCTTCTAAGGCGGATGCATGATGCCAGTTTATTAAAGCAATAAAACATGCGATTTAAAGAAAAACGTGCTCTAAGGAGCCCTTTATACGCCAGGGTAAGCCTAAAAATGACATGCCATTATTAATTTACGAATGAAATATACCGAAATTTCTAAACGTGCAATAACCTATCTATAAGGGTAGGTCCTAAAAGAGGATCGTGCCAGACCTCTTATTTCCTAACGTTTGTGAATGCAATGGGGACACAAAACCAAGAAAAGTTAGTTCAGGCAAATAAATACACATAACACATTGTAGCAACGAGATAAAGCAATCAATACAAAGCAATAAAAGGGAAAAAGGGGTTGGATCCCTCCCCTCGTGAATAGTGTCCCTAGCTCAGGATAAGGCCGACTCTACCCTAGGCAAGCTATCATGGATGCATGAGGTTTGGCTCACTAATGCATCTAGACTCGATAAACTCAGGTCCCCGAGCCTTCAGACTTGGAAACCAAAGGTCATCACTCCCAAGGTTCCTTGTCGGTGGCTCGAGCGATTCCCCAGACATTGCTACGCACACGTCGTGTCACGGCTACATGTCCAGGTGAATCTAAAGAAATCCTCAACCTTCGACTAAAAACTAAAGGCTATTAACCCAAAGTTTAAAGCGGAAGGTTGAGTGACCCCTCGGATCATGCTACGCACACGTCGTGTCACGATCACATGTCCAAGTGGGTCGCCTAAAATCCTAATAGGGTGGAGTGGCGTGACAAGCCACTAAAAGAAAAATAAATGAGGGGTGAAAAATTAAAGCGTATGCACGTATGCTAGTGCTCGTTTGGAGGGGAGAGATCAAGAACCAACGCGAGGCTCTAAGGTGATGTCCCCCACCCAAATGCAATGCAAAGCGCGGGATCACATAAATAAGTCATCCATCCATCAAATCAATCGTACACAAAATAGGCGAGGGAAGTGAGTTGATACTCGCGAAATGCAAAAATCCTAAAAAGGAAAAATGCAACCCTAAATACCCAAATGTGATATATGAAAAGGTTAAAAGAAGAAAAGGTTCGACTAAATCCAATTTGCTCGGACTCTCTAAGTCCCCAATGGAGTCGCCAGCTGTCGCGCCCCATTTTTTAAGAAATAAATAAATGGTTTTAAAAGGTGAATTTTTGTTTGAAAAATGAATTTTTGATTTACAAGGAAAAATGAAGAAAAATATGTAGGTCTAGATGGGACTTGAAAATGCGACGATTTGACCCAAAATATAGTTTAAAAAGGGTTTTTGAACGGAAAATGGAGTCGCCACTTGGTATAGAGTTAAGATGTACCAAGTCACCTAAAAATGAATTTTTAAAGGAAAAAGTAGAAAATCCTTTTTAAACGACTCCAAGTCAACGAAAATCAGAGAAAAAGATTCGGGAGTCACATTTGAAGAAAGGGAAGGCAAGGATAAGAATCCAAGGCACCCTTCCAACCTAGCCAAGGTTAGTTGCGCGATTTAGTCAAAGGTTTTCTGATTTTAACCTAATGATTTATCACATTTGGATGACTATATGAATGCAAAACCCTAGACCTAGGAGGGTATCGGGGGGTCGAAATGTATTTTCAAAGCTTACTTGGTACCAATCACATTAATTTGTGATGCCCAATGAAAACTTTTCAAAGAAGTCATGAATAATGCAAATCATGAGACTCAAAAGAAAGGAAAAGTAAAGAAAATAATAATATACAAATGCGTATGTCCTAAAGGATGCATCATAATGGGCGCGGGGAACTTATACTCGTGACTTTCAATGTTCCCTTTAATAGAGAAAATACGAGCGTGCTAAGGTTAGAAAAGCCAAACTCGTCCATATCCCATATCCAAGGGATATTTCCCTATCTAATCAAGCAAATGCACTACCCTAGTTCTATTCCCTAAATGAAATGCAAGTCTAATGTCATGCTTCATGAAAAGGGACAAGTAGAATACATATAAAGGAAAATATGGGGGAAGTGATATACGTATAAGGAGGGATATCATACAAAAAATGATAAAAGACCCTAAAAAGTGAAAATATGCATGAGATGAAGTGATTTTATCACACAATCATGATCTAACGTGTGGAGGATTCCTAAGGGTCTAGCGCTGGACTAACCCATGTCTACAATTTCCCACTAGCATTGGACTAGTGGAAACGACCAATGAGTCACAACTAGCATTGGACTAGTGTGGTGACGTACATTCATCCATCACATTTATCTATGTCTATAGAAAGCAAGTAGACATGTCAATCACCTATAAACATGTAGCACATAACACTTAGCATGCTCGACTAGATGCAAGAGTCTAATAAAGCAAATTAACATGTAGCAACAAAAGCACGTAACCAAGCTAATGAACCTATTACATTTGCTAGTTAGGCACACGTCTTCAATAGGTCTTCATCAAGTGCTCTCCAAACCCTATCTATTACAAGCCAAGAGGTGTACACATACCTCATAAATAAAAGAATAATTTAATAAAAACAAAAGTAAATGAAATAAATGAAAGGAATTAAAGAAAGGCAAGGAAAGCAAAGTAGACATGCAATTCTCACTTAGCACGTTGGATCACATAGGAGAGAGACAAATAAGATAAAAGAAGTTTTACCTCCCTTGAAATGGAGCTCTAATGGGGTGAAGTCGCTTATTTATCCTCCAAAATAAAAGAAATGATCAAGATACCAATTTATTTGGGACAATTAAAGAAAATATGCAAATACAAACTCACTTGATCATAAAGCTCTTAAAATCATGAATTAAGTGCAATTCCAACAAAGCATGATAGTTAATTGAAGCAAACAAGCAACGAAAAGTTGTAAAATTAGAGCCGCCAAGGACCAAATTGAGGAAATTATTCAATTGGTTGGGTCACAGTGGAACAAAGGGAGACTTGGGGGGCCAAAAAGTAATTTTAGAAAGTTATTTCATGCATGCAACGAGAAGTTGAAGCCTTCCTTACATTCTAAAATTTCTAGTTCACCATTGCAGCTATCAGATTACACTTTCAAACACACAACCACCATTTCAATCAAATCCGGCTTGAAACAACAAGATTTGCTGCATATCCCTCCCACTTTTCAACATAAAAATCTTTCGGATTTAAACACAAGAGAAATCAAAAGAGAAGAGCATGCAATACTGGACACTTGCTGCACTTCTGATGTTTTAGGGACTTTTGCAATTTCTCACGACAACAGCTAGCAACAAGGATCTAAGCTTCAAGTTATCACTCAACACCATAAACTTGTCATCAAAATATCATACAAGGAGAAGGAAAATCTGGAATGGGAATGGCTCGCAAATTCCAAGTTCATTCACAGGTTTCTGGGTTTGTTTTATCGAAGTCACAGATCATGCCAAACGCAAGCGGCAAAATCCAACAAAGCAGCAAACTTTCAACCCAAAGCAACAAGACATACATTCTACCGTTAAGATCCCACCCTATACTTTGCATTGCCAAGGATTTCCCAACCCAGACCACGCACAAAGAAACCAAAAGACAGTCATGAACTCCTACAGACTTCTGAGTTTCTGCGATTCATTGTCCAGGAGCATTTCCAATCAGTTTTTATAAACATGCGAGACCTTTCACCTTGTAATCGCACATCCAATAACATAAAGAAGAAAACGAAACAACAGGAAACCAGAAAACAGATGGCTAAACGAAAAGAGTAAACATCAATAAGAACTGAAAGCTTCGGTTCCACAGATTCCTTCTTGTATATGTATGGGAATGAACAGGGCGCTGGAGAGTTACCTTTTTCTACCTTAAAGATTCGAAATGGTGGTGGAAATCCTCAGGTAGGATGAGCGAACCTCAACAAGAATCAAAAAATCCCAGCTCTCTTGCATCTCACCACAAATTACATGCTCGACTTGATCCTTGCTAGGAGGGCTAAACGTCCCCACTTTCATTTGCTGTTAAGGCTGCGTTCTTAGAGAGGATTTCTGCTGGGGCTGCCTGGAAAACATAGTAGACTTGATGCGCTGGAAAGGAGTTGCTGTTGGCCAAGATCCATGAACTTCCTAGGCTGTTGAGGCAAATGTGTGGAGCCTTTGCTCCTGCTGTTGCTGGTCAAGTCCCAGCTGAGACATCGGCATCCAGATGGGAAAGAAACAGGTTACACTACCGCACTGCTCGGGCTTCCCTCTCACGACCTTCTTCAAAGCTCTTCTCCCTTTTTCACAGCCGAAGTTCCTCTTTCGGCTTCTCCCTTTTTATTCCTTTCTTTTCCGTCAAAAACCTCTCAGGCGTTGTCACCCAAAAACTTTCCCTTAGAATTTTTCTCAGTTCCAACCGCCCCTCTCTCTGCTTTCCTTCTCCGCCGTCAACTTGGATTCCCCTGCCCTAGCTCTCTCTCGCTCTCTCTTATCTCTCGGCCTCCTGTCTTTTCTAGCTGTTCGCCTTTCTCCTCAACCCCAGCCGTTACTCCTAGCCTCTCTCTATCTCTGTTCTTCTCTCAAGCTCTCTGCCGTCAACTATCTTCCCTGGTTTCTGTTTTCTTTTGTTCTCTTTGAGCAAATTTTTGCAGCCGTCAACTTTTCCGTCGGACTTTGGTTCAGATTTTCCTCTCCCTATTTGCGGCTCTCCCTCCTCCCTCTCTTCATAGCTTTCTATTTATACCGGAGCTCTCAACCCTAAAACCTCATTCCTTTCTTCTATATTTGCAGCCCAAGGGGCTGCCCCAATGCTCCTTTGCAAGCTGCGAAAAAATGCAGCTTGCATGCTCGTATCCCTTTTTTTTTTTTTTAAATAATTTAACAAAATTGCAAATAAAATTAAATAAAGAAAAACAACGATTTAAGTAACATCGGACAACCAAAAACAAACAACAAAGCTACGATTTTTCATTTTTCTTTTCTTTTTCATTTTCATTCATTTTTCTCTTTTTCTCTTTTTTTCAAGAAAATATTGAATTTAAACCCAAAACAACTAAAACATATTTTTTTTTAAATATTTTTCTTTTTTTTCCGAGAAATTCTATGTTAAAAACTACTAAAAACACAAATAAAATAAAATAATAAAATAAAATAAAATAAAAATAAATAAAAGACTAAAGAGGAAAAAGGAATAAATACAAACTAACATGAACAATAAAATAAAATTACACTAAAATTTGGTGTCTACACTTTCTTTCTTCTTCTTGGTGGCCGACTTCAAGAGAGGGAAAGGAGAGAAAAGCCATCAATTTATCATCTTGATTCATACTTGATTTGGAGGGAAATCAACCTAAAACCCTAAATCAATCCATAGAAAGTTGCATCAAGGTAGCAAGAAGGCTTGTAGTGGGTTGAGTTGGGAAGGACAGCTCTTGTTTTTGTATTTTTCCTTGGAGGTTTGAAGGTATGAAGTTGAGGAACTTCCTTCTCTTTCTATTCTTGCAATTTATTAGGAAGATGACTTGAAATTGGAAGTTTTATAGAAGATAACCTAGATTTGTGAAGATTGATGAAATTTCCAACTTAGAGTTTCATTTTCTAGCCTTGATTTGTGTTTTTTAGCTATGATATGATGGTATCTAGCTTTGTTAAGGACTTGTGTGAAGATTTATAGCTTTATTGTGACATTTTAGCTTTCAACTAAGAATTTCCAGCTTTAGCTCTAAAATTTCAGCTTTGTTAACAAATTTCCAGCATTGCTAGTGAATTTCAGTTCTGCCCTATTTTTGGAAGCAAGTTGAACTGCATATTCGTCCATGATAAAGGCCAAATCAGTTCTTGCTCAAAACATGAAAGTTGTATAGAATTGAGTTAGCTTTCTACCCAAAAAATTTCAGCTCAATCAGAGCACTGTATCTTCTGAAATAACTAAAATACCCCTAACTGCCCAGTTTAACTGACAGCTTTCTGTTTTCTCTGAGATTTCAATTTTTCACCGTGAAAATGCATTATTTGTGTGAGGACTCGTATTTTTTTATTATTTTACTTATCTATTTTATCGATTTATTTATTTATTTGGTTATTCTAAAATAGTTATTGTATGATTATTTACCCTAGTATTAGTTACTTATATTATCGTAACAAGAATTTCTTTTAAGTTTCACTTCATCACGGGCGAATCGGAAGTTCGCATTTTCGCGTCAAATCGACCCAATAAAGATTTAAGAAGTTTATTCTAAACTACTAAGAGTGAATAATTATAATGTTAAAGGAACTACATTTAGAAATTTAATGCACAAGTGAAACAAACCCGAGATAAAACGGATACGAAACACGCGCGCGCAAGTACTATTCATAGTTGACTTTTGCTCAAATTTTAACCACAAACACACAAGCTTCTCCAAGAAGCTTCATTGATCAGCCATACTCTCTCTCTCCTCTTCTCAAGCTGGCCGAAACTCTCCAAGGAAGAAGAAGAGCAAGAGCTCTTTCCATCTCACTTCATCTTGCTTCCATTTCTTACACAAATCATCACCCAATCTTCTAACCTTTTGGAGATCTACTTTGTCGCGTCCCATTTTTATAAAAATAAAGAAATGGTTTAAAAAAACGAATTTTTGATTTTAAAAAATGAATTTTTTGATTTTAAAAAAAATGGGGCTAAATAGGGGTTTGTAATGCGACGATATGGGCCCAAATTATAGTTTAAAAAGGGTATTTGAAATAAAAAATCAGAGTCGCCACTTGATAATGAGTTAAGGTGTACCAAGTCACCTAAAAAATGAACTTTTTAAAGAAAAAAATAGAAAAAAGTAGTAAGAAACCCCTTTTAAACGACTCCTAGTCCACGTAAACCAACGAAAAAGGTTCGAGAGTCACATTTGACGAAGGGAAAGGCAAGGATAAAAATCCAAGGCACCCCTTCGACCTAGCCAAGGCTAGTTGCGCGATTTAGTCAAAGTTTTTCTTATTTTTAACCTAAAGATTTATCACATTTGGATGTACTATATGAATGCAACCCTAGACCTAAGAGGGCATCAGGGGATCGAAATTTCTCTTCAAAACTCAATTGGTGCCAATCATATTAATTGTGACGCCCAATAAAGACTTTTCGAAGAAGTCACGAATAATGCAAGTCATGAGACTCGAAAGAAAGGAAAAAGTAAAGAAAATAATAATATACAAATGTGTATGACCTAAAGGAATGCATTATGATGGGTGCGGGGAACTTATACTCGTGACTTTCAATGTTCCCTTTAATAGAGGGAATACGAGCGTGCTAAAGCTAGAAAAGCCAAACTCGTCCATATCCCATATCCAAGGGATTTTCCTAATCTAGCACGCAAATGATCTAACCTAGTTTCTATTTCTTAAATGAAATGCAAATCTAATGTCATGTCTCATGCAGAAGGGTAAGTAATATACATATAAGGAAAAATATGAGGGAAGGGATATACGTATAAGGAGGGAGGTCATGCAAAAAAATGATAAAAGACCCTAAAAAAATGAAAATATGCATGAAATGAAGTGATTTTATCACACAACCATGATCTAACGCTCGAAAGGCTCCTAAGGGTCTAGCATTGGACTAACCCATGTCTACAAATTCTCACTAGCGTTGGACTAGTGGAAAATCGGAATAAAGAGCCACAACTAGCATTGGACTAGTGTGGATTCGAGAAGAGGACCACGACTAGCGTTGGGCTAGTGTGGTGATGTCACACATTCATTGCAATCAAATAAATCATGTAAAGCATAATAAAGCGAATAAACACATCAATCACATATAACACATAACAGATAAGCATGGTATCTAGATGCGAGGCCCTAAGAAAGCGAGTAACACATAGCACACAAACATGCATATCACACCAAGCAAATAAAGCAAAGAAAACCCTATCTATTACATTAGGGAGACCCTACTACAATCTAAAAGGGGGAAAAGGAATAAAATAATTAAATCCCTAACTATTACAACTTTGGCATTCAAGTGCCTTTCGAATGATCAAAATTGAACTAAAAAGAAATATACAAAATTAAAGCGAATGAATAAATAAATGAAATAATAATAATAAAAAACATTCAAGAGGCAAGCAATTTAAACACGTAAAGTCACGTAGGGCACGTAGGGTCAAGTAAAAGTGAGAAATAAGGGATAGAGTGTACCTCCCTTGAGTCGGAGCCCTAATGAAGTGAAAATCATTTATTTTCCCTCCAAAATACACAGAAAAGGTCAAGGCATCATTTTAATTAACAAATAATCATAAAAGATAAAATGAATTATGAAATTGAATCAATTAAATCATATAAACATCCCACATTCAAAAAGTCAAAAGAATAAAAGACTTGATTGCAAACATTAACAAAGTTTTGGGGTCAAAAGTAAAGGAAAATAGAGTTTAGGGACCTATTTGCAATTAAATTAGGCATCCAATTAAAAGCATTGAAAGTTTGTAGGGCCATAGTGAAATTAAAGAAAAGTACAAGGACTGATCTGCAAATTCGTTCTCTGGCTTCTTAATGGATCAAGCCACTAGGCTATTTTATTTATTTCTTTGGCCAAAGACTCCCTAAGCCAGATCAAACCCAAAGAAACGTACGGGCTAGCCTTTACTTCTTTCAAAACAAACCCAACCAAGAGAGTGGGCCTTACCTCCTAAGCCCAAACCAGAAACCCAAACAAAACAAATGGGCTAGCCTAATTGTTCTTACCAATTGAACCCCATTAAATTAATCACAAACCCAATCCTAAAACCCCAACCAAAAATGTTGGGCTCTATCTTCCTAAGCCCAAACAAAAAAACTTCTTAATCCAAAACACTTATTTCACTAAACCCAACAAGATAAGCAAATCAACTAAAATTATTAAGCCACAATTATGACCTAAAATCAAGAATTAATCTATCTAAAAAGTCACATAAAATATGCAAACAGAGGATTAAACTTAAAAGGGTAAAATTAGTTCAATTTTCCCAGATTTTGGGCCATATCAGAATAAGGGGGGAACTTGAGAGGTTCAATCACAACAAAATAGGGACCTAATTGAAGGAAGTTACAAGTTGTTAGGGCCATAGTGAAACAAGGGAAAACTTGGGGGGGCCAAGGTGCAATTTTTGAAAGTTTTATGCAAGTTCATGCAAAGTTACGAAGCTTATGTTTCTGCAATCAAAAACACACACGCTGCTACTTCACTTTCATTTCAAATGAGGATTCCAGACAAACTTTGATCAAGAACTTTTCATCTAGACTTCAAAAACTCAAATTAAGCAATAGCACACACATACACCACATCCAAACAAGCAGGACTTAAAAGGAACTTGCGCAAGTTTTTAAGAAATTTTCATGCAAAAATGACTGGCCAACTTGTTATTAGATCATCTGCAACTTAGCAAAGCTTATGACGTAACTTCATGACGTCTGATGTAGCAGTATGCAAACCAATTATGGTTCAAATATCAAACACTTCCAGCAACAAGCAAATCAAACTCTTCGAACAATCCAAAATATTCAACAAGCAAAAATGAAGTTTGCTGCAACTTTCGGTTGCAACCTTCTTCCTTATTCCATCTGGTAGATTAAATGCAAAACTCCCTAGTTTATCAATCTAAAATCAACAAAGCTTCAACCCAGTCAAATAACATCATCCAAACATGATCATCTATCTCAGAAAATCCAAACACAACAACTAAATAGAAAAGGCAGCAAAGAATCATTAATATTTGCCGAAAACGTCAAACCAAACTTTCAAGGAAACATCCTAAGACCTAAACCATGAAAACAACAAGATGCTAGGTAAACCATCCACAACTTCTAATGTCTGTACAGGGAGCTCTAAAACAAGAACGGGCAGCCCATTTGAAAGCATGCTACATTTTGGAATTCATGATCAGTAGGCATTGCAGGAGTTGAACAAAAAACTGACCATACCATAAACCCAATCAAACTTTCGAATGACGTGCAAAACAAATCTATTAGATTTTCCTCGTCTAAAACCCAAAGCTTGAATATAACCCCAGCTCTAGATTTACAAATGGGGCGTGAATGCAAGGCTGGAAAACTGGGAAAGCTGGAGAATTTTTAACCGAAGAATATGCAAAGCTGATAAATTTTCTTCTTTCCCGTAATTAATGAAATGCACAGAATATGGCTAGAATTCCTTCTGCATAAGCTCTTCTCTTTTGGCTCAAGATTTTTGTTTGAGCATTTCATCAAACAATACATAAGTGTAACAAATTCAGATTCCCTACCCCAACGAAGTCACGGCTAGCCTCAAAATTATCAGAAAAACCCAGAAACTTCAACTCAATCAACAAATAAAGCATGTATGTTCTAAAAATCTTAACAATCGACATGAAAATTTTGCCATAGCAGCCCGCGGCAGAGTAATGAAATGCAACGGAAAGAGGCGACTTACAGTGATTCGCAGGCGGCGGTGCTGGCTCCGGACGTGGTGGTGGCGGCTATGAGCGACGGCGGTTCCAGCAGCTCTTCAGATGGGTAGTCCTTGCTCTGTTTTCTTTGCAGCTCTATCGTCTTTCTCAGTCGCAAGAGCTACGCTTTTGTCTCGTCCGCCGACCTCTGTTTTTCTTTTGCTTCTCTGCCGCCTGAAGCTTTTTCCTCTGGCCCTTTCCTTAGCTTTCTTTTCTTTTGCTCCCTCAGCCGTAGCTTTCCCCTTTCCTCATTCTTTCTCAGTCGACCGATTGTCTAAACTCTCAGCTGTCCCTCTCTTTTCTCTGTTTTAGTTTCCTTTCTTTCCTCCCTGAAACCCTAGCCGTTCTCTAGCTCTTCCCCCTTTTCTGCAATTTTTCTCCCGTCTACTGTCTCTGGCTTTTTTCTTCACATTCTGCTCTCCCGAAAGTTCCCCTTTTTTCTCCAATTCCCAATTTCCCTGCCTTTTTTTTTCAAAACCTCTCTCGGCCTCTCCTTCACGGCTCTCCCCCAGGCCCCATCCTTTTCCTTCTTTTCTTTTTCTTTTCAAAATCCCTATCCTACAAGTGTCTAAACACCTTGCCACCTAGGTGATGTGTTGTTAAACAATCAAAGGGACACTTGTCCCTATGCATGACTCTCCACTTGTCATCTTCACTCTTTTTTCCTTTTTCCTTTTTTTCTTGTTCTTTTGTTTTTCCGAAATTTAGTATGAAGACAAAAATAAAAAATAAAATAAAATAAAAAATAAAATAAACCAGAACAAAATAAAATAAAATAAAAATAAAAATAAAAATCCTAGAATTGAAACAAATGAACCCATTAAATTAATTAAACAAATAAAGTTAAAAATCAAAAATTTGGTGTCTACATACTTAAGCTAGAAGAAAGACTTCATCTTGGTGGTTTTCTTGGAGTTTTAGTGATAAAAAATTTCTGGTTTCTCTCAAAGCTAGGAGGTAACCATCCAACACCATCCAATCTTTCATTCTTGGCTTGGCTTTAATGGGTTTTATCCTTGGCTTTGAAGCTTGTAGCTTCATTATTGTTGTTATTACTTGGATTGGATTGGTTGAAGTGGGCTCTATGAATTCCAACCTTGGTTGTATGGGCTGATATGATGATATAATGCTTAGTTTGAGTTGTTTAAGTGTTGGTTAAGATGATTATAGATATAGAGTCGAAGGAAAGTTGAAGGAAAACTTCACATGGTTGCTGACCGAAACCTGTCCTGTTTGTGCCATGCATTTAGTTCGAATTTTTGATGCTCAAATAAATTTGAAACTGATGTATATATGTTGTCTATGGTGTGTAGAAAGTTTCTACCAAAAATCATTTGGATTGGTTGGATAAAAATTGAATTTTGGCAAGAACAAATCTGGAAAATTGTATAGCAGTGGTCCACTGGCAGTGTTCTTTGAACGAACATATCTCTATGTACAGAAGTCAGAATTGGGTGCTGTTAGTGGCATTCAAAACTAGACATCTGTAGCTTTCTAACGGCTTATAATACACCTTCTAGTTCAAACTGAGTCATCCTTACTGATTAATCAAAATCGGCTGTTCAGCTGGACTGATCAACCGAGAGAAGTATAGAAGCTACAACTTGTGGCTCTATTTTTCTCACTTGAAAACTGAATTTCAAAATGATTTGTTCTGATGAAATATAACACTTTGAATCTAGTTTCCAATGCCATCAACCATTCTCAATTTCAAGTTGTATTGAGTGAGATATGGTCCAATTCCCGAACTGTACCAAAGCTGGAATTCTGGAAAAACTCTTCTTTCTTGCTAGCCAATTGGTTTAGTTTGACTTGGGAATTGTTGTTTCGAAATTTTGGTGCCAATCACCTACTAAGTGTTTATTAATGTTTATTGGATCTTGGTTTCACAAATGAACCAAAATGGGACTGATTTCATGGTGCAAAGAGTTTGGAAAAGGAAAGAAAACAAGAAGACAGATTTGCTTTGGGAAATTTTTTGAAATTTGGTAGTTTTGTTAACTACCTTCCCGTACGACTTTTCACATGGAATTTGATAGAAGAATAGCCCTCATATGGGAGTTTAATGGTACCAAATTTGGTGTTATTCCAAGACCATTTTGATACCCAAATAATGTGCCAAATTTGTTCTTCAAACCTGGAAAATTTACTGAACCGTCTTCGATTTTAGCCAATTTTGAGCTGCTATATTTTGGCACTCAAAACTCTAAATTTAGTTCCGTTTGTTGTGATTGAAATATTTTTTAGAACTCTTATTTTATTACAAATTTCAGAGGTTAGTTCACTTTCTGTGAATTTTTGCCGAATTTCCAAAGTTTGCCGAAAAACATGACCGAAACTGTCTTGTGTGTCTAAGTCAGCCACTTTGAGCTGAAATTTGAATGTTTTCCGTTTAGAATCTTGGAAAAGTTTCTTCTAGGAACTTTTAGTACCTTGAACCAAGATTCCAAAGGTATAAAGTTTTTCGATTTTGGACCTACTTAGTGCAAGTTCTGATTTTTCTAAGTTTGGCATGTAAAACTGAAATTTTCCGATTTGATGGGAAATGAGTTTTTGGAAACTCTTCCCTATCCTTTGATATTGATTGACCGTTTTAAACTTGATTTCATGAAGGAAATCAGTTTTTCTTGTGTTAATAAATCCTCACTATTGAACCTTTATTTTGAGTGGTTAAGGTTCTTTGTTTGAGGTATCAACTAATCTATATGAGTGTACCTTTTTTATTGGTAAATACATGGTTGTGAGTGAGAATACTTGTTAATTGTCCAAGCACTCAAGGAGATCTGCAAGAGAATCTCGAAGCGGACACCTAACAACTTACTTGCTCGTTCACTCACTCTTATCTTGACTTGGTGAGTGTCAAGTGTATGAAAAATTGTTACGTGCTTAAATTGTTATTATTGACTGAGTATTTTGAATATGCCGAGTCGAGTGTGTACTTTATCGCACTCATTCTCGTTTAAGTGAAGTGAAATTGAATTGCTTGAATTGAACTGCTTGAAGTGAAGTGCTTAAAATAAATTGTCGAGTGTATTAAGCAAAGTGTTGAAATGATTAAATATGCTATGGTTGCATATGTCGTTGGAGTGAATCTCCTCGACTCTTAGTGATAATAATGGGGGACGCCCAGATCTCATCGGCCAACCTTGCGACTCAAGCCGGTATGGGCTTGGTCGAGAAATTTGGTGAGCCATGGAAAAAGTGTATATGCTTGATCTATTGGAGAGATCTCGCTTGGCATACTCGAGTAGTATCGTCTTATATAAAAGAAGTGCGGGCCCGGAGCAGGGGGAGTAACGGTGAACGGGGAAAGTGTAAATGAAATTCTACGGATTATAACCTACCCGATTGACGGAGTGTCAACTCGTAGAGGTTCTGGATCGAGCAAGTGGAAAATAACTCTTGAGAGCTCTTGTATCCTTATTAAGTGTGTTTTATTGTTAAATGTGAAGTACTTGAATGTTACAGCTTTCATTCTTGTTCAAGTGTTATTATTAATCGAACTACGTGTTTTGCATGTTTTCTTGGCTTCACGAGCATCCGCTCACCCCGTTAGATTTGTTTTTCTTAGCAGGAGCTGAACTGGAAGGGATTATGGAAAAGCCTACATGATGGCTCTTTGACCAGAATTTTGGAATGTATTTGTCTAGACAACTTTTGGGAGGTGGATGTATTTTGAACTTGTGATGTAAGATTGAATATTTATGTATGGAAATGATTTCGTACCTTTATTCTGACATTCAGTGTTAGTATTGTACTTTAAACTTGAACGGAAATTGTATCGAGTCCTGGCGAGAGCTGAGCAGGCGTCCCGCCGATACCCTTTGGTTCACCTTAGGAAGAAGTGGGGGCGTCATAATTTGGCTTTGGAGGTCTTCATAATAAATGTAGGCCTATGTCTTAGCTTCAAAACGCCATAAGATTCATCTCAATCCGATAAGTGTAGCTTCAGTTGTGATGAAAACACCAAAGAATGGCAAAGCTGCCATCTTCATTGTTTCTCGTTGCCTTTCTTTTGTTTTCCATTTCCTTGGTCCGACTTAGCATGTACTTCTCAAGTGTTCTAAACCTGATTTCTAACATTCTAAACAAGTATCCAAAACATGATTTTTGGTTGCACATATTGGCTTGGAACTTAACCGTTTTGATCATTTTCTTTTACAAATTATGCATGCACCTTGCCTATATGACTTACTATACTTTTCATGCCGTTTTCCTTTGATATAGAAATATAAGTTATGTAACTTGCACTCATGTATGATTGGCTCTTTGTGGACCATATTTGACTGCAGATTTTGAGAGTGGCCAAGGTACCGGCCTTGAACTGAATTTTGATAAAACGTGACTTGTTTAGGGTGAGTGTTCCTTGCATGTGTGCGCTTTAAATGACTATGTGGAATGTTGTCTGAATGTTTCATGCTTTTCAATTATTGCTAAATGAATTTTCGATGGGCGAGTGTGTACTTTATCGCATTCAACCCAAGCAAAAGTGAATTTTCAAAAATTGAATACTACTTGTGCATGAATGTAAGCCTTTTGACTGAATTGGGCCCTTGCCCTTCGTTGCCAGTCGACTCGAGCCAGAAATGGACTCAGTCCGGTGACTAGTGACCCTGAGATAATGTTTGGTATACTCGAGTATGATCATAAAGGTTGATGGAGAACTGGCCAATGAATTGGCTAATGGCGGGAAATGAAAAGAATGAATTGAAATGTTGAAGATATAAGGAAAGAAATGAATGATTGAAGGAAGGAGAATGCCTAACTGAATGAATGAATGATGGAACAAAGGGCTTTACGTGAGCATGTATCCTTTTAATGAGTGCGTTTTCATTATTTTTATATTGTGAATGTGTTCTCGATTGATTCTTATTAAATGAATAATGTCCTTATTTTAACTGTTTGGTGTGTACGGGAACCTCACTGAGGTTTAGCTCACCCTTCTATTCCGTTACATTTGTTTTCCTTACAGGGTTTGAGAGCAAGGACGAATGATTAGAGGAAGATTAAACTTTTGACCAGAACTTTTGTTGTGTAATAGTGATGGTATGAGTAGTTGGTTGGATCCTGAACTTTTTGTACTTAACCTTGAGGATTTTATGTCTGTGTTAATGATTGTATATATGTTAAGTTTGATTGGCACATTTTTACTTGCTCTTGAAGCGATAAGTGAGTAAGCCTCGACGAGAGTAGGGCAGGTGGTCCGCCGAACCCCTTTGATTCGCCTTAGGGGGAGGTAGGGTCGTCGCATTGGCTATCCTGTTACTTGGGGCTTCAAAGCCCAAACCCTATTGACTAGTTGGTCGAATCGAGCGAGCAAGTGTTTGATCGAGAAAATTATCGAACCATGGGTCATGTTTCTTGTTTAATCCCCTGGATTTGGTATACTTGAGTATTACCCCTCTTGTTATATTGGGCGTTCGGGTTCGGTAGAGGGATGATTGGTGGATGGAGATTGGCATTAAGTAGTTCTCTACTGGACTTGTTACTATATTCTTATGATTGACAGAGTGTCAATGGATCCTAGACAAGCTACTACTCAATTAGCTCGTAAGAGCAAACTGTATCCTTTTACATAAATGTGTTATTTACTATATACTGTTAAATGATCTATCTAGATATTGCTTGCTTCATGAAATATGTGATCATGCCCAATGTGAATTTTATAATGCCTGCTAGATTCCCCAAGTAGCTTCTTAGAGCCAGGCAAGTAGTCCACTAACCTTTGGGGTAAGCCCTAGGGGGAGGTGGGATCGTCATAGATCTAATCTTTTTAGCAAATTCTTGTCAATAGGTGTAGTGTATTCATCGATTCCTGGCTTTACCTGGGAGCCGATATCCAATGTAAATGGCTTTGCAATGAGGTGTTGGGTTCCTTGAGGATTAGTTGGAATATTTGGGTTGGTCTACAGGTTAATTTGAGGAATTCGATTATTTGTCGAGTTAACCAAGACATAGTTCGAATGTGTATGTGGAAAACCGGGATTGGGTAAGACATCTTCTTGTGGATTGGCAAACAATGGAACTAATATATTTTGAATGTTGGATGCGTGGGGTGGTGGGTTATCTGGTTTAGATTGGTTACTATCAATAGGTATATGATTATTTTGGATACCACCATTATTGTTCAAAACAAGCTAATCAATTACACACTTTTGCGCTGCCATTTCTACACTAAACTCATTGAATCTGCTCAATATCTCAGTTAATTGGGCCCCTAAAGCTACAACGTCAGATGATGTAATAATTGTAGACCTTTCAGATGATTTCGAATGTGAACTTATGTTTATATAGTTTTTGAAAAGCTTTACTTCAGGACCTTGTGACAATGAGGCTTCTACGTGTAGCTGTATTTGAAAGTACTTGAAATTTAGAAAAGAGGCCTATTCAGGAGTTTGTTCTTGATTACTCCTATAGTTCATTCAAAAGAAAAGGTAAGGAAAAAAGAAAAGAAGAAAGACACAAGTTAGTAAGTGTTTAAGTGATTCGGATGTATGTCCTATGAGGAACACTTTTTATGCCAAGGGTTGGCCTACCATGATGCAACTCTTTCGAAGCAAAATCCCAATGTCAAACCTGTAAGTGAATTTTAGATGGTAAAATTTGAACCAAGGATTTTCATTGATCGTCAACAATCTTAATCATTCTTTATAGCATCATCAATGATTTGGCTTACCATTTTAACAAAATTCCTATGTCTTGCCATACAAGTACGCTGAGACTCTGTAGAACTCCCTATGCTAAGCTTTCAAACTCCCTCTCGAATTTTGTTTATTGCATCCAATATCCGCTCCAATTTTTCAGTTTTCCTTGATTCTCTCTTCAATTATGATTTAGCATCCTCCATGGCATTGCCAGCCATTATAAGTTGTAATTGACAATCCTCGAAGTCCTTCTTCAATTTCTCTATTTACTTCTCAGGACTGATGCGAATAGACTGTGACTTCTTCATTTCTTCTACATTTCATCTGAACTAATCATCATATTCCGATGAAATTTTAGGAAATCAATCCTAATCCTACAAGAGGTGTGGAATAGTGCCCAACCAAAATAAAAAAAAAGGGGGGGAACAAAGTAATGCATGTACGTAAGAAGTGCTCTTTTGAGATGAGAGATTAAGTACCATTAAACACGCATGAAGGCTCTAGAGCAACTATACCCGCCACCCCAAATGCAAAGTGTGATACAAGTAAATAAATGAAAGTAAACAAGCCATTCATCACATTCACCATAGACAGGGGACGAATACGATTGTGAGATGCAAAAAGTCCAAAAGGAAAAATACAACATAAGACATCCAAATGTGGTATGTAAAAAAGGTTAGAAAAGAAAAGAAATCGACTAAACCAAGTGCTTGAACTCACTAGTGATCCCTAGTGGAGTTGCCAAGCCATCGTACCCCAATTTTTTTTTTTAAATAAAAGGAAGTATAAAAAAATTGATTTTTAATTTAAAAAAAATGGGCTAAAATGGGACTTTGAAAAATGCGATGGTTTTGGCCCAAAAGATAATCTAAAAAGGGTTTTTAGAAAAAAGGAATCATCACTTGGTATTGATTTTAGGTGTACCAAGTCACCCAAAAATGTTTTATAGTAAAAAAATGAAAAAAAATCCTTTTAGATAACTCCAAGTCTTTAAAAACCAGAGAAAAAAGTTTGAGAGTCATGGTTGAAGAAAAGGAAAGCAATGATTCGGTCAACTCGAACCTAAGGCACCCTTTCAACCTAACCTAAACTAACTGTGTGGTTTAGTCAAAATTTTCCTAGTTTAATCATTAAACTTATCACATTTGGATGTTTACCATATGGATGCAAATCTAAACCTAAATAGGATATAGAGAGGGACTAAATATCTCTTCAATTTTCAATTGGTATCAATCATATTAATTGTGAAGCCTAATAATGATCCCTTGAAAAAATCATAGGAATGCAAAGATGAGACTCCAAGAAAAAGAAAAAAGAAACTAAAACTTTTGTGTATGTATGTGTGTGTATTGGTATGAGCTGCCAAAGAAAGAGGGAATGCAACATAAGGGATATGGGGACTAAAACTCATGATACGATTTTCTTTCTTAAAGAGGGGTAATAGCGTGCTAAGGCTAAGAGAGCTATACTCACCCATTTTTCCTATTCGAAGGGTAACTCTTCCAGCCTAAACAAGCAAATAGATTAATTTATTTTCAAATTTTCTATATGAAATACAAGTCTAAATGATATGGTTCATACATATAAGGATAAGAAAATAATATAAGAGAAAATATCATGCAAATGAGAAAAATAATCTAAAGGGAAAATGCATGAAAATGGAATGGATGATACACAAAGGATGTATCTAACACATGCATAATTTAAGGGTTTAACGTTGGACTAGCTCATTTCGAAAAGTCCTCACTAGAATTGAACTTGTGTGGTGGCGTCACACATTCATAATTTGTAATATAGCAAATATAGTACAAATTAAAAGCAGGTAGGCACATAGGAGTACTTAAAGCACATAAAACACGTAGCACATAAGCATAATATCTAGATACAAAATCCTAAGAAAGCGAGTAAGCTACATAAGTCACATAAACACGTAAGCACATAAAACCTAACTGTTATATTGGGGCCCTAACTATAATCTAAAAATGGGAGAAAATAAGAAAATAAACCTATATAACCTATCTATTACATTTGCCTGTCTAATTACATTTCTTATAAAAGAAAATACAACCTACCTATTACATCTTGGGTATTCGAATACCCTCCAAATAATTATAAAGCTTGAATTATGTAAATAAACATAGAAATGAATAGCAGTTTAAAGCAAATAAACAAAAGAAACAACACATAAAGCATAAGAGCACGTAAATATAATAAAGGTACCTCCCTTTTGAATTAGTTGCTAAATGAGGGGAGGAAGGGTCATCTATTTACTTAAAATCAACAAAAAAATGTCAAGGCACCAATTTAATTGACAATTAATTGTTAGAGATAAAAATACTTAATTCATTTAAAAAGAAACTCACTAATGTCATGAGACAAATAATAAATTAACATTCAAACATGAATGAAGGATTAAAAAGTCAAGAGGTCTCTTAATGATAAAAGCAACAAGATTCTTAGGGATTAAAGTGAGAAAAATAAAAGGAAGACCAAGAATCAATCCACCAAAACATGTATAAACATCATAAAGGGAGACCAAGACTCAAAAAGAGAGAAATTCTATCCATTTTCACAATTTTTAGGCCTTAGAATAATTATGCAATAGCTAGGGGTCAAATTACAAATATTTCTCATAGGCTTAGATGAGAATCAGCTACTCTAAGAATACAAACGGATTTTCAGAAAATTAAAGAGTGCATACAACTTACAAGATGTCAAAACTACACATTAAAAGAAAAATGAAGACAAAATAAAGTTTTAGCCCATGTTCATAAACAAATCTTTAAGATTTGGGCCAAGCCTTCTAGCCCAAGCTAAAATGAACAGATAAGCTGACATAAATGCCATGAATAAACCCAAGATAAAGTAAAGATTAGCCCCAACTCCTCAATCAGGCATTATTATTCAAGGCCCAACTTAAAGAGAAGTAAGCCTATTCCTTCACCAAGATCTAGTATGGAAAACAAAACAAATTATGGAAAATAGAAGGAAAAGGAAAACTAGAAGAAGAAGAATGATTCTGCATTTGACCAGGTCTTCTATCTAGTGATGGAAAGTTGGACGATATTCCAGCCACTTGGCCGGAATTCTTATAAGAAAAAGACTTTTAAAGTTAAATTTTGACATAAACATAGTCCTTACAACATTGTAAAGATATCTAAAACGTTAAACAAGATCCATAAACAACATAAAACATGCAAAATAGCATCAAAATTTCAAAACCACAACATTGACCCAACTCCATATTGTTTCTTAAAATCAAACAAATATCAATGGCAACTATACGATCGGATTATTGGGATGGTAAGGAGCAAAATTTATTAACATTCCTGGATTTATAGCATTTGTATCAAGATCTACCATTTTTTACATAAAAAAAAAAAGGCTTCAAATGAAGTAGGTTTCTCATTTCTATTCAAGGCTTGGGTTTATGGGTTGTATCATGCTATTAGAATCCAAGATAAAGAGAAATAAATGTGAAATTTAAGTGAAAGTGGACACATAATGTGAGACCCCGAAATTTTACTTGTCTTTATAGCTCTTATTTGAACTTACTTGCCTTAGATTCTTGGTTGTTTGAATGGTTGCCTTAGAGTGTGAGACCCCGAAATTCTTGGTTGTTTCATAATCTCAAGTTGTTAGAAAATCTAGAAATTTTTGCAGAAGGCTCTGCGCAGCTTTGGAAAATTGGCTACAACTTCGTATAGAAAAGTTAGAATTGAGTTCCGTTGTTGGGTTTGAAACTAGACTCATAGGGCTTCCTACAATGTAAAATTTAGAGTTTGATTCAATCTCTATAAATTCTAGGAAATTGGCAAATTTGAATGAAAATTCTGCCCTGCACAAATAAACATAGGAATGTTGTAGTAGCTTATGGCTCAATTTGGACCAACTTATAAACTGAATCTCTTTGAGATGTCTTCTAAAGATTATTAGTATTTGAAATCTAGTTTTTAACAGGCTAAGTTGTATGAATTTTTGATAATTATAACTCAAGTTATGATTTTTATAAAGGAATGGCATAAGTTAGGGTTTTTTGTGCATGCTAGGGTTTTTGGTGTGTTTTTGGTGCATTTTGGTATTGTGATCACTTGGTGAAGTGTGTGTACTAAATTTGGTGGATAAAAATGAGTATTAGGTAAGAAAAAATGTGTGATTAGAAGTGTTAATAATAAGTGAGTAAACCATAAGTAAAAACAAAAGTACGCGCGAATTAAGGAAAACCGGCTTTAACCGACATGTACTGTTTGCTACCGATTGAGTATATCGCTTGAACACTACTTTATTACCTTAATCTCCTTACTTTTATTTCAGCTAATCACCCCTAAAATATCCTCCAAAGGAGCCAAAATTGTTGACTAAAGAAAAGTGAGAAAAGAAAAAAATAAGAAGGAAATCTTGAGTGACAAGTGTCAAGGATCCAAGCAACCTTTGACCCAAAACATTTCCTTTCTTCTTATCTTTCCTTTTGGCCAATTTTTCCTCCATTTCTTTATGCCTTGGCCGTGAGTTTAAGAGATAAAAGAGAGGAAGAAAGTTTGCAACTCCAACCTTGAATCTATCTTTGTTTGAGTAAAATCAACCAAACCAAACCGATTAAACTTCTCTTTTGGTGTTTGGAAAGCTTTGTGTGGTAAAAGTTTTGGAAGAGAGGGGTTTGGTTTTCACTTACAAGCAGCTTTTGGAAGGTATAATGATTGCCTTTCCTTTTCTCTTACTTAATCTTGTTAAAATTGGGAAAGAAGCTTATGTCCTTGGTTTAATATGGGTAATTATTTAGTTTTGGATGATATAGTGGAATGTATAGCTAGGATTTACATTTTTCAGCCTTGATTATGGTTGTTTACCTAGTAATTGATGGTATTGAGTTAGTAAGTGATGGTTTTGATGATATAGTACTTGATAGTATTGAGCTAGGATACGAAATTTTAGAGTAGAAGTGAATTTCCAGCATTGATAGTGAAATCTGCCCTGTTTATTGCACTGCATGTTAGTCCATGAGAAAGGCCAAATCAGGTCTTACTCAAAACATGAAAGTTGTAGAGAATTGAGTTAACTATCTACCCGTAAAATTTCAGCTCAATCAGAGTACTGTATCTTGTGATATGACTAAAATACCCCTAACTGCCCAAATGCCCAGTTTAACCGACAGTTTTCTGTTTTCTCTGGAATTTTGATTTTTGACCTTGAAAATGCGAGAACTAGGTATCTATGTCTTTAGAGAAAATGTAGGTCTCTGTCTTAGTTTCGAAATGCCATAAAATTTACCCAATCTGATAAGCGTAGCTTCATTTGTGACCAAAAATCTAGAAGATGTCAAACCTGTTACTTAACTATTCTTCTTAATACTAATTTCCAGCTTTGGTCTTGGTGGTTTCATTGTTAGACTTGACTTGTAATTGGATGATATTGAGCCTAGTTGAAGAGCTATTGTGTTAAGCTTACTTATGTGTTGAATTTGGGCTGAGTTGAGAAAAAAAAATGAAGCCATAAATGGCTAGAAAATGGCTAAATACAAAGGGCATGCTGTCCAAATTTTCACTCGAGAATTAGGCTTATGTACCCGCGACTTGAGCAAAGATTTGAGATCAAATTGGACTTAGATCGTCTATGGTATTCGAATCTTCTTTAGTAAAGTTATATAAGCTGAAATTTTGCCGGAACTCGTACCCTTGAAAGTGAAAGTAGTGACCTGTTAAAAGTACTATTTTTTCCTGGTTTTTTATAGCAAGTGCAACTTCCAAAGTCTAAATCACTTCTTGATCAAAATGAAACGAGCGAGCATGAACTTTCAAGGGTTTGATAAGTAACTCGAATATTACTTAAACGAGTTTCATTTACTTGATTTTCTTGAAGCGAAACTCCTGTGTTTCGAACCCTAGTTGATTTTAAACTCTTGCATAATATTTTATTGCAGATTTGGACTCCATCCAAGGAGTTGCCCCTGGGCGTGACCTTGAAAAGCAGTAGACTTTTGCGAGTGCTTTCAAGTGCATGTTTGTACTTGATACTTGTTTTACATGTTTTACCAATATGCTTGAACAATATTTGACTTGTTTGAACGGACAAGGGTGTACTTTATCGCACTTGTCCTAAACGTGACTTTTGCTATGCCTTGATGGCACTTGACTTGATACGCTTGTTTGATAAGCTTGTCCATGCGTGAGCACTCTGGAATTCCAGAAACCTTGAGGTTAGTTAATCGAGTCAAGCCGGCAAAGGGCCTAGTCGATTAGATAACGAATCCTGGGTCTCTTGTTTTGTCGAGTGGAGTGATACCTTCTCGACTAATCGGTATACTCGAGTATTACCACACGTGTTTATTTTGGTGTTCGGGCCCAGTAAGGGGGTTGAATGGTGGACGAAAATTGGCATTAAGTGGGGCACTACTGGACTGGTTACTTTGCTTGAAAGTTGACGGAGCGTCAACTACTACTTGATCAAGCTATGGCAAAGCTATTTTGAAATAGCGATTGTATCCTTTTACTTGACATGTTTAATATCCTGTGATTGACTTTCAAAGCATTATTGCTCATTTTCTTGACTTCATATGCTCGCTATTTTGATACTTGAAATTTTAAATTAGAGTCAACTTGCTATTTGCGTCTGCATGAAGTTTTGGAACCTCACTGAACTTTAGCTCATTCTATTAGTCTTTGTTTTCCTTGATACTTGAAATTTTAAATTAGAGTCTACTTGCTATTTGCGTCTGCATGAAGTTTTGAAACCTCACTGAACTTTAGCTCATTCTATTAGTCTTTGTTTTCCTTGCAGGGGGTACGAGCGAGGGTGTGAGACTGGCACAAGCTAGCTTAGTCTAATTTTTTGGATTTTTGCGATTGTACTAGCGCGAGTGCTCGACTAGGATTAATTGTATCTGGATTGTAAACACTTTGACACATCTGGGCCTGTATGAGCCTTGGAGTTGGATTTAAGCATCACTGTATATGTTAAGCTTGAAAATTGATGTTTTATTTCCTTTCTATGGTTGTAAGTTATTTTCTTGGTGTGCGTGAGCGAGTCCTGGTGAGGATTAGACAGACGGTCCGCCAAACCCTAGGGTACGCCCTCGGGGGAGGTGGGGTCGTCACACATAATCAAACACAAAATTCATACTCCAAAATTGAAACCAAAGGAAGCAAAATGACGTTGTGTCCCAACCCAACATGGCATGAGAATGAAAAAGAGATTCATGGTGTGGAGGAGCAAAAATTCAAAAAAAAAATCACGATGGCCAAGTTGCTTTTTCTTCGGTCACCAATGATAAGGGTTGGAATTATCGCAATTTCAAATTTCACAACTTTACAATGATTTTGTCTAGAAATTTTTAACAAAAAAGTTCTTCTACTATGACTCGAGTTAGTTAAAAAAGAAATTTCACTAAATGGAGCTAGAACGAAGGAGAAAGTTGGATTGGAATAGGGTTGGTTCATAGGCCCTATTTCTTCATTTTTTTTTCAAAAATTTTTCTTCCTCTCTTGTTTCTCTTTCTTTTTTTTTTCTTCTCTGAATCTCTTTAGTGGCTGTAACTATCCAATCTCCTCTCCAACCCTAAAATCCTCCTAAAATCGTATATATATGGGTGGATGTAAAATAAACCCTAAAAGGGAGGGTGGTGATCAATTCTTGGAGAGGAAGCAAGAAGATGTGTCATTTTGTTGATCATTTGATCAAAATATTTGATAAGATTTCGTACCATGAGTGGAATGAGAAGAGTAGCTGGCATTGGTATGAACATCCAATGAAAAAAAAAGAAGGGAAAAATTCTCCAAAATTTTGTTGCCTCTCCGTATAAGAAGAAACCCTTTTTTGGGGAAGGAAAAAAAATAGGCCAATGGGCTTCTTTCTTAGGTATTTCTTTCCAAGCTTTTTGCTATACTTTACTAGACTTGTGTGAGGACTCATGTTTTTATTCTTAATTTAGTCATTTTTATAATTATTTTACCCTAGTGTTATTTAATTTTACTATCTTGCGCGAATTTTCCTTAAATTAAGCTTTTATCGTGCGTGCGTCGAAAGTTTTTCGAAAGTCGCACCGGTACGATTAATTGGAGATTTAAGGATTTAATACTAGACTAATAAGTATGAGTAATTAAAGTGTTAGAGGAATTACCTTGGAGGATTAGTGTATAAGTGTAACAAACAAAAGAGGAAGTGGTAGTACAAAACCCTATTTAGCTACTATTAAGGGTTGACTTTGTGCACCAAATTAAAGTTACTTTTCTCCAATCTTCCACCACAAGACTCAAAACATTTTCACTCCCTCGTCTCTCTCTCTTCATTCGGCTAAAACTAGAGGAAGGAAAGGGAAGAAGAAAACTTCATCTTCTAGCTCCAAGTTTGCGTGTTTTCATCATCCAACTCACAAACCACTTGGAATTTCACTCTAGCTTGAAGAAAGGTGCACTCTTGTGAAGTTTCTTGGTGAAATTTTGGAGGAAACTCTCACTTACATCTAGGGTTTAAGAGCTTCAAACGTAACCACTTCATCCCTCCTTTGCTCTTCAATTTTACCAAGATTATAGCTTGTATTTCATGGGTTTGAAACCCTAATCAAGACTATAGGCTAGTGGACTTGAGGAACTTTATTTCTTGCTTTAAATCCTAAGCTAGTGGTCTTGAGGTGGCCTATGAGGCAGCTGACTTGAGGATATTGCTTTATTGTTGTTGTTTATGTGAATTGTAGCTTGATTTTGGCTTGGTAGTGGAGTCAAAGTTGGAAGAAAACCAAGAGAGGTGCTGGCCGAAATTTCTATTTTGTTGTTCTACTTTGAGCTTGAAATTTTGTCACTTATTTGGCTGTTAAAATGATTGATATATGTTGTATTATGTGTGTAGAAAGTGACTCTCGAAAATCATCTCAAATGGTTGTATAAAACTTGAGTTTTGGAGAAAGTTCGAAATCAGGAAACTGGTTACCAGGAAAGCGGACAATGGTCCTTTGCCTGAACATAGCTCTTTGTACAAAAGTCAAAATTGAGTGCCATTTACGGTATTCGAAAATATACATTCAGAGATTTCCAACGGTATAAAATTCCCTTGCTAATTCATTTTGAGTAAACCGTAGCGAATCGGCAAAGTAGACTGTTCTGTTTTGCCTGTCTGTCCGAGAGCAACAGGGAAGCTGCATCTTGTGGCTAGATTTTGTCTCACTTGTGAAAAGATTTTTAAATGATTTCTTCTGATGAATTTTAGAATTTTGAATCTAGTTTCTAATGCCATAAACCATTTTCAATTTGGAGTTGTGTAGAGTTAGATATGGTCTGATTTCAAAACTGCATCAAAGCTGGAAACTGGAAATCTTCTGAACAGGTTTCGAAAATCAGCCAACTTCAAATTGTCATATCTTGTTGCTCGAAACTTCGAATTTAGTTCCACTTGTTGTGTTTGAAACTTTTCTTGGAACTATTGTTGTTTTATAAATTTCAGTGGCTAATTTACTTCCTGTGAATTTTGCCGAATTTCCAAACGTTGCTGAATATCAAGACTGGTTCTGTCCTGTTTTCATGAAACTGTAACTTTGAACTGAAATTCGAATGGTTTCTGATTGGAATCTTGGAAAATTTCTTAAGGGAAATTTTAGTACTTTGAATCTAGTTTCCAACAGTATAAAGTTTTCCATTTTTTGACCTACCAAACTCAAGATACGATTTTTCAAGTATGGTCACGCAAAGCTGCAAAATTCTAATTTCTTAAGAAATGCACTTTTATGAACTTCCAAGTTCCTTTTGAGATTGATGGTTCATTTTAAATCAATTTCATGAATGATACAAGTTTCCCTTAAGACTTTAAATTCTCATTGTTGAATCTCAATTTTCGAGGGATTAAAGCTCTTTTAAGACATTGTCTTAAAGTTTTAAGTAAGTGTACTTTCTTCCTTGAATGATAAGTAGACGTGAGTATATGTGAGTGATGGTTGATCACTATTTCTTCAGGCGCTCAAGAGAATTTTGAAAGGAATCTCGAAACGGACAACTAAAAACTTTATTTGCTCACTCACTTTGACTTGGTGAGTGTCAAATGCATGAATTGTTGTATCTACTTGATTGATCTTGCTTACATACTTGAACATGACTTGATGAGGTGAGTGTGTACTTTATCGCACTCGTTCTCTCCTTTACTTGATTTGTTACTTGACTTACTTGAACTTGACTTGTTGAACTTGAACTTGAATGTCGATTGGAGTGAATCTCATCGACAAATTATACTTGTACTCGTGGGGGACGCCCAAACTCTATGGCTAACCTTACGACTCGGGGTGGCATGAGTTTGGTCGAGAAGCTTGGTGAACCATGAGAAAACATAAAGTTTGATCTTTTGAGATCTTGCTTGGCATACTCGCGTAGTATTGCCACGATATACTCAAGTAATATCAAAACTAGTGACGTGCGGGCCCGATTAGGGGGGTAACGGTGGACGGAATTTGGTGAAAGTGGAGTCTACGGGTTTGGTATTTGGATCAAGGTCTTGACCAAGTTGCGTGGAATCTAGCTCCTGAGAGCTCTTATATCCTTGTGCTTTATTGTTCATTGTAAATTATTTGAACTTTCTATTTATATTCCTTGTACCAGTGTTATTGTTACTTGAACTATGTGCTTGCATGCTTTTCTTGGCCCTCACTGAGCGTTAGCTCACTCCATTAGTTTGTTTTCCTTAACAGGAGTTCGGAATGGAAAGATTTTGGAGAAGCCAACTTGATTACCTTTTGAGTAGAATTTTGGATGTAATCGATTAGTCGACTTATGGTGATTGTATTTTGGAGAGAGTTGATGTAATTTTCGTAACTTGTGATGTAAAACTTGAATGGTTAATTAAGGAAGCGGCTTTGCTTCACTTCGACTTTTATTATTGGTTGTTTATTCTTAAGTTTTAATTTGACTCGTATTGAGTCCTGACGAGAGTTAGGCGGGCATTCCGCCGATACCCTTAGATTCGTCTTAGGGAGAAAGGAGGCGTTACGACTTGTATTTCTTTTGCATGGGTTTTTACTTGGATTTTATTTGGGCTTGTATTTCTTTAGATTCACATGTTTTCCTATTTCCATATCTCAGCTCCTCTTCTGATGAAGGTTTCTAATATTATGAACTACATTTTTTAGATAGACACTCGATACAAGAACAAAAAACATGAGGCATAAGATTGAGAAGGAATAAGATTTCAAATGTTCGACACCAAAGACATGAGAGTACTAATATGCTTATTTTACACGATTGTGTAGTTAAGAATTTCCTATAAAGACATGAGCTTAGAATGGTTGACCTACTTTCATTGCATCTTCATGATTCATGTGTTTAGATGCCGAATGTGATAGCCCCACCTCCCCCTAAGGCGAACCAAAGGGTTCGGTAGACCGCCTGCCCAGCTCTCGCCGGGACTACGGATCCGGAACGAGCGTAAGCCCTACCAATCGCTCAAAAGAACTTCGAGAAGATAACATTCATTGTCCGAAACCCAAACGAGTACAACGACTTTAGATAACCCTAGAAAAGAACATTTCCAAACCAAATCAACTTAGGAACATGGTTAAACACTTGTATATACACATGGTGGCAAATTTACAATTCAAAAGGAAATTGTTTGGTTATAATACATTTAAGGTTTCCAACCATCGAGGAGCTATACAAAAGAGTACTAAAACTAGCTCAACTCAGGCTTCAGAACATCATTTGTGACAGCCCCACCTTCCCCTAAGGCGAACCAAAGGGGTTAGCGGACTGCCTGCCCAACTCTCGCCAGGACTAACGATTCAGTTCACATCGATCTAAGACGTTCCGGAACATACTAACGCGCGTAAACAAGTCAAAATGTCCAAATAAAAAAAAATGAAACCGGAGTCGGCCATGAATAGTAACCGACGCGTCAAAATCCAACCAAACATCAAGCAAATATTTACATGTTGAAATTAAGCATATACAACCCAATGTGGCATACAAAAGTCATTCAAAAGTGGATACATGTACGGTTTGCCAAATCAAAAGAGAAACGGACCCAAAAGTACATTTAGGGTTTCAATCAAGGAGCTATACAAAAGATATGTCCAACTAGCTCAATTCGGCAACCAACTATCAAATCCAGTCCAAAAGTATTTCTTTTCCTGTAAGGAAAACAAAAGAAATAGAGTGAGCTTACGCCCAGTGGTATACTATCCTCGAGCAGCAAAGTTCATATAAGTATCAAGCTTCTCATTCCAATACATCAAAAGTAAGCAAAGGCACACATCAATAGTGGTGATAAAAGGATACGGGCGGCTCTCAAGAGCCCTTTTCCTCGTTTGCATTCTTGATCGAACCTCATTGACCCTCCGTTAATGTTTAAGAGTAACCAACCGTAGGCTCCACTTTACTTCCATTCCTTCCACCCAACATACCCCTACCGGATCCGAACTCCAAACAGTAGAAATTTGGTAATACTCGAGTATACCGGAATCAAGAGTCTCACTACTACAAGATTCCATATAACAGTCCCCATGGCTCATCAATTTTCACGACCAAGCCCTCGCCGGCTTGATCCAATCGACTACCAATGGGGTTGAGCTCAGTCGTATCAGTAATGGTCGTTGGATACTCGTCCAAGCGACACCAAATCCAGTTTTCCATGTACATTTCAAGTACCACAGTGAAACAGTAGACAGTCGTATATAATAAAAACAGGGGTGAGGGCGATTAAGTACACCCTCACTTTAATCAGTTTCAATAGTGCAAGTAAGCTTTCAAGGCATCAAGTTCAATAGAATAAAGCCACATTATAAACAAACAAGTGAGTAGTATACTCACCAATCAAGCAAATGATATTTCATAAACCACCGCCCAAAGAGCGTCTTGCACCACCGTCACGTCCTAACACATTCAAATAAGCACAATAAGACTCGATTACCGGTCATAAACCAATTCCAAATACCACCAAATAGGGTTCCATAAGAATATATGTCGCGCCCCATTTTTTGATAAATAAATAAATAGTTTAAAAAATGTATTTTTTGATTCAATTTGTGATTGGAAAATGAATTGTGATTTAAAAGAAAAATGGGTCTAAATGGGGGTTTGAGAATGCGACGATTTGACCCAAAATTATAGTTTAAAAAGGGTTTTTGAAATAAAAAATCAGAGTCGCCACTTGGTAATGAGTTAAGGTGTACCAAGTCACCTAAAAAATGAATTTTTAAAGAAAAAATAGGAAAAAGTAGTAAGAAACCCCTTTTAAACGACTCCTAGTCCACGTAAACCAACAAAAAAGGTTCGGGAGTCACATTTGACAAAGGGGAAGGCAAGGATGAAAATCCAAGGCACCCCTTCGACCTAGCCAAGGCTAGTTGCGTGATTCAATCAAAGATTTTCTTGTTTTAACCAAAGAATTTATTACATTTAGATGTACTACATGAATGCAAACCCTAGACCTAGGGGGATTGGGGGTAAAATTTCTCTCCAAAGTTTGAGTGATGCCAATCACATTAATTGTGAAGCCCAATGATGATCCTTTGGAGAGGTCACACATAATCCTAAATGACGTAAAAATGAGTGAAATGAATGCATGCCATGTGAAAGTGTGAGTTTGTGTGAAGTGAAAAAGTGATAAAAATAAGAGTGTGTGAGTGGAAGTGTGCAAATGGATGTACAAGATAAGGTGAGTAAAGTAATAATGTGAAAATGTATGTGAGATAACGTAGAGTGCATGTGTGCGAGTGATATTATAAAGTGAAAGTAGTTGAGTGAAAACGTGCAAAATTAAAGTCGTGTGAAGTGAGAATATGGAAAAAGGGATAGAATATAAAGTAGAAGTGTATGTGATAGTGAATGAGTAAAATGCATGAATCCTATAGGAATGCATCAAGACGGGTGTAGACACCAAATTTTTGATTTTTTAACTTTATTTGTTTCAAATTTTAGGGTTTTCATTTCATTCTTATTATTTTATTTTATTTTATTTTTGTTTTGGGTTTTTGGCTCCATATTAAATTTCAGAAAAAAGGAAAAGAAAAAGGGAAAAAAGAGAAAATTGAAATAGGTGAAAATTTGCATGCTTAACAAGTGGAGAATATGCATTTGGACAAGTGTCTTTTTATGCTTTAGACAACACAACACCTTTTAGGTGAAGTATTAGGGCACTTGGGGGGCAGAAAAAAAAAACAGAAAAAGGAAAGGGCGGCCAAGGCTTACGGTGGGGGAAAACAGAGAGAAAAGAAAACCAAGGGGGATGACGGCTGGGGAGGCTATGAAGGAAAAGGGACAGCGGAAGAAATGAGAGGGGAGGCTCGGCTGAGGTTTTCGGCAGTAGGGAGATCAAAGGGAAAAAGAAAGAAAAGAATAAGAAAAAGGGAGGAGCGGCTAAAGGAACAAAACAACCAAGAAAGGCTGGAGAAGAAGCTTCGGGCAGTAGAAAAGCTTGGGCGAGGAGCAAAAGAGGAGAGAGAACTGCCGACTTGGGCTGGAGAGGAAAACAGAAAAAACAGAGGAAGAAGAAAGAGAGGTCTTCGGGAAGAAGGCCCTTTCGCCATAGGCACAACCACAACTTCCCCCATGACGCTTGCTCAGTTTCTTCTTCTCAACCTCGCTGTTGCCGCCGTCATCCACCTTCCAACAGCTCTTTGGTGGTCCGATGTCACCATGACTTCATTCATACCACCAATCTCCACGGCCCTTTGTCCCAGTCCAGACAATCGAATCTCCATTTCTCCCTGCTCAACTGCTGGGACATCATCCTGTCAGCCAGAGGGTTTCATCCTCGTCTGTGGGTATCGGAATGGTGCTGGACGGAAGCTTTGTATGCGAAATCCCGTACCCATTTGGGCGAAATTGGAGCGGTCGTACTGCTGATTTGAGTGGTTCATCATCCAGGGGAAACTAAGAAGGAAAAAACCTAGGAAAAAGCCACAAAAGAAAACAGCGCAGAGGAGGAAGAAAAGAAGTCCGAACCAGGAAATGGGCAGCGGACGAGAGAAAAGGGAGAAAAAGCATCGGCGCAATCTCTTCTGCCTCTGCCGTTCATTTTTGCACTCACCGCTGCCAGAACCGCCGCCGCTCATAGGAAAGCGCCACCACCACACCGCCAATCCTTCATTGCCGCCTTCGGAACTTCACCGAGAGAAAATATCGTAAGCTGTCCTCTGCCTTTCAATTTCTGTTTCTTTCCAAACACAAACGTTGGAAGCTCTCAAAAGCATGTTTTTTGTGAATTTGCTCATTGCAATGTTTGCCGGTTGTACATGATTGTGAAACATACATGCTATCTGTGATTGTTTGGACTGAATTTCCCTATGTTTTGAACAATTTTGGGGCCAATCATAACTTCAATTGAGCAAAAATCTGATGAAATTCCTGATGCCCCTAATCTGTTCGACGAAATGCCTGAACTGAAAATTCTTATTGGAGGATGCCTTGTTTACATTTTCGTGTGTAGAAACTGGTTGAATGGGCCGATTCTTTTCTTTACGTTTAAGAAGTTTTGATGCATTGCTGTTTTCTACTTCTCTGCTTCCCATGTTTCCGGATTGAATAAACTCAAATTGAAATGGTAGGATAACAAGTTTGTGTGAGTTTCATTTTTTTTTTGGGGTTAGCCAGAGTTGAATTTTCTAGTGTTCATTTGTCCGCAAAGTAAAAATGAAAACAGCAGCGGATGACTAATCTATTGGGAGAAGATGACCATTTGTTAAATTTGTGTTTTCAGTCCCGAAACTTTCCCCTTCTTTGTGATCTAACCCCAAAGTTTTAGAACTTCATAATTTGACTTCAAAGCTTTTATAAATCCTTCAGATGGGTCCTTACATGAATTGTATTTTGAGCCCAAAAATTGGAAAAGCTGAATTAATTTCGCCCATTTGGATTGTTGTCATCTTCTCATTTTTCTTAAGTAGTCTTTTGGGGTAGATTAATTCTTGGTTTTAGGTCATAATTGTGGCTTAAATAATTTTAGTTGATTTGTTATCTTGTTGGGCTTAGACTTATGTTTAGCTAATGATATTTGGCTGGGTTTGTGTAAGAGGGTTCAATTTATTTTTGGGCTTTTGGCTGGGGCTAGAGTATCAAGGCCCGTCTGTTTGTTTGGCTAATTTTTGGGCCAAAATAATATACTAGCCCACTCGTCTTTTGTTGGACTTCCGATTGGGCCAAGTGATTTTAGCCCAAACAAATAAGAAAATGTCCTATTCCTTTTTGTCTTGGACTTTCGATTGGGCTGAGAAGATTTTGGCCCAAGTAAATAAATAAAGTAGCCCAGTGGTTTGGTCCATGAAGAAACCAGAAAACGATTTTGCAAATCAGTCCTTGAATTTCTCCTTAACTATACTGTGGCCCTGGATATATTCAATTTCTTTCAATTCGGTCCTTGCTTTAATTGCAAATGAGTCCCTAAACTTTATTTTTCTTTAATTTTGACCTCAAAACTTTATTAATTTTTGCAATCAAGTCCTTTCTTCTTTTGACTTCTTAAATGTAGGTTGTCTACATGATTTAATTGATTCAATTTCATGTTTGCTTTTATCTTTTTGTGATTATTTCTTGATTAAAGTGATGCCTTGACTCTTTTATTATTTTGGAGGGTAAATAAGTGATTTCACTCCATTTAAGGCATCAACTCAAGGGCGGTATAATTTCTTTTATCCTTCTTGTCTCTCCTATGTGATCCAACGTGCTAAGTGAAAATTGCATGCCTACTTGCTTCCCTTGCTTTTCCTTAATTCCTTTCATTTATTTCATTTTTACTTTTGCTTTTTATTTAAGTTATTCTTCATGGGGTATGTGTACACCTCTTGGCTTGTAATAGATAGGGCTTGGAGGAGCATTTGATGAAGACCTATTGAAGACGTGTGCCTAGCTAGCAAATGTAATAGGTCCTTTAGCCTGATTGCTTGCTTTTGTTGTTATGTGTTACTTGTTTTATTAGGTTCTTGCATCTAGTCGAGCATGCTAAGTGTTATATGCTATGTGTTTATGAGTGTTTGGCATGTCTACTCGCTTTCCATAGCCATGAATGAATGTGATGGATGAATGTACGTCACCACGCTAGTCCAATGCTAGTCGTGGCTCATTATTCCGTTAGGAATTCATAGAATGGGTTAGTCCAACGCTAGACCCTTAGGGATTTCTCTCGTGAGTCCATACGTGCATGTTTCATTTCATTTCATGCATTTTTCTTAGTTTTCTAGCATTTAGCATGTTCCTCCGACCCTTTCCCCTTCATTTTAGGTTTTTGCATATCATGCTAGTAATAGGGTACATTTGCTTGAGAGTCCCCTTTCGATAAGGGAAACGAGCGAGTTTGGCTACAAAATAGCCTTAGCACGCTAGTTCTCCCTTCTAATCAAAGGGAAAATTAAAGTCACAAAGTTAGGACCCTCCGTTCCCGTCTTGATGCATTCCTATAGGATTCATGCATTTTACTCATTCACTATCACATACACTTCTACTTTATATTCTATCCCTTTTTCCATATTCTCACTTCACACGACTTTAATTTTGCACGTTTTCACTCAACTACTTACACTTTATAATATCACTCGCACACATGCACTTTATGCTATCTCACATACATTTTCACATTATTACTTTACTCACCTTATCTTGTACATCCATTTGCACACTTCCACTTACACACTCTTGTTTTTATTACTTTTTCACTTCACACAAACTCACACTTTCACATAGCATGCATTCATTTCACTCATTTTTACGTCATTTAGGATTATGTGTGACCTCTCCAAATGATCATCATTGGGCTTCACAATTAATGTGATTGGCATCACTCAAACTTTGGAGAGAAATTTTACCCCCCAATACCCCTAGGTCTAGGGTTTGCATTCATGTAGTACATCCAAATGTAATAAATTCTTTGGTTAAAACAAGAAAATCTTTGATTAAATCACGCAACTAGCCTTGGCTAGGTCGAAGGGGTGCCTTGGATTTTTATCCTTGCCTTCCCCTTCGTCAAATGTGACTCCCGAACCTTTTTCGTTGGTTTACGTGGACTATGAGTCGTTTAAAAGGGGATTCTTACTACTTTTTCCTATTTTTTTCTTTAAAAATTCATTTTTAGGTGACTTGGTACACCTTAACTCATTACCAAGTGGCGACTCCGATTTTTTATTTCAAAAACCCTTTTTAAACTATAATTTTGGGTCAAATCGTCGCATTTTCAAACCCCCATTTAGACCCATTTTTCTTTTAAATCACAATTCATTTTCCAATCACAAATTGAATCAAAAAATACATTTTTAAACCATTTATTTATTTATCAAAAAATAGGGCGCGACAGTTGGCGACTCCACTGGGGACATTCGAGAGTCCGAGCAAATTTGATTTAATCAACCCTTTTCTTCTTTTAACCTTTTCATATATCACATTTGGGTGTTTTTGTGAGGACTCGCAAAATTTACTTATTTAATCTCCTATTTCTAGCTTATTTAATTATTTATTTGGTCTTTTACTCCGAATATTATTTTCTAAGCTCTTGAGACATAATTACATGGAAATATAGTTTCATTATATTTTTAAAATGACTTGTTTCAAAAATTAATTTTCGGAAGCTCGTTTTGTAAAAATAGTGAACACGTCTTTGGAAATCTTGATTGATTGAGAGTACAATAGATTTGAAATATTGGAGACATGTACAATGGACCTAAATTAGGCATTTTAATGTTTAAATACTCAAGTGATAGTTATTAGTACTATCGTTATAAGAATTTCTCGGAAGTTTCGCGTTATTGCGCTTAAATTGGAGATACGCGTTTTCACACGCGCAATTTAAATTGAGGAACTTTAGACCCTTGTTTCGAGACAATTAAGAGTGAATAATGTTTATATTAACATGAGTGCATTAGAGGTTTAGTGCACTAGTGAACCAAACGCGCGAGAAAAATCGAGTCCAAACGCATCCTAATTGCACTATTTCGAGTTGACTTTGGGATGCATTTTGCACCACACAATGAATCTTCCTTAGGAAGCCACAATTGTATCAGCACTCCCTCTCTCCTCACTTCATTTGGCCGAGCAACAAGAAGGAGAAGAGCTCTCCATTGTTCTTCATTTTTCATCTTCAATCCATGCACCAAAATCCACCCAAATCACACCAAACTTGGAGATCTCTTAGCAAACCACTTGGAGACTATATCTAGCTAAGGAGGAGGGGAGCTTTCACGGTTTCTTGGAGCTTCAAGAGGGCCGAAAATTCTGACCTTGCAAACCAAAGGAGTAGGTAATGATCAACCCATGGATTCTTATCTTTTGGAGATTATATAGCAAGATTAAGCTCATGCATGCTCTTAGTTACTTGTTTATGGTGTAAAAATGTGATTGTGGGCTCTTGGAATTCCCACACTTGGGTTGTTGTTGCTGATGTGATAATTAATGGTGATTATATTGTTGGTTTAGTGATTATAATGATGCATTAGTGGTGGGTAATTAGTAGGAACTTCATTGGGTGCAAGAAGCAAAACTTCCGATTTTGCCCCTGCCATGTTCGGCCATTTTAAGGCCAGTTTTTAATGGACTAATGGCTTGATTTGGATGATTATATGATGTATTAGAGGTGTGGAAAATTTCATTGAAAAATAATGAGGTTTGAATGGGCAAATGAATTTTTGTTAGAAACCAGCAAATCTGGAAGCTGATTCGCGTATGCCCTGACCAGCAGTAGTATTTTAGCTATAACTCTGTCCTCGGATGTCGAAATCATGTGCCGTCGGTGGAGTTTGAAACTAGACATCCCTAGCTTTAATTTGGTATAAAATGCACGTTCTGATTCTCTGTGAGCAAGCCGAACCAAATGTTTTAAGTTCGCTGTCCTGTTGCTCTGCTCCTCTGGAATGAAGTGTACAGGCAGCAACTTGATGCCCGATTTTGAACCAGATGGGTGCCGAATTTGGAAATGATTTCTTCTGTGATATTTTAGTCCTATGAATGTATTTTCCAACGGCGTAAGCCATGCTCGATTTTGAGCTATATTGACTGAGTTGTGACTGAAACAAATGGACTGCTCTGTTTTGGAAAACCCTAATGTTTGGACTGGTTTGGAACCAAATCTTGGAGTGAACTTGTTATTTGATGTTCTTGATATTAAACACTTACCAAAGGTATCATGGGTATATCTTAGACCCTTATTTCACAAATGAACCATGGTTGGATAACTTTCTTGGTTAAACGATTGGAAATTTGGAAAATGAAAGTCAAAGGCAGATTGCCTTAGGATTTTTTCTTGAACTTTGGTTGGCTAATTAACTACCTTGCCGAAAGTATTTTTCCCCGAAATTCGATAGAGAGATACTTTCCATATAGTATTGAAATACTGCCAATTTTGGTGCCAATTCAAGTTCGTTTCGATACCTAATTAAAATTCTAAAGTTGGGGGTTCAAATCTGGAAATTCTTCTCCAGTCTTGAATTTGCTCAACTTCGGGCTACCGTATCTCGGTGCTCGAAACTCCGATTCTTGATCCGCTTGTTTTGTCACACACCTCACTTGCAACACTAATTGAGCTGCAAATTTCAGAGGCCGGTTTGCAACGTGTGAATCGTGCCGAATTTTCAAAGTTGGCCGAAATCCAACTTAATTCTGCCATGAAAACCGACCCTGCGTCTTCAAGCTCATTTTTGACCACTTTTCACTTCGATTCATGGAAAAGTGTCTTCTAGGAACTTATAGTACTCTCTAAGAGGTTTCCAACGGTATAAAGTTTTCCAATTCTCGACTTATACCGAGCGAGTTATGATTTTTCAAAGATTGCTTGTTAAATCTGGAATTTTCTAACTTAAAGGAAACTAAGGGTTTCGAACTCTCCATTTTCTTTCAATGTCACTTGATCGTTTTACATTTGATTTCAGAGATGGAAATCAGATTTGTCTTGTGTTTTAAAACCCACTTTTGAACCTCGAGTTACACGAACTCTTAGACTCGTCTCCGCGTTAATTTCTTAGATTGTACTAGTGTACAATTTTCCTTGATAATTAGAATGTTTTTGAGTGGTAGTTGATTATTGTTTGCTCAGGCACTCGAGGGAATCTCCCAGAGGAACTCGGAGCGGACACCTAAGACGCTTGTTTAAGAACTACTCGCTTGTTTTGACTAGGTGAGTGTTCCATATAGGAATGCGTAATTGAATAAGTCTAGGCCATACTTATTTCATGATTATTAAGTGTTAAGTACTATGTGTTAAGTATTTACCATACTCATGCCTATTTAAGGAATGTATACTTGCATTGCATATCTACATGAATTGTTTAAGTCATTAACCATATCAAATGACCATATGAACTCGATACATGCTTAACTTGCTATATTACTTGCTTAGCCTACTCGGTTTTGAAAAAAAATGGAGTCGAGTGCGTACTTTATCGCACTCGTTCTCTTTTGAGATGAATAATTAATGCTCGGAAATGCTCAAATAACCTGACTTGGTATGCTATGGTTGCATACGTCGTTGGAGTGAATCTCCTCGACTCTCACATGGTAAAAATGGGATAACGGCCAATGATGGCCTATTCATATGACAAATATCTGTCGATTAACCGTCACTACTCAACCGTTAACCGTGAACCGTGAACCGTTTACCAACCCACATGACTACTTGATTACTTGACTATCTGCTCACAGGATTGCCAATCTATATGGCTATTCGATATCCGTGAATTACATGCTTCCATGAAATCAACTTGTATTGCTTACGTGCTTACGTGCTAAGTATCCACTTGATTACTTGATTGTCATGAATCACATGTTATATGAAACTGTCCATCATTATTAGGCGAGTGTGTACTTTACCTCACTCGACCTACTCAAATGATGAATTTTACCTTTTGTCGAATTACTTGGTTACCTGTGCATGTTGTAAGCTCTAAGCTGAACTTGGGCCCCGCCTCGGTTACTGACCTACTCGAGCCAGGACTGGGCTCGGTCGGGTAGGTTGGAACCCTGGACAACCGTTTCGGTATACTCGAGTATTACCACTGGAGGGATAAGGTGATGGCCAGTCAAACCGAGGGGATCCGGAAGTCATAAGGTGCAGATGACCGACAGAGTTCCACTGGAACACCGTATCCTACCGTATATGTTTACCTTGTATCATGATAATTGTTTCATGCTAAAATGTCAACATGAAATCCTGAACTATGCCTGTGATATGTTCCATACCTGTTACCTGACCAATGTACTTATATCATGATACCTGTCTCATGATAAATATCTCAAACCATGATAAATATCTCAAATTACTCGTACAATGATTATCACCTCATGATAACACGCCATTGTGTAACATTGAACCATGCATATGATATGCCCAACTTACTTGATTTATTTGAACTGTTAGAGTGTCTTGGAACCTCACTGGGCTGTGTAGCTCATCCCACGTTGTGGTTTTCTTTTACAGGGTTCGAGACCAAGGGTGCTCGTGAGTAGTACTAGATTGTTTTCTTTTGAAGACTTTAAGTTATATTATAACGGATGGCTATTGTACCCTTTTCCGTTGGGTTGTATTTAAGCTTGGAAGCTGCATAATTGTAAGTGTGAGATATTTGGAGTACTTTAATTATGTATTGAAGTTACTTAAAGTATTTCGAACTTTTGAATGATGGATTGTAGTGAGTCCTGGCGAGAGCTGGGCAGGCGTCCCGCGGATACCCTTTGGTTCGCCTTAGGGAGAAGTGGGGGCGTTACAGTTTTAGGGTTGCATTTTTTCCTTTTTTAGGATTTTGCATTTCACACGTATCCAACTACTCCCTTGCTCGCGAATGTATGTTTGGTTGATTGGATGTATGTTTACTTGCTTATCTCACGTGTGCATTGCATTTGGGGGGGGGTGTGTGTCACCTTTAGAGCCTCGCGTTGGTTTTCAACCCTTTCCCTCAAAATAGGGAGCACTTCATACGTGCACGTTTATTTATTGTTATCCCATTTTATTTTATTTTTCGTGAGCGTTTCCCACACCGCCTTGTAGGATTAGGATCGATCGCCTTGGGTAGGCGGATGCTGTGCGCTGCGCCCATAGCGCTACCTAAGGGATCACTCGAACCACCGACCAAGGGCACTGGGAGTGATGACCCTTCGCCTTTAGGTCTGAAGGTTTGGGAGCCGAAGCCTTATCGAGTCTAGATGCATTAGTGAACCCCAACCTCATGCATCCATATTAGAATTGCCTAGGGTAGAGTCGACCTTACCCTATTAGGGACACTAGGCACGAGGGAAGGGTTCCCACCCCTTTCCTTATTTACTTTTCCTGTTTTTTATATCATTTAATTGCCCAACGTGTTATGTGATTATGTGTTGAACTAACATTTCCTTGTCTCTTGTCTTTTGCATTCACAAACCTTAGCAAATAAGAGGTCTGGCATGACCTTCTTTTAGAAGCCTACCCTTGTAGATAGGTTATCGCACGTTTGAAAATTGTGATGCATTTTGTTCATAAATTCATAATGCCATACCATTTTAGGCCTACCTTGGCATATAAAGGGTCCCTTAGGCCATATTTCATTTCAAACTGCATGTTTTCCTGCTTTAATAAATGGCATCATGCATCATACCCTAGAAAGGGAATGCCATTTAGGGGATCCCGTGTTTGGAATAAACCACCTTGTGTCTCGGATACTTAATCCAAAGAAACTTGCACGTTCACATTTTGTACCATCCAAAGGGGTAGTGCACAAGGTAAGGTAGGATCCGATCGTCTTCATAAGAGCGATTTTTGGAATATGAGCGTCTAATAATCAATTTTTGGCTATTTTATCAAAATTGGTAAAATTCCCTTGCGTAAAAGGACATTAATGTGAAGAAAATTCACAAATAATTCCTCCTATTGAGACGATAAATGAATTAAGGCCAAAATTTGATTTTAGAAGGCTCATAGACTAATGCATCGCAATAAATTTTTGAAACTATCAGTGGATAACTTGATTTTTAAATAAGCTCCCAATTCCATTCAATCCATTGGACCATTTCATTTATCAATTTCATCCAGTCCATTTTATCAATTTGTTCATTTTTAGGGCAATTTTGTCGATTTTCGATAAATCATCAATTTCGTCCGATTCATTTGACCATTTTACCCTTTTAGGGCGATCTGGTCAATTTTGAATAAATTCTCGATTTCATTCAATTCATTTGACCAATTTACCCTTTTAAGACGATCTGGTCAATTTTGAATAAATTCTCGATTTCATTCAATTCATTTGACCAAATTCCTTTTTTAGGATGATCCGGTCCATTTTGAATAAAATTCTCAATTTCATTGATCAACTTCCTTTTTTAGGATGATTCGGTCAATTTGGAGTAAGTTTTAAATTCTACTCAATTCATTTGACTAGTTTCCCTTTTTAGGGTAATTTGGTCGATTTTAAATAAATGGTCAATTTCATTCAACCCATTTGACCAATTAGGGTTTCGATGTCAATTTCAACTTGGCAAACCTAGTCGATTTTTGAGAAAGACATCCATTGCATCTAGCCATTTGATCAGTTGGGGTTGACCCTGCTTCACTGATAAAATTTTTGTCAACAAATTTCAATCTCTTCAATAGGAAGTTCGTCAAGGTCAAAACCCGTGCGTTCTTGCAAATTTTTGTATCGATCAAGAGTGATCAATCCATTCAGATGTTGACCTCTTTTTGACAAAGTGTCTTTCGTCTCTCCAATTGACCAAATTCTTCAAAATTATTTTTCACTCAATGAATTGATCAGATCCATCAGGTATGGTATAGTGCCTACCCTAGAGGATTGCATCCTCATTCTAGGCCTACCCTTGGCACAAAAAGGGCTCCCCCATAGGACATGCATACCGATTTTGCAGTTTTGCCTACTAACTCGGGGTATTTTTCTTTTGTTTCCCCCTCCCCTGCATTCATAAAAAAAAATGATGATTCAATAAGATGAAAATATTTCCCTATATTGGATAACAATTTTTGGTCCGATAAAGTTTGGAAAGTATTATTTGATTCTTGGGCAGATCCTACAATGAAAACATAAATGATCTATCTGGAAGCTCTACGCTAAAGCCTCTGAGAGATTTTGTAATTCTGTTTATTTGATTTGTTAGTACATTTTGTTCCAAAAGAAAAGGAGACAAAAGTGTATATGTTGAGTTCTTTACGAGTTTTTCTTTTTTCATTTGTATCATAATTGAATGAGAAATTTTGTTTCAAACTTTTTCAGCAATAAATTCTTGGACAATTATTGTTTTGTGTATATTTATGTACACTTCATTCTTTATTCTTACTCATTGGAGATTTCATGATGAATTTTAAGAAATAAGACTAAATTGAGATTTTTTTTAACCTCCTGCCTGAAAATTCACAATAAGAGTGCTCAGAATTAAAAGATGTCACTCAAAAGGCCCTATGAGATTCCTTTTCTCCTTCATTTGATCCCAAAATAAAATCAGTCACATTGATTGATAAATTGGGGCCATCTTTGCTTGAAAATATCCATTGGTTTAACCAGATTCAATTCACATCTAAGTGAAAGCAAAAATGTGCATTATTCTTATTTGTTTTGAAAATTTGGGATGATACTTTGAGCATTCGTTTCTCTACCTATACACATTTCATCATTTGCTCTCCCATTTGAGCCTTTGAAAGAATAATTTCGTTTCAAATAAGGGCCCTAATGATCACTACCCTATATTGGAAAATTTTCAAATATCTAAAAGGGGAATGGATTTTCAATGACCATTTCGTTACTTTGGTTGTCATGAGGTGTAAGAATGATACTTTGGCCGTCGTTTCTACAACCTAAACACTGATCATCCCTTGCATTCTCATTTGAGCTAAAATTGGTGGTTCTTTTCGAGTGCACATATGATCGCACCCCACATTGGGGAAGGAGATTGGGGAATTTTGAAAAAAAAAAAAGAAGAAAAAAAGGGAAAGGGAACCGCGAATTGGGGAAATTTGATTCTACCTGGGTTTCAATTTTGAAAGGAAAAGAAAAGAGAAAAAGGACAAGTTCTGTCCGGTAGATCACTTATGTTTCATAGATATGAATGAGCAAGAGTCTTCCTCAGTCAATTAATTCAGATACATGCAAGAAATTTCGCATTAACGAAAGTTTCCTTTCAGAGTTATTGTAAGGAACGGAATAAAAGTCAGGCCCTCTTCTTTTCCGATCAAGCATTCTATCCCTAGTTATCCCTTTTAAGCTTTCAGAATAAAATACTTCATTTGGCAACCCCTGAGAATCGCAAATCCCACACTGGAGGCAAGTTTGAGTTGAAAAGGGAAATTTCAAGAAGTGAAAAAGTAAAAAGCCACAAAATCAAAAGCAAAAGAAGAAAAGAGAACCTCAGTTCAAAAGTGAACTGGGGCAAATTTTATGAAAGTTCAAAAGAATGGCAGAAGGCCGAAAAATCAAAAGAAGAAAGAAAATGAAAGAGAAAAAGCCTCAATTGAGCATAAACTCTGGGGCAAGTCTTGATTTAACCCTAAAATAGGGTTGGCACAACAATGCGATCTCAGATTACTTAAACCACTCTTGAAATCTGCCTTCAAGCCTTAACTTTTCTAAACACCCCACCTGACCCCATTACAAAGTCGAAAGTCCTGACTTCTGTTCTTTGCAATGGCCCTGTCAAGAAAATTTCTGATGCCGAAAAATTTTAGCTGTATTTCTGAATTGCTTGGGTATGAGGCTGACGCTACTCACCATGAGAAAACCCACCAGGTCGAGGAAAAGAAAAGAAAATGCAAAAATCGACTCTGAAACCCCTGGTGAATGATGAGAAAAATGCAAACAAAGTCTGACATTTTTGAGTTCGAAATATGGGCAATTTTGGACAAAATGCGATCTTCGGTGCAATGTCCTTAAAAGTTTTATTCTTTAGCTATCGTTTTTAAGCTACATTACAAGCTAACAAAATCCATCGTTGACTTATTCTTTCATGACAATCCAAAGTGAGGATTACGCTCGTAAGAAATTCATCAAATCATTTGTGATCATAAGGGTATAACCCGTTTCCACATGTGTAGCTATCACTTCTGTCCATATGTTGCAAGCCTATAAAGCTTATACGTTGACTAAGTTTTCTTAAGAAATAAGAGTGACAAACTCTTTGCTTTCACTAAGATGTGGTATTGAAGGAATTACAATTTTGGGCACAAGAACCAAACAAATATTGACTTCTCATTTCCCTTAACCCCCTCAAAATCAGAAATAAGATCACTGGATTGCTCCTGAAAAATGAGTCAATAAGGAATGGTGACCCATCACCCAAAGCATTGATGCTAAAATGGGGAAGAAATCTTTCGTAATTTGGCATTATTTTGAGAAATTCATCATGAAATTTGCTATATGAGTTTAAGCAAGACATTTCAATTTCCTTCACATGCTATGTTAGGAAAAGCAATTGCTTACTTTGTTCAAATAAATGGAGAGTCATTCAAAACAAATTTTTGCAATCAAGGGAGCCCACACTGGGGCAAAATTTTATTTGTGAGATTTCATGAAATAAGCCCATACTGGGGCAAATTTTTTGTAATACATTTGAGATTTTCGTCCAAAGAATCAAATAATGCAATTTTCAAATCAATCACGCTGCCCTTTTCATGAAAATTTGAGTGCATGTAAGCCCCTGTACAGGTATTCATAGTTGAAATCGACGAAAGAGCATCTGGTGATGTGGAAGACCGATGCCGAAGAAAGAGAAGAAAGAAGGGAAAAGCGGCCCTATAATGGGGGCAAATTATTTTTGAAAAAGATTCTCTTGAAAAATCAGAAAGATTCAAAAATCAAAAATCAAGTTCAAATTCTTGTTTCTTGGTAAATCAAATTCAATTTCTTGACCGCTTTTATTTTCGGCAGGCTCGGGTTTTATCCCACTGACCGCTTTTTATTTTCGGCAGGCTCGGGTTTTATCCCACTGACCGCTTTTATTTTCGACAGGCTCGGGTTTTATCCCACTGACCGCTTTTTATTTTCGGCAGGCTCGGGTTTTGTCCCACTTACCGCTTTTATCCTCGGCAGGCTCGGGTTTTATCCCACTGACCGCTTTATCCTCGGCAGGCTCGGTTTTATCCCACTGACCGCTTTTATTTTCGGCAGGCTCGGGTTTTATCCCACTGACCGCTTTATCCTCGGCAGGTTCGGATTTTATCCCACTGACCGCTTTTACTTTCGTTGGGCACGGGTTTTATCCCTCCGATCTCGGCAGGCTCGAATTTTATCCCACTGGCCGCTTTTACTTTCGTTGGGCATGGGTTTTATCCCTCCGACTTCGGCAGGCTCGGGTTTTATCCCACTGGCCGCTTTTATTTTCGTTGGGTACGGGTTTTATCCCTCCGACCTCGGCAGGCTCGGGTTTTATCCCACTGACCGCTTTTACTTTCGTTGGGCACGGGTTTTATCCCTCCGACCTCGGCAGGCTCGGATTTGATCCCACTGCCCGATTGTCAAAAGCATTTTATTGCTACTGGAGCTGGGTTTGTCCCGTCAGTAAGCATCTCATTCTCATTGCTATTGGAGCTGGGTTTGTCCCGCCCGTGAGCATTTTTTTCGCCACTAGCCGTGGGTCAGTCCCGCCAGTGAGCATTTCATTTTCATTGCCACTAGCCGTGGGTCAGTCCCACTAGTGAGCATTTCATTTGCATTTCATTTGCATCACTCAGTCCCATTAACACTTCATTTCACTCCTTTCATTTGCATCACCAATAAACATGAGTCAATCCCGCCAACACTCCATCTCACTTCAATTCATCCAATTTTAGTTTCATGTTGGGGTTAGTCCCCTCGGGCCAGTCCCGTTTAAATTCTGTTTGGGTCAGTCCCGTTTAAATTCTTGTTCGGGTCAGTCCCGTTTAAATTCCTGTTCGGGTCAGTCCCGTTTAAATTCGTGTTCGGGTCAGTCCCGTTTAAATTCTGTTCGGGTCAGTCCCGTTTAAATTTCTGTTCGGGTCAGTCTCGTTTAAATTCCTGTTCGGGTCAGTCCCGTTTAAATTCTGTTCGGGTCAGTCCCGTTTAAATTCTTGTTCGGGTCAGTCACGTTTAAATTTCTGTTCGGGTCAGTCCCGTTTAATTTCTGTTCGGGTCAGTCCCGTTTAAATTCCTGTTCGGGTCAGTCCCGTCTAAATTCCTGTTCGGGTCAGTCCCGTTTAAATTTCTGTCTCGGGTCAGTCCCGATTTTAAAATTTCTCATTTGGGTCAGTTCCATTTCATTTTAAAAAAAAACAAAAAAAAAATTTTTGTTAAAGAGGTCAGTCCTCGTTTCAGGAGCGTCCGTCGTTCGGATCAGTCGCAGCCAAATAGTACAGGTGAGTATTTGGTGTCTACTTCTTTATCTCAAGTTTTTACAAAACTCAGACAAAGAGGGGCAAACTGTAGACACCAAATTTTTTATTTTTTAACTTTATTTGTTTCAAATTTTAGGGTTTTCATTTCATTCTTATTATTTTATTTTATTTTATTTTTGTTTTGGGTTTTTGGCTCCATATTAAATTTCAGAAAAAAGGAAAAGAAAAAGGGAAAAAAGAGAAAATTGAAATAGGTGAAAATTTGCATGCTTAACAAGTGGAGAATATGCATTTGGACAAGTGTCTTTTTATGCTTTAGACAACACAACACCTTTTAGGTGAAGTATTAGGGCACTTGGGGGGCAGAAAAAAAAAACAGAAAAAGGAAAGGGCGGCCAAGGCTTACGGTGGGGGAAAACAGAGAGAAAAGAAAACCAAGGGGGATGACGGCTGGGGAGGCTATGAAGGAAAAGGGACAGCGGAAGAAATGAGAGGGGAGGCTCGGCTGAGGTTTTCGGCAGTAGGGAGATCAAAGGGAAAAAGAAAGAAAAGAATAAGAAAAAGGGAGGAGCGGCTAAAGGAACAAAACAACCAAGAAAGGCTGGAGAAGAAGCTTCGGGCAGTAGAAAAGCTTGGGCGAGGAGCAAAAGAGGAGAGAGAACTGCCGACTTGGGCTGGAGAGGAAAACAGAAAAAACAGAGGAAGAAGAAAGAGAGGTCTTCGGGAAGAAGGCCCTTTCGCCATAGGCACAACCACAACTTCCCCCATGACGCTTGCTCAGTTTCTTCTTCTCAACCTCGCTGTTGCCGCCGTCATCCACCTTCCAACAGCTCTTTGGTGGTCCGATGTCACCATGACTTCATTCATACCACCAATCTCCACGGCCCTTTGTCCCAGTCCAGACAATCGAATCTCCATTTCTCCCTGCTCAACTGCTGGGACATCATCCTGTCAGCCAGAGGGTTTCATCCTCGTCTGTGGGTATCGGAATGGTGCTGGACGGAAGCTTTGTATGCGAAATCCCGTACCCATTTGGGCGAAATTGGAGCGGTCGTACAGCTGATTTGAGTGGTTCATCATCCAGGGGAAACTAAGAAGGAAAAAACCTAGGAAAAAGCCACAAAAGAAAACAGCGCAGAGGAGGAAGAAAAGAAGTCCGAACCAGGAAATGGGCAGCGGACGAGAGAAAAGGGAGAAAAAGCATCGGCGCAATCTCTTCTGCCTCTGCCGTTCATTTTTGCACTCACCGCTGCCAGAACCGCCGCCGCTCATAGGAAAGCGCCACCACCACACTGCCAATCCATCATTGCCGCCTTCGGAACTTCACCGAGAGAAAATATCGTAAGCTGTCCTCTGCCTTTCAATTTCTGTTTCTTTCCAAACACAAACGTTGGAAGCTCTCAAAAGCATGTCTTTTTGTGAATTTGCTCATTGCAATGTTTGCCGGTTGTACATGATTGTGAAACATACATGCTATCTGTGATTGTTTTGACTGAATTTCCCTATGTTTTGAACAATTTTGGGGCCAATCATAACTTCAATTGAGCAAAAATCTGATGAAATTCCTGATGCCCCTAATCTGTTCGACGAAATGCCTGAACTGAAAATTCTTATTGGAGGATGCCTTGTTTACATTTTCGTGTGTAGAAACTGGTTGAATGGGCCGATTCTTTTCTTTACGTTTAAGAAGTTTTGATGCATTGCTGTTTTCTACTTCTCTGCTTCCCATGTTTCCGGATTGAATGAACTCAAATTGAAATGGTAGGATAACAAGTTTGTGTGAGTTTCATTTTTTTTTTGGGGTTAGCCAGAGTTGAATTTTCTAGTGTTCATTTGTCCGCAAAGCAAAAATGAAAACAGCAGCGGATGGCTAATCTATTGGGAGAAGATGACCATTTGTTAAATTTGTGTTTTCAGTCCCGACACTTTCCCCTTCTTTGTGATCTAACCCCAAAGTTTTAGAACTTCATAATTTGACTTCAAAGCTTTTATAAATCCTTCAGATGGGTCGTTACATGAATTGTATTTTGAGCCCAAAAATTGGAAAAGCTGAATTAATTTCGCCCATTTGGATTGTTGTCATCTTCTCATTTTTCTTAAGTAGTCTTTTGGGGTAGATTAATTCTTGGTTTTAGGTCATAATTGTGGCTTAAATAATTTTAGTTGATTTGTTATCTTGTTGGGCTTAGACTTATGTTTAGCTAATGATATTTGGCTGGGTTTGTGTAAGAGGGTTCAATTTATTTTTGGGCTTTTGGCTGGGGCTAGAGTATCAAGGCCCGTCTGTTTGTTTGGCTAATTTTTGGGCCAAAATAATATACTAGCCCACTCGTCTTTTGTTGGACTTCTGATTGGGCCAAGTGATTTTAGCCCAAACAAATAAGAAAATGTCCTATTCCTTTTTGTCTTGGACTTTCGATTGGGCTGAGAAGATTTTGGCCCAAGTAAATAAATAAAGTAGCCCAGTGGTTTGGTCCATGAAGAAACCAGAAAACGATTTTGCAAATCAGTCCTTGAATTTCTCCTTAACTATACTGTGGCCCTGGATATCTTCAATTTCTTTCAATTCGGTCCTTGCTTTAATTGCAAATGAGTCCCTAAACTTTATTTTTCTTTAATTTTGACCTCAAAACTTTATTAATTTTTGCAATCAAGTCCTTTCTTCTTTTGACTTCTTAAATGTAGGTTGTCTACATGATTTAATTGATTCAATTTCATGTTTGCTTTTATCTTTTTGTGATTATTTCTTGATTAAAGTGATGCCTTGACTCTTTTATTATTTTGGAGGGTAAATAAGTGATTTCACTCCATTTAAGGCATCAACTCAAGGGCGGTATAATTTCTTTTATCCTTCTTGTCTCTCCTATGTGATCCAACGTGCTAAGTGAAAATTGCATGCCTACTTGCTTCCCTTGCTTTTCCTTAATTCCTTTCATTTATTTCATTTTTACTTTTGCTTTTTATTTAAGTTATTCTTCATGGGGTATGTGTACACCTCTTGGCTTGTAATAGATAGGGCTTGGAGGAGCATTTGATGAAGACCTATTGAAGACGTGTGCCTAGCTAGCAAATGTAATAGGTCCTTTAGCCTGATTGCTTGCTTTTGTTGTTATGTGTTACTTGCTTTATTAGGTTCTTGCATCTAGTCGAGCATGCTAAGTGTTATATGCTATGTGTTTATGAGTGTTTGGCATGTCTACTCGCTTGCCATAGTCATGAATGAATGTGATGGATGAATGTATGTCACCACGCTAGTCCAATGCTAGTCGTGACTCATTATTCCGTTAGGAATTCATAGAATGGGTTAGTCCAACGCTAGACCCTTAGGGATTTCTCTCGTGAGTCCATACGTGCATGTTTCATTTCATTTCATGCATTTTTCTTAGTTTTCTAGCATTTAGCATGTTCCTCCGACCCTTTCCCCTTCATTTTAGGTTTTTGCATATCATGCTAGTAATAGGGTACATTTGCTTGAGAGTCCCCTTTCGATAAGGGAAACGAGCGAGTTTGGCTACAAAATAGCCTTAGCACACTAGTTCTCCCTTCTAATCAAAGGGAAAATTAAAGTCACAAAGTTAGGACCCCCCGTTCCCGTCTTGATGCATTCCTATAGGATTCATGCATTTTACTCATTCACTATCACATACACTTCTACTTTATATTCTATCCCTTTTTCCATATTCTCACTTCACACGACTTTAATTTTGCACGTTTTCACTCAACTACTTACACTTTATAATATCACTCGCACACATGCACTTTATGCTATCTCACATACATTTTCACATTATTACTTTACTCACCTTATCTTGTACATCCATTTGCACACTTCCACTTACACACTCTTGTTTTTATTACTTTTTCACTTCACACAAACTCACACTTTCACATAGCATGCATTCATTTCACTCATTTTTACGTCATTTAGGATTATGTGTGACCTCTCCAAATGATCATCATTGGGCTTCACAATTAATGTGATTGGCATCACTCAAACTTTGGAGAGAAATTTTACCCCCCAATACCCCTAGGTCTAGGGTTTGCATTCATGTAGTACATCCAAATGTAATAAATTCTTTGGTTAAAACAAGAAAATCTTTGATTAAATCACGCAACTAGCCTTGGCTAGGTCGAAGGGGTGCCTTGGATTTTTATCCTTGCCTTCCCCTTCGTCAAATGTGACTCCCGAACCTTTTTCGTTGGTTTACGTGGACTATGAGTCGTTTAAAAGGGGTTTCTTACTACTTTTTCCTATTTTTTCTTTAAAAATTCATTTTTAGGTGACTTGGTACACCTTAACTCATTACCAAGTGGCGACTCCGATTTTTTATTTCAAAAACCCTTTTTAAACTATAATTTTGGGTCAAATCGTCGCATTTTCAAACCCCCATTTAGACCCATTTTTCTTTTAAATCACAATTCATTTTCCAATCACAAATTGAATCAAAAAATACATTTTTAAACCATTTATTTATTTATCAAAAAATAGGGCGCGACAACGGGAACGGGAGTCCTAACTTTGTGACTTCAATTTTCCCTTTGATTAGAAAGGAGAACTAGCGTGCTAAGGCTATTTTGTAGCCAAACTCGCTCGTTTCCCTTATCGAAAGGGGACTCTCAAGCAAATGAACCCTATAACTAGTATGAGATGCGAAACCTAAAAATGAGGGGAAAAGGGGTTCGAGGAGCATACCAAATGATAAAACTAAGAAAAATGCATGAAATGTAGTGAACATGCAAATATGCACTAACGAAAGGGGGACGGCCTATTGGGTCTAGCGTTGGACTAGCCCTTTCTATGAATTCCTAACGGAATAATGAGCCACAACTAGCATTGGACTAGTGTGGAGACGTACATTCATCCATCACATTCATCTACGACTATAGAAAGCAAGTAGACATGCCAAATACTTATAAACACATAGCACATAACACCTAGCATGCTCGACTAGATGCAAGAACCTAATAAAGCAAGTAACACTTAACACATAGCAAGCAACCAAGCTAATGGACCTATTACATTTGGTAGCTAGGCACACGTCTTCAATGGGTCTTCATCAAATGTTCCTCCAAGCCCTATCTATTACAAGCCAAGAGGTGTACACATACCCCATAAAGAATAACTTAAATAAAAAAGCAAAAGTAAATGAAGTAAATGAAAGGAATTAAAGAAAAATAAGGGAAGCAAGTAGACATGCAATTTTCACGTAGCACGTTGGATCACATAGGAGAGACAAAAAAGATAAAAGAAGTTATACCTCCCTTGAGTTGGAACTCTAATGGGGGTGAAGTCACTTATTTATCCTCCAAAATAAAAGAAATGGTCAAGGTACCAATTTATTTGGGAAAATTAAAAAAAATGTGCAAAACAAAGCTCACTTGATCATGAAGCCCCTAAAGTCATGACTTAAGTGCAATTGAAACAAAACATAGTAGTTATTTGAAACAAACAAGCAATTGAGTTGAAAAATTGAAGCTACCAAGGACCAAATTGAGGACATTATTCAATTAGTTGGGTCATAGTGAAACAAAGGGAGACTTGGGGCTCAAAGTGCAATTTCCAGAGAGTTATTTCATGCAATTCATGCAAGCTACGTAGAACTTCACTTCTGCAATTTTCATATGCTCTAGCAACCGAAAAAGGAAATCTGCTACACATCTCCCTCAAGACCAGATTTCTTGAGCACAACTTTGATTAGATATTTACAAACCAACATCACAAATTCAGACTAGACAACCCACTTCATAGTCACCACCATTCAAACAAGCAGGAAACTTAGCAAGATCTAGTGCAAAAAATCTGGAAAAAACATGCAAAAATGGCTCAGCAAAACTGAGTGCTTATTTTCCAGCAAAGTATTTGATCTAAATCAAGTATTTTAAGGACTCAAACATGCAAACTCAAACCCATCTTTCATTGCCCACTTTCCACACAAGACATAACTAATCAACTTAGAAGAGGATGAAGTCTAGTGAATGGTCAAGGAGAAAGAAAACAGCAAAGTTGGTAAATTTCTGCGGCTTCACAATTCAACCAAAACAGATTCATGCGAAGCGATGGGAATGAAAGCCTAGGAATCTGTCCCTGCGAAACTCTCCAATGCCATGACCTTTAACGCATGCTTTTAAACTCAAACACAATCATCTATACCCCAAAAAGTCTACTCACAACCGCCGAAAATAAAATGCAGCAAAGGAACCTGCTTGGAACGGCTAAAGTTTCAGCATTTACATGGCAATGTCTACTGCTATAGCAAACCAGAGATTACGAACATGCGCAACACGGATCCTGAAACTAGTCAAATTTCACATGCCTTGTTTTCCCACTTTTGCACCCAAAGCCGACATCACATAAAGGAAATAAAACACCAGTTTTACGGCACAGAATATTCAACCAGATTCATGAACAAAAGAGAATACGAATGAAGCAGGAAGCAAAAAAAACCGCAACAAGCTCGGCAACAAATTTTCAGCACTTAAATGGAACAGCCCGTGATGTGTGCACAGGAAAAGGACAAGGAAAGATTACCTTTAACCCCTTAAAAGGCCACACAAAGCATGAGATGATTGGAGGAGTAGGTCTTGGCGAGGACCTTTTGCCGGAAACACTCAACTCTTGCGTTGCAAAAATTCCACCACGGCTGATGACTTCGTGGGTTCAGGCCTGATCTTGATGGATCTGGAGCGGTTTTCTCCAAAACATTTCAACACAGATCTTCTTCCCTAAGTGTCGTAGACGATGCAGCAAGAAGAATCCCCTCCAAAGGATGTTGGGATTCGTCGAAGTAAAGTGATGTACAGAACTGATTCATCAATCCGGGCTCAACTTTCAGCAGAAAATTTTCTGCAATTTCTCTTCTCCTATTCCCTCGTCTACTACTCCTTCTTATGCCATTTTCTCTCCCTTCAACCTCTCTGCCGCCCCCCTTACTCCTCTCAGATCCTCTTCTCCCCAGCCAGCCCGTAGCTTCCTTGAAGTTTTTTCTTCTTTTTCTCCCAAAACCTAACCGCTGCCCTTCACTCCCTAGCCGTATCCCCCTAAAAGTCTCTCCCTCCTCTCTTCTCACGGTCTTCCTCTGCTTAGCACTCCCCCTCTCTGGTTTCTTTTCCAATCCCTTTTCCCACTTGTCTTCCGCTTGGGTTTTCCTTCCTTCAGATTCGCAGCCGTCACTCGATGCTCAGCTCCCTTCCTTTTTGTTTTCAGCCGTTACTCTGCAGTTTCTCTTGCCGTTGCTCTTCACTCTGTTTATGCAGCCGCCAACCTCTCTCTCTCTGTATGCTCCCTCCTCCCTCTTGCGGCTGCCTTTCTTTTTGCTATTTATATGGGAGCCCCAACCAAAACCTAAACCCAGCCGTTCCTGCTATATTTGCAACCAAGGAGCCGCCTAGTCCTTCCTTGCAAAGCTGCAAAAAAATGCAGCATGCATGCGACACCTTTTTTTTTTTTCTTTTTAATCTTTTCAACTAATTAATTAATTAAACAAAATTGATAATAATAATAATAATAATAATAATAATAACAAAAACAACTTAATTAACATTGGATAAAAATAAATAAACTAGAAACAACAAAATGCAATTTCCATTTTCCTTTTTTCATTTTCCATTTTTCATTGTTTTTTTCCTTTTTCCTCTTTTTTCTTTTTTTTCTTTTTTTCTAAGAAGTTCTATGCTAAAAACTTAAAAATAAAACTAGAAACTAAAACTAAAAATCGAATAAAACTAACACGACAAACAAATAAAAAACTAAAAATAAACAGTAAATGAAATTACACCAAAAATTTGGTGTCTACAGTTTGCCCCTCTTTGTCTGAGTTTTGAAAAAACTTGAGACAAAGAAGTAGACACCAAATACTTACCTGCATTATTCGGCTGCAAAATGATTCCAACGAACAAGAATTCTAGAACGGGACTGACCCGATCATGAATTTAAAATGGGATAGACCTAGAGAGAAATGTAAATGGGATAGACCCATACAGTAAATGGGATAGACCTGAATAAAGCTTGAAATCATGGGACTGACCCGAATAAGCTTGAAATCATGGGACTGACACGAATAAGCTTGAAATCATGGGACTGACCCGAATAAAGCTTAAAATCATGGGACTGACCCGAATAAGCTTGAAATCATGGGGACTGACCCGAATAAGCTTGAAATCATGGGACTAACCCGAATAAAGCTTAAAATCATGGGACTGACCCGAATAAAGCTTGAAATCATGGGACCGGAATAAGCTTAAAATCGTGGGACTGGCCCGAATAAAGCTTGAAATCGTGGGACTGGCCCGAATAATCTTAAAATCGTGGGACTGACCCGAATAAAGCTTAAAATCGTGGGACTGACCCGAATAAAGCTTGAAATCATGGGACTGACCCGAATAAGCTTGAAATCATGGGACTGACCCGAATAAGCTTTTAATCATGGGACTGGCCCGAATAAAATGAAAATCATGGGACTGGCCCGAATAAAAAGAAAATCATGGGACTGACCCGAATAAAATGAAAATCATGGGACTGACCCGAATAAAACGAAAATCATGGGACTGGCCCGAATTAAACGAAAATCATGGGACTGACCCGAATTAAATGAAAATCATGGGACTGACCCGAATAAAACGAAAATCATGGGACTGGCCCGAATAAAACGAAAATCATGGGACTGACCCGAATTAAATGAAAATCATGGGACTGGCCCGAATAAAACGAAAATCATGGGGCTGGCCCGAATCAAATGAAAATCATGGGACTGGCCCGAATAAAATGAAAATCATGGGACTGGCCCGAATAAAACGAAAATCATGGGACTGGCCCGAATCAAATGAAAATCATGGGACTGGCCCGAATAAAATGAAAATCATGGGACGCACGCTAGTGGGACTGACCCACAGCTAGCGGCGGGGTAAATGAAATACTCACTAGCGGGACTCACCTCACGCTCCAGCGGCTGTGAAAATGAAATGCTCACTGGCGGGACTAACCTCACGCTCCAGTGGCTGTGAAAATGAAATGTCTTGACAATCGGACAGTGGGATCAAACCCGAGCCTGCCGTGATGAACTTGATTTGATTTTTGATTTTGATTTTTTGATTTTTTGATTTTTTTGATTTTTGATTTTTTTTGATTTTTCCTGACTGAGAGAGACTTGTCGAAATAATTTGCCCCAGTGTGATAAATTGGTCAGCGGGATTATACCCGAGCCTGCCCAATGAAATGTTGGCGGCACGAAATCCAGGCCCAACGGGATGTTGTGAAGGGTCAGTGGGATAAAACCCAGTCCTGCCATCCAATTGGTCAAGAAATTGAATTTGATTTGTCAAGAAACAAGCAATTAAATTTGATTTTTCCAAGAAACAAGAATTTGAACTTGATTTTTGACTTTTGAATTTTTCTGATTTTTTTGAGAGAATCTTTTTCAAAAATAATTTGCCCCCAGTGTAGAGCCCTTTTCCCTTCTTTCTTCTCTTTCTTCAGCATCGGTCTTCCACATCACCAGATGCTCTTTCGTTGATTTCAACTATGAATACCTGCACAGGGGGCTTGCCAAAGTATGACATGCACTTGAATTATTTTTAGAAAATCAATACAACTACTACTCATGGAAATAGCGTGATTGATTTGAAAGTCTTGCTTGAATCTTTGACGAAATCCTCAAATGAACTATAAAAAATTTGCCCCAGTGTGGGCTTATTTTGCGAAATCTTGCAAATAAAAATTTTGCCCCAGTGTGGGCCCATTTGATTGCAAAAATTGGTTTGGATGCCTCTCCGTTTATTTGAACAAAGTAAAACCGCACTTTCTAAAATTTAGAAAAGAAGCACATATACAATGTGAAGAAACTTTAAACGTCAAGTTTGGACTCATGCAGAAATTTCATGATGAATTTCTCGAAGTAACACCAAATTCAAGAAGATTTCTTCCTCACTTTAGCGTCAATGCTTTGGGTGATGGGTCACCATTCCTTGTTGGCTCATTTTTCAGGAGCAATCCAGTGATCTTATTCCTGATTTTTGAGGGGGTTAAGGGAAATGAGAAGTCAAGATTTGTTTGGTTCTTGTGCCCAAAATTGTATGTAATCCCTTCAATACCACATCTTAGTGAAAGCAAAGAGTTTGTCATTCTTATTTCTTAAGAAAACGTAGTCCACATATGAGCTTTATAGGCTTGCAACAATATGGATAACGATAGCTAAACCTGTGAAAACTGGTTATACCCCCATGATCACAAATGATTGATGGATTTCTTACGAGCATAATCCTCACTTTGGATTGTCATGAAGGAATAAGTCAACGATGGACTTTGTTAGCTTGTAATGTGGCTTGAAACGATAGTTGAAGGATAAGACTTTCAAGAACATTGCACCACAGATCGCATTTTTCCAAAATTGCCCCTATTTTGAACCCGAAGATTCTGAACTTTGTTTGATCACTCAATAGGGACTTCACCATCGAATCTTTTGTATTTCATTTTTCCTTTTTGCTTTTCCGTTTTCCTTTCTTTGATCTGGTGGGTTTTCACATGGTGAGTAGCGTCAACCCCATACCCAAGCATTTCAGATATACAACTAAAATTTTCCGGCATCAGAAATTTTCTTGACAGGGCCATTGCAAAGAACAGAAGTCAGGGCTTTTGGTTTTTGTAATGGGGTCTGGTGGGGTGCTTAGAAAAGTTAAGGCTTGAAAGCGGATTTCGAGAGTGGTTTAAGTAATCTGAGATCGCATTGTTGTGCCAACCCTATTTTAGGGTTAAATCAAGACTTGCCCCAGTTTATGCTCAATTGAGGCTTTTTCACTTTCATTTTCTTTCTTCTTTTGACTTTTCGGCCTTTTGCCATTCTTTGAAACTTTCACAAAATTTGCCCCAGTTTATTTTTTAAACTGAGGTTCTCTTTTCTCTTTTCTTTTGATTTTGCGGCATTATCACTTTTCACTCCTTGAAATTTTCCTTTTCAACTCAAACTTGCCCCAGTGTGGGGTTTGCGATTCTCAGGGGTTGCCAAATGAAGTATTTTATTCTGAAGGCTCAAAAGGGATAACGAGGGATAGAATGTTTGATCGGAAAAGAAGAGAGCCTGACTTTTACTCCGTTTCTTACAATAACTCTGAAAGGAAACTTTCATTAATGCGAAATTTCTTGCATGTATCTGAATTAACTGACTGAGGAAGACCCTTGTTCATCCATATTTGTGAAACATAGGCGGTCCGCCGGACAGAACTTGTCCTTTTTCCTCTTTTCTTTTCCTTTCAAAATTGAAACCCAGGTAGAATCAAATTTCCCCAATTCACGGTTCCCCTTCCCTTTTTTTTTTCTTCTTTCTTTCTTTTTTTTTTCTAAAATTCCCCAATCTCCTTCCCCAATGTGGGGTGCGATCATATGTGCACTCGAAAAGAACCACCAATTTTAGCTCAAATGAGGATGCAAGGGATGATCAGTGTTTAGGTTGTAGAAACGACGGCCAAAGTATCATTCTTACACCTCATGACAACCAAAGTAACGAGATGGTCATTGAAAACCATTCCTCTTTTGATATTTGAAAATTTTCCAATATAGGGTAGTGATCATTAGGGCTCTTATTTGAAACGAAATTATTCTTTCAAAGGCTCAAATGGGAGAGCAAATGATAAAATGTGTATAGGTAGAGAAACGAATGCTCAAAGTATCATTCCAAATTTTCAAAACAAATAAGAATAATGCACATTTTTTGCTTTCACTTAGGTGTGAATTGAATCTAATTAGACGCCATGGACATTTTCCGAAGCAGAGGTTGCCTCAGTTTGCAATTTATCAATCAATGCGACTGATTTTATTTTGGGGTTAAGTGAAATGGGCAAAATATGAATTGTACAGTGAATTGTACAGTGAAGGAGAAAAGATATCTCATGAGGCCTTTTGAGCGACCTCTTTCAATCTTGAACACTCTTATTGTGTAGCTCAGATCACCAATCTAGTGTACACAAGGATTTTAGAAAGCATACATTTGCGAATTTTCAGGCTGGAGGTTGAAAACAAATCCCAATTTGGTCTTATTTCTCAAAATTCATCATGAACTCTCCAAGGAGTAAGAATAAAGAATGAAATGTACATAAATATACACAAAACAAAAATTGTCCAAAATTTTTATTGCTGAAAAAGTTTGAAACAAAATTTCTCATTCAATTATGATACAAATGAGAAGAGAGAGACTTGTAAAGAGCTCCACATATACACTTTTTGTCTCTTTTTCTTTTGGAACAAAATGTATTAACAAATCAAATATACAAAATTTTTCCTTTGAAAAACAATCACAACATCTCTCAGAGGCTTTAGCGTGGAGCTTCCAGATAGATCATTTATGTTTTCATTGTAGGATCTGCCCAAAAATCACACAATACTTGCAATTTTGACACTTTATTAGATCGGAAGTGCCATCAGATATAGAAAAATATTTTCCCTTTATTGAAGTATTTTTATGAATGCAGGGAAGGGGGAAAACAAAAGAAAGAAAAAACCATGAGTTAGTAAGTAATACTATAAAATCGGTATGCATGTCCTATAGGGGAACCCTTTTAGTGCCAAGGGTAGGCCTAGCATGAAAATGCAATCCTCTAGGGTAGGCACTATACCATACCTGATGGATCTGATCAACTCATTGAGTGAAAAATGATTTCAAAAATTTGGCCAATTGGAGTGACGAGAGACATTTGTCAAAATGAGGACAAGGTGCGAATGGATTGATCCCTTTTGATCGATACAAGAATTTGCAAAAAACGCACGGGTTTGACTTTGACGAACTTCCTATCGAAGAGATTGGAATTCGTTGACCAAATTTTCAGTGAAGCACGGGTCAAAACCCCAATTGATCAAATGGCTGGATGCAATGAATGGTTTTCTCAAAAATCGACTAGGTTTCCCAAGTTGAAATTGACATTGAAACCCTAATTGGTCAAATGAAACTGACAATTTATTAAAAATCGACCGGATTACCCTAAAAAGGGAAACAGGTCAAATGAATTGAATGAAATTTAACTTATCCAAAATTAATCAGATCACCCTAAAAAGGGTAAATTGATCAAATAGATTGAACGAAACTTGATTTATTCAAAATCGGCTTGGTTGCCCTAAAAATGGGTAAATTGGCCAAATGAATGAAAGAGAGATTGATGATTTATGCAAAAATCGACCAAATCACCCTAAAAGGGTAAATTGGTCAAATGAATTGAATGAAATTCAAAAATCGACCGGATGACCCTAAAAAGGGTAAATTGATCAAATGAATGATGACTTTTAAAAAATCGACCGGATGACCCTAAAAAGGGTAAATTGGTCAAATGAATGATGACTTTTAAAAAATCGACCGGATGACCCTAAAAAGGGTAAATTGGTCAAATGAATGGATGATTTTTCAAAAATCGACCGGATGACCCTAAAAAGGGTAAATTGATAAAAATGAATGAAATGATCCAATGGATTGAATGGAATTGGGAGCTTAAAAAAAATCAAGCTATCCACTGGTAGTTTCAAAAATTTATTACGATGCATTAGCCTATGAGTCTTCTAAAATCAAATTTTGGCCCCAATTTATTTATCATCTCAATAGGAAGAATCATTTGTGAATTTCTTCAAATTAATGTCCTTTTACGCAAGGGATCTTTACCAACTTGATAAAATGGCCAAAAAGTGATTATTAGACGCTCATATTCCAAAAATCGCTCTTATGAAGACGATCGGATCCTACCTCACCTTGTGCACTACCCCTTTGGATGGTACAGGAAATATAAACGTGCGAGTCTCATTGGATTATGTATCCGAGACACAAGGTGGCTTATTCCTTACACGGGATCGCCTAAATGGCATTCCCTTTCTAGGATTTATGCGTGATGCCAGTTTATTAAAGCGATGTAAATATGTGACAAATATGGCCTAAAGGACATAAATAATGCATCGGGGGGGAAAGGTCTAAAAATGAGATGTACTTATTGAAAATTAAGTGTAATGACTGAAATTTAAACATGTGAATTATCTAGTGGGTAAGTCACTAAAAGAGTGCCAAAGAGGCCTCTTATTGCTAAGGCACATGAATGCAAGCCAAGAAAACAATGAAAATGGTTAGTGCAATTGATAGTACACATAACACGTTGGGAGCAAATAAGAAAAGAAATACAATGAAAGCAAGTAAAAGGGGTGGAACCCCTTCCCTCGTGCCTAATGTGCTTAAAAAAAAAGGGTGATGCCGACTCTACCCTAGGCGAGTCTAACATGGATGCATGAGGCTGGGGCTCACTAATGCAACTAGACTCGATAAGTCTCGGCTCCCAAGCCTTCAGACCTAAAGGCGAAGGGTCATCACTCCCAGGGCCTTTGATCGGTGGCTCGAGTGATCCCTTAGGTAGCGCTATGGGCGCAGAGCACACCAGCCGCCTACCCAAGGCGATCGATCCTAATCCTACAAGGCGGTGTGGGAAACGCCCACGAAAATAAAATAAAATGGGATAACAATAAATAAACGTGCACGTATGAAGTGCTCCCTATTTTGAGGGAAAGGGTTGAGAACCAACGCGAGGCTCTAAAGGTGACTCACACCCCCCCCAAATGCAATGCAAAGCGCGAGATAAAATAAGTAAAACATACATCCAAACAATCAATCATACATTCGTGAGTGAGGGAGTAGTTTGAGACGCGCGAAATGCAAAAATCCTAAAAAAGGAAAAAATGCAACCCTAACAACACCCAAATGTGATATATGAAAAGGTTAAAAGAAGAAAAAAGGTTGATTAAATCAAATTTGCTCGGACTCTCGAATGTCCCCAGTGGAGTCGCCAACTGTCGCGCCCCATTTTTTGATAAATAAATAAATGGTTTTAAAAAATGTATTTTTTGATTCAATTTGTGATTGGAAAATGAATTGTGATTTAAAAGAAAAATGGGTCTAAATGGGGGTTTGAGAATGCGACGATTTGACCCAAAATTATAGTTTAAAAAGGGTTTTTGAAATAAAAAATCAGAGTCGCCACTTGGTAATGAGTTAAGGTGTACCAAGTCACCTAAAAAATGAATTTTTAAAGAAAAAATAGGAAAAAGTAGTAAGAAACCCCTTTTAAACGACTCCTAGTTCACGTAAACCAACGAAAAAGGTTCGGGAGTCACATTTGACGAAGGGGAAGGCAAGGATGAAAATCCAAGGCACCCCTTCGACCTAGCCAAGGCTAGTTGCGTGATTCAATCAAAGATTTTCTTGTTTTAACCAAAGAATTTATTACATTTGGATGTACTACATGAATGCAAACCCTAGACCTAGGGGGATTGGGGGGTAAAATTTCTCTCCAAAGTTTGAGTGATGCCAATCACATTAATTGTGAAGCCCAATGATGATCCTTTGGAGAGGTCACACATAATCCTAAATGACGTAAAAATGAGTGAAATGAATGCATGCCATGTGAAAGTGTGAGTTTGTGTGAAGTGAAAAAGTGATAAAAATAAGAGTGTGTGAGTGGAAGTGTGCAAATGGATGTACAAGATAAGGTGAGTAAAGTAATAATGTGAAAATGTATGTGAGATAACGTAGAGTGCCTGTGTGCGAGTGATATTATAAAGTGAAAGTAGTTGAGTGAAAACGTGCAAAATTAAAGTCGTGTGAAGTGAGAATATGGAAAAAGGGATAGAATATAAAGTAGAAGTGTATGTGATAGTGAATGAGTAAAATGCATGAATCCTACAGGAATGCATCAAGACGGGAACGGGAGTCCTAACTTTGTGACTTCAATTTTCCCTTTGATTAGAAAGGAGAACTAGCGTGCTAAGGCTATTTTGTAGCCAAACTCGCTCGTTTCCCTTATCGAAAGGGGACTCTCAAGCAAATGAACCCTATAACTAGTATGAGATGCGAAACCTAAAAATGAGGGGAAAAGGGGTTCGAGGAGCATGCCAAATGATAAAACTAAGAAAAATGCATGAAATGTAGTGAACATGCAAATATGCACTAACGAAAGGGGGACGGCCTATTGGGTCTAGCGTTGGATTAGCCCTTTCTATGAATTCCTAACAGAATAATGAGCCACAACTAGCATTGGACTAGTGTGGAGACGTACATTCATCCATCACATTCATCTACTGTGACAACCCCACTTTCCCCTGAGGCGAACCAAAGGGCTGGCGGGCCGCCTGCCCAGCTCTCGCCAGGACTCACGCGAGCAATCTAACCCGAATCCTTTCGAAGAATAACCTAATCTATTACAAAACAATTTTCCCGAATAGGATCATCCTTAAAGCCACATTAACTTCAGAGATAGCAGTGATAAATTAGCCAGTCGAGGCTCTTAAACGACCCACGAGCTACGTACCAAAGTATAAAGTCGCACCAACCAGGATAGATACATACATAAATCTCTATGACAAATTTACAGGCCAAGTAATCGAATTAGGGTCTACACATTTTCCAGCTTCAAGTGGCAATCCAAAAAGGAAAACTACATTATCCCAAATAACACTTTACAGCCCACAGAATAAGTTATAGTATTCAAATACAATCCAAAAGGAAAATATAAGTAAGCATCCAGCTTTCAGTTTCCAGAACCTGTTAAGGAAAACAATAAACGTGGGGTGAGCTAAAGCTCAGTGGTGCCCCAAAAACATGCAATCAATTAAAACAATTAACACGTATTGATTCGACTGAAGTAAACAAATAGGAAGACGATAATACCCGAGTGTACCTTAGACTGGTCGAGGGATTCACCCAACGACGTTACGTCCTGAACTTACATTATTATTATAGACTCGTCGAGGATTCACCCAACGACTTTACGTCTAGCACTTGATTTATTATTATTGACTCGTCGAGGGATTCACCCAACGACTTTACGTCTAGCACTTGATTTATTATCATTGACTCGTCGAGGGATTCACCCAACGACTTTACGTCTAGCACTTGATTTATTATTATTGACTCGCCGAGGGATTCACCCAACGACTTTACGTCTAGCACTTGGATTCACTAAAAACAATGTTTTACGCAAGTCACCACTCGAAAGGCTAGTGTGATAAAGTACACATTGCTCACTTCGATAGGTCAAAACCACTTCACAGTTATAATATAGCAAGTTAATAAAGCGCTTAACCTCATAACATAAAACAAGCAGGGACACTCACCAAGAGTGAAGTTCAGATGTCAAATTGGGAATCGAATTCCGCTTCCTCGTAATATCCTAGAATATCAAATATTGAAACTATAAGCTTCTATTCAGTCTTTAGGCTCAAACACATTGAGGTTTATCTAATATATTGCTAGTTTACTTTCCCATAGTAATTTCAAAAATCTACTTAGATTGAAACTTGACACAAATAGTAGAAATGTTTCTTATAATTCTCCTTGAGGTACTTTTCCTTATAAAAAGGGTAACTAGTATAAATTTTCTTGAAATAAGTCGACAAACCTCTTAATATCAATGTTAGAAAGTTACTTTGAACATTTCTTTAAAGCTATGGTTCCTGCAAAAATTATTACTAAAACTATTTTACCCTAAAATAGGGTTTCTTGCCGAGCAAGTTTCCCAGGCTTTTCACTAAAATTAGTAAAACTCGTATTTTGGAACTTTTCCTATAGTTAACTAGCCAAGAGCAATACTTAAAGAAAAGAAAAGGAATAAAATAAGACTTAGGGTTTTCAAAAGCTATAGAACTTATTTACTATAGCTATCAAGGCTAGTTTGAGCTAAAGGAAATTATCGGTTGGAAAGTTTTAGGCAAAACACTAGATATTGAGTGTTATAATATAATACTAGCTGGAAAATATTTTTGATTACTTTGATCACAGTTACTCGAGTTCGCAAGGTCGATACAACTTCCACAGCTCCGATTCCGTTTCGAAATCATATTATGGATCAAAATATGGCAAAAATCACATAGCAAATTACTAGGGTTTCGTCAATCATTAGCCCTAGATTTCAACAAGTGCATTTCTGATAAAAATAAAATGAACGACCAAGGCTTAGTCAATACTTAGCACTTGTATATAATACTTGTACCAACTCACAGCTTTCTAAACAATTTCAACAATTCAACCATAAATCCAAGTGTGGGAATTCATAGAGCCCACTGACAACAATTTCCAACCACAATTTAATCAAGAATTTAAACCACACGTAGGCTAAAATCTCAATTCAAAACCCAATTTCTGTTTCACCAAGAAACAGGACATTCCTGCAAAACAGTCCACTTTAAAAATTCACAGACAGCAGTATACATGTAGGAAAAATCTGAAATTTCTACAGAACAAAGACCTATGATTCTAGTTTTAAATGCCACTGACGGCGCCTTAAACGGATTTTTCTACACCAAGATATAAACATTTTACTGAGACTGGTCAGAGAAATCCGAAAATCTGGAAACTCATTTTTCACTTGTGAAAAACTCCTTTTCCTCTTTTAAAACCATAATACTCTTATTCAAACCATCATACATTTCTTATAGAACTCTAAAACAACATATTCCAGGCATTTCCTTCCATCATGTTTCAAGGAAAAATTTAAAAACCCAGCTGAGATTCCAACTCAACCTTCGGTTATCACAAAAGAAATTCCAGCATTTATATACCCACATTTCTGGTTCCATCTTCCAATTTATCAAATATTTCATTGCTAAACAACTTACACAACTTAAAACATACAACTCTTATGTATTTCTAAACCATTATATCCCAAGGAAAAATAAAATAAATTTCCAGAAACCAAATAAACTTTCCAAAGATAAGCTGAAATTTCTGGTTCAACCCTTGTGGCTTTCAAAATTTTCCAGCAACCAAATACTTTTAGATCAAATTTTCCCTCGGTTTAAACATGGTGTTAGGTACTCAAATTCAGCATGTAAACACTTAGCTAGCTAGTAAAAATTTCCACTTCAAAACCAGATTCATTCTGCAACTAAAATCATCCAGAAAAATCCAGAAATTTGTCCATCAGCCACGGTTGAACATGCATGAAGAAACTCTCTGTTTTCATTTTATTTTCTGGGTTAAAACATGCTATTAAGCTCTCAAATTCCTCATGCAATCACTTAGCTAGAAAATAAACATTTCCAGTTCACAATTAAGTTCAAACAACAATCATAAACCTCAAAATTTCCAGGTTCAAACTCACGTTAGTTCACAAAATTTTCCAGCAGCTTGGGTGTTCCTAATTCAGCTTTTCCTCGGCTAAATCAAAGTGTTAAGGGCTCAAATTCAACATGTCATCACTTAACTAGTTAATTAACATATCTAGCTCAGGAATTAAATTCGATTAACAACTACCAATTTTCCCCAAAATCCAGAAATTTTCCCAGTTAGCCTCGATTGATCATGCATGAAACAGATTTCTGTTTTCGTTTTGTTTTCTTGGTTAGCCGAGTTAATCATCCTCATTCCAGCCTCAATCGTCATGTTGTTAGCTAGATAAACATGGATATCAACTCAGATTATCACATTTAATTACATTAGACTGCATTTCAAAATTTCCAGCTCACGGTAATTCCATTTCATCAAACAGATTTTTCTCAAACTTCTGATTTCAACATCCGATCGAATAACTCTACATGCAAGGCCATAATCCTCCTATTTTCACTTAGCTAATCACCATGCATGCTCAGATGATCACAGGGAAACAAAATTAAAGCTGCAACTCCTCATCCACTCTCGGCAGAACCAAATGCTACCGAAACAAATTTTTCCTAAGTTTTGATTTCATCATCCGACTGCACAATCAACATGCATGTCCATAGACAGTTCAATCTACCACTAATCAACCCAAACAATCACTGATTTGGCTTCATCTACTAGAAATCAACTTCCTTAGTTCAGAAATTACCTCAGATAGCAACTAATCTCTCACAAGAAAAATTCCAGAAATTTCTTCCTTGCTCACGGCTTCAAATGTAGTCGTGGTCCTAGTTTGGAGTTGCGGCTGGAAATGGTTGTGGATGAAGGTGAAATGGTGTAGCTTCTTGCAGATTCCCTTCCCTGACTTTGCTCCAACTCACGGCTTCCTCCTCCCAAGCTCACGGATGCAGCTTACCCGGCAGCTCTCTCACTCTCACGGATGCTCTCGGTCAAGGCAGGGAAGAAATGAGGTATTGTTTGCGGACTGGTTTGTGCAGAGAAAGAATCGGCAATGGTATATGGCTGAAATGAATTTGAGTGTGGAGATGTAGTGTGAATCTGATCAAGTGGTTTAGTGGTGCCGCGGTTTACGAAAGGTTTGCGTATCGAATTGGTTAAAATGTAATTGGTCGAAGTTGCGGTGATGGGAATTTTGTCATAAGGGTCGTTTGGTTTCGCATGGAATTGTAAGGGTCTTTTAGTCTTTTCACATTGTTTCCTACTCTCAACTTAATTTCTAAAATTTATCCTCAAGGGTGATTTGAACGCCTAATTATCCACCCATATAATTAACCATTTTCATCGAATAAATATCGATTAAACCTAAATATTAAGGTTCCCAACCTTATTTAGCGATTAAATTAGTTATTAGAATTTCCAATTATTATTCCTCAAGAAGTGGGGTTAGTCTAACTCGAAATTTGTTGATTTAGTAATATAAGGCCAAATGAAATAGTAATTTAATCCAAGGGTGTCAATTTGCACACCAAATTTATTGTTACGTACTTATTTGAAAATAAGGAAAGATAAGGATATATTTATCGAATTTTCATGCCTTAAGCATGTTTAATATATTGGTACTATATTTATCTAAAATTCATTGGTTTTCATTTTAACACGGAAATTCTTATTAACATTTTCCATTAGTAACTAATTGGAATTAATCATAGCACTTAAATAATTTATTTAAAGATAATAAATCTAACGACTCAATTATCATTAATTTTAGCATAAAAGAATTAAGTAATCTAACATTTTATTTGAAGGCAAAAATAAATCTAACCCTAAAGATTTTAATTTAGCCTAATCAAACCAAGAAATTTCATAACTTTGGAAAATTATATTATTTTTCCCGTAAACTTATTTTCACTTACTTAATTGCGAACAAGTAAAAGTAATTGCTGGAATTTATTAACGAATAAAAGAAATGCAAAAATGAAATATGCCCCAACTTAGATATCCATTTTCAGGGTTCTCACATCTACGACTATAGAAAGCAAGTAGACATGCCAAACACTTATAAACACGTAGCACATAACACCTAGCATGCTCGACTAGATGCAAGAACCTAATAAAGCAAGTAACACTTAACACATAGCAAGCAACCAAGCTAATGGACCTATTACATTTGCTAGCTAGGCACACGTCTTCAATGGGTCTTCATCAAATGCTCCTCCAAGCCCTATCTATTACAAGTCAAGAGGTGTACACATACCCCATAAAGAATAACTTAAATAAAAAAGCAAAAGTAAATGAAGTAAATGAAAGGAATTAAAGAAAAACAAGGGAAGCAAGTAGACATGCAATTTTCACGTAGCACGTTGGATCACATAGGAGAGACAAAAAAGATAAAAGAAGTTATACCTCCCTTGAGTTGGAACTCTAATGGGGGTGAAGTCACTTATTTATCCTCCAAAATAAAAGAAATGGTCAAGGTACCAATTTATTTGGGAAAATTAAAAAAAATGTGCAAAACAAAGCTCACTTGATCATGAAGCCCCTAAAGTCATGACTTAAGTGCAATTGAAACAAAACATAGTAGTTATTTGAAACAAACAAGCAATTGAGTTGAAAAATTGAAGCTACCAAGGACCAAATTGAGGACATTATTCAATTAGTTGGGTCATAGTGAAACAAAGGGAGACTTGGGGCTCAAAGTGCAATTTCCAGAGAGTTATTTCACGCAATTCATGCAAGCTACGTAGAACTTCACTTCTGCAATTTTCATATGCTCTAGCAACCGAAAAAGGAAATCTGCTACACATCTCCCTCAAGACCAGATTTCTTGAGCACAACTTTGATTAGATATTTACAAACCAACATCACAAATTCAGACCAGACAACCCACTTCATAGTCACCACGATTCAAACAAGAAGGAAACTTAGCAAGATCTAGTGCAAAAAATCTGGAAAAAACATGCAAAAATGGCTCAGCAAAACTGAGTGCTTATTTTCCAGCAAAGTATTTGATCTAAATCAAGTATTTTAAGGACTCAAACATGCAAACTCAAACCCATCTTTCATTGCCCACTTTCCACACAAGACATAACTAATCAACTTAGAAGAGGATGAAGTCTAGTGAATGGTCAAGGAGAAAGAAAACAGCAAAGTTGGTAAATTTCTGCGGCTTCACAATTCAACCAAAACAGATTCATGCGAAGCGATGGGAATGAAAGCCTAGTAATCTGTCCCTGCGAAACTCTCCAATGCCATGACCTTTAACGCATGCTTTTAAACTCAAACACAATCATCTATACCCCAAAAAGTCTACTCACAACCACCGAAAATAAAATGCAGCAAAGGAACCTGCTTGGAACGGCTAAAGTTTCAGCATTTACATGGCAATGTCTACTGCTATAGCAAACCAGAGATTACGAACATGCGCAACACGGATCCTGAAACTAGTCAAATTTCACATGCCTTGTTTTCCCACTTTTGCACCCAAAGCCGACATCACATAAAGGAAATAAAACACCAGTTTTACGGCACAGAATATTCAACCAGATTCATGAACAAAAGAGAATACGAATGAAGCAGGAAGGAAAAAAAACCGCAACAAGCTCGGCAACAAATTTTCAGCACTTAAATGGAACAGCCCGTGATGTGTGCACAGGAAAAGGACAAGGAAAGATTACCTTTAACCCCTTAAAAGGCCACACAAAGCATGAGATGATTGGAGGAGTAGGTCTTGGCGAGGACCTTTTGCCGGAAACACTCAACTCTTGCGTTGCAAAAATTCCACCACGGCTGATGACTTCGTGGGTTCAGGCCTGATCTTGATGGATCTGGAGCGGTTTTCTCCAAAACATTTCAACACAGATCTTCTTCCCTAAGTGTCGTAGACGATGCAGCAAGAAGAATCCCCTCCAAAGGATGTTGGGATTCGTCGAAGTAAAGTGATGTACAGAACTGATTCATCAATCCGGGCTCAACTTTCAGCAGAAAATTTTCTGCAATTTCTCTTCTCCTATTCCCTCGTCTACTACTCCTTCTTATGCCATTTTCTCTCCCTTCAACCTCTCTGCCGCCCCTCTTACTCCTCTCAGATCCTCTTCTCCCCAGCCAGCCCGTAGCTTCCTTGAAGTTTTTTCTTCTTTTTCTCCCAAAACCTAACCGCTGCCCTTCACTCCCTAGCCGTATCCCCCTAAAAGTTTCTCCCTTCTCTCTTCTCACGGTCTTCCTCTGCTTAGCACTCCCCCTCTCTGGTTTCTTTTCCAATCCCTTTTCCCAGCCGTCTTCCGCTTGGGTTTTCCTTCCTTCAGATTCGCAGCCGTCACTCGATGCTCAGCTCCCTTCCTTTTTGTTTTCAGCCGTTACTCTGCAGTTTCTCTTGCCGTTGCTCTTCACTCTGTTTATGCAGCCGCCAACCTCTCTCTCTCTGTATGCTCCCTCCTCCCTCTTGCGGCTGCCTTTCTTTTTGCTATTTATATGGGAGCCCCAACCAAAACCTAAACCCAGCCGTTCCTGCTATATTTGCAACCAAGGAGCCGCCTAGTCCTTCCTTGCAAAGCTGCAAAAAAATGCAGCATGCATGCGACACCTTTTTTTTTTTTTTTAATCTTTTCAACTAATTAATTAATTAAACAAAATTGATAATAATAATAATAATAATAATAATAATAATAACAAAAACAACTTAATTAACATTGGATAAAAATAAATAAACTAGAAACAACAAAATGCAATTTCCATTTTCCTTTTTTCATTTTCCATTTTTCATTGTTTTTTTCCTTTTTCCTCTTTTTCCTTTTTTTTCTTTTTTTCTAAGAAGTTCTATGCTAAAAACTTAAAAATAAAACTAGAAACTAAAACTAAAAATCGAATAAAACTAACACGACAAACAAATAAAAAACTAAAAATAAACAGTAAATGAAATTACACCAAAAATTTGGTGTCTACAATATATAAGCACTAGAGTAAACCAGAAAAATCCGGAAATGGAATTAAGCTTTAACCCAAAAAAACAGTGTTTGACGTCATTTTGCGATTTTGGCACCATCGGCCCTACGATTATCGGATGGAGGTGTAAGATATACCGTTTCGAAGCTAAGAGTTAGGGCTACAATGTTGAAGAAGGATACTCAGCCCAGTTTCTATTGCAACCAGGTCAAAAATGCCATATACTACACCAGAACCGCAAAAACAGGTTCACAAACCGCATTCTGGTTCAAACATCATAAGTCAGGCTACCTAAGTCCATATCAGGTGATTCCAAAGCCATCCGAAACCTAAGATACATGGATACAATTCATCAGAAGACTTCAACAACCAATTCTGAAGTATTCCCAGCCAAAATAACCAATTACAGACGCAATTATCAAATTCGGGTAGAAACAGGGCAACAGGGGTAATTCAATCTTTTCACAAGCTACATTGCTCCGATTGACCTGAAATTTTGCAGGCATCTCTAAAATATCATTCCCTACAACTTTTATTTTTTAATCCAAGGCCAATTCGGCCTCTAACTATGAGGTACTGTGCCGGGCAGAATGTAACCTAATAAAACCCTAACTTTCCAAATTTCTTCCAAAACAGAAATTTCTTGTAATTAACCACCATTTCCACCTTCTAGCTTCCTTAAATATCATTTCCCATCATCATACATGATCACATAATAATAATCATATGAAAACAGAAAAATCACCAATAATTATAAAACTACACCAATTCAACCAAAATCAAGATATAATCCATAAAATTACATCTTAAGCTACCACCAATCATGAATTAAACATCATTAGATGGAGGAGAGGGGTTCCTTCACTACTCACCTTAGCAATACAAGAGAGAGAGCAACCAATCACCTTAACCTTCCTAACAACTCCACTAAACACCTCACAAACACTAAGTGAAGAGGTTTTATGGAACAAATGCAAGATCAAATGGTTGATTAGTTGAATTTGAGTAAGATGGAGGCAAGAATTTGAAAAGTTTTTCCCTTTCTCTTTGCTTGAAGAGGTCAGCCAAGATGAAGAGAAAAATGGTGAATTTTTGGTAATTTTTTGATTTATTTGGTCAATTGGTAAGAAAATGAATAGTAGTCATAAACTACCACTAACCATTTGGTGACACTTGTCACTATAATTAATGCATCTCTATCTCTTTGTTTCCTCTCACAACAATCCAAATAGCAATCTCTAATTATCTCATAACACCCGGTAATTTAAACCCAGTATCCAAAACTTAACCTAACTGGCCGAATTTTTCCAAACTTTTCGCACTAGCGGGTCCCACGTCCGATATACGCTCTTAATTTCTCAAAATCTAACCGATACTAGAAAAATCATCTAAAAACTATATTTACTCATAAAAATTATCTAGAAAATTTTTCTAATAAAGAAAATACAGAAAACATGCCATTAAAGAGAGTAAAACCTAGAAAATGAGAAAATTACGGGTTCTCACATCATTGGTCCCAAAAGATTTTCCTGTGAGGAAAACAAGGATAACAAAACGGGGTGAGCTATAAGCTCAATGAGGTACCAAAAATAATAACAGTCAAGGACCAAGGAACTTCATGCTCAATTAATCACATAGGTGTACCAAATAAAGAGATAAGTAAACCACTTAAATAGAAAGGATACAGATGGCTCTCAGGAGCCAATTTCCCGTTGCAGTACTTGATCCGACTACGTTGACCCTCCATCAACTTTCAACTAAAGAAAACCAGTCCAGTAGAACACCGCTTTAACGCCGAATCCCATTCACCATTCATACCCCCTTACCGGGCCCGAACGCCAAATAGAAACAGGAATGGTAATACTCGAGTATACCGGAATCAAGAGTCTCAATACTCAAAGATTCCATAAAAACAGGCACCCACGGATTGTTAATTTCCTCGACCAAGCCCTTGCATGGCTCGATTTAATTAACTCCCCATAAGGTTGAGCTCAGGTTTAACAGGACGATCAAGTTTAACAGGACGATCGTGGACACACTTCCAAACGATCGCATAACAAGTGCAAGTAACAAGTTCAAGTACATAACAAGTACAAGTAATAGATTCCAGTTTGTTCAGTACAAGCAAGAGAACGAGTGTGATAAAGTACACCCTCGTCTCATACAAGATAAACAGTCAGGAAAGTTATTCAAATAGCAAGTTGCAAGTACAGAAAGCCAGTTTAGCAATAACTCAGGGGAGTGGTGCACTCACAGTTCAAATAGGGATAACTTCAAAAGTTTCCTTCCCAAGTGCAGCTTTAATCGTCGGCACCTCCTAGAACAATCAAGGCAAACACTTAAGACTTGACTCCAAGACCTAGTATGGAATTCACAAGTGAGACTCGGTTACGAGCCATATGCCTAGTCAAAAGAACCATTAATGCAAAGCAAAGAGGTGACCTCGGAGTGAAAATGTAACAATTAGTCTTAAAGGCATGAACAACCTCAAAGCCTTACCTACAATGATTGACCAACTCCAAAGGTGAAGTAGAAAATGAAAGGAAGATTAATACTAGGAAAGTAGGATTTTCCAGTTTTGCACAACCCTATAAGAAAAATCATATCTCAAGTTTTGTAAGTCCAAAATTAGTAAAAGTTATACCGTTGGAAAATACATTCAAAGGGCTATTACTTTCCAGAAAATACCCTCATAAGATTCAGAACGGAAGTCAGTCAAATTCAAGTCGAAAGTTGCTGCTTTAACCAGTGGAAGACAGAACAGGTACAATATTTCAGTCAACTTTGAAAAATCACCATAAATTGGACAGATAGAAACAGGGTCTGAAATTTACATGGTTTATAGCTCTATGAATCTAGTTTAAAACGCAATAGACGGAACTCAATTCTGACATTTTTACATCAAGATATAGCAAATCTCCCGAGACTGCACCGAAACTCCTGCAAACATTTGGACAGCACTTCCCCTTGTCTTTCTTTACTTTTCCAACCAAGCCTCAACACCCAATCACAAACTATCAAACACCTTTAATTAGAGCCACAATACCCTTCAAAACAGCCAAATGGTAGCTCAACAAAGAAACCCTAGAAAAGCCCCAATTATAAACCCTAAAACCAAAAGACAGTTTTGACGTCATTTAGTGGAATGGACACAACTGGAGCTACACTTATCAGATTGGAGTGTAATTTACACCGTTTCGAAGTTAAGAGAAAGGGCTACAATATTGAAGAAGGTCACTCAGTCCAGTTTGCAGAGCAACTAGGTCAAAAGTTTAGTACACTAAACCAGAACCGCAAAAACAGGTTAACAAACCACATTCTGGTTCAACATCCATAATTTAGGCTACAAAAATCCAATTCAGGTGATTCCAAAGCCATCCGAAAGCTAAGAGTCCAGGCTACATTTCTTAAGAAGGCATCAAAAACCAAATCAGTAGTATTCCCAATCAAATTAGCCAATTACAGAAGCAATTATCAAGTTCAGGTAGAAACAGGGCAGCAGGGGTATTTCGGTCTTTTCACAAGCTACGTTGCTCCGATTGACCTGAAATTTTGTAGGCATCTCTAAAATATCATTATCTACAACTTTCATGTTTTAAGCAAAGGCTAATTCGGCCTCTAACTATGATGAACAATGCCGGGCAGAAAGGGGGAAATCGAAACCCTAACTTCCGAAATTTCCGTTCAATGCGGAAATTTTCTGCAATTAACCACTACTCACATCCTCTAGCTTCATTTTAGATCATTTCCAACCATCATACATGGCCACACAATAATAATTATATGATATCAGAAAAATCACAAATAAATATAAAACTTCACCAATTTCATTCAAAAATCACAAAACAACACCTAATTCCATCTCTTAGGCTACCACAAGTCATTAATTAAGCATCATTAGATAGAGGAAAGGGGTTCCTTCACTACTCACCTTAGTAACCAAAGGAAAAGAGCAACTTGGCACCTTAATCCTCCAAACAACTCCACTAATCACCTCACAACCTCTCACTTAAGGGTTTTTATGGAGTAATTTCAAGATTAATCGGTTGAGTTGTTGATTTGGGCAAGATTAGAGCAAGAAATTTGAAGAGGTTTTTCCTTTCTTTTGCTTAGAGAGAGCCGGCCACAAGAAGGTTGAAATGGATGAATTTTTGGTGAATTTTGATATTAATTTGGTAAAGGCATGAATAGTGGTCAAAATGGCAAGATTAAATCATATGGTGACACTTGTCACCCCATTAAATGCATGAATATCATTTTGTTCCCTCTCACACTAATCCATATGGTATCCTCTAATTATCTCTTAGTACCGGATAAATTAAACCCTGTAGACAAAACTTAACCCGGTTGGCCGAATTTTTCCTAACTTTCCGCACTAGCGGGTCCCACGTCCGGTATACGCTCTTAATTTTCCCAAAACTAACCGATACTAGAAAAAATCATCTAAAACTATATTTACTCATAAAAATTATCTGAAAAATTTTCCTAACAAAGAAAATGCATAAAAGGCGTGCAATTCAATAAAATAAAGCCTAAAAAGTAAGAAAATTTACAGGCTCTCACACCGAACCCGTTGAATTCTCACACACACTATGTTCTAAAGGTATGGAGGAAATGTCATGATCCAGAAAACTGGTTCTAGTGCCTGCTCCTCTTTCAATGAAAGGCAAGTTGTCAACTTGACACACTTGTACCTTAACAAGTGTAGATCTCGTTATTATGACTAGCTCCTACTGGCAATAAACAAATAGACAAACGCATCTCCCAGTCCACGTAGCTTCTCTACGAGTCCCATGTCGATATAGTTGCTATGACTACCACGTGACGGTTTCCTTGATAATTCCGATTCAATACTATCCCTTCCAATAAATATTTGAACTTGTGTTGGTAAAAGATCGTAGCTTTGAGGTCAATTGACCTTTATGATTCCACCATGTTCGAGATAACCTTATAGAATGTTTAATCTTTCTTGAGTCACCTTAGTACCCCCTCGAACCCCATACAACAGTTGATGATAATATATGTGTTGCCTTGTGTTATTAGAAATAACAAAAAATAACAACGGAAATCCACGAATAAATGCATTAACAGAGCATCTTTACAGATTTCACCCAAAAAGCATACCAGCCAGCTAACCAGAGCTCTATCTTTTCTTTAGATCCATTAATAAGTGCATTAGCAGCGTATCTTTACAATCCATTAATATGTCCATTTGCAGAGTGTATCTTTACAAACTTGACTTGCAAAGCATCCCAAAACCCTACCAGGGCTCTTTCTTTCTTTCTCTTAAACCAGATAGCTTTAAAGCAGCTTTTTACTGATGGAAGAGTTACGGTACTGTCTCCATCATTTTTTGCTTCTGTTACAGCTTGGAAAGATCAACCTGCCATTAAAACAAAAGCAACTAGCTGGCCATTATATACACTACAGAAATAGAAGTCCAAATACGAGCAAAAAATGCGCAGGAAATAATAATGAACAAATGAACAAAGAAAAATCCATAATTAGAACACTAAAGGAGCAAATGACTATTTAACCTGATTTGTGTACTGCCCATCATATCCTCCAAAGAAAACCAGCACATCCTCACCGTTGTATGAACCTAAAACTGAAGTCAAGCCCTGACAGGTGAAAATTTTCTCTGAGTTTTAATTTTTTATATCAAAGTTACATAAGTCAAAAATTAACTGGAATAAACACTCTGACATGTTTAATTTATGTCCTCCAAAGCCCAGCTGAAGTGTATGACAAATTCAAGGGCCAAACAAACATGAGCATGTACTCAATGTGTCTCTTACATTTCTTACATTTCAGGAAAAAGTCATTCCTCCAATTAATTGTAAACTATACTGAGAAGAGGAATTGTTTATTACAAGAAACCAATTTCACAAAGTAATCAGGAAAAATACAGAGAGTTGGTAATTCATATGTTGTAGCAAGTCTCGCATGGGCTGCTTTAGTAATAGTCTTTGCTTTCCCATCACTCGTAGTGTGGGGAAGGACTCTCAAGAGTATTACCAATTAATCAAACGTATCATGTTTTCCAGATCAATCTTAACATGTTTTGAACTATTTAAAATCAACCATAAAAAGCAGCTACATGACAAAATGCTAAAATTTTAATTTCCAAACACAATAACATTATACATCCTTAGTTCACCTCCCTCAACATCAATACCCCAAAAGGGAGAGAAATACTACAGATTCAAGAATGGCACTAGAATAAACGAGAGTTAGAGAATATTAGCTAGATTCAGTTAGGAATGATAAAAACATATACTTAACTGACGATATTAAAAGGCTGAGTAGAGCAGAGTAGTGTTTGCATAATTCAATAATATTCTCAGCCAGGCCATTGTTGTTGTTCTTTTTAACATGTTAAGCATGCAGATATCCTTGAGAACTTAAAAGAAAAATCCATCACATATGTGATATGGTACACACCTCTCTAGCAAGTGAAGCAAATCCTTGAACTCTCTTAATTACTGACCAGACCAAGGTGGACATGTTGAGCACAACACTTTGGGACACTCCTGAAAGTTGTAGCGAAAGGCAGAAAAACAAAACATGAACGACAGTATGAAAGCAATAAAGGATTTTCATCAAACAATCAATTTTATTTACACAGAAAGATGTGAACACACTAATGCCAAAATCATGAGCTTCTGGCTGTTAATAACTCTTTAATTATTAAAAAACAATCCATTGACATTTAAAATAGGAAATGTCTAGCAGGCACAGACCATTCTCTACACTATACACTAAATTATAAAGAATAATACCTCTCTTATGGTCACCACCGCCAAAAATAAACCAGAGTTCTCCAACTGTCACACCAGCATGACCAGCCCGGGGACTTGGAATTTCACCCTTTTGGGCAGGTCTTGACCATTCTTTCTATGACATCAAAAGACATGCAACTCAATGACAACATTAATAATGCACTACTAGACACCAAAAAATAATTAGTCATCTCACATTCTGCAAATCAAGAACATGCAAATCATTGAAGCAGGTTGCATGTGAACATCCACCAAAAACAAAAAAGTATCGATCTGCATGAATTGCAGCAACATGATCCGACCTTGGAGAAGGTGGCACCCCCCTACATAAGCAACAATTAAAAATGTCCCATAGAAGTCATTCAATTGAAGAAAAGAATAAGGAGATTGCTTTTAGACTATTGGAGAAATTAATATGTGATCCAACTGGACAATTTGGATAAGCACCTTTCAGCTTCAGAAAGGTATCATATCTCAAAAGGGGAAACAAAACCCAATTTCTGAAGGAACTAGTTAGATGAGCACAATGATTGCACTTTGTGTCTACCCAATGTATGCTAAAAAACCTAACCAGGCAACCATAATACACAGTGACTGAACTACGCCTTCTCAAATGGCAAACAGAATCTTACAATGTATCCACTTTGCCCCAGTTCATTGTCTCCAGGTCCAGAATATGCAGGTTATTTGAGAAAGATTGCTTGGCATCTTGTCCGCCAAATATAATTAAGCTCACTCCCATAAGGGTAGCTGAATATCCATCTCGAGAAACCTATGAAATCAGAATTAATGGTAATGCTCTCCTTATTACATGGAAAGAGAAGGTAAAATAGGCCTCTGCAAGCATTGAGGGGAAAAAACTAAAAAATAAATAAATAAATAAACATACCTGGATCAGTTGTATACATAACCTAGATGTACATCTTAGCATATTGCAACGGCATAAAGGATAGTTATTTGTACATGCATGCCTCATGGCACTTCAAAACGACGTGAATTAATTTAGTTCTCATTTTAAACGTATCTTTTAAACCCACATGTCCTAAGTCGTCTCATTATTTGGGCAATTCCCACCCCAAGTATGACATGGATGAGGGTTAAAGCTAATTGTTTTGCAAATGGACACAGATAGACTTGTATCAAGTGCAAAAGTAGATTACAGGAGGGCAGAACTCAAAGCAGTAATAGACCACAGGTTGAGGTGGGGAGCCACATAAGAAAAAAGAGTACAAGTAGGGAGGTAGGCTGTCCATTTTACTTTTACCGCTCTCTTGCCTTTTCCCCTCTTTCTTAACACATAGTTGTTGGCATCTTATCTCACTTCTCACATGATACCTCTGAAATGCTTGTGAAATTTTGTGCCTGTTTAACTCATTTGTCTACCAAAAAACTCCTGGAATCCTTGAATAATGGAAGCCTATATTGTTTTCCGCACAGAAGGATGCTGGATAAAGCATTCTAAAAGCAATTACTCCGAAGTTTAAATACAAGTTCGTATTCATTTTAAACTGTTCAGTAACTCTTTTAAGTATGATGATTCTAACGAGTCAACACATTAAGAACAAGAATTCCATTATTTGACAGTATCAAAAGCCAACATCAGAGTGAAAGTTGACAAATGATAGAACTATCTACTCATTGCAAAGACAAAATGACATAGATAGTGGTAAGAGAAAAGCATCTACCGGTGGCTTTCCATAAATCTTCAAGGTTGACCAGCTACAAGTTTGCAGATCAAACACCTTCACTGCAAGTAACAATACATGTATTACATAGAAGTAGTTTTGCACAAAATTATTTCATGTTATAAACAGGGAAGAAAAGTCAATAGTTCCCCGCAAAGTTCATTCATTTAGTAATCAGGAAAGGAATACCATAGTTTCCCACGTTTTTCCTTTGTTTCATAACTTGGGAAGGAACATTAAAATGACCCAATCATTCAAATACCAAAAATTTATATTTCAAATACCATTGCATCTACTAAAAGTACAGTTCCTGAACAAATATCTGAACATAGGCTCTCACTAATTTTTGTTCAAAAAGCATTGAAAGATTCAACTGCATAAATCTCAACTAGACATCAAGCATAAATCTAGACCACTTTTAAGTTGGTGACTAGAATTAACATGAGGGGCAAAAAGTACCCCCATGTAAAGGGAGAAGGGGGGGGAGGTTAATTTTGACTTGATCACATATGAAATAGAATCTCCATTTATAATTTGCAATCAAATCCACAGCTTTCTTTCCTCTTCATGTCTCCAGTTTTATATGCATATTGCAAGGAAACCAGAAACTAAGTTTAAATTTAACACCCCACACCAGTTCATTGTTTTATGACCCCAACAAAAGCCCCTAAAATAGCCCTTGACATAATGCAGAACGTGAAATAAGTAAAGATAATAAAATAAAGTCTACCGCTAGATGCAATCAGTGTGCCCCTTAGACCATAATCTTCATCATCATGTAGAGATGATTTGCATTTCTATTTACCATAATTTACAAAAACAAAATCCAGAAGAGATGCAAGTTTCGTCCCCCCCCCCCAACCCCACTCTCAACCCACTGATATCATAAGTTGCAAGAGAACTTTCTTCCATATAACATTCACACAATTCTCCAAGATCAAAGGCCTATAGTTGGAAAATTTTGGTAAAATATATCAATACCAAATTTTGAACACACAGAAAAATTAACAACTAAAATCATAAAGAAGGATGTAATCCTAAAAGCAAACCTTGCATGATTTCCAAGGGATCTTTCACGTGTCGACCTACTGCCAAAAGCTTATTTCCTTCCCATGCTATCTGAAATGACAGCACAACTTGGTGGCATAAGCTATGAGACACGCGTGTTAATAAGCCATCACATAATAATATGAGTTAACGACAAGGAAGCACAAGCTAAGCTATAAGTGTTTGATAATCGCTCGAACACATAAACCATTGAAGACAAACTTTGCCTGCATCTTATGAAAGCCAAAATAAACAAATCTGAATACTAACCAAGGAATGGCTAGCAAAAGTACCATCAGTGCCTGCTTTAACTTCAATCCTTGTCCAAGCCCAACTTTTTAAATCCAAGACCTGAATTATTTGACACAGTGAGGTGAATGGTGAATGTAACTGAGAGACTCGCTGAACCGAGATTTTCATTCAGTATGGGCACACATTAAAGGATTTTGTTTTGATTTATCAGATATAGATGGGACAATAATAGCTTTTTTTTTAAAATTTATGATGAATAGATGGGGAGAATAATAACATTCATGAACCATGTAATAACTAGAAACTAGTTAATAACTAGAAACTAGTCACAAACATATTTAAGAAGTACAACAATGGTATGCAATAAACCTATTATTGTCCGACTACAACTGATTAAGATGCAAAATTTTGGTATTCAAAAAACTCACTAGCTAATCAAACTTCATAAAATACTGGGCTTAAAATCTAGCAATCATTCTGTCATTTATTTTTTGACAAGAATTGTTTCCAATTACATATAGGTACAAATGACAATTAACTTGTAGCAAATTATTTTGAGTAAAAACATTTTCCTTTACTCAGTGTGGGTACGTTTATCATTTAGCAGGACAAAAATAAATAATTTTGAAAATACAATGCCTAAAACTGTAATTTTAGTTTCTCCACTCGGGGCATGTGCCCATTTGGACAATACTTAGATCTGCCCTTGATCTGAGATCTCATAACCATTTAGAAGATCACTCTAAAGAACTCATTACCATTTAGAGCTCACGACAATAAACAAAACACCGTCAAAAAGAGCTCCCCAAGATCAATTTCCATTTCCAGTGAGAACCATGTAAATAATGCATATTTCTCATACCTGGAGATCATCTAGATGACGTCCATTATGAACTCCACCATTTATGTACATTTTGTCACCAACAACAGCAGCCCCATGCTGTAAATGCAACATAACTTCCTTCAGCATATAGAAGCAAGGTACCATGGAAACTGTAATGAACAATGACCAATAATTAATAACACCTTATATCGGCCTCTCGGACTAGGACCAGATACTGGAGGTGCAAACCATTGGTCAGACAAAGAAGCTGTAGCAAAGCCTTCTAGCAATCCTAAATTCTTAGTACTTGATGACTTTCTATTTCCAGCAGGAATAGTCTTTTTATCAGGACCTCCTCTATCAGTGCCTGACTCCAATTTCCCACTTTGCTGAATCAAATTAAGGGTAGATTAATTAAAAACAAAAGAAGCGTAATAGAGAAGGACAGAAGTGAAAAAAGGAAAACCATATCATAGTGTACTAATAATTCCAAGACTCCTCCATCCAATAATCCTCTTTCCATTCATCATGAGAGAGGCTAGAAGAAGAGAGTAATGCACATTCTCGAGATAGGATATCTGATTTCCAGACAACTTGTCCCATAACCAGTGGTATAATATAAGAAGCGCCAAAACATCAAATTCAAATTTTTTTTTTTTTAAAAATTTAGGCAAGGCTGACCATTATTGTCTACCATTTACTGGAAAAGTAGAGACTAGAACCTCATTTATTGGCATTGTTGAAAATAAAACGAGATAAGGAGCGTGAGAAAAGAGAATTGACTCAAATAAGAAAACATACAGAAGACATTTATCATACCAGACAAAGATGAGGTGCAAGTCCTGACACTCTTAAATTCTGAGCATCTAACCCAACTTTTGCAATTTGCTGAACCAAATAAGTAAGGTACTCATTAAAAAATAAGAAACCTAACAGAGGATTAAAAAAAGATGTGAGAAAACATCTAAACTTAACTAACAAAAACCAAAAAAGAAAAATTGTAAGCCTCAAAATTAAATACGGTCAAGTGATTTACTAGTAACAAAAAATATGAGAATCTTATTTACAGGCATAGAAGAAAGAATAAGCTAAAATAAAAGAAAGGCGCATCAAGGGAGAGAATGAACCAAACTGTGGGATACTAACTAAACCAAGGCCTTCAGATAAAATTTCGTTTCTGGAAGATGTTTGCATCATCCCAGGCAAAGATCTTCCATGCTCAGGTGCCGATCCAACTATAGCATTTTTCTGAACCAACAACACTGGGTCAACGAAAGTAGACAACAAAAAACTAAAAGTGCAAGTGAATTGATCTCTGCAAAAGAAAAAAAGGAATAAAATTAATTACAACTATTTGTTTCCTCTCTTCTCTGTGCTTATGAGCCCAATCTGGGTCTTCTTCCTGTCCACAAAATGATATTTTGTGAATAAATTTACTGCTGGTGAACTCATAATGAATAGTAGTATTAGCATCTACAAACCTCCAATGTCAAGAAAAAGTGATGCAGTGCCTGATGCGGAGGCATGTTCAATAGCCAACTCCAGCTTCATCATAAAAAGCATGTTAGAAACAAAAAAAAAAAGAAAAAAATCTCAGGGAAGTAAAAACATATCAATTTGAAACAATTTTTACTTCACTTATCTCAATAAATTCACCAAATAATTGCCTAATTAACTTCAAAAAACTAATTAATCCAACATTGATTACCAACATTGATTACCCAGAACACTTACCGGCGCCACACTTTGTAATCAATTGGACTCGTAGGCTGAGGCAAGTTACATGATCCCATTATCGCCTGTAAAAGATGTAAAAGTTAATGGAATAAATAACAAAAGATAGCAAAAAACAAGTTAAAGTGAATAATTGTAATAGTTAAGTATCCTACCTGTTTATTGTAGGCACAGAGTGTTACCCAAACATCTTCTGGATATTTCCTCATATTTATCTTCAAGTGGTCAACAGCCTTTTCAAACAGCTGTTCTACCAAAATTTGATATTTTTGGAGCACATCATCGCCTGGATAATGCGTCACCAGGTAATCGTATTTGCGGCCAGGGTCAGCCATTCTTCTCCTTTGTCACACTAATCAAATGCCAATGATACATTTAACGCGGACCAAAATTCCAACAGAAGTGCAAATGCAAATTACAAAAATCAAACATAGGAAACAAGTGATATAGAAGCATAAAATCTGCAAATAAAATCTCAGAGGTGGCTGTCAACAAATCATCAAACAGTACAAATTTCAAGTTTTCTACGTTCCCCTAAACTTTTTAAAAAAAAAAAAACTATAACCAGGGCTTCTTAACCTACCATAAAAGCGACTAAATTAGTTCTAGGCGTGAACAAATAGTAAACCAAATACTGCTTGTCTTATGAGGAAATAACTATAAGGAGTCAAGGTTCCAAGTTTTTCAGTGTACTTTCATATCAGAAATGCTGTAAAAATGATAATAATCTAGTACAACTAAATCATAAAATGGAAAAGTATAAGAAAAGGAATAAATCTCGAAATTGGTCTCAAAGCACTTTAACAATATGCTGATCCACCACTCAGAATAGCTAAAGTCATCTAGGGGATAAAAACTACCAATCACCTAACAAGTAAACAGATTTTCAACAACTAAATTTGTTGCTAACTTCAACATTCAGGAACATTAAATGTATTTTCTACATTATGACAAACAGTCAAGCAAGGAATTTTCATCTTAAATGTTCGAAATACACTTGAAACTTGCGCAAATAAAGCTGCTGAAAAGTAATTGAAAAATTGAACTTATAGCCCAATCAAATTGACTTGTACGAAACAAAAAAAATTGACTTATATATCATTCCTCGCGACCAAGACCTCCTAACAACTAAAGCATGAAAAGAATCTAAGAATTCAAGTTGTAAAGAATGGATTTGATCAAAGATGACAGTGATATTTAAAATAAACAAATCACATAAAACAAACTATTAATCACATCTCAACATGAAAATGAAGAGCAAGTATAACATTCCCTCCAGTGGCCACCCAAAAGCAAAGCAATCATTGTTGCAGTCAATTTTCAGCTAATGCGCAGAAAACCATGCAGTAGAATTTTTTTTCCCATCCTTAGCAGCTTACACATCTCAAAGAGTTATGCTTGCAAACATTTTTTTGTTGCATTTACGCCATTAACAAATGAAAAAAAAATCTGCATGATTTTTTGTTACCAGTACTGAACAGAACTGGGATATGATTATTTAAAAACAAAGTGCTGAAATGTACTAATCAAAACCATTATGGACAACAAAATATTCAGGAAATGTGATAGAAAGGAAAATGAACAGTAACGATATCTAAATAGACCAACAAGAGAGTCAAAGAACTAAAACCCAACCTAGTTGAAAGCCCATTCAAGCACAAATTTTAAGTTGTCGCGCCCCATTTTTTTAATAATAAAAGTATAATAAGTGAGTGAAGTATGGTTTGAAAAATGGTGATGTGTGTGAAAATGAAAGGGAAAGGCCATGGGACTTTGAAATGCGACGTTTTGGCCAAAAATAGTAATCTAAAAAGGTTTTGGTAAAATGTAAGAGTCGCCACTTGGTATTGAGTTAGGGTGTACCAAATCACCAAAAAATGTGGATTTAAATGTAAAACCTTTTTAGATTGACTCCAAAATCTACGATAAATCAGAGAAAAATAGTTCGGGAATCACAGTTGAAGAGAGGGAAGACAAAGACAATGTCTAAGGTACCCTCTCAACCTAACCTAAGTTAGTTGCATGATTTAGTCATGATTTTCCTAATTTCTAACCAAAAGATGTATCGCATTTGGATGTAACTAATATGAATGCAATCCTCAACCTAATGAGGAATCGAAATGGACAAATATCTCTTAGAGGCTCGATTGGACTAAATCACATGAGTTGTGATAGCCAAGGATAAGCCTTCCAAGAGATCACGAGTAATGCTAATGACGAAAAAATAAATGAAATGAATGTATGCAATGTGAAAACATGAGCTTGTGTGAAGTGAAAAAAAGTAATAGTAATAATAAAAATAATAGTGTGTAAGTGGGAGTGTGCAAATGGAGGTGCAAGGTGAGGTATGTAAAGTGATAATGTGAAGTGCATGTGTGCTCAGTGGTAGTATGTAAAGTGCTAGTGGTAGAGTGAGAATGTATAAGATAAGAGTCATGTAAAGTGAACATGTGGAAAAAGTAATGGTATATGAAGTGAGAGTGCAAAGTGATAGTGAGTAAATGAAACACATGAACCTTAGAGGAATGCAAGCAAGACGTGTACGGGGAGACCCTAAATCGTGACTTTTGCTTTTCCTTTTGGCTAGAAAAAGAATGAGCGTGCTAAGACTATGTGTAGCCAAACTCGTCCATCCCCCTTACCAAAAGAGTAACTCCCTAACCTAATCAGGCAAACGACCCTAATGACTAGAGTGAAATGCAAAATCCTAAAGATCATACATTGAATGTGGGAAAAAGGGTAAAGGATCACTAAGAAAAATGTATGAAAGTGTAGTGAAGGCATGCGAGTATGTACTAGCGAGGGACGGCCCTATTGGGTCTAGCATTGGACTAGCCCTTTACTAACGCTCTCTCACAAGCATTGGGCTTGTGAGCGGTCGAGAATAAGTAACCATGACTAGCATTGGACTAGCCATGGTTATATCGTACATTTGCATTTCACCATATATACACAAGTAAATGGGCATAGTTAAAGCAAATAGGCATGTGAGCACGTAATTCACATAACACATAAGCATGCATATCTAGATGCTAAATCCTAGGAAAGCGGTAACACATAGCACATAAGCATGCAAACCACACAAAACAAAATAAAAACAATAAGCCCTAACTATTACATTCGGGGAGCCCTACTACAATCTAAAGGGGGAAGTGAAAATAAATAATAAAAAATAAATACCTAACTATTACAAATTTGGCATTCAAGTGCCTTTCAAATGATTAAAATTGAACTAAAATAAATATACAAAGCTAAAGCCAATAAAGCAAATAAATAAAAACATCCAAGAGGCATGCAATTAAACACGTAAAGTCACATAGGGCACGTGGGTCAAATAAATTAAGAAATAAGGGATAGGGTGTACCTCCCTTAAGTTGGGGTCCTAATGAAATGAACTTACTTATTTACCCTTCAAAAAACAAAGAAAGGGTCAAGGCATCACTTTAGTTAACAAATAATCACAAAAGATAAACATGATATTGAATCAATTGAATCATGTAAACAACCCACATTTAAGAAGTTAAAAGAATAAAAGACTTGATTGCAAACATTAACAAAGTTTTGGGGTTAAAATTAAAGAAAAATAAAGTTTAGGGACCTATTTGCAATTAAACCTAGGACCCAATCGAAAGAGATTAAATGTTTTTAGGGCCATATCAGAATAGGGGAAATTTGAGGGATTCAAATGCAACCAGAAGCGGACTTAATTGAATGAATTATGAAGGTTTGGGGCAAATTATGAAGCTCAGAAAATCGAGGACCAAATCACAAAACAAAAAGAAAATGGAGGGACTGAAATTGCAATTTTGGACAAATGATCATCTTCTCCAACGAGCTAATATCAGTTAGCATTTCAGCTTTCTTTTCGATTAGCAATATCAACAATTCGGTCTCAACTCTAGCCATTCCCTCTCATAGCAGAAGCTTGAATTGATACATAGGGAAGAATAAGGCTAAGAAAACAGAAATACTGCCAAAATAAGCACGCGAGAACCCTCAAAAAACACTCTAAATTTTTACCATTGCACTTGCTGACCATGTCATTTTCCTTTCACGCAAGATGCAGACAAGTCATCTTTCAAACATAATATTCGGTTGGGCATTTTATCGAACAACATATGGGCAAAAGAAAAAACGCCGATTCTTTGCTTAATTGAAACCATAATCAGTCCCCAAAAATTGTTTAGAAACAAAGAAATTCAATTCCGGTCATCATATGCAGCATGTATATTCAAAAATTGAGGCCAATTAGCAAGAAAATTGCACCAGATGAAACCACGGCAGTCATGCTTAGGGGGCTTGGGAAGGAACTGAAATTCAAAGGAAAAGGGTCAACTTACAGTGCTCTTACTCGAGCGGCGGTGACGGCGACTATGACGAAGACGAAGACGAAGTCGGTGAATTGGAATTGGAAGATGACGAAATCTGACTTCGTCTGAGAGCTTTCATCTAGAGTTGCAGAGAACGGCAGCGGCCAAGGAGGTTGCGCGCGGTGGTGACGATGGCAGACAGGAGCAGCAGCAGACGCGGACTGGTAGTGGCTTGGGCGAGCGGCGGTTCCGGCAGCTCTTCAGATGAGCAGTCCTTGCTCTGTTTCTTCGCAATTCTCCTTCTTTTCCTCTCGTCTGCCACCCCTTTGATTTTCTTTTGCTCTGTTTTTCTCAGCCGCCGTTCTCCTTTCGCCCAATTTTCTCTCCTTTTCTTTTCTCACACTTTCCCCCGAAGCTTTCTTTTCCAGAACCCCTAGTCGCCCTGTTTTTCTTTCCTCCGTTCCAGATTTTTCCCCAAAGCTTCCGCAGCTTTTTCTTGGATTTTTATTCCTAGCTCTGTTGTCTCCTTCTCTTGCCCCGATTTTTCCTTGTTCAATCCCTTTTTTGCCTTGTCCGCCGCCACTCTTTTTTCAATTGCTTCCCCTGTTTCTTCCCTTAGCCCCTCCGGAAAACCCTTTCTCCTTTTTCCCCCCTAGCCGGCCATCCCATTCTTCTTTTTTCTTTGATTTTTCCTTTCAAAATTCCTTAACCCCCAAGTGTCAAGACACCTAATCTCTTAGGTGTTGTGTTGTCCAAATACAAAGGGACACTTGTCCCAATGCATGCCTCCCACTTGCCATTTTTTACTAATTTTTTTTTCTGAAATTTAGTATGAAGGCAAAAATAAATAATAAAATAAAATAAACCTAAAATTGAAACAAATAAAGCTAAAATTAAATTAATTAAACAAATAAAGTTTAAAAATAAAAAATTTGGTGTCTACATAAGTAAATAAGCACAAATCCAGTCAATTATCATGTACTAAGTGAAAAACTAACAAAATCACCCAATTTTGCCATGTCAAAGGTGAAGCCATTTTGGAGAGTTGTACAAGCTATAAACCAAAATGTCCAACCAATTACCTTCAGCTCTACGCTCACCTTCTCATAACATGCAAAAATCTGTCCACAGCTCCGCCCTACCAACCTCACCAAGGGCATGTTTTTGTTAGCTAATTACTAAGCTGCTTCTGAGTAGTAAGCTCGTAGATGCATGGAGAGTGGGAGCTAGCTACCCTGTTATCATTTTTCTTCATATACGTTTTTCCTAAAATACACACAACTCCATCCCACAATCTAAGACTTCACTTTGCACAATGACCACACCAGCACAGTTTAACCAAAGAAAGAGACCGCTTGCGATAGCCCTTAACCAAGAAATGGCAAACAATATAGTATATTGAACCATCATCATACACTTAAATGGAAAATAGCCAAATCAAAACCCACATACTTGTGAAGTGTTTCACCCAAAACCCATCTCTCATTAGTGACCATAAGCAGTGAAAAGAATAAGGCAGTGGATTTTACGTGGAAATTACAAGCTACAGACTTACTTCATTAGGAAAGAGGACTTCCACATGTGCTTTACGGTCAGAAAAAGTAGAAGAAGCCTTGAGATACTTCAGGACAGTTGAAAGCGAAAAATGGCAACGTCAAGGATTACCGGTTCAACCTATTTGGGCAATCACAACCAGAGAGCATGAATTACTATTAACGGAAGAAACTATCCAGCCAACTAAAATGCTACTAACAACAATACAACTGCAACAAAACCCTAGTAAGATAACCAACAAGGAGAGCAATTAGAAGTCAAATTTTAAACCATAATATCACATTAACATCCATCAAGACTTTGATTAGTAACTCGGAAGGAGGTAAAAAGTTCCTGGAACTTGATCAAGATCTCACATCGTCATCGTCAATTGATCGATTGTTGTCGTAAAACAGAAAATTGGGGGTGGGTTATTTTAAATTTTGGGGATTAGGCTCTTTACCGCCTAGCATGGAACAATCATCTTATACTCTAAGATAAATCCCTCAAGCTCTGTTTGGATTCAGCATTTTTTGAAAAACAATTTTTTCATCTACAATGCTACGTATGCACAAACAAAAACAATTTCAAAAACACATATCCAAATAATATATTTAAAAAACTCCAAATATAAATATTTAATGTGTATATTTCAATTATGTATATTATATTATATATAAAAATTATATTAATATAAATATAATAATTTCAATTATCTATAATATTATATATATTATATCAATTGAAATAAATATTATATATTTTTATACAATTATTAATATTTTGTTTAGAATATTTATATATATATTTATATAAATACATTTATTTTTATATATTTATATAAATATATAAATATATTTATTTCAATTTTCTTTTATAATACGTACATTAATATATATTAATATATATATTTCAATTTGTATATTTCAACAATGTATATTATATATATATATTAATTTATATTAATATGTATATTTCAATTATGTATATTAATATGTATTTATATATATTATATATTTATATATATTATAAATATTATATTTTGTTTAAAATATATTTAAATATATTTATATAAATATTACATATTATATATTATATATTATAAATATATATTAATACCATCCTTACCAGTTCCAATACAATCTCCATCCTTACCAGTTTTTCTTAACATTAGTAAATTTTAGCATAAAGAGGAAAGGGAAAACAGATAGTAGAAATTAGTGCAGCCAACCCTAGATTTGATTCAAAAAATCGGAAACTTTGAGAGAGATATCTTGTTTTGGAATCCTAAAAGTCCAAAAGACAGTGTAGTTCCCATTTAAGCCAATCAGCCAAGAAGGCATCAAGGCGACAGGGGAAGATCTAGTGAGGCAAGCCTTCAAAAACAAGACTTCCACTCTCATAGCATCAGAAGGAAACTTGAATCAAAAGCAAGGAAGGTATAATTTCTTTTATCTATCGAAGTACCTAGTACTCATAAAAATATTAAATTGTTTGCATATTTTAGAAGTTTATTTTATTTGCTTGCTGCATAAACTCTGTATGAATTGGTTTGAATTCAGAAGTACACCACAACAAACATATAATTACGCATTAACAGAACTAAAAACACCTGGTACATATTTCTACTTTGAACATATCCTTGATACTTTAGAATCAATAGATCAGTGTAAAGTATATTTAGAAATATTAGAACACAGTTTTAATCAAGTGAGAAATAGCCATCCTAGTTCATATCTTAGGAATATTAGACAAGCTAAAATAGACTTAGTACAACATAAAATACAATGTTTAAAAGTAAAAAAATAATAATAAATTCAAACAATATAGCAGGTTGTAAGTGGTTTACTTAAATTAAGGTCTTTAACCGATGCCTAATATCTCGGAGCATATAAAGAATTGGCATCAGAGCCTGCCTTTCTGGTGAGCCTGATCCATAAGTTTAATAATAGATAAAAATTGAAATATTTAGACTTAGAAATTAAAAATAAATCTAGAAACATAATAACTTTAGATAATCATAGGCATATTTGTTATTTTAATAATATTTATAAACATAATTTACATAGTAAAAAAGATAAAAATTATAATAGTATTATGGATCTAATAATATCTTTAGGAGAATCTTTAGAAAAACATAAAGAAAGAGACTCTAGAATAATAGAAAATTTATTAGAATCATTAAAAAATAAAATAAAATAATAAAAACTTTAGTAGAAAATCAAGACTATATAAAAGATCAGAATAATAAAATAATTAAAAGAATTAAATATTTAGAAGAATTGAAAGAATTAAAAATAGAACATAAAGTTAATCTAGAAAAAACTACTAAAGAAGTATTAGAAGAAATTAGGTAAAAAACACAAGAATTAAAACAATCTTATAATCAAGTTGAAGTATTGTTACATAAAATAGAAAACATAATTTTAAGCTAAATATATGAGTAGTAGTAGTAATAAACCACTTCCTTCACAATACGCATTTTATCCAGAATATATAAAAGTATTAGAAGAATTAAAACATTATCATCAGGAAACTTTAGGCTTAACAGATTATTTGGACACCAGTACCTTAGATAAAACCTATCCTAGGCAGAATAACGTTATAATAGCTTTATTAATATCATTACATAAGAAAATAGACAAGGTAACAGAAAAGGTTAGAGTTTTACAAATAGACAAATTTGAAAAAGATTTAGAAGAAATTACAGATCAGTTTAAAAGGTTACCAGTAACGAAGAAAGAAAATAAACCACATATTAGTAATATATTTTCAGTAAATCCTAAACCACAAAAATTCTAAAATGACAAGTAGAAGATCATTCTCAGAACCTAGCAGGACAGTTAATGAAAATACACAAGTAGGAACTAGCATATTAAACATACGACGAACAATTAAGAAGAAATAGAAGTATGCATTTAGAAGAAGCAATAGATATAGATAGAGCTTTAGAAATATATAGAAATAATGAAATAAATTTACTAAATCCAAGAACTTTATATTCAGTAAGATTTCTTAGAAGTAATACAGGATTATTTAGACAAAGTAGAGAAGAACCAGTAAGTGCATTAACAAATCCAGTAAATCTTAAAATGATAACACGGCAAAGTATAAATCAAATTAGAAGACAATACACATATATGCATATAGGATTAATAGTTATAGGAATAAAAGGTTTAACAAGAAAAGGATTGGGAAAAAAGGTCCTATTAGCAGTCTTAGATAAATGACATAAAAAAGTAGAAGATACATTAATAGCTAGCATAGAAGTAGATATGAACCAACATGGAGGAATATTTTATTGTAGTCCAGACTTTATGATAACTTTAGAAGATATAAAAAACTTAGAAATGGGAATACAAACTAAAGGATATGAGAATTTTTAAGGAGATAATTTAACAATCAGTATAGGATTCATAGAAAGATTAACAAATAGTAGTAAAACTAGATACAAAATAGAATTAAACCAATAGTAGAACCTATGGCTAGTAAAGGAATAAATTAATAAAACCAATAGAAATTAGCTCAGAAAACCTCGCAGGAGAAGAATGGAAAATTAGTAAATTCATAGAAGAAAATAACCCAATTATACCAAGAGAAAGTATAATATATGTGACAGCCCCACATCTCCCTAAGGTGAACCAAAGGGTTTGGCGGACCGCTGCCCAACTCTCACCGGAACTCAGTCAGTCACTTCAAGAAAAGAAGATAAAACCCACAAAACAATCGTAATAACAATTCCAAACTTAAAATGTAAACTTATATACATTTCTATCCCAAAAGGGAGTGCAAACTCAAAATACAAAGAGTCTTAATTCTTCATACATCCAACTCTTGCCAAGCGCCAGGGCGAGAGCCATTACAAACAAAATTCAAAAGAACTAGATTACACTAGTCTATACAGTTTTCTCGTCCTTGCTCGCATCCCCTGTTAAGGAAAACAAACTAACGGAATAAGCTAAAAGTTCAGTGAGATTCCAAACACATAATCAAACAATAAGTCCAAAGCATTAACCATAGATATCAAATAATTTAAGAAACATTTATAATATAAAGCGATAATAACACATTCATTAAAAGGATACGTGCTCACGAGGAGCCATTCATTCATTCATTCATTCATTCTCCTTTCATTTCCTTATTCCTCCTATCATTTGAAAATGCATTTTTAATAAGTAAAACCTCTCATTTACATTGCCACTCGTTCATTCATTTCATTCCACCCCCTTCCGGACGTTGGCCAGACTCCACCAGACTTCAATGTAATACTCAAGTATACCAAACATTCACTCAGGGTCACCAAATCGCCCGACCGAGTCCGCTTCTGGCTCGAGTCGATCAGTAACGAAGGGCAGGGCCCAGTTCAGCTAAAAGGCTTACATTCATGCACAAGTAACGTTTCAATCATTGAATCATTGAAAAATTCACATTCATTTAAGTCGAGTGCGATAAAGTACACGCTCACCTAGAAAACTCGTTTTGGCAATCATTAAGAGCACGTAACACATTATCAACAATTACAACAAGCCATGAAGTCAAAGAAAGTATAACAAATAATGAACACTCACCTATTTAAGCAAAATAACGTCCAAAGTATCCTTCCGGATAATACTCTTAATCACCAAGGAACCCTAATAATAACCAAGGGAAAATATTACGGTTAAACCATCCAAAGTTTAGGTGAACCAAAGAACATGAGTAAAATATTTGTAAAACTTATCTCGTTTGTAAAACTTTGAAATCTCCATTTGTGTCGAAGTGACAAAGAAAATGTATTTCTATTAGTCGTAAATTTCATTTTTCCAAGGGTACAAGTTTCGGCCGAATTCTAGGTATATAAGAGGACGCAAATATTTTAGATAGTTCAAGTGGTATTCGTTCTCAGATCCTTACCTAGTTCTCGAGTGTAAATTTGGGTAGCACGCCCTTTATGTTTACCTATTTTCCAGCCATTTATGGCTTCATTATTTTTCTCAAGACAGCCCTAACATCACACACAAGAAATATCATCACCACTGTGGCGGCCCCACTTCCCCCTAAGGCGAACCAGAGGGTTGGCAGGTCGCCTGCCTAACTCCCGCCAGGACTCACGCAAGGAAACTGGCTAAACACTTCCGAAGTATAACTTAAACCATTACAAACTTCGTCACCCAAAACAAGCCAATCCTTAAAACGACCAAATCACTAGAATCATAAGTACACTTGTACCTTACAAACCACAATGAAATCATAAAATTCAAGTACATTCATCCAAGTCAATTAACAATTCAGGGTTTGCACTTTTCCAACTTCAAGTGGCAACCCAAGACGAAAGATACATTGTCTGATTCAACACAACATTCATAAAAAGGTAAAGGCAGACTTCAGGTCTCTCGAATGCCAGAACCTGTCCAAGAAAGCAAGTAACGTGGAGTGAGCTAAATCTCAGTGGTGCCCCAAACGTGCAATCACATAAAACAAGTAGCAAATTGTAAAGATCGAAAACAACCAATCGATAAACCAATCGATAAGCAATTAAAAGATCACAATATAACAATAAATAAATAAAAGGGAAAGAATTGCAAACCAATTAAGTACCGAACTCCTCTTGAGTTTATAGATTAATTCAAACAAGTTTCTTCAAGTTGATGAATTACAATCACTCTTGTGTACAAAGGAAGGATCATTTTCTCCTCGCCCCAAGCTGCACTTGGTCAAGCAAGAAAGTTTTACTATCACTCGGATAACCCTCAAAGAGCTATACTCATGAAGTATTCACTCACAAATGAAAAGCTTACAATGAACCTCACACCACTAAGACTACAAATCTTCTTTGAAGAGTATTTTCTCACTAAAATCACTCTAGATCTTTTGTATCTTCAGTGTGCAAAAGTTTTTTGAGGTATCTGACCAACCACTATTTATATAGGATCAAGAAAGTGCCTCATTAGTGCTTCCAACGGATAGAAAGTAGCTGAAGAGTCAACTAGCTGTTGGAGTGTCGGATGTCCGATAGCCCTGTTTTATGCGTCCGACAGCAGACAGTGAGTTTAAGAGATTTTCTTCAATTCTTTCGGACGTCCGGTGCAAGCTTTTTGTGCGTCCGACAGCAAACAAAGAGATTTGAGAAATTATCTTGTCTCTATCGGACGTCCGGTAGAGACATATTCTGGGTCCAATAGTTTCATCGACTTCGAAGGATCCTATCGGACATCCGAAGCATGCGTCCGAAGTTGTGCAGTGATTATCGGACGTCCGGTACTGTCTTCTTGAGCGTCCGACAAATTCAACATACTCTGTCTTTTTCAAATGTGCTTAATCTTTAAACCTGATTTGTTTCATTTCTGCAAAAGCCTTTGAGGAGATGTTAGCAACACCCATTTGTTTTGTAATCATCAAAAGATAGGGACCAAAGTCAACACAAATAATAACTCCAAACTAAATTCAACAAGTAGGGAAGCGTATAACAGCACAGGGTAGGATACAGGGGCTCTCAGGAGCCATTCTCCACGAACTTGATCAAAATTAACTGCAGTTGACCCTCCGTCAACTTTCACTATCTAAAGTCCAAGTAGATCTTTTTTTTTCCTTAACACGCTCCGACCAACTTACTCCCACCGGGCCCGTTCTTCTCACGAAAGGGTTTGGTATTACTCGAGTATACCTTTTTATAGCCTAGTCGAGGGATTCACCCAACGACGTCACAACAAGTGGTTACCAAGTCAGGATAAGAGGCCCTCCCACCCCAAGGTGTGGTACATTCCCCTGCCTGGTGGTTTAGTTGACGAGTCCACGCTCCAGTCAACAGTTGCAAGGTTTTGGTACTTGAGTTAGGATAAGAGGTCCTCCCACCCTCAGGTGTGGTACATTCCCCTACTCAGTACTTAACTAGTGCAAGCAAGATATTCGAGAAAACATTTCAAGCAAGTCATCACTCGAAAGGGTTAGTGCGATAAAGTACACACTGCCCACTTCGATGGATCAAGAAAACCACTTTCCAATTATCACATAACAAGTCAAGAAAGTACTTTAACAAGATAAACATAGAACAAGCAAGGACACTAACCAAAAGTGAAGCTCAAAGGTCAAGCTGGGAATCGAAGTCCACGTCCTCGCTAAACCCTAAAAGACCAAGTTTAAAACTATAAGTTTTACTATACAAGTTCTTGGTTTATGTATGAAAGATTATCTGGTATATAACTAGTTTATCTTCTCAAAATAAATTAACAAATCTCTTAGAATTAAAACTAGTAAAAGGGATAAAATATTTCGTATGGTTTCTTTAAAGGTACTTTCTTTCTAGAAGTGCAAACCAGAACCAACTTACTTCAAATAAGGTTTCTTGCCGAACAAGTTTCCTACGCCTTTCATTTAAAATTATTAAAATCTAGTGTTTTTGACAATTTTCCTCTAAAACAACTAGCCAGGGACAATTTTACGAAAAATCTAGAGTTTAGAAATTAGTGCAATTATTTTCTAAAAGTAATAAGGCTAGTTTAAGCAAAGGAAAGAATTAACTAGTTGGCAAGGTTTTAAAAGTCCCGACACTGGAATTTTAGCACTATCGTACTATACTCAATTTCTATAGCTTGATACTAGGACAAAATATTTCAACAAAATTTGGTTAAAAAGTACTCGAGTTCAAAGGACCAAAACGAACTTCATAATTCCAATTCACTTGCACATTATATTCCAATTTGCCAATATAGCAAAATCACAATTCAAATATCAATTTCACTAGGGTTTCATCAATCATTAGCCCTAGGTCTCAACAAGTTCAATTCTAATCATAAATTAAACAAAGGAAGTTCAAGACATCAAAACAATTCCAAACCACAAGTCATGGACTTTCCAAGTGCATTTCGGCCAAATCACTTAAACAATTCCACCAAAAATTTAACTTTTGTAAAGATTACTCAAATGGCCAAGAGTTCCATCAATCATTAGCTCTTGGCATCAAACAACAAATCAACCAAAAATTCAACCCAAAACATAAAGGAAAGTCACGGCCAACTTAACTCACAATCAACTCTAGAAATTCAGATTTTTTTTTCTTTCATCCACGGCTCAATCAGCAACATGCATGACTAATTAACTAATTAACTATCAGTTTTAATCCAAAACCAGGTTCGGACATTATCAAAAAGTCATCAACCAACCAGAATTTTATCCAATTCTTCTCGGATAGCTTGCATGCAAGCAGATTCTGTACCACTTCGATTTTCTTGCTTAATCAAAGCTGATTAACCTCATACAAAGCATAATCATCTAGTTTTTAGTTAGATAAACACACATTTAGGCTTAGATCGCCTCAAATTAACAAATTAAAGCTGCATTTCCCAGCTCAATCTCTCGACAATTCCAACTTCCTTCATAATCAGATTTTCCTGTGTCTTAATTCATCATCCAAATGCACAACCATCACATGCATGCTCATAAACAACTTCATCTACCTATAATTAACTAGTCTAAGTCCAGAATTTACCTCAACTTGAAGCTCAACTCACGCGAAAAGAAGCTGAAATTTTTCTCTCCTCTCGGCTTGCTAATGAAATTGGGTATGGCTGGTCTGAGCTTGGTTATTGCAGGCCGTGGTGTTGGTTGTTGGAGTTGATCACAACTGGTTGAAGACAAAGAAGGAAATGGACAGCTCTCGGCAGTGACGAAGGAGATGATGATAAATGGCTCGCACAAACTACCTCTTGCTCTCTCTCTCTCTCTCCCTCGGACAGTACAGAAATGCAGCTCACCGTCTCTCTCTCTCCCTTGCTCAAGCTTACAAACAAAATGGAGGAAGTGTTGACTCTCGGTCCTCTTCACCAGCTCACAGATGAAATGGAGGAAGAATGGCAAGTTTCTCTCTTTTCTCTCTAGCTTACGGACAGAAGAAGATGAAGAGCTCGGCTCTCTCTTCACTCTCGGTTCACGGCAACAGAAGGAAGTGGGAATGGAAGTGTTGTGGTGAATTGGAGTTGGTGTAGTGGAGTGTGTGTAGTGGAGATGAGCCAGCAGTATGGAGGATAGAGTGTTGGAGTGGAGAATGGAACCGGCAAAAATGGAAGTGCTTGGATTTGAAGTTTGCCCAATGAAGTTCCGTGACTGCATAGTTAATTTGAGATGGAGGAAGGGCTAATTTGGTCTTTTGGCATCTTGTCCGAATTTCCACTTAAGTCCTCATTCGTAATCTAATTCTAAAATTTTACCCCAAATGCAATTTGACAGCCTACTAGTATACTAATCTCGCAAAAATTCAATTATCGAGATTTTAATGTTCTAAGTGTAATTATAAAGGGTTTTGACCTAAAATCGATTTCGTTTTAATTCTAGGGTTCCCGTTGACACTTAACATTATTAACACTTAAAATTGGCTATCGGAATTCAAAGAATTGATATTAAGGCAATAAAATAATCTACATCAAGAAATATTAATTTAACTTGGCAAGAATCAAACAGTTTCATATTTTGCACAATTAAATTATTTGTAACATAAAAATTATTTTTTTTACGTACTTATTTAAGAACACATAAAAATAAAAATATAATTTATTAAAAGTCTAAAATGCAAATGCAATATGTATATATATATATATATATATTTTTTTTTCGAGGTTCTCACAACCACAGCCTTTCAATTAGGCTCCAAAATCACCCAAGTACATCACAAGTCCAATAGTGCAACTAGATATCAGTTTTGAAGCCAAAAGAGAAAATAGCAGCTTTAACATCTTATAGAAGTTTAGTCACAAATGGAGCTACATTTATCGGATTGGTATGCATTTTATACCGTTTCGAAGGTAAGACAAAGATCTACAACTTTGATGAAAACCACTCAGTCCAGTTCGTAGTGTATCTAGGTCAAAATTTCAAATTATAGAGCCAATATCTCACAATCAGACTAATTAACCGCACTATGATTAAATGACAATAACTCAGGCTACCGAAGTCCGATTGAGGTGTATCTTATGGAGTTTCGAAGCCAAGACATATACCTACATTTCTTATGAAGGCCTCTAAAGCTAAATCATGCATTTTTAGAGTCAAAAATTAAATCTCTACGAAGGCAGAAAACTGTCCGCGAAACAGGGCTCATGGGCAGTCAAGGATATTTCGGTCATTTCACATGCTATAGTGCTTTGTATGGAGCTGAAATTTTGTAGGCAGCTAGTTAACACCATTTTCTACAACTTTCATGTTTTAACCTAAGCCTGATTCGGCCTCTAACCTGGCCAAACAGAGCCGGGCAGAACAGAACAAGTTCTTTTTCCAATGAAACCCTAGGCTGAAATTCCATCAACCGTTACCAATCTAGGTTTTCATCCATAAAACTTCTAAGATTCAGGTCATCTATCCAATAAAATACAATATAAGAGAGAAGAAGAGTTTCTTAGTTTAATACCTTCAAACCTCAAGGAAATACACAAAAGCAAGGCTGCCCATGCAAAAATCACTCCACCCAAAGCTTCCTTGTCCCTTTATTGCAAGTTTAATCGGTTTAGTTTTTATGGTTTCAATTCAAACAAGGTAAAATCTAAGATGGAAATTGAAGCTCTCCCTCTCTTTTTTCTCCTCACTAGGTTCGGCCAACAAGGGAAGGGAATGAAGAAAAATGAAGCCAAGAAGAAGATAAGAAAGAAAGAAAATGCTTGGTCAAAGTTTAACAAATGTCACACTTTGATTGGAGGTCAAATTTTTTTCTTATCTTTCTTGTTTTTAGTCCATAATTTCGGCTCTCTCTTGGCTGTTTAAGGGGCTGATATTATGCAATAATATCAAGGATAGTGAGGCAATAAAATAGTGGTCAAGTGGCGTACTCACTCGGTAACAAACGGTACCCGTCGGTTCAACCCGTTTTTTCTTAAATCGCGTATACTAGGCTTTTAATGTATGATTCACTTATCTATCATTAGCACTTCTAATCACACATTTAATACCCTCTAAAACTCACTCTTAATCACTAAATTTGATACACTCTTCGTACCGAATAATTACACTATGAAAAGGTGTAAAAACCCTAATTTACGATAACTTGAAAACGAAAGGAAAAAAACCCGTGATTCTATGTTTATTTACACTTATTGTGGGATAAATGAGTAGTAAGACTATTCTAAAGTAATAAATTCCAAATAAAAGGGGATTTTAAGAAAAATATAAGGAAATTTTTCCAGTCGTCACACTCTCTCCCCCTTAAAGAAATTTCGTTCTCGAAATTTTTTTTATACCTTCAGTTGCCTCAGATGACTCCGGAGCTTGTTGGTTGTCTAAAGCATATACCTTTGCCGGTACTTTTGTTCGGTTCCCTTTTTTATTTACTTGTTTCGGTTTGGTTCCATCCAGTCGTTAAGCACTACTCTCTCGTGATTGTTTCCTCGGGCAGTTACTAACTTGATGATCACCGCTTCCACAAAACAAACATTTCCGCCCTTTCCTCCAACAATCGCTCTCCGTGTGATTTGCCTTTCCACAGTATTCACAGACCAAGTGAGAAGCCACATTTTGGCTTTCTTGAGAAATCTCCCCATGTCCTATTTGACTTCCTTTTGTAGGCCTTTCATCTAACGCCCCTAATGTCCATGGTGGGCGGAGTATAGGGTTCATTTTTTGCACTTTAGAAGGTGCTATCGTTTCACTAACTTCCTCAGATATATTACCAAATGCACCCCTTTTTCAGATTTGGGAGGCTTTTACTTGTGCCTTTGCATTCCTCGATTCTTTGAGCTTTCTCAAGAGCCTCCGTAAAAGTATTAACCTGCACCGCCACTAATGCTTCCTGGATTTCCAAATTCAATCCCTGTATAAACCGTCTTACTCTTCTCCGCTCTGTGACCACCAATTCAGAAGCAAACTTAGATAGTTTCGTAAATTTCGTTTCATATTCGGCCACACTTTGGGTTCCCTGACGCAATCCAATAAACTCATCCTCCCTCATTTATTGGACCAAAGGTGGGAGGTATTTCTTGTTAAATTCCCTTATAAAGTTCGCCCATGTCCATGCAATCTATTCTCTCTCTCACTTTGTCCTAATAACATTCCACCATGCTCGGGCCGGTCCTTCAAATTGAAATACAACAAAGTTCACTTGTCTTTGCTCTGTGTAGTTCAAAGCTGCGAAGATGTTAATCATTGCTTCTAACCACTTTTCAGCTACATTTGGATCAGGTCCTCCAAGGAATTTAGGAGGTACGAACTTTTGAAACCTCTCAAGAGCCCTATCCTCTCCTATCTCAGGGTTCTGAGATTGGTTCACTGGCATTTGACCTTGTTGATCCACCAGTCTTGCTAAGATATTCGTCATTTGTTGTATTGCAGTCGCCATTTGATATCCAGCCTCAACTCTCGGTCTCTATTCTTGCTCGGCTGATGTTTCCCTTTCTTCTCTTGGTTCTTGGGCTCGCTTAGTTCCACGGCCACGACTACGTCTTCCCTCCATACTTTTTTTTTCTCTCTTTTCTTTTCTTTCCCAAAAGATAATTTAAAAAAAATAAGCGAAGTAAATTGACTAAAATAACAAGATCTAACACCAGATACACAAAGAGACATATACACAACATAACACACCATATATACAAAGAGGCATATCAAGTGAGACAGATAATCAAAAGCAGTCAATATTACACATATAGGTATTAACATACCACAAACAAAAGTCATGCAATAACAATACAAAAGCAAATCGAAAAAAAAGGCGATGTATCGTCCCAATCTCAGTTAAAATAATCCCATATGGTCTCTCACGTCACTTTCTATCCAAACTAGATGTCCGTTGACCTCTTATACTCATTCTAGCCGATCAAAGCCTGTTCATGTTCCCAAAATGCAAGTCTCAAGTACTTAACATCGCCTCAACTCTGGAGTACTCAGGCACAAGAATCCGAAATAAGATAATTCATATCTCGAGTTGGCCAGTCCCAAGAGTAAATAATCTACAATCGAGATTCCTACCTGACGTATCTATCTATTGTCCTCAAATACCATGGTAACAATTTAAGACCTATAACAATTCACGATTCATGGCTTATGCTCAAAATAGCACTTAGTCCTTCATACGTATTCACCACTTGGCCCAAGCTCATTCCGCGCAGAGACCACGCGAAGCAGGCTCTAATATCAACTGTGACGACCCTACCTCTCCCTAAGGGCGGACCGCCTGCCCAACTTTCGCCGGGACTCAGTCAGTCACTTCAAGAAAAGAAGATAAAATCCACAAAACAATCGTAATAACAATTCCAAACTTAAAATGTAAACTTATATACATTTCTATCCCAAAAGGGAGTGCAAACTCAAAATATAAAGAGTCTCAATTCTTCATACATCCAACTCTTGCCAGGTGCCAGGGCAAGAGCCATTACAAGAAAAATTCAAAAGAACTAGATTACGCTAGTCTATACAGCTCTCTCGTCCTTGCTCGCATCCCCTGTTAAGGAAAACAAACTAACGAAATGAGATAAAAATTCAGTGAGATTCCAAACACATAATCAAACAATAAGTCCAAAGCATTAACCATAGATATCAAATAATTTAAGAAACATTTATAATATAAAGCGATAATAACACATTCATTAAAAGGATACGTGCTGACGAGGAGCCATTCATTCATTCATTCATTCTCCTTTCATTTCCTTATTCCTCCCATCATTTGAAAATGCATTTTTGATAAGTAAAACCCCTCATTTACATTGCCACTCGTTCATTCATTTCATTCCACCCCCTTCCGGACGTTGGCCGGACTCCACCAGACTTCAAGGTAATACTCGAGTATACCAAACATTCATCCAGGGTCACCAAATCGCCCGATCGAGTCCGCTTCTGGCTCGAGTCGATCAGTAACGAAGGGCAGGGCCCAGTTCAGCCAAAAGGCTTACATTCATACACAAGTAACGTTTCAATCATTGAATCATTGAAAAATTCACATTCATTTAGGTCGAGTGCGATAAAGTACACACTCGCCTAGAAAACTCGTTTTGGCAATCATTAAGAGCACATAACACATTATCAACAATTACAACAAGCCATGAAATCAAGAAAAGTATAACAAATAAGGAACATTCACCTATTTAAGCAAAATAACGTCCAAAATATCCTTCCGGATAATACCCTCAATCACCAAGGAACCGTAATAATAACCAAGGAAAAATATTACGGTTAAACCATCCAAAGTTTAGGTGAACCAAAGAACATGAGTAAAATATTTGTAAAACTTATCTCGCTTGTAAAACTTTGAAATCTCCATTTGTGTCGAAGTGACAAAGAAAATATATTTCTATTAGTCGTAAATTTCATTTTTCCAAGGGTACAAGTTTCGGCCGAATTCTAGGTATATAAGAAGACGCAAATATCCTAGATGGTTCAAGTGGTATTCGTCCTCAAATCCTTACCTAGTCCTCGAGTGTAAATTTGGGCAACACGCCCTTTGTGTTTACCTATTTTCCAGCCATTTATGGCTTCATTATTTTTCTCAAGGCAGCCCCAACATCACACACAAGAAATATCATCACCACAGCCTTTCAATTAGGCTCCAAAATCACCCAAGTACATCATTATCACTTGACACTTATTATAACTGTATTTTTTCTTCTTTTTATAATCCTTTTCTCCATATTTTTGTGGTGTGTATATTTCTGAACAAAAACTATATTCTCCTTTTAACTGCCTTTGTATTTTTATAAATGTACATTCTTCTACCAATCTTACTATTATAAATCTTATTGCCGTACTAACATTTTTTAATGTAGGATGAAATGTTAATGCTTTATATCCTTCATAAATCTTTTTGCCTAAGTCATCTGGTAATTTAGCAAATAATTTTTCTAGTATTCCTTCATCATAAAAACTTCCTGATAAGCATGCATAATACAGATAATCTTGTAAAAATGGTTTTATATACTTTCAATTTCTAATGGATAATTGTTCTAATTTTCTTATTGATTCTAGTTGTTTCATTACACCTCCTCTGTTAGGACTTTGTGCTAATAGTAATTCTTCTACCCTATTTACAAAATTAATTGGGTTCAATCCATGAGACATGTCTTCTCTTAATTCATTAGGAAATTTTTGTTTAAAGGCTTCCCAGGCTACGGCTACTACGCCTCCTAAGTATGTTTCTAAATATGTATACATGTCTTCTACACTATGATCAAAACTTTTTTTAATATAATCTCTAACTACTTTGGACTTCCAGTCTCCTATAGCGTCATCTGTTAATTGTGGGTCATAAGATGTTAATATTAAAGTTTTACCTTCATCTACAGTTTTTTCTTTTATTATTGATTCTAATGGCTGTCTTTTACCTTTTGGTGCTATTTTATCAGTTGGTTCTCTATATTCTCCATAGGGTATTCTAGGTATTTGTCCTGAGTTATAATCTCCTCTACTAGTTCCTGGATTACTACTTTCTGCTTCCATTAATTCTTTATAAGAATTTATACTGGCTGTTTCTATATTTTCTAAATTATTCTCTTTTTCTTCATATTTTACTCTAATATTTTTTTCTTCATCATAGTATAAGATTTGTGTTACTTCTATAATTCCTTCTGATTCTAACTTTCTTTCTAATTCAAATAACTCTTTTTCAGTTAAATCCATTTCTAATTCTTCAGAATATATAATTGTATCTATAATTTTTTCTTCTCCTTCCATAATTTCTAACCCTATTAATTCTGTATCTATTTCATCATTATCACTTTCTATTCCTATATTTGTTTGTTCATAATTATGAAATCTAATGTTAGTTTCTCCTTTGCTATTTTCATATATTATATTATTTTTTGGTACTATAGGAGTTTCTTTTTCTATTAATTTGCTAAGATTCCATTCCTCTGCTGCCAATATAGTTGGATCTATGGCTATTGGTTTTAATAGTTTAATTCCACTGCTATGCATTGCTTCTATTATTGAGTCTACATTAATTTTATATTTTGTATTACTAACTGTTATTGTTCTTCCTAAAAATCCTATCTTTATCATTAAATTTTCTCCTGTAAATTGTTCATAACCTTTAGTTTGTATTCCTACTTCTATTTGGTTTAAATCTTTAATCGTTATTTGATAATCTGGTGAACAATAAAATAAACCTCTATTGCTAGTCATATCTACTTCTATAGTTGCTATAAGTGCTTTTTTGACATCTGTCCATCTTTTATCTAAAAGTGTGATTAAAACTTTAGTTCCTAATCCTGGTCTTGTTAATCCTTTAATTCCTACTACTATTAATCCTAAATGCATATAATTATGTTCTCTTTTTATTTGCCTAATACTTTCTTTAGTTACTAATTTTAAAGTTCTATGTTCTGTAGTAACTTTTATTGATTCTTCTCTATTACTTCTAAATAATCCTGTTCTATTATTAATCCATCCTGTTCTATATAGAGTTCTAGGATTTAATAAGTTAATTTGTTGATTTCTGTATATTTCCAGATCAGTATTTACATCTATAAGTTCTTCTAGATTATGATTTTTATTTCTATTATTTGAACTTCTAATTCGATCTAAAATACTATTATTATTTTCTATTATAGTCCTACTAGGTCCTGAAAAAGAATTTCTACTTGCCATACCAATTCTGAGATTGTGGATTCTTACCAAAAATCGTACTTTTTATTCCTATTTCTTTGCTTTCCTTTCTTTCTACTGGGATATTTTTAAATTTTTGAGTTATTTCTTCCAAATCTTGTTCAAATTTAGATAGTTCTAATTTTTCTATTCTAACGTGAATGTCATCTATTTTTTGGTGCAATTTTATTACTAAGGCTATAATTGTATTATTTTGTCTGGGATATGTTTTATCTGACACTGATGTTCCCCAGTATTTTGTTAATCCTTCAGTTTCTGTATGATAATATTCTAGATCTTTTAAGATCTTTTGGTAATCTGAGTAAAATTCAATTTTTGGTGCATTACTAGTCATTAACTAAGGATTATTTTTTCTATTTTTTCTAATAATCTTTCTACTTGTTTATAAGATTCTTTTAATTCTAAAGATATTTCTTTAGTTTCTTCTAATATTTTCTTATATACTTTTTCAATATATACTTTTTACTCTTTTCTGGTATTTTTTAGTCCTTCAAGATGTTTAAAATTTTCTAATATTTTATTGTTTTGTTCTTTTATATAGTCTTGATTTTCTACTAATTTTTTAATTATTTTATTTTTCACTCCTATGCTTTTGATTATTAATTCTTTTATTCGAGTATCACTTTCTTTATGTTTTTCCAAATTTTCTCCTAAAGATATTGTTAAGCCTATCAAACTATTATAATTCTTATCTTCTATGCTATGTAAGTGATGTTTATAAATATTATTAAAATAACAAATATGTTTATGATTATCTGATGTTATTATATTTCTAGATTTATTAGATACTTCTAAATTTAAATATTCTAGTTTTTTTATCTATTTTTTATTTATCTATCAGGCCAACCAGATCAGTCATCTCTGCTACCAAAATTCTATGTTTGGGCCGAAATTATAAGGTTTCGGTTAAAGACCTATAATTTTTGTGATTTTTCTAAGATTTCAAAGTCCAAACTAATGTAAGAGATATAATTCTATGAAAAGCCTAATTATTATTATTATAAATGATATTATTAATTATTCTATGATAATTTTCTTTTTCTAATTTTTCCCTATTTATATAATCTTCTTCAATTTGTAATTCAAATAATTTATGATATAAAAGATCTACTTTAACTTGTCTAATGTTTCTAAGAAACGAACGCGGATCATGATGGATGACTCTGTTAAGACTATGTTGTTCTATGTTTAAATTTGCTAAACACTGTTCTACTAATTCTATTTGACTTAATCTATATAAAAAACTATAATATCCTTCAGGGCTTCTGATAGTTTCTAAAGCTACCCAATATGCGTGCTAGATGAAATATTTCTGACAGTTTCTATTTACATTTACATTTACACATATACATATATACATATAAATACATATACATAAATATGTATATGCATATATACATATTTACATGTTTACATATATACATATTTATGTATATGTATATATATGCATAAAGGTGTATATATATGTATTATATATGTAAATTCTTTATATGTTCCGAGATGTTAGGCCTCAGTTAAAGACCTTAATTTAAGTAAACCACTTACAACCTGCTATATTTTTTGGATTTATTATTTTTTCTACTTTTAAACACTGTATTTTATGTTGTACTAAGTCTATTTTAGCTTGTCTAATATTCCTAAGATATGAACTAGGATGGCTATTTCTCACTTGATTAAAACTGTGTTCTAATATTTCTAAATATGCTTTACACTGATCTATTGATTCTAAAGTATCAAGGATATGTTCAAAGTAGAAATATGTACCAAGTGTTTTTAGTTCTGTTAACGCGTAATTATATGTTTGTTGTGGTGTACTTCTGAATTCAAACCAATTCATACAGAGTTTATGCAGCAAGCGGATTTAAGCTTCTAAAATATGCAAACAATTTAATATTTTTATGAGTACTAGGTACTTAGATAGATAAAAGAAATTATACCTTCCTTGCTTTTGATTCAAGTTTCCTTCTGATGCTATGAGAGTGGAAGTCTTGTTTTTGGAGGCTTGCCTCACTAGATCTTCCCCTGTCGCCTTGATGCATTCTTGGCTGATCGGCTTAAATAGGTACTACACTGTCTTTTGGACTTTTAGGATTCCAAAACAAGATATCTCTCTCAAAGTTTCCGATTTTTTGAATCAAATCTAGGGTTGGCTGCACTAATTTCTACTATCTGTTTTCCCTTTCCTCTTTATGTTAAATTTACTAATGTTAAGAAAAACTGGTAAGGATGGAGATTGTATTTGATGCTCTATAATTTACAAGATATATTTTGCACCGTTCTCAACAATGGTTTGAGACTGATGCTTTTATAAGCTCATAGTTCAGATTTGAAATCCGAACTAGTGTTAATTATTTGTGCGGACTTTAACATGTCTGAAATCCAAACCTGCCTTTTGCTAATGAGGCCGACAAAGACAAATGGCCAAAAAGTAAATGTGAGACCGACAAATGTGTGAGGCAGGCAAATGGCCAAAAATTTCAAAAAGTAATGCTTTTTCTGCTTTCTAGTATATACACCGAATTTCAAAATTTTGAGTTCCGGAAAGTTGCCAACAATATCTGATGCCTGGGTCCTTGTCTGGGCCTTGGTTTATCTTTCCATCATGTTTTCAATGTTATGGAGTTCTTCTGGTCCCATAGCTTGCCAATAATGATCATTGTCTTCTTCTTCTTCAATTTTTACGGGTTGAGCTCCTTCTTCCTTCATATAATCATTTAAGTATTGCTGGAATAGATCTGGATAAGTTGTTTGGACCGCGAAATCTTTTTTCATATTATACTGGTAGGGAGTGTAGATCTTCTGGATTTTATTTTCTGCTGCTAGTCTGAAGTATGACCAACTGGATTTAAAATATCTATAAGCCAAATGTAAGGCCTTTGAGTTCTGGAGTTGTTCTTCTGATGACAGAGGACATTCTGCTAACATTATTCTTGCTGTTGATGCTGGAGAAGGATAAATATTGCTGACTTGAATTTTTATTCTATGAATTGTGGGTTCTAGATCAATGAGTCCAACCCATTCTGTTGGGGCTGATTTAATTTTTGCTTGTACCCACTGTCCATAATCTAACATTCTTCTACAGAAATATCCTAGACTTGTTCCTAGTTGGTAGGAGTTATCTGGATCAGAAATTCAGAATTCTTTTCGGAAACCGCAATCCATTAAAAACTGTGGTGTAAGGACTATTCGTTCTTTATTAACCATGAGAACTGGTGGAGTGTATCTATGAAGTATAATAGATGCTCTGAGAATGAAAAAGTCAAATGTTTGTATACAATGGTTTCTATATTTTTGGTGGTTGCAGGGTTCTGGATTATTTGGGCAATTTTTATTTGGGTTGATCCAATAGGATGGGCTGATGTTAAGGCTATAGTTGGTGTTAGGCATGGTTGCTATTTCTTTAAAATATTTCTGTACTACTTATAATTTTGCTAAGTGCTGGGCTTGCACTTTTTGACTGATAGTTTCTATGATTGGTAACGGGAATGGTTCTAACAAAGAATAGGGTTTAAAAAACATTCTGGATTTAAGAATTTCAAAAGGTCTATCTGATGTGGGTTTTTCTTTGATAAAAACTTCTTTTACCGGGTCGGATGAAGAACTGGCCATTTATGATACTGTATGAGACAGTCTTCCTTGTAGCTTCCCAATTTCAGAAATTTGTGTAATTATAGTGTCACTTTGTGACCCTGATATTTTACACATTTCTTTGAGCTGACCTGTCAAAGATTGAACTTTTTCTTTGAAAGATTTATTCTCTTCTTCTAAATTTCTACATTTAAAATTTAAACTTCTAATTGCTTCTTCCATAACTTTACAATGTCTACAGAATTGAATGCTATGAGTATTATCATATGCTACTATATTAGAATAACTTCTACCACTGCTGCTGCTACTAGGGGCTTCTGTACAAGTTTGTGCTGACACCCTCATACTATCCATGCAAGCTTTACTATCTACATGAAAAGTAATGCCAATCTGTTTTCTAGCATATTCTAAAGCTTCATGAATGCTATGAAATGCTTTCCACAAGGGATTTTGAAAATTTTTAATTTGTTCTACTACTGAAATCCATTTGAAATAAATTCCAAGTACTCTTCCTTGGACTACTACATAATACGAAAAACTTTGTTTTGGAAGATTATTGAAATAAAATGCTAAAACATTTAAATTTTTAATTCTATTAGAGTTACTTCTACTATTCCAGAGGTTATCTAAGATATCCTGCTGGATTTCTTCTAAATTACCTTCTTCACAGTTGAAAAAATGTAAATTGGATCCTTTGGGGTACTTGTTAAGTTCCCATTGGCCAATCGTTATCTTGGGTAACTGCTGTGCCATCTGCTAAAAGATCAAAAGAATCATTAAGTAAGCGTGATAAGTAATCTGCTAAATTGTTATCTTTTCCTTTAATATGTTCAAAAACTATTTTAAATCCATTGCCTATGATACTATCTACAAAATTTAACCATCTGCGAGTAGAACTTCTCTTTTCATTATGTTTGTCAAAAAACTTTTTTTATTGCTTCACAATCTATTCTAATAGTGATTTCTGGTTTGTTAAGAATAAAAAGTCTGAAATTAAAACCATATTTTACCGCTAATAGTTCATTATCTATACTACTTCTATTTCCTTTTTCTTTATATTTGCCACTAGCGTATCTACAAATTTGTTCAGTATTTTTACTACTATATTGATTGGGTTTTGCAAAAAGAACTGCTCCCCATCCTGTATTGCTTCCATCACATTCTATTATTAAATAATTTGTGTCTAAAGGTAATTTTAAATCTGTTAATTTACTTACTATTTGTTTGATTTCTTGGACTAATTTTATATCTTCTTTATTAAAGAACTTTTGTCCTTTTGAAGATGTTTTATTATATAATGGTGCTATTAATTTGTTTAAATTTTTAACAAAAGGTCTGGCATAATTTAGTAATCCTAAAAATTGTTGCAATTTCTTTGTTTTTTCTATTCTATCTAGAAATTCTAATACATTTTTGCAAATATGTGGTTGTAATTTTATTTTTCCCTCCCTTATTTTTGTTCCTAAAAATTCTATATTTTTTCTAAAAAATTGTGCCTTTTTATTACTAATTACTATTCTGTTTATTTCAGTCTGTAGCTTTTGATAATTACAAAACAAATGGATGTTACTAATGTTCTCTCAATAGACCCTTTCAGAAATGGAGCAAAACAGGTTCAAAGATTAAAGTACAAAGGATGTTGAAGCTGCTATCAGACGCACAAGAAGACTGGATCGGACGTCCGACAACCCTTGCGTAACTTCGGACGCATGATAAACTTCACCCTCGGACGTCCGAATATATTGAGTCATTCCCTCTAAACTCACTTATCTCGATCGGACGCACATCATCAGAGCACTGGACATCCTACAAGCATTGCGACACTTCGGACGCAAAGCCTTGGAAGCTCCGGACGTCCGAAAAGAATTGAACGCATACATTGAAGGTACCGGACGTCCGAAATAATTCAAGTAAATTTCTTGAGCTCACTGCCTACGTTCGGAAGCAAGAAGTTGGTCTACCGAACGTCCGACATTACCAACGGCTAGTTGACTCTTCAGCTGCCTTCTATCCGTTGGAAGCATTAATTGAGAAACTTATGGTCCCATATAAATAGAACAAAGTTAACCACTTCAAAACAACTATTGCACATTGAGACTACATCAGATCAAGAGTAATTTTAGAAGGAAAATACTCTTTAAAGAGGATTTGTAATCTTAGTTGTGTTTTGTTTCGATAAACTTTTCTAGTGTGATTCAATTACTTCAATAGTGTAGTTTTGTGAGGGTTATCCGAGTGATAATAAAACTTCCTTACTTGACCAAATGTGGTTTGGGGCAAGGAGGAAGTGATCCTTCCTTAGTACACAAAAATTGGTTGTAAGTTGATCAACTTGAAGAAACTTGCTCAATAAAGTGACATTCAAACTCAAGCAAAGTTTGGTATTTGGTTTGATACTCTATCTCTTTTACTTACTATCTTGTTATATATATTGTTCATCTCTTCTACTCACAAGCACTTGTACTTTCTCATTAGTTGCTCCATTGTGTGGTCTTTTAGGAAAAGAGGGCAAGTACTCAAGAAGTGATTCACAACTTGGCCAATTTTTAAAAAGTACCTAATTCACCCCCCTCTTAGGTTATTTTTGATCCTTACATATTCCATGTTTAATAAATTCTGCGAATACTAGTTTTAAGTGTCCTACATGTTCTTCTTTATTTTTTGAAAATACTAAGATATTATCTATGTATACTATAACAAAGTCTTTATATTTATTGAAAATGTTATCCATTTTTCTTTGAAATATTACTGGTGCATTTTTTAATCCAAAAGGCATTACTAACCATTCAAAATATCCTAAAGGACATGTAAAAGCTGTTCATTCTATACTATCTTTATGTATTTTAACCTGCCAAAATCCTGATTTACAATCAAATTTACTAAAAATATATTTGTATTGAATTCTATTTATTAACTCAGTCTTATCTGGTATATCATAACTATCTTCTTTAGTATTATCATTTAATCTTTTATAATTAATCATCATCCTACTTTTTCTCCTGACTATTTCACTATGTTTTTTAACTATAAATACTGCACTTCTATGTGGACTAGTACTCCTTCTAATTATTTTTAGTTTATTTATATCTTCTATGTGCATTTCAAATTCTTTTATATCATCATTACTAGTTTCTATTTTTGCTGTACTAATTTTTAAATTTGGATTTAAAATTTCTCACTTACATTCTGTTTTATCTTTGTCCCAATGAATAGTTGGATTTTCTCCAAAAATTTCTAATTTTTCTAACTTACTTATTAGTTGATCTATATCTCTATGTCTTGTTTCTAGCATGCTATATATTTTTTCATTTTTTAAGAGATCTAGACTAATTTCTATTTCATTAAATTTTTCATCAAATTCTTCTATCTTTTCTATAGCTTCTATGTGATTGCAATTACATTTTTTTTATTTTCACAATTACATTTTTTTCTAATTCTTTTTTCTTTTCTTTTGAAAAACTATTAAGGAAAATTTTCTTTCTTACATCTGATGTTATGAATGTGTTGTAAGGTAAAGTGTGATCTCTTAAAAATGTTAATCCTGTTTTTGTAAGAATCATACCATAATATGATTGTAATATAAATGTTAAATCTAAAATCATTTGATATGAAAATTTTCTAACATATATTTCTTCTACTGGATAAGGTGTTGTGCAATGATTACTATCGATTTCAAAAAATAAAATACTATTGTGAATCGCAGTATCATAAGTGTAAGTACTACCATCCATTTGTCTTGCTGTTCTAAAAAGTAAAGAGTACCATATATTATTTTGTGAATTCTTGTGTAGGTGAACTTGGTGAACATTATTAAGGAATCAAAATGGTTCATAGATAGTGGATGTTCAAGACACATGACTGGTGATCCATCACAATTCATCAACCTCAAACCGAAATCAAGTGGAAAAGTAACATTTGGAGATGACAACAAAGCTAAAACAATTGGAGTAGGAGATGTTGGTAAGGATGATCAAACTTTTGTTCACAATGTTCTCTTAGTTGACAATCTGATTTATAACTTGTTAAGTGTTAGTCAATTATATGATAAAAATCTATTTGTGTTATTCAAAGAATATGACTGCCTCGTTCTTGACTCAAAATTTAATCCTATTTTCAAAGAAAAAAGAGTAAATGATATTTACATAGTCGTTCTTGAAAATGTTGATTCTTCTAACTTTAAGTGTCTTAAAGTTGCAAATGAAGACCCTTAGTTGTGGCATAGAAAACTTTGTCATTTCAACATGGGCTTACTAAAAGAAATTTTCAAAGAGGAGTTTGTTAGAGGTTTACCAAAAATTAGGTTTGAAAAGGACAAAATCTGTGATGCTTGTCAATTTGGAAAGCAAGTCAAAGTTTCTTTTAAACCCAAGAAATGTGTATCTACCACAAAACCTTTGGAACTTTTACATCTTGATTTATTTGGTCCTACACAAACTACTAGCTTAGGTGGCAAAAGATATTGCATTGTTGTTGTTGACAATTATTCTAGATACACTTGGGTGATGTTTCTTGCACACAAAGATGATGTTTTCAAAAACTTTGTTTCATTATTTGCAAAGGTTCAAAATCTGATTGGGTTGAAAATCATCAAGATCAGAAGTGACAATGGCTCAGAATTTTATTTTTGTGGCTTTCCAGAATTTTGTGATAACAATGAAATTACACATGAAATTTCTATTGCAAGAGTTTTTCAACAAAATGGTGTTGTTGAAAGAAAGAACATAACACTTCAAGAGGTTGCTAGAACCATGTTGAGTGAATGTAACTTGCCAAAATACTTTTGGACAGAAGCTGTAAATACAGCTTGCTACACTATGAATAGAATTCTTTTAAGACCAATCTTGAACAAAAGCTCTTATGAGTTGATGTTTGATAAAAGGCCCATTGTTGGTTACTTCAAAGTTTTTGGTTGCAAATGTTTCATTTTAAATATCAAGGAACATTTTGAAAAGTTTGATAAAAAATCTGATGAAGAAATTTTCTGGGGGTACTGTGAAAATAAAAGAGCTTTTAGAGTCTATAATCGAAGGACTTTGGTTATAGAGAAAGCTATACATATTACTTTTGATGAATCTAATGGTGATATTTCCAAAAATTATGGTGAAGATGATGATGCAGGTATTCAAGAAGAACTAAAGAAGCTCACAATCAATGACCAAAATATTTCTTCACCAGAAATTGATTCAAAGGAAAATGATTCTCAAGTTAGTTCAGCACTGGATGACAATGACAGGGATGTTAGCACACCCAACGATCTTCCAAGAGTTTGAAAATTTGTTCAAACCTATCCTAAGGAGCTCATCTTTGGTGATCTATTCGAGAAGGTCAGAACTCATTCCTCCACCAAACACTTGATGGATAACTTGGCCTTAGTCTCACTTTTTGAATCCAAAAATGTCATTGATGCCTTGAAAGATGATAAATGGATTGTAGCCATGGAAGAGGAATTAAATCAGTTTGAAAGAAACAAGGTCTGGACATTAGTTGATAGACCTCATGATCATCCTGTCATTGGCACAAAATGGATGTTTAGAAATAAATTGAATGACAAAAGTGAAATTATAAGAAACAAGGCCAAACTTGTAGCTAAGCGGTATGCTCAAGAAGAATGAATCGATTCTGATGAAACATTTGCACCCGTAGTTAGGTTAGAATCAATTAGAATGTTTTTGGCCTTTGCATGTTTCAAGAATTTTAAACTATTTCAAATGAATATTAAAAGTGCTTTTTTAAATGGCTTTATTGATCAAGAAATATATATTGATCAATCTCCTGACTTTAAAAATGAAACTTATCCAAATCATGTGTTCAAACTTTCAAAAGCTTTATATGAATTAAAACAAGTTCTAAGAGTATGGTATGAGCGCTTAAGTGATTTTTTGGTTGAAAATGATTTTAAAAGGGGTATTGTTGATACCACTCTTTTCACTAAATATAGTTCAAGTGATCTTTTAATTGTGCAAATATATATGGATGATATTATATTTGGTGCCACTAATGAGAGCTTGTGCAAGGACTTTTCCACAATTATGCAAAAAGAATTTGAGATGAACATGATGGGAGAATTAAATTTCTTTCTTGGACTCCAAGTGGTTCAAATCCGAGAAAGAACGTTCATTAATCAAGTCAAATGCACCAAGAAGCTGCTCAAAAGATTTGGAATGGAAGATTCAAAACAAGTTGGTACTCCTATGTGCACATTCACCAAACTTGACAAGGATGAAGAAGGTACAAAAGTTGATGAAATGAAGTATAGAGGTATGATTGGTAGTTTGCTTTACTTAACTGCTAGTAGACCTAATATCATGTTTGCAGTATGCTTGTGTGCTCGTTTTCAATTTTATCCAAAGGAATCTCACTTGAATGCGGTAAAAACAATTCTTAGATACCTAAAATGAACTATGAATTTTGGCCTATGGTATCCTAAATGTCATGAATTTCTTTTATGTGGATTCTTGGATGTTGATTTTGGTGGATGTAGGGTAGATAGAAAGAGTACAACAGGTATATGTAACTTTCTTGGACATTGCTTAGTATCTTGATTTAGCAAGAAACAAAATACTATTTCCTTGTCTACAACCGAAGCGGAAATGTTGCTGCCAGAGTTTGTTGTGCCCAATTGTTATGGATGAAAAACACATTGAATAATTTTGGATTAATGTATGATTGTGTGCCTATGTATTGTGATAACACTAGTGTCATAAACTTGACAAAAAATCCTATTCAACATTTTAGGACAAAGCACATAGACAAAGTATCATTTCATTTGCAGTCTTATCCATAAGGGTGAAATTTGTGTCCAATATGTCTGTTCAAAAGATTAAATTACTGATATTCTCACAAAAATCTTACCACTAGATCAATTTGTGTCCTTGAGAACAAAATTGGGCATCTCAAAAAAAATATTCTAAAAAATTCTCTGGTCACTCTTTATCGGACGTCCGATGTGTCAGAATGGATGTCCGACAGTGTTCTTGATCTGTTTTTCAGAAAGATCTGGTTCAGACGGTCGTGTCGGACGCTTCACTTCGTTCGGCCGTCCGACACTCAAAAATTACGTTTTATAAGACAGTTTCTCATCTCATTCAACTCATAATTCTTAACGTTGTTTCGGACGCAACTCTTCGTCCTCTCCCATTTTTAAAATTCAAATCCGTCTCTCTTCTGAACAAGTTTCAAGAAATCGATTTGTCCAACACCAATATATTTCTATTATCCCTTCATTACCTCTCATAACTCCCTCCAACTGCCAACTACTTCATAAATCCTAATTCTCACCTGAAATCCTAACCTCTCAAAATTTACTCTCTGTGAACGATTCAAGTATCCATTGTAGTTCATATTGCACATTCAATCACTTTGATACATATTTACATTACACTTTTCAACAAAAACACACTACATTGCATCATGGTGAGAGTAAGAGGAGGATCTACTGGAGTCGGACGCACTTTCAGGCTTAGAGATGAAGATGTTGAGATTGTCGAACCCTCCACCAAATCTTTCTTAAAAAGGAACTGGAACTCGTGGTGGTAAGACGAAACAGTCTGCAAAGAAGAAGTAGAATGTTCAAACTGTTGAACCATCTATTGAGCAGATGGAGGAACATCAAACTGAAGAGCATCCAGTCAGTGATAGTGAAAAAGAACTGGAGCAGCTCACTAATGCTAATGCATTCGTCACGAAATCAGCAAGAATAGTGACGGAATCTCATAATAAAAAGGGAGTAAGGTCACCTAAAAGGAAAAGAATTGCTCAGATTAAGGAAAGACAAACTGCTGATCCTATTGTTGAGCAAAGTGAGGAACAGCAGGCTGCTGAGCAAGATGTTGAGCTTCAGCAAGCCCCTGTGTCTTCCACCAGAAAGTCACCAAGAACAAGATCTGGTGGATAGACCGATGCACCTGTTGCTCAGTGAAGTGCAAAGAAGAAACGAACTGCCAGGGTGCAAACTGAACCTCAAACTGCAAAGGAACCAACCCCCTTACCCAGGTTCATTGATGACGATGCCAAGGAGAGATTCGAATGGATCTTGCAAAAGGCTTCATCATTCAGAGGTCTATCGTCACATACGAATTTCGTAAGCTTGATCTTGAACCGATTCTTAAGATTTTTGAATTCCAAAAATGGACTCATCTTCTGACCATTCCAAACACATACTATCCTAACATGCTTCGTCAATTCTTTGCCAACCTCAGGAAGGGTAGATCACACACTGATCTAGTTTCACATGTCAATTCTGTTAATATAGAGTTGAACCCTGACATTGTCAATACTGTCCTGAAAACCAAAATTGAAGATTATTTTAAAGAAAAAATTGCTAACTTCTTTTCATATGAGAAATTTCCTTCTGCATATCATCATTTTCATGTTGTTAAATTGTTGACATATTTTCTAACTCATTTCAATACTCCTGCTGAGGCAAGACTGGAGGATCTCAGTTCTCAAAACTTGATCATCTTTTTCATAATTTCTAATCTGTTGGTACCTACTGATGGTCATAGGACGGATGCCAACAAAATGGAGCTTTACCTGTTATATTACTTTCTTGAAAAAATTAGAATTGATTTTGGTTTTGTTATGTGCAAATTCTTGCTTAAAATCAGCACTGATAGCCGTAGGAAACTTTTCTATGAAAAATTTCTGACTCCTATCTTTGCTCATCTTGAAATTTTCTTTAGTGAAAAATCACCAAAAGAAAGTGCATCAACTGTTTTCTTCAAAACTTGTTTTGAAAGAAAAAATCTGAAATTTTTTTAGGGTCATTGGTGCTACAAAGAAACTGTTTCGGAGTCCAGGAGAAAGAATTTTCATGAAACTCTTGTTACCCCTAAGACTTCTCGAGATCAGTAAATGTTTGTCTCACCCTTTACTATCCATCCTAGAAAGTCAACCACTAAGTCCTTTTCATCCACCTCTGAGGTCATTTCTTTGCTTGAGGATCTCAAATAGCACATCCTACTCCTTGACGATGGTCTGATGATGACCATGTTATCCGAATAATAAGCCACCTTCATTGACAAAAGGAATCTGCTTGTGCCTCCCACTTCTCAAGACAATGAGAATGCACACCAAAAGGGGGCTAGAACTGAGCCAACTACTGAAACTACCCCAGAGTACTGTGCCTCCAGTTCTTAACCACAGGACAAGGGAAAGTTTCCAACAACTGAAGAAGAAACTGAAGAGGATGATGATGAGGACACTGAAGAGGAAGAAGTGGATCTTGCTCAGTTTTACCTAGTAAGAAGGAGGCCTGGATCGTCCAGAATCACCATTTAGGCACTCCTAGGCAAATGCACTTCATGACTAGGATGACAGTTCATAATAGACTTTTAGCATCTCTTCCATTTTAAATATTTCGTATGTTCTGTATTAAGAATTCTATTTTCCTTCCTCTGCTGATCTGTAAAACTATTTAGTTATCTTTTATGTTTCGAATGTGAATGTTGCTTTTGTGGATTATGCCTGATTTTTGGATGAATGTTGTTTAATTCAGTCTGGCTTCTGATTTCTGATATTGACTGGATGGATGCTTGCTGCTGACAATTGCCAATAATGATGATGCTGTGTTTTGGCTTATGGTTTTGCTGATAAGTGTTGATAGTATTGCTGATAATTGTTGATAGTTCTGAAAATATTGAAAATGTGTATCGGATACTGGATTCTGGTTGATTGATTCAATGATTACAAAAAGGGGAAGAAATGGATATGTAATCTATACGTGAGAGGGAGTCATTCTAAGGGGGAGTGTCCACTCAGGGGGAGTGTCCAGTATAATCTATATGTAAGAGAACATTATTAGTATCCACTTCTTGGAAGCATCAAGTAACGGGGAGTTGGGTCCCAAATTATTTTCCTCAAACCATTGTTTTGTCATCATCAAAAAGGGAGAGATTGTTTATCTCAATCCGTAACTTTTGATGATTACAAAATAAATAGATGTTACTAATATTTTTTCAATAGACTCTTTCAGAAATGGAGCAAAACAGGTTCAAAGATTAAAACACAAAGGATGCTGAAGCTGCTATCGGACGCACAAGAAGACTGGATCGGACGTCCGATAACTCTTGCAAATAATTTTTCTATAATTCTTTCATCATAGAAACATCCTGCTAAACAACTATAATATAAAAAATCTTGTAAAAATGGTTTAATATATTTTCAATTTCTAATTGATAGTTGTTCCAATTTTCTAACAGATTCTATTTGTGTAATTACTCCTCCTCTATTTGGGCTTGTTGCTAAAAGAATTTCTACTATTCTGTTAACAAAATTCATCAGGTTTACTCCATGTGATTGGTCTTGTTGTAATCTATCTAGAAATTTTTGTTTGAATGCTACCCAAACTGCTCTTGCGACTCCTCCTAAAAATGTTTCTAAATACGTATAAATTTATGTTACATTATGATCAAATCCTTTTTGCATGTAATTCCTAACCACTCTTGCTTTCCAACTTCCTATTACATCTTCTATCATTTGTCGGTCATATGATGTTAACATTAAAATTTTTCTTTCATCTACTGAATGTTCTTTTATTTCTAATTCTAATGGTCTTCTTTTGCCTTTAGAGTTATATTTTTCTTCTGGTTCTCTATATTCATTATAAATTATCCTAGGTGGTTGTCCTGGTTCATATGTCCTAATATTTCCTGTTTGACTTGGGTCAGTTTGCATGTCTGTTGGTTGATTACTTCCACTACTCTGTTGTTGATCTCTTTCCATTAATTCTCTATATGATGTTATACTAACTGATCCTATATTATCCTCTAATTCTTCTTTTTTAATTCTAATATTTCCTTTGTTGTCATAGTACAATATTTCATCTAGTGCTATTTGTCCCTCTGATTCTAGTTTTCTTTCCAAATCAAATAATTCTTTTTTCGGTTAAAATCATATTTAGTTCTGCTAGATATATAATTCTTTGTTCTAATTCTGCTATTTCTTCTTCTAATAAATTAATTTCTATAAGATCTGATTCAGTGAGGACTCGCAAATTTTCTTATTTTAAACTCCTATTACTAGGTTATTTAAATATTTAATTGCCCGTTTGTTTCGAATATTTTATTTCAACCTTTTTAGACCCAAATACATGGAACTATGGCTTACATGTATTTTTAAAATGACTTGTTACAAAATTTAAATTTTGAAAACTTGTTTAGTGAGAATAATGAATGCGCGTCTAGAGGTAATAATCAATTCAAGGGTACAATGAGTTTGAAAATTGAAAACTCATACATTAGTCTTAAAATGGTTATTTTTTTATGTCTAAATACTTAAGTACTAGTTTGTTATACCATCGTTATAAGAATTTTTTAGAAGTTTCGTCGTAGCGCGCGCAAATCGAAAATTCACGTATATCGAGACAGAGCGATTAATTGGAGATTTAAGAAATTTATTCTAAACTATTAAGAGTGAATAATTATAAGGTTTAAGAAAGTGCATTGGCGGTTTAGTGCACAAGTGATATAAAATCGAGAGGAAATGGGCACGAAACGCGCGCGAACGCACACTAGTGAAAGGTTGATTTTTGTGCACAAAAGCCCCAATTACTTAAGCTTCCTCAAGAAGCTGACAACATCAGATTTACTCTCTCTCTTCCCTCTCTCAAAGTGGCCGAACCTCACAAGGAAGAACAAGACCAGATTTTTCATCCTCTCACTTCAATCTTTTGCTCAAATCACTTCAAAATTTTACCACAACTTGCAAATCACTTGGTGATCAACTTAAGCGAGGCAATGAGCTTGTTTCTCACAATTTTCTTGGGCGTAAGGTGACCGAAAATTTCTGCTCTAGCCATCTAAGGAGGTAAATGATGATCAACCTCTTGAATCTTAGTTTATATAAGTTGTATTGCACTTGTGAGTTCATAGATTCATATGGGTAGCTTTATATTGTTGAAAATCTTGTGAGTGGGCTCTATGAAATCCCACAATGGTTTGATGAATTGATTTGACGAGATTTGATATTATTTATGTTGGATTAGTGTTTAATCTAGTGAAAATAAGTTGTGTTGTGAAAGAAATCTCAAAGGATGTGAGATGAGCAAAAGTGACGATTCTGCCCCTGTTTTGCCGTGACCCTTAGTGCATTTTTTTGTGGTTCAATTGACTTAATTTTGATGTAAATATGTTGTGTGGGTTGTGTGGAAAGTTTCCACCAAAAATCATCCAATTTGGTTGGCCAAAAGTTGAGATTTCGAAAATGTAGCAAAACTGGAAATGTAACCAGAGCCTCTCTGACAGTGATTTTGTTTCGGCCGTAACTCTTTGCTCCGACGCCGAAATCAAGTTCCATTTGTGGTATTAGAAAATGGACATTTTCAGTTTTTCAATGATATAAAATGCATGTCCTGATTCCACCTGAGTGAGTCGTACCAACCTTGTAAAGTTGCTTGTTCTGTTTCTCATCTGCACTGGAAACACTTTTTTGAGCTGTGACTTGATGCTCAAATATCAGCTAGTTGTAGATAGAATTTTAAAATGATTCCTTCTGAGAATTGTAGTCTTATGAATGTAGTTTTCAATGCCACCAACCACGCTCAATTCTGAGTTAAATTGAGTGAGTCGTGGTCGGATTTCAGAGCTGTTTTCGTGAAAGGAAAATCCTAATTCTGGACTGATTTATAGCTAATCTTGATTTGGGACTTGTTATTCGAAATCCTTGATGTTAATCACCTACCAAACATATTTTGGGATGTTTTCTAGACTTTGTCTTCATAAATGAATCATGTTTGAGGAATTTTCATTGGCCAAATATTTGAGAAAAGAAAAACGAAAGTGCAAGGCAGATTTGCCTTAACAAATTGTAGAACTTTAGTAGTTTTTTTAACAAACGTCCTGAACGAATTTTTACATGAAATTTGACAGAGGAATAGCCCTTATATGGTAGTGTAATCATACAAAATTTGGTACCATTCCAAGTCCATTTCGATGCTCAACAAAAGATTCAAAGTTTATGTTTTAAACCTGAAAAATGGTCTAACAGTCCCAACTTTTGGGTAACTTTGAGCCGCCATATCTTGGTGCTCAAAACTCCAATTCTCGTTCCGTTTATTTTGTTTTAAACTTTGATTGTAACTCTAATTGAATTCTAAATTTCAGAGGTTAGTTCGCATTGTGTGAATTTTGCCGAATTTTCAAAATTGTTCAAAGTTGGCCAAAAACCAACCCCAAAACTGTCGTGATAGCCAAAATAGCAACTTGAAACCAAAATTCGAATGTCTTTCATTTTGAATCATGGAAATGTGTCTTCTAAAAACTTTTATTACTTTGGAACTAGTTTCCAAAGGTACCAAGTTTTCTAATTTTGGACTTATAGACAGTGAGATACGATTTTTCAAAAATCGCTCGACAAATCTGAAATTTCCAAACTTAAAGGAAATTGAGGGTTGCGAACTCTCTATTTTCCTTCGATATTGCTAGACCGTTTTACACTTGATTTCAAAGATGAAAATCAGATTTCGCTTGCGTTTTAAAACCACATTTTTGAGTCTCGATTTACGAATAATTAAGGCTCATTTTCGTGAAATTTTTTTAGATCGTACAAGTGTGCAATCTTCCTTGATAATTGGGGTTTATAAGTGATAGTTCATTATTAATTGTTCAGGCACTCAAGAGGACCTTCAAAAGAATCTCATGGGAGACGCCTAAAACAAACACTTGTACTTGTTTCTTGATTACTTGGTGAGTGTCAAGTGTGTGAAATACGTGATACATGTTAATTGCTATTGATATCGAATATTTTGGAAATGCCGAGTCGAGTGTGTACTTTATCGCACTCGTTCTCATTTGAGTGAAATGTATTTGAATTACTTGACATGAAATACTTGAATTGCTTGAAATGACTTGTTAAGTGAATTATGTGAAGTGTTTAAATGACTATTTATGCTATGACTGTATAAGTCGATTGGAATGAATCTCCTCGACTCATAAGTACCACTTGGGGGACGCCAAAATTTTCACTGGCCAACCTAAGACTCGAGCCGGCATGGGGTTGGTCGGGTTTCTTGGTGAACCATGAGAAAACGTAAGTTTGATCTATTGAGAGGTCTTGCTTGGCATACTCGAGCAGTATCGCCTCAAACAAGTGACAGGTGGGCCCGATGCAGGGATATGTAATGGTGAACAGGGACATGATAAGTGAGGTTCTACGGATTATAACCTACCCGATTGACGGAGTGTCAACTCGTGGAGGCTCTTGATCGTGCAAGTCAAAAAAAGCTCCTGAGAGCTCGTATATTCTTGAATTGTTTCTATTTACTTTTCTAGCTTGTATTGTTATTCACTTGAATATTAATGTTTTACTCGTTAAATGGGATTGTTACTTGAACAACGTGCTTGCATGTGTGTTTCTTGGCCTCACGAGCAATTGCTCACCCCGTAGATTTATTTTTCTTAACAGGGACGGACTTGAAGTGAAACTCGAAGAAACCCTTGGAATATACTTTTGTATTAAGGTTTCCAATGGAACTGACTAGACGTTGGTTGATTGTACATTTTGAGAATTGATGTACCTTTTGGGAATCTGATTTAAGTTTTGGATATTCGATTATGGAAGTGACTTTTCTTTGTTAGGCTTGTATTAATTATTATAGTTATTATTAAGCTTGAACGAGATTTGTACCGAGTCTTGGCGAGAGTTGGGCAGGCGTCCCGCGGATACCCTTTGGTTCACATTAGGGAAAAGTGGGGGCGTCACAGTTGGTATCAGAGCCTAAGTTTCAGATCTTTGTAGTGTATTCAAAACTTAAAAGTTTAGGATGCCAGACTGTGGAATTGGTTGAAAAGTTAAGTGACCGCTTGTGGGAATGAAAATTACAACCTAGTTTTGAATTAATGGACAATTGGGAGTTTCAATCTTGTAAGAGATCTGTGGAATAGTACGAGATGACCAAATGTAGTTTATTTAGTATTTTTGGACCCATTTAAGTTTTAATTTTTAATTGTAAGTTGCGAAAGGTAACGGTGGTATTGAACTGCCTCAGGGACGCCTTCCGGTAATCCGTTATTGAGAAAGGTCTAAGGGAAATTCATTGGAGATATAATCCGACTTACTGAACTAGGACTCCATGTGACTGCCAGAGGACTTACTCGTACCCAAATAACGGAACGTTACGGGAGTCAATGACTGGAGATGGCTATCCGAGGAAACAAGGATAGTTCGAGAGTATAATCGAGAACTGTGGACAATTGTGGATGCCCAGACTACTAGAATTTTGAAGTGGAGACTGAGGTACTTGAGGAGCGAGGAAGACAAAAGCTCTTTGTGAGAAGCTTTAAAAAGCTAAGAATCGACGTGGTAGGGTAGTACATGAAATTAAAGACCGGACGGATAAGTCGATGGTTGGGTGTGTTACCTTGGTTGAACAAATGGAGAATGACAAGATACTCAATAAGGGACATGAGATTAAAACTCCTAGTACAGGAAATGAAAATGATCCTATGGAAGTAGCAGAGACTTTTGGTTCTGCCAATCATTAAACCAGTGAATTGGACCACTTTAAAAGTTTTGTCGAGAATGGTCGGGGTGGTACTTGTTCAAAAGGCCATTGCATTTCGTGTTTTACTTAACTATACTTTCTACCTTTTAAAATGATTGAACATTACTGGTGAAGTGCTTGATCTTCTTGCTTTATAACTTCAAATCTATGATAGCGCTGTACACATTTGCGATTATTTCGGTGTCTTTCCTTTTATTTTCGTTTTGCAGGCTCAAAGTGTCACTTTTCAAAATTTGTTTGTGTGCACTCATTTTACGTTATGCCTTTATAAATGTTAAATTTATGAGTGGCTAAAGAAGTGAAAAGGAACCGAGGGCGAGGGGTTAAGCAACCCCAAGCTCAAGGGGATGTTTAGGGAACGGCAATTGGGCCGAACCAAAACCCTAGAAATGAAGGAAAATAATCATGTAGCTACTACTGTAGACACCAAATTTTGAATAATTTGATGTAGCATCTATTTCATGATTTTCATTTTAGATTGCTTGCATTTTGGTTCGTTATTGTGTGTTTTGCACTATTAGTTGTTATGTTATTTTAGTTTTATTCATTTTCGCCCTTTTAGCTGATTTATTTCATTTGCTATTTATTTTTATTTTAGTTTTTAGTTTTGGCTTTTAAGTTTAAAATTAGTATGGAGTTTTTAGGAAAAGGAAAAGGAAAACATCAAAAATATGTTTTAGTCATTTTTTGTTTTTATTTAATGCTTTCTTGAAAGAAAAATGAAAATGAAAAATCATAAAAAAGGAAAAAGGAAAAATTGTTCACAAAAATATGTTTGTTTCTTTAAATTCAATCTTTGGGCACTTTAGTTATTTTTATTAAGTTATTTTGGGAAAAGGAAATGATGAAAAACGAAAAATTAAAAATGGCCATTTTTGTTTAGTTTTTTTTTTTTTTTTTAAAATTATTTTTTTTTTGTTATTATTATTATTACCCAGTTTGTGTAATTTTGTTGTTATTATTTATATTTGGTTTTATCATTTCTGTAATTGTTATTGTAAAAAAAAAAAAAAAAAAAAAAAAAAAAAAAAGAGGACACGCGACTTGCAAGCTGCGTTTTTGCAGCTTGCAAGGAGGGGCTTCGGAGAGCTCCTTGGATGGCAAATATAACAGAAAGGACTGGGTTTTAGGGTTGGATGGCAGGTATATAAAGAAAGAGAAGAGTAGCCGCAAGGGGAGAGCTTGGTTGGTGGGGGAACCAACGGGAAGAAAAGCCGAGGGGTTGGGGGGGGGCTTCATCTGAGAGTTAACGGGTTAGGGGGAGCGACGGGAGAGATAAAGGGAGAGGGAGCTTCATCGTGGGGAGAGCTAGCAAGCGGGGAGAGGAAAAACAAAAAAAAAAGGAAAAGAAAAAGGGCAGCCGCGAGAGAGTTTTTGGGTCTGGGAGAAGGGGAGAGAGCTGCTGAAAAGAAAAAACGAGAGAAACCAGAAAGAGAGGATCCGAGAGAGAGGAGAAAAGAAAGCGACGGCTAGAATCTTGGAGAGGCAGCTGACGGCTAAAAACCAGAGAGAGCTGGAGTGGGGGCCGAGTGAGAGAATAGCTGAGGGAGAAAAGAGAGGGACTGAGTGTTGGGCTAGAAGTGGAAGCTACGGGATAGCATCTGAAGAGAAGAAAGCAAGCAAAGACCGGGAGGAGGAAGAGCTCCAAATTGCTGGCCAGAGGCTTTCTCACCATTTTCGCGATTCTCTTGGGAGTATCTCATGACTAAACATTGCTGGAATAGAAGGTAATCCATATTTGACTCTGGTTCTGGGTAAAGCTTTCACTTTAGCTTTCAGATTTGATGAGTTTGTGTAGGGGTCTATAGTTTTCTGGTTTGGGTGATTCCTCGCTTTACGATCCGTGTATCACTGTTGTGGTGGATGTTGATGTGTTCTTATAAGTATGGCCCCAGATCCTTCATGATAGTTGAGTCTATTAGGGCCTTTAGGGTCAGACCTGGAGTTGCTGCAGCCAGCTTGAAGGCTCGCGACCTCTTGCAGCAAGATTGACAAACCTTGAATTCTGTTTTGCTCTCGGGTCTGACCAACCCAAATTATTGGGGTTTAATTTGATTCAAGTAAAAGCTGCATGTCTTTTGTTTATGGACTAGAGTCATTCATCTACCTCATTAGAATGGTTTGAGCTTGTGAATAAATTACTTTGCTCACAACAAAAATGAATACCGCTGATTTCTTTTGCTTGCTCCAGATTTGCATGCTCTTTTGTGAATAAGTTTTTCCAGATTTGCATGTTACCCTCTTCGGAATTTTTGTGCTTAAGTCCCAGGATTTCTGTGTCAACAAGTATGAGATACGTTTGACGATCCTGCCGCCTGGACTTAGTCTGCCTTGCGCTTAGATTGGCGCACAAGAATCTGGACAGATCCCTTTCTTTCCTTTACTTGTTGAAGTTCAGGTTTTGTTTGAACTGTTTGGTCAGCTTGTGGCTTGATGGGTGCACCACCTATGTATTCACCCTAAGCTGTCTTCTTGTTGTCTAGTCGTATGGTTGGGTTTTTTTTTTTTGGGTAGAGGCTGTTGCATATGGGCAGCATTAACAACACGGGTTGGGAGCTTTGGCCTTGGGGTTTGATGGATAAGAAATATTGCAGAAAACCTGCGGTTTTTTTTTTCCCTTTTTCTATTGCTGTTTAGTCTTCTACCTTTGATGGTCAGCTTCACTTCTTGTTTTAATCCTGCAATAAGAGTTGCTGTTTTCATCCTGCAACGATGGAATGGTTATATGCTTAGATTAAATTGTTTTGATCAAAGTTTTGAAATGGAAATGAAAAGTGCAGCAGAAAACAAGAAAATGCAGGGTGTTTGCTGCTTCTTTTGTTGCATATTCAATTTAGTTGCGCTAATCAAAGTGTCCGGATGTTAAATGAGGTTAAGTGTTAGTCTTTGCTGGTTTCGTTTGAAGTTTGCTTGAGACCTGCATTTGAAAGCTTGAAGTTGCAAAAATTCTGGATTAATATTGCTGCAAGTTTCACCTTCCTCTTTTGCTGCATCTCATGCCTGGCTGTTTTTACCTGCATTTCCTGATTAAAGTTTCGGCCATCCATTTTTGCTAGCTGGGTTTGCATGTTCGGGGCTGAGATATTTGGATTAGGATCAAGTGTTTGAGAAAAATGAAAATCAGGATTGCCGAATCTTTCTGCGTAAGAATTCTTCAGCATTTGCATGATTTTTCTGCCATGTTTTGGTTTGGTTGAATGTTGAAGTTGTTTTGTCATGTTTTTGGATGATTGGTTGAAAAGATTTTGATCAAGTTTGTGTTGAAAGTTGAGGTTTGCTCACGGGAATAGAAGTTGCAGCAATGTTGATTTGTTGCAGAATACTTCACCAGGAGCATTTCTTGTTAAAGAATGATGCATCGTGATTTTGCATGAAACATGCATGCACATGTTTTCAAAATTGCACTTTAATCCCTCAAGTTTCCTTTTATGCCACTGTGACCCGACAAATTGGGACATTTAATCAATTAGATCCCTGTAATTTTGCAGCAATGCCATGAGGACTCATTCGAGTTATATTTTCTTGTGAATAGGTCTTAGAATAATTGAGTTTTGAGCCATTACTTGACCTTTTCTTTGCCTTTGAGTCCTTGAAGTTCTTGAGTGTTTGGTTAATGTCTTTCATTTGGTCCTTGGTAGTTTCAAATTTTCAATCCAATTGCCTGATTGCTTCAACTACTTCAACTACTAACTACGCTTTGTTTCAATTGCACTTAATTCATGATTTTAGGGGCTTTGTGACCAAGTGAGCTTGTGTTTAATTTTCTCAAATAAATTGGTACCTTGACCATTTTATTATTTTGGAGGGTAACTGAATAATTTCACTTCATTGGGGCGTCAATTCAAGGGAGGTACACTCTATCCCTCATTTGCACTTCATTTGACCCTACGTGCTCCTACGTGTTATGTAAATATGCATGTCTACTTCGCTTTCCTTACCTCCCTGCGTGCATTTACTTGCTTTTTACTTTTATTTAAGTTTTTATGGGGTATGTGTACACCTCTTGGCTTGTAATAGATAGTGCTCGGAGAGCATCTGGTCCATTCATCCTTTCCCTTTTATGCTTTTATGGGTATGTGTACACCTCTTGGCTTGTAATAGATAGCGCTCGGAGAGCACCTGGTCCATTTCCCCTTCCCCTTGGTTGCTTGTTTTTGTTGCTACATGTTTAATTGCTTTATTAGGCTCTTGCATCTAGTCGAGCATGCTAAATGCTATGTGCTATGTGTTTACGAGTATTTTGGCATGTCTACTTGCTTTCATAGCCATGAATGAATGGAATGGATGAATGTACGTTTCCGCTAGTCCAACGCTAGTCGGAATTCATAGAATGGGCTAGTCCAACGCTAGACCCTTAGGGATTTCCCCTCATTAGCATATCATTTGCTTGTTCACCACATATCATGCATTTTTCTTAGTTTTGTCACTTGGCATGCTCCTCGAACCCCCTTTCCCTTCATTTTAGGATTTTTGCATATCATGATAGTTGTAGGGTCCATTTGCTTGAGGGTCCCCTTCTGATAAGGGAAACGAGCGAGTGTGGCTACTCGATAGCCTTAGCACGCTAGTTTCGCCTTCTAATCAAAGGGAAAATCGAAGTCGACAAGTTAGGAGTCATTCCCATACCCGACCTGATGCATTCCCTTAGGTTAATTCATTCTCATTTATCACTCACTCATTCTTTTCAATTCACATTTTCCTTTCCTTATTGTTCATTTTGATTTCTACTTCACAAAATTGCATTTAATTACACCTATATGCACTTATCACTATATTTCATACACTTGCACACAAACACTTGGAATCTTCATACAATTGCACACGTGCACCTTTTCATACACTTGCACACAAACACTTGGATTTTTAATTTCTTTCATACACTTCCACACTTGCACATTTGAGTCTCATTTGCATTAATCGACCTCTATGGGGTTTTCCTTTGTTGGCCGCCACAATTCATGTGGTTTGGGACCAAAAGCCTCACGAGAGACATCGTAGAATTTAGGATTGCATTTTTTCTTTCCGTTTTGCATTCATATAGTCATATCCAACGTGCGAACATATATTGGGTAGAAAATTAGGAAAGGTAAGGTTAAGTCGCGCAACTAGCCTTGGCTAGGCCAAAGGGGTGCCTTGGATTCTATCCTTGCCTTCCCCTTTGTCAAACGTGACCCCCGAACCTTTTTCTTTGGCTTACGTGGACTAGGAGTCGTTTTAAAAAGGGTTTTACTACTTTGTCTTTAAAAAACACTTTTTGGGTGACTTGGTACACCCCAAATCTATACCAAGTGGCGACTCCGTTTTCATATTTAAAAAAACCCTTTTTAAAATTTCATTTGGCCAAATCGTCGCATTCCAAAGTTCCATGGCCTTTTTACTTTTCATTTTGCACACGTTCACACCACACATCACACACCATTCACATTCACTCGCATTCGAAAAGTGGGGCGCGACAGTTGGCGACTCCACTGGGGACTTCCTAAGTGGGTCCGAGCATTTGATTTAGCCATTCGTTTCCTTTTTCTACCCTTTTTATGTATAGCATGTGGATATTAGGATTGCATTTTTCATTTTTAGGACCTTTTGTCTTATGTACGTAATCAAATCCCTCGACTCACGAATGTATGTTTGAATGAATGTTTACTTGTTATCTCGCGCTTGCATTGCATTTTGGGAGGTATGGGTCACCCTAGAGCCTCGCGTTGGTTCTTGACCCTTCCCCTCCAAACGAGCACTAGCATACGAGCATACGCTTTACTTCTTTTATCCCATTTATTTTTCTTTAGTGGCTTGTCACGCCACTCTACCCTATTAGGATTAGGTGACTCACTTGGACATGTGATCACGACACGATGTGTGTGTAGCATGTTCCAATGGGTCACTCAATCTTCCACTTAAAGCTATTGGTTGATAGCCTTTAGCTTTTGGTCGAAGATTGAGGTTTTGATAGATTCACTCAAACACGTAGCCGCGACACGATGTGTGCGTAGCGGTGTTTGGGGAATCGCTCGAGCCACCGACAAAGAACCTTGGGATTGGTGACCCTTGGTTTCTAAGTCTGAAGGCTCGGGGACCTGAGCTCATCGAGTCTAGATGCATTAGTGAACCCCAACCTCATGCATCCATGATAGCTTGCCTAGGGCAGAGTCGGCCTTATCCTAAGCTAGGGACACTATTCACGAGGGGAGGGGTCCAACCCCTTGTTCCTTTTTATTGCTTTATTTCTTTGATTGCTATGACAATGTGTTATGTGCATTTATCTGGCTGAGCTAACTTTTCTTGGTTTTGTGTCCCCATTGCATTCACAAACTCTAGCAAATAAGAGGTCTGGTACGACCTCCTTTTAGAAACCTACCCTTATAGATAGGTTATTGCACGTTTAAATATTTTGGTGTATTGCATTCATAGATTAGTAATTGCATATCATTCTAGGCCTACCTTGGCGTATAAAAGGTCATTTTAGATCATGATTTCATTCCAAATTGCATGTTTTACTGCTTTAATAAACTGGCATCATGCACAAACCATAGAAAGGGAATGCCACATGGGGAATCCCGTGTTTAGGATAAGCCACCTTGTGTCTCGGATACTTAATCCAGTGAGACTTGCACGTTTACATTTTGTACCATCCAAAGGGGTAGTGCACAAGGTAAGGTAAGATCCGATCATTTTCATAGAGTGATCTTTGGAATATGAGCGTCTAATAATCACTTTTTGGCCATTTTATCAAAATTTGGTAAAAATCCCTTGCGTGAAGGACATTAATTCGAAGAAAATTCACAAATGATTCCTCATTGTTGAGACGATAAATATAGAGGCCAAATTTTGATTTTAGAGGCTCATAGACCAAGGCATTGTAATGATTTCTTGAAACCACCCAGAGGGCGAATAATTCAATCGATTTTTGAACAAATCATCCATCTTATCCAATTCATTTTTTTCCAATTCATTCAAATTTTAGTTCAATCTAATCATTTTTGAATAAATTCATTTCATCCAATCTATTTGTCCAATGTACCCTTTTTAGGGTCATCCGGTCGATTTTGAATAAATCATCAAATCATTTGACCAATTTACCCTTTTTAGGGTCTTTTGACCAATTTACCCTTTTTAGGGTCTTTTGACCAATTTACCCTTTTTAGGGTCATTCGGTCGCTTTTGAATAAATTATCAATTCAATTGACCAAATTACCCTTTTTAGGGTCTTTTGACCAATTTACCCTTTTTAGGGTCATTCGGCCGATTTTTGAATAAATCCCTAATTCAATTTCATTCATTTGACCAATTTACCCATTTTTAGGGTAACCGAGCCGATTTTGAATAAATCAAGTTTTCGTTCAATCTATTTGATCAATTTACCCTTTTTAGGGTGATCTGATTAATTTTGGATAAATTTCATTCAATTCATTTGACCTGTTTCTCTTTTTAGGGTAATTCGGTCGATTTTAAATAAATTGTCAATTTCATTCAACCCATTTGCCCTATTAGGGTTTCATTGTCAAATTCCAAATTGGGAAGTCTAGTCAATTTTTGAGAAAACCATCCATTATATCCAACTATTTAATCAGTTGAGTTTTTGACTCATGCTTCACTGAGGAAATTTGTCAACGAATTCCAATCTCTTCGATAGGAGTTCGTCAAGGTCAAACCCATGCGTTTTGCAAATCAAAGGTGATCAATCTATTCGGACGTTGTCCTCATTTTGACAAATCTCTCGTCACTCCAATGGCCAAATTTTTTTTAAATTATTTTTCACTCAATGAGTTGATCAGATCCATCAGGTATTGTATAGTGCCTGCTCTGGAGGATTGCATTTTCATGTTAGGCCTACCCTTGGCATAAAAGGGTTCCCCCATAGGACATGCATCCGATTTTTCTGGATATCTACTAACTCTTGCCTTTTTCTTTTCCTTTTCTTTATTTTCGTTGGAATAATTGAGCGAGAGTTGAATCTAAAGGCAATCCTTCAAAACTTTCAGGCAATATTTAAACATCGCTTCTCGTCGAAGCCCCATCATAACGCGATCCCACAGTCAAGCCCAGAGGAATCGTGTAGACATGAGTTTGCAACCGGAACTGTCGGATAAGTCTGCTACTACAGCCCAACCTGAGACTGCAAGTTTGGGGGTCCAACTGACTGAGATGCTCACGAAGTTTGGTGAGATGGCATCTGAAATGGCCATCCAAAAGAAATTAATCGATGAGCTCATCAGTAGTGGAGTTCGACCCGAGTCTGTACTCATCAGTCAATCGGGGCCAGAATCATTGGTCATGCCCACGACCCAAACCACTCTTACTCCACCCTTTATCGTTCCACCCGAAGGAACTTTCACTTATCCCACCATGCATTTGCCATACACTTGCCCTCCTGATCCTTCATTCTTCCCTACTTACATGCAAGGCCCACAACCCCAAATCACTTCGAATATACCTCCTAGGCCGTATACCTTTTATCACGATACAGCTGAGCCTTTCTTCCCAGACCATACCATTCAAACCAAGCCAGAAATGGGGGAATCCTCTGCTCCCGTTGATATAAAGCTGCTCAAACGCCTGGACCGTTTCGATGAGTTTATAAAGAAAAGTCAGGGGTTGAACAAACAAGGAGCCTTGGATTACGATGAGCTTTGCCTTTTCCCGAATGTGCAATTGCCTGAGGGGTTCAAAACTCCGAAGTTTAACAAGTATGATGGCACGGGTAATCCCAAGACGCACCTCCGATTGTTCGCCAACAAGTTGGGTAGGCCAACAGATGATGAAAATTTGCCTTTGAGGCTATTCCCAGAAAGTCTGGAGGGGGATGCACTCGACTGGTACTCCAAGCTGAAACCCGAAGAAGCAAAGACCTGGCTTGATTTGTCCAATGCTTTTGTAAGGCAATACGAGTATAATTGTGAGCTAGCTCCAACACGGACTACGCTGGAAGGAACGAAGAGAAAACCCTCTGAAGACCACAAGACTTATGCCAAGAGGTGGAGGAAAACAGCTGCCAAAGTTGAGCCACCAATGACTGAGGACGAAATCATTCGCACCTTCATTAAAGCACACGATCCCCCGTACTTTGAGGAAATTTTTCGCATGACTGGATGCTCATTTGCCGCTATTGTCAATAAGCTGGAGGAATATGATGACTTCGTGAAAGCTGGAAAGATTGTTAATGTGTCTGCCCTGAAAACTCAAGTGGAAGTTTTGCAAAGTCAAAATAGCAATGGGAAGAAGCAACAACTCAAAAAGCAAGAGGGGGAAACTGCTTTTGTCTGGGATCAAAACCCTACCCCAAAACCCAGATTTCGACGATATCCTACCTACTCCAACCCTTACCCTCATTATCCAAACTCTCATCCTGTTTATCACGCCAATATCCACCACCCTCGACCTCGCCCAAGCTATCCTAATCCACCTGTAGTCCCTTTTCAAATAACTCACCCTAATTTTCAACAAATTCGATCCCGGCCCCCTTACAATCAACAACTTCCTCCACCAAATAGACTCACCTACAACTACCCTCAACCCACTGAACCTCAAAGGCAAAACCGCAATCGCACTTTTACTAATCTAGGCAGGCCGTTGGACCAGTTGTATGAGCAATTGAAGGCTGCCGGTAAAATAGATGACATACCTCCTCCAAACTACTCTCGTCGAGGTCTCTCTTCTGGATACGACCCTCAAGCCGCGTGTGCCTACCATTCTGGAGCGCCCGGTCATTCGACCAGTAAATGTTGGGTACTAAAACATAAGATTCAGGACATGATCGAAGCGGGAAATGTAGTGTTAAGGAAAAGGGAAGAACAAGGACTGAACATAAGTACGAATCCTTTTTTTGAACACAAGGACACCTTTGAGGCATCCACTTCCAATGACGAAACTTGAAAATCCTGAAGGAATTCTGCACAATTTGGATGGCCGAGTATCTTCCCTCTCGAAGGGAATTTTGATAAATCTAGGGGTTGTCATTTGCTAAAATTCATGAAAACTTTTTCTTGCATATGTACATAGCTTAATGAAAGCATCTTTTGCAATTTGATTATTTGTTTATTTGATTATTGTTTTGATTTTTTTGTTAATTCTTTGAGATGGCCAAAGGTGAAGTTATTTGACTCTTTGAATATCACTGTTTTGGAATTTGATGAAACCCTTTATTGAAAATCCCTCCATTAAAAAGCCCTCATTGAGAAATTCCTTCATTGAGAAAGCTTTCATTGAGAAAAACCATTGAGAAATCCCTTCGTTGAAAATCACTTCGCTGGAAAAGTCCCTTCATTGATGAATCCCTTCACTAGAAAAATCCCTTCATTTGAGAAAATCCCTTCCCAGCCAGGTTGAAAGTTGATTGGTTAAAGCAATATCATTAATGATTGTTTCTGATTGATGGAAGGCAGTTGAATGCTATGTGCTATGACCAACGTTGTCAAAACGCATGGCCTATGTTCATAACAAAAGGATCCGCCGCCGATCTTCTGAAGAAGGAAACAAAGTGCTAAAGCGATAAAAGACGAAGTCGAAGGCAAATTTGCTTCAAATTAACAAAGCTTATTGGGTGTTCAAAGGAGAGATGGAAGGACAGACATATCCTCAACCCATCAAATCAGATATGTGCAAGAAGATTTTCATTTGATCATGCAAATTTCCTTAGAAATTCGTGCAAATGGCGAAATGCAAGTCAGGCCCTCTTCTTTTACATTTAAAGCATTTTATCCCTACTTGTCCCCTTTGAGCTTTCAGAACAATAATTTTCGTTTGGCAACCCCTGAGAACTGCAAACCCCACACTGGGGCAAATTCATTTTGCAAATGATCAGAAAGGAAAGAAAAAACCCCACACTGGGGCAAATTTATCTTTGAAAGAGATGGAAAAGGGAAAAGAACCCCACACTGGGGCAAGTCTAGTTTTTGAAGAAAAATGCAAAAAGTAAGAAGAATGCAATGAAGAAAATGCAAAGAAATAAAATCCAATCAAACTGGGGCAAAAATTTTCCTCAGTTTCGTTCAAAATTGGAAATAATTGCAAAATGATGCAATCTCAGGCTATTTCACACCCCTCTCATCAGAATTTGCTTTCAAGCCTCAACTTTTCTTGAAACACCTCACCTGACTTCATTTCAAAAGCCCAAAGTCCTGGCTTTCGTTATTTGCCGTATTTTCTGTTGGGAAATTTGCTAATCAACTGGCAAGTGATGTCCATAATGCCTTCGCCTAATCTTACAAGGGAAGCGCATTTTACTGATGTTAGCAATCTTCAGTTCATACTCCTAAGTCGATTATGGTTGAGTTTTTCCATTGTTCCTTAGGTGAAAACCCGAAAGGGCACCTCAAAAGAAAAGGGGAAAAAGAAAAGAAAAGAGAAAAACAAAAGCAAAAACAAAACAAAAGAAAAAGAGTGGGAGGAACCTTGGTGAAAACCCGAAAGGGCGTCAAGGAAGGATCTCTGCAATGAGCAAGCACAAGGAGGAACAACTGGTGGTTTGGTTCATTTGGATTTCTCCTCATTTTGTCATACTTCTGTCAATTTTGAATTCCAGAACAAAGATATCCAGAGAATTGAATATGACATTTGTTGGCCAAAACTGTGTCATTTTGTAAAACATTCTTTTGCAAGCTCATTTTTCCAAATTACTTGCATTCATGGCATTTTTGTAAAATTTAAGCACAAATGGTTGTGTGCATTCTTGTATGACATGTGAATTTTCTTGCATACTTCATTCTTTATCTTTGAATTTTGGTGAATAACAACCCCCGTGGTTTATTCGAAGTATACTTGGGTTCAGTCATCTCCTGAAAAGGGTTAAGATTCAACAAAGTCAGTTACGCAGACTTCACAAATATGGCAAAGCACATACCAGATCAGTTTGTAAATCGGAAAAGCTTTGAAAAATCCAACTCAGTCGGCTGCCGCAACAAAAGTTGATAAAGGCATCGAAAGACTCATGTTTACACGATTCTCAAAGGAAACGGATCAAATGATGGTGGCAATTTCTTTGTTTTCTTTTCTCTTTCACAGGAAAAATTGCATGCACAAGATGAAAGTAACCACGCCTCGCACTAGAATCGGTGTCGGAAAGAGTCCTCCAGTGAACAAAGGCAGATTGAAAATTGTTTGCAAGCAAATTTGATCAAAAGGTGCAACAACATCAACTATGGGTTCAATTTGTAAAATTCATCATACTGGGGCAACTTTTTGGAAAGATTCTTCAAAAAAAATCAAAAAAATCAAAAAAATCAAAAAAAAATCATCAAAAATCAATCAATCAAAAATTAGGTTTAACTTCTTGAAGAAATCAATTTCAAATCTCAACTTTAATTTTTTGACAAGTCTCAGCGTCCGCCACGCACCCTTTTACTTCCTTTCTTGACAACCATATTCGCTGACCTCACCACCGTTAGCATCGAGTCAATCTCACTAACGCGTGCGTGTTTCATTCTTACCACCGTTAGCATCGAGTCTATCTCACTAACGTGCGTGTTTCATTTCTACCGCCGTTAGCATCGAGTCTATCTCACTAACGTGCGTGTTTCATTTCTACCGCCGTTAGCATCGAGTCTATCTCACTAACGTGCGTGTTTCATTTCTACCGCCGTTAGCATCGAGCCTATCTCACTAACGTGCGTGTTTCGTTCTACCGCTGTTAGCATCGAGTCTATCTCACTGACATGCGTGTTTTCATTCTACCGCCGTTAGCATCGAGTCTATCTCACTAACGTGCGTGTTTCATTTCTACCGCCGTTAGCATCGAGTCTATCTCACTAACGTGCGTGTTTCATTTCTACCGCCGTTAGCATCGAGTCTATCTCACTAACGTGCGTGTTTCATTTCTACCGCCGTTAGCATCGAGCCTATCTCACTAACGTGCGTGTTTCATTCTACCGCTGTTAGCATCGAGTCTATCTCACTGACATGCGTGTTTTCATTCTACCGCCGTTAGCATCGAGTCTATCTCACTAACGTGCGTGTTTCATTTCTACCGCCGTTAGCATCGAGTCTATCTCACTAATGTGCGTGTTTTCATTCTACCGCCGTTAGCATCGAGTCTATCTCACTAACGTGCGTGTTTTACTCCAACCACCGTTAGCATCGAGTCTATCTCACTAACGTGTGCGTTTCTATTTCACCGCCGTTAGCAACGAGTCTATCTCACTAACGTGCGTGTTCTCATTTCTACCGCCGTTAGCATCGAGTCTATCTCACTAACGTGCGCGTTACATTTCTACCGCCGTTAGCATCGAGTCTATCTCACTAACGTGCGTGTTACATTTCTACCGCCGTTAGCATCGAGTCTATCTCACTAATGTGCGCGTTTCATTTCTACCGCCGTTAGCATCGAGTCTATCTCACTAACGTGCGCGTTTCATTTCTACCGCCGTTAGCATCGAGCCTATCTCACTAACGCGCGCGTTTTCATCCTACCGCCGTTAGCATCGAGCCTATCTCACTAATGTGCGTGTTTCCATCCCACCAACACTCTATCTCACTTCAATTCGTCCAATTTTACATTTCTGTCCGGGTCTATCCCGTGGGTCTATCCCAATTTTAAATTTCTGTTCGGGTCAGTCCCGTATTAGAATTTCTGTTCGTTGGAATTTTTTGCAGCCCAATAACACAGGTAAGTATTTGGTGTCTACTTCTTTGTCTCAAGTTTTTTCAAAACTCAGACAAAGAGGGGCAAACTGTAGACACCAAATTTTGAATAATTTGATGTAGCATCTATTTCATGATTTTCATTTTAGATTGCTTGCATTTTGGTTCGTTATTGTGTGTTTTGCACTATTAGTTGTTATGTTATTTTAGTTTTATTCATTTTCGCCCTTTTAGCTGATTTATTTCATTTGCTATTTATTTTTATTTTAGTTTTTAGTTTTGGCTTTTAAGTTTAAAATTAGTATGGAGTTTTTAGGAAAAGGAAAAGGAAAACATCAAAAATATGTTTTAGTCATTTTTTGTTTTTATTTAATGCTTTCTTGAAAGAAAAATGAAAATGAAAAATCATAAAAAAGGAAAAAGGAAAAATTGTTCACAAAAATATGTTTGTTTCTTTAAATTCAATCTTTGGGCACTTTAGTTATTTTTATTAAGTTATTTTGGGAAAAGGAAATGATGAAAAACGAAAAATTAAAAATGGCCATTTTTGTTTAGTTTTTTTTTTTTTGTTTAAAATTATTTTTGTTTTGTTATTATTATTATTACCCAGTTTGTGTAATTTTGTTGTTATTATTTATATTTGGTTTTATCATTTCTGTAATTGTTATTGTAAAAAAAAAAAAAAAAAAAAAAAAAAAAAAAAAGAGGACACGCGACTTGCAAGCTGCGTTTTTGCAGCTTGCAAGGAGGGGCTTCGGAGAGCTCCTTGGATGGCAAATATAACAGAAAGGACTGGGTTTTAGGGTTGGATGGCAGGTATATAAAGAAAGAGAAGAGTAGCCGCAAGGGGAGAGCTTGGTTGGTGGGGGAACCAACGGGAAGAAAAGCCGAGGGTTTGGGGGGGGGCTTCATCTGAGAGTTAACGGGTTAGGAGGAGCGACGGGAGAGATAAAGGGAGAGGGAGCTTCATCGTGGGGGGAGCTAGCAAGCGGGGAGAGGAAAAACAAAAAAAAAAGGAAAAGAAAAAGGGCAGCCGCGAGAGAGTTTTTGGGTCTGGGAGAAGGGGAGAGAGCTGCTGAAAAGAAAAAACGAGAGAAACCAGAAAGAGAGGATCCGAGAGAGAGGAGAAAAGAAAGCGACGGCTAGAATCTTGGAGAGGCAGCTGACGGCTAAAAACCAGAGAGAGCTGGAGTGGGGGCCGAGTGAGAGAATAGCTGAGGGAGAAAAGAGAGGGACTGAGTGTTGGGCTAGAAGTGGAAGCTACGGGATAGCATCTGAAGAGAAGAAAGCAAGCAAAGACCGGGAGGAGGAAGAGCTCCAAATTGCTGGCCAGAGGCTTTCTCACCATTTTCGCGATTCTCTTGGGAGTATCTCATGACTAAACATTGCTGGAATAGAAGGTAATCCATATTTGACTCTGGTTCTGGGTAAAGCTTTCACTTTAGCTTTCAGATTTGATGAGTTTGTGTAGGGGTCTATAGTTTTCTGGTTTGGGTGATTCCTCGCTTTACGATCCGTGTATCACTGTTGTGGTGGATGTTGATGTGTTCTTATAAGTATGGCCCCAGATCCTTCATGATAGTTGAGTCTATTAGGGCCTTTAGGGTCAGACCTGGAGTTGCTGCAGCCAGCTTGAAGGCTCGCGACCTCTTGCAGCAAGATTGACAAACCTTGAATTCTGTTTTGCTCTCGGGTCTGACCAACCCAAATTATTGGGGTTTAATTTGATTCAAGTAAAAGCTGCATGTCTTTTGTTTATGGACTAGAGTCATTCATCTACCTCATTAGAATGGTTTGAGCTTGTGAATAAATTACTTTGCTCACAACAAAAATGAATACCGCTGATTTCTTTTGCTTGCTCCAGATTTGCATGCTCTTTTGTGAATAAGTTTTTCCAGATTTGCATGTTACCCTCTTCGGAATTTTTGTGCTTAAGTCCCAGGATTTCTGTGTCAACAAGTATGAGATACGTTTGACGATCCTGCCGCCTGGACTTAGTCTGCCTTGCGCTTAGATTGGCGCACAAGAATCTGGACAGATCCCTTTCTTTCCTTTACTTGTTGAAGTTCAGGTTTTGTTTGAACTGTTTGGTCAGCTTGTGGCTTGATGGGTGCACCACCTATGTATTCACCCTAAGCTGTCTTCTTGTTGTCTAGTCGTATGGTTGGGTTTTTTTTTTTTGGGTAGAGGCTGTTGCATATGGGCAGCATTAACAACACGGGTTGGGAGCTTTGGCCTTGGGGTTTGATGGATAAGAAATATTGCAGAAAACCTGCGGTTTTTTTTTTTCCCTTTTTCTATTGCTGTTTAGTCTTCTACCTTTGATGGTCAGCTTCACTTCTTGTTTTAATCCTGCAATAAGAGTTGCTGTTTTCATCCTGCAACGATGGAATGGTTATATGCTTAGATTAAATTGTTTTGATCAAAGTTTTGAAATGGAAATGAAAAGTGCAGCAGAAAACAAGAAAATGCAGGGTGTTTGCTGCTTCTTTTGTTGCATATTCAATTTAGTTGCGCTAATCAAAGTGTCCGGATGTTAAATGAGGTTAAGTGTTAGTCTTTGCTGGTTTCGTTTGAAGTTTGCTTGAGACCTGCATTTGAAAGCTTGAAGTTGCAAAAATTCTGGATTAATATTGCTGCAAGTTTCACCTTCCTCTTTTGCTGCATCTCATGCCTGGCTGTTTTTACCTGCATTTCCTGATTAAAGTTTCGGCCATCCATTTTTGCTAGCTGGGTTTGCATGTTCGGGGCTGAGATATTTGGATTAGGATCAAGTGTTTGAGAAAAATGAAAATCAGGATTGCCGAATCTTTCTGCGTAAGAATTCTTCAGCATTTGCATGATTTTTCTGCCATGTTTTGGTTTGGTTGAATGTTGAAGTTGTTTTGTCATGTTTTTGGATGATTGGTTGAAAAGATTTTGATCAAGTTTGTGTTGAAAGTTGAGGTTTGCTCACGGGAATAGAAGTTGCAGCAATGTTGATTTGTTGCAGAATACTTCACCAGGAGCATTTCTTGTTAAAGAATGATGCATCGTGATTTTGCATGAAACATGCATGCACATGTTTTCAAAATTGCACTTTAATCCCTCAAGTTTCCTTTTATGCCACTGTGACCCGACAAATTGGGACATTTAATCAATTAGATCCCTGTAATTTTGCAGCAATGCCATGAGGACTCATTCGAGTTATATTTTCTTGTGAATAGGTCTTAGAATAATTGAGTTTTGAGCCATTACTTGACCTTTTCTTTGCCTTTGAGTCCTTGAAGTTCTTGAGTGTTTGGTTAATGTCTTTCATTTGGTCCTTGGTAGTTTCAAATTTTCAATCCAATTGCCTGATTGCTTCAACTACTTCAACTACTAACTACGCTTTGTTTCAATTGCACTTAATTCATGATTTTAGGGGCTTTGTGACCAAGTGAGCTTGTGTTTAATTTTCTCAAATAAATTGGTACCTTGACCATTTTATTATTTTGGAGGGTAACTGAATAATTTCACTTCATTGGGGCGTCAATTCAAGGGAGGTACACTCTATCCCTCATTTGCACTTCATTTGACCCTACGTGCTCCTACGTGTTATGTAAATATGCATGTCTACTTCGCTTTCCTTACCTCCCTGCGTGCATTTACTTGCTTTTTACTTTTATTTAAGTTTTTATGGGGTATGTGTACACCTCTTGGCTTGTAATAGATAGTGCTCGGAGAGCATCTGGTCCATTCATCCTTTCCCTTTTATGCTTTTATGGGGTATGTGTACACCTCTTGGCTTGTAATAGATAGCGCTCGGAGAGCACCTGGTCCATTTCCCCTTCCCCTTGGTTGCTTGTTTTTGTTGCTACATGTTTAATTGCTTTATTAGGCTCTTGCATCTAGTCGAGCATGCTAAATGCTATGTGCTATGTGTTTACGAGTATTTTGGCATGTCTACTTGCTTTCATAGCCATGAATGAATGGAATGGATGAATGTACGTTTCCGCTAGTCCAACGCTAGTCGGAATTCATAGAATGGGCTAGTCCAACGCTAGACCCTTAGGGATTTCCCCTCATTAGCATATCATTTGCTTGTTCACCACATATCATGCATTTTTCTTAGTTTTGTCACTTGGCATGCTCCTCGAACCCCCTTTCCCTTCATTTTAGGATTTTTGCATATCATGATAGTTGTAGGGTCCATTTGCTTGAGGGTCCCCTTCTGATAAGGGAAACGAGCGAGTGTGGCTACTCGATAGCCTTAGCACGCTAGTTTCGCCTTCTAATCAAAGGGAAAATCGAAGTCGACAAGTTAGGAGTCATTCCCATACCCGACCTGATGCATTCCCTTAGGTTAATTCATTCTCATTTATCACTCACTCATTCTTTTCAATTCACATTTTCCTTTCCTTATTGTTCATTTTGATTTCTACTTCACAAAATTGCATTTAATTACACCTATATGCACTTATCACTATATTTCATACACTTGCACACAAACACTTGGAATCTTCATACAATTGCACACGTGCACCTTTTCATACACTTGCACACAAACACTTGGATTTTTAATTTCTTTCATACACTTCCACACTTGCACATTTGAGTCTCATTTGCATTAATCGACCTCTATGGGGTTTTCCTTTGTTGGCCGCCACAATTCATGTGGTTTGGGACCAAAAGCCTCACGAGAGACATCGTAGAATTTAGGATTGCATTTTTTCTTTCCGTTTTGCATTCATATAGTCATATCCAACGTGCGAACATATATTGGGTAGAAAATTAGGAAAGGTAAGGTTAAGTCGCGCAACTAGCCTTGGCTAGGCCAAAGGGGTGCCTTGGATTCTATCCTTGCCTTCCCCTTTGTCAAACGTGACCCCCGAACCTTTTTCTTTGGCTTACGTGGACTAGGAGTCGTTTTAAAAAGGGTTTTACTACTTTGTCTTTAAAAAACACTTTTTGGGTGACTTGGTACACCCCAAATCTATACCAAGTGGCGACTCCGTTTTCATATTTAAAAAACCCTTTTTAAAATTTCATTTGGCCAAATCGTCGCATTCCAAAGTTCCATGGCCTTTTTACTTTTCATTTTGCACACGTTCACACCACACATCACACACCATTCACATTCACTCGCATTCGAAAAGTGGGGCGCGACAACTACTATTGACCATATGATTGCTGTCCTATCACGATTAGCTGAGCACTAAAGCCCTAGACCGATCAACCAACCTGGGACCAAGAGAGATGTAAGGATAAAGCGATTCTTGAAGCTCGTCCATCTAAGTTTTATGGAGAATCTAATCTCGAAATAGTAGAATTGATTTGAGTTGATGAAATAAGGCGCTAGTGAAAGCAAGAAGTTAGGATTTCTTTTCGAGCAACTTTGTAATTGAGTATTGGAGAGTGAATTAGAGTGTGAAACTTTTAAGGAATAAGATTTCCGTATTTCGTTGTGTTAGAAGCAATGATAGTAATCTTGTAGAGACTCAAGAGCTAATCCATGTTAAGCAGAGAACAAGTAAGATTTATAAGTTGAAGTAATCTATAGGTCAAATAATGAAAGAGTGACATGGCCAGAGATTTCATGGTGAATAGCTATTTATTTTGATCCTTTGATTTGCCTGACAGGCTAGCATTTGACGTAAGTCAACCAGTAAGATGACAACTTTGGAAAAAATGCGTAAGGAAATGGATATTCTTTGAAATGAGGTAGAATTTTAAAGAAAGTTGGCTGATTACTGGGAAGGACGGTGAAAACAAGAATATGCAGAGAAAACTGAGTTGTTACGCAAGAATGTAGAACTGGAAAAGAAATACAAAGAAAAATCTCAAACTGGTCAAGCCGTCACTTCTCACGCAAATTGTGGATACTGTGGCAAGATTAACCACACTGAAATCAAGTGCTGAATAAAGCAAGGAAAGTGTCTGAGGTGCAGTGCAGTAGTACCGAGCGTAAGGTTTCGAATTGCCTCGGTACCTCTAAAAAGAGGAAATATTCAGCGGCCAAATAGATCCGCCATCAAGCAATTGAGTGCCAAAAGGTGGTCTAAGCGCTGGAAGTTTTACGAGTGGGGGTGGTTAACTCCACTCAAGAGATAGAGATTGTAGTTTTACCCTAGACTAGACTGGCACTTTTGGAGATTTAATTTTTTGCATAAGGGAAAGTCTTTTGTTATTTTGTATCTTGGCAACTTGGTACGTTTAGTTATAATCTTGTTGTTTCCCTTTTGCTTTTGAAATGATTTGATAAATCTATTCCAACTTGATGTAACTATTATAATCTTTTATGAAATATGAGAATTTACCTTGCTTTTAATTGATTTCATGGCTTAAGTGTATAGTTGCACTTTACCCTACACTTTTAGATTGATAATAAGATATGAATGATAATAGACGTGATCGAGATTGTACTTGAGAACGTAGGCAAACTTGAGACCTTGGAGATGACCAGGGATTGGGACCAAATCGAGAACTTGGTGTTGAAGATTGGACCCAATATTTAATTGTCAAATTGATATATTAAATTATGAGATTTGAGTTGGTGAAAGGAAATATTTGATAGATTTAATGAGTTTAACGATTAAGGGACCGGATATCATATTTAAAATGGAAGCTTGAGGATATATACAAACTATCGAGACTTGAACGATGTGACCATTAAGAACAAATACTCCATTGCCTCACATAGATGAGAATTTTGATCAATAGCAAGGAGCCGTGATACTATCCAAGTCGGATTTAAAGTAGAGTTAGTACCAATTGAAAATCCTAGGAACTGATATGTTTAACACCGCTCCCAATTCAAAATAGGGACACTTTGAATTTTTAGTTATGCCCTTTTGGTTGACTAATGCACTAGCAACAATTATGGCCTTAATGCATAAGGGTTTTAAACCGTATTTGGATTAATCTGTGGTAATATTTATTGCTGATTAAGGAATTACATTTGTTAGAGGAAGTTAGTTATTAGAATCCTCGACTGAAACTGAGGAAAGTAATTTTTGGAAATATTGTAGTGAATTTTACATTATTGGAACGTATTAAAGAATCCCAGGAGAAGGACACCGAAGTACAAAAGTGGTTGAAAAGAGTCAAGAAGGGAGAAAAGTCAGATTTTAATTTGGGAATGAATGGTTTGAGGTTCCAGAATCGGATAGTCGTGCCAATGGATGAAAAGCTTAAGAAAGAAATCTTAGAAGAGGCGCACCGATCAAGGTTTACGATACACGTGGGAGGGAATAAAATATACAAATAGTTAAAAAGTTTGTACTGGTGAGAAAGCATGAAAAAGGAGATTTACTCAATTTGTTCAAACCTATTTGATTTGTCAACAGGTAAAAACTGGTGGGAAAATATTGCTATGGATTTTGTATCAGGGTTACCTAGGACACAATATGGTCAGGATGCAATTTGGGTGATAATGGATAGATTGACCAAATCGACTCATTTTCTGCCGATTAATATGAAGCATCCATTGGAGAAATTAACTAAGTTGTACTTGGATGAGATTATCTGGTTACATGAAATACCTGTAAGTATTGTGTCCGATAGAGACCTGAGATTTATTTCAAAGTTCTGGCAAAAGTTGCAAGAAGTGTTGGGGACTAGATTGAATTTTTGTACCACTTATCATCCCCAAACCGATGGACAATCTGAGATGACGATTCAAACCCTTGAAGATATGTTGAGGACTGGTGTTTTGGATTTTGGGGAGAGTTGTAGTAAATTTTTGATACTGGTAGAATTCGCCTATAACAATAGCTTCCACTTTTCTATTCAAATGGGTCCGTATGAAGCACTTTATGGTCAAAAGTGTAGGTTTCCGATTTGTTGGGATGAAATAGGTGAACGAAAGATTTTAGACCTGACTACAGTGCCTTGGATTGAGGAAACTAATGAGAAAGTAAAGTTGGTACGTCAGAAGATTCAGACCGCTCAAAGTCGTCAAAAGATTTATGCAGATAATCGGATGAAAGATTTAGAATTTGCGGTTGGAGATCTAGTATTTCTTAAGATTACACCTCTGAAAGCAAGTTTAATGTCTGGGAAAGGAAAGAAGTTACAACCGAGATTTGTAGGACCTTATAACATTATTCAACGCATGGAAAATGTAACGTATAAGTTGGAACTGCCACCGAGTCTGTCTCGGATTTATAATGTTTTTCACGTGTCAATGCTTAAGAAATATCATCCAGACCCTTCTCATATCTTGCAACCAGAAAGTATTAAAATTGATAAGACTTTGACCTATGAGGAGAGACCGATAAAGCTTCTGGATCGTAAAGTGAAAGAACTGAGGATTAAGCAGATACCGTTGATAAAAGTTCTCTGGAGAAACCATGGGTTAGAAGAAGCAATCTGGGAAGTTGAAGAAGAAATGCGAGGAAAATATCTAGACCTGTTCACCAATCAAGGTATAATTTGGAGGACAAAATTTTCTTAAGGGGGAGAGCATGTGAGGACTCGCAAATTTTCTTATTTTAAATTTCTATTACTAGTTTATTTAAATATTTAATTGCCCGTTTGCTCCGAATATTTTATTCCAACCTTTTTAGACCCAAATATATGGAGCTATGGCTTACATGTATTTTTAAAATGACTTGTTACAAAATTTAAATTTTGAAAACTCGTTTAGTGAGAATAGTGAATGCGCGTCTAGAGGTAATAATTGATTCGAGGGTACAATGAGTTTGGAAATTGAAAACTCATACATTAGTCTTAAAATGGTTATTTTTTTTATGTCTAAGTACTTAAGTACTAGTTAGTTATACCATCATTATAAAAATTTATTAGAAGTTTCGCGTAGCGCACAAATCGAAAGTTCGCGTATATCGAGACGGAGCGATTAATTTGAGATTTGAGAAATTTATTATAGACTATTAAGAGTGAATAATTATAAGGTTTAAAAAAGTGCATTGAAGATTTAGTGCACAAGTGAAATAAAATCGAGAGGAAACGGGTACGAACGCTCGCGAACGCGTACTAGTGAAGGGTTGATTTTTATGCACAACAGCCCCAATTACTTAAGCTTCCTCAAGAAGCTGACAACATCAGATTTACTCTCTCTCTTTCCTCTCTCAAAGTGGCCGAACCTCACAAGGAAGAACAAGACCAGATTTTTCATCCTCTCACTTCAATCTCTTGCTCAAATCATTTCAAAATTTTACCACAACTTACAAATCACTTGGTGATCAACTTAAGCTAGGCAATGAGCTTGTTTCTCACAATTTTCTTGGGCTTAAGGTGACCAAAAATTTCTGCCCTAGCCATCTAAGGAGGTAAATGATGATCAACCTCTTGAATTTTGGTTTATATAAGTTGTAGTGCACTTGTGAGTTCATGATTCATATGGGTAGTTTTATATTGTTGGAAATCTTGTGAGTGGACTCTATGAAATCCCACAATGACTTGATGAATTGATTTGATGAGATTTGATGTTATTTATGTTGGATTAGTGTTTAATCTAGTGAAAATAAGTTGTGTTGTGAAAGAAATCTCAAAGGATGTGAGATGAGCAAAAGTGATGATTCTGCCCCAGTTTTGCCATGACCCTTAGTGCATTTTTTTGTGGTTCAATTGACTTGATTTTGATATAAATATGTTGTGTGGATTGTGTGGATAGTTTCCACCAAAAATCATCCAATTTGGTTGGCCAAAAATTGAGATTTCGAAAATGTAGCAAAACTGGAAACGTAACCAGAGCCTCTCTGGCAGTGATTTTGTTTCGGCCATAACTCTTTGTTCCGACGTCAAAATCAATTTCCATTTGTGGTATTAGAAAATAGACATTTTCAGTTTTCCAACGATATAAAATGCATGTCCTGATTCCACCTGAATGAGCCGTACCAACCTTGTAAAGTTGCATGTTCTGTTTCTCGTCTGTACTGGAAACCCTGTTTTGAGTTGTGACTTGATGCTCAAATATTAGCTAGTTGTGGAAAGAATTTTAAAACAATTCCTTCTGAGAATTGTAGTCTTATGAATGTAGTTTTCAATGCCACCAACCACGCTCAATTCTGAGTTAAATTGAGTGAGTTGTGGCCGGATTTCAGAGCTGTTTTCGTGAAAGGAAAATCCTAATTCTGGACTGATTTATAACTAATCTTGATTTGGGACTTGTTATTCGAAATCCTTGGTGTTAATCACCTACCAAACATATTTTGGGATGTTTTCTAGACTTTGTCTTCATAAATGAATTATGTTCGAGGAATTTTCATTGGCCAAATGTTGAGAAAAGAAAAACGAAAGTTCAAGGCAGATTTGTCTTCGCAAATTGTAGAACTTTAATAGTTTTTTTAACCGACTTCCTGAATGAATTTTTGCATGAAATTTGACAGAGGAATAACCCTTATATGGTAATGTAATCATACCAAAATTGGTGCCATTCCGAGTCCATGCCGATGCTCAACAAAAGATTCAAAGTCTATGTTTTAAACCTGGAAAATGGTCTAACTGTCCTAACTTTTTGGTAACTTTGAGCCGCTATATTTTGGTGCTCAAAACTCCAATTCTTGTTCCGCTTGTTTTGTTTTAAACTTTGATTGTAACTCTAATTGAGTTCTAAATTTCAGAAACTAGTTCGTATTGTGTGAATTTTGTCAAATTTTCAAAATTGGCCAAAAACCAACCCCAAAACTGTCTTGATAGCCAAAATAGCAACTTGAAACCAAAATTCGAATGTCCTCCATTTTGAATCATGGAGAAGTGTCTTCTAGGAACTTTTAGTACTTTGGAAGCAGTTTCCAATGGTACTAAGTTTTCAAATTTTGGACTTATAGAGAGTGAGATACTATTTTTCAAAAATCACTCGACAAATCTGAAATTTTCAAACTTAAAGGAAATTGAGGGTTGCGAACTCTCTATTTTCCTTCGATATTGCTAGATCGTTTTACACTTGATTTCAAAAATGAAAATCAGATTTCGCTTGTATTTTAAAAACCCATTTTTGAGTCTCGATTTACGAGTAATTAAGGCTCATTTTCGTGAAATTTTCTTAGATTGTACAAGTGTGCAATCTTCCTTGATAATTGGGGTTTATAAGTGATAGTTCATTATTAATTGCTCAGGCACTCAAGAGAATCTCACGGGAGACGTCTAAAACAAACGCTTGTATTTGTTTCTTGATTACTTGATGAGTGTTAAGTGTGTAAAATACGTGATACATTTTTATTGCTATTGATATCGAATATTTTGAAAATGCCGAGTCGAATGTGTACTTTATCGCACTCGTTATCATTTGAGTGAAATGTACTTGAATTACTTGACATGAAATATTTGAATTGCTTGAAGTGACTTGTTAAGTGAATTAAGTGAAGTGTTTAAATGACTATTTATGCTATGGCTGCATAAGTCGATTGGAGTGAATCTCCTCGACTCATAAGTGCCACTTGGGGGACGCCCAAATTCTCACTAACCAACCTAAGACTCGAGCCGGCATGGATTTGGTTGGACTCCTTGGTGAACCATAAGAAAACGTAAGCTTGACCTATTGAGAGGTCTTGCTTGGCATACTTGAACAGTATCGCCTCAAACAAGTGACAAGCGGGTCCGGTGCAGGGTTATGTAATGGTGAATGGGGACATGATAAGTGAGGTTCTACGAATTATAACCTACCCGATTGACGGAGTGTCAATTCGTGAAGGTTCTTGATCGTACAAGTAGAAAATAACTCCTGAGAGCTCCTATATCCTTTAATTGTTTCTGTTTACTTTTCTAGCTTGTATTGTTATTCACTTGAATATTAATATTTTACTCGTTAAATGGGATTGTTACTTGAACAACGTGCTTGCATGTGTATTTCTTGGCCTCACGAGCAATCGTTCACTCCGTAGATTTGTTTTCTTTAACAGGGATGGACTTGAAGTGAAACTCGAAGAAACCCTTGGGATGTACTTTTGTATTAGGGTTTCCAATGGAACTGACTAGACTTTGGTTGATTGTACATTTTGAAAATTGATGTACCTTTTGAGAATCTGATGTAAGTTTTGGATATTCGATTATGGAAGTGACTTTTCTTTGTTAGGCTTGTACTAATTGTTATAGTTATTATTAAGATTGAACGAGATTTGTATCGAGTCCTGGCAAGAATTGGACAGGCGTCCCGCGGATACCCTTTGGTTCGCCTTAGGGAGAAGTGGGGGCGTCACAGTTGGTATCAGAGTCTAAGTTTCAGATCTTTGTAGTGTATCTTAGGCTTAAAAATTTAGGATACCGGACTGTGGAATTGGTTGGAAAGTTAAGTGACCGCTTATGGGAATGAAAAATAGAAACTAGATTAGAATTAATGGACAATTGGGAGTCTCGATCTTATAAGAGATATGTGGAATAGTAGAGATGACCAAATGTAGTTTATTTAGTATTCTTGAACCCATTTAAGTTTTAATTTTTAATTATAATTTACGGAAGGTAACGGTGGTATTGAACCGCCTCGGGGACGCCTTCCGGTAATCCGTTAGTGAGAAAGGTCTAAGGGAAATTCATTGGAGATATAATCCAACTTATTGAACTATGACCCCATGTGACTGCCAGATGACTTACTCGTACCCAAATAACGGAACGTTACGGGGGTCAATGACTGGAGATGGCTATCCGAGGAAACAAGGATAGTTCGAGAGTGTAATCGAGAGCTAAGGACAATTGTGGATGCCCAAACTACTAGAATTTTGAAGTGGAGACTGAGGTACTTGAAGAGCGAGGAAGACAAAGACTCCTTGTGAGAAGCTTTAAAAAGCTAAGAACCGACGTGGTAGGGTAGTACATGAAATTAAAGACCGGACGGATAAGTCGATGGTTGGGTGTGTTACCTTGGTTGAACAAATGGAGAATGACAAGATACTCAATAAGGGACACGAGATTAAAACTCCTAGTATAGGAAATGAAAATTATCCTATGGAAGTAGCAGAGACTTTTGGTTCTGCCAATCATTAAACTAGTGAATTGGACCACTTTAAAAGTTTTGTCGAGAATGGTCGGGGTGGTACTTGTTCAAAAGGCCATTGCATTTCGTGTTTTACTTAACTATACTTTCTACCTTTTAAAATGATTGAACGTTACTTGTGAAGTGCTTGATCTTCGTGCTTTATAACTTCAAATCTATGATTGCGTTGTACACATTTGCGATTATTTCGGTGTCTTTCCTTTTATTTTCGTTTTGCAGGCTCAAAGTGTCACTTTTCAAACTTCGTTTGTGTGCACTCATTTTACGTTATGCCTTTATAAATGTTAAATTTATGAGCGGCTAAAGAAGTGAAAAGGAACCGAGGGCGAGGAGTTAAGCAACCCCAAGCTCAAGGGGATGTTTAGGGAACAGCAATTAGGTCGAACCAAAACCCTAGAAATGAAATAAAACAATCATGTAGCTACTACTATTGACCATATGATTGGTGTCTTAGCACGATTAGTTGAGCACTAAAGCCCTAAACCAATCAACCAACCTGGGGATCAAGAGAGGTGTAAGGATAGAGTGATTCTTGAAGCTCGTCCATCTAAGTTTTATGGAGAATCTAATCTCGAAATAGTAGAATTGATTTGAGGAGATGAAATAAGGTGCTAGTGAAAGCAAGAGGTTAGGGTTTCTTTTCGAGCAACTTTGTAATTGAGTATTAGAGAGTGAATTAGGGTGTGAAACTTTTAAGAAATAAGATCTCCGTATTTCGTTGTGTTAGAAGCAATGATAGTAATTTTGTAGAGACTCAAGAGCCAGTCCATGTTAAGTAGAGAACAAGTAAGATTTATAAGTTGAAGTAACCTACAAGTCAAATAATGAAAGAGTGACATGGCCAGAGATTTCATGGTGGATAGCTACTTATTTTGATCCTTTGATTTGCCTGACAGGCTAGCATTTGACTTAAGTCAACCAGTAAGATGACAACTTTGGAAAAAATGCGTAAGGAAATGGATATTCTTCGAAATGAGATAGAATTTCAAAGAAAGTTGGTTGACTACTGGGAAGAACGGTGAAAACAAGAATATGCAGAGAAAACTGAGTTGTTACGCAAGAATGTAGAACTGGAGAAGAAATACAAAGGAAAATCTCAAACTGGTCAAGCCGTCACTTCTCACGCAAATTGTGGATACTGTGGCAAGATTAACCACACTGAAACCAAGTGCTGGATAAAGCAAGGAAAGTGTCTGAAGTGCAGTGCAGTAGTACCAAGCGTAAGATTTTGAATTGCCCTAGTACCTCTAAAAAGAGGAAATATTCAGCGGCCAGTTAGATCCGCCATCAAGCAATCGAGTGCCAGAAGGCGGTCTAAGCGTTGGAAGTTTTTCGAGTGGAGGTGGTTAACTCCACTCAAGGGATAAAGGTTGTAGTTTTACCATAAACTAGACTGGCACTTTTGGAAATTTAATCTTTTGCATAAGCGAAAGTCTTTTGTTATTTTGTATCTTAGCAACTTGGCACGTTTTGTTGTAATCTTGTTGTTTCCTTTTTTCTTTTGAAATGATTTGATAAATCTATTCCAACTTGAGGTAACTATTATAATCTTTTATGAAATATGAGAATTTACCTTGCTTTTAATTGATTTCATGGCTTAAGTGTATAGTTGCACTTTACCCTACACTTTTAGATTGATAATAAGATATGAACGATAGTAGATGTGATCGAGATTGTACTTGAGAACGTAGGCAAACTTGAGGTCTTGGAGATGACCAGGGATTGGGACCAAATCGAGAACTTGGTGTTGAAGATTGGACCCAATATTTAATTGTCAAATTGGTATATTAAATTATGAGATTTGAGTTGGTGAAAGAAAATATTTGATAGATTTAATGAGTTTAACGATTAAGGGACCGGATATCATATTTGAAATGGAAGCTTGAGGATATATACAAACTATCGAGATTTGAACGATGTGACCATTAAGAACAAATACTCCATTGCCTCACATAGACGAGAATTTTGATCAATAGCAAGGAGCCGTGATACTATCCAAGTCGGATTTAAAGTAGAGCTATTACCAATTGAAAATCCTAAGAACTGATATGTTTAAGACCCCTCCCAATTCAAAATATGGTCTTAATTATGCCCTTTTGGTTGACTAATGCACTAGCAGCAATTATGGTCTTAATGCATAAGGGTTTTAAACCATATTTGGATTAATCTGTGATAATATTTATTGCTGATTAAGGAATTACATTTGTTAGAGGAAGTTAGTTATTAGAATTCTAGACTGGAACCGAGGAAAATAATTTTTGAAAATATTGTAATGAATTTTACATTATTGGAACGTATTAAAGAAGCCCAGGAAAAGGACACCGAAGTACAGAATTGGTTGAAAAAAGTCAAGAAGAGAGAAAAGTCAGATTTTAATTTGGGAATTAATGATATATTGAGGTTGCAAAATTGAATAGTCGTGCCAAAAGATGAAGAGTTTAAGAAAGAAATTTTAGAAGAGTCGCACCGATCAAGGTTTACGATACACGCGGGAGGGAATAAAATATACTAAGAGTTGAAAAATTTGTAGTGGTGGGAAAGAATGAAAAAGGACATTTGCTCAATTTGTCCAAACCTGTTTGATTTGTCAACAGGTAAAAGCTGAACATTAGAAATCATCAGGATTTTTACAACCTTTGGAGATACCTGAATGTAAGTGGGAAAACATCGCTATGGATTTTGTATCAGAGTTACCTAAGACACAAAGTGGTCATGATGCAATTTGGGTAATAATGGATAGATTGATCAAATCGACTCATTTTCGGCCGATTAATATGAAGTACCCATTGGAGAAATTAATCAAGTTGTACTTGGATGAGATTATCAGGTTACATGAAATACCTGTAAGTATTGTGTCCGATAGAGACCCGGGATTTATTTTAAGATTCTGGCAAAAGTTGCAAGAAGTGTTGGGGACTAGATTGAATTTTAGTACCACTTACCATCCCCAGACCGATGGACAGTCTGAGAGGACGATTCAAACCCTTGAAGATATGTTGAGGACTTGTGTTTTGGATTTTGGGGAGAGTTGAAGTAAATTTTTGACACTAGTAGAATTTGCCTATAACAATAGCTTCCACGTTTCTATTCAAATGGGTCCGTATGAAGCACTTTATGATCGAAAGTGTAGGTTTCCGATTTGTTGGGATGAAGTAGGTGAACGAAAGATTTTAGACCCAACTGCAGTGCCTTGGATTGAGGAAGCTAATGAGAAAGTAAAGTTGATACGTCAGAGAATTCAAACCGCTCAAAGTCGTCAAAAGAGTTTTGCAGATAATCGGAGGAAGGATTTAGAATTTGCGGTTGGAGATCTAGTATTTCTTAAGATTACACCTCTAAAAGCAAGTTTAATGTCTGGGAAGGGAAAAAAGTTACAACCGAGATTTGTAAGACCTTATAACATTATCCAACGCGTGGAAAATGTAGCGTATAAGTTGGAACTGCCACCAAGTCTGTCTCGGATTTATAATGTTTTTCACGTGTCAATGCTTAAGAAATATCATCCAGATCCTTCTCATATCTTACAACCAGAAAGTATTGAAATTGATAAGACTTTGACCTATGAGGAGAAACCGGTAAAACTTCTGAATTGTAAAGTGAAAGAACTGAGGAATAAGCATATACCGTTGATAAAAGTTCTCTGAAGAAACCATGGGTTAGAGGAAGTAACCTGGGAAGTTGAAAAAAATACGAGGAAAATATCTAGATCTGTTCACCAATCAAGGTATAATTTGGAGGACAAAATTTTTTTAAGGGGGAGAGGATGTGAGGACTCGCAAATTTTCTTATTTTAAACTCCTATTACTAGCTTATTTAAATATTTAATTGCCCGTTTGTTCCGAATATTTTTTTCCAACCTTTTTAGATCCAAATACATGGAATTATGACTTACATGTATTTTTAAAATGACTTGTTACAAAATTTAAATTTTGAAAACTCGTTTAGTGAGAATAGTGAATGCGCGTCTAGAGGTAATAATCGATTCGAGGGTACAATGAGTTTGGAAATTGAAAACTCATACATTAGTTTCAAAATGGATATTTTTTTATGTCTAAGTACTTAAGTACTAGTTAGTTATACCATCGTTATAAAAATTTATTAGAAGTTTCATCATAGTGCGCGCAAATCGAAAGTTCGCGTATATCGAGACGGAGCGATTAATTGGAGATTTGAAAAATTTATTCTATGCTATTAAGAGTGAATAATTATAACGTTTAAGAAAGTGCATTGGAAGTTTAGTGCACAAGTGAAATAAAATCGAAAGGAAATGGACACGAAACGCGCGCGAACGCGTACTAGTGAAGGGTTGACTTTTGTGCACAACAGCCCCAATTACTTAAGCTTCCTCAAGAAGCTAACAACATCAGATTTACTCTCTCTCTTCCCTCTCTCAAAGTGGCCGAACCTCACAAGGAAGAACAAGACCAGATTTTTCATCCTCTCACTTCAATCTCTTGCTCAAATCATTTCAAAATTTTACCACAACTTGCAAATCACTTGGTGATCAACTTAAGCTAGGCAATGAGAATTTTAATAGTTTTGTTAACTGACTTCCTGAACGAATTTTTGCATGAAATTTGACAGAGGAATAGCCCTTATATGGTAGTGTAATCATACCAAATTTGGTGCCATTCCGAGTCCATTTCAATGCTCAACAAAAGATTCAAAATCTATGTTTTAAATCTGGAAAATGGTCTAACAGTCCCAACTTTTTGGTAACTTTGAGCCGCCATATCTTGGTGCTTAAAACTCCAATTCTTGTTCCGCTTGTTTTATTTTAAACTTTGATTGTTCGTATTTTAAATTTCAGAGGATAGTTCGTATTGTGTGAATTTTGCCGAATTTCCAAAATTGACCAAAAATCAACCCCAAAACTGTCTTGATAGCCAAAATAGCAACTTAAAACCAAAATTCGAATGTCTTCCATTTTGAATCATGGAAAAGTGTTTTCTAGAAACTTTTAGTACTTTGGAAGTAGTTTCCAAAGGTACCAAGTTTTCTAATTTTGGACTTATATAGAGTGAGATACGATTTTTCAAAGATCGCTCGACAAATCTGAAATTTTCGAACTTAAAGGAAATTGAGGGTTGCGAACTCTCTATTTTCCTTTGATATTGCTAGACCGTTTTACACTTGATTTCAAAGATGAAAATCAGATTTCGCATGTATTTTAAAACTCCATTTTTGAGTCTCGATTTACGAGTAATTAAGGCTTATTTTCGTGAAATTTTCTTAGATTGTACAATTGTGCAATCTTCCTTGATAATTGGGATTTATAAGTGATAGTTCATTATTAATTGCTCAAGCACTCAAGAGGACTTTCAAGAGGATCTTACGGGATACGCCTATAACAAATGCTTGTACTTATTTCTTGATTACTTGATGAGTGTTAAGTGTGTAAAATATGTTATACATGTTAATTGCTATTGATATCGAATATTTTGGAAATGTCAAGTCAAGTGTGTACTCGTTCTCATTTGAGTGAAATATACTTGAATTACTTGACATGAAATACTTGAATTGCTTGAAGTGACTTGTTAAGTGAATTAAGTGAAGTGTTTAAATGACTATTTATGCTATGGCTGCATAAGTCGATTGGAGTGAATCTCCTCGACTCATAAGTGCTACTTGGGGGATGCCCAAATTCTCACTGACCAACCTAAGACTCGAGCCGGCATGGGTTTGGTCGGACTCCTTGGTGAACCATGAGAAAACGTAAGCTGGACCTATTGAGAGGTCTTGCTTGGCATACTCGAGCAGTATCGCCTCAAACAAGTGACAGGCGGGTCCGGTGCAGGGGTATGTAATGGTGAACGGGGACATGATAAGTGAGGTTCTATGGATTATAACCTACCCGATTGACGGAGTGTCATCTCGTGGAGGTTCTTGATCGTGCAAGTAGAAAATAGCTCCTAAGAGCTCCTATATCCTTGAATTGTTTCTGTTTACTTTTTTAGCTTGTATTGTTATTCACTTGAATATTAATGTTTTACTCGTTAAATGGGATTGTTACTTGAACAATGTGCTTACATGTGTGTTTCTTGGTCTCATGAGTAATTGCTTACCCCATAGATTTGTTTTCTTTAACACGGATGGACTTGAAGTGAAACTCGAAGAAACCCTTGGGATGTTACTTTTGTATTAGGGGTTTCCAATGAAACTGACTAGACTTTGGTTGATTGTACATTTTGAGAATTGATGTACCTTTTGGGAATCTGATGTAAGTCTTGGATATTCGATTATGGAAGTGACTTTTCCTTTGTTAGGCTTGTATTAATTGTTATATTATTATTAAGTTTGAACGGGATTTGTACCGAGTCCTGGCGAGAGTTTGGTCAGGCGTCCCGTGGATACCCTTTGGTTCGCCCTGGGAAAAGTGAGACGTCACAGATTCTATGTCTGATTTATCTATTTCTTCATTATCTGTTCCTAAGGACGTTGATTCATAATTAAAAAATCTAAAACTTGTTTTTCCTGACTATTTTTATATATTATGCTTTCTCTTGGTATAATTGGGTTATTTTCTTTCTATGAATTTACTAATTTCCCATTCTTCTGCTGTGAGGTTTTTGTTAGCTAATTTCTATTGGTTTTATTAATTTTTATTCCTTTACTAGCCATAGCTTATACTATTGGTTTAATTTCTACTTTGTATCTAGTTTTACTACTATTTGTTAATCTTCCTATGAATCCTATACTGATTGTTAAATTATCTCCTTGAAAATTTTCATATCCCTTTAGTTTGTATTCCTATTTCTAAGTTTTTTATATCTTCTAAAGTTATCATAAAATCTGGACTACAATAAAATTGTTGACCTTGGTCCCTAGCTTTTGATGATTACAAAACAAATGGATGTTGCTAACATCTCCTCAAAGGCTTTTTCAGAAATGAAACAAATCGGTTCAAAGATT